>OX388200.1:33923047-36323047 GCA_947578815.1 Epinotia ramella
TAATTGAACGGGCTGGGATAATCAACGCCACAGTGAAAAAGTGCTATACCTAAGTCTCAACATTGTAATTAATCAAGTTTTATATATATATATATAGTTTTATAATTGGATCATTTTATATCAGTTCATTTAAGTCTAGTCATTTTGCGGTCCGCTAGTTATAGGGAAATGGAAATAATTTATAATTGCTGTTTTTTTCTGCGTAACAGATTAATTATAATTCTAGTAATAACGACAGTACTAAATCCGAAAAAAAAACAGTGATTCAGATATTTTAATAAATAATTGAAAATTTGTAAATTTCTAAAAATCGGTAAAAAATATATATATATTTTATTTTGCTTTTTTTTGATAAAATATCATTTGCTTCATCATAACTTTGATAATAAATCAGACAAAAAATGTTCCGAATATAATATTTCTACTCAGTTAGTCCCCAACAAGTTTTTCATTTACCATATTTCCGTGTCTAAAAAAGTGTCGTGTTCTTTGATGAATGTAGTGGACACAAACATTAGAAACCAATCGCACACTAAACAACAACGGAGGGTGGATTTCAGTGGTTAAATGCTGTTTAACAATTTAAAAAAATGCCAATTGATCAGTTAGTTTTGGGATTTTCATTATAAGCACTTTCATTGAATAGTGTACGAATCGCCTTATAAAATACGTTGCAAGTAATGTTTTTACAAACACCTGTTAAAGTAGCTTTAAAAATGCCGCGCGCGACGCGAGCCGCACTGATAACGTGATTGGCCGGTTGCACGCAGGGGGGCAAACCGCCGGCCTCCCGCTCGCCGCGTAGGTACTATACTAGGTAGGTACCGCACGAATCGCAGCGATTCGCGACACGATCTAACGCGTCTAAGTTCTATTATTAGTTGTTGATACTAGTTAAATTGTAATATACTCGTCGTGAAACGAATTATGAAAATATTTAGCAATGAGTAACACTGATAAGTGTGGGGTGAAGACCTATGCAATTTAACTTTGAACTTTGACTTAGGTAATGGAAGTCGGAAAATGGGAATTCAAAGATTGTTAACATGTGTATTATTGTATATACCTACCTAAGTATTGTGTATTGTGAATAGAGATCCACGCCGCAACCAAAAACCCTGGCGGCGGCGCGCTGGGTTTTGAATCCGGCGCGGCGCAGCGTCGCCGGCGTGAGGACATTTTTTACGAGGAATAATTAAAGAAAATACACTGCTTGCAGTTGCAAAACTTGCTTAGTTTACGTTAACTTATTTTTCGGTTCCGATTTATTTATTCAATCTTTATTGCACTAAAGAACAACTTATCGCACAAAAGGCGGACTTAATGCCGTAAGCATTCTCTACCAGTCAATCATTGCGCAAAGTAGACAGATTGTGGGCGTGTTGTAATTGTAATAGAGCAAAATCCGTTAAAATAGTAAAGTAGAGAGGTTTATACCCTTTACCTTTATTTAATTTTTATTGCCAATAGCCCAATATTATACATGTTAGCTAATATACAGGGTGAAAAAATCTATGGACCTTGAAGGGAAACCCTTAAGACAGGTCATGCTGTCGCTCTCATTTTCATGAAATAGGTAAATACTCTTTTAATTTGTAATTTACCTAGCTTTATCCCTAATTACATGATAAATAAACTTACTTCAACCGAGAATCGAACAAACTTAAACAGTAAAAATAACTACATATTCACTACACTTTTTATTTTTACTAATCGATAGGATCAATATTAAGGATAACGATTCGTCCAGTTCAGGTAAGCTTTTCACCTTAGACTAATTTTATTTTAAAGGCAAACGACCGTATTCGTAAACGTTCTACAAGCCTGTTTTAACTAAAATGGCGTTAAATTCGTTTGTCTTTCTGTCACTTTGACATTTGTGTTCGTAAGAAAGGGACAAAGCACATTTTATTTAGCAGAGGCATATTACGTTTTATGAATAAGGGGGTAAATTTTTATTGGATAAATGTTATCATTGTTATCCTTAATATTGATTTTATCTTTTAGTAGAATAAAATGGTGCAGTGAATATTTTAGTACAGTCATTTCAGGTAAGCTTTTCATAAAATCAGTGAATGCAGCTTTATTCATCACTATCTTTAGCCTTAGGCTACATGCGATCACGGTTATTTTTTTCTTTGTATTTGTTAACTGTACCAAACGATTTTGCACGTTTGCACTCTATCAGAGACATCTATCTTTGTGAAATTATAAGTATATTTCCCTCTGTGTTTAGTGTCAGTTTAGCAGAGTAAGTAGTTTGTAGTACGAGATCCATCTGCAAATCATTGTAGTAACGGAAGTAGGTAGGTACTTTATTATTGGTATGGTTAAGAAAGAAAACGCTGCTAAAATACTGTTAAGCATACACTAAACAGTTATACAGGGTGGAAAAATCTATGGGCCCTGAAAGAAAACCACCGTAAATCCTTAACATCAGTGGCGTGCACTACATAAAGGCAGAAAGACACTGCCTACCCTACTCAAACCTGTGATATTGTTTTTTTTTTTTAATTTACATCACAATTAATTAATTCCAAAATAAAAAATTGCTTAATTTGTGAGGCCACTAGACAGTCTATCTGGGGTACAGTAGTGCCCCAGCCAAGTCGAGCAAAAGAGAGAAGCACGGCTAGAGAGTAAGGGTGGGTAATTACCGGGTATATGCACCCGGTAAATATCCGTATATGGTAATAGGTGGGCTATTTCAATAGGACTTTTTCAAAAAGTTACATTTTGGTGCTGATTTTTTTCATGAAATCTTAAAAGCCTTTTTAACAGTGAGTCATTTTAAAATATTCATTATGACGCACAGTTTACGGGATAATAAATTTATTTTTTATTCAAAATAATACATGCATAGTCATACAAGTATAGTCTGGCCAGGGGAAGATGAGCCTATAAAAGAGCGGCAAACTTAATAAATGGTTTCTATGTTTTTAAGTATTTATATCTATGAAATATATCGTCGTATAGTAGTCCCATAACACAAGCTTTAATGAGCTTGCTATGAGACTAGTTTGATTTGTATAAAATTGTCCCCTAATATACAGGGTGAAATAGTATTCACCGTGCAAATTTTAGGTGCTTCGGTGGGTTATCTCGTTCAAAATTGGATAATAAGTTGTATCTGAATCGCGAAAAAAATAACAGCTGTTCCATACAAACGGCGTGAGCTCAGCCGCCAAAATGTATGGAACAGCTGGTTTTTTTTATGCGATTTGGATACAACTTATTATCCGATTTTGATCGAGATGACCCACCGAATCACCTCCAAAAATATGAACGGTGAATACTATTTCACCCTGTATAGTGATGTTCGGGATAACGATGTAGGAACTTAAGGAGATGATAGACTGGACTATTAGGAAGAGTTTGACCTTACATGTAGTAAGTCCAAACAAAGGCAAAGAAAACACAGCAAATGTATTGTTTGGTTCACTAATGTATCGGCGAAAAATATTTAGCATTTTAACATTGGAAATGTTTCTTGTATTAACATTGGAAATGTTTCTTGTATCGTAGAGGGTGTAAATAGTGAAAAGTGAAACGAATCCATTTTTTTAAAGAATGGATAACGCTAGAGGCTTGAAATAATGTTTTCCTGAAAGGTCTTGGGAAGGAGCAATTTCGTAGGGTAGTTCTTGGGATTTAGGTCTTCGAGAAGATGAGCAGCACACTTGCAAAATTTCAGTAGAAGGTAATATAGTACGGTATATATACGGTAGAGACCGGTATCGTTAGAAAGGTCTTAACGAGCAGGTTATGAAGACGGTAAAGGTCTTGCGAAGGTGACCTTCGGTTGCGGAGCAGTGATCCTTGAAAAAGTTTTAGTAGGAGGTAATATCGTACCGTGATGAGACAGTTACCGTTGAAAAGGCCTTAACAAGCAAATTATAACGGAAAAGGTTTTTTGAGGATCGGATCTTCGGTCGGGCACGAGTGTTGAGTTTGCGCGAAGGAAGGCGGCGCGGGAAGTGTTTACTCCTGGAGATCGGGGCCCGCGAAGGCGACACGCATTCATCAACACTTCCACAGTAAAAAGTTGTGAGATATTTCGTAGAGCCAAGTCACGCATTATTCAGGCAAGTGGGGAGAATGGTCAGGTTGAACCGCAACCTTATAGCGCGCGAGCAGAGCGAGCGAAGCGAGCGTGCTGCGGCAGCGGCCGGCAAAGCGCCAGAACCGATTTTCTTACTATTACATCCATATTATCCATATAAACTTAGGTTTAGGACAAATGGGCATGAGGATACATAATTATTATGACAAATAATATTAGGGAATAACACAGTAGGACAATCAAATTTCGTCCAAAATGTATTAGGCGAAACATAAATAGGGTCCTTACCTCCTAAAAACGTTAGGACAAATGATCCCAGGATTTCCCGGTTTTTTTAACCTAGTAAAGAACCGGGACAACAAACAAAAAAAATCCCGGTTCTTTCGGGAAATACATTTTAACGTTTCTTTTAAAAGGAATAACGTACGTAACGTAACATTCCAGCTTAAAAGTTCATACTGCTCGTGCCGTCCGGCGTGCTCGGACGTTTGGCGTCACGTATCCTATTCCCTATCCTTTTCCTAGCCATGGCCAGGGCTCAGCGGTCGTCCCCTGCCTGCCCTGCCCCGCACACCGACTTCGGTTCTCTAATTTCACTGCCCAAGTACCCAGTCATTATTCATCGCTCTTCAGAGTGGCTTCGTAAAGTACCCACTTATGTGTTATTATGTTGTGGTTTTGGTGTCCAGGACCTGCAGTGATCAATGTATATATAGCGATTATATGCTAAATTAGAAGTTAAAATAGAAATGTATGAGACTGATTGTTACCTATTGAAATCACGTTGATTTAGAAGACTAAATGAAATGACTCAAGACCGACTGGTAGTGTTATATGCATTATTAGATTTATTGGACTGAGCAATGTTGATTTTATACCAAAAACGAATTAAGATAAGACTGACTGTTAAAATGTGAGAAATTATATATTTTATTATTTAAATATAAATAGTTCGGGACCAGCTACGGTAGCCTAGCGGTTCAAACGCGCGGCGGCTGAATCCCGGCTCGTACCAATGAGTTTTTCGGAACTATGTACGGAGTGTCATTTGATATTTACCGTTAGCTTTTCGGTGAAGGAAAAACATCGTGAGGAAACCTGCATTCAAATGTGTGTGTGAAGTCCCCAACCCGCACTGGGCCAGCGTGGAGACTACTGCCTGTTCCCTCTCATGCCTCATATATAGAAACGGTAGAATATACCAATTTCATCTCGTACGCCAGATATTGTTTTGACCTGCCCTATTGTTTGTTAAAACAAGTGATAGTATAGTAGTGATCTATAGTTGTGGAGTGTCGATGAAGAATGGTGATGATTAAAAGATGAGTAAAGCTGTGTATTGATCACTGTGTAAAATGTATTGGTATATGTGGTTTTAATTTTAATTCTTGTAGTATCGATGAATATTGAAGGTTTGTCCCGAAAGTCCCGAAAAAACCGGGAAATCCAGGTTCTGATTTCGGCCAGTCCCGAAAATCCCGGTTCTTTGAAACAGTATCGGTTCTGCATTCCCTAATCGGTATGGCAGACAGTGGTATGGATGGAATACAAAAATAGGATAAAAAAACGCTATAGATTCCAATAGGTAGGTATTCCTTAAAATATGTTTAGCATAGGTATTTGTTTTGTGTTGCCTTCCAGGAGGTAACTCATGTAAAGGTTCCGACGGAAGACTAGCGCTGGCCTTCTAGGTTAGCACCATGCTGAGTCGGGCAGTCGGGGCCTTTTCGTGGACCCTGCTACTTTTAAGTTACTGTGTTTTGTTTTTTATACCTATTGTTTTGTCCACGAATAAATGTTTTCTTTCTTTCTTTCAATATAAGCAGAATATAGAATGTAGCCATGTTGAATGTTTCTTTCGTTGTGTTATAAAAGCAAGGTCAAACTGACAAAAGGAAAGTTTTGGTATGAGAATAAATAATAGCTCTTTCAAATTTTCTGCCTACCCTGTCTAAAAACTGCACCACTGATTTAGATTAGCTCAGTTTACACAGAGGGAAATATACTTATAATTTCACAAAGATAGGTGTCTCTGATAGAGTGCAAACGTGCAAAATCGTTTGGTACAGTTAACAAATACAAAGAAAAAACTAACCGTGATCGCATGTAGCCTAATAGTGTGTAGTATTTAATGTTTACCTATTTCATGAAAATGAGAGCGACAGCATGACCTATTAAGGCTTTCCCTTCAAGGTCCATAGATTTTTTCACCCTGTATATTAGCTAACATGTATAATATTGGGCTATTGGCAATAAAAATCAAATAAAGGTGAAGGGTAACAAAAATAAAATAAAATAATAAGGGTATAAACCTCTCTACTTTACTATTTTAACGGATTTTGCTCTATTACAATTACAACACGCCCACAATCTGTCTACTTTGCGCAATGATTGACTGGTAGAGAATGCTTACGGCATTAAGTCCGCCTTTTGTGCGATAAGTTGTTCTTTAGTGCAATAAAGATTAAATAAATAAATCGGAACCGAAAAATAAGTTAACGTAAACTAAGCAAGTTTTGCAACTGCAAGCAGTGTATTTTGTTTAATTATTCCTCGTAAAAATGTCCTCACGCCGGCGACGCCGCGCCGCGCCGGATTCAAAACCCAGCGCGCCGCCGCCAGGTTTTTTGGCTGCGGCGTGGATCTCTATTCACAATACACAATACTTAGGTAGGTATATACAATAATACACATGTGTTAACAATCTTTGAATTCCCATTTTCCAACTTCCATTACCTACGTCAAAGTTCAAAGTTAAATTGCATAGGTCTTCATCCCACACTTGTCAGTGTTACTCATTGCTAAATATTTTCATAATTCGTTTCACGACAAGTATATTAAAATTTAACTAGTTAGTATCAACAACTAAAAATAGAACTTAGACGCGTTAGATCGTGTCGCGAATCGCTGCGATTCGAGCGGTACCTACCTAGTATAGTACCTACGCGGCGAGCGGGAGGCCGGCGGTTTGCCCCCCTGCGTGTAACCGGCCAATCACGTTACCTGTGCGGCTCGCGTCGCGCGCGGCATTTTTAAAGCTACTTTAACAGGTGTTTGTAGAAACATTACTTGCAACGTATTTTATAAGGTGATTCGTACACTATTCAATGAAAGAGTGCTTATAATGAAAATCCCAAAACTAACTCATGAATTGGCATTTTTTTTAAATTGTTAAACAGCATTTAACCACTGAAATCCACCCTCCGTTGTTGTTTAGTGTGCGATTGGTTTCTAATGTTTGTGTCCACTACATTCATCAAAGAATGTAGGAACCTACAGCCAATTATTATTTTTGGACACGGAAATATGGTAAATGAAAAATCCCCGTATATGGACCGGGTACACAATACGGACCACACGAATATCTCGCTAGATGGCGTTGTTAACGGAGTGACGCCGGCCGCATTCGACGCCCTTGAGGCGCGGCTCACCGCCAGTGATTCGCCGCGCCGCTCAGTGAACGCACGTGTCAGTTATCGACGATCAAAGCTTTTTGGCAAAATTTATGGAAAATTTTGGTGAGTTTCGTAAGGCTATTACTTTTTTCATGAAGACCGCTTATTCCTGTGCCCTCGTGTCCCAGAAACGTGATTTTGTAAATAATTCTTCTTGCTGTAGCGTGTGACGACATGTTTTACCAGTATTTTTTTGAAAAATGTTGAACGACAAATGACACCTGTTTACATTATGGACCAAGAGGGTGGTTTCAAATATGGACTAGTAGCCCATATAATGAACCTGTTCGTAATATGGACTCCTTGCTTATTCCACTCGTTAACGGTAATATTTTGTTTGTTTAAGGATATGGCGCCCAAAAAAAGGCAAACATGGGATAAACACTCCATGGCTATGGCTATATTAGCTATACGGGAAAAGAAAATGGGATTTTTGAAAGCATCAAAAACTTTTAGTGTACCAAAAACAACTCTAATAAGATTAAGTAAAAAAAATGCAGATATGGGAATAGAAGACGTGACATATTAAATTGGGAAAAAAAGCCACACTTCCAGCCAAGAACAGCCAGAAGCCAGAACAATGGATACAGTGTCCATCTTGTCAGCGTTGGGCACACGAGGAATGTGCTGGAGTAGATGGCGTTTCATTTTTATGCGAATACTGTCATAAGTAGGAATTAGATGGCGGAGAGGTTTATGATAGTATTCATTCTACATAAAGGCTGATTACCAATTTATAAATAATTATATGCAGAAAAAATGTGATAATTTTTGTTCCTAAATGACTAGGGTCCATATTATGCACCCCTAGTCCATATTAAAAACATGGTGGTCCATAAAATGTTCCACTTTTTGTTTGTGTTGATTTTGCGCTTTTTTGAAAAACTATATTTTTGTTAAAAAAATGTTACTTTATGCCATTTTTATTATGGCTAGAGAATAGCCAGATAAGTTTTTGACTGATTATTTTTTATTACATATCTTAAAACCTTTAAATCTTGTGTTTTATTTATCGAAATGTATATGGTAGTCCATATATGGGGATTTTCCTCTATTATCAAAGTTATGATGAAGTAAATAATATTTTATCAAAAAAAAGAAAAATAAAATATATACATTTTTTTTACCGATTTTTAGAAATTTACAAATTTTTAATTATTTATTAAAACATCTGAATCACTGTTTTTTTTTTCGGATTTAGTACTGTCGTTATTACTAGAATTATAATTAATCTGTTACGCAGAAAAAAACAGCAATTATAAATTATTTCCATTTCGCTATAACTAGCGGACCGCAAAATGACTAGACTTAAATGAACTGATATAAAATGATCCAATTATAAAACTATATTATATATATAAAACTTAATTAAATACAATGTTGAGACTTAGGTATAGCACTTTTTCACTGTGGCGTTGATTATCCCAGCCCCTGTTCAATTGTATAAATAAATTCAGGTGTTTCATTGAGTACACAATATATGGACGCATTTGGAAACAAAGCAATTTTTTTTTATATGCCGTGAAAGATTACTAAATTACGTATGGCACGGAAACGTGGTCGCTTACTATGGGCCTCATAAGAAGGCTCAAAGTCACCCAAAGGGCAAAAGAGAGGGCTATGTTGGGAATTTCTCTGCGCGCTCGCATCAGAAATGAGGCTATCCGCACCAGAACCAAGGTAACCGATATAGCCCTCCGAATCGCTAAGCTTAAGTGGCAGTGGGCACATTGCACGTAGAACCGAGGGCCGTTGTGGCGGAAAGGTTCTCGAGTACCACGTACCGGAAGGCGCAGCGTGGGTAGGCCCCCCATAAGGTGGACCGATGACCTGGTAAAGGTCGCGGGAGTCCGCTGGATGCGCGTGGCGCAGGACCGGTCATTGTGGCACTCTTTGGGGGAGGCCTATGTCCGGCAGTGGTCGTCTTTCGGCTGATATGATGATATAGCCCTCCGCATCGCTAGGCTTAAATGGCAGTAGGCACATTGCACGTAGAACCGATGGCCGTTGTGGCGGAAAGGTTCTCGAGTGGCGACCACGTACCGGAAGGCGCAGCGTGGGTAGGCCCCCCACAAGGTGGACTGATGACCTGGTAAAGGTCGCGGGAGTTCGCTGGATGCGGGTGGCGCAGGACCGGTTACTGTGGCACTCTTTGGGGGAGGCCTATGTCCAGCAGTGGACGTCTTTCGGCTGCCCTCCGCATCGTTAAACTTAAGTGGCAGTGGGCACATTGCACGTCGAACCGATAGCCGTTGTGGCGGAAAGGTTCCCATGTGGCGACCACGTACCGGAAGGCGCAGCGTGGGTAGGCCCCCACAAGGTGGACTGATGACCTGGTAAAGGTCGCGGGAGTCCGCTGGATGCGGGTGGCGCAGGACCGGTCATTGTGGCACTCTTTGGGGGAGGCCTATGTCCAGCAGTGGACGTCTTTCGGCTGATATGATGATATGATGATGATGACTAAATTATGTATCTCGGTGCAAAATATCAGACTGGTCATTGTGGCACTCTTTGGGGGAGGCCTATGTCCAGCAGTGGACGTCTTTCGGCTGATATGATGATATGATGATAATGACTAAATTATGTATCTCGGTGCAAAATATCAGACTCGTCATTGTGGCACTCTTTGGGGGAGGCCTATGTCCAGCAGGGGACGTCTTTCGGCTGATATGATGATGACTAAATTATTTATCCCGGGGCAAAATATCAGACTGGTCATTGTGGCACTCTTTGGGGGAGGCCTATGTCCAGCAGGGGACGTCTTTCGGCTGATATGATGATGACTAAATTATTTATCCCGGGGCAAAATATCAGACTGGTCATTGTGGCACTCTTTGGGGGAGGCCAATGTCCAGCAGGGGACGTCTTTCGGCTGATATGATGATGACTAAATTATGTATCCCGGGGCAAAATATCAGACTGGTCATTCTGGCACTCTTTGGGGGAGGCCTATGTCCAGCAGTGGACGCCTTCCGGCTGATATGATGATGATGACTAAATTACGTATCTCGGTGCAAAGTATCAGACTGGTCATTCTGGCACTCTTTGGGGGAGGCCTATGTCCAGCAGTGGACGTCTTTCGGCTGATATGATGATATGATGATGATGACTAAATTATGTATCTCGGTGCAAAATATCAGACTGGTCATTGTGGCACTCTTTGGGGGAGGCCTATGTCCAGCAGTGGACGTCTTTCGGCTGATATGGTGATGATGACTAAATTATGTATCTCGGTGCAACATATCAGACTGGTCATTGTGGCACTCTTTGGGGGAGGCCTATGTCCAGCAGTGGACGTCTTTCGGCTGATATGATGATGATGACTAAATTATGTATCTCGGTGCAAAATATCAGACTGGTCATTGTGGCACTCTTTGGGGGAGGCCTATGTCCAGCAGTGGACGTCTTTCGGCTGATATGATGATGACTAAATTATGTATCTCGGTGCAAAATATCAGACTGGTCATTGTGGCACTCTTTGGGGGAGGCCTATGTCCAGCAGTGGACCTCTGTCGGCTGATATGATGATATGATGATGATGACTAAATTATGTATCTCGGTGCAAAATATCAGACTGGTCATTGTGGCACTCTTTGGGGGAGGCCTATGTCCAGCAGTGGACGTCTTTCGGCTGATATGATGATGACTAAATTATGTATCTCGGTGCAAAATATCAGACTGGTCATTGTGGCACTCTTTGGGGGAGGCCTATGTCCAGCAGTGGACGTCTTTCGGCTGATATGATGATGACTAAATTATGTATCTCGGTGCAAAATATCAGACTGGTCATTGTGGCACTCTTTGGGGGAGGCCTATGTCCAGCAGTGGACGTCTTTCGGCTGATATGATGATGACTAAATTATGTATCTCGGTGCAAAATATCAGACTGGTCATTGTGGCACTCTTTGGGGGAGGCCTATGTCCAGCAGGGGACGTCTTTCGGCTAATATGATGATGACTAAATTATGTATCTCGGGGCAAAATATCAAACTGGTCATTCTGGCACTCTTTGGGGGAGGCCAATGTCCAGCAGTGGACGTCTTTCGGCTGATATGATGATATAGCTCTCCGCATCGCTAGGCTTAAGTGGCAGTGGGCACACGTTATTGTGGCACTCTTTGGGGGAGGCCTATGTCCAGCAGTGGACGTCTTTCGGCTGCCCTCCGCATCGTTAAACTTAAGTGGCAGTGGGCACATTGCACGTCGAACCGATGGCCGTTGTGGCGGAAAGGTTCTCAAGTGGCGACCCCCCCCTCTGCCGCCCCCGCCCTTGCCCCCCCTCATGCTCCGCCCTCCTACTCTCCCTCCTCCCCCTCTCCTACTCTCACTCCTACACCTCCCCTCCTGCCCCCCCCCTAACAACACATGTTACGCGAGCGGGTCAAAAGTTACGAAAAATGTAAGAAATGTAACCATCACTTTATTCGGTATCCGATACTTGGACCGAAATCATTGAGGCCGTTTTATCGGTCACCGTAATTGTACGGCTCATTATTCGGTCAGGTACCTTTACTTGAAACGGTCAACCTACGGGTACCGTTACTGTTGGATATCTTTTCAATTGGTACCTTTATTTTAGGGTACCGGTCTTTTGCGGTTTTTTCACCATAGCGGTACCGTTTAAAAGGGTACCCATTAAATTTGATTTATTCGGGTACCGATACTGTTGGATACTTTTTCAATTGATACCTTTATTTTAGGTTACCGGTCTTTTGCGGTTTTTCAGTCCCTGGTTTCAACACATTTTGCCCATCCTGTTGAAATAAACAGGAACCAAGTCCACTCTTACTGGCATCACACTGCAATATAATTTTTTTTTTAGTGTCAAATGGTACCAAAGCTGGTGCTGTACATATTCATATTCATATTCATATTCATATTCATATTCATTTATTCGTAATTGTTAATATTACATGTCAGTGTTTATAGTTAAAAAGAAAAATATAGTTATATTATCATTACACAAAAGTGTCTATAAAAAGTTAATAAATAATACAATAGTTAATAATAATTAGTCTAAGTCATCAACAATTAATATTTAAATAAAACCATTCACACAATATTCATAAAGTCGTCGTAGCTATAGAATGTGTGCTCGAGAAGCCATTTTTTTAGTTTTCTTTTGAAAATCATCAGGGACGGAGCCGACGTGATTGTCTCTGGCAGCTTGTTGTACACGGCTGGCCCCATCACGTTTGTCACCTTTCCGGATTTGGCTAGTCGTCGTTTCACTGGGAGAATTTTATTAGGATATCGCAGCAACCGAGATGAATCCGCGCGCTTTTTGTACTCGCCTAAGTGAGCGTAGGTATAACATGCAATCTGTAAAATCACGATTGATGGTAGTGTCAGTATGCCAAGTTCTTTGAAAATAGGCCTAGCAGAGGCTTCCTGGCTTACCTGTACCACAGATCGCACGGCCCTTTTTTGGCATCTGAAGATACGCTGCCAGTCGGCGGCGCGCCCCCATATCTCCGCACCGTACTGCAGCAATGAGTGAATAGTCGCAAAATAGCACGCCCTTACCACGTGCCGTGGTACGACCCGCGCAAGGCGGCGCAGTGCGAAACATGCACCACCTAGTTTAGTGCATACTTTTCTTTTCAGCTCAGCTAAAGCTAACCTATGAGCTGGCAACCATGAGAACTCTACATCTTTTTTCAGCAGTTTGAACAATGGTGACATTAGATTTGCCATGTCTGGTACATATCTTCGCACATAATTGAATGAACCCAAAATTTGTCTGAGCTCATCCCTATTAGTTGGTTCTTTTAAATTATAAAGTGACTCAACTCTATCCTTGTCTACTGACATTCCATGTTCATTAAATAATTGACCCACATATTTAACTTCTGTTTGCTTAAGTTGAAATTTATTTTTATTGAACACAATTCCAAGTTCCCTTGCTTTTTGAATTACATTTTTCAAAGCTATATCATGTTCAATTTCAGTGCTTCCCATTACTAGAATATCGTCTGCCCATACTACAACATTAGATATATCTGCAAAATGACTCTCCAGCACATCCTGGAACAGTTCTGGAGCGTTCATTAATGGTTCTCTATTGGATCGCATAAAATCATTTGGAATAATATAATAACGCATATTTTTTTATAGCCGAATTAGCGTTAAGCCTAATCATGTTATGGCATAAATTTTTAGGCATAAAATTAAAAATAATAAACGAAAATAGCATAATCATCACAAAGACTAACATCAGATAGCATAAATACAAAAAGACATAATAATTACTTGGCATCATTACAAAACGCATAAGTACACAAAGCAATGAAAGCATAATGCACGGCCCAATAATGTACAGCCTGATTATCCATGTACATTGGGACGGTCATCTGTGCGGACTAATAATCTCCAGCGAGTCGACGCCACCCCGCTGCGCGGGGTGTCTATTTCTGGTCTGAGGAACACAAGTGAACCCTAACCTAACCGACCTAAGACAGAGTTCGCTTATGACAAGCCATTTTTATCCGCCCTGATAATGCACGACCCAATAATCCGCGTCCACGAAAAGTGTAAATGCATGCTATGTAATGTATTTAGAAAACAGTAATTATGCTTCAAAACAGATATACCAAATAATTATTAGCCCAAACAATAGTATGCGTAATATGTATTCGGCCAATACAGATTAGTTCAACTGAAATTATGCTATTAGCGTAGTATGCCAAACAAAGTAGTAGGCCAAAGTATTATTATGCGACAGTATTATTATGCCAATAGAAATTATGCCAAATCAATTATGCGAAACTATATTAGTCTAAAAAAAATTATGCCAATGAAGGGGATCCCTTCATTAATCCGTATGGCAACACTAAGTACCTATATACCCCTAGGGGTGTCGCGAAACAACATTTCCAGGATGAAGCCTCATCAAGGTTCAAGTGATGGAAGCCTTCGGATAGGTCCAGTACAGAGAAATACTTTTTACCCTGTAATTTAAAACTTAGGTCCTCTAATGTTGGCAACATTTTTGGCTTCTTAACAATTCTCTTATTCAGATCTAACGGGTCCAAACACAGTCTAACATTTCCATTGGGTTTTTCTACAATGACAATTCTATTTACATGAGCATTTTCCTGTATGTTTTCAACTTTAACTATACATTTTCGTTCTTCTAATCTTTTTAATTCTGATTTTAATGGCTCAAGTAAACAGGTAGGCAGCCTAGGAGAAGGGTGGCAAACTTGTTCCTCTGTAGACTTAGTAGGAATTTCCACCTCTCCCGGCAACCTGCCTATTCCCTCAAAAACATCATTATTATTTTTAATGAAATTCTCCTTGTCAGCATCATTTTTTACAGAGTGTACCCGTTTGACCAAATTTAATGATATACAGCCCGGCAAACCTAATAGCATCGTGCTTGATTCAACAATTACAAAATTCTCGTGACACACATTATCTTTATATTGACATTTAAGATTTACCATACCAAGAGGCTTTACATTTTCTCCACTGAAAGATTGTACTTTAAAATCTGTGTCATAGATTTTTGCATTTAATTTTTTATTTATGACATTAAAGATATGTTTGGGCATGACACTAATGTCTGCGCCTGTGTCTAACTTACATTTAACATCCTTGCTTTCAATTTTGATGTTCTCAGACCACTCTAGCCCTTCATTACACTTCACCTCACCACAGAATAAACTCTCACTTGAACTTTGTATGTTTGACTCAGTAAAATTAGCCACTCCGACTTGTTTCACTCTGCAGCTTACAGCAAAATGATTTAAAATTCCACACTTGGTACATTTCTTTCCAAACGCAGGACACTCCCGAGGTCCATGCACTTTTTGGCATCTTCTACAGTTAAATTTGCTGTCCCTCATTTTGTTCATATTGTTATTTCTGTTGTATGTAGCCTTACTCTGCGTATATTTGACAGCATCTATTTCCACTGATGGATTCATTTCTTTTACCTGAGATCTACTGATCTCCGATGCTCTACACATATGTGCTGCTTTATCTAGTGACAGGTTGTCCATTCTTAAAAGACTTTCTTGTAAACCTTTGTCCGCAATGCCCTGCACTATGCGGTCTCTCAGTAGTTGGTCCTCAATAGGGGTCGACGTGGACTTATAGTTGCAGTTTTCTATAAGCTGCCGTATGCAAGTATAATAATTCTCGAAACTCTCACCTTCTTCTTGTTTTCTTTCATTAAATTTGAATCTTTCGAAAACTTCGTTGAGTTTAGGATTGACGTACTTTTCAATTTCATCAATTACATTCTGATATATCATGGCATCCTTCTGTGAAATTTTGAAACTTTGCACAACCTTTGTAGACTCTGGTCCCATCATGTTTCTCAGTAAAGACAATTTGATTTTATCTACCGCTTCGTCTTGTCCTATTCCAATTAAATAGTCTTCAAACATGCATTTCCATGCCTTCCATTCCGACGCTGCACATTGTGCCCTCGTATCAAAATTCGGAGGTAATTTTACCGGGTTTGCGTCCATGTTTTTGTATCCAAATCAATCACCGTAAAATTCAGTTAAATATTTGCTTATTATTTTTTACACTTTAAATTTAGTGCTATACCGACTGCGCCATGTTTTAATATTGGATTTATAGATTATATTTAAAACCAAAATTAATACTTTGCAAATTTATTAGCATATTCACAAAAACGAATTACATTACAGACAGTCTCCACAGACAAGCAAGAGCAAGGTTACGTTCAGAAACACATCAATCACGGGCTCAATAATGTTGTTATCTAAGAGTTCTTTAATTAAAATTTGTTCTATGTCTCTTACATGAAAAGGCTGTCTTCGAATTGGTTGTGCAACTAATTTTACATTAGGATCAATCGGAATGGTTAATTTAAAAAAATTGAGTTTACCTATACCATCACAGATTTTAGGATATTCTTTAAGGACAGTATCCTTAGTAATACATTCCTGGGTTACACAATTAATTTCAGGTCCCACTCTCAACAAGCCGAGCTGTATAGATGTTTGTTTACTCAATAGAGAGGGTCCACAGCCCTTAAATACAAGAATTTCCGCATTCACTTTTATATGGCTGTCAGGAGAATACAAAGTGGTTTTTATATTCTCTTTGGCTCAAGTTTGCTCAGGGTGATAATGCACGGCCCAAAAATGTACAGCCTGATAATCCATGTACAGTATGGACGCGGATTATTTGGCTGTACATTATTTTGGCCGTGCATTATTATGGCTGTACATTAACCGGCACCGTGCATTATTATGGCTGCAATTAGTGATGCGCGACTTCGAATGATTTGCCTATTCGAATAATTAGCGATTACTAATGTCAATATTCGAATTGGAAATTAGTTGTATACTAATGCTAATAATCGAATGACGACAACTAATTAGTTGTAACTAATGTCACTGTCACCTGTCACTACTAGTAACAGATGACAGCGACATTAGCGACTAATGTCAACGTCAAGTTGTATTCGGGCACATTAGATTAGCTTACTAATAATCGAATGATTTTCGAATTAGTCGACTTAGTTGAATGATTATAATAATCGACTAATCCAATTAGTATCATTCAAAGTCGCGCACCACTAGGCTGCATTAATATTAACCGGCACCATCTGTGGTTCTGTCAAGTGATGAAATGATAGACAAGATTCAAACAAAAGTTGTTAAAAAACGAAGCCTATTTTTTTCCGATGACATTTTATAAGTATTCCTCTAAAATCTGTGTAATGAGAGAGTGGCCTTAGTTATTAAAATAAAATACCGCCTACCGATTCACCAAAATGGACATCAATGAAGGTAAGCTTCGCTTTCATCATAACCTGTCGTCATTTGGCGGTATTTAGACATCTTGAGATATTACTCTATATCTTGGCTAATACAGCTGTTCCTAAGTATACTTATGTAGCTAAATGACTAACCCGCTCTGCAGTTATGTATTTCAGTGCTAATTTATATTAATTTTCGGTATAAAATGCCCATGTTGAGGTTATTTTATTGTCACGATTTTTCACGTTGTTTTTCAATACCATGTTGTGTTTGCGTATTTTTAGAGTATCTTGCCCTCGTTTTCCTTATTTTTCCGTTAGAACTTATCTTTTTACTGCTAATTAGCCTTAAATAACATTTTTTATTGTTTAGTCTGTCGACAAAGCGCGGGATGAAATGCCGAATGCAGATATTATAACTTTTCCCTTTTTCTATTTACTTTCAATACGCCAAGAGCTTTCCTCTTATAAGCTTCGTCGGTTTCACCGTTAATAGAAGTAAAATATTATATTGCTCAATGAAACAGTGAAGGCCGCAAATGTTCTTGAGCTTAGTTATTATAGTTGAATGTTGAACATCATTGGTTTATAATCTGATGAGTTAGATTATAAACTAGTTAACTTTTAAACAAGGAAAATTAGAAATATAATTTGTGACAAATTGTCAATCTTGCACAAATAGTCCGAGTCCCAAACTAAGCAAAGCTTCTAAGGATACTAGATGACAATATACATGTCATCATCATCATATCCGCTGAAAGACTTCCACTGCTGGACATCAAGCTACAATACTTGTTTATACATACCTATCTATATAGAAAAAAAAAACGACTTAGTCATATCCTTAATGCTGAGGGACCTAAAGGCTATGGGCGACTCTAAATACTACAAAGTACATAGAAAACATCCAAGACTTCGGAAGAAATATTTGTGCTCATCTCATAAATAACGTCCTTACTTGGATTTGAACCCGTGTCGTGTCGTAGGGACTGTGCCTATGATGCTGATACTGTTATTATTATAATTCTTTATACCTTAATATGAAATGCTGGTTGCCATAAATTTACATTAAGCGCTATAAAGTTTGAAGCAATGCGAAATATTCAATTTCATCATATTGTGCAACAGCATGGCGATTTAAACGTGCAACCAGCAAACTGTAATTGTTTATACATGTTTTAAGTCCTGAAAGTGGTTTGTTCATAATTGTATTTAAAATGCATGGTCATACAGTTGCAAAGAGGGATCGCGCAGCTTTTGTGTATGTGTGTTCAAAATGGACACATACACAAACTGACAAAAGACAAAGTATGTGTTGCGGTCTGGTTGTAATGACAAGTATTTCTCTAATGGTTGTATCAACAAAATGCCTGCCTTTTTGCCTTGATTGATAACAATAAATGGGTATGTGAACTGGAACCAAAAATGACAATCTATTTACCAGCAGGTTTTTGAGAGTTTAATATATGGAAAACTCAATATTGATTTACTAAAAGACACAGGTTTTCGCAAAATGATTAGCTTTTTATTATTCTACTGTTCTTCAATTTTCACATGGAATCCAAGAAAGTATTGCAGGCCAATCAATGAATGTACAATGCACAGAATACCTGCTCTCTCGTCTGTGACTTTATAATAAACTCATAGTTCTTTATTCTTCAATTTAGGCATATTAAATAATACTTATAAATGTGACACATCCTTATAAACAGTTAAAAAAAAAAAAACCTGGCTAGCTGGCATAAAAGGTTTTATGGTCTTGTTTAAATGACATTTTGGGCCATTTAGGCCATAAGATTTGCCCATAAATCCTATCGTGCTAGCTGTGATGCCATGAGAAGAATCAGTGCTACAGTAGCCAAAGCAGAGGGCTGCCCAAAGGTTGTGTGGAAGAGATTATCATTGATCTTGATCTCAAGCGATAAGGCTGTTGGTATGTATAATAATCTAATCTAGTTTTGTATAATGTCAGAGGGCCAGAGGTCTCGGGACAGACCACCAGCTAGATGGAGCACACAAATGACTGCACCCTTGCCGTGAATAGTCATGATTCACGATAGTATTTACATTGATGTTAATAATCATGTCTCAAACTGCCGATTTATTTCATGTAGCAACACCCACAATCTTTTTATAACAATGTTGACGGGTAGGCGAGTAGTCAGAGTTCCTAACGGCTATATTGCGTACAAACAGTTAAGTGCAGATTTGTAGTGCTAGATTTGGAGGAAACCCAGGGTGAGCTCTTTCCATAATCACTTTCAATGCATCCTATGACATTGTAACGATTTGGTTCATTTACATGTGTGTTCGAGCTGTGTAGCTCGGTCGATGATTGTTCATGATGTGATGTATTTATGTGCGTCCACAGGTCTTATTCTATTTGGGAGGCGTGACGGTATATTATGTATATGAATAAGGTTTTCCTTCATGTCACGTACATGCGATAACACAGTTCTTAGTCGTGGAGTTCTTTAGTGTGAGAGGATTAGTAACAAGTGTAACAACAGGGTCTCAGGTTCGGTAGTCTCAGCCTCAGGCCATGTCGTCATCAATCAAGGGTGCACCCGGGTAATTATAACTGGAACAATATAGTGTGTGAATTGGTACAGTATCAGTTGTGTGGTAAGGGATGTCTGTAAGGGGAGGTGGAGGACATTCTCGGGGACGAAGGTCCCCACATCTCAGATGGAGCTGGTACGCATATGGCGGCAACTCATATGTCAGATATATAAAGGATTCCGGAAGCTGTATGTGTAGGTTCATAGTTGCATAATATATGCTAATACAGATACCTAAGCTAGAGTGCTATAGGTACTCATTCGCGGCCATGAGAGTGACCAGAAGTGGCTTCGCGACAACCCTTGCAACTACACCTCCACGAACTCATACATAAAGAGGGTGATAGGAGCCTGTGGAGAGTCTGGTCATCAAGAATAGGACATTGACTTTTCGTGCCAATGAAGTCAAACCACACATAGGATGATTTCAGATAGACTTTTCATAAACAGTTACCACTTATCAACATCTGTAGTTAAACGATATTGGCAGCTACAATGGTCTTTGACTGACATTGTCAGTCACGTAAAGAATAAGTTGATGTTGTAATTGTTTATTGTATTTTCAGTTATATGCAAGTAGTATTTATTATACTACTGTATAAAACTAGCAGTAGAATGTCATCCTTACAAGAATATTGTTTCGGTTTTCCGTTTTTGGAGGTTCGGTAGCAAGCTTCATTGAACTCATTTTATTTGTCACAACATCCTGTGTGCCAAATGACGTCATTTTTTCGTCATCGGCACGAAAAATACGAGCCCTGATGATGATGTATAGCGCCAGGTTCTTTATAGTTGTTTTTATATTCGTATTGTCAGTGAGCACAACTGAAGACCTATGGACACCCTACAAGGAGCTGGCCGCTGTGGTCGACAGCCACCTCAGCAGCGAGGGCGGCGGCGCGCCGTACGCGGTGCACACCTTCGAGTCGGTGCTGCGCCGACAGAAGCAGACCTTCCTCGCGCTGCTCAGCAACCCGGTGAGCGTCCAGCTAGACCTGCGCTGTGCGAGATCCGCAATAACCAATGTGCTTTTGCGGATGCGGATGTTACGAATGTCTGACGTTAACCTCTCGTATGCTTGAACATGGATCCGTGTCAAACATTTGAACCTATTATTTTACATCTCAAAGTCAACATTTTATTAGACAATTTTGACATCCGCATACATTCTCTTTGTGGGAGGCCTATGTCCAACAGTGAACTTCTTTCGGCTGATATGACGATGATGATACGACTTGCTGTTGTCCCAGGTATAGACATTATATCCACACTAAACACTGGCTTGTAACCAGAATGGTCTGCTCTACTTATGGAGTTCCTTCATAATCCACGCCAACTGAGAATCTTTTTATTGAAAAACCCATTATATCCAGTAAAGGACATTAAAAATTAATAATATCACTGTTTTTGACATTGTACATTATTATTATTTTATATTTACATTTTAATTGTGACAATATTTGAATCAAATATACTTCAGATTTTATTACAATTCATATTCTTTTTGAAGATCATAATATAAATTCATATAGATTGAGCTAGTTTTAATTTATATTGTGAAATAAAGAAATCGAAATCGAAATTTAAATCATCGCTTGTCCTTATGCCATTTACTTGGGGCCGGTGCAGCATGTTTTTCTCTTCCATACCTCCCTGTCGCCCGTCAAGTCGTCACACACTTCCTTCCTAATAGGAAGGAATTTCCTATTCATATTGTCTCTCACACAGTCCATCCACCTTTTTCTTGGTCTACCTCTTGTCGGTTGTAAGACACATTCATACTTATGGATCCTTGTTGCAGCCTAAGAACCCAGCGAGCCGCGAGGAGATCAGACGCGGGGTGACCGAGGGGGTGATCCTCCCCAGCATCGGCAGGACCGTGCTGTCCAAGGAGCTGGTGGACGAAGCCGTCATCATATCAGGTAGCTGCGTATAATGTTGCCATCTAACGGCTTCCTCGCGGTGAGGCAGTCCTGTCCAGCTGGTCTAACTTGACAGGCCCTATGAGTTATGATTTCAGGGCGCGCGAGCTCTCTCACACTGTCCGTCTCTTTCTAAGTTTTGTAATAAGAGGGAGAAGGATAGTGCGAGAGAGCTCAGTTAACCGGCCGTGCGGGGACTATTCAAATGTTTTCAAAAACTAGTTCACCAGTTATTGTATACTAGCTTCTGCCCGCGACTCCGACCGCGAGGAACTCGTTTATACCGTAATTCCGGATAATCTTTCACCCCCCATTTCTTCCCTTACCCGACCCCGTAGCCGCCTGGACGCGTGTATATCTGTATGTAGACTGTGTTGTGGGTGTAACATTGTTCCCAATCGGCAGACATGTTCAACGTGAACGAGTACCTGGCGCTGGAGCTGCTCCACACGGCGCAGCGGCGGGGCCCGCGGCACCCGGGGCTCCCGCGGGGGCTGCTGGCCGTGGCGCTGTACTACGACGGCCGGAGAGCGCTGCTGCGCGCCCTGAAGGAGCTCCTACAGGCACGGGACGGCGTATGCTGGTGAGTTTGTACTTAATTTCTGTTGGCTCAGCGACCGAGAACGAATCTCCGCCTTCGACACGAGAGTGAGCCATTTTTCACGGTACTGCGCTTAGGGTGGGCGCCAAGTCACGATTACAGATCGATCAACGTTAATAGCATGTGATGCTGTAACCTCTTATGTTTGAGAGGAGTGCCCAGTAGTAGGACGTATATAGGATGCTTTTTTGTAGCGTTCGAAATGAATGGAAATGCTTGACTCTTTATAAGTCCATAACCCCCTAAAACTGCTACCTTTATTAGGGTTTACTGTATACCATATTTCAGTTTCCTTTGTCAAAGCATAAATGCCTGCACGGAAGCATAGTATAGGAACAGTAAATAAACTTCGAGCAAAGGTACATCGCACGGCTGCACACATGCGCACGTGTTCACACATAGCCTTCGGGAATGATGGAGAATGCTTCAATCGGGGGCGCGCCGTTGCCGTGTTCGCTCGCTCTCACTCGCTACGTCAAAGGAAGCCGCCTCGTAGGTATGAAGACAGCGAGCCGCCAGTGCCACGATATCAAAAGGAGCCGAAAAGGCTTGTAACTAAGCACCTACCAACCTAGTGCAGTTTAGCAACTATTATACTTACTAGGAAATATTTTAGGTATAGTATAGTGGTATTAAAATATTAGATGAAGTGGGAAACTAAAAACACATACTTACCTAACTATCTATAATATTATTACTTTGCGTATACAATATTGTCTATTAAACGGTAACAGAAATACTTTGCATACTTACAAGCAAAATTAGTATTATAGGTATGCCAAGCCACAATAGTGACACAGCCCTGCGCATCGAGCGAAAGTAGGTAACGAACGCTCCTAAACGGCCTCTGATTACCTCTGTATTATTCTTGTATACTGTGACGGAAGGTTCATTAAATAACGAATAACAATTGAATACGTCCTTAAGCATCCGTCTTATTTTATTAAAATATGGCTTGGTTTGAGGGTGATGACGAGGCATGATGACATGACGAGGGACGGGTTTTCGTTAGGAATTTCTTCCTAAAATTCTTCCGTCCAGGGCTGTTCTGTTGGTACCTTAACCGCAAAGGACAAATAAATAAATAAGATGATAAAAAGCATTTAATTCAGACAGTCGAAGTTGCACCACGTCCGTAGGAATTACCCACCGCTACCCTACACGTGACCCCTGGCTGGTGCTAAAAGTGCAACAACCTGGCAACCGTACTGTCTTTTCGAAGATCTCACGGTTCTAAATACACGTATTTACCATACGATAAATAAATTCAGACAAAATTCATAAACTTAAATAACTATGTTAGGGGTCCTTACGCCTAAAACGAGCGTATTTTGCAAAATGGTTGCTTTTTCATTCAAGATTACGACGTAACTATTAGTATTTATTCAAAAACTGATAACGTACTTAAATAATGATTTCTTAAACTAGGGGCTAACATGGTTCAAATTTTAATTTTCTGTTTCTAAACCTAAAATAAATGAGTTTTCTTGGGAGTCTTATTCAAATTTTGCAGTGCGAAGTGTCGTTTCGGTTCTCAATTTTGCAGTAAACAAGAATCATTAGGTACATGAATGATTACAATTCTCATTACCAAATCTTCACAGAACGAGGGGCTGACATGATTGAAAATCAAAGATTCATTTTAAAAAGTTGATAAAACACTCCGAGTTTTCTTAATTTTTTTGGTGAAAACAGGATTACATTATATTTTTTTACCGCAATTGTATTTTTATTTTGTCCTAAAAATAATATGATAGCAAATTATAACTTTATGTTAACCCATAAAAAAATAATCATAACTATAGGACCTACGATGCCGTAAATGTATATTTTTTTAAAAGACGTATAAATCACGCTGCACAGACGCCGCGCATTTTAATTAAAAAAAATATTAATAGGTTAAGAAATGATTATTTAATTACGTTATCAGTATTTGAATAAATACCAATAGTTACGTCGTAATCTTGAATGAAAAAGGAAGCATTTTGCAAAATACGCTTCCGCTTCTGCTTATGTGGGCGTAAGGACTCTTAGTACTTAAACTTAAGTGCTATGTAAACATTCATCTAGATTAAACCTAGAAATTAGCTAAGCTTAGCAAATAATCTAAAAAAATTGAGAATGTGCTAAGTAATTAGTAGAAAAAAAATGTACCAATTAAGCTACTGAAATAAACAGTTTATGTATAGTTTTTTTAGCGCGCACTTTGCGGAGAGTCACAATATTTTGTTTTTGACAGACTCATATCATTCCAGGTGTATAAACGCCCGCGAGGACATAGTGAAATACGTGACCCGCTACGTGGACCAGCTGATACGGGACGGTTTGCTGGGTGGCGCGCTGGACGCGCTGCGCGGGTACACCCTGGCTGGCGAGCTGGAGTTGCTGCAGCAACACAGGTCGGACTAGTTTACTTTTCACGCGCCTTTTGACGAGTTTTGAGTGAATATTCCTCCGTCAAAACTATAAATATATTTATAGTACAAAAGCGTTTCGGTTCTTCAATCCTTTACCTACATTTGCACGAGGAGAATTCTGAAAATAATGAGTACTTGTTTTTTTTAATGATTTGTTCAAACAACAACAAGGAAAAGGCAGAGAATAGAACAGAATGGAAATTACTCTACCGACAAGAGCCAAGCTCTTAAATAAATGATGATGATGTTCAAACATGGTCCAAAAAAGCTTTGTTTTCGATATTACTATGTTGTTTATGCACTTTTATACATTAAATCTACTTACAACTGACCCCCTAGCGCACTAAGTTTTATGTCAGATATAAAGCATTCGTCCCTTTCTGACAAATATGCCAGTGTGAGAGGGACGAATGCTTTATGTCCGACATAAAACTTAGTGTGCTAGGGGGTCTTTTCCTTATTGACGTCTCCAACACGACCCACGAGAGATTTTTATTTTGAACTCATTTTCACAAAACTGGTTTTTGGCCTAAAATTGCCAAAGTTTGATGCCATTTATATTGATGACTGTGAGGTATAAGGTAAATATGGGATACTCTTTCGGTGAACCTCGTGTTCTAAATACGTTAAGCCATAAAAACACGAAATTAACATTGGGAGCTAGGAGCCCCTGAAGTACACAAGTGTTGGATACATTTATAAACCAAAGACTAGTTATACTCGTACGGGCTGCCAATGTCTATAAGTATCTCTGTCTGCACCATTCATTTCGTGCTTAGTAGAATATAACAGAATATCTTTATTTCTGGTCATTTAGTGAGTTGGTAGATACAAAATTAGAAATGTGATGATGATGCTTTTATTTGACATATTTGACTGCCGTTTTAATTTGCTGAACCTAGGGCATCTTTTAGAATACTGGTGGGACTGTTGCTGACCGGGTTTAGTAACGACGCTATCATCTTCCGCATTAGTGACTGAAATCCGTCCGTGCGTGCTTCAGCGAACATGCCTGACGCACTGCACCGTCGCGGCAGGCCCAACAGCATCCAAACAGCAACATCATTAATACATTGACGCCATCTATGAAGAGGTCTCCCATTGCGATCGTAGATGAGGTCATGAAAATAGGGAATTAAGCCAATTATGAAATCAAATCAATCAAATCAATTATTTATTCTGCAAATAGGCCACAAGGGCACTTTTACATGTCAAACGGTAATTTACAATAAAATAATAATGATCTTACACAATAATAGTTTAAAATTATATATTCATATTCATTTATTTCCAGCGCGACAATGCCGCCAGCCTTATGGGCACCTTGCCGCACGGCACAGATTTAGAGCCTGGTTTCCATTTCTTAAATACATATGTACCTAGTTCTGTTATTATTTTGTTAGTTTTTATAATTTGTTAATACATTAAATCAAGTAAGGTCTTTTATTTCATGCATAATCAGATACATTAAATTACATAGATGTTGGTTGCGAAGTAAGAGGCACTGATACCCCGGTAGGGCATTGCAAAGATCTTACAAACTAAATTAAATTAACATTTTATATAAAATTTGGGTGCAATAACGTCATAAAATATAAAATCGGCATGCTTATTCTTATTATTATTATTGAATACATGTATTTATTTCGGAGGTAGTTCAGTGAAATATTGGTTCATTGTGATTATAAATAAAAATGTCAAATTAATTGTAACTATAAATAAAATTTAAAATATGAAAGATTTGATACTCTTACTACTAAATGTCATGCAGTGTCAGTCATAAACTCGTGGATTGAGTAGTATGCTTTTCTGATTAGGATTTTTTTTGTTTATTACAGAATACAGGATATTGGCCTCTGTTTTTATGTCTTCTGGTATTGGATTATAAATTATAACAGCTCTATAGAATGGACCTTGCTTGTACATGTTCAATTTAGGCTCTGGAACAGCTAGCTTGTTTTGACGTCGTGCGCTTTTCACAAAGACAAACATGTACATATGCTTTCTTACAAACATTCCTACCTCTAATATGTAGATACATGGCATATAAAAGGTTAACAAACTAAAAGTTAATGTAAACAAAACAAAATATGACCATTACATTCATCAGCTGGCAAATCTACATTGGAACATTGTAATATGCCTCACAGGGACCACATATTCTTCCTTGCACTAGAGCCTAGACCCTTCACAATAATAAATATAAAGAAAGAAAGAAGACATTTACTCAGCACAAAAGACACACAGAGACAAAGGGATTAGACATACAATACAATTGACACATATTGTGTGTGTCTTCGCGGCAGTGAATGAAATTATGCCGAGGTGTCAGACACCTGCAGCGCTGGTTTTCAGACAGCACCGTACGTGATCCACGGAACGCGACACAACACGCGTATACACATAATAAATAAATCATTAATATAATATATATGGAGCCAATACACCTTGAAGCAATTGTATTGTATTATTTCCAGGGCACTGCCGCCTCGAGAGCATCACGCAAAGTTGGCTAGATGTATAGAAGGGAGCAGGTGAGGTCCAGCGAATAGTAGTACATGTTGTTTGTGGGAACATTTTCATTTTGTTGTTGTTTTTGGTTCGACTACGGCAGAGCCGAAAGGAAGGGATACAATTTTAGCAGTGTAGTGAATTGTTAAGGTCTCTAGAATTCATACAATTAGGTTTCTATAAATGCTTAAGGATTCTATTGGAAGCTCTAAATTTACTGTTGCACAGTAAAAAAAAATGTATTTTTTAAAAATTTCAAGGTTTTTTATTATATTTTGTAATTTATACTTTTTTACAATAGTTTGATGGTTTACTGTCCACTTAGCAGCACTACGTAATCAATTTTAACAAGAGGAAACTACCCTAGCCTACCAGCCCTAGCTGTAGCCTAGTTGTTGGTAGTGACCCTACGAAGCAAGAGGGCCTGGGTTCAAATCCCAGTAAGGGCATTTATTTGTGTGATTAACATTAATATTTTGTTCCTGAGTCATGGATGTTTTCTATGTATTTAAGTATTTATTTATGTATATAAGTATGTTTGTCGTCGTTTAGTACCCATAGTACAAGCTTTGCTTAGTTTGGGACTAGGTCGATTTGTGTAAAATCGTCCTCTAATATTTTTTTTTATTTACCCTATCGACTCAGTTTGTCATTCCATAGAAACTTGACAAACTTTCCATACAATCAGATTTTGACGAACACCGCTTACTATTACAGACGGTTTGATGCAACCCGCCCTTAGTGTGCCAATTTTTGGAGCGCATATAACCTATCTACCACTTTTTAGGGTTCCGCACCCAAAGGGTAAAACGGGACCCTATTACTAAGAGTGCTGTCCGTCCGTCTGTCACCAGGCTGTATCTCATGAGCCGTGATTGACAGTTGAAACTTTCACAGATGTATTTCTGTTGCCGCTATAAGAACAAATAAAAAGATATTTGACCTTTAACTACTGAGGTGGTGTTTGAGTAGCACTTACGCCGAGGTACTGTCTGGCAGACGTACATTTAAAAAATAAAAATGAAAATAGAATTCTAGTGCTAGTGTTTTTCTAGCTTCTTGATTACATATGCACAGGATGTGAGGTAAATAATAAGAATATAAAATAAGAACAACAGCATTGAATTTTTTTATAATCACTATTTATTTGTGAGACCATAATTTTTAACGAAAAAAATTAGGAACATGTATCAGTCTCCATATTACATATATCTACGCAGATTTAAGAAAAAAATCATAAAATAGAGTTAATTCTTGAACTATTCAACAACTTAAAATAACAAAAACCCTTTATAAGTGGAACATGAAAAAAATGACAACCAGTAGACATGGACTATCTAATGACTTAATTTGCAGGCACTGCATATTTGAATACAGCACGTATTTGCATCAAAAGTACTTTGTACGTCTTTTAGGGCGGCTCGGACAAATTGCACAAGTTTTTCTAACCCCTGGTGCAATATTTGAGTCGATTTTGATAGGGGGCTCAGGTATATCATTGGGTCCAATGACTCGCATAATCCAATATCATCATCAAAATTACTGCAGTTGTCATCACTCTCGGCCTCTAAATTTTCAAATATCTCTTAAAGGCTTAGCACGTTTACGAAGACTTGGCCTTCTAGGCATTCTGTAAAATAAGAATATAACTAAAACTCCGAGGTCACGTCAATAAGACACTATGAGTTCAAACACTTTAACACAGTCGTGACGACTAATAGACGTGCATATTTTTGTACATAAACGACGTACTTACGTCTGTGAGACGGCAAAAGCTCAGCAACGGTCACGTGTGCACTCGCCGCGCTCGCGGCGTTGACTGCCGTAAGCAACGCGAAAAGGGGAAGGTAGCCGGAGGGGGAGCTCCGCAGGTGGCGTAGTTTAAATAATAATTTTGAAATAAAATTAGCGCCCTACAACAAACAAGATTTTTTAGCCGTTTTTATAGATAACGGCCTAACCTTCGTGCGCGAGTCCGACTCGCACTTGGCCGTTAATTACATCATGGTAGCCAGCATAAGGAACGTTGTGTTGCAGGAAGCTGCTAGCAGAGGTGGTGTTCGCGGCCGCGGCGCAGCGCGGCCTGGAGCGGGACACGCTGCTGCGGCTCATCTCCGAGGTACACCGATATTTTTTTTTTTCCATATTTTGTGGCATTTTCTACTCAGGCACTTTGCCAATCTCAAGTGGGGTACACCGATCATTGTTATATCCCAGCCACACTATGCTCCTCGCTGCCGCGATGTTGGGGACCGATTTTTGACTTTTCAGGTCGTGGCTGTGTACCGAAGGGTCTTTGCCATGCGCGCCTCACGTCAAACTCGACAAAATGGACAACTGATATGTTGCAGTTTTTATTACCATTTGTATTCCATCTAAAATGTATTTGTTTCCTCACAAATGTGATGAAAAACATTGTGTATTACACGGGCGTTAGAATATTGCAAACTCGAGTCATCAAAAGACCTCCGCCTTCGGCGTCGGGCTTCTGATAGACTCTTGTTCGCGATATTCCACTTACACCCCTCGTTAAACAATGTACTATTAAATGCGGGCGGTATTGACCACTCGTATTCAATTATATCGGTAGAAAGTAAGCGCCTGTAATTTTGAAACTACAATATCATTTACTTTTATTTAGTTTACGAGCGCTCGAAAGTCAAAAATCGGCCCCTTGCTCTCTCAAAATTCGTTTGTCTCTATCTGTCACTCTGACATTCGTGTTCTTATGAAAGGGACAAAGCCCATTTTATTTAGCCGAGGCATATTAAGTCTTATGAATAAGAGGATACGTCATCTAATCTAATCTATGTTTAGCAAACGGCAGCTCCGTCGCAGGGCCCGACGGGCGCGCTCGACGAGGTCTCGCTCTCGCTGCAGATGGCGCTGCTCTACGCGCTGGACCTCTCTGTCTTGCACAGGTCAGTGTACACAGCACGTCACACATGCACACATACACATGTATATATATGTAATACCGGTCACTCGAGCCAACAAGACCGTCCGTCCTGGCTTCTTATATACTCTCGTTCGTAATAAATGTAATAATATACTTACTTATGATATGATACTAGGCATAAATAGTACATTACTGCAGAGACCAGTAAGTAAGCCATCCTGGACGAGTATGATTTAGCCGGCCGAGCCGAAGGCGAGGTCCGGCTATAATACGAGGCCAGGATGGCACTTATGGTCGAAGCGTGTATAGTGCTTTTCTCAAAAATAAAACAATATGTTTGAATAAAAGTTAGAAGTTTATTGCTGGATAATTATATAGGTACATATAACAAGATTAATTATTAAGAAATGTTAAAGGTTACGTTAGTCATATTGGGACAATTGCTTATAGATATTTTTATGGATTTACCGGGTACATTTATGTTGGTTTGAGAGATATCGGCGTGTGATGGGTCTGCCTGGGAGTTCGATATTTTCGTCGGATGATCAGTTACAGGAGTCTGTGGACGTTCATAGGACGTTGATGGCTGATGGTCGATAATTAGTGGTTCTAGGCGAGAAGTCGACTGGTTTGACGAGGATGGTTGATTTAATTTTATGTTGGTGTTGATTTTTCCAGTAATTTCTGTTTTATTTCCTACGGACTCCTCTATATACCCTTCGGCAGTTCGGTCCGATTTCCATCCGCCGTGTCTTTTTATGGTGGTCAAATTGGCCCCAGAATCCGCGAGAAGAGTCGCCGATGACCTCCGGAAACAATGTCCGGTGTAGGCTTCCGGATTAGACAAATTTAAAAATGTGGCGATTTCTTTAGGCATTGCTGCTATCTTGTGACGCCCAATGTTTTGTTTGAGACACTTTGCATTTCTATAATTAATGAAAAAATGGTCGGACTTCATGTCGGCAGGACAAAGATCTTGATATTTTTTCACAAAGTTTGCAAACTCGTCACGAATCACGAACGAGCGATCTATTTTCGTTTTGGTGTCTCGTAGATTTACCAATATTATATTGTCGTGATATTCTACGTCTCTCATTGTAATGTTGGTCAGCTCCATACTCCTACACGCGCCATTCACTCCCATAATAAGAGCAACCTAAAACAAACGTTTATACATTGACACCATAGCAATAAAACAACCAATTTAATATAGTAACATCCATAAGTATAAGTATAAAATGAATTTACCTTTATAGCCAGATATTTATCATCCGGAGCGTCGTTTAAAAACTGTTGAATATTTTGACTATTCAATATCTTCGATTTTCTTGCCTTTATACCCATCAGATTGTCGCTTCAGCCAAGCCGTCAAGTTCAAGTATTTTTTTATATTTACATCGTGCTTGTTCAGTACAACACTGCGGAGCATAGAATAGAGTGCCCATAGGGTCGAAGGCTTCATTGTTTTGCCAAGATTAGTAAAATAAGCCAGAAATACATTTTCTGACCAACTTGTAGTTTTATGTTCAGCTTTCCACTTCATAAACTTTTCATAATTGTGCAAATATCTCTCCTTGGACTTGGGTGGAAGTAAATTATTTCTCGCCAATTCCGCCTCGGCTTTTAGATAGGGCGGCGTGCAATCTATGTCGCAATCTGATTCATCAGAACTCATTTTTAGCTATTTTTATTCTTTCCTAAGTAAATATTTTATTTCAATGAAGTCAATAGTCAATCCCGCCAAAATACGAGAGCGACTTTTTTTTAATTGCTTTATGTTGTTTAAGACACTGATATTATGCCACAACCCCAATAGGATAAATACATAATTTTCGTATTAGTTTTATGTTTATTGTGAATATTTTATTTTATTCTTCTTTTTCTTCTGTTAGTATCTAATTCCTAATTCCTAATTAGTATCAAAATAGTAAAAAATACGAAAGAACTGATTTTCCGCCATTTTACATCGTGCAATATAAGTGCAATTCGGACACGTCAACCTCTATGGTACCAATAACCTCCTTAGAAAAAAAAATAGTTCTATATTTAAATATTATGATATGTAATGGGATTTCATACTTACTTACTGGACACTTTTGCGTTTTCCTGGACACTTCTAAAAATTGTCCAGGATGAGTCACTTTCGGATACTATCTTCACAGATGTTACGGGAACATTTCATACTATTTTTGAGAAAATACCTTTTCAAATGATATTTTGTTTATTTTGGCGTTTCACATCCGAAAGGACTCTTTTAAATGTAAAATCGTGCAACGAGTCTTCATTTCGTACTGCACATACTGGAATGGGAAATGGGAATGTTGATTTGGGTCTGATTGATATAGACGTGAACATTACCGTTTTATGAAAGTTACTTAACTACACTCGCGGTCAAAGAAACCGGGTCAGTACGAAAATTTGTAATATCTCCTAAAATAATAAAGCTAGGGACATGAATTAAACTGCATATTGTAGATAATTTTATACTGAATTAAATAACATCAAATGGTGGAATCGTAATTCTTTTGTTTAATAAAATTACATAGGAAACAAAAAATCAACCAATTTTACGTACAAAAATAAGCAGTAGGTACTTCACATACAACACAAAAAATATAAATTAATACTTCGTATTGCCTCCTCGGGCTCTTCTTACAGCTTCTAGACGATTCGGCATGCTGTTTATTAAGTTCTTTATGCGTTCTTGCGGGATATTGTCCCATTCTTCCACTAACGCCTGTTTCAGGTCTCTAAGTGTAGCTGGGGCGGGGTTTCGAGCTCTTACACGCCTCCCAAGCTCGTCCCATACATGCTCAATCGGATTTAAGTCCGGACTCCTCGAGGGCCAGTTCATACAGTTGATACCAACCTCCAAAAAATAATCTCTGACAATTTGAGCTGTGTGTGGCCTGGCGTTGTCATGCATAAACATAGAATTTCCACCCATATTAATTAAGTATGGGCCGACATGCTCATTAAGAATCTCTTCTACATATCTTGCACTCGTTAATGATCCATTTTCTATTAAAACTAACTCCGAGCGACTCTCTGACTACGAATAAAAATAACATGGAAGCCGCATCTCAGTACTTCGCCGTTAAATTTATCGGGACAGTTAGCACACAAACACAAATACACTTACATTTAAATAAGACGTTACGTATACAGAGCCTTTCTCCGAACATGACAAACAAAATAATAGTCATCTCTTTTACTCTATTGTGAACACTTACGTGTAAGTGAAATAGATAGATTGTCAATAACTACCAATCAGTAACATTATCCGCCAATGAGCTTCTTGCTGCACGCACTAGCAGCAGCCCGCCCAGCCAACGCCCGTTCACCGTCCGTCAGTTATGGATAGGTTTATGCCATACATTAAAGAGCCATTCAAATAATTAATGTATTATTTGTGCAGTTTTGAAGATACCAAATATGTAGGTTAGAATATTGTAATAAAATAAAACAGACTCAAGTTGGCATAGGTAATTGTTATCATACAGTATAATGTTAAGTTACTACACCATTTATAGTCGGCCATTAGTCGGCGACTAGTCGGCAAAAAATGCCGAATATTCGACACTTAATTGCCTACAGGAAAATATAAGACATAGGAAGAAATGTATCTTATAATTTTATTAGCACACAAAAAGACATACAGTCATTAAAATAGTACCTACAAAAAAAGGAAGAAATGAAACCATATTAAGCAAGCACCTCCTCCACCTCTGACTACGATTTTGTGTCATTGAATTAGGAACTTTTTGACATTCAGTAAAAGTTCAAAGTTTGATTTGGAAATTTGTACAAAATTTTGTACGCGGGGTCTTAGGAGGTTAAACTTTTAATGTATTTTTTATTGTTTTTCAAGTCACGTAACACGCCAGCGAAATAATAATGTAAACAAAACTGGTCAAAACATGAACGGCAAAAATGACGCGGGAGACGAAGCTACACGAACGTTTCCGATTGTGCTCGAACTTAACTAAAAACCTACGATCGGCACTGCCAACCAGTCGGCCGATTAATCGGCAATTCAAAAACCCACGAGTCGGCCGACTGGCCTGTCGGCAAAATCCGTAGTCATTTAATTTCATTTCATTTATTTCATTGTTAAGTCATGTACACACATTACCTATAATTAAGGTGTTAAAATTCAGTAAGTCGGCCCATCTCCAATTCAAATCCAATAAGTTACCTAATAAAATAATCTACTTACTTCATTTGGCATAATATCATCCCTATAGAGCAAAAGTGATCGTATATTTTAAAGGTTTTACTGAAGTTATCGGTTTACTTACGCGTGAAAAGTGATGCCATTTTCCTTCGAATGGTCGGAATGGTTTTTGCACCACTTAACAACACATGAGGGCATCTTAAATTAGAATAAATCTTGTATTTTGTTAGTAATCGCGTTCTTGTCCGTCATGTCCGTCACTCACTGACATCCCAGTCAAACTGAAGCCGTACGCGGCACAGTTTGTAAGGCCCGCCCACAGCGGCACAGTTTTCGTTGCGCTAGAATTGAGGGGACAGAATGCTTCCATGTTATTTTTGTTCGTAGCTCTCTGAAGAGATTCCAGCCCAAACCATGACTGACACACCGCCGAACGCCACTTTTTCCTCAAAACATGCTGGAATAAAACGTTCACCAGGCCGTCTGTAAACTCTTTGCCGCCCGTCATTTGCATAGAGCATAAATCTGGATTCATCGGAAAACAAAATTCTTGCCCAATCTTCGTCACCCCAGTATCTGTGATCGCGGGCATAAAGTCGTCTTGCTGTTCGATGTATTCTTTCAAGTTTTGGGCCATTTGCCGGCCTATCTGGGGTCAAATTTGCTTCTTTGAGCCGCCGCCTGACAGTCCGCTCGCTGATGCCGTCCCTTCGGGTCTCTAAAAGCTGATTTTTCACTTCAACTGCTGTGAGGTGCCGATTTCGGAGCATGGTTGTAACAATAAATCGATCTTCTCTAGCTGTAGTACATCTTGTTTTGCCGGTTCCTGGTCTTCTAAGGTTCTGCCCAGTTTGTAGGTAACGTTGGAGGACTCGCTGCACTGTAGAAAGTGACACACCTGTTCTTCTCGCTGTATACCTCTGACTTCTTCCTTCTTCTAACATAGTGATGATACGAGTACATTCATCTCGTGTTAGCGGCATGATAGACATTCAAGAATGACCACAAAATAAAACAATGACAGCCTTTTATCATAGTTCTTTGACAGATAAAATAATTGCTTAAAAACAAGCAAAAGTAAAACGAACTCAATTTCAAATAAGTACCCAATTGGTCTTTTTTTTTCAATTAAACCTTTTTCCAGTTACTACGTAGAACATTGAAGGTTGGATTTAGAAGGATATTAAATTCTCTATAAAACAGAGTTACTTTCATGCAGATACGACCAACGATTTACAAAATATTGAGGTTTTCGTCACTGACCCGGTTTCTTTGACCGCGAGTGTATTTAAGAAAGCATATAAAAGGAAAGTCGTAAAAAGAACACCGCCTCTAGCAGGTCGGACTGCGGCATGGACCCCATAACCCTGAATCGCAATTGAAATTAGTTGCGAGAGGTTTTTATTGAATCGACCATTCAGAGAGCATTGTTGGTTCTGTGACGCTCTCTTGCACGCTAGCAATTATTATATCCGGAGACATTTTTAGCCATTGGGTTTTGTAATATTTTACGTACTGAAAAACTTCTTTAGATTGATCCATAATTTCTTTAATATGATTCATTTCATTCATCAAATTCACGAAAAATTTAAAAAAAGCCGCGTGACTATGTCAATGATCCGCATTTTTTAAAATATCTGTTGTCTTATATTTCTGTCCGGCGTCGCAACTTAGAAAATTGTGTGCAAGAATGCCTGGGACGTTTAATACTAAGTCCGTTTTCTGCAATTGTTTTGTAGGAAGGTATGATATGCTAATCATTATCTCGTTTTCATAGTTTTACATTTGATTTCGACATAATTCCATCCCGATAGACGATGCTTTATGGGTTAACAGTATCCTATTTCAAAGTTAAAATTAACCTCTTCGTGTCAAATGACCTAAAAGCGAAGCAACATATGTTTTGTAATATTTTACGTACTGAAAAACTTCTTTAGATTGATCCATAATTTCTTTAATATGATTCCAGGCTTCATTCATCAAATTCACGAAAAATTTAAAATAAGCCGCGTGACTATGTCAATGATCCGCATTTTTTTAAATATCTGTTGTCTTATATTTCTGTCCGGCGTCGCAACTTAGAAAATTGTGTGCAAGAATGCCTGGGACGTTTAATACTAAGTCCGTTTTCTGCAATTGTTTTGTAGGAAGGAATGATATGCTGTCTTTTTAACCGACTTCAAAAAAAAGGAGGAGGTTCTCAATTCGATTGTATATATGTATACAGGGTGTAATCGTTAAGTGTTTACAGGCCATAATTCCGTAAATATAGCAGATATCAGAAAACTTCTAACTGATATCGAAAGTACGTTACCCAACGAGTAAAATTACAATAATAACATTTTCTAAATAGATAAAGTAATATTAAAATGAATAAAATATTATATTTGAATGAACGGTTACCTACTAAATGTATGGAAGGGTTTGAAGTTAATATTTGGGATATTTCTGCTTTTATTTCAAAAACGTTATTAGTGTAATTTTACTCGTTGGGTAACGTACTTTCGATATCAGTTAGAAGTTTTCTGATATCTGCTGTATTTACGGAATTATGGCCTGTAAACACTTAACGATTACACCCTGTATATATATATTTTTTTCAATGTTAAAAGTACCTCAGAACTCCGTCATTGATGAGCCGATCCGTCAAAATTTTTTTTTTGTTTGTAAGTATATGCTTCCAGGTGGGTCCCATTTTTTTTAAAAATTCAGTTGCATGATGGAATCCATGAGGAATTGAGGGAACTCCTCAATTATATTAGGCACGTGTGTAGTAATTTTGGTATTTTCTATTATATCTCGTGTATTTACACCCGGAAATCGTAAATTTGGTGAAGTGGAATTGATGACCACAGATGACTTATGGAATTCCTCAATTATGTACTTAAAAGTACAAAAGTACGTCACAGATTCTGATAAGATCTGTTGAAATAGCAACTAATGAAGTTCCAAAGGTGATCCTTGTGGAATCAACGGAAGTCCTCAAATATTATCGGCCCACATACAGCGATTGGGTTTTTTTCTCTAATAATCAACGCATTTGCTTTCGTAAATCAGTTCATGTGGTAAATTGGAAAATAAACGTTCTCGTGGCTTGGCGGAGTACTAAATTGAAGTCGGTTAAAACTTTGTTTTTAAAGTAAATTATTTGAAAACGAATGCTGGTATTTTGTGCATGTATTTTTCTTTTGCAAACTCCTTCTCAAAAATGTTTTACACAGGTGTGAAATTATGGAGTTCATTAAGGGCATGAATTGTAAAATTATGAGATTTTTCAGCGGCTGTTTCGAATATAATATGTATATTAATTTCTATGTTTTCTAAGTTAAGGCTTCTGACACACAACATTATATATAAGAAGCATATAAAAGGAATAAGAAGTACTACTTATAATTTTCTTAATAGAAAACACCCAAATTATGGATGGGATTTCGATTAAACTTATTTTAATTTTTTCGCACTAAATTTAATAAATACGACACAATTCAGTTAAAAATACGGTATTTTACCACATCTAAAATATTATACAAGCAAATAAATATGATTAAAACTTCACATATTTTTGTATATCTACATCGTATACCTTGTTGAAAAAAAGTAATTTCTGCAGTGTTGCGTCTCGTTTTCACATGCGCGGATGACAACGTGTCTGTTAGACGCGGGCGTAGTTTACAAGAATCGAGGCATGCCCTTAAGCTTTTTCCTGACTGTGTAAACATGAGACATTTGCGTTTAGACGGTTTGACCAAAAGTACCCACCGTCTTGCTTTTATTAGCGCCTTCTGACACTAGGACGTTATGTCGTTGTACTTTTAGGGCGATATCAAGCTTAGGTCATAGTACAATCGAGACTTTCAGTTAATAAACCTCTTTGATTGTAGGCCATGTCATGTGGCATATAACAGGTACATTTTGCTTTTGAATTATTGGTAGGGTAGTTTCCTCGTCGTGAAATGTATAACATAGTTTACATAATATCATTGGAATCATAAAAAACGGGGCTCGAAAGTTTCGTAAATAATACATTTATAAGAAGTGATAATTAAATACGATCCTTATGTTAGAATAAAAAAATAAAGAGTATGTCAATTATGTACATGCATATAAAGTATTTATTTTGAATTCATCTTGTTTTTTTGTCATTTTATGTGCTCTACTTGTAGTTGCCCCTTCACTAACATTACCTATCTCCTCAATACTGGTCCAACTGCACAGTGTGTCCTTGGACCTCATTTTGAGACAGGCTAACTTTATTGGATGATTCAATAGAGAAAGAGGTCACGAACAAAGAACAAAAACTCCCGCGCGGCTCACTATCATAGTTTTGAAATGAATGCAATCTAAACTTTAAGTCCCGGAATCTTAAGATAATCTTTATCTTTAAAAAACAAAAGAAACAACGTATATAAACCTTGATTTTGCACTGCGATGAAAAGGCTTAGTATAAGGCTAAATTATGAACCATTTGTGGCCAGGCTAGGACTTCTCAGTTTCAAGATAATCGTGAAAATGACAAAATCGTATTTCTTTTTTTGTGATTAATGTCTTTAGTATTCGCAGTTTATTTTGGCTTTATGACGTAGCCACAATTATGGACTACCACCACAAAAAAAACGGACTGCATATATGGCGGACTTCAGCAGATATAACAACTTAAAAAAAAGCCCGGTTTCCGGGATTTTGATAAAATATCAGTGTTACTTTTTAATTGGTTACCTATCGTCTTCTATAATAAATGTGTCATTTTCGTTTGTAAGAATAGACGTAAATTCACTTTCATCAGTTTCTGTACACGCTACGCTCTCATTGTCATTTTCCCCGTCATTATCGTTATTTAATTGGTAAGGCATTAACATTTCGATGACTGGAGGGGCTAAAGGCATACGTTTTATGCTACTTTGACGTCTACTCAGCCTTGTATGAGACACGACCGGATCGGATGATTCTAATGCTCTATGAAATAAGTCTTCCATTGTGTTTTTTCTATTATCTTTTCGGCTGTGGTGTTCGCGGTCGTATCGCCAAAATTTATTCCTCGACTCTCCAGCCTGTTCGCATGATCTGTACTGGCCTTCAGAGCGTTAATAAGGTATGTGTATGGAACATACCTATAATATTAGTAGCTATTCAAATATAAGAAGCCACTAAGTACTCGTACCTAGCTGAGATGTGCGTCTTCTAATTAAGGTGTTAAGTATCAAATAAAGTCATACAAGTGCAAATCACTTTGACCGAAGAACATCACATGAGAAATACATGACATGACATAAAAAATACGTAAGTACTTCATAATTTCTAGATGTATACAAAATAATACCACATGCCAGCTATATACGAGGTACTTAATAATATCGCCAATAAATAACACTGAGATGTTATCAAAATCCCGGAAACCGGGATTTTTTAAAAACTTGTTATCTCCTGAAGTCCGCGATATATGCAATCGGTTTTTTTTTGTGGTGGTAGTCCATAATTGTGGCTACGTCATAAAGCCAAAATAAACTGCGAATACTAAAGACATTAATCACAAAAAAAGAAATACGATTTTGTCATTTTCACGATTATCTTGAAACTGAGAAGTCCTAGCCTGGCCACAAATGGTTCATAATTTAGCCTTATACTAAGCCTTTTCATCGCAGCGCAAAATCAAGGTTTATATACGTTGTTTCTTTTGTTTTTTAAAGATAAAGATTATCTTAAGATTCCGGGACTTAAAGTTTAGATTGCATTCATTTCAAAACTATGATAGTGAGCCGCGCGGGAGTTTTTGTCCTTTGTTCGTGACCTCTTTCTCTATTGAATCATCCAATAAAGTTAGCCTGTCTCAAAATGAGGTCCAAGGACACACTGTGAACTGCCATCGTGAAAAAAAAATAGGAAACTATTCAGTTTATCTGTTTTTCTCTTTCTAGAGTAACAACACGTGTATGTGTAATAATAGCAGGATAATCTTCGTGAGCTAAAAATCTTATATTGCCATTCTATTGCCGGTACTAAATAGTATATTACTGCAGAGGGCGGGAAAAGTAATTTCGTGGATAAGTATGGTTTTGAAGGACGAGGCATAGCCGAGTCCTTCAATAGATACGAATCCACGAAATGACATTCCTGCCGAGGCCTGTATACTGCTTTTCTCCAAATATGCGAGGAAATAAAACGATATCTTAAAACGTTATATTTATTTGAAACATCTTTATATAACAATCTAAACAAATTTAACACTTCAAATAATATAAACCTACTGATAAAGGATGATACGCTACGAGTCAGGAGTTTTAATTGAATGTTATAGACACATTTTTCATACTAGGGCAGTTCGTAAACGACGAAGTTATATTTTTCCCCGGATCGCTTATGTTGGTTTGAATAAATTCTTGATTAGAAGTTGTTGTTGATTGTGTGTTCGAATGCTGCGGATTAGGTGATAAAGTGGCAGAATCTATGCGAGTGGTGGATGGTTTCGGACTTGATATTTTATTATATTGGTTATTCGATGTAGATGGCCGAGATTTTGTTTGAAGGGTGATGGTTTGATTATTTTTATCGGATAATATGTTTATGTTCTTTTTGTTTTGCACCGATTCTTCAATGTAGCTCTCAGCTACTGCGTCGGATTTCCAACTTTGCGTCTGCTGCCAATTCTGGTGGTATACCCATTGGGATATCTTCGTCACTATTTGTGGAATTCATTTTATTTTCGTAAAAATAACACGGCAGAAAATCTTTGACATAATGAAATTCACGTTCCCGCCTCAATTTTATTTTCAATTTATTGAAGTTCAAAGTTTTGGGTCCGAATTGTATATTTGGTTTCACACAAAATATAGTAATGAAAATAAATAAAAAGAAAACTTATAAGATAGTAAATAAAAATATATGAATTATTACATTTAGTTAAATCGGTAATTCCTAAACGTATAACATTAAAAAAAACCATATCTTTGTTACAAAATATTTATCAGTCCGAGAAGATCATTTAAGTCTAAATATACTGTAGTATAATTTGGACACAATCATTATTCTATCTATCTCGGTTTTTGTTCGTGACTATTAGACAATTGGCTGTATGGTGAATTTTCAGTCTTGGATGAAATTAAAAGTAAAAAAACTTGCACAATAATGTACACTTCCCGGGCATGTCCGGGAAGTAATTCCACTTTTTTAATTTATTATCGCATATAACGATAGACTTCGCGGTGTGTTTTCACTACATTAATGGGAACATTTCCGAGCAAGTTGGAGAAAAGGGCTTTTTCAAATTACACCCAGTTAGTGTGAGCAGTCCTCATCAAATAGAAATTTACTGGGTGTCAGTTTTGTGACGATAATTAACTATTCAGTTTGCATGAACATTAACTTTTTCGTTTTTTTCATAAATGATGTTACATAGTCTTGTCATACATTTTTCAATAAAAACATCCATCTTTATTACACTTCTTTAAACAGTCCGGCCACTGGTCTATGACAGCACAGCGGTATCGATGGGTATTGAAGCCGCTGCCCATACCATGTGTAACTTCAGATACTCAACATTGACACGATGAGGTTAAGAACACGTTCTCTCTTCCAAGATGTTCCGCAGACCAAGGGGTTGAGATCGGGGGCTATAAGGCCCTTTAAAATCGGGTAAATATGTTGCCAACCACCGTCGTGTTGTCTGTGCTTTTTGTGTGCGGGGGCGGAGTCTTGTTGAAATATCGAATGCTTAGCGGCAAATAAAGTTTCATTTAGTGGCTTTACAACTCTCTTCAAAATGTCGTTTTGCTAGTTTAAAGCTTAAACACGCCAAAATGTGGGCACATACGAGGGCTGCCTTTTAAGTTGTGTCGTTTGGAAAAACTAAAGACAATTTAAGTGTTAAATGGTATTTATTGTTTTTCAAAGTAATCACCGTGATATGTAATACACTTTTTCATTCGATCGAACCAGTTTTCGAAACACTTATTCCAGTCCGAAGTCGGGGTCTCCAAAATGGCCGTTTTGTATGCCTCAACCGCTTCTTCAGGCGTCTGGTACCGTTGACCACAAAGTCGTTGCTTGATTTTTGGAAAAGTAAAAAAATCGTTAGGGCTTAAGTCTGGACTGTACGGCGGGTGTTCCAGAATTTAGACGTTTTGCTCTTTTAAAAACGCAATAGTTTGCCGGGCGGTGTGCGAGCTCGCATTATCGTGGTGCAGTCTTATACGACGTCTTGGGTTATTTTTTCGAAACTCGCCGATGACTTCTGGTAAACAGACAGTGGTATACCAGTCAGCATTAACCGTTTTACGATCCTCGAGCACGATGGTGGCAACGTGGCCACTTTTCGCCACAAACGTGGCGACCATTTTTTTCGAAGTGCTCCGTGAGCGTATTACTTTGGTCGGTTTTGGCTCATCTTGGAACACCCAAACAGTTGTCGCGAAGCCACTTCTGGTCACTCTCATGGCCGCGAAATAGTACCTATAGCACTCTAGCTTAGGTATCTGTATTAGCATATATGCAACTATGAACCTACACATACAGCTTCCGGAATCCTTTATATATCTGACATATGAGCTGCCGCCTTATGCGTACCAGCTCCATCTGAGATGTGGGGACCTTCGTCCCCGGGAATGTCCTCCACCTCCCCTTACAGACATCCCTTACCACACGACTGATACTGTACCAATTCACACACTATATTGTTCCAGTTATAATTACCCGGGTGCACCCTTGATTGATGACGACATGGTCTGAGGCTGAAACTACCGAACCTGAGACACTTGTTACCAATCCTTTCACACTAAAGAACTCCACGACTAAGAACTGTGTTATCGCATGTACGTGACATGTAGGAAAACCTTATTCATATACATAATATACCGTCACGCCTCCCAAATAGAATAAGTGTAAGGCCTGAGTGGACGCCCCGCTCAGAGCGGGGCGTGCAGCGTCCATATAAAACAAATGCAATTTATATGGACGCTCGACGCCCCGCTCAGAGCGGGGCGTCCACTCAGGCCTTACACTAAGACCTGTGGACGCACATAAATACATCACATCATGAACAATCATCGTCCGAGCTGTGTAAACACGTGAACCCACGTGTAAATGAACCAAATCGTTACAATGTCATAGGATGCATTGAAAGTGATTATGGAAAGAGCTCACCCTGGTTTTCCTCCAAATCTAACACTACAAATCTGCACTTAACTGTTCGTACGCAATATAGCCGTTAAGAACTGTGACAACTCGCCTACCCGTCAACATTGTTATAAAAAGATTGTGGGTGTTGCTACATGAAATAAATCGGCTGTTTGAGACATGATTATTAACATCAATGAAAATACTATCGTGAATCATGACTATTCACGACAACAGTCGACTGCTGTTTAGAATCGGGATCGTAGGCATATATATCTAAGATTCGTCACCACTGATAATGTCGTAAACATGTTTCGAGTTTCCTCGGTTGAATTGCCGCAGAGTTTTGCGACACCATCGAACGCGAGCCGTTTTTTGGTCTTCACTGAGTAAATGTGGTATCCAGCGTGAGATCAACTTTTTTACGCCTAAGTGATCATGCAAAATACTGTGAACACTGGTCCCTGAAATACTTAAGGAAGCTTCTATCTCACGGTATGTCGCATGGCGATCTTCGATGATCAGTTGCCGTACAGCATCAATGTTCTCCTGGGTTACGGCTGTTTTTGGTCGACCTTCACGATGTCTATCACCAAGACTAGAGCAACCACGTTGAAATTCTAAATACCAGCGTTCCACAGTCCGAAGGCATGGTGCTTTATAATTGAAAACCGTAGTCAACTCTTCGAAGCACTGAAGTCGCGTTAAGCCCCTTTTGAAGTTGTAAAAAATTATCGCACGTAAATTTTCCTTCGAAATTTCCATTTTCACAACTGACTTGTCAACTTTGAACGAACGCTGTACTAAAACGGTTGGGCCGATTTCGAGTCATTCTTTTGTTTTCGAATTCTAAATTCAAATATTTTAACGTGACACTAGTTCTTTTTTATGCAATCACGGGAGGTTTGCAAACGACAGAACTTAAAAGGCAGCCCTCGTATTTACGCTATTGACATTTACATTATTGACGCTCGTTTCATAAAACCACACTCTTGTTTTCAGGCCCCTGATTATGTATCAGTTGCATTGTAGTAGTTACTATTACAATAGCTTTTCTCTCATCATTATTCTGACATTGGTGAGAGTTTTTCTATATCTCTGTCTGTCTGTCATCAATCCTCGTAATTTTTACAAAAACATCTCAATATACGAAACCATTATATTGAGCTTTCAATTTTGTCTACTGTTGACCTTGTACCTTTTGAGGTAAAGTTTCGCATTGAGAATTTTTGCGTATGTTGAAGCATCACCATCTCCGATAATTCTATTGTAAATGAACCCGTACATTTTAACTGATGATTTGAACCCTTCCAGTATTATTCAGTTTCCATGGAACTGGATGCGCCAACAAAATTTTTATAGCACGCGTCTTCTAGTGACGTCACAATCTTCCAGCATCATCATTTCATATTTGTAATTTCGAGTCGTAGACGAGTCCGGATACAACGAGTCCAGCAATCCCTGTTCCGGCCGAGGATTGTAGAGTGCTTTTCTCAAACGATGTAAGGAAATATTAAAATAAAAATAAATACAGAAGACCTCCGGAAACAATGGCCCGTATAGGAGTCAATGTTAGGCAAGTTTAAGTTGCGATCGCCTTGGGCATCGATGCAATAGTGTGCCTTCCAATCGGTTGCCTGGTACACTTTCCATTTTTGTAATTGACAAAAAAGCGATCGGTGTTGGTGTCCATAAGGCGAAATGATTTATGAAATGAAATGAAATGATTTATTAAAATGCATGTGGAGATTGGGTTACAATTGCAGTTACACTTGCAGCTCTGATAGTCTCACCAAGCCCTACCTTTACAGGCGTTCATACATTTACAAACTAGTTAAGAAGCTACGTATTTAAAAATCTTATTAATAAAAACATGTCAGATTTTAATATCAATATAAAATGATAAAATAATAGTGCAATACAGAAATTGGAATTAAAAATAGTCATTCAGAAATTCGTTAATATTATAATAACATTTATCAGTAAGCCATTTTTTTACAGATGCCTTAAATACTTTTTAATTCTGGCCCTTAAACGAGTCTGGTAACTTATTATATATCTTTATGCACATGCAATGTGCATTTCTAGATGATAGTGCTAGTCGTACCGCGTACAGTTTGTGTCTGTATTGTGCCCGCACTTTACGAGTTTGCAACTGTTGTACTTCCAAAAAATTAAATTTTTATTTATGCACGAATACAGAGGCCTCTAAAATATACATACAAGGGGCGGTAAGAATACCAATCTTTGAAAAATGGTCGACATGATTCCATGGTTGATCCCGAATATTGCTCTGACACACCGTTTTTGGGTAAGGAATACCTGGTCTCTGTCTGTACTGTTTCCCCATAAAACCAATCCATAACGAAGAGTTGAGTCTACATAACCATGATAAGCTAAGAGGGCAGCTTGTGTAGAGACAGTCCTCGCTATCCTTCTTAGTGCGTATGTGAAACTATTAGCCCTAGAACAGACACTTTCCACCTGCTTCTGCCAGCTGAAGTTACAGTCGAGTATTACGAGGGGCGTCTGAAAAGTTCTAAGCCTAAGATAGAAAAAAACAATTTACAAAAATGAACTCGTGTTTATTTTTCAATATAGTCTCCTCCTAAATCAATGCATTTTTTACATTTTTTATACAGTGCTTTTAGGCCATTAAAAAAATAATCTTTATTTTGCCCTTCAAAATGCTCCTGTACAGCCGCCTTCATCTCTTCGTCACTTCTAAATCGCTTTCCCCTCAACTCTTTCTTCAAATTATTGAATAAAAAATAATCGCTTGGGGCTAGATCTGGGCTGTAGGGTGGGTGGTCAATTTCCTCAAAACCAACTTCCTTCAGAGCACGCCTCGCAACATTAGCGGTGTGAACGGGTGCGTTGTCTTGCAAAAACAAAATGCCTTTCCTTAGTTTACCCCGCCTTTTCTCAACTATGGCTTGTCGCACCTGTCTTATTAGATTTGCATAATAAGTTCCGTTTATCGTAGAGCCTTTTTCTAAATAATCGATTAAAAGAATGCCATCACAGTCCCAAAATACCGTAGCCATTAACTTAGAGGCCGACTTTTGCACTTTAAATTTCTTCGGCGGCTTTTCACCCTTTTCAATCCACTGCATCGACTCAGACTTACACTCCGGATCATACTGTCTGATCCATTTTTCATCAACAGTTACTATTCGGGAACAAACTTCATCTAAATCATCTTCGCACAATTCTAAAAACGCCCGAGAAGTTTCCACACGACGTACTTTATCGAAGGCCGTTAGCATTTTCGGTACCCAACGAGCACTGACTTTACTCATGTACAAATGTTCATGTAAAATTTCTTCCGACTCTTTCTTTACTAATACCTAAGACCTCAGCTATTTGCCAAACCTTCATTCTTCTATCTTCTAATACCAGCTTTTTGACTTTTGCTACGTTTTCTTCGGTCACTACCGATATTGGCCGCCCTGAGCGGGGGTCGTCTTCGATCAATCCCGTCCGAGTTTACATAAGCGACTCCACTTTTTGACTGTGGCATAAGAAGGCCCAGAATCACCGTAAATAATAGCCATTTCCTCAAAAATACACTGCGGTGATTTGTCACTTTTTGTAAGGAATTTAATTACAGCACGGTGCTCAATTTTCGTAATATTCGTTGGTAATTCACACATGATGTACTTTTCCGTTGAATATCTCGAAACAGAATAATAAAAACGTGACAGGATATTTTTTAATAATTTGTTTTTAAATGGCCTTTCTAGTGGCCAGTATCATAAACGCATATATAACCTCGAAATACCTTAGGCTTAGAACTTTTCAGACGCCCCTCGTATGCCTAAGAACCTTGTATGCTGGACTTCTTCAATGGGTTTAGTCTCAATCAGAATTTTAAGATTTTTGAGTTACTTCGGCTTGTGTGGAATTGGATGTAATTCGTTTTAGAAACATTTACTTTTAAATTATTAATATTTAACCATTCAATTGTTTTGTCAATGTCATATTGATGTCATCATTATAGTTGGAAAGATCATTAGTATCATTACATTTTATTATAATAGAGGTGTCTGCGAATAAAATACACTCGTGTGGCAGATGGTTTGGTAAATCATTTATATACAGCGTGTCTCTGACTTTGGGGCTATAAATGCAAATGTCAATTATGCTCCTTAAACTACTTTTGCTCTACAACTTTTCAAAAATACGTTCTTTTTATATTTTCATTATTCCATACAAATAAAATAAAATGTTCAATGTACATCATCCATTAGTTAGTTTTCATACTTGTCAGTGTCATGGATGTCAAATAATGAGGCCGTGTTTGCAATACATTGATGGTACAGTTAAAGTTCAAACGCGAATAAATTATAGAAATAATAGTTATTTTACAAAGTTGCGGAACAAAAGTGGTTCAGTTTCAGGACCGTAATGGACATTTGCATTTAAAGCCCCTAAGTCAGAGACACGCTGTATAATAAGAATAATAAAGGGCCCAATATGCTACCCTGCGGTACGCCATAATAATTATTACCATATTTAGATCTATACGACGCTAAATATTTAGACTTGGGACAGTACTTAAAGCCTGTCCACGAAAAAAAGTGGTCGGTGTTATAACGACAAATTTAAAAAAAAACTAAGAAAAACAATTTCATGGGCTATTTAAATTAAAGTTTTATTAGTGTTCTTGAAAATTAATAAACCTCCTGTTTAACAAATTAACACTGGTAAAATACCCTGACTTTGCTTCGGACTCCTTCCATCAATCTCTGTACATCACTTTCGGTCATCTTTTTACATGTTGTATCCCACATTCTTTTGAACTGTTGCTCATTTGTAGCAATTTTACCACTATTTTTCAATTTTCTTTTCATTATTGCCCAATAACGCTCTACCGGCCGGAGTTCTGGGCAGTTTGGTGGATTTGCTAATTTCGGTACAAAGGAGATATTATTTTCAGTGTACCATTCTAAAACAGATTTGGCATAATGTGAGGACGCTAAATCAGGCCAGAATATGACAGGCTCTGTGTGGTTTCTTATAAACGGCAATAAGCGTTTTTTCAAACACTCTTTCGTGTAAATGGATTGGTTAATCGTACCCGTAGTAACAAACGATTTGCTTTTTTGACCACATGTACAGATGGCTTGCCAGACAAGGAATTTTTTTGCAAATTTATCAACTTTTTTTGTTGTAAATTTTTTATCGGCATTCCCTCTTTGATTTGCCACATAGAACTGCAAACCTGGTAATTGCTTAAAATCTGCTTTCACGTATGTTTCGTCGTCCATCAAAATACAACCAAACTTCGTCAAATATTTTGTATACAACTTTCGAGCCCGGGTTTTACATAATTTATACTTTGTAGCATCGCGATTAGGAACTGTAGTTGCCTTGTACGATCGTAAACCTGCACGCTGCTTGATTTTTTGGACATACGATTTCGATACCTTACATTTTTTGGCGACGTCACGGACAGAGAGAGTTGGATTCTTCTTAAAATGCTCGATTACTTTTTTTGCCTTAGTTTTATCAGCAGGACCGCGTTTTCTACCCGAACCACCTTTTCTTGAAACAGACAATCTGCACTGATAATTAGCCAATACCTTTTGCACGGTTGACTTCGGAACTTTTAATAATTTGGCTAACTTTCCTTGCGATATACCGATATTTTGGTTGTAGGTGTACACGATCTTTTTTCGGATGTCCAGTTGGCAAGACGACATTTTATAAATGTTACGAATTTATAAACTCCAAATAGCCCTAAACGATAGTTTATTCTTCCCGCTATTTAACAATCAAAGTGACAGATGTCAGTTGTCTTTTTATTTTTTATTTTTATTAAACGCTGACCACTTTTTATCGTGGACAGACCTTAAGTGTCTCCACACATTGGGTTCGATCATTGAGGTAAGAACTAATCCAGTCAAGGGCCGGGCCACGTATGCCATATCTACACAATTTTGTTAATAACCTCTTGTGACTCACAAAATCGAATGCCTTACTTATGTCCATGAAAAGAACTGTTACGGGGGTTTGACTATCGACAGCATTTAAAACACTATTTACTAGTTTGAATGTCGCTAAAGAAGTACATTTACGTTTCCGAAATCCGTGTTGCTGCTCATTTAATAAATTCTTACTTTCTAAAAATTTCACTAATCTACTAAACATGACTTTTTCATATATATTTTGGAAAAATGGGAATGATTGTTACTGGTCTATAGTTGCCCATTTCAGTTATATCACCCTTTTTATAAATGGGTTTAACAACCGATTTCTTTAGAATGTCAGGAAAGCTACCCTGCATTAACGATAGATTTAATATATGAGTAAATGGTTTTGAAATTACGAACATGCTTTTCTTTATTACATCAGTTCTCAAGTCGTCATAACCAACAGCTTTTGAGTTCTTAAGGTTTTTGATAATAAGTATTTAGCAACTCATTCACATTTACGGGAATAAGAAAAAATTTCGAGTCATAATGGGGAATATCAATATCATTCCAAGTGTCTGATGTCACATTACTACTAACAAATTCAATAAAATAATTGTTAAAACATTCTGCAATTTTTTGTGGGTCATTAATAGAGTCATTCTCTATTATGAGCTTTTCCACCGACCTACTATTACAATCTGTTGTGGTATGCTTCTTAATTAGGTTCCAAACTGCCTTGCACTTGTTGCTGTTTCTATCTATGTATTTTAAGTTTTCAGCCCTCTGTTGAGACACTATACATTTTTTTTTAAGGCGAGTGTATCTCTTGTAGCGTACTTTTAAACCTATTATGTTCCTACTTAGTAAATACATTTGTCTTTTTTTACGACAACAGTTTCGCAGTGCTGGGGTTAAATGTTTTGACTGAATATAATGATTCGTAACCTTTACTCTAACCTTGGGAAAACATAGATCATAGAAAAGCACAAAAATGTCGTAAAATTTAATGAAAGCACCTGTCGCCTCATCTTCAAGAAGACGTTCGTCCTCGAAGCTTAAGCTCGAAAGACAGTTCAAAAACTTTAATTGGTTGTCACGATGGAAATCTCTTATTACCTCGTACCACCACTTCAAAGGCGGTGGAATACGATTTTTTACAGGTATTTGGCATAGTTGCGCTGTTTGTTCGGAAAGGCCCAGATCGTGAACCGCGGCAGTAGTTCCCTGTATATTTGTAGCTATATTGTCTATACATGAGTTGGAATAGGCAGTTATTCTTGTTGGGTCCTTGATAGATAAATGTAAACCATAGCTCTCTAGGATCTGTACAAATTCATTAGATACCAATGATGACTTCATAACATTAACCTTTTCAATATTTGAATGAAGTGATCATTCACACGCCAAGAGCTGTTGCCTTATCAAAAATGATGAATCTCGTAGTGCTGTGCAAAACATGATTAGATAGATTTTATTCATGATCAAAGTACAACTTTATTCCGACCTTTTTATGGGTTGTTGGCGTGGTGGGCACGACAGCACTCGACCACTTTAGTGGCTCTTGGCGTTGAAAAGGTTAATATAAAAATCCCCAATATTTCCTTCTTTTATTTTTTTACAAACGATGTTAAGCATATCTTTAAGTTTTTGAAAAAAAGCGGATGATGGTGATGACGGGGTTCTGTTTGTATACAAGCAGATTACTACCAGATTATATTGGGGAATGTTAGTAGCGCAACATTAAAAAATATGTGATTCCGCTATCGGGATAACTTCTTTGACTGGAGTATAAGACAAGCCATTACGCACAAGAATCGCAACTCCTCCTCTTTTTGAGCGGTTGCGACAATAGTGGGAAGCTAGCTGAAAATTACTCAATTTTAAGTTGCTCTGTGATCCCTGGGGAATATTGGTCTCACTTAAACCAACAATATAGATAGGAAATCCTTTCAAGAGTTTTTATAGCGTCATAAATAAAATCCTGCTTACTTAACGCCCCAGAAATATTCTGGTGAAATATACCTATACATGAATGCCAAGGATTGTCTACGAAAAAACTGCTGCCTAGACAGGCCTATGTTAGTTACCTCACTTTTACTTTTACCGGGAGTGTTAGCAGTGGATTCCGTGGTGGGGGATAGTGGTTGCGTAACCGTAGTAACAGGCAAGTTTCTCATCAGAGATTTTTTATGAAGCAACTTATGACAGTATGTAGAATCGCAAATATTACATGCTATGTTATTAATCAAATTTTCTCCCAGGCTTAACAAAAGCATATGTTTCTGAAAATATACCCGGTTTTCTTAATTGCACTGAATAAAGTTACAGTTTTGAAATTGATTGACAATCAGCTTAACGGTATTGTTTAGTTTTTGTTCACTTAAACACTGATTATAATGAACCTGAGAGACTAACACATTAGTATTGTTTAATTCTTGTACAAAATGGTATAAGTTAGAAGACATTTCCATTACGTTACTGTCATTCACCCCTGTAATAAGAATTATGTAATCGTCTTTCGTCAAATTCAGACAAGTGTTTTGTATAGATCGCAGTAAATATCTGGTACTCGCGTGTGGACTACAATAACAAAGTATATCGAAGTAATCGCCGTACAGATCGTTCAATAACAATCCCAGGTTTCGACCTCGTTGATCAGCTGCTATAACAAGTCTACGTTTCCCCTTTTCAACGCCAAGAGCCACTAAAGTGGTCGAGTGCTGTCGTGCCCACCACGCCAACAACCCATAAAAAGGTCGGAATAAAGTTGTACTTTGATCATGAATAAAATCTATTATGACCTGCTTTGCTTTATTTTTACTGGCTTAAACTTTACATTAATTCATGTTTTGTTCCTTATAAGAATTGACGAATGTTTGGACAGCTCAAAATGTGAAAATTTCGGGATTATTCTTTGGATATGATTTGACGCAATAATGTCAGTGTCCCATACGCCAACAGCCCTTAAAGTGGTCGCTAGTGCTGTCGCCGGATCTGTATTATTTATATTTGATTTTTGTGAAAGTTTTGTTACGATGGTGTCTTTTCCAATAATTGTAACCCTATCTATGTTATAACATTAATTAAATCATCGTCTTAGCATATAAATCTACTGAAACAAAATTTTAGCCTAATAATTACAATTTACTGACATTGATCTGTCGATACAAAAAATATATCTGTATAGCGTAACAGTCACTTCTCTATGATCGCGGGAAATCATAGTTCCTTATACGCCAACAACCACTTTAGAGGCTAGCCTATGACGTCATTGACGGTAAATAGTCTGTACTAGTGATGGCGTAGTGGTGTAAATAAGAAACAAAAGTCGTAAAATGGAATTCGATTTATGTTTAAACAAATACATTCTGAGAAACTTGACGTATATATGTTGGGAAGAAGTACTTGGTGTTTTCCTAAATATCAAACGAAGCATTTGGCTCAAAATTAAAACGCACGATCTTGTGTGTGTAATAATCGGCAATCAAATATAAGAAAAATGCTCCTGTTAATTCCACCGGAAATGGCAGAAATATTTTGGGTTGCCGTGACCTTGAAAAACATATTTAACGGTATTTTTCATTGTAATGTAATAAACTGTATAAGTAGGTATATGTTGTTTTATTTATTGAAAATGTCTATTTTATTTGAGAATATTACTTGCTATAGTCGTATACCTACTCATTTGACATACTTTGTATACCATTTGTTTTAAACGTCAGCAAGGGCAGTGTAAGTAGAGCCAAACGAAATTAGTTACTGATCAATAAATGTAATAATTCGTTCATGCCATAGCTTGGGCGTGTTGCTGTTAGTAAAACAAATTGTACTAACAGCAACACGCCCAAATCACCATTTAAAGGACTTACGTCAATGTCAATAAGATTGCTTCAATGAGCACTCACTCTCGTACTACGATTAGTACGATTACCGAGGCTAGTAAATTTTATCGATAAATGTTTTGCACAGCACTACGAGATTCGTCATTTTTGATAAGGCAACAGCTCTTGGCGTGTGAATGATCACTTCATTCAAATATGAGAGCGTTGAAAAGGTTAAGCCATTTTCAGTACGTTGCTGGTAGTCAGTTCGAAATTGGTTAGTGTAGAACCTGAGATTTTTTAAAACGGTCTGTAGGGCAGTAATAGGTCAGTAGCAGATTGTTTTTCCTTTAGCGTCTTTTTTGTATTCAATATTGGTTCCTCCTTCAATCCTTCACTTGGTCGATGTTCTAATGTAGCCTCTCCCTGAGTCTTGTCCGGTAAGGTGGGGCGTGGCGGTGGGATCGGCGATCAACTCTGCGCCGGTTCCCCCGGTTCGTGTGAAAAATCCAATTTAGTGCGGATAACAGATTTTCGTTTCTTTTTTACTGATGATTTTGATTTATTAGAGACGTTTGTGGACTTACAAATACTTGTAAGGTGACTTATTTTTGAATCACAATCATTAAAAGAAGAGCTTCGTATTTTTGCACTACGGTCACAAATTCATCTCTGACAACAAACATGCGATCTATTTTTGTTTTAGTGTCACGTAGTTTAACAAGGATCATATTGTTGTGATGCTCGACGTCTTTTACACTGATGTTGGTTAGTTCTACACACCTGCAGGCACCATTTATGCCTAATACTAGAGCAACATGAAACCAATACTTATATGTTAATTATACGCTTATTGACAAGTCGAGAATTATATATTTTAAAGTGACATAAATGACGCAATCAGATACCTTGATCGCCAAAAAACGGTCATTGGGAGCTTCCGACAAGAAGATATACGAGGGCAAATCAAAAAGTTATAGTTATATAGCGTCAAAAACAAACGCATATATTATTTTTTTCATTCTTTTTTCTACATAATTTTCTTGTTGTTCTATACATTTAGTATGTAGTTTTTCAGGTTTTTTTATTCCTTCAAAAATAAGTTTCTTCTTGGGTCTCGAAAAACTCCTCTAAAGCACGCATAACCGCGTTGTCGTCGTCAAATTTAGTTCCGCGAATGTACTCCTTTAATTTTGGAAACAAGTGGAAATCACTCGGAGCTAAGTCTGGCGACTCTGGCGAGTAGGGCGGATGGTCAAAGATCTCAAAACCAGCCTGGCGGATAGCAGTCAGAGCCATCTGTGACCGATGAGCATTGTCGTGGTGGAAAAGCACTGCATTTTCCTCGGCGTTTTTCTTTTATTGCCTGCCGCACTTTCCGGATCAAATCCGTGTAGCAGGCACCAGTAATGGTTCTCCCTTATGGCAGATAATCAATGAAAAGGATTCCATCCGCATCACAGAAAACTGAGGCACTTTACCTGCCGTCGGAAAAATCGATATTTTTTTATTGGTGGAGAAGATGGACGTTTCCAGGACATGCTTTGTTTTTTCGTTTCAGGATCGAAATGGTGAACCCATGTTTCGTCCATAGTAACGAAACGGCGATAAAAAGTGTCCGGGTCATGCTTGATAATTTCAAGATTTGGCTCTGCAACCTCCACACGCAAGTCTTTATTTGCCTGGGTTAACGCGGAACCCATCTTGCTGACACTTTTTTAAAATCCAAAACATCTGTTATTATCGAATGTACACTACCAAATGAAATCTTTAGGGTCTCTGCTAGATGTTTGATAGTGATTCGCCTGTCTCCTAAAACCATTTTTTCAACGGTTTGTTCGTTAACTGAGGTAAAAGACCGACCGAAGCGGTGGTCATCTTCACAGCTTGATCTACCTCTTCTAAACTCTGCAACCCAGTAAACGACAGTGGAATAGGGTAAAGCATCAGAGCCTACCGTCTGCTGAATATCCAAAAAAAAAATCCTTGGTAGACATTTTCTTCATACACAAGTACTTTGTCACGGCACGTAACCATTTTTTTCTATAATTGAACGTTTTAGTCAGCTTCTTTCACAAGACTCGTTTAAAATATAATGGCGGGAACAATTGAAAAAAAAACAACTGTCAAACATCATAGTGCCAGCTCAGAAAAAAAACAAACCTCAAGTAAAGAGGTTTTACAAATACGTAGTTCTAAGGACTTTTTGATTCACCCTCGTATTTTCACCGGTGTATATTTTAGATTTCTTGCTCTTATACCCAGCAGATTGCCGCTTCAGAAGCGAGTTTAGGTTCTTGTATTCTTTAATATTGATGCCGTGTTTTAGTTGTACGGTACATCTAAGCATAGAGTACATAGCCCACAGTGTTGAGGGCTTTTTGTTTTTTGCAGCTTGGCTAAAATATGCGAGAAACACGTTCTCTGAAAACGAGCTTGTCCTGGTTTCTTTTCTCCAGTTTATAGATGCGTCGTAAAATTTCATGTATCATTTCTTTGCTTTTTGCCGTTAGTATATTTCCCATTGCTAAGTTTGCTCCATCAAATAAGGTGGAGTACAGTCCATAACTTCCCCATCACTCTCGTCACTAGATTCACTAGAAGTCATTTTTAAATTTGTTGAAATTACCCCTTCATGGGCAACTGAGCCCACACACGACTCATCCCGCGGGCTCAATTGACACCTTTTATTTTGTCGGGGGCGACTCGGCCCGTTAATTTGCCAAGGGGTCTACTCAGCCCACGGGCTTAGTCGACACCAGTTCGCCGCTATATGGTCTACTCAGCCCGCGGGCTTAGTAGACACCAGTTCACCGCTATATGGTCTACTCGGCCCAAATGGCTTTGGCGGACTTGCACATTAAGAAGGCGAAAAATGTTTAGGAAAGTACAGGAAGGCAGTGAAAAGGGGCTTGGAATTCAACTTCATTGCATGAAAACTACAAAAAAGTATTATTTTGTGAGGGTCAGGATGGCGGGTGAGCCAGAACTGATACCAAAAACATATTTATGTAGAAAAAATCTTTTACTTTGGACCACTTACTAAAAAAATGTACCGGTCTGTAAAAAAATATGAAATTGAAATACATCCGGCGTTCTGACCGTCGGACTGTGGAACTTGTCCTTGCTTTTTGTCAAATTTCATGATTCGCTTAACAAAAACAAATTTAAATATTTAAAATATGTTTAATTTAAATGTCTGACAAACGCAACCACAAAACCATCTTAATTGAAATAAAATAATAATTCCTTCCTTATGAGTTCGTGAATTAGTCACGTATGCGAACGGACAACACGTTACCCCTACATACTAAGTCCATTTAGATCGGTCAGTATCGGAAAGCTTGGCAAAACTGTAAGACACAGGAAGATCTGTTTTTAGGGACCATGACATCGATTCTAGTAACAAGGAAAAAATGCCCTCATACATTTAAAAAAAACTTACCCCTCGCTAGGTACTCAGCTCAGGAATCGAACCCGGGCGTTTTAAAAATAAATTTAACTTTCCCATACTGACCGATCTAAATAAGAATGGTCCATCCTGTATCAATCTACAATCTTAGATGTTCAACACATAACGATAAACTTTTTTTATTATGTTCTAGATCCATTAATATGTCATGAATCCTGTCATTTACATCGATTATTTCACTTTTTCTTTTACTAAAGTTATTGTCTTTTAATTTATTGCCATCTGTTCTCATAAGCCGCTGTATGACTACGATAAGTTTCAAAATATCGGGTTTGGGCTTCAAAAGCTTGTTAACTTTAGCATGCCATCCCTCAATCGCATTATTAGTGCGATTAAATTGTCGGTAACATGTCCAACGACTAAAGTACATTGCCTTAGGATCCATCCAGTTATCGTAAAAGTATGAATTGAATTTATTTACCATTTTTGTTTTAGGACTTTCTTCTAAGGCGTACAGCCAACCGTCTAATAAGTGCTCAAATGGCAAATATGCTAAGGCTGCCAAACGCCTTACATGAGCTTTGCCTAGTTTGGTTTTGTTTATACCACAAGCCTTTGCATGGGTCCACAGACATTTAGTGTAATGGTAAAAACATCCCTGAATTTGAATACTCTGGCAAGTATTAATTAAAGCCGCTATTAAAGCTTTTTCGAAATCCACTTTAACGCTTGTTGGGTTCCAATCTGGAACTTGGCTTTTTATTAGCTTAAATAGAATCTCGTAAGTTTCTTTACGCTTGTTTGGCAATAAGGCGTACAGCACTGGCACAACTTTGATATTTTCTCGATCACTTCCGAGATCAGCGTGGATTGTTACCAGTTGGTAAAAGTTTCTTTGGCACGACTTAAATGTGCCATCAATGTAAAATTCTTTGCATTGTGGTAATAGACTCCGAAGCTCATTACATGAAAATACCAATATTCTTTTGCTGTTGTACGTGTAATCAGCGAACAATAAATACGAAAATTTTGGTGGTATAACTACGTCAACTGCGTTTTTAAAGTGCATTTTTTTATCCCTAAAGATTTGTAGCGTTTACGATACAATTTTTTTTTTATATTTTCGAAAGTAGAAATTTTCTTGACTTTGTCCAAGCCCGAGTCCATAATTTTATAATTCATGTCATTATACATGTGGGAGATGGGCGTACTTAAGAAAATAAAGAAGTTATTAAGAAGTTGCCCATTATTACTCTATATCAAGGAAAGCCCTCATACCGGTAACACAGTGTATTATTTATACACTTGACTATACCAGCTTACAATATCTTTCAATATTTTTCTAATGGGCTGAGTTCACCCTATAGCGGTAGACAGTGGTTAAATGAGCCCGCGGGCTGAGTTGACCGAGTGGTCCGAGTCGCCCCCAACATAAATAGTAGCGGTCGACTAAGCCCGCGGGATGAGTCGTGTGTGGGCTCAGCTGCCCATGAAGGCGAAATTACAACCGGAACGAAAGATCAGAAAACAATTGTTTAATTTGCCGCCTTTTTTATTTTTTAAACATGCCATTTGAACAAGCCGTTGGAGCACCATGATTAACCGCACATTAGTATAGTACCATAGACTTTTTTTAGGTCGCAAGTATGCTTACAGAGTCTAGTGGTGGTTGGCAGTATGTAATTTTTCCTTTGTCAGTTTAATATTAGTAACCAAATTTAAAAAGTTAGACTACGGGACAATAATGGTTTTACTTAGGGTTTTCATACATTACTTCTTGGCGTAAGGCCAAGAAGTAATGTAGGGAGACTTAAACAAGAAACTTCATGGTTATTTGTGTCACAAGGGAGCAAAGTAGTATAATTACGCTGAGGGCGGTGTATTAAATTATGAACGTAGCGAGGGATCTTACAATAGAATCCTGAGCGTCGCGAGGGATTCTAACGTAGGATCCTGAGCGTAGTGAGGGATACAAGTGTTAACGCCCGAGACGTAGATAATTTTGCTACCGAGTGACACATACTATTTTTCACACCGACTATGAAGAGATTTAAAAAGATGCTGTTTTAAATTACTTAACAAGTTTTAACAAATTTTCTTATTTTTTTTTTAATATAACAAAAAATTCTTCAATTTTTATATAACGTTAAAGTTAAAACTTGAAATATGTTCATGTTAATCGATTACGATTAAGTTACAATCAATTATTTTATTAAGATCTGTGTTCAATTGGCACATTGCGTAAATCCTACATGCCAATGAATAAATTAACAGAAAAGTAGCATTTTGATCCCTCTTGTCGTGGAGCAAAACTTACTTTTCCGAATGAAAGGTGTGAAAAAATATTTGTTAATGAGAAACAAAACTGGTTAAATGACTTCCATTCAATGTTCAACTGTAGGTGTACTTGTAACATGTTTGACTCCAGAAAACAGACACATGTCAACTTGTTAAACTAAAAATGCTGTTTACAAACCTTATTTATTATATAGTAAATTGTGTGTTACTTAAATATCAAAAGTATGGAATATAAATTTAGTATTAAAATAAATAATTTAGTATTTAGTAATTTAGTATTTAAATAATAGATATACAGTGTGGAAGTCTAATACAAGCAAATAATTAAATCAGGTATAGGATTAAGTACCGTAATCATGAATTAACAGGACTTTTTAAGTTAGACTTAATTTAAAGCATGTAAATAATTTTTGAAAAAATATCAAGCAGCAATGTAATGCACACAGCTAATACACCACGTAACAACTGTCAAAAAGTCTGACAAGTACCTACCTGTCAATCAGCTTTAGTAAAGTGATGCTGCGTAATGAGTGCTTTCCACTGCGGGCTGAATTATTTTGTATGGAAATGTTTTTTGGCGAAATTTAGGATAAAAACTAACTAAATACTCGTCTTAGGATCTTTATTAACCACCGTATAATTATTTGCTTGTATTAGACTTCCACACTGTATATATATATATATATATAAACACTCGAGAGCAAAAGTTTCGGGTCACTAGCATTTACTTCAATATCTTGAAAACGAATAAAGCTATCGTATTGAAATAAATTGAACCTTATAGACAATGTAATGTTACTAAAATAAAATGCATTACATTTACTACTGACCATTTATTTTATTAACATACAAGACACATTGTGATACAAGTGAGGTATGTTGATAATTATATCAGAGGCGGAGTTATCACGCGAGCCGCAGGTGAGCGTGATAAGAGAGCCGAGGATGCAATTATCAAAGCTCACGCGTTTCATACGACGTTTTTCAACACATTTTGCGAGGAAAAAATCCTTTTCATAAGATGAAAAATTGGTAGGCCTGTCAAGTTATTTTCTTTACTTATTGATGTCAACAGGTTTTTACTCACATGTTGTATACATCGTCAAGAATTTCCAGTGGCGTCCATTCTTTTTATCACTTTTCTAGTCACCACGAGTCAACATTTTTGTTAATAACCAAACACGCATTAACAATGTTTACAAATACTGGTTTGCGCAGTGCGCTCTAAACAGCCAATACAAAAAAAAAACAAGATCGTTTTAAAATGTTATCTTTATTAATTCATGTAAAATGTTATCAAAAGTTTTACTAAATTAAACGTTTCTATATCATATCCAAATAGAATAGTCAATTAAAAAACAAAAAGGATTTAATTTGTTTAGTCGAGTAAGAATCCATTTGCCGAGAATTAAAAAAAAAGCTGTACATTCTGTACAACCCGGTTAATTTAAGAATACACCGTGTTCATGCATACATCTTGCTGCAAGGTGCCAACGTGACTTAATCGGGATATAACTATAACACACAAGTGTCGTAATGTTATAAAAAACGCGTGTTTAATATCTAGGATTATGAGCCTAAAAGCGACATAATAAGAGGTACGTTACGAGTACGAGCAAATGTGTTGAAAAAAACGTGATCACTTTCAACTCATCCTAATTGATCCGGATACATTTTATTAAGTGTGAAACATCAAACACATAATATATCTAATAGGTATTCATGACATAATGTTTTTCCCTGTTCTTCCATTGGTATAAATTAAACTGATCAACTATTTTTCTATCCTTACGACCAGTCGCCAGAACCAAAATTTAATATGAGGAAGTGAAATAACACATTTTCGGTTCTGGCGCTTCGCCGGCTGCTGCCGCGGCACGCTCGCTTCGCTCGCTCGGCTTGCAGTGTAGGGTCGCAGAACACGTAACAATCCTCCTCGCTTCGCTCGTCGTCGTACCTAACGGTGACCTGCCTTAGTACCAAATGGGGCCGATAGATGGCGCTGACCCCATTCCTATTTCGCGCTGTTAAGATTTTTCTAGAATTAATGGGGTTGGGACGGGTATATATCAATAGCAGGTCAAAATGGTCTTGGTAGTTCGATGGTCTTGGTGTAAAAGTTATTCGTTGTTAGAAATTGAATTCTGTTGTGTTGGGTTAAAATAAGTAATTTAACAAATATTGGGACATTTACTTTACCTTGACTTGAGTTAATTGATAGTTTGTACGGAACCCTCGGTGCTTGAGTCAGACTCGCACTTGACCGGTTTTTTTTATCTTTGCTTGCCTTTCGGCACGACAAAATTGCACAACACGGAATGTTTTTATTTTTAATACGGTGAAAATCGTCACCGACGGTCAAATGCCAACTGATCTGCGTGTCGACAGCATTTGACAGTTACATGATTGTCTAATCATAAACCCGGCTACGCGTACCCCGCCCACTACCATTTCTATAGTATTTACTTGTTCTGTGATTTAAACGTTATAAAATCATACTCATACTGTTGAACGAGCAACACAAAATAGTTGATTGACTCATCTATGTTTTTTGAAGAAAAAAAACTACCTTCCTAGGATTTAACTAACTATTCAAAATTGTTAAATCTAATACATACCCATGTTTAATGGCATGTTTTTCTTGTTGTGTGGTTGGGAGTTTGATATATCTTTTTTTTAAATATTGGAGTGGTTCAAAGCAGTAGTTATTTCTTGTATATAGTTACTCATTGCTTCTTGTGACAAATGGTGTGCCTTACTTACCAGTGATACGCTTGCGCATAAAATAGTATAATACACATAAAACCTGCAAGAATTGTTTTTTAGTTAACGATAATCAAAAATAACACTCAGATTGCAAATAAATTTATATTATCAAATGTACCTTTGATCCCAGCGATACTCTGTGCGAGGGTTTCAAATTTAACGAGGGTTAACAAATCGCACAGGGTCTTAATGCAGGAATAAAAAAAAATATCGAAATAAAATTCATAACGAATTTACATATAAAATTTAAAATTGTGATCGATCTTATGTTTTTTTTATGTATGTCAATATGTACTGGCATCAGGAGTCATGCCGTGGATGTACACTTTAAAAAAATAAGTTGGGCGGGAACTTGATTGGTTATTGAGTTATTGACATACTCGCTGTTTTAAGGTTATTGAAAATGTTACTTGATTTCCTCGCATTTTTCGAGAAAAGCGCTATATTTGCCTTGGCGGGAATGGCAATTCGTGGATTCGTTTGCGTGGTTCAGCTTCGCTTCATCCGACAAAAGCAACTCATCCACGAATTGCTATTATTACACATTAGAGGTTAAGCGTAAAGGAGTAATTAATGGTTTTTAGACTCTGTGTTGCCCTCATATTATGTTATCTCAGTGGCATGTCATCTAGTCCAAATAATGGCTTCACTCAAAATCAGCATCACAGATTGTGCCGTGTGGCTCGCTCCGTGACATCATGATCAGGCTGAGTGCAAGCCTTTTTGGTGCACTAAACCTTGAATTGTCAATGAAGTTTCTTAAAATTGTTTTGAAAGTACCCAAGTTAGCGATACAATGTTGATGTTTATTTACTGCAAATATTAAAATTTATAAGAATCTAAATTCACAATTAATCAAAAATTATGAAAGAATTTATTTTTAAAATAAATCTGTGCCTGTTTTTTTGGATCCTAATGTTGTTTGTAATATAACAGGTTAATAGCTGAGGAAGACAAATCTCCTGATGATGAAGACCTTCCCAAAGAACAACTTCAGTGTCATCTCTGTACAGAGAGATTTAGCGATTCGTACTACATGAAGATCCACCAGGAGATCCACCACAACAGCGACGAGCAGCCCGAGCCCGCAGCCTGCGACGCGCCGCCCATGGAGACTGCTACACTAGAAAGTATTTTCAGTGAGGATAAATGAAATCACAACTGAACAAATAGTAACTACACAACATACGTAAAAAACTTAACTAAGGCCCCCTCTTCTATGTAGTTATGTACTCATTTGATACAGATAACGAATACATTTTTAAATCGTGATCGCAATTATAGCCTAATGGGGCACATTAAATTAATACGAATCAAAAATATTAGATAAGTATAATTTGATACGTGACAAAGTATTGAACTGTTCGAATAGGCATTTGATTTAATTATTTTACAAATTTTAAATATGTTGTGTCTATTCGAAAGGGTCCTAACAAGTGGTGCTTTACTTAAGTTTTTTACCTACACTCACTTCATGCATGTCAACCAATAAAAAAGGGGACCGCCATCTATAGTAGCGTGTCTTTGCGTAACATGAAATGGTGCAGAGACCAGCTATAGCTATACGCGTCTTTGTATTGGCGGTCCTCTTGATTTATTCGTCTATAATGTTAACAAAAAATATCACCCTGTAAATAATAGTTAAGTAAGCACTGTAAAATTTGCGTAAAAGTCTGGTCTAAGATTGTTACGAATGAATTCAGTTAAAGACTAAATACATACGCCCATTTTGGCCGTGGCTGATGCAAATCATTTTGTGTTACGTTAAGTAACATTCAGCATGAGTATGACGGTAGATTTGTGTAATTTTTCGCTGAAGGTTTACCCAACGTGGCTATATTAGATATTAGGGCGTGTTGCACCAATAACTAAGATTACAGACAGATCAACGTTAAATATGGCGCTGGTAGACGTAATTCCATAGAAATTTGTCAAAACTTTCCATAAATTTTAACGAACAAAGCTTACGATTGCAGACTGTTTGGTGCAACCCTCCCTTAGAGCCCGTCTGGTCGGTGTCACGGGTCGCCGACGTAGGTGTTCGACACTGTCCGTTGACTTCGAAAATCCGTATAAGCCGTAATATATTAATACTAATATATATATAAATTATTGTAACACCCTGGATAGCCACAATTGTTACAATAATGCCCCTTAGGCGGAAAAGGGGAAACCCTCCGGTCCCTCCTTGTCAAATACCTGCCAATAATACGTTTCTGTTAAAATCATCATCATCGTATCAGCCGAAAGACGTCCACTGCTGGACATAGGCCTCCCCCAAAGAGTGCCACAATGACCGGTCCGGCGCCACCCGCATCCAGCGAAATGCCTCTTCGGTTGAAATAGTCTGTTAATTGATTGGTTGACTGAAATGACAGCTCACTAGGACACTATTTTTGGCTTCTACATATACCTACGTACCTACATTGATTTATTATATATAAGAAACTAGACGCTTAATCGCCGAAAAGAATTGCCGTTTAAAAAGCACCGGAACGCCTCGGGCGGCTGTTTCGCGTTTAGTCTGGTTTAGAGATGGGTAATCTCGGCTCCGCGGAGTGATCCGAATCACTAAATCCGACTCCGCTATCGGTACCGACTCCGCTTATCGGCTCTTCGACTCCTTTGAATCCCTCAAACAAAATCACTCCGGACTCGTTGGTTTTAATACAAATCCTTTGAATCCCTCAAACAAAATCACTCCGGACTCGTTGGTTTTAATACAAATCCTTTGAATCCCTCAAACAAAATCACTCTAGACTCAGTGGACTCGTTGGTTTTAATACAAATTCAGTGATATTAACGGTTTTCCGAATCTTTTGAGACATATCCAATCTCCGAGTTATATTGAATCGGAATATCCGAAATTATAATATTTTTTTCTGATGGAGCTACTTTTTTTGGTTTTTTTACGAATGCGGATTGCGTTGTTATTATCATTATAACAAATTAGTTAATAAAATCTTAAAATTATTTGCACAAGGTCAAGTACCTACACTACTTTGATTTATTTTATTATATTACTAGCTGTTGTTATCGATCGATCGATTTCCCTTCGTACTTCACAGGCTTAGGACTGTCAACCTTGATTGAATCTAACTAAAATCCTCAGCCGGGGGACAACCAACACAACGTTTATGACATAAGAGCCATTTTTACCTGCATTGAATACAAAAAGAGCTAAAATGGTCGACATTAGCATCATTCGCAATGTAATCGCGAAGTTCTCCGATTTGAGCCGAATCAAGCCGAAGCCGAATGGCGTGCCACGTGACCAGTCATAGCCGCCGCGATCGGCTCGCTCTCGCTCGCTCCTTGCTCCGATCCGCGTGCCGTGTACGCGGCATTCGGCTCTGGTGCCGAGTCGGAGTTAATGAATCCTCGGATTCGATAAGATTTGAAAGGAGTCGATAAGGGATCGGAACCGCTTGTGGATTCGAATCATTTAAATCTTCAAGTCCGGATTTACCCATCTCTAGTCTGGTTTCGACCGTGAGACTTGACGGTTGTCAAACATGTCCGGAAAGCTAAAACTAAAAGTATGAGTTAATAGCAGTAGAAAAAGGTTGGGATATATATCTTTAACTAAATTCTATTAATAGCGCAGCTGACTGTGTAAACTAATTTTTAATAATTAATATGGAACAAAAATCGAAAGTGTTAGTAAAGAAGCGTGTTAATTCTGAGGTAAAATTTTAACAATTGATCTATTCATATTATAAAACTCTTGCGTTACTAATTTATTGACAGACAGCGCACAGCCTAAACCGCTAAAGATATAAGCATGAAATTAGGAACATATATTCTTTAAAGTACGTACTTAAGGGGGTGAAATAGGTGTCGAACCGTTGTATGGAAATCGTTCATTTGGAAAAAGTTATAGACTTCAAACCTTTGTATGAAGGTTTCTTGCTAAAAAGCAAAACAAATGATTTAGCTTTGATATAAAAATTAATCCCCTAAAGGGGTAAAAAAAGTGTTGAAAGTTTGTATGGGAAACATGTCGTTTTTAAAGTAAGCCGTTTAAAACTTCGGTCACAAGCTCCTAATGTACAGTCACCAGCATAAATATATGACTAATGGGCAGTTCTGCAAAAATATCTGATTAATAATCATACATACATACATACATATAATCACGCCTCTTTCCCAGAGGGGTAGGCAGAGATCACGGATCTCCATTTGCTACGATCCTGACAAACCCCTTTCGCTTCACTCACTTTCATAACATTTCTCATAAATGCTCGTCGGTTTAGGGTACTTTTGACCTGGCCTTTTATTTTCACCAATTTGATCGGAGAAAGTTCGCCTAGGTCTTCTCCTTCCAACTTGCCCTTCCACTCTTTTTATATACACTTTCTTCGTTAATCTTCTTTCATCCATCCTCTCTACATGCCCAAACCACCTTAACATACCCTTCTCAATTTTCGTGACTATATCTCCATCCATTCCACACGTATCTCTTATAACACAGTTTCTGACTCTATCACTCAATTTCACTCCACACATACTTCTCAACGCTCTCATTTCTACTGCATTCACTCGACTTTGATATCTTTTCTGCCACACCCAACTTTCACTACCATACATAAGTGTGGGCACCAACACTCCCCTATGCACAGCACTTTTGGTGATATTCTCTGGCTGCCCATAAAAGCGTTCAGTGCCCCATTCACTCGGTTCCCTGTATTCACTCTCCTTTCAATATCTTTCTCATGCTTTCCGTCTCCAGTAAATAACGTCCCCAAATACACAAACTCTTTTACTTGTTCCAGTCTTTCTTCACCAATCATTATTTCGCAGTCTGTCATAATTTCATCTTTTTCAAATACCATCACTTTCGTCTTACTTAAATTTATCTTCATCCCTTTCCGTTCAAAAGATTCATTAATCTTCGTTACCTCAGCGGACGATGCAAGTAGTACAAGGTCGTCAGCATATAGGAGACATTTGACGCGTAACCCTTCCATTCTCAAACCACATTCATCACCTTTTAGATCCTGCAGACAGCTGTCCATGAATAGATTAAACAGCCACGGAGACGCTTCACATCCCTGTCTAAGCCAGTCAGTATATGACCCGTTTATTCTCACGCAAGCATCCTTATATAAAGATTTCAGTGCTTGAACGAGGCGGCTGTCTACTCCATACGTGCACAACACCGACCATAGTTCATTCATTATTTTAGTTATAGCGGGTATTATTAATTCTCGACAATGAGACTCGACCATCCGGGCTTGACTGGATGCTTTTCATCAAAAAACGCGACATTTCTAAAATCAAAATTGATGTATTGTTCGGAAAACGCCAATCGGAGATCCCTGTGTCGTTGTTACAGCACGGGTTTTCGAGCTGGACTCTATTCCTCAAGCCAGCATCTTTGAGCCGACGACGGACACTATCGCGAGAAATCCCATTATCTTAAACTATACGACACAGAGTGAAAGAATATAATGGAAAAATAAACCATCTTCGTCTGTTCGAAACAAAAAATATTTAATTAAATAATTTGTTTCCTTATAAAGGTATAATAATCCCATTATCATTTGCGACTGTTAAAGTTGAAGTCGTGGTCATGGTATAATTGGTATAAGCTGACAATATTTTGATCTTGAAAGGCTGTAGTCTTTCGTGGGCGGCCTAAACTTTTAAGACGATCGACAGTGCCTTCCTCTTCCCATCGTTTAATCCATAGTGTAACGGTATTTCTCTGAAATTAATATGAGTAGATACCATCAATTAAGAGTAATGTATGTGTACTGAATTAAATAAGTAATCTGAATCTTTTTAAGCGATAAGATACGGATAACTTACAGTCACTCCCAATACATGTATAATTTCTTGAACGGATTTATCGTCTTCGTGCATTGATATAATTCTATGCCTTAAGTGGGCATCGATTCTATAAGTCGCCATGTGGTCAACCGTTAAATATTAGAAATCAATCTATATCTGCAATGTCAAAAGATTAGACCAGGCGATAAAATAATATTTAATAACAGTCACGAAGTTGACATAACATTCGAAGATGTGTCATTTCTTTTTTTATGTGTATTTAATAAGCAAGAAATACCATTTTACCCAATGCTTCTTATATCAAATGCTGACATCATCAACACTTCCTTATTTATTTCAGCAATGAAATCTGCTAAAGTCATGTCATAAAACGTGAGACGGCGATATCCAATGACAGATTGATACTCTTTTCGAGAAGCGTCATACAGTTTCGTTCATATTACGACTCTATGTTTAGGCAAATAAAATTCATTCTTGCAGAATGTTGAGATATTTTTGACTGTTAATAGTGTAAGATATTAATGCAGTCTATTATGTGATCCGATAATTATGCTTTTACAGTAGATAGATATTTATGCTGATGATATGTCACATAATTTTGATTTCGTGTATTATCACTATTATCAGATACTTTTACTTGGTCCGATCCAATACTTATGCTGTTATAGGCAAACGATTATTATGCCGGCTGTAAATCATCACATATTTTTACCGGCTATGTACCGTCACATAATTATACCTTCAATTGATAGCAGATATTTTTGCAGCGCTGCCCATAGTCATATTTATGCTGGTGACTGTACAGTCAAAAACATTGATAAGGGATTCATTTCTAATTTATCCCTTGAAGGGGTTAAGGTAGGGATTGAAAGTTCACATAAGTAATGTGTGATTTTTAATGATTAACTGTGGCGAGAAACATGAAAGCAGGACAGCAGGTTTCTTTTATAACATGTAAATCTATCCAGAAATATATTTGTTTAAACTTGCCCCCTAAAGGGGTGAAATAGGAGTTGTACCGAGAAGACGTTCTTTTAAAAACTTAGAAATTTGAAAGGTCGTATTCGTCGGTCGGTCGTATCAGTCGTAAGGTTCTTTATTTATAAACCAGATAATTGACATAGCGTTTTCATCAAAATTAAGTCCCTAGGGTGTGGAAAGGCCATATGGAAAACATAATAGGTATGAGAGTTGAAACTTTGCGCATAGGCTCCTTTTATATAGTCAAACATGCTGAGTACCTACGGCGATTTCTGAAATTCATCCCCTAAAAGCGTTAATAAGGATATATAGTTTTTAACGTTTAGTGTAGAACGTGTACGATAGATTTTTTAAATGTATACTATAATACATTATGAAAAATATACAATTTAAGCAGAAACGTCTGTTGATGATTCTTAACCCTTTTCTTGGCATTGTATCACCCGTGAAACATAAGAAATAAAAAAAAATTGCAACCGTACTTCCTCATTAAACATTTGTATAAATAGAGTGAAATAAAATAGAAAACAATAACTTTTAAAATAAAATTGAAAGCATCCAAATGTCTAATAATATGGTTATAATTGGTCAAAAATATTATAAGAAAACGCTGAATGATTTTTCTGCCGCTGTTATTTGGTATTTTGGTTAAATCTTTACATCCTCCGACTAAAAAACATAATTATTATAAACTAGCATGGGATGTGATGGACATATATCGTTCTTTTTTACATTATTTTTTGCGTAAAACATGAAAAGATGTTGTGTATTGTATTTGATACATTACCAATCCGTCAAAGAAGTTAAGTTGTATCACATTGAATACAATGCCAACACCTCAACAACAAGGTATAGCTCACTAGCTTACATGCATATATGATATTATGGTTGCAAATGCTTGTTATTGTGAGAATAATGCTTGGTTCATATCTAATAAGCCAACACTGCTATACTAAAAATCCAACAATACTGCAAAAATTAGATTGATCAAGTACAAGTCCCGCTTTCCGAAAATGAACCGCGTTGCGAGTCCACAATAAGGCGCACTGTCCAAAGTAAAAATAAAATAAAACCTAGTCAAATTGCAAATTACTTTAGTTAACAGTTTTGGGAATTTTGACCTTGATTTTTTTTTCGTATTTTTTAAATTTGATTAATTTTATAACCGACTTTCTAATGCACTTTAGCCAATATGGCATCGAGTATGAGGAAAAAAATGAGAATTAATTAAAATTTTACTTACGAATGTTACAATTTTAAATGAATTTGCATAAAATATCAAAATTTTAATTTTTTATAATTAATTTCATTGAATACTTATAAGATATTATTAAACAAAGCATTGCTTTAAAGTGATGCAGCATTGGCAATGTATCAAATATGATACATACAATATTCCAAAAATGTGAAAACTTTTTTTTTTTTTATATTTTTGTGACATTTGAAAGTACAATTTTATTGTAAAAATGCAAAAAAATACTTAGATAAAAGATTTTTTTCACCGTGCCAAGATAAGGGTTAAAATATTTATGTTTGTAAACACGGAGTTTTCAATTTAAATTTAGCAATTTTAACAAATGAATGAAACTTTTACGCTTAATCCCTGAACGGATCTAGATAAAATTTTCCTTACAGATCATTTGAGACCCTTGGAAGGATATAGGATAGTTTTTATCTCGGAAATGATCCCTTAAAATGGTAGAACTTTGTTTGGGTCGGCGATAATAAAGGTTCCGCCTACAATAATTTAATAGCGATCATTTTTCTAAGACGGTAACAAGTTCTGCGCGGACGAAGTCGCGGGCAACAGCTAGTATTGTATTGAATAAATCTTTTTTGTACTCGTCGATTAAAATCTGTGTATTAAGATTTCATAGAGAATACTGCAACGTCACTCTTTTCATCGTTGAAAAGTCTATGTTACTTCCGAAACTACCGAAATAACTTTTTCGATACGCTCTAGACAATCGAAAAAAAATTGGAAATGAACTTCGTATTTCAATAATACGTGTCCTTGTTTAAGGAGACTCGATCCGTAACAAAATTGCCAATTTATGGCGTTTCGGAACGTAGCAGCGTCGCGTCATCTGTCAAAAATATACTTAAACTTGCTGCTGTATCCAGGGCATAAAAAAAACACGCTTTGTGATTGGCTAGTATTTAGACAATCACAGCACAGTACTGCAACGTTACGGACGCCGGTGGTGTGATGCGATAACTTTTCTTTTCAAATCTAAACTTAAAACGTTAAAAATATAAACTAATAATAAAAACTAAGAAAATGAGTAGTGACAGTGACGAACGAAACATCTTTAACTCCTCAAGAAATAACTAATATGGCAGAGGAAGCCACACTTACTTTGCTACCTGAAAAGTCAAAGAGCCTTTACGAAGTAGAACTTGACAATATAGTGCTTACGATATTTAGTTTTCTTATATACTCGTATTAATGACTTAAATTATAAATTTTAATGAACTCGTACAATAAGTATTGTTCACAATAGTGTCATAATCAAGCTTTTTAATCTCGTACCTTACTTAGGCCACTCAGCAAGCTTCGTGGCCTAAACACGGTACTCGACTAAAAAGCTCTCTAATATCACACGATTGTGAAAAATACTATTTCAATACGCTCTAGGCAACCGAAAAAAAATTGAAAATAGAACTTTGTATTTCAATAATATGTGTCCTTGTTTAAGGAGACTCGATCCGATACAAGATTGCCAATCTATGGCGTTTCGGAACGTAGCAGCGTCGCGTCATCTGTCAAAAATCTACTTGAACTTGCTGCTGTATCCAGGGCATAAAAAAAATAAAAAATTACGCTTTGTGATTGGCTAGTATTAAGTTAGACAATCACAGCACAGTACTGCAACGTTACGGACGCCGGTGGTGTGATGCGATAACTTTTCTTTTCAAATCTAAACTTAAAACGTTAAAAATATAAACTAAAAATAAAAACTAAAAAAATTAGTAGTGACAGTGACGAAACATCTTTAACTCCTCAAGAAATAACCAATATGGCAGAGGAAGCCACACTTACCTTGCTACCTGAAACGTCAAAGAGTCTTTACAATAGTAGAACTAGACAATATAGTACTTACGATATTTAGTTTTCTTATATACTCGTATTAATGAACTAAATTATTAATTTTAATGAACTCGTACAAAAAGTATTATTCAAATAATGTCATAATCAAGCTTTTTAATCTCGTACCTTACTTAGGCCACTCAGCAAGCTTCGTGGCCTAAATACGGTACTCGACTAAAAAGCTCTCTATTATAACACGATTGTGAAAAATATTTAGGTACCACACAGTATTTAAAAAAGGTAATTTAACTTAAAAATATACCTATAGATTACTCGTCTTCTTCTCTATGAAATATTGATCTGTTTTATTTTATTTTAATTGGTTAGGTAATTTTTTCATTGACAATAGACGCGACGTTACCCTTTGAATACCTTACTTCAACTGGTCTATGTGAAGGCGGCTTTCTAATTTACAGTGACCTAATTGGTCAAGGGGCGTGGCTACCAGCGATCACTCAGTATTTTCTTAACTCGAATGCACTGTAGAGATAGACACTATATTTGTTATGGAATCTTAGAAGTTACATAATTATGGTTTTCAATTCAAGACTCCCAAGAAATCCTCAGTGACCTGCAAAATAGGCCACAGCATCATAGCACGAGACAGTCGTGATTAACTTACAAGGAAACTTACCCAACTGTCCGGCGCCGATTTCAATGATTTTTGTATATGTTATAGAGTAGGTAGTCTAAAATAACCGACACGTAATTTTTTTTAGCTGCCCAAACTCAACCTATCCGGAGATATTGTCTGCCAAAGTACTGAAAAATGGCGAAACCCTAACTTCGGAAGAGAGTTTTGTTCAAGCAAATTGCTTGTTAATTACTAGTTTTAATATATGTTGGAGAAAATGAAAAGATAATGGACACGAGTTTTGCTATTTTGGCTCAAAACTAATATGAGTATTTTACAAAAAAAACACACTTAAAAGTTTCATACTTTTCACCGTTTCACTCACTCACTTTGGTTGTTTTGCTAGTTTTTTTTAATCATAAAACTGTAAACTACACGGCCCTTAATCTTCTCTTGGGCAGCTAATAGTAGATTGTATAACAAGTGCATAAAACGCATCATTTTACGCGAGACGTTTATAAAATCGAGTGTAAAATGGGTTTTATGGACGAATTGTACACTCTACTTTTCACTTCGGTAGCGAGGAAATTAAATTAAAATCTTTTTTCATGAAGTTTGATTGTGGGCTTCGGCTGTTGGTATCCTTGCCTTGCTCTTAGAATACTAACTAAACATAAAAAATAAACAAATTAAGATTTTGTTCTATGAAGTTAAAGTTGCTCGTCTGGCTGTTGGACCGATTGCCTTAGTCTTCGACGAAGATTTTACTTTAGGCTCTAGAGCATAAAAAGCGACTTTATGTCGCCTACGCACAGCATAAAGACGAACTTTTAGAGCATGAGAAATGAAAAAAAAAGTACGTGTCGGTTGTTTTAGACTACTCTATAACATATATAAAATCATTGAAATCGGCGCCTGACAGTTGGGTATGTTTCCTTGCGGAACACCCAAATACTCCGAAATATTTTATTCCGAATTTGCAATTTCGATTACTAAAAACCACGAATTTTAATTTACCGAATTCGGAGTTATAAAAATCGGAAAAACAAAATATCGAGATTTTGATATTTTGTTTTTCCGATTTTTATAACTCCGAACAATCAAAAGCGCGAAATGTTTATTGACCCGAAAAACAGTATTCCGATTATCAATTTTCCGAAATTTCATTGCCAATTCAGAAATCTGATATTCGGGATAATGAACTTCGAATTTTCAATAATCGGAATTTTATCTCTTAGGAATTATGAAATTCGGAGTTTTGAAAATCGGAATTAGCAAATTCGGAATAAAATATTTCGGAGTATTTGGGTGTTCCCATCACGGGACATACACGGGGAATAAAAAATCCGAAAATTACCTTTCTTATTTCCCGTAGAGAATGGGGTTCTTCCTTTTCTCCGAACTTTTTATGTCCGAATTTCACTTGCCAAGCACCTTTTCGCCGATGATTCACTTTGACAACAAACGATTGGCTAATTTTTGTATGACGTTTCTTTGAGCTTTGGTAGAATTATTTTAAAGTCGATTATTATAATGACTTTTTTGGGATATATATCATTTGGCAAATCATTGAGTTGGTCAAAAAAATATTATCCGAATAACGTTTCGTCAGTGCACTAGTTCCTTTTTTACATTAGACAACTATTTACTTCAAAGAAGAAGATAGCGTAACATAGTCAGGCTTTTATCCAACGTTATTAAGGCGTTTGTCCGTGGCTCCGTAATACCTAAGGCCGAACTCGCAATATTGCATTAAGTCTGCCTTTATACGCCCAACATTCAATTTTTTAAAATAATATTCTTAAAATATATGGTATTATTTGTAGGTTAGGTTAGGGTGAGCTTGTGTCCCTTAGAGCGGAAATAGGCACCCCGCAAAGCGGGGTGACGTCGACACGCTGGCGGTTAGGTTAGGTTTAGGTTAGGTTAAAATAATTGGCGTTCAGGGACACCTGGCTCCGTAGTAATCCTAAGGCCGAACTCGCATTATTGCATTAAGTCTGCCTTTATACGCCCAACGGGTGGCTGTCTGGTCGCATAACAACTATTGTCATACAACATTACGCATAAAGTTGATGCTCATATTTTTTTTGTGGCATAAATTATACTATGGCATAATTGTTCCCTGTCATAATTATACGGATTGATAATTGGTTTAACCATAATGTAGAAAGTCATACATTTATTTAGTCATAATATTGATAAATATAATTATTTTTAGTAATAGTTGTAAATGTCATACATTTATCAAGCCATAAAATTGATGATAATGAAATTTGAGATTTGATCAAAAAAAAATACAAAGGGTGGGCGTCAAATAAACTTTTCTCTGAGATCAACCAATGCCAAGATAGTAGTGTATAAAGTTCAAGTTTCCACGTGGGCAGTAGGGAACAGGGACTTATTTAGTGGCAAAACCGACTCGGATCGCGAATAGGTTAGAAGACAAAGCTCCCGCTTTCGTCTTCGAGGTTATTTTTTTTATAAAAGAGCGGAAAAACTTGTTTGTAAACTTTTATATCGACCGCCCTTTTGCTATACCTACTGTGACCCAACATAAAAGAGAACTTTGTAACCTACTTGCTTCTGATTCGAGATCTTCTTTTACTACTATTGTTATTAGTAACAAGAATTCGTAATTCTGATTTTTCGGATTCTTGTTTAGTCGGATTTATAACTGGTTGGTGTAATGATATTCGGATTTTTGAAAATCGGTATTTTAATAATCGGAATTCGTATTTTTGATATTTCGGATTATTATTCAGTCGGACTTCTTATTATTCGGGGTATTGAAATTCGGAATTTTGATAATCGGTATTGTAACCGTTAGACCTTTTGAAATTTCGGATTTATTAAAACCGGATTTATGAAGAATCGGAATACTTATATTAGGAGTTTTAAAACATTCGGAATTATGAAAATAGATATTATGAAATTCGTGATTCCGATTATCGGAATTTAGTTTTTCGTATTTATGTAGTGTACCCGTTTCCTTGTTAGTCGTATCGTGTGTTTATTTTTTAAGTTAAGGCCTTTTTCACTAGCCTTGCATAGAACTTTTCGAGGGCTCCGTCAGCTGCATTGTAATTATGTAATTGTCACTGAACAATGTTTTGTATATATTTGTAAATAAATTTGAAAGCGTTTAGGTATTCTGTTAAAATAAATACAATATTATTAAAATACTTTTTAATACGACTCCATTCACCAGTTAGTTTTGACGTAAGCAGTCAAGTAACATAATGATAGAATCTCAATATACTAAAACATTTTTAATCTGTTCATGTTAATTTGCTAATATGGCGCCTAAGGCCTAACACACCAAGTTCTCTTTTGTATGAAACATATTTCTCGATGCAGGTAATGTAAAAGGTAGTTCGAAAATGTATACACGGACAAAGTGATCAAAAATTTGTGAACACGACTTTATTGTTAAGGTCATAAGGTTGCTCAGATGATTTTGATCCTTTGCGGGAACGTACATATATTTATGAACTCGCGTACCTACGTACATTTAAATAAAAATAAATAAATAAATATTAGGAGACAATCTTACACAAATCGACCTAGTCCCAAACTAAGCAAAACTTGTACTATGGGTACTAGACGACGATAAACATACTTATATAGATAAATAAATACTTAAATACATAGAAAACATCCATGACTCAGGAACATTCGTGAACAAATATTTGCAGTTATCTTCGTGTTTGATAATAGGTTAATTTCCTAGTGGATTAAATTAGCTTAAGACACTTGTATGCTATGCTATTATGCTTGTATTTAAACAAAAATAGCGACGGAGGGTAATCTCAAGTCATCGTTCTAGCGTTTTTTTCGGTAGTGCCCTAAACCAGCCCGAGGTCAAGGGGTTGGCCAAGATTTGGCGGGGGCACTAGTTTTACGAAAGCAACCGCCGTGTGACTTTCCAACCCAGAGTGAAAACTTGACTTTATTGGGATTAGACCGGTTTCCTCATGATATAAGAGCGACGGAGGGTAATCTCAAGTAGCCAATAATACCTATAATAGTAACATTACAAAATAATTTGATGTATATGTGTATAATGTGCATGCCCTATAGATACCCGTTTACTAAATATTTAGCCATTGTTTTTTTACGTAGGTGTAAGCCGTAGAAGGCTGTCGTAAAACCAAGTAAGTAGGACCTCTTCTTTCTCAAAGAAGATATATCACGACTGCTTTGAAACAATTGATATAATATAATGGACAGAACCCGGTGTAGCAGGACTAGGAGTCTATCCGATATGCTCTTTGGGTGAATGGAGTGCTTTCGTTTTCGATATTGCAATGTCTCACTCCTGTGTGTACGAATTGTATGTTTTCTGCTTCGCTACCTAATTCATGTATAGGTATACCGCCATGTATAGGTAGGACCTACGAGTCATAAAAGCAGAAAAAAGTGCGAACCCTTTGGTGTGCCAGTTCATGTTGCACGTTGCACTTGTACAATCAAGTCAATCTCTATTTGAAGTAGCATAGTATCTTAGGTAATAAAGTTACATGTTGTAAAGCTGTGAGACGTGTTGTCTGACAGAAAATGAGGAATAATCTTCCCTAATATTGTGAACTGTTTTAAAGCTGCTGTTAGTAGGTAATCGATATGGCAGTAAAAATTGAAGAATTTTCTCTTTGCAAGCTAAAAGGAATTTAGAAATCGTTTACGTAGTTTCAAAGTGTCGTTAATAAGTAAGGTCCGATAAAATATGTTTGTATGACAAGTTTGATCTATGAGATGTCAGCTGCCGACGCCATATTTAACGTTTTCGGTTAGTAAAGTGTGATCAAAGCAACCCACCCTTAATTAATGTTCATATTCTTTACATTTCTTAATGTGAAACTATAAAGGATTCATTCGTGTATAAGCTCATGAAGAAGTGGATAACAATGTAAAAGAATACCTATTAATATCGGAACATATGTCATAAAATGTGCAAGGATCGCAGACTTCAAATAAAAACATGTTTATTACTGATTGTATTTTTCTATTCAACTAGTTAAGTAAAGTGAAAATGCCCTTACATCCAATATTTGACAGCTGTCATCCCAGTACAATTTTTATCTTCATATGACCTCTTGTACCGGGATGACGGCTGTCAAATATCGGCTGTCAGTTTCTGTTAGGTATATGACTCTGTTTGTGGACTATGGCGCCTCAGCGAAAATTGTTATATTTGATCCAGTCAACGGTTTCTACAAAAGGTACTCCACTCGAATATGACAAAGTGCGCGACTAGAACTTGGTTTAGATCCGTTGAAGAAATTATACCCTTATCTGTTATTTGATAATGACCAATATTACACGTTAGATAATATGGATTGATAATTCGCACATCCAAAATCCTGGACCGAAACCTGTTAAATAAAATACTTAATTACTAAGTAACTTTTTCGGGTCAACTACCCTCATATGAATCATAAGAACCGAGCATTAGCTGGTAGAATATGACACAAGGAATAGGAAAAATAGAGGTTGCCTACTCTTAGCCTGCACTACCATATTGTTGCCTGGTTTGAAGAGGTCGCCTAAGTTAAAGGTCCGGTTTTTCAAAGGCGATCCCGACAAAAAAAAAGGTCAGCTCGATGTCATATTAATGCCACATTTTTAGTGTTTTGTTGTCTAGATCGTGTAAAAATAAGCATGTTTTGTTTGAGCAACTTTTGAACTTGAAAATTAGATTATAGAATGCCCTTATCGACCAAAGCGTGTTAAAACATGCATGTCCTGTATGGACAGCTTTTCTATAAACTCAAAAACTGCCGTGTCAAAGGGCCCAGAACATTAAGCTTCACACAACAAGGCATCATTATGAAACCCTTTTTCAGGATTCCGTAGTCAACAAGGAACCTTGATAGTTTCGCCATGTCCGTCCGTCTTCGACTTTGCTCAGTAACCCATACAACCAGAAAACTGTAATTCGGCATGGGTATATAAACATCACGCCGACAGAACAGTAGGTACAATAAAATATTGTTTTTTTTTTAAGTGAAAACTTCTTTAGCGGCGCTGAGTACTTTTTGGGATGGAGAAAAATTGCTAATTATACGCGACAGATTTTTGTGACGTCAGATGCGAAGGAGGTCACAAACTTTTATATTTTGCTGCTAGCCGATTCGACTTCATTCAAAACTGAACGCTATTCCTAAGAGTATAAAGCTGTTAAACACTTTTTGCAATAGCATATTCTGCAAATGAATTTGTAATTTTGTCAACGCGTCCTTCACCGTTTTGCTAATGAGCAAATTCGAATAGTTCGAATTTGGACGTTATTCCTATAGAGATAAAGCTTTGAAAAATATTTGGCAACGGCAAAAACAAATTGGTATTTTGTTCGCCGCCCCCATCGGCTGTTCTTGCAAATTCGAATAGTTCGAATTTGGACGTTATTCCTAAAGAGATAAAGCTTTGAAAAATATTTGGCAATGGCAAAAACAAATTGGTATTTTGTTCGCCGCCGCCGTCCGCTGTCCTTGGCGCCGACGGCGGCGGGCGAGCCGGGCAGACGCACCCAACGCGCCCGCGGCCCGTGCGCCTAAATAATTGATAATTATTTATAAATTTTCGCCAAATTCATTTTTAGGATGACACCGTAAGATGTCACGTGACCTGATCGAAAAACTATTACAATGTTATTGAGTTTTCACTTCTGCCGGCACTCCCGGAGTGCAACCCGGTCTTTTTTTTTTGCGATAGCTGTTTTTTTCATGGGTATACAAATTATACTGTATCGTAGCGGTATGTAAGAATAATGACAAAAAATCGGTAAATTTGTTTTTGCTTGTGGTTGTCTATAAATTTTGATTTAATTAAAACAACGCAGTTCACGCTCAATTAAAAAAATTGACATTGAAATAATTACTAATAGATCATCATCTTATCAGCCGAAAGACGTCCACTGCTGGACATACGCTTTCCCAAAAGAGTCACAAAGTGACCAGTCCTACGCCACCAGTGGACTCCCGCAACCTTTACCAGGTCATGCCTGTTTTGTCGGCGTAATTGATTTATATAATGTAACGTTATCGTTACATATATAACTTTTTCATTAATACTATTAGTAAAAACAAATTTACAACCTTTAAAACTATATATTGATTTGAAAATGTAACATGAATTCAGCGGCGACATCTTACGCCTTGGCCACGACTTTGGTCTTAAGCGACCTGCGGCAGCGGTTTTTCTAATTCATTTCGCGTGATCCCAACTAACCACAGTGCGTTGCGCGTCTCGACCGCGCAATGAACAGTTAAAACGCTGCCGCAGGTCGCTTAAGACCAAAGACGTGGCCAAGGCGTTAGCGCTCACGCGAAGCGCAGTTTTAGCGCCCTTGCTAACAAGTCCTTATCTCGTGAAGGAATGCATTTTTGCGCATCGCCTTCGCGACACTCCCGATCTGCTACCGAGTGTGAACGCACGTCACATATCTCGATATTCGGTCTATATACGTGAAGGCAAAGTCCTTTTTAATTGTTAAACACGTAACCGAAACCTATAGTGTTCGTCACTAAACGTTCCTCGGGTTCATTCTAATAATTTAATGTTTTTCGCGTGTGTTGCGCAACCCCAATTTGGGTAAGTGGTACATTATTTTATATAACGCTTTTAGAACTGTACTGTTTAGTAATTCAGTCGCCATCAGATATATCGGAGCGGCCAAAGTGCTAACAAATATCTGAACACGTCTCTATTGTCGAGGCATTAGAGACGTGTTCAGATATTTGTGCTATGAGCACTTTGGCCGCTCCGATATATTTGAGGGCGACTGTACTTAGTAATTAATTATTTAAAACTTTAGTTTAGTTTCCATTTTGCCATTGATTTTGCACCATCACACTAGTACAACGCAATCGGTTCGATATTCCACCCTCATTTTGTGAACATTGAATGCTTATGATATATTGCATCATCCACACCAATTGTAATCTCCGCTTCTGATTGTGCGCATCCACGGCATCACTGCTACAGTTAGGCATTTCCTTTTTCCTCCGCCGCTCGCTGGGATGCTCACAATTCGTATCCGGACCCGCCTTCCAAATACGTTTTCGATGGCGCGTTCCAGGGTCCAAAGTTCGGGCTTCTGAATTGGGTGGAGGAACCTCAACCTCAATCCCACGAGGCTGGGAACGACGCCCTTCGCCACCTTCGATATCTCCGGGACGCCGCACGAGTGCAGTCGGCCACAATTACGAGCGCTCGCGAGCACCAGCCTACGTCACGTTCCCCCCAGGCGAGAGTACCTAATCCGTGGGACAGAACCGGGACTGTGTGAATTTATTTTAAACCCACGACCCTAAACTTTTCTACACAGTCGGATTTTATAATTATATATCTTATTGCACGAATCCTTGTCTCCTTATTCCAACCTCGGCGTTAGTAATCCCTGATATGAGCACAAAGACATTTAAACGTGACAATACCCATGCCGAATTACAGTGTTCTAGTAGTAATGGTTACTGAGCTAAGCCGAAGACGGACAGACAGACAGACGGACATGGCGAAACTATAAGGGTGCCTTGTTGACTACGGAACCCTAAAAAGGATTAAATTGGAGAAAAAATCAACGCAAAAGGTTATAATCACGAAGTTATAAGTGCAATATTAAAACGGTTGTAGCTTCGTAATTCTTTGAGATATCTGAATGGGATTTTCGTCACTAGGCATATTTTTTTGCCTTCTTTCTTTTGGAGTAAGTAATAATATTTTTCGAGTCTACACCCCTATTGCATAAAACAGGTTTTTGCCACATTCCAAAATATTTTTGCGTTGCATTTTGTTCGCGTTTGCTGCCTTAATATAACCAGCACAGTTTACCAAAGCTAAAGGTCGTTATCGACGTCAAGTAGCAATAAGTTGAAAGGTAGCTTTTCGCCTACGGCTTTTTGTAAAATTCTTAAAATATGCACCATGTCTCAGTGCCCCATCTTATCCCAAAGGGATACCCATGTCCCATATGGGTAACCCCATCTTACCCTATCACCGGGGCAAGATGGGAAAATGACGAGTTATTCGGGATTTTGTGATTTTTTTATTGAATTATCAAACTAGAATTCCTTAGGCATTTATTTTGAATGACTGGTTACTAGAGATAAATAATAAAATAAAAAAAAACTTAATAACAATAGCGCTTTTAGTCTTATTGGGCTTGAAACATTAAAACTACCTCGTCTTGCCCAACTCTCCCGTACCTAAACAGGGAATTTGTTAACAGAGAAGCTTCTGTACGCTATATTATTACTTATTCTGTGACTTAATTATGTGTTTTATATTTTAAGCTCTGTTTGTTTCGGACCAAGCTGCTAAATTTAGTTTCGAAATAAAATTATATTGGCACTTTTTATCTTTATATTTTACGTGACGTCTCAGTACATTTTCGCCGTAAAACGTGACCATAAAACCTATCGTGCTAGGGCTTCTGGTCATAATAATATATACATTGTGACCTAATTAAATTTCTTTATTAAAAATACTAAAAAAAAACAACCAACTTCAACAAAAAATCGATTTATTGTTATTGTTTTTTTATATGCGTTTGCGTGTCGATGTTGCTTCGATCGAACCTGCTGGGCTGTAGATACTGTAGTCTCTCCAGCGGTGCCAAGTAGACTACCGCTACGCTATGAGTCAGTATATCTAAGTACTGAACTATAATAATGCTAATAATAGCACGGTTCAACTCACCTATGTCACGGTGTCTCTAACGGTTCAAGCGACACCGACGCGAAAACACTCATCCTGAAGAAGAACTCCCGAAGAGTTCGAAACATGTCGCGCGTAGTGACAATTAATACGTGAGTTGAACCGTGTAATTATAAGAATTATTTCAACATGTCTCACGAAAGTATATGTACAAGAACCCTATGTTTGACGACCGCTTTGGCCTAGTTGGTAGTGACCCTGCCTACGAAGCAAGAGGTCCTGGGTTCAAATCCCGGTAAGGGCATTTATTTGTGTGATGAGCACGAATATTAGTTTCTGAGTCATGGATGTTTTCTATGTATTTAAGTATTTATTTATCTATATAAGTATGTTTATCGTCGTCTAGTACCCATAGTACAAGCTTTGCTTAGTTTGGGACTAGGTCGTTTAGTGTAAGATTGTCCCCCAATATACAAAAAAAAAAAAAAAATGTCATTGACAGTCCGACTTCAGGAGCGGAAGTCGAAACTCGGTCCGCCGCAGCGGGGAGTTAGACAAGCAGATGTTATTTCTTCAAAACTGTTTATACCGCTGCATTGGAAGGTGTTTTCAAGACTGGAGTCTGGACAAGAAACCGAAGCTCAGTGATGTAGGTATTCGCCGTTGACATCAATATCAATATCGGCTTCGGTTTCCTGGCGATATAGTTGTCTTGGCTGATCTGATACCATGGAGAACTCGAGCACGATGCTCGATGACCTTAGTTTAAGCCTCCGAGCGAGTAAGTAGGTAGGTCTAAAAATGAACATGGATAAGTCGAAGATCACGCTAAATGACCATACATGTAGTCCACTCCACTCCCATTGCAGTCGCCACTTTACACTAGAAGTAGTAGACCAATATAGGTACGGTAGAATTTTTGAATGACACCTGTAATCAATGGAGATAGCTAATTTCATGGCGATGCGCCGGCGCTGGCCTAGCTATTATTAATATTCTGACATTGCCATTCTACCATTTATCATTAAGAGCCTTATCACACTTGCGATTTCCAAGCGTATTTTGTATGAAGGCGATCACGCAGCGTGTTCGCCGCGACTGATAATTGTATAGAAAACACGCTCGCAAATCGCAAGTGTGATAAGGCTCTAAGTATTTAAATTGTTCCTTATTATTTGTATTTTTTGCTTATCATGTTTGTTTTAATTTAAAATTTGATTTTTATTGACTATTGTTCTTTATTCTTATACACTGACGTTCTTTTTGTGAATCCATGCTATTTTAATTTTATGAATTGAAATGTGAATTTTCAGAATGAAATAAAATAATCTAATCTAATCTAATCACTCAAGGGAAACATTCCTTTATTTTTGAAAAGAAACAAAACTGTATTTAAAGATTTTTTTAATATAGGAATCGAACCGGCTGAAATTCTAAAAAACAACACGGTGTACTTTTATGGCATCAATCGCTATAGGAGTAGGTACATCGGGTCTCATTCATAAGGATCAAATCAATAGAACAAACATGTTAAATGAAATGAAAGTAAAACCTTGAATGACGATAAAGCACTTTCTTACTCAGATTCATCGGTTACCTGTGTTAGTAGTTCACAATTAATTAATCTTAGCTTAGTACCTGTTTATTCCCGTTCAATTAAAATAAGTGTAGATTTCAGAGTAGGTAATTTCCCTCCAGCACGGCTAGCACGCGACGGCGCGCGAGCTCTCTCGATTTTTCTCGCACTATCCGTCTCTCTCTTATTAGAACACTTAGAACAAGAGGTATAGTGCGATAAAAATCGAGAGTATGTCGCGGCCATCCCATGCTAGACGTGCAGTGCAGAGGCCCTAGCACGACAGGTTTTATCGTCACGTTTTACGCGAAAATATACGAAAAACAACGATAAACGTATCGTGCTAGCTGGGAGATGACATAAGAAAAACCATTCTGTATATAGCCCACACAAAATGTCAGACACATTACAGTATAATTATTTGGGGTTTACCACTGACAGATAGTTTGCCTTCATTTAATTTTCAACTTTAACCTCATACAAATTAAGTACTTATTCTAAATCGGTAGACGTAACAGTATTCTGAAAATTGCTTTATTTGTATGAGGTTAAAGTTGAAAATTAAATGAAGGCAAACTATCTGCCAGTGGTTAACTAACAGTAATCGTACTGTAAGGCTATGTGATAGCGACGGCACGATAAGAAACTAACATAATTATATTAGTTATATCTTAAGAGGAAACACTAAGGGCGAGATAATTGAGAAATAGGTATTTGTAAAATGTATTGCTGTCGCGCCAACCCCAAGCCTCCCCCCGCATAGCGCGATATAGACAACTGCAGCTTGGACCGAAAATACCTATTAAAAGTACATAAAATCAACGTTTCGTAGTCCCCTGATTTCTTCTCCAAAAGGCTTTGGCCGTGTTCCTATGTTTTCCTTTTTTTAAATAATCTAGTCAAATTTGTTTCTGGATCTTTGAACTGTGAACACAGCGAAAAATCTGGAATTTTTTTAGGTATTTGAAGGTTAATATCTCTTTTAAAATAAATTTATGAAAAAAAGGAAAACATAGGAACATGTCAATCAATAGTAGCCATAGATTAATGGAAAAAAAAATTGCTCTACTGCCCTTACCCAGGGAGAAAACAGGGGACTACGTTTCTATGGAAAAACGGCCCTTGTGTTTCCTCTTAAGGGTGAGGCCAGACGAGCGTAATTTGCGCGATGCGAGTCGCGTACTTTCGGTCCGCCCGCGTAGAAGGACATTCCGGTTTGCCCATCTACGGGCGGACCGAAACTCGTCTGGCCTCACCTTATTTAGTGGACTTAGTGGACCCTTAGTCACTATGGAGAAACAGCTTAGCATATCTTTGGTAGATGCGCAGCCTAAATCTCTCAGGCCCATGTTTAACCAAGGATGACTGATGACTACTACTTCTAGTGTAAAGTGGCGACTGCACGACTGCAATCTCCGTGATTCGGTCGCGCTGCTACAAGTACTTGGCCTACCGGTCTCAGAGGCCGGGGGATGTTAGCGTTGCTACGGTACGCACGCGTTCTATCGCAACGCGTTGCCTGAGATAGAAAGGGATGGACGGCCACGTTTAGGCTGGTTCGGCATACCTAAACAGGGGATTTGTTGACAGATTACGTTCTGTACGTAGTACTATTATTTATTCTGTGCCCAAGATAATGAGTATATTTCTTCATGGACACTATAGTAGTTTATGCACAATCGTTATATAATGTATGCTTTTTCAGTCAAATACCACGTTAAAATTAAGGTAGGTACGAGAGTTAAAAAGCTAATTATGTAACTATTGCATACAATAGGGCCCTGTAGGGCCTACATCTTTGCTTAGTACTTTCTCTAAAATTCTGGAAAAGCTAGTAAATACTCGATTACTCAAATATCTTGAAAATTTTGGTCTTTTATCTGATAGACAGTTCGGTTTTAGGCCGAACTAGGGTTGCCACCTTTTTTTGGAGATTTCGTTTTTTCCAGAAAAAAACGACAAAAATATAGTGCACTGTAAAAAAATATAGTACTTGGCTGGGAAATGTTGCTATTTGGTATAATTTTACTGAAACCTGGGCAATTTGAAGAACTTCGTAAGGCCCGCTAAATATAGTATTTTTGCGTACTATATATTACTTCAACTGTATATTGTACAAAGAGTCAAAATATAGTACAATACTATATAATATAGTACGGGTGGCAACCCTAGGCCGAACCGATCCACGAAGGAGGCCACTTTACTTCTTGTAAACCTTGTTTCCTCATGATTGGAAAGCAACTCGAAGTGTATTGGCGTTTTCCTGGATTTGGCGAAGGCCTTTGACACTGTGTCCTTCCCAATATTTCTACGAAAATTACAGTTTTTGGGCATTCGCGGTGCACCGCTGTCGTGGTTTAAGAGTTATCTGACTGGGCGAAGGCAACTTGTCAGAGTGGGGTCTGTTAGAAGTGCTACAATGGAAATTAAATATGCAGTGCCACAAGGGAGCATTCTCGGACCCACCCTGTTTGTGATCTACATGAATGATATAGGTAGGTACTCAATCTGAAAATACAATACTCCGAAATTATTGGTTATGCTGACGATACCGTTATTCTTTTTAATGATGTGAGCTGGGAGAAAGCAATTGTAGCAATGGAAAGAGGTATGAAAATTGCTTCCGACTGGTTTCGTGCCAACCGTTTAACTTTAAATAGCAACAAAACAAAATTTATCTGCTTCCACAAAACCGCATCTTCAGAACCACCTACTTAGTAATCCTGTTATCAAAATTCACTCATGCAATGACTTTCCTGCCACCTCCTCCTGCGACTGCGATTCCATCCAGCGCACTGACGTAATTAAGTACCTGGGCCTGTTTGTAGACGAAAAACTAAATTTCAAACACCATATCCAGACTCTCGGCAAGAATTAGGAAATCTATATTTATATTTAGAAAACTACGCCAATTGGGCAATATCTTTCTGTTGACGTTAGTATACACTGCGCTGTGCCAGTCGGTGACCGCCTGCTGTATTACGTCATGGGGCAGCGCGGCAAAGACAACTATGATGGAGCTTGAAAGAGCGCAACGCTCTGTTCTAAAAGTCATGTTCAAGCGACCTTTTCGCTATCCAACTGCGATTTTGTATCACATTTGTTAACCGTTCGCCAATTATTTCTACAAAAAATTTCGTTACTGTTTACACACAAATCTCTTAAATCTTTGACTGCTTATGACGCGCTACTCAAAAAGCGAGTTTTTCACTTACCAGTCCCGAGTGTTTTCAAGCTTTGGCAAACGCTTTGGGGATTACATTAGAACATCTGTGTATAACGTCATGCTCAAACACTGTAACTTAAAGAGCTGTACAGTCGAGGTCAAAGATATCTTTACAATTGAGTGTTACAAAAATACCTTTACATTTAAATAAGTTTACACACTATATGACAAAAACATACTTACAACGCACATGACAGTTTCATCTTTTCACTTAATGCACCAAAGTTCTGTTTACCATCTGTCTTCCATAGAAATATTTACACACATTGTGACATAATAGGTTTACATTCCATGTTACAAAATAAGATTTCCTGTCAATGTGCCCTAAATATGTTTACAATAGCAGTGGCACTTGAAAATTTACGTTCAAGCTTACTTTTATTTTACTTACACCTATTGCTACATAAATATCTTTACAGTTTGACACAAACCACAGTTCCTATTTCAAATAATGACAATCACCGAAAACTGTACCATACTGTCAAATATTTCTATCTCTTTCATTTTGGGCGTGACGTCAACGACGACGTTTTTTCTGTATGGGGCAGGGGGGCCCGTTTCACGAAGCAACAAGTTACAAATTACAAGCGGAAGTCTCTTTTCAATACCTTTTGATAGACAGATACTTCCGCTTGTAATTTGTAACTTGTTGCTTCATGAAACGGGCCCCAGGTCTTCTAAGAGAAGGTCAACCCAACATAGAAAAGTGAAAAATTACGCGTCAAAAATATTGTTTGTCCTACTTATTTTATAATCAGGATAGGTACATACTCGTACAGAGTATGCCGTTAATTAAACGTATTTATGTTGTTTTGTTGTATGTTATGTGTAAGAATATATATTGGTTTTGTGCAGTTTATAGTTGTACTTAACACATTCAGCTTAATTTTTTGAAAAAACGAATAGTTTTACTTCAAAGTTAGTGAATCATGTAAATGGCTGAACCGCTTTTAATTGAAATTAGCTATGCGTTAGAGCTATGGTGCGGATATATCCGTCATTGGCTTCATAAAGGTTTAAAACTCAACGAATATTCCTCTTACATAAATTTGTGATCTTCTAGAATAATATATAATAATATTAATACTGTAAACATATTGAAATCTTGTTAATAATTTATCTACCGACATTAATTTCATTAATTTAATTAATTTCGTTCCATTCATAATTGATAATTGTAAAGTATTAGTATGGATCAACAACACCAAGTTATAATTTTTAATTAGTAAACATTTAACGTGAATTAAATAAAGAATTAAGATGATACAGTATAAAAGACTTTCTCAATACATCCTTACATTCCTTACTAATATTATAAATGCGAAAGTGTGTGTTTGTATGTTTGTCCTTCTTTCACGTCGCAACGGAGCGTCGTATTGATGTGATTTTTTTATATGGAAATAGTTTAGAAGCTGGAGAGTGACATAGGCTACTTTTTCCAGCGGGAAAACCTCTAATTCCCACGGGAAAATTCAATATGTTACATTTTCCTATAACCACGCGGGCGAAGCCGGGGGCATCAGCTAGTTTAATTATATGAATCTAGATTTAAGATCAACAAATATTCAGTGCCCTTTACTGGGTGTCATGCACCTATCATCTATTATGCTTGCTTGTAACACCTCAAATGTAATAGTACATTACAACGTTACGTTTATGTTCATAGGAACATGACTACAATATAATAATAAAGAATATATAAAGAACCCGCCAATTGACAGACAGTCAGACATGGCAAAACTATTGGGTTTCTTGTTGACAAGGGAGCTAATATAAAAACGGGGTTACCATCATTATAACACAAACCCAATCTTTTGCAAGTGAACGTTTAAACAATTACTCGCTTACCTACTTTGACCAAATTTCATGTAGTCAAATGTTTCAGTTGGAAAAACATATTTTACGCCAAGTATAATAAGGCAAATGATTTGTGTTGTCAGTTTTCAAGCAAGCAACCAAGCATGATTTTTCAAGGCGCATAAAAAAACGCTTAGTAAATTTTACTTAAATAATATTTACGTATTAGGTAAGTAGTAAATAGTGGTCTGGTCTCTAATATTGTTTCAAAAATTCGTGCATCGTTACGCACCTGCCTAAATATTATTTTCCGACGTAATATTCCGTCGTCTTTAAATTGTTTGTCATAACAATTCATTTGACTAAATGTTCAATGTCTAGACATTTTATGCTTTAATAAAGTATTTGCTAAATACCAAATGCCTGACCGTTATTTTCCGTGGTAATATTATGCTGAGTGAAAATTTGAACAAATGAAAATGTGCCTACTAAAATTATTCCAAACATTGCATTACCAAATACAACGGTTGCCAAAATTCGTTTGGGTAATGAAAAACTTTGGCAAAACGGCAGGATCCCATAAAAACGATTTTAAGAAATTCCTCCTTTTGTTGAAGTCGGTTAAAGAGCCGAAATTGATAACAAATACAAGACGCAAATGATGAAATTAAGGAAGAACCATACCATATGACAATTGAATGTCATTATTTAAATTAAGAACAGTTCAATCAACCTGTAAATATATTTATGTAGCAATAGCTGTAAGCAAAAGAAAAGTACGCTTGAACGCAAAGTTTCAAGTGCCACTGCTAATGTAAACATATATATGGCACATTGACAGGAAATCTTATTTTGTAACATGCAATGTAAATCTATTATGTCACAATGTGTGAAAATATTTCTATGGAAGACAGATGGTAAACAGAACTTTGGTGCATTAAGTGAAAAGATGAAACTGTCATGTGCGTTGTAAGTTCGTTTTTGTCATGTAGTGTGTAAACTTATTTAAATGTAAAGATATTTTTGTAACACTCAATTGTAAAGATATCTTTGACCTCGACTGTACTATGAAAGAAGCTAAAAAACTCATCTTTAAATCTTCATTCGCTAAATTATGCCGAGACTGAAGCCATTTTAGATTCGATTATTAAGTATTTGTTGAAATGTTTAGTATTAATTAAATTACGCCAACGCTTGATGCACTTATGTTTTATTTTAAGGTGACTGACTTCTTATGTATATTTTTTTAACTGGTTCCCCACGATACAGGTGTAGCCTAGTGTAGGGACCCCTGGTAACAATTGTAACACAATTTGTTTGAATAAATGAGATTTATTATTATTATTTATATATATATATATATATTTTTTTTCCCGTATCTCAGGACCATGGGGTCCCGGACTTTTGGAAGGCATGCGTGGGGCCGAAGCCAAGAGTCCCTTTATTATTAATACTTTTTCTACGAGTTAACGGAAATAATAATTTATCAAACCAACTTGGTATCTATTGAAAATCGCCCTGCTGAAACGAAGTGCAGCCAACCGCTTATTTATTTTTGCGCGTTGATGCCTTCTGAAAATCGAGCCTCGTGATTGGTCAAAATTCATTTTAGTTCTGTACACAGTTATCTTATATTCTGCTAGCAGTCATCTTATGAGCCCAACTCAAATGAAGTTGATTTAGATATCGCTGTCAGTCATTTAATTGACGGATAGAGGTGCTCGAGTAGAAAAAGTAGTTTTTTAATTCCGATATTAGATTGGAATGGACGTGCAAATGCCGTTAATGTTACTATAACGCTACAAACAAATGTGCTCAATACCTACCTAAATATTGTATGTACCTAGTACATACAATTAAAAATTTAGCAGCAGCAAGTGGCTTTTGGCGAAAAACTGTTGTGTGTACTATTTTAGAATAAAAACTTCTCAAGAACAACTAAAACAATTTATTTTAATGTGAACACTTTAATTCAGAATAGTTTACATGCGAGTTAAAGTGACTCCTAAAGTGTAGCCAGGAATGGTGTAAGTATTTGTGCTTTCTTAGATAATGGTAACACATCCATATCTACGACTAAACCTCTATTAAAGTGATGGGATGTGACACGAAGATATAGCATAATGATAATCAACTTCATAAATGTAACAATAACGTAAATGACATGATAAGAATATAAAATAAAAAAATGCGTGTCCACAGGCCACCTGAATTTAAATTCGTTAATAACACCAATACTTTCGAATCGTTATACAAAATACCTACTATCCAATTATTAAAAAATTATGTCGCTATAGTTTCCGTCGTAATAACAGATATTAAGTATACTGAAGAAAATAATGCACTTAAGATTCACAGCCATATTAAATAAGGTACAATGTAATTGTGGGATGCCCACCAATTTAGGCACCAGTAGGTATTTAATCGAGTTAGGGAACTGAGAAAGTTACTATTACTTTCTACATTTTGTCTTTTAGTGGTGTGACCGATAGTTAAACTGCGCGCGTCTTAACCGCTGAGCACAATCGAGTTACTGGTTAAACTTTAGATTTTCGGACTGCAATTTTGTGTACCTATCGCAAAAGAAGAACCTAGTGTACTAAGAAAGGACAAGATAATAAAACTGTGAATTCAATTGAAGGTTTATGAAATTCATTGCCACGCCGACGAATTTGCGGGACACGAGGGTCTCATTATTGTTTACCGATCAAACAAGAAATAAGTCCTCGTGGATTGCACTTGTTCACGAATTAGTTACTATATATATATATATAAGCATACAGACTCTGGTTACGATTATGTACCAACTACTGAAGTATGTAAACATATTTAAACTGTTACTAATACATCGATATAATAGACAAATACTGAAATTGTGCGGATGTGCAATACATTATTTAGTTTCGGTTCAGTTCGTTCAGAATGCGGAGAATGTGCAAGAACAAGTTAATAATATCCATGTACAAATTAATAGTTGCCAGAATGTATTCCTCCGGCGACAGGTTGGTCATCATCTGCTGAGTATCGAAGATCAGGAACAAGCTGAAGAGAATAGCGCCACCGAACGCCAACAGTAGCTCTAGCCCGGAGCTCTGGATGAACATTTGAAGCACACCCCCAATGATAAGAACGCTGAGTCCAGCTACGAGCCTAAAATATACGACGAAATCAATTATTTTGTTACTTGTATGATGATATTATTTATTATTAAAGAAATCAGTCTCCTAAGGGCCCGGCAACGACTTCGTCGTCGTGTGAGCATTAAGCTGCGATAGAGTGAGAAATCTTGGAATAGATTCCAGTTTTGGTTGGTCGATTCATTTTGGTGGCATGTAGTACTGAATATAAGTACCTAACGCATTGCACAGGAGGACGTTAGGGCCATCACAAAATCAACTATTAGGGAAGTCCACCCCAGTGCGCTTTTACGTTCAACAAGGCATACCTCTACTTTGTGTTAGTTAGACTGAGCTGAGTGTGACAGCTTTATGGCGCATGCCCTTGTTGAACGGAAACCACACTGGTGTGGACTTAGCCATTGCTGGTTTTTGGAAGTAACCCAATGAATATGGTACAGATAGTTTATACTTTATACATACCCATATCCCATAAACGAAAAGTCACGTTTCGTGTTGAGAGTGAAGAGCGTCAGGGAGAAAACCACAGTGAAGGTGAGGGCCAATGCTTGCAGCACCACAAGTGTATCGTAGTAGGACACGATCACGCCCACTGTGTACGACTGCACCACAGTCTGTAATATAAAGTATGTAACATTAGGTATAACTAAATTTGTTAAGGTAAGTTTACGATATATTAGTCTAAGTATATGATTACCGTTCTATAGTCAAGTGCAAAAATATGTATCGATTTAATCCTCTCATAAATATGTAGGGACATACTTCGAAACCTTAAAGGTCGCAGCACGTTAGAGCCACCCGGCGCCCGACCCGCACCGCCTCGCCTCGTACTAACTACGGAGTTGATGTGTGAGCGCATGCCCGTACAAATCCATATACAGAATACTAACCGCTCGATGCGAGGTGGTGCGGGTCGGGTGCCGGGTGGCTCTAATGAGCTTTGACCTTAATTCGCTGATATAAGACCGATGGGGCATATTTATAAGTATGTTGATGTACTCTTTAATATGGTGACTGCGGGTGGCCTAATATGGTCACGTTGAATTTGACCTTGGTAACAATTTTGTGAGTATGCCGCTGCCATAAAACCCTATACTATACTAACAATCTAGAAAGTCATTCCACACGCAGGTGAAATATTTTATGAAATCAGATAAGCAGTTTCGGAGATTACCCATTACATACAAAGTTATAAACTTACAAAGCTACAATCTCATTAACTTTTGCTCTTTATAAAAAATGTTTTGACTTTATAAAAAAATCGGCTAAGTGCGTGTCGGGCCACGCTCAGTGTAGGGTTCCGTAGTTGCCTGTCTTTCTTAGTTACATCGACACGCGCGCGCCAACTAAATGGTTGCGTCGGCCGAATTTGTACGAAAGTTGGCCTTTCTAAGTACATTTTAAGTTGGTCGACTATTACGCGGTAACTAGTTATGTGATCGTGATAGTTTTTGCTTTTAAATTAATTATATGTACTACTGCCACGATTTTTTCACATTCCCAGTAGCAGCCATGTAGCCGGCAGGGGGGGGACACATGACTCGAACAAAAACTTAGGCTTTAAAGCCCAATATCTCGCAAACGAATCACCAATTTGAAAAATAGTTAAAAGAAATCTATAATATTTTTGAACAAGCAAGCGATACCCCACACTATGGGTTTAATGAGGAAAAAAAATAACATAACCCACTTTAGGTGTAGGGGAGGTACCACAAAAAAAGAATCAAGATTGTATTCTTCTGTTTTGTCGGCGTGATTGATTTATATACCCATACCGAATTACAGTTTTCTAGTAGTACCTAATGGTTACTGAGCTAAGCCGAAGACGGACGGACGGACAGACGGACATGGCGAAACTATAAGGGTTCCTTGTTGACTACGGAACCCTAAGAAGGCTCGCGAGTTCTACGGCTCACAAAGCCTCCAGTAATATTGATACAGAATAGCGGCCCACGTGGCTGCGCCGGCGTCTTGCGAACAACGCAGGCAACCCGGATAGAATGTGACGCTACAACCATTCAGAAAGTCCATTCTACAAGCTGGTGAAATAATCCTTGAATTCGGATAAGCGGTTCCGGAGATTTCCCATTACAAACAAATACTTACAAACGTACATTTTACAAAGCTACAATCTCACAGACTTTTCCTCTATACAATATCAGTAGTAAATACCTATATTGTGAGATGTTTCTAAGATGGCCGAATGGTTATAAGTGCGTTTGTGCCCATTGCTACCTTTGGCTATTACTTATAAATTCAAAATGGGAAAAAAAATAATAATAAGGTAACGCATGTGCGTTACCGCGATTAAAATTGTTTAGGCTTCCTAAGTTATTTTCTTTAGTTATTGATGGCAACAGGTTTTTCTCACATATTGTACATCGCCAAGAATTTCCAGTTGCGTCAATTCTATTTATCTCTTGTCTATTCACCAACGAGTCAACATTTTTATAATAACCAAACAGGCATTAACAATGTTTACAAATATTCGTGAAATTACCTATAATCCTCAACATTTTTTTTCGTGAACTTTGCGCAGAGCGCGCTCAGGCCCCGTAGCATGGATGGCGTGACAGTGACAGGATAGAGCTTCCGTCCCTGGCTGACACCGTTCGATAGAACGAGACGACGCGCCTATCCTGTCACTTATCGCGTGATACGCCATCCATGCTACGGGGCCAGGTGTTAAAAGCCAGACTTACTCGTAGATGAAATCTCTAAACAGCCAAAACAAAATAAAATAAATATTTTCGTTTTAAAATGTTATCTCTATTAATTCATTTAAAATGTTAGCAAATGTGAATAGTTTTACTAAATTATACGTTTCTATGTCATATCCAAAAAAAAATAGTCAATTAATTAACAAAAAGGATTTAATTTGTTTTGTAGAGGAAGAATACATTTGCCGAGAATAAAAAAATAAAATAAAAAAACGTTAATTTAAGAAATTTAAGAATGCACCATGCTCATGCATACATCTTACTGCAAGGTGCCAACGTGTCTTAATCGGGATATAACCATAAAATACGTGTCGTAATGTTATAAAACACGCATGTTTATTATACCCAGGATTATGAGCCTAAAAGCGACGTAATAAGAGGTTATGATAACACTGATGATAGATGGTCACAATGTTTTATTTTCTATAGACTTACAAATGCAGCCAGGAGGTAGAGATTAGCAGGGCTGTCACGTCTTTTCACGATGAGAGCCAAAAGCGTACCAATGCTCAGTATGAATGCGATGAATACCATCCAATCACTAAAAGCAGAAAAAAAAAACAAGTAACTACCTTGTAGATTACATTATGTTCTAACCGTAGCGTTCAATATTAGTGTGTAATTAAGATACGCTTAATTATATTTTTGTAACCCTTACAACAGCAAGGACATGTGTCGTGTAGTGTTATCGTGCCCGCACTCCGCAACGGCTATAGGTGCTATGGCGTAATCTGTCAAAGCAACCTTAACTCTTTCAAATAGAGTCTGTATTTGCTCTCTTGTAACAATGATGTTGGCGTGATAGTGTCTCTTTTGGATGTCTTGATTGGCGGCGAACAGGTTAACTCCTTTCGTTTTTGACGACTGGTAGTGCTGCAATGTTATTACTTGACCGGCCCTGAAAGTTGGTTAACCCTTTGGACGCCAAGACCACTTTAAGGGGTTGCGTGTTGTCGTGCTCACGGCCCAAGGACTATAGGTGTTATGGCGTACACTTTCAAAGTCACCTGCATGCTTTCAATTTAGTAGTACTGGAAGCCAGTGGCAAGGAGTAGATTGGAGCGTGCCGGAGATAAGTCGCATGGCCTTTTTCAGCTCGACGTCAACTCTGGTGATGTGGACGCTACCCAGCCAGACCGGTGCGCAGTATTCGGCAGTCGAGTACACCAGAGACAGCGCCGGGGTCCGCAGCACGTCTGCGCTTGCTCCCCATGACGTCCCACTCGGTTTCTGGATGATGTTATTTCGGGTCTGGAGTCGCGAGCCATACCGGTAAGGTGATGTTTGTAGATCAGAGAGCGGTCTAGAGCGACGCCGAGGTATTTTGGGAAGAAGTTGTGTCTCATTGTAGTTCCCTGCAGATTGTTCCCTTTAGCTCCTGCGTAGCGCACTGGTTATGCAGGTGGAAACAGCACGCCTTTGTCTTACTTGCGCTGGGTGTAAGTCGCCATATTCGAAAGTACCTGGCCAGTAGCTCCATATCGCCTGATAATGTAGCTTCCAGGTTTTTGAAGTCGTTGCCCTGAGTAACGAGACAAATATCGTCGGCGTAGATAAATTTCCTGGCAGCAGTATCAGGGAGGTCATGGATATACAGGTTGAACAGGATGGGCGCCAACACGGATACTTGAGGCAGACAGTTAGTCAGCATTCTGGTATTGCTGACCTATGAGCCTAAGAGCCATTTTTCGGCAGCATCTCCTAAGAGCTGTTTACCAGGGTGTGCATGTATGGGGGTGATTCAAAATCTTAAATGGAAAACTTTTTAGCCAAGATATAGAATTTGTAGAGCGTGGAAGCTTGGCGCTAATTGCGATCTGATATCTTTTTCACGCTGAAAGCTTTATGAGCTATGGAGTCTTGGCATCACTTTACATGTAATGTTTTTGGTGGGATTAGTTATTTCTTGAGGAGTTAAAGATGTTTCGTCACTGTCACTACTCATTTTTTTAGTTTTTATTTTAACTTTTGAAGTTTAACTTTGAAAAGAAAAGTTATCACATCACACCACCGGCGTCCGTAATGCTGCAGTACTGTGCTGTGATTAATTGTCTAAATACTAGCCAATCACAAAGCGTAGTTTTTATTTTATTTTTATGCCCTGGATACAGCAGCAAGTTCAAGTAGATTTTTAACAGATGACGCGACGCTGCTACGTTCTGAAACGCCATAGATTGGCAATCTTGTATCGGATCGAGTCTCCTTAAACAAGGACACATTATTGAAATACGAAGTTCTATTTTCATTTTTTTTTCGGTTGTTTAGAGCGTATCGAAATAATTATTTCGATTGTCCATAGAGCATAAACTTTTTCATCAGAATAAAAGTATTCCATTGCGTTATGGTTTGCGAGGTTCTAATTTAAAGATTATAGTCGACGAGTATAAAAATACTATTATAGATGTATCAGACCATAAGCGACAGTCAATAACTAAGTTAAGTTTGTATTCTATATATTTTGCATAAAAAACCTACTTAATACTTGCAACAAATTATGTGAGACTAGAGGATTGAAAAAGTTCCTAGCACCGCCGCGTACCTTGTCCGATTTTTTTTTAGATAGATGGGTGATAACTACGAGTATATATAATAAAGTATATATTTTTTAAAAGCTAGATAATTATTCTTTAAGATGGTATTTTTTCTTTTACACAAAATTGACTTACTTACTAATAATAATAATTGAATTACTGATAGTTGAATAAAAAAAATAGCAAACCGATTTTTATATGTTCATCAATATTTTCCTTTTTTTTTCATTAAATTATACATTAAATGTCTCAAAAATATTTATCCGAAAAAGACACCAAACTCAAGGTGGTAGGCAAATATAAGCCGCTGTGATTTACTTCCTAAAGCGCAGCGGCGTGTAACTTTGAATGCCCTCCCTGCCTACCTAACCCCCCAGGGGGTGGTGGATGGCTACCGGGCTAAATTAGCTTAGCTTTACCTATCATACATCCGTGCGAAGTCAATTCATCGGATACCAAAATTTGCACGTTCCATACATTGGGTGACACTAAGGCATGCAAACCGAGATCCCGGGATCCCGGAATCCCGACATGATTTTTCCGATATTTCAATATCGATATTGCAAAGGACCAATATCGAAATTCCGAGATTCATGTGTAATGTTCTGGAATACGGAATAAATAGAATTACACAAATTGATTTTGATAAAATCAGTACTTAAATGTCGTGAATTTAAATTATTTATTTTCTAAACTATATACCTCGTATGTTCATAAGTTTTGAGACAAACTTTTTACTTAATAAAATGAAACAAATGAATACTGGCACCTATTTTATTCTTTTTTAAAATTTGAATTTTAAATGTTAGTGTGCTATTTGAATGTTTTTAAAATTCATTTCTTTTGTTTTTCTCGTGATGGAGGGAACGAAAGAATTACGTGCGACTGTCATTTCGCTACATATGGTGGGAAAAAAACCAGTGGACATTTTCCGTGACATAAAATGTTTTGGGGTAAGCCGCAACTTCGTATATTACACTATTAAACGTTACAAGGAGACTAATTCTTTGAAAGATCGCCATAGGAGTGGTCGCCCGCGGTCTGTAAGGACGGCTGCAAACATCAAAATAATCAGAGAGCGACTTCGCCGAAATCCATGTCGCACCCAGAAAAAACTCGCTCTGCAGACTAACATTTCGCGTATTTCAGTCAACAGGATATTGAAATACGATCTCAAAGTAAAGGCTTACAGTCGTAGGAAAGTTCATTATCTAAACGATTGCCTTCGTAAATTACGACGTGAACGTTGTCCGATGCTGCTTAAGCGACACGATGCGAAAAAGATACTCTTCAGCGACGAAAAAATCTTTACGGTTGAAGAAAAGTTTAACCGGCAAAATAATAAAGTTTATGCCAAAAGTAGCAAAGATGTTCCAGCTACAGCACGAAATGTCTCGCGTGCCCACCATCCGGCGAGTGTGATGGTATGGGGGGGTTTCGTACGAAGGTGTCACTCCGCTCCATTTTTGCCAACAAGGTGTCAAGGTGAAAGCAAAAAATTATCTAAGTGACATTTTGGAGACTATAGTGAAACCCCTATCTAATACTTTATTTCACAACAAAGAATGGATCTTCCAGCAAGACTCAGCACCTGCCCACAAGGCTAAAACGACTCAAGCTTGGTTAAGGAAAAATTTGCCAGGCTTCATCGCGGCGGAAGAATGGCCATCCTCCAGCCCTGGTCTCAATCCACTGGACTATTCTCTGTGGACTGAATTGGAGCTCAGGGCCTGCCAAAAGTCCCACCCAAACGTAGATTCCCTTAAGCGAGCCCTCATCAAAGAAGCGAAGGATATCCCACTGGAGAAGATTCGTGCCGCGATCGATGACTGGCTAGAACGTCTAAAAGCTTGTATTAAAAATAGGGGTGGTCATATTGAATAGTAATTGCTTGTAGTTGTTCGTTAATATCTAATTATCATTATCTGTAAATTTTATAAATGTATCTTTATTCCTTAATTTTTTATGTAACATTTACTTCGTCTCAAAACTTATGAACACACGAGGTACATGATGATAATTAACATTTTTTTGTTTTTGTAAGCCTATCTTGTGTCCCACTGCTAGGCTCATTTCCAATTCTGGCCAGTCACTTTGAAAGACGTCCAGTTCATGCCGCCATCTCGTCTTCGGCCGACCACGGCGCTGCTGCCCATGGTGTGGCACTCACTCTGTAGCTATTTTAGCCCACTTCAGTGGGTGCATACGGTAAACGTGACCAGACCAGTCCCATTTGAGTCTAGCAGTCTTAACTCCAACGTCGACAATGCCCGTTTTCGAGCGCAGGGTACTGTTTTGGATCTGATCTATCCTTTTCACTCCAAGTATGCTGCGCTCCATGGCCCTCTGGCAAACCTTCAGTTTGTTCTTTTGTAACTCTGTCAGCGTCCAGGTTTGGGCACCGTAAGTTAGGATAGGCAGTACACACGTCAACGAGCCTCCATTTGAGGGCCAATGGGAGATCACCCTTCATTAGCCCCTTCATAGACCAATAGCTCTTCCAAGCGTTTTGGATCCGCCTTTCGGCTTCTATACCCTGTCTAATTAACATTAACTAATTAAATTAAAACTAAGTTCTTTTAATCTAAAAAAGGCCTTCGAGGCATTGTACCGATGATGCTGGCGGCATTTCTTCGCTGAATTGCAATGCTGATGGGTTGCGCGAGAAAGCCGCCAGCTCTTCAGTCACCAGTTATGTCAACCAGACTTTCGCGTTTTCCGCAAATAACTTTTGCGCACTGGGACCCCACGGACCGAGGGTCTCGACGCCAAATGGTACTCTCTTGTACTCTCTGCCGAGGCCTCTATATTTAATGCGTTACAGATTTTTGGCTTACTTGTAGTTCATTTTCGCCATTTTAAGGTTATTGCTACTACTTATAACAGTATAAAGGGATCACTTAGAGAAATTGGGCATTTCTCTTTATGACGATATTGTAAGTTGTCATGTCATGGGGACATTACTTTTATTTGAAAGGAAATTCTGTTGATTATTGAACATATGTGATGGGGCCTACCCTATATGAAAAACTACCGAAGGGATTGAAAGACGTGCTCTGTGTATCGGAATTCCAGTCCCAATTAAAAAAAATACTTTTGGATACTAGTCTATTGCATGGACCAATTCATGAAGCCGGCTGAGAAGTCATGCAGTGTTATTTGTATTTTTATTTTTTTATTATCAATTCTATTATCAACTCTTGACGATCTTAGTATTAATTCCTGTAGATTTACATTAATGTTATTTATAATGCAATGTCATATTATGAAATAAATAAATATCAATATCATATTTTCCAGAAAAAGTGGTTTTTAATGACAAATCTTCAAAACTCACCTTAATATCGAAATTAATATCGAAATCCCGGGATTGAAATCTAATATCGGATTTCAATCCCGGGATTGAGAATGCTCCGATATTGCATGCTCTAGGTGACACTACTTCCCGTACTATCAGTAAGCTATGGTGGCCGCGGTCATATGGCCTTACCACAGATATAGATATACACTAGATAACTTAAACACCTCAATCTGTATGAAAACCGACCGTGTCTTTTTTTTCTACCTACTTTGACGTCACACGCACGGGCGAATTAGTGATCTGAATTCCCCGTTGTCCGCGGAAAAGCGATTCTGCAATAAGGTATTTTCTTAATATTCACGCACAACCGGCTACCACAACAGACGCGCGCGGAATGTAAGTCGGAGTGCCAACTCGGAGTCCGAATTCTGACACGCGAAGTACATGCATTTGCGTGATCTATGTATATCTATATCAGTGGGCCTTACTAAGAAATATTTATATAAAAACAAATACTAGATTAAATATGTATTATGTTAATCCTTGCGTAAGTACATTTTCTGAAGAAAAATCAACCAGTGGTGGTAATTATTAGTATAAAATTGTCTCATATTCCTGTTAGCAAGGTAATAAACCCAAGGTAAGGTTTTCTCTCATACACTGAAAAATAATATTAATTTTTTTAGTTTTTAAAGCTGTAGGTCTTGTAGGTTGCCTCATGAGACAAAATATGTATTTGTCAGTCCGAGATAGATATTTGCGATTTTTAAACATTTGTTAATTTTATTAGAGTTTGAAACTCAATTTGAAGGTTTTGCAGGTGTAGACTTTTTGAAAGGAAGGGACTTTGTTAGTTTTTAATTGTTACAATTACATACACGAGGGACCTTTCTTATTTTTTTACCAATTATTTATAAATAAATATTTTAGGGGACAATCTTACACACATCGAACTAGCCCCATTGTAAGATCAAAAAGACTTGTGCCATGGGTACTAAACAACGATTTATTTAATAGACATAAATACTTAAATACATAGAAGACATCCAAGACTCAGAAACAAAGATTCATGTTCATCACACCAATCCCTCGGAGGTAGTGAAGTCTAAAGTGTTAACCAGTTTAAAAACAGACTATCTAAAGCAGTATCAGAGTAAGCTGCCTGTCTCAAATAGGATAATAATAATAATAAATATTTGCTCTTACTGGGATTCGAACCTAGCGCCTTGAGCTTTGCAGGCAGCTTCACTACAAACTAGGCTAACTGGTCGCCAATAACTTAAACAATGATTTATCAAAATAATCTCAACAGCTTTCAATTCTTGTTTGCTTCTGAAACATAGACCCTCAAAGCACGAATTTGAAGCAAAATTTTCGCATTCGAGATGTGTTGGAGGAAAATGTTCAGTATACATTGAACAGCACGCTACACAATGTGACATTTCTCTCAGAATTGAAAATTATAAGTAATTATATGTGCATACAACAACTACTCCAGTACTTAGGACACCTAATAGGCTGGAGAAACTCATTGTTGTGGGACATGTGAAAGGAAAAAGTAGCCATGGAAGATCAGCAACCCATTGGACCCATGCAGTGAAGGATATCTGCAAAGGGAACTTGCAGATGTCTATCAGGATGGCAAAAACTGATTGGCCTGCAGAGAAAGTGTGAGCAACAACCTTGTGTAGTCACAACCCACACTTTGTCACACTCATGAGGATGTGACAAAGAAGAAGGCCTGCAGGGATACCTGCAGGTATCTCACACTTCACAACATACATGACATCAGATGACATCAGACAACATGCAATATTATCTGTAGAGTAAATCACATATGAGTATTGAGTGCTATTTTGTGTAAGGCAACACTGCAAGTCACCAATTTTGTCAACCTCATAAGTCCCCACATACTTGTACATGTACAAATTCAAATCAAATTTCGAACTCTAATGGAATTAACAAAGATGACAAAATCCAAATAACGAAAATCTATTTTGTACTAAGAAGATAAACTAAAACTAGCTGATATATACATTTTAAACTACCTTAATAAGGCAATATGCAAAATTAATTGAGTTCTGACTGTTCAAATTAGTTCAATACTCAGGTTGATCATCATCATCATATCAGCCGAAAGACACCTGGACATATGCCTCCCAGAGAGTGTGAAAGTGATCGCTCCTGCGCCAGCCGCATCCACCAGACTGCCGCTACCTTTGCCAGATTGATCTACACCTCATTATGCCTGTAGATAAGATTGTTTACTGATGGTATTGGAAGAATAAATGATTGCTACATCATTTTTTGATGTTAAGTCTCAAACTAGCAAAATGTAATTAAATCTAACATACTAGCAAATAAAGAAAGGAATTGTAGTTACTTTTGATGAATGAAGCTCTTCACTGGCGATACTTGCAGGAATACAGTGGCAATAGCCAATGTAGTTAGCAGCTGGATGGCAAGCAGTCCATACACTTTGCGAATAAATCCCAAGCGAATTTCCTTATCTGCATTCATAACATTGTTACGGTATGCAAAATCATCCTGAAATACATATATATATATTGTTTTATTAAGAAAATATGTTCTGTCACGTTCTGTGTATAAAGTTGTACTATATTTCCTTTCAAATTGGGGCAATAAATTTTAACACTATAAAGTAATCTAATAAGGGATTGGTTGTTCTTTTTGATCTGAAGAATACAAAAATTCCAGAAAAGATGGTAATGCAATAGTTTCTACACTCAACGTTACTTTTTCCTTAACTTTGTCTTAATGAAGATAAGAATTGTAAATGACGAGGTCACATTATGAAACGAAATTCGTACTTCCATTGATTCTTTTCCTCCAAGTTCGCAATCTTCTTGCGCGTACATTAACGGTATGGCAGCCATGGTGTTTAACTGTTTACAAACAACTGGGTAGATCAATACGAAAATTATTCCAACAAATTAAGTAGATTTCTTCAATGGACTCGAATAACACGAAAGCAGATATGACGACATTGACTGAAATGAATTGGATTGTCAATATCAATATTGACATGTACTTGATTATTATGACTTTTTTTTTCCACTGCACTTTTGAAGCATTCAGCCAAACGAGCAAACAAAGTGAAGAGATTTAATTTGATATTAAATAAAAATAATTTGCTGCTTTTATTAACTATACTACTTACTAATTGTAATCTAATTTTATTTTATATTTGGCTCACAAGTTACCGACAATTACAGAAAAACTAAGTTGAGTTGAACCCACTAAACTCAATTACGCGGCAACACTGTTGATCAAAATGTATGCGTATGACGTTTAGTGTTGCTGCGTAATTGAGTTTAGTGGGTTCAAATTTCGTTGGCCAGACTCTAGTATAAAGGTTCAGATCAGCCCAGCTAGCACGATAGGTTTTATAGTCAAGTTTTACGGCGAAAATGTACCAATTGAAACGTCACGTAAAACGTGACGATAATGGAGTGTATACATGTCATGATTTGTCAGCCCCAATTTATCAGAAGCTCACTAATCTGAACTAAACTAAACTAGAACTAAGACCTAAAGACTAAAACTAAACTGTCAAACGAGTTGTCCATGAAAATCACAATTTGGACCATGGAATTTATAATACATGATCTGCCAAGTGTTTTTTTTCACAAATTTCATTCAAATAAATTAAAATGAAAATTAAAATATATACAGGGTGTTTTTCTGAATTTCCTTGAACTTCGGCATATTGCAGAGTCCATTCACCGAAACAAAGTAGCATAATTAGTTTTTCAAAAAAAAAAAAGTTTTTTTTTCGATTTTCATACAAAATAATTAAATTTAGCATTAACGGTTATTGTACAAGGGTCTTAAGAGTTAATGAAAACTTAGTGTCAAATGTGATAATGTTCAAATGGCAGCACATGACATGCACGTCAAAAAACCGTTTACACTGGTTAAAGTTGCATAACTGATTAAATTAAAATGTTGAATATCTTGATAACAGTAAGAGTTAAGATACTGGTGTCTTGGAGAAATTATCTTTATTTGACCTAAGCTATGCCCCCTTTCAATTAACGGAAATTGGCGGGAACACGTTGTATATTAAAGAATATGGTTTTAATATTTTACACTGTAATTCTCATATCTCGAGACAAAAATTTAAACCGGTTGTAGATGAGTCGCTAAAAAAAAACTCAACGCCGTATTTAGATTCCAAAAAAGCTACCAAAGATGGCCGAATGTCACTGTCACAAATGTCATTGTCATTGTGACGTTCCAGATGTAACCAACCCATGCATAATAAATAATAATATATTATTTCGTTGTTACTTAGATGTGAATGTGAATCATCATATGTTTTTGATGTTTTCTATGCATTCATCGCCTAACACATCTCGGCTTGGTACATCAATCTGTCTATGTACAGTCGAGTTCATTAATATATGAGCATTTCCAAGGCTTCAAATATAAATGTACATGGAAGGGTACTTATATATCTGAACAAATTTATCAATCAAACATATAAACACATATCGCCGTTCATATTAGTCTGAGCACGTCTTTCAGTAATATCTAAACAACTGAAAACTAATTAATATCTGTGCTAATGATTTTCCAAATAATTTACCCATTAAAAAGTACTAAAATATTTACACGAGGGTTTCAAATATTAATATACATGTGGTGGTACATAAATATCTGTACCTACTAACATTAACACTTCGAATTTTGAAAAATGACAATCATCGAAAAAAGTACCTTACTGTCAAATTATACTTTTGTCTCTTTCGTTTTGAGTGTGACGTCATAGAAGTGTCATTAATGTTAGCTAGCGGCTTATGATTCATTTCTGATACTTTCGAGTTGCAATCTTTTTAAAGAGGTTGTTATCGACATTGATAACTGGGCACTTACCATTTCTTGAAAATATGACATGCTCTATTGTCAATCACATAAAATTTGTGATTCGTATGCGTAATTGGAAAATATATTTATAAATTATACCTGCATCAAAATGTACAGAATATCGGACCATACAAAACACAAAATAGTTATGATGTATGAGCAGTGTGTTAGCGTATCAAATATAGCTGAAGAATTGGGCGTAATAATAATAAAAAAAAACCGCTGTCATGACTGACGTGTAAATTTTTATCTATATTTTATAAATTCGTTTTTAATGTTTTCTGTGCCTTTGTAAACATTTTATACCTGTTCAAATGCACACGATAGTTTCCCACAATGTGCAATATATTTAAAATACGGCACCACTATTTGCTATGGAGCAAACTCAGTATCGAGGTAACTGACAAGCAGTTGTCAAAGGCATATGGAGAAAACTAAAACGATAAGAATATGATAACAAGGACACGCTCAAGAGCGGCACAACGCGCACACCCACCACCTCCGCCCGCGCCGTCCAGCTCCTCGCCATCGCCATCGTCATCGGGTGATGAATTCGCAACAGCGGCCGACACCAGCGAGTCGAGCGATGAGCGCGGGCCGCCGTCCCCGCCGCCACGACCACCTGCGCGACGAGGACGACCACCGCTGCCGGCACGCTTGGGGCCTGCGGGGCATCCTGCTCCGCCCACGGCTCCCGCTGCCGGTGGTATAGTGCGCCGCATGCAGTGGACGCAATCCATTAACGAAAACTGCATGCGCGCCTACTATGGGGCGACGGAGGGAGGAACTAATCTGTCCGCGTACCGTGTCCGGATGCTGCCTCTGTTCCAGGCGCTTGAACCGGCCATCACCGTGTCTGCGCAGCGTCTATCGGATCAGGTGCGCGTCATCCAGCGGCACAAGCGGTTGGATGACGCCACGCTTGATCGGCTACGCCTGGAAGCACTCTCTGCTCGTGCGGCCTCTACCTCGGCGCGGGATCTGCCCGCCTTGTTGCCGGCTCCGATGCCTGCTCCCGTCCTGGCATCGGGGGCACCGCGGGTTGATCCCAGTGCCGACGAGGAGGAATGTGCGAATCAGAGCGTGAGTACCCAGACCAATGAGCAACTGAGGAGGGCTTTGGAAGATGCGATTACGGGGTATCGTTCCACAAACAACTCTAGGCCACGACTACCACGCCTGCCCGTAAATAGACGCAATCTAGCGTTAATGGGAGCTCTGAACGGTCTGCTAGACCCGTATATACGGGCTAGTGAAGACTTACTTGATACACACCTTACGGACAGGCTGTTCTACGTTGTGGTTAGTGGTTTTCAATCTGTGTCGCATACCATAACGTCTGGAGTGCCGCAAGGTTCTCACCTGGGTCCTATTTTGTTCAACATATTTGTCAACGATATACCGAACGGTTTTCTGAACTCTGAGATTTTTATGTATGCCGACGACCTTAAATTTGCTCGCACAATCAATTCAGACAACGACATTGAACTACTACAAAGTGACTTGAATAGGCTAGTTGATTGGTGTAGTCTTAACCAAATGGATCTAAATGCAGAAAAGTGTGTTCACATAAAAATATCAAGAAAGCATAACCTCACACAGTCAGAATATTATATTGGTAATGTTACACTTCGCGAGGTCGACACAGTGCGTGATTTAGGTGTGACTTTTGACCAGAAGCTTACATTTGTACCTCATGTTGAAAATGTTATCAAAAAAGCGTCTAGAATGTTAGGCTTTGTTCTTAGGAATGTAAAAGTATTTAGGCGGAGCAAAACCAAGATCTTGTTATATAACAGCCTTGTTCGGAGTATTGTTGAATACTGCAGTGTGGTGTGGCGACCTCACTATGCCACGCACTCACTGCGGCTTGAGCGGGTACAGAAGCGGTTTCTGCGCAACCTGGCATTTGCAGCTGGTAAAGCTAAAAAAATAAGGTCGTATACAAAACGTTTACAGCATTTTGACTTAGAATCGCTGCAATTGCGCAGGGGCGTAGCTGATGCCATGTTTCTGTACAAGGTTGTTAGAAATAAAATAGATTGTCCCCAAATATTATCTCTTCTGTCGTTCCGGGCGCCTTCCCGAAAGCCGCGCATACCTATCACACCCCTCAGTGCCCCGCTCAGGCGGACAGTCTTCGGCAGCAACTCGCCTATTCCAAGGCTTTGCAAGCTATTAAATAGTAGCAGTCACGTTACGGACATACACGTCGACTCACCACATGAATTTCGTAAGAGCGTTGCGATGATAGTTGATAGTTAGAATAAGGATTATTTAAATAGTTCTCATAGGCCACTATTTCTCTGTTATTTCTCATGCATGCGGTGTTAACCTATAAGTAGTTGTTACACTTAGCGATTAAGTTTCAAATGTGTAATAATTGAGATATCTTCAGTGTAAATAACTGTTGGTTAACCGAAATAAATAAATAAATAAATAAATAAATAAATACACACTCAATCATGTACTGCGGGGCCATTGCGGCGTGCCGTGTTGCTCGCATCAAGTTTCCGGACGCTGACCGTGCACCTAGGACCGCCGGGGGTGTCCCTGCATGGCAAGTACGGATTGAGCGTCGTATCAATACGTTTAGGACTCTCATTGCAAAGCTGATCTGCTTCAGGGGGGGCAACAACCGCCCCCGAGTCTTGCGCTTTGTGAACAAGGCCTTCGCGGGAACTGGTATCAGGCCCCACGACTACATGGCCTGTGTCACGGAGCGCATTGACTTTCTGAAGCAGAAAGTCTATGCATGGGCAGGCCGTATTCGCCGCTACAGAGAGCGAGTGGATCGATACCAGCAGAATTGCCTTTTCCAGAGCGATCAAAGGAAGGTATACCGAAAGTGGGAGGGAACCGATCTTCGTGTGTCCGACGGACAGCAGCCGGATGCTACTGCCATGGTTGACTTTTGGCGTAGTATCTGGTCAGTGCCAGTCGAACACACCGAAGGCGAGTGGATGAGTGTTGTCGAACGTGAGTGTGAGTTCATCGAACCCATGGGGACTGTTACCATCAGCCCCGAAGACGTTAGTTGTGCCATCCGTTTGGCCCCGAACTGGAAAAGTCCTGGACCAGATGGATTACACAACTTCTGGCTGAAATGGTTTCGATGCTCACACCTGCGTTTGGCAACGCAGTTCCAGCAAGCCCTTGAGCTCGGTTCCCTGCCATCTTTCTTGACAACTGGTATCACCTCCCTGCTCTATAAGTCCGGTAGTACCACGGAAGCGAAAAACTACAGACCCATCACGTGCTTGCCTACGCTGTACAAGCTCCTTACATCCATTTTGAGAGTAAAAATTAACGCACACATCGTTGCAAACAACGTTTTGGCCCCTGCTCAAAAAGGATGTAGGGTTGGGTCTCGTGGTACTAAAGAGCTCCTCCTCATAGACATGACCATTTGCCAACGAGTCCGGCGGAACAAAGGGGCCATCTCGGCCGCCTGGATTGACTACAAGAAGGCCTACGATTCGGTGCCTCATTCATGGCTGGGGAGGATCTTAGAGTTGTATAAAGTTGATGCAGTTCTGAGATCCTTCTTAGGCGCTTGCATGGGGCAGTGGACCACAGTCCTTCGTCAACCGGGGGGAGGAGATTGCCCTTCTGGTCCGCAGGACTCTATAAGGATTAAACGTGGGATCTTCCAGGGCGACAGTCTGAGTCCTTTGTGGTTCTGCCTAGCGCTGAATCCGCTTAGCACCCTGCTGAAGGATTCAGGACTAGGTTGCCGGCTTCGGAGAGGGGGTGAGGTCATTTCTCATCTGCTCTACATGGATGACCTTAAACTATTTGCACCGAATGGAAATGACTTGTTGGAACTACTGAAAACAACAGAAGTCTTCAGTAGCGCCATCAAAATGGAATTTGGTGTCGATAAGTGTGCGGTCATGCATGTACAGCGGGGGAAAGTGGTAAATTCAACCAATTTGCAACTTTCCGAGACAATGTCCCTCAAATCTATCTCCGAAGCAGAAACCTATAAGTATCTTGGTATGTCACAGTCATTGGGTATTGAGGGTGAGGGCGTAAAGCGGGCGGTGAAGGAGCGCTTCTTTTGTCGCCTGACCAAAGTACTTAATAGTCTTTTGTCGGGCGGCAACAAGGTGCGCGCCTTCAACGCTTGGGTGATGCCCTTGCTTACTTACTCCTTTGGCGTACTAAGGTGGACGCAGACTGAGCTGGATGCCCTGGACCGAAGAGTCCGAGTACTGCTTACTGCGCATCGCATGTTACACCCACGCTCATCTGTTATGAGACTGTACATCTCGCGGAAGTGTGGAGGGCACGGCTTTTTAAATGCCAAAGACCTCCACAACCGCGAGGTGTGCAGTCTTAGGGATTATTTCCTAAACAATGAGTGTGGGATGCATCGCGACGTAGTAGCAGTAGACGGAAACTTCACCCCGCTCTCCTTGGCAAACGAGAACTGGCGCAGACTTAAAGTAATGAGCGCCGAGGACCGCAGGGCGGTATGGAGGAGCAAGGAGCTACACGGGCGGTTCTACAAGGCCCTCACAGGGCCCGATGTAGATCTGCTCGCGTCGGTGAACTGGCTACGTTTCGGGGATCTCTTCGGGGAAACCGAAGGTTTTGTCTGTGCAATTGCGGACGAAGTTATCATGACGAACAATTACCGGAGGTATATCCTGAAGGACGGTACGGTCGACATTTGTCGGGCATGCCGCCGTCCCGGGGAGTCACTCAGGCATATTATCTCCGGTTGTGGTCATCTTGCTAACGGCGAGTACTTGCACAGACATAACCTTGTAGCCAGAATTATTCACCAGCAACTTGCTCTCCTATAGGGTCTTGTGGTCTCCGAAGTGCCTTACTATAAGTACACACCTGCGCCAGTTCTCGAAAATGGTCGTGCCACGCTCTATTGGGATCGATCTGTCATCACGGACAGGACTATTCTTGCCAATAGGCCTGATATCGTGCTGACAGATCGATCGAAACGCCAGGCAGTGCTCGTCGACATCACCATCCCCCATGACGAGAACCTCTTGAAGGCCGAGAAGGACAAAGCCAGCAAGTACCTAGACCTGGCTCACGAGGTAACCGCCATGTGGGATGTTGATTCGACGATCATCGTCCCGATAGTCGTTTCGGCGAACGGTTTAATAGCGAAGAGTCTCGACCACCACCTCAAGAGACTCTCGCTAGATGGCTGGATCAAGGGTCAGATACAGAAGGCGGTACTCCTGGATACTGCGCGGATAGTCAGGAGGTTCCTGTCTCTGTCGCCCTGACCACCGGCAGCTTAGGCCCCGCCTCGCTGCCGGCGGTACCCTAGGTTAGGTTTTTATAATGATTTTATGTTTTATATGTATAGTTTTATATTTTACTTTTTATATAATTATTGTAAAAACCTAGCTTAAGATGAAATATAAATAAAGAGATAATAATATATTCTTTATTGCACCACAACATAAGAAAAGCATGTTACAAAAGTATAGACGATAAATAAAGGTAACAACAGGCGGTCTTATCGCTTTAGAGCGATCTCTTCCAGACAACCTTTGGGTAGCAGGAAATTTTCAAGAAGAGTTGAAAAACAGGTAGTGCAGGAATAAATCAAGAAAAGCTTAATTACACACTCAAATACACACTTTCATAAATAAGTATAGTATAAATACATAGATACATACATACAAAATATAATACAATTATATAAATATATTACAGGACAACAAGACAACTTAAGGCAGCGACAAGTAATATTGTTTCAACAGATTTTTAAATATTTCAAGAGATTTTGCACATCTTATATGCAACGGCAAAGCATTCCACAGCCGGACAGGACGAAAGGTGAATGATTTGTTATAGAACTTGGTGGATGAAGGCGGTGGAGCGAGAAGATGATTATGTGAAGATCTGATGGAAGTGAGGTGATTAAAACGCTCTTTGAGATACGGAGGAGTTGAGGGAACAAAAAGTATACTGTAAAGCAAAGATAAAATGTGAGAATCCCTACGGAGACGAATAGGAAGCCACTTGAGCTGAGAACGAAAGGAGGAAACGTGGTCATACTTGCGCAAGCCAAATATGAATCTAATAGAAAGATTTTGGAGGCGCTCAAGCTTATTCAGCTGGTCCTCAGTAAGGTCCAGATAGCAAATATCAGCATAGTCTAAAATGGGGAGAAGGAGAGATTGAGCTAGCGCAATTTTAGTGGCGAATGGCAAAAAGTTACGTAGTCGACGAAGGGAACCCATCGAAGCAAACATCCTCCTGCTGACCTCGCTCACCTGAGGTACCCAAGACAACGTGCGATCAATTATAACACCAAGGTTCCTGACCTGGTGTGCAAACGGAATCTGAAGAAATATTAAGAGATTCGTTTTTGCCTACAGCAAAAATTGTTTATCCAGACAACCATAACGTCGAATTTATGCAAGATAATTCCAGTATCCACAATTCAAGGCTTGTCCAGGCGTGGATTGAAGAAAAGGAAGAGCTGGGCGAATTGAAATTAATTAAAATGCCACCGAAAAGCCCAGATTTGAACCCCATAGAGAATCTATGGGGTTTGATGGCGCAAGATTGGGATTCTACAAAGGCTCGAAATCGCAATAGTTTACGAGCACATGTCAAAGAAATTTGGGAGACATACAGAGCGACTGATGCCTGTCGAAACATAATACGATCGATGAAAGACCGATTGCAGGCGGTTATAAACGCTGATGGTGGTTACACTAAGTACTAATTTCAATAAAAATAGGCAGACTTAACGAATGCAATAAAAATGTACTAAACTAATTATATTAGGATTATTATGTGTAACCCGCCAATATTAAGGTGTTTTTAGTTTGCTTAAAGTAGGTATGTAGGTATACTTAGCTAAGAAGACATGCGTTTTTATTTTAATGGTTAAATATATGGACCCGAAATATAATATTTGTTTTATTGACATAACTTTTTTGATGCATTAATTCGTCTCCACTTTCTAAGGTGGATTTAGAGCTTTTTGTGTTATTGCATATTTCCGCAGGCTGCGGGACCCAAGTGATTTATTAATTTAGTTATTTCGTTTTATTATTGTATTTAATAATTTATACTTGTCCACATACAATTTAAACATGTTAGTTCAGTCAAGTTAATTAATATATGAGCTTAACTGAGGCTTCAAAAATATCTGTACAATTTATGACATTTACAATAAGGTGTAAATGTTTACATAAAATTATGAATTTAGCTGCTCAAGTTTATGAACTCCATTGTACAGATATTTATGTACCACCACATGTATATTAATATTTGAAACCCTCGTGTAAATATTTTAGTACTTTTTAATGGGTAAATTATTTGGAAAGTCATTAGCACAGATATTGATTAGTTCTCAGTTGTTTAGATATTACTGAAAGACGTGCTCAGACTAATATGAACGGCGATATGTGTTTATATGTTTGATTGATGAATTTGTTCAGATATATAAGTACCCTTCCATGTACATTTATATTTGGATCCTTGGAAATGCTCATATATTAATGAACTCGACTGTACAAAGCACTACCCTCAAGTACTCAATTACGTACCTAGGTACTAGCTTTTTCCAGCGAATTCTTAAAAACTAAATATTTTTATCACCAAGACAGCAGGAACTCACCAGAAGGAGTTGAGGATCCACTCTTTAAGCTCCACTGGTCGATGAGTGTGTCTCCGTTGAGGTCCTTCTTGAGCAGCAGCTTGCCCAGGCGGCGCTTGGCCTCCTCGGGGCTGAGCCGGTCGAACTCCTCCGCCTCCTTCACGCTGCCTACGGAATAGTAGTACGTGACTAGCAGCACCGCGGCGGGTGCGACGGCACGCAGCGCGCGCCCCAACCGCCGTCACTGCCGCTTACCACCGCTTACCATCGCTTTGCATCACAAAACGTCGTTTTTACTTGAAATGGCGGCTTCGGCCGAGTAAATTGTTAAAATATGATTTGGTGATTGCTTTATATGCAGCGTTTTTGTGCTATCGGACGCTTTTTCTTCGATAGAGACGATCCTGTGATTATGTACATTATTGTGTGTGTATATTGTTCATAGGTTAGGTTCTTAGGTAAGGTTTTTGTGTATATATTTTTCTCACCATGACGGAGAAAAAATATAAATTTTTCGTTGACCATTTGGAAGACGACGGGTTTAGGCGTTCTTTGTTTGCTCTGGCCCTAAGCCAGGACAGCCTTTTCTCAGAACAGCCGTCGCCCCCCATAATTCCCAATGTTTGTCCCCGGCCTAAGCCTATTGTGTTAAGCAGCCCGAGCTCAGGAGCCTGAGGTGCGGCTTATCCCATTGTCGGCAAACAGTTTTAGCCCGCTTTGTGAGGATGATGACGGGTCTCAGGCCCTTCATCTGGTGGTATCGCCGGACGTGGTGGCTGAGGAGGGTGGCCTGCAGGTGCCTGCGGGCAAGCGCAAGCCCCCTAGTCAAAAGCGTCGTAGGGCAGAGGCGAATATCTCGCCCCTCGCGTCGCCCACCGGAAGTGACAAGATTTTCGTAGACTGCGAGTCCACTCCGGTCTCCGTTGCAGAGGTCCCCAAGAGTGCGAAGGCCAGCGGTGCGTGTGATGCGGAGGCGGCATTGTTGTCCGCCCCTGTTGCCGTCGTTGCTGGCACCGTTGAGCATGATCATGATTATGATTGCATAAATATAGGGCCCTCGGGCGTAGTCAGTCCATCGCCGGCGGTGGCGGAGGAGGAGGGGATGGAGGTTCAAGCCTCTAACAATAATACATTAATCATTTCCATATACCGTCCGCCAACTCAAAGAAATACATCTAACTTTATCGAATCTCTAAACAGTCTTCTAAGTACCTACTCCTCGGTTCAGAATATCATCATTATCGGTGATATAAACTTTGACATCTCAGACCAGGGCACAGTGTGGAATTTTTCCTCAATTTTGCGAAACACTACTTAACTGTTTAATTTATGTACCTTATCAAATGATAGCGAACATTGAAACTCCCGTGGTTCTATGTCTCATAGTTTTAGAGATTTTAGATACATCGAGAAACAGCCATAGAAATCCATAGAAATATGAAAACTATAATTACTCACAATTCATGCCTCTTTTTAAAATCATCCTTATAAGTAAATATAAAGGTAGTTTTGATATACCAATATGATTCACTAAAAGTTTGAGTTGATGACTCTTAGAGGAGATATCATCAATTTTCTAAAAAAATTAAAATATTTTTTTTTCGATAATCTTACATCGGTCGCATTTTATTTTACATTTTTTTATAGTTTATAAGAAGCATTATCAGTACAAAAAAAAAGTAAATGAAAATATGGCAGGATTCGCGAGATATGATTTTTTAAATATTCAAGTTAGGGTTGTCTCAAACTAGGTAGGTTAATTTTATTTTCAGTTGGGGTGTGGTGTCACTACTTGTTGCAATATCGTAGCATGTTTAAAAATAGAAACATTCGAGGGCCCGTACATCAGAAAGCATTACCACTAGCAGAACGGTTGTGTCAGTATACTCTGTTGAATCTCTGATGAAGGGTATCATGTGGCTTTGGGAAGGGGTCCGCCCTCGTCAAGCGCTTGCTGAAACCCAATACCATTACATGATATCTGGAGGAGCGGGGGTGAGGCGTCATGGAGCCGTTAAAGACCGATGGCGCTGCTTTGCCTCAGCAGGAGCTGACCCGTTCTGCTGGGGGATGTCCTTCCGGGCCTCGACCGGGGGACTTAATGCGAGAGGGGCAAGAGGGCGCCAACCCTCTTGTTGGTCAGCGAGTGGCAGATGAAGATACTCTTCAACCTCCAGGAGCATCATCATTAACGATAGGAGATGTTCACCCAAAGAATGCTACCAGACTCGATATTTACAAAATTTTGGTAGCAGCTGCAAAATCTCGTGGAACGAAAACCAGACCCAAAGATTTAGATGTGAAAGAACGAATTAGAGTAATTTTCAACTACACTCGCGGTCAAAGAAACCGGGTCAGTACGAAAATCTGTAATATCTCCTAAAATAATAAAGCTAGGGACATGAATTAAACTGCATATTGTAGATAATTTTATACTGAATTAAATAACATCAAATGGTGGAATCGTAATTCTTTTGTTTAATAAAATTACATAGGAAACAAAAAATCCACCAATTTTACGTACAAAAATAAGCAGTAGGTACTTCACATACAGCACAAAAAATAAAAATTAATACTTCGTATTGCCTCCTCGGGCTCTTCTTACAGCTTCTAGACGATTCGGCATGCTGTTTATTAAGTTCTTTATGATAAAATATTACTTTTAAATAAAAACTACTAGGATAAATCAATTATCTATCTAACTAGTATATACAGTGAAGTCAGTGACGTGAAGAATCACGTCACTGACTTCACTGTATATCCTAACAGCAGCAGCGGCAGTATTTTAACAACAGTTACGGCTAGTTTTTGGTGTGCACGCGAAATACACGTAATATCCTTGTGATAATGATAAATATTTCTAAAATATCTCGAAGATATTAGTAAAATCTGTGAATTTTAACAATAATACGGTTAGTTTTTACTTTTTAGTGATGTGTTAGTGTCGCGCGACACTCGTATAGATACTGAAATATCCTTTGGTTGCTCGCGCCTTGTCTCGCCTTTCTAGTAGTATTGACCAAACGGCGCGGCCGGCGCTGATGAGTTAAAACAAGTACTAACAACGCCTAATTAAGTTTTCTTCCTGAACAATCTTGAGACGAATAGGTACGCGATACTATTATATGGTTTTTAATGTGAATATGTTCTCACTGCTGAGGTGAAAAGTTGTATGTGTTACTCGAGAGCAAAGTATTTGCATCTCGTGCTTTTGAGTCCTTCGCTGCGCTCAAGATTCAAACTTTGAATTTTAGAATCTCTCGCTTCCTCAGGACTCAAAATCAGCACTCGCAGCAAAAACAAACTTTGCTCTCTTGTTGCACAAATAACTATTGTAAGTTTTTATTTTGTTTTACAAGTAGTTTAGTTTTAGATTGTTTTAATAATAAGTTTTGTGTATTTTTATTAATATAACATGTTCCTATGTTGGTTTTAATTAAATTCCTTTTACGAGAATAATCAATTAAGAACACAATGTCATAAATTTTCAAACGTAATAAGTAAATTTAAAATTCTGTCACAATTAAATTGTCATGCAAAACTGTATTGTTGATTTTCAGGTACGAGCTTAACTTCCGCTGTTTTGCAAGTCACCGAACAAAACAATCCCTTGCCAGTTACAAACAACCTGCAAAAGCAGGTTAAGTACGGTACCCACAGTCTGGCCTGCCTGTTGCCAATGTACCCTCCGAATCACTAAATTTATTTAAGCGGCAATAAGCGGGGCACATTGCACATAGAACCGATGGCGGTTGGTGTCGATCCCGACTATGTGGACTGATGTTGGGGCCGATTGCATAATAAAGTACAAGCTATAGCAATAGCTATTGGTGGTTTTGGTTGTAACTTGTACTTTTCGGTTGCATAATAAAATACAAGGTTCAAATATACAAGTAATTAAGTACAAGCTAATAATATTGGTTTTTTGCCTTGTAACTTGTAGATTTCTGTTGCATAATAGAATATGAGTAACAAAATACAAGTGATAAAATATAAGTCCTAATAACTAATATTATATGTGGATTTTATTAGTTTCTGATGCAATATGAGTCTAAATTATCAAATTATTAGTTGTAACTTGTATTTGTAACTACTTAGCCAAGGACCATGGTAATTTCGAATTAAAAGAAGTTAAGTTTGTATTTGAATGGTCGAAAAATGATTAATTTGCTGCATTCTTCGGACGATGACGACGATCAGTATATTATAACAACACGGCAGCAAAAGGTGTATAAAGAAAGAATGAACTACACTTTTGAAAATAGTGCCCAGTATTACGAAATGTTTCGTATGAAACCAATTAATGCCGAACGTGTGTTGCAATCAATTTCAAACGATATTCAGCAGGCAAATAAAGGTGGTGCTCTTTCTCCGAGTCAGCAACTATGCACTACATTCCATTGGCTTGGTACAGGATGCCAATATTTTTCTTGTTGGGGCAAGTCATGGCGTTAACAAATCCACAGTTTGCCGAATTGCTCATCGCGTTGTTAACGCTATTAACAAAAGATTGTATCCGTCGATAATTAAGTGGCCAGACCAAATTGGAGACGTGGTGCAAAACTTCCATGAGTTATATAATTTCCCGAATGTAATTGGAATAATTGATGGAACACTAATACCGATAGATGCACCGACTACAGACGAGCCAGCATTCGTAGACAGGAAGGGACGCTATTCTATAAACTGTATGATGGTATGTGGACCACAGTATTTTTTGGCCGGGCAGCGTGCACGATGCACGAGTTCTTAAAAGAAGTAGTCTCTATGCAGCAATCAGAGATGTACAAAATACTTTAAAAAAAGTATTTAAATACAAAATATAAATACTTTTCTAATTTAGTATTTCAAATGCAAAATACATAATAGTGTCAAAATACTTTATTCAAATAAAATACTTTCAAAAAGTAATCGAAACAAAATCGAAGTCAATCTCGTTAAAAAGCGAAGCGTAACGTCATGTTTCACAGATAATAACGTTCATTTGGTTTTAACTGTCATTTTGCACATAGACTTTCAAAGTTGCAGCGCCTCTAGTGGCCATTTGCCGATTCGCTGACCCATTCAGTTGAAAATTTGAATGGTAAAGGTAATACTTCCGAAAATTAGCAGTAATAAAGTATTTTATCTTTGACAAATATGAAATAAATTTCGAAAAGTTTTTCTAATAAAATACATAATACTTAAAAAAAAGTATTTAAGTACGAAATGAGAAATTGTCACGAGAAGTTGATCTCGAAAATGAGATTTTAAGCAATTCTGAACCTCAAAAAACGAGTAAAATATGAATAAGGGCCGGTCGCGGGAATGAGGGAACGAAGAGTCAACGGCGGGAAAGAGCAAACGAAACTGAGGACATATTAGAAAAAAAAAATAACACTAGATATTTTGGACAAAGACATAATACTAAAAGATTTACAAATAAAAAATTTAGAACGTGACAACTACCTAAAAGTTTCGGTGAAGGACAACATCGCGAAGAAACCTGCCTACATCGCCCATTCCCTTTCGGCCATGAGAGGAGGCCTGTGCCCAGTAGTGGGACTTATACATATACATAAGCTGATGATAGTGATGATCACAACGTGTTTATATGTATATTTAATTAGAACGTAGGCTGGTGAATCTCGGGCGGTCTGAAACGCTCCAAAATGTCTCTAAAACCATTATTGCCTTACGATTATCTCCGCAAAATTAGGACATCCTGCGAGAACTATGACGAAATAAAACTCAGCACTGATACCTATCGACGTACGTTTTAACAAATATTAATTCTGATAATCATTTCTTTTCAATATATTTGCTATTAGATAATGACAAAAAAACGCTGCATAAACGCTGAAAATTCACCCGTACTAGGTACGTGTACGATTTGTATTGGTAAATAACAATAATAATGGTAATTAAAGGATTAAATTACTATTTATAGGACCTTACCACTGATAATTTTCTTATATTTGCCCACCAAACATCTCTAATATATGTCCAATTTTTGGTTTCCTTCACAATACCCAAGCTTTGGGCATATGCACCGACTTCCTTCCAGCCTTTACTGCGAATCTCTTTGGTAACCTTTGTTGAAAATGGACCGAACAGAACATCTTTGTGGATCTTTATTTTAGTTAGAATGCACAATTTTAATTTTCTTTGTTCCTCTCGTTTTCCGACCATTTTAGTAGTGACCGTGTTACGTACAGCCCATCGACACCTCATAGTATTATAAATCATGAACGTACTTTGTACCAACGTTGAGGCATAGAAATAATCTTATCGAATTAAAATGACTGCTGATGCATTTTGGTAGCAAATACCATACTTGCTAATCAAACATAGACGTATTATACTTTTCTTTAGGTTGGTGTGATTGATTAATGTCAGATTATTAGTCGTGAATGTGGTTTGCCGCGTATTTGTTATTTATTGTGTTTTAGTTAAAATTACCTTAGATGTTATTTAAATGGGGGGCAAATCTTTGAGAAAATGTGGAGTTTGTGGTATCAGGCGTGTGAGACGGTTAACTTCTGACGTATTTTTGGCCAGATTTCCACTTGAACCGGACGTCGGTAAACTGATGTTTTTATGTGATAATTTCAATCATTCTTGACTAAAGCTTTAAAAGTTACTAAATTAATTAGTCCGAAGTAGATTTAGTCATTGATTGTACAAATATTATGTAAGTAAAGTACTTCTTGTCTAAAATACAAACAGGTAACCTAAAACACGAGTAGTGTGCGAACAACTTATCGATAAACCTCTTATTTCAGATGTCGATTACCTATGGGTAAAACTAACAAGAAATGAGCATTTGGCGTATTTACCTATACAAAGGCTGAATGAAAACAAGTTCATTTGTGGAAATCATTTTCCACCCAGTGCCTTTAATAAAAAGGGATACAGATTACAAAGGAATGCCATACCACTTTTGAACCTTAATGCGCCACTATGGGACGAAATGTTAATGCGGTGAAAATGAGAAATAAAAATATTTTATAGCTTAGTTTTATTTTATTAATACCAGTAATACTCAAGTTTACTGGTATACTACGCAGCACATATCGCACATTTATCGATATCGATAAACGTAGGTATTGGAAGTGTCAAGCCCTAGCGTTCTTTTTTATATGTTGGTAGGTTTTGGCACGTATTGGTGGGTTGGCACAAAGTACGTTCATAATTCGGTACAAGGCTTCTTTGAGAGTGCCGACTCTTAAATAAAACGTAGTGATTAAGTACTCTGTGGTTACGTATTTCGGAAAAACTATTACGTCAACCTCGCCGTTGCCGCCAAAATGTTTTTTTTTTCTTTGAAAATACTACAGATACGGTAAGGTTTGACTCAATCAGCCAACAGTTACTTGTAATTTAGTATGTTTTGCTAGTAATATTAGTATTCTTATTACAAGTAAGTTTAAATATATTATGCAACATTATTTATCAGTACTTGTAAATAATTAAGAATTCGCTTGTGAAATTTAACTATTTTATTAGTAATTCATGCAACACAATTTTCTAATATTATCAGTGAAAACCTAAAAAATTATGCAACACAAAATAACGCAACTTGTAAATTGTTAACTAATAACTTGTATCATTTTCTAATATTATTAGTCTAATTATGCAATAGGCCCCTGGTGAAGGTCGCGGGTGTTCGCTGGATGTGGGTGCAGGACCGGTCGGGAGTATGTAAGCACTTTATTGTACACAATAACAGGTTAAAGAATATACATGTCACACAATAGATCAAAGTACAAAGGCGAACTTATCCCTATAAGGGATCTCTTCCAGCTAACCTTTGAGCAATTGAGAGGAAGGTAGGTAGAACGAGATAGGCAAACTTATACCGTGTACAAAAACACAGAAAAAAATAAAACAAAACCTAATAGGTATTAATCCTAGACAAATAAAAACATGCCAATACATATATAAATATACAATACAAAATATAATACACACTATCATATGCAATATATATATCGCATATATACAATAAATAAATAAATACTATAGTCAACCAATTCACAAGTCATTGGAAAGCCACAACTTCTTCAAATTCATTTTAAGTGACGCAACAGACTGCGACTCTATCAGCGACAAAGGCAACTCAATCCACAACTTAACAGCGCGCGCGGTAAAAGATCTAGAGTATGTTCGCGTCTTTTTAGACGGTACAGCAAGAGTAAGGTTAGCACTCGACCGCAAGCGGTGGCCACTGCCGTCTGCCATATAACTAAACCGCTCAGAAAGATAAAGAGGGGAAGTAGGGCTGAACAGTGTGTTGAAAAGTAATGACAGAATATGCACGTCCCTGCGCCGGCGAATCAGTAACCATCGAAGCTTAGAATGGAATTCAGAGATATGATCATACTTGCGTAGACCTTGCGTATATATCTGATACATACATTTTGTAGGCGCTCCAGCTTATCAAGTAGCTCCTCGTTGAGGTCCAGAAACGCAATATCGCCATAGTCCAGAAGAGGAAGCAAAAGAGATTGAGTAAGGGTCAACTTGGTACGAAGAGGAAGGAAACTCTGGAGACGCCTTAGGGAGTGAAGGGATCTGAAGATCCTCTGACTCACCTCAGCTATATGGCGTGACCAAGAAAGCGTCTGATCCATGGTGATACCCAAATTCCTGACAGTAGAGGAAATAGGAATAGAAATTCCATCAAAAATAATGTCAGGCACCACCACCTCTGAGAGATTATTTACATAGTAAGGACTACCAATAACAATCGCTTGCGGGAGTTCGCTGGATATGGGTGGTGTAGGGCAGGACCGGTCATTGCAGCACTCTTTGGGCTGCATAATAGGGAATATTCATGACATTTTTTTATTTTTTTTATCTATTCTATAAGTAATTATATAACCGGAAAAAAATATAACACTCACAATATTATTAAATAAGCTAAAAAAAAATAATTAAAATTACTATCATTTTCGGACGATCAAAACGCCACCATTTTGGCGCGCTCATTTGTGACGTCACCGTGCAGCTTAGTGCACGGCGGTTCTTAAACAAATTAACAACAAAGTGTTTGATTCACACATTTAATAAATGTGAGTGATTAAAGCTTATAAGATCAACTTATTGTAATGGAAGAGCACACAAAAGCTTATTATAAATATTGTATTGTCCCTATGTGTGAAAATCACATTAAAACTGCAAATATTTTCATATGCCCAAAGGTGCAAATATAAGGATAAAGTGGTGTAAGGCGATGAGGAGAGATAATGTATGGTGCTTGAGTAGTTTATATTGTTGTGAAGATCATTTCGACGTGAGTATTAAATATGTATGTACCTAAAATCTTTTTTATTACGACTCGCGAACAATATAGGTAAACAATAACCTAACCTCAAAATTGTATTATATACTTATTCATAAAACTATTCTGATTCCCAATTTTTTTAGTTATTAATGTTACAAATATTATGATTTTTGTTGATCAACAGCTGACTACGAGTGTTGATTTTGATCAAGAAACGTTTTAGCTAAGTTTCTTTGTTTGCACTGTTGATCGAAGAAAGTTAAAAGAATATAATCCTTTTTACTGAGTGACCTACACAAATTTGTTTTATTTATAAGCCTTGACGAAAACAACCTAGTTTGTTAAAGTTCATAAAGATGTTCTCAACATTTAACATTCCTAATAGGTGCCTACATATCTTTGATTATATAATACTAGCTTCTGCCCGCGACTCCGTCCGCGTGGAACTCGTTTATACTATCTCTATACCAAATTTCATCCAAATCGGTTCAGCAGTTTAAGCGTGAAGAGGTAACAAACAGACAGACAGACACACTTTCGCATTTATATATAAAATATATAATATAACTAGCTTCTGCCCGCGACTCCGTCCGCGTGGAACTCGTTTATATCGTAGCTCCCCCCATATCCCCCAAAGGGATGAAGTGGGGGTGAAAGTTTGTATGGAGCTACGATATAAATGAGTTCCACGCGGACGGAGTCGCGGGCAGAAGTTAGTATATATAATATATAAAGTTATAGTATAGTAAAATAGTATATAGTATGGATAAATATCTACTATTTTTTTATTCCACTTATTTAACAAAGACACCTATTTGAAGTAGTTTAAAAGTCTAGCTATTTGAATCGCCAAAATAGGTTATAATTATTTAATTGACCAATCTCACGAGTATAAAAACAAGGAATATGAAAATTTATTGAATATCTGTAACTTATTTACCTTGCAGCTTTTACTCCTCTTAGTTCAGCGGACGTAAAGTCACAAATATTTGCGAAGTATGTATTAAATTTAGTCATCATTAACACATCAATTTTAGGCAGATTATCCGACTGTGCCTTGACAAAACCGCCTTCAGTCATTGTGGCGAGTCTTTTTTCACTTAATAATTACCAAAAAACACTGATTATTTATCATAAACAGCGGCCAAACAATGCGAATAACTTTCAATAATCATACTAACGACCTGCACGGTGACGTCACGTTTCGCTCCGCCAATAGCGTTGCGTTTTGGAAATTTGCGAGGGAATTTGAAAAATAGTACTTTTAAACAATTTATTTTATCAATAGAAACATGATAATTTGAAAAAATAATCATGTGTGTATATTTATTAAGCAATATAGATTACACGTGATTTTTTTTGTCCATTTCTAAATCACATGCATATTCCCTATTGCATATGTTTGCGGATTTTGTACACTGAGGTTGCTAAGACTAATCCACAAGCCTGCCTGCCTCTCGTGAATACTCTTGTAACAATGTTTTTTTGTTTTCAGATTTCACCTTGACATACATACAAACATCCATTCAAGCCATTATTCCCAAAAGGGGTAGGCAGAGCACATGAAACTTATATGTTCCAGCGCCACTTTTAGCATAAATGTGGGTATGAAAGATCGACAAAATGTGATATTGCAGTGATAGGTTGCTATTAGCCCATCGCACACAACACACTTCAACCCTGCTCCCTTAGTCGACTTTGGACCACCCCGGGAAGAAAGGGGGTGGTGAAATTCTAACCCGACACCACACGGGCATCTAACCCGACACCACACGGAAAAAAACAGCTTTTAAAGATTATGTAAAGCCGTTACAAAAAGTAATTAAAGGACTGAATGTGGCCAAAGACAAATATGCGCAGTCACAAAAAAATTGCAACAATAAAATCTTAAGTAGGGAAAAAACAAATGTCGCGCGGCATGGAATATAATAAAACGGGGTTTCGACCAACCACCCCGTAACGAAAGTATTGCAGATAGACATGACAACTTACTGCAGTCTCCACAAAGCATAGCTGAAGAATTTAATCATTATTTTATAAATATAAATAAAGCCACCACTCACGCCGTAAAGAACCCATTATCTATAAACACTTGCCAGCGCAGTATTTTTCTGTCACCAACTACTCCACACGATATTGACAAGATAATTCAGTCATTAAAAAATACACCATCTACCGGTTATGATCAAATACACACTAAGATAATGAAAGAAGTTTCGTTTGCTCTCTCATTCCATATCTCACATTTGATCTAAAAAAAAACAATAATTAAGCCCATATTTAAAAAAAGAGACAAATTAAAACTTTCTAACTATAGGCCAATAGCATTAATACCGATCTCATCGAAAACATACGAAAGGGCCATGAATGCCATGATGTATATATATGCGAGTTGAGCACTTCCTGGAAAGCAATAAAATATTAAAAGCTGAACAAAATGGGTTCAGAAAAAGAAAGTCGACAACATTAGCCTGCTATCAACTAAACGATCACATTACTAAATGTATTGATAGAGGCACACCAGTAGCTGTCCTCTTCTTAGACATATCCAAAGCATTTGACACTGTATGTCACAAACTTCTTCTAAACAAATTATACAAATATAGCATTCGCGGACGGCATATTGACGGCCTGAAAGTTACTTGTCTAACAGACAGCAATGCACTCAATTAAATATAACTATAAACAATAAAATCAGCACTTTCAGCTCTAAATTTACAAAACTAAATCTGCTTACCTTGCCCTGTCTTTATATTTTTGGAAATTGTCAAATTTGTTAAGGTCCACATTGAACTTTTTGATTTTGTTGACAAGGAAACAACTCGAGCGCAAAGAAAATGTCGTTTAGCATTACCTTAAGATAGTAAGCTAGTAATAAGGAACAAGAGTGCACACAACATGTGTATTAAAGTATATAATAAATTACCATCAACTCTAAAAACATTATCGGACATAGAATTTAAGAATAAATTGTACTTCTTAACGACTTTTTTGGACATAAATTTTAATTTTTCTATAATATAATAAATGTACTTATCTAATAATCTGAATGTCAATTATTAAATATTACGAGTATAATCATATGTAATTATTATCAATTGTTCCATCAACCTTTATTATTATTTGTGAGGTAGTATGTAAGACCATACTTTCACATGCCTGTATTGGTAGAACATATCGAGGGAAGCAAACTGTGCCTTAATCCACCTTTAACTGTACCATGTGTTCTTGTGAATAAACTTTCATTTCATTTCATTTCGTGCAAAACGTCTGAAAGATGCCCTCAATTTGTCAAAAAACAAAACGTTTCAGAATACTTTAAAAAGTTTACCACTTTGGCTGCACTTTTTACAGTCTTGCAATTTCGCGAGTTTTGTAAAGGAAAAATGGGTCGAAGAATCACGGGCGAAGAAAAAATTATGGGGTTAACAATACAAACGTGGGCCAAGATTGCTGTGGTTGCTGAGAAAAATCTTTATCCTACCATTTCCGGTCACGTTGAGCAGAAAGGTATCGAGTTCGAGGGCAGGCCTGAAACCTGTCATCAACGAAAATATATTTCATCAGCTTAAAAGACGTGCAAGAAAAACTAAGCCCGATGATAGGCTGTTTAGTTTGATTTTTGACGAGATATCTTATCTCCACACTTCGATTAAATACAACAAAAAAAGCGACAGAATTATTGAATTTGTGGATAATGGAATCGAAACTAAAAAAATATATTGCCGACCACGTTTTAGTATTTATGATCAGAGGAGTATCAAAAAACTACAATAGTAGATTGTATGACAAGGGGCTAAAATAAGCCATATTACTACGAGATGGTTATTTTCCCGAGCAATGTGAGGGAAAATTGTTCGATTGGTAATATGGCTTTTAGACCAGAGTTATATACACTCTACTTTTCACTTAGACTGCGAGAAAATAGTGAAAACAAAGATTTTACTCGTACATCCACAATCAATAATAAGTTCCACAGCGAAAAGATTGTTCAATTTGGCGGCATGAGTTTTTTAATAAACTGTTTGACACAGATACAAAACATTGACACCACGAATAAACGCTACTTAACGTATACAGCCGGGACCTAACGGCCGAGCACGGCGGACAGCATACGCTGCATAAGATAAAGCGAGATAGACAGCAGTCTATCCCGCTCAATCTGATAGCTTATGTCATGTTTGCAGGCCACCCCGCTTGAACGTTTGGACGAGGCTATAGACGGCCAAATGCGTTTTTTTTTAATGATTGTGAATTCGGGAATAAAAAACGCCTAATATTTGAAATTTATTCTGTTTCCTGATTGGTTGATTTTAATATATACATAGCTGTATTCTGATTAGTTGATAGCAAATACTAATGGTTATGTTTGGTGGATTAATAATACGTTGAAGTGTTTTGATTGGTCAAATTAAAATGTTTTAAAATCATAAATATGTTTTTTATATTTTCCCTAGGGGCTAAATGTACTACTTTAGCCCGCTATCTAAGCCTAATATGACACACTTTTAGAGCATGAGAAGTGAAATAGTACATTGTTTAACGAGGGGCGTAAGTGGAATATTGCGAACAAGAGTCTATCAGAAGCCCGACGCCGAAGGCGGAGGGCTTTTGATGACTCGAGTTTGCAATATTTTTACGCCCGTGTTATACACAATGTTTTTCATCACATTTGCGAGGAAACAAATACATTTTAGATGAAATGAAAACAAATCGTAATAAAATCTGCAACATGTCAGTCGTCCATTTTGTTGAATTTGACGTGAGGCCCGTATGGCAAAGACCCTTTGGTATACAGCCACGATTTGAAAACACTTAAAAACATTTTACATAGACACTAAATAGCGACATATGAAATCTGTAAATAATTCAGTTAAACATGTTTAAGTCGTTTTTTAAGTTTAAATTTATTTATAAATACGTTTTCAGACATCGTATTTGATATAAAACCTCTTTGCTTTGTAACTGCCGCATGAGTGACAGATACAATTTAAGAAAAAAACCATTACGCCCGTGGGCGTAACACAGGCTATTACAGCTCTGTATGTCTGCGCATTATGAAGCCCTTTTCGAGCAAGTGTGATGAAAAGATCTTTTTTCCAATGTTTTAGCAAGGCGTTTGCAGCGAGCCTATCGGCCGTACAGCGCTGTTTTTCAGGCCGCACCTACCTTACGGGATACAAAAAAGATGGATAGCTCGCTGCAAGGGGAACATTCGCATTACTCTTAATGAACATAAATGACTAAACTAATCTAAATTTATAACAAAATAAAGAAGGTACATGTAACATATTTTTAATGATCGATGCAATCATTGAGTATTCCGTCCAGCAATGGAGTAGCAAGCAGTTCATATGACCACAGGGGTATTTAAATGTAGTCATTGTTCAGGCAGCTGGTTTTGTAATAAGCTGCACTACTATAATTTGCAAAAGAATATTCCGTCTACTCCCTGGTTTATTAAATTTAAATTAAAATGAAATTTTATATAAGATTAAAGTTAAGAATTGCGCGGAATGTCTGTGCGGGCATGGTATTGGTTCGATTGAACACATTTTTTTTGAGTGTCCTACAACTCAATTCTCCCTCTATGACCTACTAATAAAACTTAAAGGCCAACTCCCCACTAATGTTAAAGCCCTCTTGGCCAGTTTTGAGCCCAAGGCTTTGGCTTATTTCATTGATAAAAATAAGTTAAATTTATAACTAATTATGAGTAATAAGTATCTTTTTATTCACTATTATTATTGCTATTCATATATGTAGAGTATTTCTGTATAATTAGTCCCCAGTGCAACATTTTTAGGTGCACTCCACAAAATCACAGATCCGTAAATCCAAATCTCCCTCCGCTTGACATTGGCAAAGTGCGTAAGTAGCAAAAAGCCACAACATACGGAAAAAAATAATTACAATAAGCTACACATTTTGTCCAGGAAGCACAAAACAAGCTGACCTTTCAATACTGATAAAAAGCCACAGTAGATATATCAAAGTTACATTCCATTGTATTTAAAGTTTTGGCCACTAAGTATATGTGATCAAGGTGCACCTTAATCTAATGTGAGTGCCGTTAATCACTTAATATAGAAGAGACAAGGATAAAATATTTACAGTGTGACATTGAGTTGCGGCGAGCTGTGTTTGAAGTGGATGGCGAAGAAATAATCCCGCTTTATGACGTGCTACATTTGTTAAAGGATATAAGGAATAACCTTCTTGACGAGATGTCTATACCTCCACAATTCGATTACAACAAAAAAGCGATCGAATTTTTGGATTTGTGGATAATACAAACGAAACTAAATAAAATATTTCCGACGACGTTTTAGTATTTATGATCAGAGGAGTATTAAAAAACTACAAACAGCCTATAAGCTGCACATTTTGTTCAGGAAGCACAACACAAGCTGACCTCTCAATACTGATAAAAAGCCACAGTATATCAAAGTTACATTCCATTGGATTTAAAGTTTTGGCCACTAAGTATATGTGATCAAGGTGCACCTTAATCTAATGTGCGTGCCGTTAATCACTTAATATAGAAGAGACAAGGATAAAATATTTACAGTGTGACATTGAGATGCGGCGAGCTGTGTTTGAAGTGGATAGCGAAGAAATAATCCCGCTTTATGACGTGCTACATTTGTTAAAGGATATAAGGAATAACCTTCTTGACGAGATCTCTATACCTCCACAATTCGATTACAACAAAAAAGCGACCGAATTATTGGATTTGTGGATAATACAAACGAAACTAAAAAAAATATTTCCGACGACGTTTTAGTATTTATGATCAGAGGAGTATTAAAAAACTACAAACTGCTACTATGTTTGCGGATTTTGTACACTGAGGTTGCTAATACTAATCCACAAGCCTGCCTCTCGTGAATACTCTTGTAACAATTTTTTTTTGTTTTCAGATTTCACCTTGACATACATACAAACATACATTCACGCCATTATTCCCAAAAGGGGTAGGCAGAGCACATGAAACTTATATGTTCCAGCGCCACTTTTAGCATAAAGGTGGGTATGAAAGATCGACAAAATGTGATATTGCAGTGATAGGTTGCTATTAGCCCATCGCACACAACACACTTCAACCCTGCTCCCTTAGTCGACTTTGGACGACCCCGGGAAGAAAGGGGGTGGTGAAATTCTAACCCGACACCACACGGGCATCTAACCCGACACCACACGGAAAAAAACAGCTTTTAAAGATTATGTAAAGCCGTTACAAAAAGTAATTAAAGGACTGAATGTGGCCAAAGACAAATATGCGCAGTCACAAAAAAATTGCAACAAAAAAATCTTAAGTAGGGCAAAAAACAAATGTCGCGCGGCATGGAATATAATAAAACGGGGTTTCGACCAACCACCCCGTAACGAAAGTATTGCAGATACACATGACAACTTCCTGCAATCTCCACAAAGCATAGCTGAAGAATTTAATCATTATTTTATAAATATAAATAAAGCCACCACTCACGCCGTAAAGAACCCATTATCTATAAACACTTGCCAGCGCAGTATTTTTCTGTCACCAACTACTCCACACGATATTGACAAGATAATTCAGTCATTAAAAAATACACCATCTACCGGTTATGATCAAATACACACTAAGATAATGAAAGAAGTTTCGTTTGCTCTCTTATTCCATATCTCACATTTGATCTAAAAAAAAACAATAATTAAGCCCATATTTAAAAAAGGAGACAAATTAAAACTTTCTAACTATAGGCCAATAGCATTAATACCGATCTCATCGAAAACATACGAAAGGGCCATGAATGCCATGATGTATATATGCGAGTTGAGCACTTCCTGGAAAGCAATAAAATATTAAAAGCTGAACAAAATGGGTTCAGAAAAAGAAAGTCGACAACATTAGCCTGCTATCAACTAAACGATCACATTACTAAATGTATTGATTATTTAACCAGTAGCTGTCCTCTTCTTAGACATGTCCAAAGCATTTGACACTGTATGTCACAAACTTCTTCTAAACAAATTATACAAATATAGCATTCGCGGACGGCATATTGACGGCCTGAAAGTTACTTGTCTAACAGACAGCAATGCACTCAATTAAATATAACTATAAACAATAAAATCAGCACTTTCAGCTCTAAATTTACAAAACTAAATCTGCTTACCTTGCCCTGTCTTTATATTTTTGGAAATTGCCAAATTTGTTAAGGTCCACATTCAGGTCCAAAATCACAGATCCGTAAATCCAAATCTCCCTCCGCTTGACATTGGCAAAGTGCGTAAGTAGCAAAAAGCCACAACATACGGAAAAAAATAATTACAATAAGCTACACATTTTGTCCAGGAAGCACAAAACAAGCTGACCTCTCAATACTGATAAAAAGCCACAGTAGATATATCAAAGTTACATTCCATTGTATTTAAAGTTTTGGCCACTAAGTATATGTGATCAAGGTGCACCTTAATCTAATGTGAGTGCCGTTAATCACTTAATATAGAAGAGACAAGGATAAAATATTTACAGTGTGACATTGAGTTGCGGCGAGCTGTGTTTGAAGTCGATGGCGAAGAAATAATCCCGCTTTATGACGTGCTACATTTGTTAAAGGATATAAGGAATAACCTTCTTGACGAGATGTCTATACCTCCACAATTCGATTACAACAAAAAAGCGACCGAATTTTTGGATTTGTGGATAATACAAACGAAACTAACAAAAATATTTCCGACGACGTTTTAGTATTTATGATCAGAGGAGTATTAAAAAACTACAAACAGCCTATAAGCTGCACATTTTGTTCAGGAAGCACAACACAAGCTGACCTCTCAATACTGATAAAAAGCCACAGTATATCAAAGTTACATTCCATTGGATTTAAAGTTTTGGCCACTAAGTATATGTGATCAAGGTGCACCTTAATCTAATGTGAGTGCCGTTAATCACTTAATATAGAAGAGACAAGGATAAAATATTTACAGTGTGACATTGAGTTGCGGCGAGCTGTGTTTGAAGTGGATGGCGAAGAAATAATCCCGCTTTATGACGTGCTACATTTTTTAAAGGATATAAGGAATAACCTTCTTGACGAGATGTCTATACCTCCACAATTCGATTACAACAAAAAAGCGACCGAATTATTGGATTTGTGGATAATACAAACGAAACTTAAAAAAAATATTTTCGACGACGTTTTAGTATTTATGATCAGAGGAGTATTAAAAAACTACAAACAGCCTATAAGCTACACATTTTGTTCAGGAAGCACAAAACAAGCTGACCTCTCAATACTGCTTAAAAGCCACGTATATCAAAGTTAAATTCCAATGGATTTAAAGTTTTGGCCACTATAAGTGATCCAGGTGCGTTTTGGCTACTTTTTGGGATATGTGATCAAGGTGCATCTAATTTGAGTGCCATTAATCACTTAATAGAAGAGACAAGGATACAATATTTAAAGCGTGACATTGAGATGCGGCGAGCTGTGTTTGAACTAGATGGCGAAGAAATAATACCTCTTTATGACGTGCCACATTTGTTAAAGGTTACTTATAAGGAATAACCTTCTTAGAAAGAACTTGATAATCCAACTTACAAAGGTATACGAATAATAATAAAAAATACTGAGACCTGAGAAAATACCGAAAATGAAAGTGAAGTGCACAACGCAAATTTGGGTGGGGTACACAGAGAGGAATCTCCTGAGTATCCTGCCGTACTTTTTTTAATGGCAGTCTTATTCATACAATTGTATGTATGTCAAGGTGAAATCTGAAAACAAAAAAACATTGTTACAAACTCTTGTAAAAAAACAGCACAAACCCACAAGCCTGCCTGCCTCTCGTGAATACTCATTCACGAGAGGCAGGCAGGCTTGTGGATTAGTCTTAGCAACCTCAGTGTACAAAATCCGCCAATCATATGCAATTATGCAGCCCAAAGAGTGCTGCAATGACCGGTCCTGCCCTACACCACCCACATCCAGTAAACTCCCGCGACCTTCACCAGGTCACATCAGTCCACATAGTCGGGATCGACCCCAACGGCCATCGGTTCTATTGCAATGTGCCCCGCTTATTGCCACTTAAATAAATTTAGTGATTCGGAGGGTACATTGGCAACAGGCTGGCCAGACTGTGCAGGTTGTTTGTACTGGCAAGGGATTGTTTTGTTCGGTGACTTGCAAAACAGCGGAAGTTAAACTCGTACCTGAAAATCAACAATACAGTTTTGCATGACAATAAATTGACGAGTACAAGAGTTACAAAATAATAATTGCTATGTAGACTTGTCCAAGGACTAATACGCATTGTCTTTTTACATTTTCCGTCTTTTTTCTGTGGGACAAGGGGCTAGTCAAACTTAAGTTTCTGTCAAAAATTACATTTTTGGTTTAAACTTTTATCGCCGACTGTACTTTTTTGCACAGTCATTAACTAATAGTCGGGTTAACTGTGTAGTTTGGAAGTTCCATTGGCCCCCGTGTGGGACATCACAGAGTTAGAATTACACCACTCCCTTTCTTCCCGTGGCTCGTGGGTGTCGTAAAAGTCGACTAAGGGACCAGGGTTGAAGTGTGTTGTGTTGTGGACGATGGGCTAGCTACCTATTACTGGGATGTCACATTTTGTCGATCTTTTATTCTGACATAAATTTTATAAAATTCTAGCATTTATGCTAAAGGTGGCACTGGATCATAAGTTGACACTGATTTCTATTAAGTAGCTAGGTACTTCGCCAATCCACATACATTAAGATTTCTACTTTATTATTGCAGAACATACCGAAATCAATATAAGTACACTTAATTAATCATTATAATCGGTCCAGCCGTTATTCGAGTTATAAATGAAACAGGTAACCAACATTCTTTATTCCGTGTAACCAACCCTGCTTTGGTTTATCTATAGGTACCTCTATACTAATAATGTAAGGTCGCCGCTTACATTACTTTTGTTTGAGTTATTTTATATGTATATATTTATTTCACCTATTTTAGTTACCAACTCGGCATATCTTAACGTCGTCCTACTAAACGCAAGGCTGCAACGCAAGCACTTTTTTGTTACACATATTTTATTGAACTTAATTTACTTAAACTTGCTTGACCTAGTCTATATAACCCAATTGCAGGTGCTGACACTGTAATTATCTATTGTATTTTTGTTAGGTTAGGATAACTAGGTTATCTTGTGTCCCTTAGAGCGGAAATAGGCACCCCGCAAAGCGGGGTGACGTCGACACGCTGGCGGTTAGGTTAGGTTTAGGTTAGGTTAAAATAATTGCCGTGCGTTTGTATACCCGCACGCCTACGCAAATAAAATGGCAAACCAATGCATTGCTTAGTTTGGGACTAGGTCGATTTGTATAAGATTGTCCGCAAATATTATTATTATTATATATACATTAATACTTGGGGTCGAAGTTGCACCACGTCCGTAGGAATTACCCACCGCTACCCTACACGTGACCCCTGGGCGGTGCTAAAAGTGCAACAACCTGGCAACCGTACTGTCTTTTCGAAGATCTCACGGTTCTAAATACACTAAATTGCCATACGATAAATAAATAATACTATTTTGAGCCGCCAAGTATGTAAACAAAAGTACCCTCTTAATTTAGCTGAATGGTGCATCACCCTACCCGCTTAATGCAATAAAATTATACGGCAATTCCTTGCTTTGAAGTGCAAACCTTGGATTCTAACAAACTAGGTTAGATTTCATAATGCCATTCATTATGTTGCTAAATCAAGGTATGCCAATCAATACATTTGACGAAAACAAAATTGACATCTTAAAAAAATCCCAGGTAATAATTTGTCTAACAATAATTTATCAAATCATTAGTTGGGAAATGATATCAGTGCGAAACGTTGAGTTGGAAAATAAAAATTTGACCAAATAAAAATATGGGAAACGTAGTTTGGGGAGTTAAGAATTTGCTAAATAATTTTCGGTGAACATTACATTACATTTTGAGGCCCGTGTGGCATATGAACGCGTAAATTGTACAGCAACTAGCCATCCCGCACCGTGTCACTCCCGCGAAAATTGTCCATGGCAATTGATTGCAAAACATTTTATTGCGCGTTTACCAATTTGACGAATTTCGCGTTTATAACGGTGGCGACAGGGGATGAAATTTCATGGCAGAGGAATGGCACTTATCGTTTTTCACATCATACCGTCCGATTTCAACGATTTTAGATAGAAGCATTTTTGCAAGTTCTTGTCCAACGCTCAATTCTTTTCCGGGTTCCAAGGCTGACGGATCGATAACCGACTGGCCGGGGAGAATGGTAATTTGTTTCCAATATTTACTTTCAGGCAAGCTCTGTTTGAATCGGCTGCCTCGCGTTTTTAGGGTTCCGGACCAAAAAAGGTAAAAACGGCACTCTTATGGCACGAATCCGCCCGTCTGTCTGTCAGTCACAACGTTAAATATCTCAAGAACTACTGATGCTATCAATTTGAAATTTGGAATAAATCAGGGAAATTTAAAAATTAAGATATAATTTTATTTTCTATCTAAAAGGACGGATAAGAGGGGGGGAGTTAACCAAGCGAAAAATTTGAAAATAATATACATGATTAATATCAACGTAAATACTACCGGAAAAGTATAACGAGATCTAACGTATTTTTTTTTTTAACTTTCAAAATCATTTCTTAATTTGGTCTGTAATTTAAATACATTGTTTAATTTTTTTCCTTCAATTTCGTATGAAAGTATTCTGAAAGTACCTTCTTGCAAATAAAAAAAAGGTCATGACATTCAAAAATCTGGGGCACTGGACCACCGAGGACCTCTCAGATGATCTTGATGTGGAGCGCGAGCGTAGGGCATTGGCAGTGAGGAGCAACATGTTGGTCCGCAGGTTCGCACGTTGTACGAAGGAAGTCAAAATAACCCTTTTTAAGGCATTTTGTCAGACATTCTACACGTGTAGCTTGTGGACCAAGTGCACGCAGAGCTGTGCTCTCAATGCCTTACGTGTCCAATACAATAATGGTTTCAGGATGTTGTTGATGAAATATGGACTTATGGTTCGAAATAAATGAATAAATAAATATTAGTAGAGGTGAAGGTTGGTTGAAGTCATTGGCAGTCCAGTAAGTACTATATATCACTCAAGTACTTGTAGATGGGCAAATTTAAATTATTGCGCTCTATTGAGCCCGAGGTAGTGTTGGAAACATTCAGTTTGCTTTGTATTGAATTGTTTATGTAGCCTTGGGCTACAGTCGTGGACTTACCCTCCGTGCCGCTTTACAATAATGACACTAAATGAAAAAAAACTTAGTGTATTCTTATTGACTTTAAAAGCCAAAATACAAACTTGTGATCGAAATGTGACTGACCGTGACGTGACTATCATCGTTCTTCACTTAGAGTTTACAATTGTACATTAACTCTTATGTTACCTTTAAATATCCTTTCAGTGCATCAGCTCATTCAAGTCACAAACCGGCACACCAAATTAGCTGGTCGCTAACCGATTACCAATTTATCAACCCAATTTTTTAAATTATTTTTTCAGTAAAATGTGATGATTGTGGAAAAACAATTTTACGGCGCTTAAAATACAGCGATGGTTATGACTGGTGCATAGAATGCGATGTAATAATTGTAGGTAAATAAGTATTTAATAAGTATTAATACTTACTATATTTTGGCTCCGTGGGGTGAGCGACCATCACCACCCAGAGCACAAAAAACTAATTCAGAATACAATAAAAACAGAACCTAAGCAAAAAAAAACAATAAAATGCAAATATTAAGTACAGTCAAGTGCACCAATATGTTGCAACTTCTAATGTTAGAACTTTAGAACACAAAAGAGCCATTAATACAATTAGAACAAATTAGCAATGGAAAACAGACTTTACATAATGAACGGAAAGGTCTGGAATAGGCCTTTGTCAAGGGAAAAGTTGAGGTTGTCGATAAAGGTTATTTTTATTTTATTTTGGCTTATCTCTAGACTTAAATTACCTATTTTATTTTTATTTCTGAGAATTTTAACTTCTGCGAAGTCTGCGGATGTGAGACTCCTAGAGGAGCCAGAATTATAAAAGCAAATCAATTAAGTAATTCATTCCAAAATCTAAATTATATGCAAGTGTTTCCACAAGCTTATTGAAACTGCGTAAGGTCATAGTTTCGGTTCCTACACGTTACACGACCACTTTCAGTTACCAACCATCTAAGGGACTAGCTTTTTTCAATTAAATTAAAAATCTACGCGAACATGTTCATTAACTATGGGAATATTACAATATTTAATATTACAAACTATTGTGAAAAACTCGTGAGTTCAATGAAAACTCGTCTAGAAGCCGTAAAAGCAGCTGAAGGCGGCTGCACAAATGATGAATTAAGCGATATTGAAATTCTAGGCAATTGTAGCACATGAGAGCTATATTTTATTTTTAAGGAAATCATCACCGCCGGCGGCGAACAAAATACCAATTTGTTTCTGCCATTGCCAAATATTTTTCAAAGCTTTATCTCTTTAGGAATAACCTCCAAATTCGAACTATTCGAATTTGCTCAATAGGAAAACGATGAAGGACGCGTGAACAAAATTACAAATTTATTTGCAGAATATGCTATTGCAAAAAGTGTTTAACGGCTTTGTACTCTTACGAATAGCGTTCAGTTTTGAATGAAGTCGAATCGGCTAGCAGCAAAAAGTGACCTCCTTCACATCTGACGTCACAAAAATCTGTCGCGTATTTAGCAATTTTTCTCCATCCCAAAAAGTGCTCAGCGCCGCTAAAGAAGTTTTCACTTCAAAAAAAACTGGTAGGTATTTTTTAAATTATAAATTGTCTATCCCAAAATAATTATCCGTACAGCGTGGTTACTCGGGATTCAGTGCCGCGCCGAGCGGGGCGGGCGCTGGGGAGGGGGAGGCGTGCCGTGTGCAAACCTTACTACCCGCTGTGGTGCCCGCGCGGTAAGGTTTTTTTGGGATAACTAAGCAGCAATTACTAAACATTTTAGATTGATATGAAACAAAAAAACACGTGTTTTATAATTTTTGCTGAAGAATCTTATACTTCAATTTGGACACTCATTAAAAATTCACCCTGTAGATATAATACATAAGTGGTGCCTTTATGTGAAAGACTGTATCTCTCCCTTCTATTGTCTATAGGCTGGTTGCTATAGCCACCTTACGTTGGTTATTTTTCCATGTCACTTAAGTCAAATACCGTGACTAACATTACATTGTTATCGTTATTATTTACACAATAATGATGATGATGATGTCCTCCCAGACGTATCCGTCGACGGCGACATCCTGACAAGACGATTGTAAAAAGTTATTATTTGCGTGCATGGGCGCGAGAATGACTCGCAAATCCAAACTTGGTTTTGAAACTCCGGTGACATGAAAAACAATAAAGGTCTCCACTTGAGTTGTAAGTGTAGTGGTAGGAGGGCTTGGGCCGAGTTTTACGAAACTGACGTTTGGCGTCAAGATTTTCGAGACGGGTACTTTCAAAGTTACTGAGCCCCGTGTTGACAGCAGTTCGCCAGTCTGATCTCCGAGTAGCAAGCTCTTCCCACGACTCACATGATATGCCGGTTGCAGACAGATGGCGCTTCAGAACATCCCTGTACCGCAGGTATTGTCCGCCAACTTTGCGCTTTCCTGAGGCTAGCTCCGAGTAAAATACTGCCTTAGGCAGTCTTGATGATGGCATTCGTACAAGGTGTCCACACCAACGTAATTGTCCCTTCATAAGTAGACATTCCATGCCAACCATGCCAGTCCGACGCAAAACCTCCGAGTTCGGAACACGATCCTGCCACTTTAGTCGAAGAATTGCTCGGAGACATTTTAAATGAAAGGTGTCAAGGCGCTTGACATCTCCTTTGTAAAGACACCAGGTTTCCGAGGCGTAAAGCAATATGGGCAGAATGATTGCTTTATAGACAGCAAGCTTTGTGGTAAGCCTGAGGTCGTGCGATTTCCAAACTCGTTGGTTCAACCCGCCAAAAGCTGCAGCAGCTTACGCGATCCGTGCGGAAATCTCGGACTCCAGTCGGTTATCGTTCCGCAAAAGACTTCCAAGGTACCGAAATGTTCCCACGTCATCCAATGCGTTTCCCCTCAGAAGAACAGCAGCGTCGCTCGCAGATTTCCCTTTTGCAGGTTGTTTAACAATCTGGGTTTTTGACACGCTGATCACCAGACCAAACTTACGACAAGACTCGTCCAAATTGTCAAGATAACTTTGTAGGACCTCCAAGCTCTCAGCCATAAGACAGACATCATCAGCATAAATAATCTCCGTCACCGAAGCAGTCTGTGTTTTTCGTACAATAATAATATCATACTGTCATTACATTATAGTTTGCTACGCAGTGTTTTAGAATATGGATCTGTTATATGGTCGCCTTTTTAGGTACAGCATAAAAAGGCGCTACACTCTAATAAAATCGAGTGTGCAACGATAATTTCTTAAGATCTTGTGCTTTCGTTGTCATTATGGACGAGTCTATCAGGCTGTAGTCAGCGTATGGCAAAGTTTAATGTCACATCACTAGAAGTAAGACGTAAGCAATTCGATTTTATTTATTTATATAAAATTATCCATTCTCATATTGATTCCCCTTATCTATTGTCGCTTTTGAATATGAACATAAATTACAGGATTCGTTCTCCAAATACTTTTACTCTAGCTGTATATCGAAATGATACTTCATATTATAATCCAATTGTTTGCATGTGTCGGGAGTTTTATGATTTTGTACGCGTCTGTAAGGATCTTAACATTTATGTTTCAAAAATTTAAATTTTAATTTTTCAATAACTGTTAAGTGCACGAGTGTTTGTTTTAACTTTTGTTATCACTTTCGTTTCATTGCACATAACATAATTAAAATTCAAAATTTAATACCTAAATTAAAAAAAAACTGATTATTGTTATAAATACATATACATGTTTCTTTTCTAAATTATAACTCATAGCCATGACGTGTAGGTACATATACTTTTGGACTGTAATCTAGTCATAAGTGTCTCATCATCATCATCATATCAGCCGAAAGACGTCCACTGCTGGACATAGGCCTCCCCCAAAGAGTGCCAAAGTGACCGGTCCTGCGCCACCCGCATCCAGCGGACTCCAGCAACCTTTACCAGGTCATCAGTCCACCTTGTGGGGGGCCTACCCACGCCGCGCCTTCCGGTACGTGGTCGCCACTCGAGAACCTTTCCGCCCCAACGGCCATCGGTTCTACGTGCTATGTGCTTCTGGTTCTGCTGCGGAGTGTCTACTCGTATGTAAGTATTTCTTTGTTTATTTGGATTACTGTCTGTTTTATGTACCTTTTGAAATAAATTAATTAATAAATTCTTATAGTAAAGTTACAAAGCTACCATATAATATTAGGTTTTTTTTTTCTTATTTATTCTACAGTATTAAATATATTGTATTTACATAAATTTAATGATGATATGGTTCCGCAGGTATACCTTAAAGCTAACATTATAACCTTTATGTTGTATATTATGCATCTCTCTCGCACTTTAATATACTTACATAAGTGCAAGAGGAACGCATACGACAATTTTTTCCCTGCTATTTGTGTTGTGTGATAACATAGTCAGAGGGGCCTTTGACTATGTTATAATCACACAACACTTACATGAGCTCAAATCATATTTGGAGTACAGAACTAGTGCATAATGCATTTCCATCGGGAAATCTCAAATCTAAATGGGAATACGACGGCAGCCAATGTATAAATCAAGATTATTACCAACCGACAAACCGCTGTGTCCACCTGGTTGGATGGTTAGTATATTTTTTTCTTAACTGTACCTGCTTATTATCATAATGACATACCTACTGGCCGCTTTATACTGAAGTACCCATTATAAATAAAATAAATAAATAAATAAATATTAGGGGACAATCTTACACAAATCGACCTAGTCCCATAGTAAGCTCAATAAAGGCTTGTGTTATGGGTACTAGACGACGATATATTTAATAGATAGAAATACTTAAATACATAGAAAACATCCATGACTCAGAAACAAATATTCATGCTCATCACACAAATATTTGCCCTTACCGGGATTCGAACCCAGGACCTTCAGCTTCGTAGGCAGCGTCACTACCCACTAGACTAACCGGTCGTCACTACCCACTAGACTAACCGGTCGTCAAAGATAATACCCATTGGTAAAATAAATGACAGCGTTATATAATAAACAACTACAACTCAGTAATACCTGATCAGAACTTCACAGCCTAGATAACTGGAGTCATGTAATTATTGCAGGGCTCTCCATTTTCTACTACAAAAAACCAAAAGTGAAATTCGTTTCTATTCTCATAATGGTAAAGTCGTTCTACAACCATATGCCCAGTCTTCACTTATTCGGGGACTGTTATTAGGAAATGATGCGGAAACGAAAAAATATATATTGAACATTCGATGTTATAACCTTAAAACGCAGCTTTTGCTATGCTAAGCTCGAGTGCAAACATTAAGCAAAACTCGGCTGGAGGTCCATTATAATATAAGATTAATGGACAAGTATATCACAAAATAGGGACTAAACAGGGTGGAATCTTGAACGTGATCCAAAATAGCAAAATGTGAATCTATCCATGATTCTGAGCAACTTTTATTATGGGACCAACTTTGTGTTATGCCAAAAAAATCCAACTATTTCATTAACTCTGCTCATTTTAGACTGACAAGAATGTATGAACAGGCTGTGTGTTTTTTTTGGCATAACACAAAGTTGGTCCCATAATAAAAGTTGCTCAGAATCATGGATAGATTCACATTTTGCTATTTTGGATCACGTTCAAGATTCCACCCTGTATACAACCACCTTTAGGGATTTTTTCTACTCCTCTACCGTTATCTGTCATTTATATAGCCTCTAGCTCAAATACAATGACACCGATAATATGTCGTCGAAAAACTCTATGCTCTATGGCCCATAAACGCACTGTTTAGTGTACTTTTATGGTTCATACATTTTTCATGAAAGCACTGTTTACCACGATGTCAAATCATCTAACTTTTTTTCAATCGGCCGCCATATTGCAGTGGTACCAACTTCATAAGCAAAATTTTCGAAATAAAAAGTTTTGCTATCAAACATTTGTAGAACATAAATTATTTACTAAAATAAAAATAAATGATCATGAATTGTGTGTATACATATTTTACCAATTATTGGTTTTATTTATAAATATAAACCGATCCGATTCGGTTCAGATCCGGATTCAGTAAATTCAGTTTGGTTCGGATGGCAAGTTCAAGGAAATTAAAAACAAAACGGACCATAAACAAGAGGTGCCAATGTGTCATATTTCTAATTTCCCACCAAAGTTCCAATTCACAATTAAAAGACGAAATATGATAACTATTCGTTATTAATAAATTATTAAGATTTTATTCGTGTTTGTGAAGTGAAGAAAACTGTGTACGTTCCTTTTAAAATGGACGAAGAAGAAAATAGCTGCACCGCTGAAGAAATTGCGTGAGTAGTAATAGAACTAACGGAAAAACTACTGCCGAAAAGTCAAATGCTATTTATTTAGAATTAGTCGTAGAAAAAGTATTGTACGCAACGGTGTATGACTTGGTCTTAAAACGCTCGTGGCGTCTTTAATTGCGATGCTCGCCAAGGCTCGCATCGCAACTCACGCCACGCGCGTTTTAAGACCCTACTTATACAACAGTTGCATAAAATACTATTTTTACTTTCGTATGCACAGCTTTATTTGTTTGACTGAAGAAGCCCCTCGGGTTAGGACAGAACAACACACCCAGAAGACAACCCACAAGTTGTGATCAGCGACGATTTAATTTTCCCACAGCATGCGATGTGGCGGTATACTCTTGGCTCGTCTCAGTCGTTTTTTGTCAAGTTCTTAAATTCGTCCCTTTCTGCTTTCGTCACCCATTCTTCATTCGCCACTTTCGATATTTGGCTATAAAAGATATGCCTGTGAGATGGAACTCTACTTACGCTATGCTGGAAAGGGCTTTAAAAATGAAATCCGTGATAGATTATCTTGGGATTAATAATGCTGATTTCGTTGAATATACCATTAGAGATTGGGTTGACGTACAATGTTTAATGGAATTTTTAAAACCTTTTAATGAAGCTACTATAATGCTGTCTAAACAAAAATATCTGAGTTTATACTACGTTAGGCCAATAGCAGATATATTGTCGCAACACATTTCGTCGCATTCCCAAAATGATACTCTTAAAGACTGTTCAAACGCCATGATGGAGAAATTTAATGAATACTATCACCTTCCGAACTCACCGCTGGCTCAGATATCTGTGATTTTAGATCCGCATTTAAAAAATGAGTACTTTATTGAAAGGAGTGATCTACAACCACTATTGAACTTTAAAACTCTATATGAGATGAAATATAAAAAAGATACGGAACAACTCGAGGAACAAGTGCGAGAACAATATGAGCTAACAAATGTGACCAATTCAAGTCTATTTCACTCATTATATAAGCATGTCGCTACTCCACCTGAAGTAACAAATGAAATTGACTTATATAACAAAATGCCAATAGAGCATGAAGACACAGATGTAATCTGGGTTAACAAAAAAAGTACCTTGCCTACATTGTCACAGATGGCGTTTGACATTTTATGTATACCTGCAACAAGCGTTCCTAGTGAACAGGCGTTTTCTAGGGCGGGAAATACAATCACAAAACGTAGAAACCGGCTCGGAAATAAAACTATTCAGGCGTCGATGTGTTTATCATCATGGCTACGTTACGACGGCAGTATTAATGAATAAATAAATTATTGTTAATATTATTGCATACTAATAAATATTTTTTTAATATACTTTTATTTTAATTTCTTATGAATCACAAATAGGTAATACGAGTAATACTCAAGCAAGAGCAATAAAAACTGGTGAAATAAGCTAATCGCATGCGTACGCATTTTCACACCATTTTCCATACTTAAAATGCTGATCGATGCTGATAGATGTGATGTGACTCCACCCCTATGCGACATTCATGATTAAGTTTCATATACATACTTAGTAGGTACTTAGTGTGTTAGAGGACATATTTTGCTTAGAAATCTAAATTTTAAAATTGAAAGAAAATTGTGAATGCAGAATTTAATCGACCGGTTGCAGGAAATCAAATATAGAAAGTAGTCTTCAAAATACACCAGTCTCCATTTACTTCTACTTTTTGCTTTATCCGGGAATTGCACTCCTGTCTCTGATTAATACCACGAAATCCGATATAGATAGGTTTATAATATTCTCAAGATTTGCCTAGAGCGCTCAGTGTTTGAGCTCTTAACGCTTGACTGAGGCCTTCGAGGTTCGGGAAGCTTGAGCGTTCAATAAATGAGTTTTTAAAGTTTGAGCTCTGTATAAAGGCTGAGTCTTAAAGACTTACTCTTAAGAGCTCATAAAAAGCTTAAGTCGTTAAGGTTCTGAACCGTTTTTGAACTCAAACCTTCAACGCTCAAGTCTTCAAAGCTTGAACCTTCAAGGTTTGCAAGTCTTTAAGGTTCGAAAGTCTTCAAGACTAGTCTTCTAACAACACTAGTGATGGCGCAGGAGTTTGACCGAGTAGAGCATCCGATTGCTTTTTATTCGCGGTTGTTCACTAAAGCGGAACGCAGCTATGGTACGTCTGAGCACGAGCTTTTGGCGGTTCTCGAATCCATCAAACACTTCCGAGGTTACTTAGACGGGATGAAGTTCAAGATCGTCACTGATCATATCGCGCTAAAATGGCTGACTACACTCGATAATCCTTCTGGTCGTTTGGCTCGTTGGGCAACTGTCATTTCCCAGTATAATTATGAAATCGAGCATAGGAAGGGAGTTTTGAATGTGGTCCCCGATGCCCTTTCTCGTGCGCATGCAGGTTTGATTTCGTTCACGCGTGGCGGGGATCCTTCTGGCGATCCATGGTATGAACGTGTGTTTCAGGGCTTGAGTGAGGCTCCTCAAATGTTCACGGCGTATGCTTTGCGTGATGGCGTGTTGATGCGCAAAATGGCGGTTGAGAATCCGCTGGCTCCTAATCCGTGGCGTATAGTTTTACCTGCTTCTAGGAGGAACGAGGCGATGAAATTCATAATGATTTTCCTAATGTTCATCCGGGGGTGATGAAGACTTACCTAAAGGCGAGAGATTTATACTACTGGCCGTACATGTACAAAGATATCGCCAGGCAATTAGCAGGTTGTCAAGTCTGTAAGGCACAAAAGATCGCGAATTCGCAACCACGTGGTCAGCGTTTACCACGTCCCATCGCCTCGCCAATGGATCTTCTGTCGATCGATTTGATCGGACCACTGCCAGGAGCCAGTAATGGGTTTCGTTATATCTTGACAATAGTTGACATGTTCACTAAGTTCGTCTGGTTAGTCGCTCTGAAGAGGGTAAACGCCGATACTATATCCTCTGCTTTGGAAAGGGAGGTTTTCTTGAGGTACGGTACACCCTCTAACGTTTTGTGTGATAACGCTACTGTTTTTCATAGTGGGTCATTTGTGAATTTCTTGGCCTCCTTTGATATTTCTAGACCATGTTATACCCCGTATTATTCTCCCCAGGCAAACATTGCGGAGAGGTACAACCAAGTGGTCATTACAACGATGAGCATTCTGGTGGCTGGTGACCAGGGTAGTTGGCCCCGTCATCTTCCGAGCCTTGTATCTTAATTCATGCATCAACTTGGCGACCTCTTATTCGCCTAACTTTTTAATGTACGGACGCGAGGTGCAGGTAGACCGACAGCTAGTTGCAGGTCAGGTTGAGAACCAGGAGGTGGGGCTCAGCCGGGTCGAAAGAGCAGAAAATCTCCGCACCCTACGTGAAGTATATGCGAAAGTGTCTGATGCTCTGGTCATGGCTTTCCACCGCAATGCGGTAAAGTATAACTTGAGTCGTAAGTCGGTGAGACTGTCTGTGGGTCAAATCGTTTGGCGCAGGAATTTTCAGCGCCGGACAATGGACGAAGCTAGGGGCGGTAAGTTCGCACCACGCTTTATCCAGTGTCGGGTCGTGAGGCGGATCTCTCCTCAGGTTTATGAGCTCGTTGATATTGAGATCCAGGTGGTTGGAACATATCACGTAAAAGACATCCTCAAGTAGGAACTTTGGTCGCATGAGGTTATTTTAATTCGATTTGTTGTTTTACCCCCTCTAAATTCTGAAAGACAAGCTGCACGTCATTATTAATTTTTTCGCTGCTCTGTTTAGGCCTTATTTTGCGTTCGCGCTCCACAAAACAGTTCTTCATTATAGGCTTATGGGTCAGGGCGTCGATTGAAAAGGTCATCGACGGTCGGATTTAGCTTATAATGTCGTGACCTGGTGTTGTTGTTGTTGTTGTTGTAAATAGCTACGGTAGCCTAGTGGTTCAGGCATGCGGCTGTCAAGCGGCGGTCGTGCGTTCGAATCCCGGCTCGTACCAATGAGTTTTTCGGAACTTATGTACGGAATATTTGCCGTTAGCTTTTCGGTGAAGGAAAACATCGTGAGGAAACCGGTCTAATCCCAATAAGGTCTAGTTTTCCCTCTGGGTTGGAAGGTCAGATGGCAGTCGCTTTCGTAAAACTAGCGCCTATGCCAAATCTTGGGATTAGGTGTCAAAGCGGACCCCGAGCTCCTTTAGGGGCACTACCGGGAACAACGCTAGGAGAATGATGACCTGGTGTTGTTAGCGGTTTTTGTTGTTGTTAGTGTCTTACATCCAACCAACAGTTCAAATGAAGGTATTAGGTTAGGGTTGTTATAATACTCGGCGAAGGTCAACTTGTAGTTTTAAAGTAGGTTAATGTGTTTAGGTTAGGGCTAATTTAGCATGTATTTTGCCGGAGGTGACATTGTTTCAGCCCTTTCGGCCGTCATCGCAACCATGTTTCACAACCAGTTGCAAGGGAAGAATTTTCCTCCTTTGTTTGCAACTAGTTGTAAATGAGTAATATTTAACGTAAATACACAACCAGTTGCCAGCAAAGAATTTTTTTGTCGTTTAGTTGTGGCAAAATAACGTTTATTCTTTATACACAACTAAACTGTATAATTCATTTGAACAAGTTTACATGTAACGAAATAGCATAATTATGCTACGAATGTCTCTCTCGCACATAAGTTCTCAGACACTTGTAACCTTTTTGCTCGTCACAATGCTACTGCTACTTATTTGTTTTTCTACTAGTGTCACAATCACGTCACAATTTTCTGAAACATGGATTTGCTTGGTTTAGAAATGAACATGAATGCTAATAACGAAACGGGCTGCATCACACGGACTCCTGAAAACGATAATTGTATTTTTGGAGGATGCCCCATGGCTACAAAAGTAGTACCGGATATGCTAAAAGCAGCATTGCTTTATAAATATAATTTATATATTTCGCCAGGGACAAGAGCCTGCGAATATCATCTTCGCCATGGCCAAGACTGGAGTGAAATTGTGGAAGCAGAGGACAATTTAGTGGAGTTTAACAGGGACCATGCAGCCGATATAGTGCGATCATGAGGTTTCCATTGAATTTTGTACTGTTTGTAGTAAATTTATTATGTTAGAAATATTATACGCACTATGTCGGCGGCATTATAATACTGTTTGTACTTTGTTCCTCTTTTAACTTTGGACACTGTCTTTGTCAAATAAAAAAAGTATAAAATGAAGTAAACATTTTATTTTAAACAAACAAACACAAAACCCGTCTATCTACTCCGTGGGTTAACATACGGAGATAACATTGCCCACCACATAAAAAATAGTTTTATAAATTAGTACTCTGAATAATACTATAATACACATTTTTGGTAAAAAGGTTTGGTTTAGGTTAATTATATAGATGGGCAAGGTTACCCTCGGGGGCTAAAGTAACCTAAAAGTAAACCCTTTGAATACCAAGAGCCTCTATACAAGTCGTGTGCTGTCGTGCCTTTGACGGACCCCTAAAAAGGCCATGGCAGTTCAAAGAGTTAATAACATGATAAATAATTTATATTTATTTTTTTAAATCGTTATTGAAAATGGGCTAATTATCTCTAAACAATGACCAACAGTAATTTTATTTTCTTTTAAGTCGTTTACGGCTAAATCAATTTCTTGATCGATTAGTTCATATTCTTTGTTCTTCTTAAATGTATTTTTCAAACTATATGCAGCAGTCTGCGTTTGTAAGACATCCAACAACTGGGGCAATGTTGGATATCTTCGTCCAATGTAGCGGTTTATTTTGCCGTGCCAGCCTACTATATTATTATTAGTACGTATCGTTTCCTTGGCACAAGAACAAGATACTAACATTTTATTCTTCTTCAACCACTGTCTTTTAAAATATGTATTGAATTTTCGTATTAAAGCACTTTGAGGGCATTTCTTCATAACGTATCTATATCCGTTATTTATATATTCAGTAGGCAGGCGAGCGAGCCCAACACATCGGGCAATGTGCCGTTTTTCCGTTCTAAGTTTAATGTGTAATCTCTTTGCTTTTCTCCATAAAGCACAGTTGAAATGGTAATAACAACCTTTAAATACGATATCTGGAAATACATTTTGAAACGCATTGATGGCTGAAACTTCAAAATCTAGGGTTACCTTTTTTGGTTTCAAATGAATAGTTGAATGAATCATGTTGAGCAGAATTTCATATGTATTTGTTTTTCTGTCAGGCATAAGAGCGTATATTAAAGGAACAATCGTATTTTTATCTTCGTTCAAGCCATGTATAGAATACAGTTGCTTAAATCCTTTTGGACAACTCCGGAATGTACCATCAGCAAAAATGTGATGGTACTTGCCAATTATTTCTTTATTTTTTTCAGAACAGAAGACAATTATGCGTTTATTGTCGTCCAAGTAATCACAAAGGAGAAATTTTTGAAATTTTGAGGGTATAATAACGTCGTGAGCATTAGCAAAGCGAGATTTGGAAACTCCTAAAACTTTGTTCCGTTCATTGTAAAGTCCAGTTTTAATGCTCTCAAAAGATGGTACATTACTGAGCAAATCTATACCTTCTCTTTGGAGTTCATGAACGACTTCTTCATACTGCTTCTTTATTGGCTGGAAATTGCAGCTCGTAGTCTGTTTCAAGCGGTCCATTTTTTGTAATACTATATTTCGACCCCAGTCAGCTGCACAATCACTATAATGTTCCTTTGTTTTCTGTGTAATCTCGTTACGAGTGTTTATTGTTAAATTTCCTTTGCAGCCTTTCTTTCCATGGCATTTGAAAAATGAGTAACCATTTTTATATATCTTTTTCCGATGATAGCGGTATCCCTCATAGAGCACACATACACCTCCTCTTCTTGAATTTATAAATTCAATCTTAGATGAACTGGGATATATATTAGAAGTCGACATCGCGTGACCAGCATTAAATTAATGTGGAATAATCTTAGAAAGGAAACACGTAATGCATTTGATCGATAACCTTTGATCTAATTCAAATCGTAAGTCGTGAAAATACTGACAGATATTATGAAATGACAGGATAATAAAAATATTCAATGACAGATACCTATAACGTAATAAACCATTCATTTAAGAAAGTTTGTATAGGTAACAAAATTTACTAAAGGACTAGGTGTACGTAGTTGTGTAGAGAATTATAGTTATGGAACTTACGTCAAAATTCAAATTTAGAACGCCATATTCATTGTACGCACACGTTACTACGAGTACTACATATACTTAGTCTTTCAGTTTTACCTATATACCGTAAATGTAAAAAATATTAATAAATAAATAAATAAATAAATAATAAATAAATTCCTATACACACAGCATATTGCTATGATTTTCCGAGCATTCGTAATAGTACATTACTGCAGCTGCCGGCTTCGTATCACTATCCGGCCTCCCTACGGTCGGCCGTCTATCTATACCTACTCACCCGGCAAGCCCTTTCACGGCTAGGCATGTATAGTGCTTTTCTCAAACATGCAATGAAAACATATATCAGTTCGATAATATAGGCATTAACGCGGATATTTTTGGTCCGATAACCATTCAGCCACTAGAAAAAAAAAAAAAAAATTTTGCTGTTTAGCCTGTTCATGAACAAAAAAATACTTCCCGGCCTAGGCTTCAATTTTGTATGAAATTCCTTTACAGTTCTCTCGAATTGTTCCGCCCGAAATGTAATACTTCGAAGCCTGTTATGACGCACGTAACGACGACATTTCATTCCACGTGTGAGAAAAGTATTTTTTTTCAAAGGTGTCCTAACTTCGTATACTTATTTATAATAAGACACCACCAAAAAAAAATATGGCGGGCATACGTGGATCTGAAATAATAACTTTGCTTCTAGCACTTACATTATCAGGCGGATTTCAATAAAATGACATCACTAGATGGGTAAGTAACACGCTAGTGCTATACCACTATACATTAAATATGATTGATGCGGGGCGTATTACTGAAACTTCATAATCTAATGGTCAATACAGATTTTAGGGCAAAAAATGGGGTCAAAATGTAGTTGTCAAGTTCACTACACACACTCACCGAAGAAACCTTTGTGTCTTTTGATGTCTTAAAATTTGAACTTTCGGGATCATAGGAGTTAACCGCTATCTTGAAAAGTAACGAAAGACGTACAGTCCATAAATATGACCAATCGACAATACGTCAATATATTATGAACTTTGTACAAAGTCCTACTTGTTATGGCGATTTTTTGGCCAAATGCTGCACTTTGTGATGAAAGTAACCCGCTTTGTACAGTGATAGAGGGACCAAACTGAGCGATTTGACCCGCAGCAGCGGAATTTTCACCCCCTAGGAAACGAGATGGCGCCACTTCTTTAAAAAATATTTCTATAAATTCTACAAGCTAAACGAATGGTATTGGATTCATACATTTTTCATAAAAGCACTGTTTACCACGATGTCAAATCATCTAACTTTTTTTCAATCGGCCGCCATATTGCAGTGGTACCAATTTCATAAGCAAATTTTTCGAAATAAAAAGTTTTACTATCAAACATTTGTAGAACATAAATCTTTTACTAAAATAAAAATAAATGATCATGTATTATGTGTATACATATTTTACCAATTATTGGTATTATTTATAAATATAAACCGATCCGATTCGTTTCGGATCCGGATTCAGTTTGGTTCGGATGGCAAGTTCAAGGAAATTAAAAACAAAGCAGACCATAAACAAGAGGTGTCAATGTGTCATATTTCTAATTTCCCACCAAAGTTCCAATTCAAAATGAAAAGACGAAATATGATAACTATTCGTTATTTATAACTCATTAAGATTTTATTCGTGTTTGTGAAGTGAAGAAAACTGTGTACGTTTCTTTTAAAATGGACGAAGAAGAAAATAACTGCACCGCTGAAGAAATTGCGTGAGTAGTTTAGAACTAACGGAAAAATTACTGCCTGAAAAGTCAAATGCTATTTATTTAGAATTAGTCGTAGAAAAAGTATTGTATGCAACGGTGTATAACTTGGTCTTAAAACGCTCGTGGCGTCTTTAACCCTTTTCTTGGCATTGTATCACCCGTGATACATAAGAAATAAAAAAATATTGCAACCGTACTTCCTCATTAAACATTTGTATAATTAGAGTGAAATAAAATAAAAAACAATAACTTTTAAAATAAAATTGAAAGCATCCAAATGTCTAATAATATGGTTATAATTGGTCAAAAATATTATAAGAAAACGCTGAATGATTTTTCTGCTGCTGTTATTTGGTATTTTGGTTAAATTTTTACATCCTCCGACTAAAAAACATAATTATTATAAACTAGCATGCGATGTGATGGACATATATCGTTCTTTTTTACATTATTTTTTGCGTAAAACATGAAAAGATGTTGTGTATTGTATTTGATACATTGCCAATCCGTCAAAGAAGTTAAGTTGTATCACATTGAATACAATGCCAACACCTCATCAACAAGGTATAGCTCACTAGCTTACATGCATATATGATATTATGGTTGCAAATGCTTGTTATTGTGAGAATAATGCTTGGTTCATATCTAATAAGCCAGCACTACTATACTAAAAATCCAACAATACTGCAAAAATGAGATTGATCGAGTACAAGTCCCGCTTTCTGAAAGTGAACCGCGTTGCGAGTCCACAATAAGGCCTAGTCAAATTGCAAATTACTTTAGTTAACAGTTTTGGGAATTTAGATTTGATTTTTTTTTTCGTATTTTTTAAATTTGATTAATTTTATAACCGACTTTCTAATGCACTGTAGCCAATATGGCATCATGTATGAGGAAAATAATGAGTATTAATTAAAATTTTACTTATTGCTTTAAAGTGATGCAGCATTGGCAATGTATCAAATATGATATAAGTATACAATATTCCAAAAATGTGAAAACTTGTTTTTTTTAAAATATTTTTGTGACATTTGAAAGTACAATTTTATTGTAAAAATGCAAAAAAATACTTAGATAAAAGATTTTTTTCACCGTGCCAAGATAAGGGTTAATTGCGATGCTCGCCAAGGCTTGCATCGCAACTCACGCCACTCGCGTTTTAAGACCCTACTTATACAACAGTTGCATAAAATACTATTATCATGAGATTCAGTTTCATTTGTATTTTTTTTAGGATTTTAGCTGTTCAAGGCTTTTTTGTTCTGGAAGTTATTAGAAGGTTTTTCTTTACCGCATACGCTATTAAGCCATGCTTGTTAAACTTATTAAATCATATTAAGAGAGGTGTAGACTCGAAAATTATTATAACTCCAAAAGAAAGAAGGCAAATAAATATGCCTAGTGACGAAAATCCCATTCAGATATCTCACAGAATTACGAAGCTACAACCGTTTTAATATTGCTTGTTAGAGAGAGAAAACGCAAACAGTCTGTGACGTCACGTTACGCGTCTCGCGCCGGGGGCCCGCGTCAACGGCGGCGCCGAACACGACGGGGCGCGGCACATTGCCGTCTATTAGTGACGTCACAATCTTCAAGCGTCATCGTTTCATATGAAGTTGCGTTTTGCTAAAAAGGGACAGAACATACCCCCCTTCTTAAAACTTTGGACACTGATAACTTCGTGATTATTTAACCTTTTGCGTTGATTTTTTCTCCGTTTTACTACATTTTTAGTCCTTTTTCGAGAAAATATGACATTATTGATTATTTTATTTAGTGTCTACACCCTATTGCATTCACTTCGTCCTTTCTAAAAAACAATAATCTGTAATGTCATATTGAAGTCGATACGTAATTATTGTTCCTATGGAGTTGAGACCATGTGTAGCTTGGAACTAAAATGGAACTGAGTCAATCAAATCATTTTTAGACAAGAATTGTTTATCATTATTATTTATTATCAATCCAAATCCATCATCCATCATGTCATCGTTTCAATTATGATAAATTACGGTGGCACATGAGAACGTAGCCAATTTTTACACTAGTATTTTTCGTAAGATCGTGTATACCCAGTATACGCACCGTTATGAATACAGCACGAGTATCATATGGCACGCTGGGCGCCGCATAATAGAGCGCGGGACTGCTGCCGCATTGCGTCCCCAAATTGCATTCACAACTGCGCAAATTAAAACCTATTGCGGGTATGCTAATGCATTTATGAGTCGTTTTTCATTTACATTATTCGAGCGCCGCAGCGCCCCTTTAACGAGTGTTCTAGACTTAATTTTACCTGTCTTTAATAAAATGTAATATCCTTGCAGTTTCTTTAAAATTGTAAGTTCTGCACCTATCATACATTTTCGACCTGCTCAGGTACTTAAAAAGGAGCAAATTATTACGTCGTCGACTATTACTTGGTAACTAAATATGCCTTCTTAGCCGTGATAGTTTTCATTTTAAATTAATTAGATGTACTGAAGAGCAGTACTCTAAACATTATTTTTTTCAAGTTTTTATTCTACCGTTTTGTCGGCGTGATTGATTCATACCTATATCTATACCGAATTACAGCTTTCTAGTAGTAAAGTTCACTGAGCTAAGCCGCAGGCGGACAGAAGGACGGACGGACAGTCGGACAGACGGACATGGCGAAACTATAAGGGTTCCTTGTTGACTACGGAACCCTAAAAATCACCAAGCTTTTTTTTTTCAACACTGCGGGGTGTACTTTGCTCTCGTCCGTCAGTAACGATGAACTTGACGTAGTACTTACTATTTTGGGTCGCTATCGATTTGACCTTATCGCTAAAAGACATTATAGCCCAAATGTCTGGATTGCGTTATGTCTTTGTGACTACATAGACATGAATGTTAAATGCTTCTTTAGCAAAACATCTGGATCTTAGAACGTTACAATTTAGAATGACGTAGCAGCAAAACGTCATTATGTCTGATTGTCATTAATACTTAAAAGACATAAACGCTAAATCGCCCGGTAGCAAAACGTTTGTATCTTAGAACGTCTTAATGGCTAAACAGACATGAACGCTAAACAGTCAAGAAGTAAAATGTCCGGACTGTGTGATGTCTTTATTCTTAATAGATATAAACCGAAAAACGACTCGTTAGCAAAACGTCTGGATTTCAAACGTTAAGTGACACTTGAGAACTTAAGAATTAAAACCTTGTTGCACAATCTATTATTTACATCCTGGCCACTTCAACGTAATAAGTCTTACTTATTGTCATGTTTATATGTCAATGAATGTTCTATTCTTGGAATGTATGCGAATATCCGTGCTGTAAATTTATAAATAATATTTAGATAATAAGTTACAGTTCATTTGTAGTGAAGTCACAATAAGGGTGGCATGTTCAGCTTTGATCAAACCCTTTTAATTAATAAAGAGAAAAAAAAAAAAAAAAAAAAAATATTTCTATCCGATCTTCAGAACTATATTATAAGCTACGGACGACAATATGGAGGGTGATGACTTTTCCTTCGTGTTTATTGAGAGTCAAAAAGGAAAATCGGTATTGTTACGAAATGGTTATAGATATAATTGTGTTTCGTTGAATGCCGGAGGAACCTCCCTGTGGAGATGTACTAAACGAGATGAGTGCACTGCATCTCTGACTCTTAATTCTACAAAAACAGAAGTCATAAGGGAAAGTAAGCTAGCTCACTCTTGTAACTCTCACACCGTAAAGAACCAAATAGATTGTGTGATAGATAAATGTAAACAAATAGTCCGTACAGAATTTACTCCAGTTAAAAAATTTTTGGAAGAAGCTTTTATTGAGTCGGATCTTGATGTGATCCCCAGTTTTCAATCAAAAAAAGATACATTATACCGTGCCAGGAGGAATTTTTTGAAAATGCGTAAAACAGAATTTTCTTGCATAGATGAAATAGAACTGCCTGAAATTCTTACGAAAGATTTTTTAGTTGATGTCGACGGCAATGAGAACAATAAAATTTTCTTGTTCGCGACAAGACGATGCCGAGAGATGGTGAAATCTATGGTAGATGAAAATACACAGTACTTTGGCGACGGTACTTTTAAGAAACCCCATCTATTTAGTCAGTTATATGCAATGCACGTGGACATTGACAGTTGTACAAAAAGTACCCACGTTGTGCCATTTGCATTTGCGTTGCTGCCCAACAAATGTCAAGACACCTATGAACGCCTCTTTAAAATGATTAAAGACTATTTTGAAATTAATATCAGACATTTTAAATGTGACTTTGAGATTGCACAACAAAAGTGGTGTTTCCTGGTGCCAAAGTGGCAGGTTGCTACTACCACTTTAATGCAGCAGTGTGGAGAGTCTGAAAAATTTAAAGTATCTGAGACTACAGAGGGTGAAGAAATAACAAGACTCGCTAGCAACCTGCCGCTACTACCAGCAGAGGACATACTCGTACCCAATGTTTGGCTATGTCTTTCCGAGCAAGCACAACGCCTGCGTTGTGATCAAATGGATCTTTTTATTGAATATTTTAATAGTCAATGGATTTTAAAAACAACCCCTAACAAAATGAGCTGTTTCCTTCAACGTCACCGTACGAACAATGCTGTTGAGGGATGGCACAGACGTTACAATACTCGTGTGGGGCCAAAAAAAACCTTGATCTCATATGTACAAGCACTGAAACTAGAAGCCAAGTGGCAAGAAAAGAGAATTACAAGTGTTCTCTTTGAAGCAACAAGAAGGAAAAAAAATGATGTTATATTTGATAGAAAATACAGAAGAGAAATAAAGAAATTCACTGACAAAAATATAACCGCATTACGTTGTTTAAAAAACGTCAGCCACATTAAACGTATTATATTTGGGGACAAGTTTTGAGTAAACAGCTCTGCTTTTTAATTTCTTTATTTAGGAGTAAAATTGTTTATTTTAGTTAGTTTAAGTTAATGCAATATGTTCAATGTAACATTTACCAATAAAATATAATTAATAATAAACATATTTCTTTTTTTCATACTAGGGTGCCCTACCGAGTATTTTGCAATATTATAAAATTTGAAATAATTAGTATGTAATCGATTATTAAATTAATTTTGATTTGTATGGAAAATCCAAATAAAAGTTAACACAAGTTAGCAATAAAGGAATTACTTCAAATTTTATTTGTAGGTGTGATGGGGCAATGTTTTAGGGGTATGCGTTACTAACAAATAAAAATGTCAGAATATCCTATATAATAATATATTAATATTATAACTAAGCCTAGCTGATACATATTTATAAAAAAATACACTTTAATTTTCCAGACGTTTTGCTACTAACTCGTTCCTTGTTCATGTCAATCAAATAATTTTACTTTCGATGAATTGGGTATTCTAGTTAAATAGACTATTTACATTTCATGACGTTTTGCTATTAACTTGTTCTGTGTTTATGTCAATTAACTAATTTCACTTTCGGCTCATTAGATATTCTAATCATATGGAGTATTTACATTTTCAGACGTTTGGCTATTTATTCATTCTAATTCTTAGCCGTCCAGCTATCTTATTGCTGACTGAGTATTCTACTTTCATGTCGTCGCAGCTAAATTGACTATATGCTGACTGTGTATTTAAATTTTATGTCATTTAGCTGAAATGGTCGTTTAACGACAAGATATATTTGATAGGTACCCACAATTTTTCCTACAGTAAGGCGAACATTTCCTTGTTTTTTTTTTAAATCTTATCTTTGAAACCGTTGACTTGTAACCGTCTAGTAAATTTTTGGCGGTAATTTCTCATCTAGATTAAAGCTCATGATGAAAATAATAATACACAATGTATGCGTAAATAGTATGATTTAATAAAGCTCACTAGCGAAGACCTCGATACGATGCAGGAAAATTGGATCGCGTCCGGTGTTTTGCACATGACTGCACCAACCAGTCAGCACGGAGCCCCAGAACGCGGATCGCTCCACTCGCTGTACCTGCAGCCGGGGGCCTCGTTATATTGGACAATTGCCTCTGACAGCATGATGCCTTTGCCCGTTTTCCCGCATTGACCAGCATAATGGACTATTTTATCGTCCAAATACAAATATACTTCAGTCATTTTGACTATATAAAGTGTACGTTGTGTACGTATTACGGTTCGGTAAAAATATTGACAAAGCATTCACTCTCGTACGTAATTTGAAATAGGTACAGCAAATAATGGCTTGCCACAGTTAATGCCCTCCTATGAGATGTAAGATTGATCTTTTGGATTTGAGGTTTTGTTCGAAGACGTTTGTATCTTCGAATGATGTTCCTATGAAATAATTATTATAACGAAAAAAATGCCAAACCCAGTTACAATTGAGGTCATGGTAGAAAAGGCTACTGAGGACTGTTGGAAATTGCACAATACATGTGCTATTGCGCCTGACCCTTAACCAGGCAGAGGGTACCTAAATTTTTCATTGGTTTTGAACCGTATTATAGAGCGCTTAGGTTCAAAATCTTGTGGTCCCATATAGTCCACTGCCTACCTATGGGGCATTACAACGCTTGCAAAGTCAACTTAAGCCCAGTGATTCACCGAGTGTTCTGCACATTTTTGTGTGCCCCTCGTATTTGTGTGTATAGTATAACTTTATAGGAAAAGAAATAACATATTTTATTCATTTGCAGGTTCAGTTAGTAGAAGAGTGTTAGTACAGGATTTCTATTCCTCGTACAGCGTGGTTCAGGACGGTTCAACACCGGTGACATATCTAAACTTTGCGGGTTCCCACTCCCCCCAATACTCTCTCCAGGGGAATAAGAAACAACCGCAGCCTGAGCTCGCAACTGCGCCCCAGAATCACTGGACGAAGACACATCGTGCAAAGGCAACGGCTGTGAATCCAACACCGGAGATCTGAAGCTTGTGGGACAGGCTAGCAAACTTAATTTTCTTGGTCTTAGCTGGTCAATATGCCTATGAGCAACCCCGCAACTAGTAGTAGGTTCCGTCAGCTGCAAAAACTCAGTCAGTATGGGGTTCACGTTTATCTGCAGCTGAAGGTCATGTATAATTGGAAGTAATTAATGTTTAACGATCACAAGCAGATGGGCGTGTACCTGCCTGAGAGCTGGTTCTAATGCTCAGTCGTATGGTTGAATTGCTCTGGGAAATCATGCGATAGTATCGCTTTGCTATAATAAATGGGTAAAGACGAGGACGATTCCGAGGAACTGAGGTAGAACACGAACCCAAAGAAACTGGGGAAAACGTTCCCAAGTTTCTTTGGGTTGGTTCGGTTGTGTTCTTGTAACGACAAGCCTGAAGAAAAACGTGCCGTACCTGAAGGGACGTCGTGAAGAATCTGAGAAAACCTGTAGCTGAAACTCAACCAAAACAAACGACGACTGACTATACTATCTTCAAACAGTAGTTCCAAATTTGTGTAAGTTTATCCCCAAAATATTTAAATAAATATGCATGTATCTACAACTATTCAATTTGTTATTTTTATTAAGGAAATGCCTAAAAAAAAGACCGGGTTGCACTCCGGGAGTGCTGGCAGAAGTGAAAACTCAATAACATTGTAAGAGTTTTTCGATCAGGTCACGTGACATCTTACGGTGTCACCCTAAAAATGAATTTGACGCTATAAACAATTATCAATTACTTAGGCGGACGGGCCCGTCGGCGCGCCGACGGGCGGCGGCAAACACGATACCAATTTGTTTTTGCCATTGCCAAATACTTTTCAAAGCTTTATCTCTTTACGATTAAAAACTTGTCATATAAATTTATAATCGTCAATATCATCGCACGGAAATGTTCCCGCTGAAAATCCATAGTTGACGAGAAAACCCGCGGAATTGAAAGAAAAAGGAACCGTTTTTTATATTTCATTAAGTGGTTTTCTGTGTTCGATTTTCAAATTATTTGTCTCTAAAAAAAGGTTGCATTGAGTTACGTTCTTTTTATAAATTTTGAATGTCTCTACTTTCCTAGTGACGCACGTACTACGATGTTACATGTAATATCTTCGACTTGAAGGCAGTCTTGGGATGCAGATTTGTTAGACGGCTTCCGCTAAATCGTTTTCCCGTGGATTAACTTTCAGCATTCGCGTTTTTCCGCGATCTCTTTGTTTCAACTAGTAAAAATTCTTGGTCGGGCTTTTATATAATAGTGAAAATGTTTAATTAGTTTTGTCATCGATGGTATATTTCCGCGATCTCTTTGTTTTAACTGGTTAAATTTCTTTGTCGGGCTTTTATGTCAGTAACTGCGAAAATGTTTAATCGGTTTTGTCATCGATGGTACTTTTCTGCGATCTCTTTGTTGTAATGTAACTTGTAAAATTTCTTGGTCGGGATTTTATGTAATATCGAAAATGTTTCATCGTGTTATTCTATAAATATTTTATTCGTTCTTATTTCAAACCTTTCAATTACACATAAGAAGAGTTTAAAATTCGCAGTGTTTCTTACTAGATAATTTCTTCTTTTGAAAATGTTCAGGTACGTATATAATTTGGTTTAGATTGACTTTAATTAAAGATATGTTTTAGTAAAAATGTATCTACGTTCAATATCTTCCTACCTACGTAACTACATAAGCAGTATCGAAACATACCACCTCTTTAGATTAGATACAGAAAAGAGATTTCAGAGAAATAATAATGCCGTTGACGTTGTCAATGAAATGCTTGAATTTGTGCGTTTGTCTTTTCCCAAAAATAATTTTATCTGGTTAATGCTTCCGTACGTATTATGGAATCCTGTGAAGAGTTCAGTTTTATCCCTAGCGGGTCCACGGGCGCGACATTTTAATGAGATATGGTAGGAGACTTTATCTAAATCGCGAAAATAAGAACACGACCGTGTGGCGGTGTGCCAAGATACCGTGTAAGGGCTCCATCACACTCGATGCCCAAAAAGCAAGCATTTTAAATGAAGCTGATCACACATGTGTTCCCGATCATAAAAGCATCGACATCGAGCAAAGTATCGTGAAGTCATTCGATGTGAAGATGTAGAGATCTCGCAAGACTTGGCTGACAATTTTTTGTGTATGCAACATGCTGAGATGAACATGCTTTATAACTCCGAATTTTTTTTTTTTTTTCTGTGACGGTTCATTTAAGACACTGCCTTCTCCTTACTTCCAGCTGTATACGATACATGGCGATATTGGCAGTAATATAAGCTATACAAAAGTGGTACCGTTCATTTATGTGTTACTGGCTAGCAAAAAACAAACAACTTACGAAAATGTATTTCAAGCCATTAAATAAAATGTGCCGTATTTCAACAACATGCAACATCCATGGTCAAGTCAAATCGCTTCTCCAACTTACGATCTTGCGAAGCATGTTGCATCGGTGTTGCAACCGCTTGTGGGTGGAACGTCGTCTTTTGTGAAGGACTCCCGTCACTTCGTGGATATTCTCAAGGACATAACGTTGGAACCAGATGACATAATGTTGAGCTTTGATTGAGTCATTGTTTACCAATGTTCCCGTTAAAGAATGTCTGGAAGTCGTCAGAAAGAGACTGGCTGACAACGGGATGCCGGAGTCAGTCATGGTATTGCTAAGGAACTGTTTGGAAGGTAGTTACTTTTTATATTGCGGAAAGCATTACCTCCAGGTTGATGATGTTGCCATGGGTAGCCCGGTGGCTCCGGTAATGGCAAATATCTGGATGGAACACTTCGAATCCAATATAGATCTGCAACCATGGGCGGTAAAGTTATGGAAACGATACGTCGATGATGTGTTTTGCATTGTAAGGGGTGGCAAGCAGGAAGTTGAGCAATTACTCCAGCATCTGAATTCCATTCACGCAAAAATAAAGTTCACATATGAATTGGAATCAGAACGCAGTCTGCCTTTTCTGGATGTTAAAGTGATAGGTCGAATGGATGGGTCCTTGACGCACACTGTTTACAGGAAACCCGACACACACAGACAAGTATCTCAACGCTCTGTCTCACCATCACCCCCGCCACCTACAGTCTGTGGTTGACTACCTGCGGAACAGGGCACATGACCTTTGTGATCCTGAATTTTTAGAGAGCGAGATGTCGCATATTCAGAAGGTCCTTAGGTGGAATGGGTATAAGTTAGACGGACGGCAACCCAGCCGGAAGTCTAGAGGAAAACATCCTGATGTTCCAAGGCAACCAGCTTTTATGCCCTACGTTAAGGGAGTAACGGACAAAGTTGGTACAATACTGCGAAGGTATTCCATTAATACCATATACATGCCGTTATCCAAGGTCGTGGGACATCTAAGATCACCAAAGGATGTTATCCCCTTTCAATCACCAGGAGTTTATAAGATTGACTGCAGTTGTGGAAGTTCCTACATTGGCGAGACCAAGCGAACCATCGCGGAAAAGGTCAAGGAACATATTGAAGCTGTCAAAAATCGGCAGGTGAATAAGTCTGCGATAGCCAATCATTTGTTGGAGTCAGAAAAACCAAAAGCCAAAAGCCCTGTCTACGGAACGTCATTTCTACAGTAGAAAAATACGTGAAGCCGTTGAAATCAGAAAACATCGTAATTTCAACCGGGACGACGGTTTTAAGATTTCATCTTCGTAGAATCCTATCATAAGTAAATGCCAGCGTCAAAAAACATCGTCCGTTATATCACCGGATATTATTCACGTTATCCACGTTAATCCCCTAGCCTGATCCCCCAGGGGAATTAGCGGCAATTATTTTATATTCAACTAGGAAAAAATGATAATGTTCGGTTATGGCGCTTCGCCGGACGCTACCGCGTCACGCTCGCTTCGCTCGCTCGGCTCGCGCGCTGTAGGGTCGCAGTTCAACTAACAACCTAACCGTTTTTTTCCCCTGGGGGATCAGGCTAGGGGATTAACGTGGCCAACAGCATATTATTAGTGTTGTGTGTCGGCCGGGTGACAACCCTAGTGTACAAGTGGTTAATAAAGACCAAATTCGGGTAGTTCGGAAAACCCGCGCAGCAAGAAGATGTTGATACCCACTCAAGCCAGTTGTCCCGTGACCATGGATGTTGCATCACATCCAAAACGTCGGGAGACCTCAGTTAGGTAAATAAAATAAGTTAATTATACGCGATTAAGTCCCGTTTAGTATAAATAATGTGTGAGAATCGTGAAAGTTTAAATCAATATATAAAAGTCGATTTTGAAATTGCAGCTATAAACGCCGTTCATAAAACATTTGATGCAGTGAATATAAGCGGCTGCTATTTCCATTTTAGCCAGGCGGTGTGGAAGCATGCAGAAAAATATGACTTGTACAAAACACGTGAAGGTTCTAGTTATATCAAAAAATGCATTGCAGTAATCCATCTTCCATCCTCTATGATACTGGAAACATGGTGTAGTGTGCAAGCAAAAGCACCGTACTTGAAAGACATTAGCGTTTTCAACGCTTATATGACATCGCAATGGTTTAAAGCGTACAGTCGAAGAATAATATCTTGTTATATCCCAAGAAGAAACTCGTCTTAAATCAAACGAGTCGTCCAAAACTAATGTGAAGTTTTGCCAAGAGTAATTGCTTGTAGCAATTTTGTGCCGAAATCGCCTAAATCGTTGAGTGTCACCCCACTGCTCCCGGCGCGCTCCGATCGAGCGTCCACTCAGGTCATAGGTAAAGTCTCCGGCAATATTATCTTACGATATCAAGACCGCAAAATATCTGACAGTACCTTCTGGCCTTGACATAAGGTACTATCATATACTTTTCCGGTCTTGATATTGTAAGATAATATTGCCGGTGACCGTAAAGTCAAGAAATTTGATTTGTGTACCATTTCGTACCTTTTCGCAGTAACGATAATATGAAATCTCTAGCGGATGTACCTCTGTAATAGCCTTAGCGGTGTTGAGTCTATAGCATTTATTAAAATGTTTATGAAAGCATCATTAATATGCCGTCGGCAATAGCGGCAAATTTGCTGCTTGGCGAACTATTTCTTCACCGTCCACTGATACTAGAGTAAGGCCTTATTTATTGCCTTTCTTCCATACAGATTTATTCATATGAAAGCAGCAGCCGGTCAAAGTCGATTCCGGATAAGAAAAAGAATCTTAAACGCAGTATATTGTGCAACCTCGTAGTCGCACTTATAATATAATATTCTGATCCTTAGTACGTATCTCAACACCTCAAGTAATGGAATGTACATATCCATCTCTTTATTCGGTAGTGGCTGAATAAGACAGGAACAGGAACTACGTTTGTTGTTTCTTCATTGCTATCGAGATCCATGTGCAACGAAAAAAATTGGCTAAAAGGAGCCGGTTTACGCTTAAAAGTGCCGTCTCCGAAATATTGAATAGATCGATTATTAAATTTTCCATGAATCTACGACTCAATACTGTAGAAAATACCAATATTTTGTTATTGTTGTCCCCGTCACTGTAAACCAGGAAATCCTGGGCTATTATTTCTGGTATCGTCACTTCATTCAGTCTGTCAGGTTTTCGTTACTCGTAAAAAAAATATCTGTATAACGTGCCTTTTTTGTCTTGTAGGTCTGTATTAAATCTATAATATCATTCGATTCATCTTTTAGTTGAATAAAAAAAAACCTTAAACACTTCTTTGGTTTTAAATTTTCGCAGGCCTGTTTTTTACAAGAATCCATGAGATCAATACGGTTTTGGGCATTTTTTTTCTGGCAACCGTTTACTGTTGAACGTTTAATAGTATCTTTTTCCTTACTTAATGTCACAGATGAGCTACATTCAATTCTATCCAAGTAACGCCATGACGAAGTTCCGTTTTTATTAGTTTTATTAAAGTTACCCGGCATGCAAAAGCGTAGGCTGGCCCCGCTGACTATGGATAAAGTTTATTTTAGAATTAGTCTCTAAGTTTACTTCTTCATCTTCGCTGCTACTGTCCATGTTGAATATCACTTGAACTACGTTACACACAAATCAAAAACAACGTAAAGCAAAATAATGCAAATAAAGCAATTCAAATGTCCTTCCATAAGTGGCCAGTCAATCCAAGATAACAACGAACCTCTTCAGATTATTAAACGACTTGTACGAATTAAATTTAAGACGAGTTGCTTTATCGACCAATTACTTTTTAACCTATTTGTGAATTGGTCTAGATGATCTTAAGGCAAGTAGTTAAAGTGACTAGTTAAATATCGGACAAACCACTTATTTGTCGGGTTGATTTTAGAATAGTTGTTTTATTGGCCGCTTACGTTTTCGACTATCTGCGAATTTTCCCAAATGATTTTTAGGTGAGTTGACGCTGTAGACGACCTGCGTTTTTGACCATATAATACTAACCCAATTAAATAAACTTATAAGGCCAAATCAAAATTTACTTCACGTGGTTTCAGAGTTAAAAAAAGTTGCTATGTCACTAGCTAATTCGCTATTAAACAAAGTGAAATGAACTCCAAAGTTTTTCGTAATTGGCACCAAAATTAACGGAGTCGTCAGCGACTTTTTACAACGGAAAATTTCATTGGAACGGTGCTTTGATAAGATCTTCCTTAAAATACTCATGTACATAGGTAATATGTCTACTTTTTATTCGTTGAGTTTTGTTCACTCATGGTTCCAAGTGAGTTCTCTACAAAGTTAAGTATTATTTGAATGTGACGAACAAACATGGAACTCTGAATTGGCGTTGTGCTAATAAAAAATCACATGCAGTGCGTCTATGAAGATCATCCTTGCTCACAATATCTTAAGGCAGGCAAAACATACTTGCTTGCCTAATGTTTAAAAAAATAAGATAGTGTCTTCATGCACAACTCTAAATAAGCCTTGACCAAAAATATGCACTCCGTGCAAAAGGACTTTGAAGAAAATTTCAGACCAGTGCGTGATGGTGCCAGTGTCGTGGAGTCTGCACTGATTCCAGACTTCAAGTCGAAAAGAGCAGGGCGAGAACTAGACATCTCAATATTACAAAATGTACTTTCAGGTCGGCTGAACAAGTCGAGATGCCAGACATTTATAAGGATGTCTATTTGGTATCACAACAAGGGGGGGTGACAGTATTTGCAACAGCGGCTACGAGAGAAGCAGTAGCTAATAATACCAACTACCTGGGTGATGGCACATTTAGCGTGGTGCCATCAATTACAAGGCAATAAGGTGCAAAAGTGTAAACATATCTTTGACCTCGACTGTACCATACACGTGGATATGGGCACCCATGATGATTCGCTTATTATATATAAGAATAAGAATAAGAATGTGTTTATTGCCTGTCACCTTAAAATATGAAACAAAAGAAAAAGTACATAAAAAAAAAGATAAAGTACAATCTCATAACTTAAATCTAGTTAACATAGGTGTGACAATGGGAGCCGATCTCAGCATGTGCTAGGCTTAAGTGCCCAGCGCTGGTTTTCAGATTGGTCCCTCAGAAGAGGACGGTCGCATTTGAATTCAGTTACATAAAATAAAAATTCTTGCCATTACTGCCACTATTTATATATTGTTTTTGATCGCTTGCCAATGGAACCTTAACAAATGAAACAAAAAAAAGAAGAAAATAAGTAAACAGAACTAATAAACCATTAAAATATATGAATATATAAATATAATAAGAATAAAAGTATTTGTACTGGCGCAATATATTGATTATGTGTGTGTTAGTGTACGCGAGTATGAGTGTGCGTGTGTGTGGATGTGTGTCTGCGTTTCATCGTCTCGCCATATGTTTTATTGTTGAGGGGGAGTAAAGCTTGCTTTGTACATTAAGTAAGTGTGTTTTTTGAATTTCTGGAGTGACATAGGCTCGCGCAAGGGCGGTGGTAGGTCATTCCAGATTTTGGCAGCAGCAAACTTAAAACTCCCTCTAAAAAATGCCGATTTGTGCAGGGGTACTGATAGCTTGGTGTTTCGCCTCAGTTGCTTATTTTGCGTGTCTTTGACCCATTTAAACTTCTCGAACAGATAACGAGGTTTCTGGAATTCTAAAATTTTCCGCAATGTACAAGCCAGATGCAAAATTCTACGGTTTTCCATGTTCAGTAGTTTCTTGTCGTTAAGGAATGGAGTAATATGCGCCCTTTTCGGAACCTCATAGCAAAAACGCACACATGCGTTTTGTACTCGTTGTATCGACTTTTTGGTTTTGGTTAGAATACTTGGTCCATATACTATGTCAATGTAGTTGAGTTGCGAAAGCACGAGTGATTCTACGAGTACTTCTCTTACCATCACTGACAAGTATTTACGAATACTGTAAAGCACCTTAAGTCGGTAGTATGCATTCCTTATTTTGACATTCAAGTGTTCTACGTATCGCATTTCTCCGTCCAGGACCATACCGAGGTTTTTTGCACATTCCACTTGAATGATTGGTTCAGATCCAACGGCAATTCTTGGGTTTTGGTTTTTAACTTTTTTACGTATGTTTTTAGTTCCCATCACTATGAATTGCGATTTTGTAGCGTTCAAAACCAGATTATTACCAATGGACCATTCTGCTACTGTTTTCAGATCATCGTTAATTATTTCCAGTGATCTGTCTAGATCATGCGGTGCGAATGAATGGTAGATTTGTGTGTCGTCCGCATACAAGTGCGCATGGCAGTATTGCAGCCTTTTAGTAAGATTTGCCGTGTACAGGATAAAAAACAACGGACTTAATATAGATCCTTGTGGCGTTCCACGACTGATACTTCTCACTTCTGACTTTACTAATATGCCTTGGTCTGTCTCTATTTCCACGTATTGCTTCCTCCCTGTGAGGAATGATTGAAACCATTTGCAAGACGTTGTCGATACTCCATAGAAAGCCAGTTTGGAGAGCAGTAACTCTGAATTAAGACAGTCGAATGCACGTGAGAAATCCAACAGAACCAGAATAGACGCCAATCCTTGATCTGTAGCTGATATAATATCGTCTGTGACTTTTGCCAGCGCTGTACCCCTACTGTATTTTCCGCGGAATCCCACTCGTGTATACCACTCGTGTATTGTTTGCTACCAGATAAATCACAGGCAACATATAACAGACATTTCAATATTTTGAAAAATGACTAAGGCATGTGTATTCTCATTTTGTAAGCGACTTTGAGATTGTAGCCATAAATGCTGCAAACGCAGTGTTACAAGACAGTGAGAATATATCAAATGGATGCTTTTTCCATTACCAGCGTGCCATCTGGAAAAAAGCTAAAGATGTGGGATTGACAGGGAACGGGAAATTTACGCAAACTTGGCGTCGTTTCTACCTGACATGGTTTTTAACGGTCATTTGGACATCGTCGGCAAGACTGAGAATACGGAGGAATTTCAAAAATGTGAGAAATATTTCAGTGACCGTTGGCTTTCAAAAATTACACCGGAGATTTTCAGTTGTTAACAGGAAAATAATAAAACAACAAGCTGCGTTGAGGGATGGCATCATCCACTAAACACAAATATGAAAAATAAAACAAAATTGTTGCTTTTTCTGTCCCAGGTTTACAAAGAGGCACAATATCAGGACCATCGGATAAAACAATCAGCAAGTTACAGCAAGAAAAAAAAGTCATGGACTTAATTGCAGTAAAAAAAAACAACTTCAAAACTACCACCAGTTCAAAATAAAAAAAAACAACTAAAAATTGTGTTAAGGATTGATACTTGCTTGCCTAATGTTTAAAAAAATAAGATAGATGTCATCATGCACAACTCTAAATATGCCTTGACCAAAAATATGCACTCCGTGCAAAAGGATTTTGAAGAAAATTTCAGACCAGTGCGTGATGGTGCCAGTGTCGTGGAGTCTGCACTGATTCCAGACTTCAAGTCGAAAAGAGCAGGGCGAGAACTAGACATCTCCATATTACAAAATGTACTTTCAGGTCGGCTGAACAAGTCGAGATGCCAGACATTTATAAGGATGTCTATTTGGAATCGATATGATACAGAGAAAGAATATAATGCAAAAATAAACCATCTTCGTCTGTAGCCCCCGACAGGATTCCAACCTGCGACCTTTCTATTAACGCTAGACTGCTCTACCAACTGAGCTACGAGGACAGTGACGTAAGCTGTGTATTCTTGCATTACATTCCCGCTATGACTTTTTTAGCGTTTGATGGCTATTTGGTATCACAATAAGGGGGGGTAGCAGTATTTGCAACAGCGGCTGCGAGAGAAGCAGTAGCTAATAATACCAACAACCTGGGTGATGGCACATTTAACGTGGTGCCATCAACTATGTACCATACACGTGGATATGGGCACCCACGATGATTCGCTTATTATACCACTCGTGTATTGTTTGCTACCAGATAAATCACAGGCAACATATAAAAGACATTTCAATATTTTGAAAAACGACTAAGGCATGTGTATTCTCATTTTGTAAGCGACTTTGAGATTGTAGCCATAGATGTTGCAAACGCAGTGTTAAAAGACAATCAGAATATAACAAATGGATGCTTTTTCCATTACCAGCGTATCTGGAAAAAAGCTAAAAAAGTGGGATTGACAGGGAACGGGAAATTTACGCAAACTCGGCGTCGTTTATACCTGACATGGTATTTGACGGTCATTTGGACATCGTCGACAAGACTGAGAATACGGAGGAATTTCAAAAATGTTAGAAATATTTCAGTGCGGCTTTAAAAAAATACACCCGAGATTTTCAGTTGTTAACAGGAAAATAATAAAACAACAAGCTGCGTTGAGGGATGGCATCATCCACTAAACACAAATATGAAAAATAAAACGAAATTGTTGCTTTTTCTGTCCCAGGTTTACAAAGAAGCACAATATCAGGACCATCGAATAAAGCAATCCGCAAGTTACAGCAAGAAAAAAAAGTCACGGACTTAATTTCAGTAAAAAAAACAACTTCAAAACTACCACAAGTTCAAAAATCAAAAATAAACAACTTAACATTGTGTTAAGGATCTATAACAATTAATAGGCGACCATTGACGCCCTCTAGGCGAATTTCAAACTAACGCGTAAATTTTAAAGTGGCATCTCATTAACGTTTATGTACGGCCTGTTGTACACTAGGCGTTTAACTTAAAATATTATTGATTAATGCTTAAGTCTGGGTAGTAACGCTATTAGTCACTTTGTACAATGTGCTGTACATTGTGCGGCACGAGGTTACAAAACTACGATTACGGCAAACTACCATTTATTTCTGAAGCCTTATAAACGTATCTATTAATTATCACTTTTGATTTGTCGTATGCAATTTGAGGAAAATTGTGGCAATTTAGGGATACCATTTAGTAAAAATTATATTGTCATAGTAAAGCACAGTTTCATGATTGTGATGTTACTTATTTTTTCTTAGTAAGATGCAAACCGACTACAAAGTGCGTTATTTATGGAAAGAAATAAAAAAAATATATTCGTGACATACACAACACGACAAACATTTAATAAAAATATAAGTAAAACACGTCACGAAATGGTCCCAACTCAGCATGGTGCTGGCGATTACCAGCGCTGGTCTTCCGTTGAAACTATTGGTGAAAACACGGCGGGCAGCGCACACATTGCAATAAAAATATAATTACGGGGCAGTGGGCCACAGTCATTTTTCAATCGGGGGAAGAGACGCCCCTCTGATCGGCAGGACACTATCAGGTTGAGCGAGGGATCTTCCAGGGTGACTCCAGAGTGAGTGGATACGCTCAGGTCGCTCAGCACCCTGCTGAAGGATTCAGGGCTAGGTTGCCGGCTTCGGGTAGTGCTCGTCAACATCACCATCCCCCATGACGAGCACCTCGTGAAGGCCGAGAAGGGCATAGCTGGCTCACGAGGTAAATACCATGTGGGATGTTGATTTGACGATCATTGTCCCGATTGTCGTTTCTTCTAACGGTCTAATAGCGAAGAGTCTCCACCAACATCTCAAGAGACTCTCGCTAGATGGCTGGGTCAGAGGGTCAAATACTGCGCGGATGGTCAGGAGGTTCCGGTCTTTGTCGCCTTAACCACCGGTCTGTATTGCGAATCTATTATGTAAATTGATATTTACAAATAAATAAACTGAAACTATACCTTAGTCGTCCCGCCTCTTTGCCTGCGGCACCCTAGGGTAGGTTTTTTATAATGTTTATATTTTTTGCATGAATACAATGTAGAATATCAGTCCTTTTCCAGATCCCACCGTAAACTGCTGCAAATTTGCCACTTAGGTGCAACATTACCTATTTAAAATAACTACGATTATCTCCCGAACTACGATTTATCTTTTAGTTGCAATAATGGTAGCAAAATAGCAGAGGATATTGATTTGTTTTCGTGTTCTCTGAATGAATTCACAAGGTCTACATTGTTTATTAGTACATTACTATAGAGGCCGGGAAACGAAGGGTTGCAGGCCAAGTGGGATACGCGGCCGGCAACCCCGTTTCACGCCGAGATTTGTATAGTGCTTTTCTCAAACTTGGAATGAAATAAAAATAAAAAGTAGCTAGTCAATTTGTCTTATTCGTAGGTTAACACAACTAAATAATGTTTCTGAAGTGCACCGCCTGCACCGCCGCCGCCGCGCCGGCAGCTGGCCCGCGCCCCCCGTTTAAAAACAAAAGAAGGTTGCTTTACAGGCCTAGGTGTGTAAGGCTGTATGAAATTCTCTTCACTCATCGCACCTGATACGTAGTATTTCCGAACCTAATTTGAAGTAAGTCACGTCAACATTTCATTGCAAGTTTGAGAAAATTGTGTTATATGCGTAGTGATATAGTTTAGATAAAGTTTAGTACTAACGTAATCGTGCAAATAGTTACACTATTGTCTTGGGATTAGCTTCTGTAAAAATAGTTGTAAGTGTAGCAAAAAAAAAAAAATCTGGCCATTTTACAACCAGTCGTAGGTCAAGTAGATATAGTTTTTTCATTGTTTTAAGCGTGTTTTCTTTTACATGTGATGTTATTTAGTTAGAACGACGCAAAACAGTGTTGCAAATCTTATTATTATCACACACATTTCTGCTACAACATTACCTAGGGTCAAGGTTGTCACTACTTCCTCGATTACGGTATAAAAAAAAAATTGAGATGCTATTAGTACTGATTACATTTTTTTTCTCCCTTCTAATAATTCTATGTTATAAGTAATTTGCGGTCTTCACTTCATCTGTAGGCTTCGCAAATGGGTACTCGGATTGAAATATACTCATATAAAGAAATATATTATATATTATTATCTTACTTTTTAGAAAAAAATGGAATTGCTATAGAACACTTCACAACTTTGCCACCCCGCGAGAATAAAAAAGGTGGCTTATAAACGTCTGTCGGTATCGACAGAACCGTTGTAGATTTAAAATGCAGATACATTATGAAATAGCTCAATAGAGCTCCCTTAAATTCGTCTGCCTAGAAGAAACTCCAACATTGCCTAATATTGAAGTTTTTGGCCACAACTTTCAACTTTGACGGCTTCTAGAAACCGAATAAAGAGCTTTTAGGCGTTTCACACTGTAAAGCACGTGTAGTTAGGTTCAATATAGGGTATCAGATAAGAGATATTCTTAATTCTTTCCAAAGCGGCGGCTAATGACCCGCTGTCATTATCGCCGAACCAGTCTTTTCCCTATTTTTAACTGAACAGAGCTCGGTCGCCCTGGTACTATAATGTTACGACGGCGGATTTCTAACAGTTTCGTTAACGTGGTAATAACTCGTCGTTTTGCAAGAGACAGTTGGTCCAGTGGTTCAGAATGCGAGGTCGATGCGAGTTCGATATCAATAACCAGCATGCACTTTTTGTATGTTTTAAATTCTTACCCCCTTATTCATAAAACTTAAAATGCCTCTGCTAAATAAAATGTGCTTTGTTCTTTTCTTACGAACACAAATGTCAAAGTGACACATAAAAAACGAATTTTAACGCCATTGTAGTTAAAACAGGCTTATAGGACGTTTATGAATACGGCCGTTGGTGAGTACATTTTCAAAACGCTGAGTAGTATGGAATGTTCTAATAGTATTGTATGCAAGTGTGGTATAAGTAGGGAATGCAATCCGGATTATTCGAAGTTCAAAAATCCGGTTTTTCAAGGGATTTGACGATCCGTTTCAAAATCCGGATTTTTTTAACCTAAATCCGGATTTTCGGTTTTTTTTTTATTAGCGTTAAAACTGTTAAAGTATTCAAATAGAGAGCATTTTCGACAGCTGGGATGCTATGTAACCTTAAAAATGCGGTTGAACGACTCAAGACTTGACGCGTTAATGTTTTTAACATTTATTTTTTTGGGGAATGGTCAATAGAATTCAAGCTGTATAAAGACGTGTTTAATAATTTCAATTGTTAATAAGAAGTTTTTTATTTTGATATGTTCAGTTTCCAAAATTTGCGAAGAAGAAGAAGATCCGGATTTAATCCGAAGTCCTGATTTCTGCCGAACCATTATCCGAAAATCCGGATTTGAGAGAGTATTTCCGGATTTGCAATTTCTAGGTATAAGTAGGGTCTCTCCCATTGCAATTAAATACGACACGAGCGTTTAGTTTAGGCCAAGTTATACACCGTTGCATACAATACTTATTCTACGACAAATTTTAAATAAAAAAATAGCATTTTTATGACTTTTTACGAAGTAAGTTTCTATTACTACTCACGTAATTTCTTCAGTAGTGCAGTTACTTTCTTCTTCGTCCATTTTAAAAGGAACGTTCCCATTTTTCTTCACTTCACAATCACGAATAAAATCAAAATAAGTTATTAAATACTAATAGTTAAGATATTTTTCATTTAATTTTGAACTGGAACTTTGGTGGGAAATTAGAAATATGGCACCTGGACACAATGATGTAATATAAAAAAGAGGTAGATAGGTTATAAGCACTCCAAAAGTGGCACACTAAAACTCAGTCAATTGTACGCCCTTGCCTCAATGTCGCGTCGTCAATGGACGTCTCAGCTGTCAGATTTGGCGGCCATTTTTAAACACTGAATTTCATATAGACAACGTATACTCCCCTTTTTTGTTTATGGTCTGTTTTGTTTTTAATTTCCTTGCACTTGCCATCCGAACCAAACTGAATCACATGAATAAAATCTAAATAAGTTATTAATAACTAATAGTTATTATATTTCGTCTTTTAATTTTGAACTGGAATTTTGGTGGGAAATTAGAAATATGACATCTGGACACCTCTTGTTTATGGTCTGTTTTGTTTTTAATTTCCTTGCACTTGCCATCCGAACCAAACTGAATCTGGATCCGAACTGAATCGGATCTGTTTATATTTATAAATAATACCAAAAATGTATAAAATATGTATACACAATACATGATCATTTATTTTTATTTCAGTAAATAATGTATGTTATACAAATGTTTGATAGTAAATAAAAACTTTTGATTCGATATATTTGTTTGAGAAGTTACTACGCTGCAATATAAGGACCGATTTTTTCCCTTGTGCCGTGTAGGTAACCGGGATTAGGTAAGAATTGTTTTCCTCCCAGGCCACTGACACCTACAACGATTCAATTTTCCTTGTAGTAGGTACACTGATATTTGCGACAGTTGTCTGTAAAGAAAGACAATTCCCCCAACGCACTGGTTACCTGCAAGGATTTAGTTTTCCTCATATAATATTGATGACGGTTATCTGCTAATTAAAAATAAGCGTTAGAACAACATTACCTGTCAGAAATATTTTGTCTTATACTAGGTAAGTATAATAACAAAACTTTTCTTAAAACATTTACGGCCGTATTCATAAACGTACTACAAGCCTGTTTTAACTAAAATGGCGTTAAAATTCGTTTGTCCTTATCTGTCACTTTGACATTTGTGTTCGTAAGAAAGGGACAAAGCACATTTTATTTAGTAGAGGCATTTTAACCCTTAAATGCATAATGATGTATATATGCATCGTATATTGTATATGTTTTTTTAAATACTATGATTTTTTCTTTATTTTTCCCTCAATCTATACAACATGACACATCTATTTCAATTTATTAAAAAGTTATACAAAAAATCATGCATTTAAGGGTTAAGTTTTATGAATCCTTATTCATAAAACTTAAAATGGGTTAATGTCGCCTTTTACTACGTGAAACATAAAGTCCAAATTAACCACAGTCAACCTTCATTAGTAATTAGTAATTTTAACAGAACAATTAACTATCATTTCTAAATTATACATTAAAGGTACTGTACACATTTGTGTTTTTAAGTTTGTTTAAGAGTCAGCCAGTGCGTCTCATTTTAAAATAGGTCTCTGATTATCGTAAAAGAAGTTATGGTAAATGCGGCCAAGAGCATGGCCCGATATCCATTGTAACAATAAGCATATGGACAATTTTTTTCAAGGCAGTGCCCGACCGTGTTTTTATTTTCCTGTAGCTGTATTATGGCTCTATTGATACGGGCATGTCGTTCTTGAACCTGTTGTTGTGTTCGCGATGCAGTGAAGTATTTATTTTTTTGAGATCTGTTTATCCCATAAAATTTAGCGTCATCTCTTAACACATTTAAAAGATACGGCAACGCAGGCTTAGAACGAAAATCGGTTCAGCCTAGAGTTCCAGGCTTCTAACTTATTTCTGGTACGATTTCGCTCTTTCTGGCTAGACCATATGTTTCTAAATGAATAAGGGCTTAGCCACTGATTGTACATAAGGACAACACCCTTGTGTCCTGCTCCCTTTTGACTGTCATCCGTCGTACCAGGTAAACGTGAGATTGTTTGCTCTCTGTATTTATCGCTGTTACTTAGTCCTACATTTTATTGATTCTTTTTCCGATTATTGATTTGTAATTCCTATTGTGTTCAATTATTAATCAATTTCCTTTTATAATCAAACCCGTTTCTGATTCCTAATATCAGAAGTTGGACAAAGAAAACATTCCCACATAACTTTCTGTTTTTAATTTACCAATCATTGTGATTTGATTCTGTTTAAATCTTTACTTGCAAGATTTTCATTTAACCATTTCGTACAGTAGGGGCGCCACGTTGCCACATGCGGACTATTTGAGCCGTAACCCTAGCTATCCGGTTAATAATATTGAAAGACCGCGTAATTAGGCTCAGATTGCCCAAGCTGGGGATGAAGAGACTCGAAATATGATTCAGGCTTTAAGACAGGGAGAGTTAGACGCGTCTCGCTACCATGTTGGAGAGGAGTCAAGGCTTCTCTGCTACATTCCTAAGGGACAACGCCTAAGTCTCCTACGATTTTTTTACAGCACAGTCGTATCGGTGCTGACAAAACACTAGAACTCATACTTAGACATTTTTGGTGTCCCGGCCTTAGGGCTTTTGTAAAAAAATATATACGTCACTGTATAACATGTGTTGCACACAAACTTGTTCCCCGTGCCCCCCTTCAGCCTATTACCTCTTGGCCAAAGCCTGATGTTCCATTCAACATCTTGCATTACGACGTTTTGGGTCCTTTACCAGAGTCTTATTTAAAGTTTAAAGTTTTACAGACTTGTTTCAGTATTGCGAAATCTTGTCGGCGAATGGGTGTGAGAAGGCAGAACTTTGTAAAATTTAAACATATAATGCTAGTCGTTGATGCATTTACAAAGTTCTGCCTTCTCACACCCATTCGCCGACAAGATTTCGCAATACTGAAACAAGTCTGTAAGACCGTTATATCCCTGTTTCGTACGCCTTGTTTCATAGTGATCGATCTATAGTCGAATATTTGAGTCATCGGGCTTCAAATCATGGATGCAGGATTTGGGAATTGAGCTCCTCTATTTTACTGCTGAAATGCATCATGCTAATGGTCAACTGGAATGTTATGCTGGTACTGTCCTGAATATGCTCAGAGTTGAAGTCTACTACAAAAAGTACGACTGGGCTGACGGTTATGGAATCTTCAACTGATCTTCAATATAACTCAGCTGTCAACTACACAAACGGCTCCTTTAAATCTACTAGTTGTAACCATATCGCTTTTACGTGAGGTTCCAACTATCTACCATATGAAGTTGTCAAACATCTGAAAGCGACAAAGTACAAAAATGATCATTGACTTTTGACGCTGACTGTACTGTATTCAGGGAGAATTTCTTTTTTCGTAATACACAAGGTCAAATCCGTTTTAGAGATTTAATTTTTGAAATGCACAATGTTACTTTCATTTAAGATACTATGTTACTTATACGTTTATCCGTTTGATTTCGTAACGATGTTACTTGCGCAAACGCCGTTCGCAGACTGAAGTTAGTAATGGGGGCGTGTCTCAAACATAAAGTGAATTCACTGTATGTGTGGCAGCGGGGGTCACCCGAATAGGCGAGGTCTATAGGATATACATATGGTCTGTGGTTCAAATGCGATTTTGAAATTGCCGCCATCAATGGGTTGAAAGCAGTACATCAGAACGTTGTGATAACAGGATGTTACTTTAATTATCAAAAAGCTCTGTGGAAGAAATCGAAGCAGTTAGGTTTAATAGATACTAAAGAAGGCAGAATTTATACAAAGATATTATTGAATATATTTAATGTGATATCTGTTCACATTATACAAACCTACTTACAGGTATTGGCTTAAGTACTGGTATAGATAGAACTGTGTCAAATTTTTATTTTTGACTAGCAACCGTTCCATTGTTGGTTTGTTTACTTTTCGTATTGTCAGTCGGTCAAGAACAGTTCATATGTTAACAAACTAATAAATTCCTTGTACACGTTATCATGGTTTATCTGCGTTAATCTACTGCTGAATAATATACCCAACAGTGGTTATGGGCCTTACGCCTAATCCAGGAGAAATTTGAACGTAAAAGGAAGAAATCTGTTTAAGTTATGAGTACTGTAAAAATTGACCAGCTCGAGAAACTAGGCGGAAATCAAAGTTGAAGCAATTTTAATAAAAAACCATGCCTGGGGATACGTCAACGGAAGTGTCGCGAAACCAGCAGAACCACTCGAAGCTAGTGTTGGTAAAGACTCAAGTTCTTCGAGTCTCCATTTCTAAGACTCGACTTAGTATTTTAGACTCTAGTCATTGAATCAAAGCTTGAGTTCTTTTAAACTTGGGAGACTTGAGTTTCCTATAGAGACTCGAGTCTTCTGTACTCGACTCGAGTGTTTTGTTACGCTTAAGGCTTTTGGAACAACTGAGCTATTATTAGAACTCAACTCAACTGGACTTATAGGAACACTTCTGATTTCGCGACCTACTTAATAAAGTAGTGTAGCAATCAGTATTTTTTTTGGTTTTTAATTATGTCTGTTTCTTTACCGTGTATCTTATGGCCATAATTGCTGATAAAATAAGTGCTAAAAACCCTTCATGGGCAACTGAGCCCACACACGACTCATCCCGCGGGCTCAATTGACACCTTTTATTTTGTCGGGGGCGACTCGGCCCATTAATTTGCCAAGGGGTCTACTCAGCCCACGGGCTTAGTCGACACCAGTTCGCCGCTATATGGTCTACTCAGCCCGCGGGCTTAGTAGACACCAGTTCACCGCTATATGGTCTACTCGGCCCAAATGGCTTTGGCGGACTTGCACATTAAGAAGGCGAAAAATGTTTAGGAAAGTACAGGAAGGCAGTGAAAAGGGGCTTGGAATTCAACTTCATTGCATGAAAACTACAAAAAAGTATTATTTTGTGAGGGTCAGGATGGCGGGTGAGCCAGAACTGATACTAAAAACATATTTATGTAGAAAAAATCTTTTACTTTGGACCACTTATTAAAAAAATGTACCGGTCTGTAAAAAAATATGAAATTGAAATACATCCGGCGTTCTGACCGTCGGACTGTGGCACTTGTCCTTGCTTTTTGTCAAATTTCATGATTCGCTTAACAAAAACGAATTTAAATATTTAAAATATGTTTAATTTAAATGTCTGACAAACGTAACCACACAACCATCTTAATTGAAATAAAATAATAATTCCTTCCTTATGAGTTCGTGAATTAGTCACGTATGCGAACGGACAACACGTTACCCCTACATACTAAGTCCATTTAGATTGGTCAGTATCGGAAAGCTTGGCAAAACTGTAAGACACAGGAAGATCTGTTTTTAGGGACCATGACATCGATTCTAGTAACAAGGAAAAAATGCACTCATACATTTAAAAAAAACTTACCCCTCACTAGGTACTCAGCTCAGGAATCGAACCCGGGCGTTTTAAAAATAAATTTAACGTTCCCATACTGACCGATCTAAATAAGAATGGTCCATCCTGTATCAATCTACAATCTTAGATGTTCAACACATAACGATAAACTTTTTTTATTATGTTCTAGATCCATTAATATGTCATGAATCCTGTCATTTACATCGATTATTTCACTTTTTCTTTTACTAACGTTATTGTCTTTTAATTTATTGACATCTGTTCTCATAAGCCGCTGTATGACTACTATAAGTTTCAAAATATCGGGTTTGGGCTTCAAAAGCTTGTTAACTTTAGCATGCCATCCCTCAATCGCATTATTAGTGCGATTAAATTGTCGGTAACATGTCCAACGACTAAAGTACATTGACTTAGGATCCATCCAGTTATCGTAAAAGTATGAATTGAATTTATTTACCATTTTTGTTTTAGGACTTTCTTCTAAGGCGTACAGCCAACCGTCTAATAAGTGCTCAAATGGCAAATATGCTAAGGCTGCCAAACGCCTTACATGAGCTTTGCCTAGTTTGGTTTTGTTTATACCACAAGCCTTTGCAGGGGTCCACAGACATTTAGTGTAATGGTAAAAACATCCCTGAATTTGAATACTCTGGCAAGTATTAATTAAAGCCGCTATTAAAGCTTTTTCGAAATCCACTTTAACGCTTGTTGGGTTCCAATCTGGAACTTGGCTTTTTATTAGCTTAAATAGAATCTCGTAAGTTTCTTTACGCTTGTTTGGCAATAAGGCGTACAGCACTGGCACAACTTTGATATTTTCTCGATCACTTCCGAGATCAGCGTGGATTGTTACCAGTTGGTAAAAGTTTCTTTGGCACGACTTAAATGTGCCATCAATGTAAAATTCTTTGCATTGTGGTAATAGACTCCGAAGCTCATTACATGAAAATACCAATATTCTTTTGCTGTTGTACGTGTAATCAGCGAACAATAAATACGAAAATTTGGTGGTATAACTACGTCAACTGCGTTTTTAAAAGTGCATTTTTTTATCCCTAAAGATTTGTAGCGTTTACGATACAATTTTTTTTTTATATTTTCGAAAGTAGAAATTTTCTTGACTTTGTCCAAGCCCGAGTCCTTAATTTTATAATTCATGTCATTATACATGTGGGAGATGGGCGTACTTACGTCTTCGACGACTTGTTTTTCTAGGCTGTCCATATGTTTCTTAATCTCGTTATCAGGAAAATCAGGAGCGTGGTTGTGTCCTGTCTCGTGAACAATGTCCGAGTTACCTCCGATTGTTTTGATGACAGCATAACATTTACACTTTACGCATCTCCATAAGGTTGATTCATCTGATTTATTTTTCCTCTTGACGCGATATCGATGACCCGACTTCAGCATTATACGCCCTCCACGTTAGGACGTTATGAAATCAACGGCATCGGAACTGGAAGATGCGGATGCACTAGGTTTGTATGGATACGGGTTCATTTTCAGTGTTCAAAAATCTAAATGTATTAATTACACTTACGATTTGATTTCATGAAGAATTCAATGTCATGTCAAAGACAATGACAATTAATAACTGTTATGAAATAAGTGTAAGCCAGCCAGCAATTACGAAGGTTATGCAATCTCTTTCCAGATAGTAAGTAAATAACACAATTGTAATATATTATACTCATGCATTTACGATGCATCTATACATATACATATATCATGGTAAACTTTAACCTATGCTTTAACGGTGCGGTGTACATTGCTTGCATTTTATTTTTTGTTAGAAAACAAGTGTGTACAATTTTTTTTTTTAAATTAAAATAAACATGTAGGGGCATTAAGAAGTTGCCCATTATTACTCTATATCAAGGAAAGCCCTCATACCGGTAACACAGTGTATTATTTATACACTTGACTATACCAGCTTACAATATCTTTCAATATTTTTCTAATGGGCTGAGTTCACCCTATAGCGGTAGACAGTGGTTAAATGAGCCCACGGGCTGAGTTCACCCTATAGCGGTAGACAGTGGTTAAATGAGCCCGCGGGCTGAGTTGACCGAGTGGTCCGAGTCGCCCCCAACATAAATAGTAGCGGTCGACTAAGCCCGCGGGATGAGTCGTGTGTGGGCTCAGCTGCCCATGAAGGCGCTAAAAAGAGTTTTTAGTGACTTACACTTTCACAGCTAAACAGCTGAATCTATTTTGACGAAATATATAGTGTACCTACCCAAATTTTCAGATTTATACATTTTGTGGATGTACTTTTGCTTTTTGTATGTTCCGCGTGTTTTAAAATATGCGTTGTGTACATATTGCAGTTTATACATTTTACGTTTAAGTAGTGTGTACGTTTTGCGTATTGTAGATTATGCTCTGAAGGTAAACAAACCTATATACAAATACCCAGAATATCCAAAAGCATACATGCGCACGTAGAGGCAGGGGCAATGAACTTATTTTACTTACAAATGACTTATTTCTGTAATTCCTACATAAGTACAGTGCAAGTATACTTTGCATTTTAAAAAATTGCACAATTTCTCAGATAATCACAACGGAAACAAAATATACGCGGACAAAGTCGCGAGCAAAAGCTTGTATTAGTGACATTATCGTTATAAGTGGACGTAATTCTAATTATTGATAGCCAGGTAGTTACTGATACTTAGGTTGCATTGTCCTAACACGACTCTTTATAGAGAATAAATACAAAAAAAGTAAGTGGACACGGTTGTCAAACTTGCCACTTACGTCAAGTGTTTACATTATTATATTAAAATAATATTCATATTTTATTTGTTTCAATGGATGTAGGTTATTAAAATAATGAGTTCTAGTAATAGTACGAACATTCCGGGGGTTTCTTTAGTATTTAACCCCTTGAAACGTAAGCGTGGCTCGTCACTAAAGTCTAAATTTTATCAACGAGTGGATAATTGTATGCAGTGTAAACATTGTGATAAAAAATACTCAGTAAAAACATCGCACACAATACTCAAGAAACATTCTAATGTGCACCAGCCAAATTTTGTCGTCAAGCAAAGAAAACGCCGCAATGAGAAAAATATACTCCTGGATAGATTGTTAATCAACTTCATTGTACACGGGAGCCATTCCTTTAGGATTGTTGAGGAAGAACACTTTAATTGTTTATAAGCGAGCTGAACCCAGGATATTCATTACCGAATCGTCATCATTTGACCTTAAGCATTAAAACACTTTTTGAGAATACACAGGACCAGTTATTAAACCGCTTGCGTGAAGTTAAAAATAAATTTTCCATAACTTTGGATTATTGGACGTCGGTAACTAACAAACCGTACATTGTAGTAACTGCTCATTTTATGCTGAATAATAGCCTGGTTGCCATTATTTTGGACTTTGATATAGTGCCATATCATATATAAGTGACCATTTGTTATCAAAAGTAACAGACATTATTGATAACTATTCTTTAAGAGGAAAAATTGTATCGATATCTACAGACAACGGGTCAAGTAATGTAAAAATGATGCAGATGTTGACGTTATTCCATGATGATTATGAAAATGTAGTTCATACACGGTGCTTGGCACATGTTTTAAATCTCGTTGTCAAAAGTGGTCTAGTAAAACTTGATGGTATTGTCCACAATATTTCGAAATTGGTGAATATTATAAACTTTTCACCCAAGAAAAAACAAATATACTTTGAATACTGCGATTTGAACGGTGTGAAAAGATTGTCACTCTTGCGGGAAATATCCACTAGGTGGAATTCGACGTACTTAATGCTGTTGCGGGCCTTTGATGTAAGGTCCGTTTTGGATCACTTATGTGACAACGTAACCGAATTTCAAAAATATAAAATAGAACATTGGGAACAAGAAGAAGTTCTGCTTAAATTCTTTAAACCATTCTATGATGCTACGTTATTGATGTCTATGACGAAGTATCCAAGCATATTCTGTGTCGTGCCCATCGTAGACGAACTTCAGAAGCATATTTTAAACAACTTGGGCGATGAATTATTGAATGATTGTGCAACAGCAATGATTGACAAGTTGCAATCATATATATCGTTACTTCGTTCCAAAGTTGCGAAAATTGCAGTTGTATTAGATCCAAGATTAAAAGGTTGTTACTTCAATGAACGCGAGAATTTGGAAACCACATCGGAAACAAAGAGAATGTTTGATGACAATTATAAGCTGCAAAATAATTATGAAGATGGAACCACTGAGATGAATTGGTCCGGAAACGGCTTTCTGTCTTCTATTTATAGAAAAAAGGATATAAACCAAGACGAGTTCGATAAATACTTGTCACTACCCCTAGAACCAGAAAACATAGATGTGCTGGCTTGGTGGAAAAGTCACGAATATCAAATGCCTCAATTGAAAAAAATGGCTTTTGATTACCTGGTTATTCCAGGATCAAGTGTGCCCAGCGAGCAAGCGTTCTCTAAGTCTGCCAATCTACTAACCAAAAGGAGAAACCGATTGGGCAATAAAACAATTAGAGCATCAATGTGCCTCTCCTCTTGGCTATTTTTTTTCTAGAACAATTTATATTGTTCATGTAATTGTAGGTATTCTTTTCTTTTACGTTACGTTTAGTGTATTATGAAATATGGTTCAAAACTAGCCTACAGGTTACATTGTATATATATTACTATAACCAATAATAAGAAAATAAACAATACAAGCTTAAAAAGTAAAAGTGTTTATTTCTATTCTTTTAGGTTACCCGAAGCTATTGTAGCTAAGAGGCTATTGTATCCTTAGGCCATATGTTAGATATTCATCAAATGTTGACTAAAGCCCATTCCCTCCCTTCTATGAGAGGAGGCATGTTTCCAGCAGTGGGACGTATATAGAGGCTGTGGACCTTTCGGTCTCTTAGGTCCAGTTCCTGATATGCCCAGTATACTCTTAAGTCTATTGCTTCGAACGTCCATTCCGTGAATGTCTAGCTTCTGTAACGTCCATTCCGTGAATGTCTAGCTTCTGTAACGTCCATTCCGTGAATGTCTGTCTTGCCTGATTGCCTGGGATACGAAGATTAAACAATTTGTGCATGATGTTGACACAGGAAAAATGTCCCCAGTACAATTTATTAAAAGGGTAATTATTATTTTATTGTTTTCTTTAATAATATACAGTTAAGTTGGTTGTACCTTGTTTTGCCTAACAACTTTTTGCCTAATTTCGGTTTGCCTAATTTCATTTACACTAATATTGTTTAGCATAACTATTCACTTTGCCTAATTTTCATTTGAGTGAAAGTCGTTTTGTATAATACTCATTTCACATAATCTTATTTCGTCTAATTTTATTTGGCCTAATTTATAATTAGTATAAACATATTTTGGCTACCAATTTTTTTGCCTAATTTATTTATTTAGCAAGCATTCTGACGCTCCGCTCGCTTCGCTCGCTCCGCTATCCATGGTCATAAAACAAACCTAACCTAACCTACAGTATTCGGTCTTTAACCTAACCTACAATTTTCAAAATAAGAATCGACAAAGTGAGTTTTAGATAAAATCATATTCCACAAAACAAGAGTTATGACAATGATCATTTAGGCAAAACGAATTTCGACAAAATAATAATTATGAGAAATGATATTATACATATTGACTTTCGATAAAATGTTCATTATGGTAAAAGTTGTTAGACAAACTGAAATTAGACAAAAAAAATTAGACAAATCAAGGGAATACCAGTTAAGGGTTATTATACCTTTTTAAATTAGTTGGCTTATATACAAAATTCAGGGACCACGGGTAAAATAATTCCCGTGGTACCTTTCAGGGACTATCACAGGGACCACGGGCAACAAAGAGGTATAGTCTGTAGGTTGGAGTGTGTACGATCTACTTAAAGAAAACAAAGCTATTGTGCCTATGCCTATTGTATTAGCCTCGTACCTCAGTCATTATCGTCCGTCATAAAAGAGGAGCGTGCTTCGTAGATAAAACTTCCATAGAATAAAGAATATGAGCAAAAAAATTGTATGCTATATTAATGGATGTTTACAACAATTTGAATACATATGCGGTTATATTATGCGTAATGTTATCAAACTCATTGAATTTAGTAAAGCTATTCGATCCTACGTGGCACTAGCTGTACCTGATTTCATAATCATTCCGCGTGGTTAGAGCCATTTAGCCGAAAAAGCACTAATTTATATTAAAAGTCCTCATTTCATGAAGTGGTCATTTCATGAAGTGGTCATTTTAAGAATGGACATTTCAAGAAGCGGTCTTTTTTAATTTTGGTAATTTCTAATTGTGGTCTTTAGCCGCCGAAAGGAAATTAATTATCTAGTTACTTTACAATTCTTTATTCATTAGAATCTTATTAGTATTTATATGTGACAATAACTTAAAAAATATTATTTCTTCATAAATAAAAAAAAGGTATACAATAACACAGAAGTTACTTCTTTGTGGGTCGTCGCTTAGATTTGAACTTGAGCCGCATGAATATAATTTTTTTCAGAAATGATTTTGTGTCCAATTGTTTGTTTTTAAATGTTTTAAAAGTTTTTTATACTTTTTGTCAAACATTATCAAATGTTGTCTTCTATTTTTTTTTAATTTCGTAAACAGACTTTTTCTGATTTTGAAATCATAATGATTACTTTCTTTTTTTAAACAGTAAAAGAATAGATACAGATTAGGTGTTTTAGGTATTATTGAATTAAGGCGTTTATGCCAGCCTTCTAGCCCGTTGGTAGTGCGGTGCTTATCATCTGCATTACTTAATATAGATGGAGATTGTTTCAACCATTGGCGTTGAAAATATTTCTGAAATTTATTCATTTCAGTGGATACCGGGGCACCGTCTAATATTTCGTTGTATGCTTCTTTAATGCTTCCGGCCGGGAGAAGTGGCAGCAATGCGATCATTCTCATTATATTTCTATTCTCTTTGGATTTGTTTGTTCCCAGTATTTTCGCATTACGCCAAATTGCTTTATTGTAATGATAAAAGCAACCACGTATTTCGACATCATGAAAGTTTGCTTTTATAGCATTCATGGGTGCTACTTCATAATCGCATTTAAATTTGCGAATATCAATTCCAAGTTTGCTTCTTATCAAATGAAATAGTCGCCCATATGTCTCCTCAGATTTATTCGGAAGTAGTGCGAAAATTACGGGAGCAATGTTTGTTGAATCAATTCTCGACCCTAGGTCTACGTGCAGTACATAAAGTTGATAGAACGGGGGTGGCACAGCGGAAAATGTTCCATCGCCGTAATAAACACCTTTATAGCTTTTTATAAATTTCTTTGCTGTTGACGAAGCAAATAATAAAATATTTTCACTGTCTCCATCTTCACCTACAAAGAAATTATCGACCAACGTTTCCGACACTTTAACATCTTCCAGTCTATTGTATGCTAATTTTGAAACGTTTAGAAAATCTTTTCTGGCTTTGTAGCAGGCACTTTTTTTTGAAGAAAATTCTGGTATTTCTTCTATATTCTCATCGCTTTGTTTTTTCAGCTCTTCAAAATTTTTTTCAAATATTTTCTGGACTGGCCCGAAATCCCTGCAAACATCCTGCTTACACTTGTCCAACGCGATATCAATTTTATTTTGAAAATGATGAGGTTCGCATGTATGCGTTCTCTTTTCACGTACAACACGCTTTTCTTTACACGTAATAGGGAATATGCATGTGATTTAGAAATGGACAAAAAAAATCACGTGTAATCTATATTGCTTAATAAATATACACACATGATTATTTTTTCAAATTATCATGTTTCTATTGATAAAATAAATTGTTTAAAAGTACTAATTTTCAAATTCCCTCGCAGATTTCCAAAACGCAACGCTATTGGCGGAGCGAAACGTGACGTCACCGTGCAGGTCGTAAGTATGATTATTGAAAGTTATTCGCATTGTTTGGCCGCTGTTTATGATAAATAATCAGTGTTTTTTGATAATTATTAAGTGAAAAAAGACTCGCCACAATGACTGAAGGCGGTTTTGTCAAGGCACAGTCGGATAATCTGCCTAAAATTGATGTGTTCATGATGACTAAATTTAATACATACTTCGCAAATATTTATGACTTTACGTCCGCTGAACTAAGAGGAGTAAAAGCTGCAAGGTAAATAAGTTACAGATATTCAATAAATTTTCATATTCCTTGTTTTTATACTCGTGAGATTGGTCAATTAAATAATTATAACCTATTTTGGCGATTCAAATAGCTAGACTTTTAAACTACTTCAAATAGGTGTCTTTGTTAAATAAGTGGAATAAAATACTAGTAGATATTTATCCATACTATATACTATTTTACTATACTATAACTTTATATATTATATATACTAACTTCTGCCCGCGACTCCGTCCGCGTGGAACTCATTTATATCGTAGCTCCATACAAACTTTCACCCCACTTCATCCCTTTGGGGGATATGGGGGGAGCTACGATATAAACGAGTTCCACGCGGACGGAGTCGCGGGCAGAAGCTAGTTATATTATATATTTTATATATACTTACTTAATAATAAATTATAAATGCGAAAGTGTGTCTGTCTGTCTGTTGTTACCTCTTCACGCTTAAACTGCTGAACCGATTTGGATGAAATTTGGTATAGAGATAGTATAAACGAGTTCCACGCGGACGGAGTCGCGGGCAGAAGCTAGTATTATACAGAGTGTTTTTTTTAAATGGGACAGTATGGGGAAATCCGAATCTAAAGGAGATAGAGGAAAAGTGTCCAAGGAGACATTAGGTGTTTTTTGATGTAAACAAATTTGCCTCGTTAAAATTTTTGGTCAAGCGTGAGTTGTTCTTAAAAAAATATAAAGTAGGTCAATTTTTTTTTTGACGCGGGTCGGCTCTGTTTCATGTAAGGATTATTTCATTGTATGGAAAGAAAAAAATCTGAACAGCAGAAGTTGGTCAAATTTAATGAAAACTAATCCTCTTACAGTTGATTTATTACTTGAGTAAATGTTCGATGTGGCCGCCGTCTTGTCTTATGCAGGTACGAGCACGCTTCAAGACACTTCTAGTTGCATTTAACAGAGACTTATGGTGAATTGTGTTTAAAGTGTTGTAAACAGCATCTTTTAATTCTTGTACGGAGTTGTATCGGGATTCATAAATTCGACCCTTAAGGTAACCCCATAAGAAAAAATCTAATGGCGTTAAGTCGGGCGATCGTGGGGGCCACTTTATCGGCCCATATGTACTCGTACCCATCCAACGGTTTGGAAACTGCTCGTCCAAACACAGTTTACTTGCCCTACTGTTGTGGGCTGGTGCACCATCTTGTTGGTAGATTATCTTACCAAAGTTCCTTAAAAAAATGTTCTTCTCTTGAATCATCTGGAGCTCTTATCGATTATCGAAATTTAAAAATGGAATAATTTTAAATATTTTTTTACACGCCTAGGCACTTGTAACAATATTAAAAGGTGAATACTGCAATTGTATGAAGATTAGTTTTCATTAAATTTGACCAACTTCTGCTGTTCAGATTTTTTTCTTTCCATACAATGAAATAATCCTTACATGAAACAGAGCCGCTCCGCGTCAAAAAAAAAATTGACCAACTTTATAATTTTTTAAGAACAACTCACGCTTGACCAAAAATTTTAATGAGCCAAATTTGTTTACATAAAAAAACACCTAATGTCTCCTTGGACACTTTTCCTCTATCTCCTTTAGATTCGGATTTCCCCATACTGTCCCATTTAAAAAAAAACACTCTGTATAATCAAAGATATGTAGGTACCTATTAGGAATGTTAAATGTTGAGAACATCTTTATGAACTTTAACAAACTAGGTTGTTTTCGTCAAAGCTTATAAATAAAACAATTTTGTGTAGGTCACTCAGTAAAAAGGATTAAATTATTTTAACTTTCTTCGATCAACAGTGCAAACAAAGAAACTTAGCTAAAACGTTTCTTGATCAAAATCAACACTCGTAGTCAGCTGTTGATCAACAAAAATCATAATATTTGTAACATTAATAACTAAAAAAATTGGGAATCAGAATAGTTTTATGAATAAGTATTTATAATACAATTTTGAGGTTAGGTTATTGTTTACCTATATTGTTCGCGAGTCGTAATAAAAAAGATTTTAGGTACATACATATTTAATACTCACGTCGAAATGATCTTCACAACAATATAAACTACTCAAGCACGATACATTATCTCTCCTCATCGCCTTACACCACTTTATCCTTATATTTGCACCTTTGGGCATATGAAAATATTTGCAGTTTTAATGTGATTTTCACACATAGGGACAATACAATATTTATAATAAGCTTTTGTGTGCTCTTCCATTACAATAAGTTGATCTTATAAGCTTTAATCACTCACATTTATTAAAAGTGTGAATCAAACACTTAGTTGTTAATTTGTTTAAGAACCGCCGTGCACTAAGCTGCACGGTGACGTCACAAATGAGCGCGCCAAAATGGTGGCGTTTTGATCGTCCGAAAATGATAGTAATTTTAATTATTTTTTTTTAGCTTATTTAATAATATTGTGAAAGTGTTATATTTTTTTCCGGTTATATAATTACTTATAGAATAGATAAAAAAAATGTCATGAATATTCCCTATTGTGGCGGAGCAAATATCACGGTCAGAGCATCTCCACAGAGTTGTTCCATTCTTGTTTTTTAGGCTCACAGTATATTTGTATCCATCTTTCAGCAACAATGATTTTCCCTTACGACTCTTTATGAAAGTTATTTCATTGTCACCCATTATAATAATTGTGAAAACGAATTATTTCTAACGTAATGGTTTGAGACAATACTTTATTTGACATCAATGATAATGACAACGATGACATATGTAATATAAAAGGTATTCTAATGGTCTTCTGTTATCTTCAGAAGAGGTTTTACTTCCTCATTATCTAAAGTACCTAAGTACTGGCCACTTCATATGACTAATCTCCAGTTAAAACATATCCATCACATAAATGTTGGCTGTCACTTTTCTTTTATATGACGGGAGAAAAGGATAGCAATAATTTTAACTGGCAGATAACTTAATCCGGCGATTGTGAAACAGGCCCTTACTATAGTAATTTTTAAAAAGAGGCAGGTATATTAAGTCTACTAAATATTGTAGTTTCGGCAGTGTATAGGTAAATTAACCCAGGTGAATTAAGTCTACGGCGGGGACTGTACCTAGATACACACAAACCGGTCCTTTCCCAGTTAAGTACATTAAACGTATTGTCGTTCGATCGAGTAATTGTCATATTTTCCAATCTACGTATTTTGTAGGTAACTGTACAATATTTGCCATTTCAAGAATCTGCCATTTAGGGAAAAAGGGGTAAAGTGGACGTTCAAATAAATGGACTTGCACAGGAATGGACATCCGCGGACATGGACTTTTGCATAAATGGACTTTCGCAGAACGACGACGTACCTAGGAACTGGACCTAAGAGACCGAAAGGGCTGTGGATACATAGCTAAATATGGCCTCAGGTTACAATAACTCCTTATCTGCTTATCGGGTCACGTTTAGGTATTATAAGCCTAACTCAATTAAGTGACAAGATGACTACTTATTCAAATGAGTACATCTCTTATATTTAAATGCTATGCAACTATCTGCTATCTTGGGAAATATGAGGAGTTGATGCTCCATCCGAATATAGCATTTTGGAATATCGCAATTTTCATTGTTTTCGGACGACAAAGTTTTAAAATGACTCGTATAATATGATCAAACTGTAATATAACAAGATATATTTAAAAAAGCAGCAACAAAAATTCGAGTTAGGTACCTATGCAAGAGCATAACGGAAGTTTGACATACACTATCGAAGTAGTTTCCACTTTGAAAGAGAGCGTGATTTTTCTTATTTATGTACAGTTTTAACTATTTGACGCAGAACGAGATTATACAGTGTAATTTCCTTTTTGACATGTAACTTATGGAAAATGTCATTTATATTATCCATTTTTTGCTTTATCCGATTGAGCTTACTCTACATATAGTGGATAAGAAAACTTACTCTACATGTAAAGACTCACTTTTGAAGTTTATAAAAGATGACGAAGTTTATATACAAAATAAAAGATGAAACATGACATCATTATGTCATTTTCATATTTTATTTTGTATATAAACTTCAAAAGTGCGTCTTCATTATAGAACTCGAGTCTTTTTGACAAAGGACTTGAGTTGAAAAAGGACTATAAGGACTATAAAAGGAATATATGATGGCTTGAGTGTTTTCTAAAGCTTGAGTTGTGACTACAGGACTCGATTTAGACTAGAAAAAAGACTCGACTTACGACTCAAAAGACTCGGAAGTCTTTTAAGCTCAGAGTCCCGTAAATATGAGTCGAGTTCTTGCAATTTAGACTTCAAGAACTTAAGTCTTTACCAACACTACTCGAAGCAGCTAAATGGGAAATAACGCTAAGATGTCACCTAACATTGACAATTCTCTGTACATTGCTGGATCCACAAGTAACCTAGCAACCACCTCAACTTCTAGAACAAGCAATGTATGGTGAATTGTCAGTGTCAGGTGACAATTGTCAAGTTGGTGAAATAGAGGCCTGGTCTTCACAAAGTTAACCGTCCACTTTCATTAGTTGTAAACGTCTTTTCGTCGGTAAATATCACATTCTCAAAATTGTAATTACGATATTCGTTGGCAAATTTTAACCTCTCTTCCTTATGTAAAACTGATAAAGCAGGTTTGCGAGCAGGTTGACGATAGTGCAGATATTGGAAGCGTTGAAGACGAGATACATAGACAGGCGTAAAGGGACATTGATCTGGCTTTACCATCCAGTACGACGCAAAAAGAAGCCACCTTGGAAGAGACCACGTACGGTGATAAGGAAACCACCGTACTGCGACAACCTGGCACGGTATCACGGTTTGAATGATGCTCGGGACGAGCATGACTTAGCGGAGGGCAATGTTACGACGGCGGAGTCAATAACAGTTTTGTTGGCATAGTGACTCGCCGTCAAGGTGTTTCAAAATTAGCTGTGTCGACTAAGACATCTGTAGCCCAGCGGTACAAACGGCGGTCGAAGAGCCGATGTACCCGCGTTCGAGACCAGCGATCGACATGTACTTTTTGTATGTTTTTAATTAATAGTGAGTACATTTTCAAAACGCCGAGTAGCATGGAATGTTCTAGAAAGGGTAAGCGAATAGAACATTCCCCTCCTTGCCCGTGGTCCACCTAATCTGTTCACCTGGGTGGACCACGGGAAGTTTTTTCTACCCGTGGTCCACCTAGGTGGACTAAGGTGAACCACGGACATTTTTTTTTACCCGTGGTACACCTATGTAAACTTTGCTAAAAGACCTTCTTTCATGTATTAGCACTTCACTTGCATTATCTTAAAATCATCTAATTGACACTGACAACGACTTCAATCAATTCTTGAAATACCTATTAGAAATAGATGATAAGTATGCGTTTTCAACAAACATGTCGCATGAATTAAGTTATATTAAAAACAAAGGTGGAACAGTGCTGTTAAATGAAGAGTATCAATACTATAAAGTGAAATCTTTTAAAAATGGTGCAATCATGTGGATGTGTGCATTGTATAAAAAGAACAAATGTAGCGGAAACATAATTATTATGGTAAGTTTGTAATTAATGGGTTTAAAACTGATATTTGTGTTTTTTTCGCTTATTCCACCTACACCTACCACCGTATCCCCGTACTGGTGCGTTTTGAGATACTTATGATTTCGAATTTGTATACATATCTACATATGGTTTTATAGAGGTGCACAGTGGAAATGCTTTCCATTGTACACAGGTTTCATTTAATTTAGGTACCAATATATAAACGCCAATTATCTGTTCGCAAAATATGATGCTTTTTATTCACTATATTCCAATTTACATGTTTTCAATGTTACCTCGTACTTTTTTCAGGGCAATGATATCAGAAAAAAGAAAGCTCATTCGTGTGTTCCAGACCTATCTAAAAACTTGGTCTTCACGAAACGGATGATGCAGCTTAGCGGGAGCACCTTGAATTCCTTTGGTTGCGGATAGCCGTTACCAAAGTAATTCATTCTTTGTCTGGCAAGGGCATGACATTCACACAATAAGTGTTCCATAGTTTCATCCTCCTCGCCACACATTCTACAGTCGAGACTGTCCGATAATCCCATCTTGGCCAAGAGATCCTTGACCCCGAAGTGACCTGTGAACACCCCAGATATGATTCTGAGTTACTTCCTACTGGATTTCCAGAGTTTGTTAGTCCAACCCGAGTCCACTCCTTCTATGAAGAGCTTAGAATGCCTTAAGCCCGCCTCATCTCCACATCAATACTTTTAGAAAATTTGGCTGCACTTACTTCCAGAAAACGTTTTCGTGTTTTATGCAACGTATCACGAACTGACTCAAAACATGGCATCATCTCAATCGTCTCATCGTCTTGAACGTGTTCCATTATATTTTTTTCGTATATTTTCTTCACTGGTGCCATACTATCACAAACTTTTCTTTTCGCCGCATTTACAACAATGTCTCTTATGACTTTGTGATGATTTTGCACACAACTATGAAGGCTTCCTCGGACTATTTCAGTTTTGTTGGTATTTAATGTGATTGACGCACTGCACTCTTCGCGATTTGCACATCGCCAAAATGTGTTTCCCGACACATTATCCTTGACCCAATTGTAGGGGTAACCATCGCATAACACTGCAGATCTGTTTTTATTATTAGAAATAAATATAATTTCTTTAGTACTCATCATGCATAACGGTCCGGTCTGTTAGGCACTAATTTCAAAATACACCTTTATTCAATATGCTGTAATATCAAAAAGACCTTATCCCGTAATGAACGAAACCCGGAACAATCTATTCCCAGAAAGCCCCAGTTGCAATATACACTTTTCGCAATAGCACTTAATTTCAAATAACATGAATCTCATAAAACACTAACTTGCAATATGCACTAATCCCAAAATACCCTAATTTTTAGTATTAAAACACACTAATCTCGTAATGAATTATTTCCAAAATACCCTGGTCCCAAAATACCCTAGTGCCTAAATGCATAATTCTCATAATACCCTAATCCCAAAATACACTTGCTTTTCAATGACCAAAGTCTACCAGGGAATATTTGAATGAGTAACATATACGATATTATTTTTATTATTTTATCGACAAGTATTTAATATCGATATTGCCCCGGCCTAGGCTCTGCAATGACACGACTCGAACTTGCGACAGGCGAACTCAATACAAATCGGCCGGCACGTCCGATCTCTTTATACTCATTATACCTTTGGTGATTATATATATTATATATATATATATATATAAAATCTTTAATTCGGACACAGTTACATCCATAATATATATTAGTATTGACTTAAAATTATATACCTGTTGTGAATAAGTACACGTGTAATAAAATGTATGTCTTTATTATACTTATATTGAACTAAAAATACAGAACCCTTTCTAAACAAAAATAATTCTTATTCTATCTAAATTAAGACGAGTACATGCCCGGCCTATACCTATGTAAGAATTGGTGTGGGGTTTTTTATCGAGCGAACTTTATGTGATATCCACTATCTATTTAGTAATCTTAATCGTAGAGGTAAGCTTCCGCACCACAAAAAAACGCATGATCTGTGGCGTGATTGGAGTAGCCTCGCCGAGAATTTCCAGCCAGCAATCATAGATTTCAGAAGCTGGTAGCAATGCCAAAAGAGCACTCCTTTGAGCCATTTTACGGCCTTCTGCGGTAGTACTTACTTTTGCAGCTCTAGCATTCTTCCAGACTGCTCGGTTGAAGTGGTAGAAGCATCTTGCTATGAGGCAGTCTGGAAAAACAGCTTCACAGGCATTCAGTTGTGCGAGCTCGTAATCAAATTTCATTCTGTGAAATACCACACCTATCTCGTCCCGCAGCAGCTTGAACAATCTGCAGTAAGTCTTTTCAGTCTTATTTGGCAGCAAGGCAAACAATATAGGTACAACATTGGTTTTGCTTGTGTTTGTGCTTATATAGACATGGATAGTGTATAACTGCTTGAATGGTTTGGGCGCCGTTTGAAATGTACCATCGCTGAAGTATTGAATTTTGTTATTACCTGCGCATTTTCTTAAATACTGTTTACCAATCTTTGTTGCAAATATTAAGATTTTTTCAGTCTCTCCATCTTCTACAACCAGAAAATCGTCGGCTAATATGTCGGGTACCTTGACATCTTCTAATTGATTGAACTCCGTATGTTCTTGCTTCAAATATTTATGCCTGGCCCTGTATAACGAGCTTTTTACTTCCTCATAGGCACACATACTGAAGTCGGGGTCAGCTTCGTTTAATTCCACACCTTTTTTTTCAAAAATTTTCTTGACAGGCGTCATACTTTTGCACACATCTTTTTTACACGCGTGTATGGCCGCATCTCGTATATTTTGGCTCGAATGTCGCTTGCAGACATGGGCACTTTTCCTCAGAACCGCATCTTTATTTTCATTTAAGGTTATCGAGGCAAAGCAACCTAATGTGCGATTTACGCATTTCCAATTGATGGAATTTTTGTTTCGGTGGCTGTAATTATATTTATGCCCATCATAGAGCAGAGCTGGGTGCCCTTTTTGATTTTCGATTAAAATAATTTTACTATCAATAGTTGGTTCCGTCATTGCTAGAAACAATTTTGCAATGAAAAATGACATCGATTAATTATGCATAGTACTGACACTTCATTTTTAAGTGGCCAGTATTTTGATAACACGTGTAATCCCCATGTAAGAGGCAGGTAGCCTATACCTAAATAAAAATAAGTACGGTGTGGAAAATTTGGGCAAGATAACCAAATCAGGGTCGGCGCCGGCGGCTCCTAACTAATGCATCATCAGACCTTGACCAAATGTATACGGGACCAATCGGAAACTATCTACAGTAGGTATCTACATTCAAACGAAAAACAAGTCGGTCCACGGAAACGCGGAAAAATCGGAAAACATAACTCTTCCTACTGTAGTCTTTAGAAACTTATCCATGACCCTGGTAGACGGCCATTGAAAAGTAAGTGTATTTTGGGATTAGGGTATTATGAGAATTAGGCATTTAGGCACTAGGGTATTTTGGGACCAGGGTATTTTGGAAATAATTCATTACGAGATTAGTGTGTTTTAATACTAAAAATTAGGGTATTTTGGGATTAGTGCATATTGCAAGTTAGTGTTTTATGAGATTCATGTTATTTGAAATTAAGTGCTATTGCGAAAAGTGTATATTGCAACTGAGGCTTTCTGGGAATAGATTGTTCCGGGTTTCGTTCATTACGGGATAAGGTCTTTTTGATATTACAGCATATTGAATAAAGGTGTATTTTGAAATTAGTGCCTAACAGACCGGACCGATGCATAAGCATAGGAAAGCGTTTCAGCAGAATTATGACAACACAAGTGAATTGAAAAATCGAATGATGCATCCTTCGATTGATTTATTTCAAATTATCAGTCTTTATTTCGAGTGGCCAGGTATTAAATACATAATAATCAGTATCAAGGAGTTAGTAGTATGTGCAATAAGTATTCAGAAGTAGTTACTTGTACTAGTTGTTATTACTGTATCTTAAGGCGTAGGGTGATGCGATACTAGCGCCACTTCATATTTTTTCTTAATATCTTCTAAATCAGATTTTTTAGGAATTTTACAACGTCATGCCTTAAGGAAACACCAAAAAAAGTTAAAAGTAACAAGTACTTTACTAACTTCAAAAAAGGAGGTTGCTAATTTCGGTGCCGTAGTCCGTAGCCAAAATGGCAAAAATGGAACCCTTATAGTTTCGTCCTGTCCGTCTGTCCGTCCGTGTGTCACAGGCATTTTACTCAATAACTGTAAGGCATATACATATATTAAATTTGGAATTCAGGCATGTTTTTTAAGCCGCTACAAAGTTATGCAGTAAAATAAGTATTTTTTTCTGTGGGGCACTCCTTACATGTAACTCATCGAGAAAAAAAAAATTTGGCGTATGTCAACTAATGCAACTTCAATCGATAGCTCTTTAAAATTTGTATAGTTAAGTTTCTCAATACGTTTTTTGTTGAAGTCCAAAAAAGTGTCCCCCTCGTGCCAAATTGTTATGAACGCAATCGTTACAGCCGTTCTCGAGTTAAGGACGCTTAATTGTGCGTGGTCCGACACGCACGTGGCCGATTTTTTTACTTATATCGGTCTTAGGCCCTATAAAAACAAGTCGTTTGACAAAACGTCAATTCGTGTGAAATCTTTGATATTTTATGACTACACACAATATATTGAGCGTGACTGTCGCGACTTTCCATTCGACGACGTAGTCATTTTACAACTAAGCTATTTTGATATATGCACTTTTTAAGATCGGGACCCGGAGCGATGTGTTAATTTTGCGACTTGGACATTTTGAGATATGGACTGGACTAGAAGAAGGCAATTTACGATTCTGACATTATGAAACGTCGACTAGCAGCGATGTGGTCGTTTTGCGACTCAGACGTTATGAGATGTTGACTAGATGAGATAAAGTCATTTTACGAGTCGGCCATTTTGAGATGTAGACTATGAGCGAGGTGGTCATTTTGCGATCTAGTCATTCTACTATTGACCCGCTTTACATTGCTTGCTGGCGAATGTAACAAGTAGTTCATCCTAATATCAGTATCACGCTATTCGCGCTTGTCATTTTATGCTGCCTGTCGCGCTCGTTCGTTTGGATGCGCATAGATGGCCAGTGGCGTTTATTCGCGGTGTCAATATTTTCTATCTGTGTCAAAGTCGTTTGAAAATAAAACATGCCCTCAATTTAAACTAGGCCAGTCATATTCGACCAGAAAAATCGCTAATATCGCAAGCTAATGGCTAGTTATTATTTTTTAATATGTTGTTAGGACCACCACCAGTACCGTATATCCAAGTTTGCAGCTTCGAAAGACCTGTGCTATGTTTGCAGCAATCGAAAAACCACGAAATTTTCGCACTTCTTTTGGTATTGTCAATATAAATCCTAACTATGCGCTTTTGTTTAAGTAGACTAAAATTGTTACAATTTGAGACCTGAAACAGCTCAGTAGATTCTATACTTACCGAGATATACAGCTCTCCAAAAATTTGTTGTTTAGTTAACTTTATTAACTAATTTATGTATGTATGTTTGTTCCTTTGATTTGATAAATGTTAACACAACATTTATATAAATATAAGACATATTTTTCGCACTTGCAACAAAATGTAGGTACTATTTCGTTATGGAATTTATTATTCATTGTGGATGGATAATGTTTGCTTTTACTATTTTCTCGCAGTCGAAGACATATACTCACGCCCGTATCCCATTGGGGTAGGCAGAGACTAAGGAACGCCAAATACTACGGTCCTTACATACTTCTTTCGCTTCGATGACATCCATACATCTTCTCGAACACCACTCTCGCCGCTCGGACGCTCGTCGGTTGCGGGTACTCCTGACCTGGCCTTTTAACAGTATCGCTGAAATTTGGTCATGATACCCTCGCCTAGGCCGCCCCCTACCGACCCTTCCATCCATCTCCTGGACGTAAATCCTCTTAGTCAGTCTACTTTCACACATCCTCTCAACATGCCCAAACCACCGAAGCATACCTTGGTCAATCCTAGTCACTACATCGTCTTCTATTCCACATTTTTCTCTTAACTATTATACTATTTTTTATTCTATCATTCAAACGAGCTCCACACATACTTCTTAACGCTCTCATTTCAACTGCATTCAGTCTACTCTCATGCTTTTTCTGAAATACCCAAGTCTCACTTCCATACATCAGTGTAGGAACAAGCACTCCTCTGTCGAGCTCTGCTCTGTAAGTCGAGCCTTCTTTGTTATATTTTGGCTGCTCACAAACGCGTGCAATGATCCATTCACCTGATTTCCCGCTTTCACTCTTCTTTCAATGTCACCATCACACTTTCCATCTCTCGTAAATAACGAACCCAAGTACACAAATTCATTCACTTGCTCCACTCTCTCACTGTCAATCAGAATATTGCACACAGTCACACATTCTTCTTTCTCAAATACCATCACTTTTGTCTTACTCACATTGACTTTCATACCCTTCCGCTTCAGTGAGTCATCCATACAAGTTACCATCTCTTGCAGCTCCTTCTCTGATGACGCAATTAGCACCTGGTCATCAGCGTATAGGAGGCATTTGACGAGTAACTCACCCAGTGTATAACTCTGGTCTTTACGCCCTTGTCATACAATTTACTATTCTTTTACAGACATAGTTTCAAAATCATCATTGAACGCAGTACAAATTTTCTTTCAAGTGACAAACGTCGATTGTCATTTTTTTTATAGTACTCATGGGTTTTGTCCCACAGGACAGGCCGGTTACATATAACCCGTACTTTAAAATATAAGCCGGTACTTTAAAATAATAAAACATATATTATTTACAATTGCATGTGGGTATTCTCAATTCACAGAAAATGGGCGATACATCCGGTAGAAATAAATAAATTGGTCGCCGGACCAGTGCCCGGTGCATGTACTTACATTCATTATAAACCATACACCACCGTGAATCCAGCAAAAACACACGGTCCTTTATTCGGTGTCAAAAACGGACGTCTACAACGGCTCTAAGCAAGGACCACAGGGTTTGCCGGTAGAGTTTGGCAGATTCTTGGTTAAGCATTTTTCTATGAAGTAACTTGTGTGTTCAATTACTTACTTGTAATTGAAGTTAGTAAAAGCTCTAAAAATGCTGAAGAGAGACACTTAAATAATATATGTAGATATATACGCATAAAATATTTTCACAATTTTTATCCATCAACGGATTTTTCACAATTTACAACGTACTTATTGTTATTTATTTGACTAAGTACGAAAAAAATATGGCAAATTCAAACTTATAAGGAATTGGAGTTTGGACTGCAGCGCAGAAAGAAGAATAAGTAACATATGAAGGCCGAACATACAGTAATGCCGCTTCTTTTGTTGCAATACACACTGTTTTTGAAGTGAAAACTTCTTTAGCGGTGCTGAGCACTTTTTGGGATGGGGAAAAATTGTTAAATACGCGACAAGAGTTTTGTGACGTCATGTGACGGAATGGGCATACTCGTCGGTGTGTATCTATAAAATTATTGATACAGGGAAGGAAATGACAAATTTTTATTTTATAGCAAAAGTTGAGAGATTGGACAAATAAGTAAGGGGGAAAGGGAAATCAGCAATTAGGCTAACGTTTAATAATGCAGATAGACAGTATCAAAACATTATTTTATTTAAGAAGGTTGCATGAGTTCATTCAGCCATTATTTTACAAGTTCAGAAGCGTATAATATAATCTAGAAGTACATTAATCCTTTCAAATATAGATACAAAAATGGTAGGGTTCTCCGCTAAACTAATAATATCTAGGAGCATAGGCCTACGAATTTCAACCTTAAAATCTAGGGCATTAGAGACTAAATGAGAAGGGACGATACGACTTTTGTCACATCAAGACTATTACCACGTATTTACGTCAGTACATCAATACTACAATCAAATCTCAACCTTGTTGCAAAAGAGTTAAGGTGGGTAGAAGACATGGATTCAAGTTACCTACGCGGGCTCGTGGTTGCGCTCGGTGCGCTGGCTGCGCCCGCTGCGCTAGGTGCGCTGGCTGCGCTAGGTGCGCGGGTTGCGCCCGCTGCGCTGGCTACGCTGGCTGCACTGTGTGACTCACGGCCGCGGGTAATGGGTATAAAAGGAGGAACGGGGATGGCTGCGGCATTCAATTCTCGGCACCCGGACTGGCATAGCGTCCCTGACTGTTAGGCTGTGAAATTATTGGTGTGTTATCTTGATTATGGTGGATGGCTTGTCGTTATGGGGAAACTCTCCTCGTAATTATGAGTCATTTACTATTTTACGATTTTATAGTCATTTGTGAATTTAAAGTGGGAATTAGGGCCAAGTTATATTTAACTTATCGAATATATTCTATAAGGTTTATATGGCTAAATCAAACATGCCTTATTTGCCAGAGCTACCCTCTGGAATGCGGTATGTTTGGTTAGTGTTTCAAAATACAGTCTAGACCATATTAGTCACTACGAATATTCGGAGACTTTTATGGTTAATCAAACATAGCTGATTATCTAGGCAACTCCGGGAGATCGGTTATGTTTGAGTGATTGTTTTTGGGACTATGTTTGGTTAGTGTTTCAAAATACAGTCTAGACCATATTAGTCACTACGAATATTCGGAGACTTTTATGGTTAATCAAACATAGCTGATTATCTAGGCAACTCCGGGAGATCGGTTATGTTTGAGTGATTGTTTTTGGGACTATGTTTGGTTAGTGTTTCAAAATACAGTCTAGACCATATTAGTCACTACGAATATTCGGAGACTTTTATGGTTAATCAAACATAGCTGATTATCTAGGCAACTCCGGGAGATCGGTTATGTTTGAGTGATTGTTTTTGGGACTATGTTTGGTTAGTGTTTCAAAATACAGTCTAGACCATATTAGTCACTACGAATATCCGGAGACTTTTATGGTTAATCAAACATAGCTGATTATCTAGGCAACTCCGGGAGATCGGTTATGTTTGAGTGATTGTTTTTGGGACTATGTTTGGTTAGTGTTTCAAAATACAGTCTAGACCATATTAGTCACTACGAATATCCGGAGACTTTTATGGTTAATCAAACATAGCTGATTATCTAGGCAACTCCGGGAGATCGGTTATGTTTGAGTGATTGTTTTGGGACTAAGTCGGGGTTTAATGATTTCGGAAAACAGTCGGGATTATATTAGTCACTACGGACATCCGGGGGCTTTTATGGTTAATCAAATATAGCTAATAAGCCTGGGCTACTCCTAGGTATTAGTTATGTTTGAGCGATTGCTTCCGAAATGTAGTTGGGTTTCATTCTAATCGCCTAAATCAGTCAGATCGCGGCCAAGATCAGTATATCTGCGGAGTCATCGCCACCTACCGGTGCCAACCCGGGTTGACTCCGTGTCCGTAGTTACCAGATTTGAGGTGTGGTCTGGCGTCTACCTTTTTACCAACACAGGAGACGAAACCCCTTAATTGGGGCCCTCACGTCTCTCAGCACATCTGACGACGTAGACGTGGCTTGGTCATTCATGTGATAAGCACAGGAGGATACTCCGCTCGTTGAAATCGATCGGATGCCTGAGGGGTCGTTCAGCATTATATATATGTAAATATACCAGACTTATTTCCAGACAGGTCGCCCTACTCGCTGTAACCCTCTAGCTCGACAAGAGCCAGCGGGGGGGGGCAAATACACAGGCCGCTAGTTTTGATACCTCAGTTTTGCCGACTGAACTACTTACAGTTTACCTAGGGATACATTCTTGCCTCTAAACTAAGGTATGGTTCTAGAGGTGAGCAGAATAGGGACTGGGGTAGATGTAGGGCTAAATTCACGCGTTATGGGGTGATAGGCTTATAACTATGTCTTCTGTGATTAAAAATATTTCAAGAACTTGTTTGACTTAAGGTTACTATTCCAATAGGATTTAAAAAAAGGTATATTTTATAAATGAAACTGAGATTAAGTTAAGAGTATTAAGTGGTCAAAGGAGTGTCAAGTTGCCGTGGGATACATGTGAAATATCATACGGTGTGACGATTAATAGACATCAAAGAAAGGTAACTATTCTATTTATGACAATGAGATATCAGAATTGTTCCAGAAAGATGGAATAAGTCTGGGAATTGATGACAGGCGGAGCAGTTCATCAAATCCACCTAAAGTATCTTATTGTTATGAATGGATATCCTTCATTCTAGGCATTATACTATCAGGACTAGTTATTCTCCATTTAAGGCAAATTACTGTCTTGAGTGGACATTATTCATTCAAAGTACGATTTAGGTAGAATATTTCACATGTAAGGTACGGTTTACATTGACACTACACCAATGACATCGGTGTAGAATGGTCTTAGGTATATATTGGCCATATAATATTGTAAATACAATATTTATTAACGTTAAAAGATGTCTGTTGAGATAGTTTCGGTGTTTCTCCCTAGACAGACCGTTAAGTTGGAAACGCTGGTAGATTCGTTCTTTGGGTCTTAAACTCTTAGGTAACCAGGCAGGTAAATTGTTAGGCCGTCCAGTCCTCATCCAAACGAGTGAGTAGCTATGTGTGAGTAAAAGAATTACCACACAAACCGTCGTTTAGAACTTTGGTTTAAAATACAATTACTTAGGGTAGACAACTAGCTCATAATAGGTTTAAATAAATAATCTACTTGCTTTGAATTCTAAAAAGCTGCTCTCTCGTTCAACCGGACGGATAATAGGAGGTAGGGGATTTTCTACCCAAAAATAAAAATATTTATACTAATAATATAATGAGTGACATATAATTATCATCCATAATGTAATTACCAATAATGAACGACAAACAGAATTATTTTATAATAATTCTTCATCGAATGAACTTATACTTTCATGCTTAGGACTTTATTATAATTAGAACTAGGAGATTAGTAGTTGAAGCTAGGGTATAGTTAAGTCAATTTATGTACTGATAGGCTAGCTTTAATTATGTTAATGAAGAGTCCAAATCCTGCCTAGCTTTCATAAAAGGACCTGGATTATTACGGTACACAACATTTTATGGGGTCCTACCACTATTCGATCACGTATTGGCCAAACTACAGGTATTAGTAATAAAACACGCATTAAAAGTAGGTTTAATAAATAAGTCAATAGAATGCAAATTACAGTAGTCGCGTTAGAGCTTAACGAAGGAAAGGTTTTACATCACAATAGAGCTTATTACAAATTATCCCGCGTTCTCAAGCGTGGGCGAGTAGCTGTTTAGTTCTAGGTAGTTTTATTAATGGGGGAGAAGTGTTCGTGGGGGGGGAATCGTTACAGTCAGATGTGAAGGAGGTCACTTTTTTCTGGTAGCCGATTCGACTTCATTCAAAACTGAACGCTATTCGTAAGAGTATAAAGCCGTTAAACACTTTTTGCAATAGCATATTCTGCAAATAAATTTGTAATAATACCAACACGTCCTTCACCGTTTTGCTATTGAGAAAATTCGAAAAGTTCGAATTTGGGCGTTATTCCTAAAGAGATAAAGCTTAGAAAAATATTTAGCAACGGCAAAAACAAATTGTTATTTTGGTCGCCTGATGCTGGTCTGCGTCGGTCTGCTGTTCTTGCAAATTCGAATAGTTCGAATTTAGACGTTATTCCTAAAGAGATAAAGCTTTGAAAAATATTTGGCAATGGCAAAAACAAATTGGTATCGTGATTGCCGCCGCCCGTCCGCCTAAGTAATTGATAATTGTTTATAAATTTGCGTCAAATTCATTTTTAGGGTGACACCGTAAGATGTCACGTGACCTGATCGAAAAATTGTTACAATGTTATTGAGTTTTCACTTCTGCCGGCACACCTGGAGTGCAACCCGGTCTTTTTTTTTATAGTAAGATTATTTGCAGTAACAGATGTAGCCAAAATAGAATGCCAGGGACTGAGGGCCGGCAGTCCTTGCTGCGCAATTATGCATGGGCCCATTACCCGCTCGCTACAATTGAAGGATAAATGCGGCTTGTGCGTATTGGGCGTGGATGCCTAGTTGCGGTTCAGCAAAAAGGTCTCTTTGTTCGCAACTGGTTGCGTTGGTGGTTTTTGGCAAAAATAAATTTTTTCATTGTCTTTTAAAACTGTATTCTTGTGGGTTACCACATAATTTTTGCATTATATTTATCAAGTCAATTCCAGCGCGGTGGCAATTTTTTGTTTGTCACTCACCTTTTTGTGGATTTATTCATCTTTTTCTTAAGTTTGCGCTACGAGGAAATACCCAAACATCGAATAAATTACAAAAACACTGATTCCCACCATAACTTGGCTGAGCGCAGATTTGAACTCGAAAACAGCCAGTCAGTGATGATAACTTAGGTCGACTTATAAACCTGTCTAGTTACCATTGGGCCAGTCGAAAGATTGGTTGAAATTTGTCATCAGATGCAAATATTCGTCACATCACAACTACGAAAAATTGAGGAGGGTAGACTGATTGTAATACATAACTACCATCCAATTTCTTATATTTCTTATGGCACTTCTTGTTCGTTTGTCGGCCATTTACGATTCGATTTCTTTCTATACAAACATAACAATGAGTTCTCGATTGATCTAGTTAAAAGATCATAATTATAATTGGTAAAATATAATGTAAACGGAAGTAGTGTTTACATATGTTTTGTAATATATATTATACCTTACTACATACTCGTATCTTTTATTGTTCTTTTTGTGTATTTACGAATACAGTTTTTACAGCGAAAAACGGTTCTTTTATGGGCACAAGAGGAAGGATCTCGTAGACCAGGTCTCATTGATGCCGCGCATTATGAAGCTGTGAAGATGACCTAACTACGAAGAACATTTGTTTAAGCGGATAACCCACATTCCACACAAGCGAAGGCCCAGTTCGTCGTTGCTAACGGAAGCCCAGAAAACAAGGTTGTAATTTGGCCTATGATATGGCTGTCTGAAGTGAAGAGTGAAAAAGTGAAGTGTATTAAATCCAGTCAACAGGGCCATTTAAGTTTATGGTGTTATAATAATACGCGCCCTGATAATGGTCGCGTAGTTCCTAATATAGAAAAAGTGCAGATGCTGCCGCCCAAAGAGTACGGATTACGTTAAGACTTATATATTCTATAAACCGGGTTATCCTAAATAAATTTAAAAATATATATTGTTTCAGTAGGTAGGTATTAATATGCCGTTTGCTTTCTTTTTTTATATTCCTTTACTATTTCAAATGTGATATTTCATAAGATCAAACAAGTTACTTACACTTGTTTGATCTTATGAAATATCACATTGGTGAAAGCTCAAATAAAATTATTATGATTATTTTCAAATCAATAACGCGATATATATATCAATAAATCAATATTCATGGTTTGAACGCTCACATATGGGTATAGATATATTATGGCAATTAACACCTTAATGCGTTCTGCTGATTTGAATGTTAGATAGCCCGGTTGTAAGTTAATATTGTCAATATTATATTTATTGGGGTGAAGCTTCAATCTTTTTCCAGTTATGGAAATGAAACTTAAGCTATATTACCTCAATAAAATGTTACAGTGCTAGGTAACTATTACTAAGTAGTATTATAAAATTGCTTTAACAGAACTGTAGTGAACAAAATAAACATATTTAAACGTAAAATGCTGATTTAATTATTTAAGTTATGAATATATAATTTTCTTTATGACTAATAATTGTATATAAAGAACTTTTATCTACGCACATATCATTAGTGCTCTAAAATGCGTTCAGAAACCGTAGGAAATGACCAGCATTATTACAACCAATTTTACTATGAGAACTTTCTTGTCTGTGGTAGTAGGTAAAATCTGTACTGTAATGTTATTACAGTACAGATTTTTGTAAGGTTATGAGTTTAAATTTGGAACAGCTGTCAAAACTCAAGTGGGTCTCTATTCTAGTATCCATAGATATTAAAACAGTTATCGATGCGAAACGTCAATTCAGTATGTTTTTTAATAAACCGCACGACATTTGATCAAGAGTGACATGAGAATAGGGACATCATTCGTTTGTCTATGATTTAAAAAAACATTCGTCTTGACGTAGGATCAAATTGCCGCCATTACTTTTGTCATTTCTTTGTTGGTTTTTGCTGTTACGAAAGTAGAATTGTGAAAACTTGTTTGTAATTCACATTTTAGTTGAAAATATGAGTACTAGTGATTCCGAGAACGATATGCACACTCCGCCGGATATCGTAAATGCAGCCACGATTGCAACAAAGATATTTTACAGGTAGCACTATAGTAGCAATGCAGGTCATTTTCCTACGGCTTCTGAATTGATCTTAGAGTACTTATGATATGTGTGTAGATAAAGTAGTGTATGCAACTGTACATAATTTAGCCTTAAAACACTCGTGTGATCCTATTATGAAACTCGCTGACGCTCGTTTCATAAAACCACACTCGTATTTTGAGGCCTCTGATTATGTATCAGTTGCTTAAACTACTATTATCTATAGGAATAGAACAAATATAAAAAACCTGGGATTCGAACCTCGACCGTTCTAGGCCGCTGAGCCTAGAGCACATGTCTTAATCCATTGAGCTATCTCAACACTATAGGTAATGGTGGAAATATAGCATTCAAATACCGGTGGTATCGCACTTAAATACAGCTATTATAAATTAGCATTTACCAGCCTTGTTAATAATTATACTAATATGAGAATATTTCTGGTGATAACAGGTGTCAATTTATAGGTATTTAATGTGCCTAGTAATGTGCTTATTTTCCGCGGTATCTCTAAATAGTAGCGCCAACAACGTCTATCGTCAATCTAGTTTAATTATTGCGCACCACGTGCAACTGTTTGAGCAGCAGACGTCAAACGATGCAAGCGAAACTGGGCTGTAAGGTGTCCATGCATTATTGCAGCCGATAGTACCTAATAACTTTGGGGGATAGGTATGTAGTACCTAACAGTTTGCACTGATATGAGTACCTACTCAGGTCTAAAGTTCCTTGAAGGCTGTGAACAAACAACTTCTAAGTTAACGTAAAAAAAGTTACGGCCATATATTCCGCAAAAACGTATATTTCGACACTCCTCAAAATTTATTGGTTACTTGCCGTTGACCTAGATGACTATGAACTAGTGACCACGATTACAGAGACCGCACATACATTATTGCAGAGACCGGGAAATCGCAATTCGTGGATAAGTCGATTTTGACAATAGATACGAATCCACGAATTGCCATTCCCGCCGAGGCATATATTTATAGTGCTTTTCTCCAACAATATGAGGAAATAAATATAACAAAATCTATTAAATAAAAAAATTATTAAAACTGTAAAAGGACGATGTTAACGGAAGAGAGAAAAAAAATAGTTGAAAATAATAGAAACGTTGCTCATGTTCGGGCATTTTGAAATATTTAATGTAATTGTTTGAATATTTTCAGCCGACGTAGGTGTGTTGGAAATGTTGATATTTTCATTGGAACAACACGGACGTAACGGGTTTGTGCTAGATGGAAACTTACGCATTTTTGTATGCTGAGTATAAGAAGGTTCTATAATCGGAGAACTCAGGTTAATAGAATGGTTTATTTGGTCTGATATGCTTCTTTTATTTTGGATTGAATCCTTTATATAACTCTCAGCAACTACAGCGAATTTCCAGCCTCCGTGTCTCTTGAGAGTTGTTTGCCCCTGAGTCAGCCAATAAAGTAGTCGACGATCGACGAAAGCAATGCCCCGTGAAACAGCTACTATTTGGTTAATTTAAATATTTGGCAATTTGATTGGGCATTCCGGTCCGATTACTTGGTTACTACATTTTTCATTCTTGAAACTTATATATCTATCCGATTTTATTGTGCTTGGACGAAGATCTTGATATTTTTTTATGAGAGGCACATCATTTTGTCCTATCACAACTGTGCGGTCGATTCTTGTCTTAGAATCACGTAGTGTAACTAAAATTACGTCGTCGTGGCACGTGACATCAGATATGGTTAAATTCGTCAATTCTATCATTCGACATGCTCCGTTCACGCCAAAAATAAGAGCGACCTGTAACAAATACAAATATTTGACATATTTTCCTGATTAAGTTTCAGTTACGAAATGGTAAGAACAATGAAATATTAAAACAAATAACGGCTATTTACTTTTGTCGCTACAAAACTGGAGCTTCATTCAAAAACATTGGAATATTTTCTTCAGTTAATATCTTCGACTTTTTGCTCCTGAACCCCCGTCGACTGCCGTTTTAGGAACGAAGTCAAATTGGCATGATTTTTGATGTTTATATTGTGCTTTAATTGTATGATGCTTTTTAGCATGGAATGCATAACCCATAGCGTACATGGTTTCTTGTCTTTAGCAAGCTCACTAAAGTACGCTAACATGACATTTTCACGGAATGAATTTGTATTTTTCTGCTCCTCCAAGCCGCGAAATAGGGGTGTAGACACAAAATAAAATAACAAATAATGTCATGAATATGTAAAATTAATGTCAAAATTAAAAAGGATGAAAAAACATGTAGCCAAATGGAGAAAAATCAACGCAAAAGGTTACATAATCACGAAGTTATAAGTGTCCAAAGATTTAAGAAGGGGTTCTGTCCCTTTTTCGCAAAACGCAACTTCATATGAAACGATGACGCTGGAAGATTGTGACGTCACTAATAGACGGCAATGTGCCGTGCCCATCGTGTTCGGCGCCGCCGTCGACGCGGCCCCCCGGCAGAATCCCGTAACGTGACGTCACACACTGTTTGCGTTTTCTCTCTCTAACACGCAATATTAAAAGGGTTGTAGCTTCGTAATTCTTTGAGATATCTGAATGAGATTTTCGACACAAGGCATTTTTTTTTTCCTTCTTTCTTTTGGAGTAATAATACGTTTCGAGTTTAAACCCCTATTTTCATAAGTCTTCAAATACTTTTCAGCGGACGTCGGTGCTAGTAAGTTTACCATTGCTAAGTTTGCTTCTGCTGCCAATAGGGAATATTCATGTTTTTTTTTTTTTTATCTATTCTATAAGTAATTATATAACCGGAAAAAAATACAACACTTTCACAATATTATTAAATAAGCAAAAAAATAATAATTAAAACTGCTATCATTTTCGGACGATCAAAACGCCACCATTTTGGCGCGCTCATTTGTGACGTCACCGTGCACCAAGAACAAATTAACAACAAAGTGTTTGATTCACACTTTTAATAAATGTGAGTGATTAAAGCTTATACGATCAACTTATTGTAATGGAAGAGCAAACAAAAGCTTATTATAAATATTGTAGTCCCTATGTGTGAAAATAACATTAAAACTGCAAATATTTTCATATGCCCAAAGGTGCAAATATAAGGATAAAGTGGTGTAAGGCGATGAGGAGAGATAATGTATCGTGCTTGAGTAGTTTATATTGTTGTGAAGATCATTTCGCCGTGAGTATTTTTTTTTTATTAGGACTCGCGAACAATATAAACAATAACCTAACCTCAAAATTGTATTATATACTTATTCATAAAACTATTCTGATTTCCAATTTTTTTAGTTATCAATGTTACAAATATTATGATTTTTGTTGATCAACAGCTGACTACGAGTGTTGATTTTGATCGTGAAACGTTTTAGCTAAGTTTCTTTGTTTGCACTGTTGATCGAAGATCGAAGTTGAAAGAATTTAATCCTTTTTACTGAGTGACATACACAAATTTGTTTTATTATAAGCCTTGACGAAAACAACCTCGTTTGTTAAAGTTCATAAAGATGTTCTCAACATTTAACATTCCTAATAGGTACCTACATATCTTTGATTATATAATACTAGCTTCTGCCCGCGACTCCGTCCGCGTGGAACTCGTTTATATCGTTGCTCCATTTCCGGAATAAAAATTATCCTATGTCCTTCCCCAGGACTCAAACTATCTCTATACCAAATTTCATCAAAATCGGTTCAGCGGTTTAAGCGTGAAGAGGTAACAGACAGACAGAAGAACACTTTCGCATTTATAATATTACTAGCTTCTGCCCGCGACTCCGTCCGCGTGGAACTTTCATACAAATCGGTTCAGCGGTTTAAGCGTGAAGAGGTAACAGACAGACAGACAGACACACTTTCGCATTTATAATATTATATAGTATGGATAAATATGTACTAGTTTTTTATTCCACTTATTTAACAAAGACACTTATTTGAAGTAGTTCAAATGTCTAGCTATTTGAATCGCCAAAATAGGTTATAATTAGTAATTACTTATTGACCAATCTCACGAGTATAAAAACAAGGAATATGAAAATTTATTGAATATCTTTAACTTATTTACCTTGCAGCTTTTACTCATCTTAGTTCAGCGGACGTAAAGTCACAAATATTTGCGAAGTACGTATTTAGTCATAATGTACACATCAATTTTAGGCAGATTATCCGACTGTGCCTTGACAAAACCGCTTTCAGTCATTGTGGCGAGTTTTTTTTCACAAGGAGTCACTGCTTTCAGTTAACATTTACCAAAAAACAACTGATTATTTATCATAAACAGCGGCAAAATAATGCGAATAACTTTCAACTATCATACTAACGACCTGTTAACAGTAGACACTGAGTGCATGGTGACGTCACGTTTCGCTCCGCCAATAGCGTTGCGTTTTGGAAATTTGCGAGAGAATTTGAAAAATAGTACTTTTAAACAATTAAATTTATCAATAGAAACATGATAATTAGTAAAAATAATCATGTGTGTATATCTATTAAGCAATATAGATTACACATGATTTTTTTTGTCTATTTCTATATCACATGCATATTCTCTATTCTGGAGGTGTACCGACCAACATTTCTTCATCACTTGAACTCGAACTCATTTTAATTTAGAACTTCCGCTACAACCAAGACAATGATACTGACTATTGCACCCAAGACCTGGAGCGAGAATAAATTAGCACAGGAATTTGGAACATCCCGACGGCAAGCAAAAAAAGCTAAGTTACTGGTACTACACGAGTTTGATATTTTGATTTCACCAAAATCTCGCGATGGTCATACTCGTAAACTATCTATCGAAACTGAGAACTTAGTTAGAAACTATTATATCCGCAAAGATGTTACTTAGTCGAATAATGCCAGGTAAAAAAGATTTTGTGTCGATTAAAGTAGATGGAAAAAGGAGGCGGGGTCCTGCCGTTTCGGCAAAATATTTTTCGCCAAAGTTCACTTCCCACAAAACTTATGGCAGTAGTTTCATTTCCCAAACGAACAAATAGCACATTTTTGTTTCGCAAATTGTTCATTTGCTCAAAATAACATCAGGCATCATTTTGCTTTGTCAAATGTTATTAAGACAAAAGTTTATTTAGCAAACACTTTGTTTATTGTTTTCAAAACAAAACATTTGCTCATATTTTAATTTCGCACACTTCACATAGCATAACTTTGGCAAATATTTTATTTTTACTACAATTAAAATGAAAAGACAAACAAATGCAAAACATAACATACTTTAATTTATATTTTATCAATACACATTTTGATATAAGAAAAGTTTAACAAACCGTGTTTTTTTTAAACTTAATAACGGCCATCTTTCATCAACGGCAAAAATAGACACAATCATTTGAGAAATAAAATTATAAGTAGGTTAGGTTAGGGTTCACTTGTGTCCCTTAGAGCGGAAATAGGCACCCCGCGAAGCAGGGTGACGTCGACACGCTGGCGGTTAGGTTAGGTTATAATAATTGCCAACATATTTGGTATGCACTACACAATTAGGATATAAATCGTATGCCATGCAATAATTTGGAAAACGAATGTTATGCCAAATAATATGTTTGACTAAATGAAACTTGAGTATATAAAACTTTGCCAAACAATAATTTGCGAAGTAATATTTTGCCATAGGACATAATGCCAAGTGATAAAATGCGAAACAATAATTTGACTAGTGATTTTTTGCCAAATGAATATTTGGGAAATTTTTTTTGGGAAGTGACACTTTGGGAAATGATTTTTGCCCATACAATAGAGAACCAAAAGGAGGCACATACGAAAACAACTGCTGATGAGCAACATTAATGAACTTTACCAAAAATTCAAAACGGAATATCCGAACGTCAAAGTCAGCTTAACAAAGTTCTTTACTCTAAGACCAAACCAGTGCATACTTGCTGGATACTCTGGAACTCATGTGGTGTGTGTATGCATCTATCACCAAAATGTCAAATTGATGTTCAATTTCCGAAATGGGAAGGGACTGACCGCTTCACTATAACAACCCAAGTGCTTCCTGCTGACGATTATATTGATTATTTGTGTAATGCTTTCGACATTTTGAAGCCGCATGCATATATCGCAGGACAGCAAGCACTTTATTTTAAAACCTTGAAGGAAACCATATTGCAAGGCGAAATTCTCGTTCAATGCGATTTTGCCGAGAACTATAGTTTTGTCATACAAGATGCTGCCCAGTCTTTTCACTGGAATAATGACCAAGCGACACTGTTAACATCAGTTTATTATTCATCATCATCTATTTAAGAGCTAGGCTCTTGTCGGTGGAGTAACCGCCACTGATTTTTGTCCTCTGCCAGCCTCTTCACGTCTTCATATGACTCGACAGCCACTTTATCTTTTATTTGGCTGGTGTAAGTATGTCTGGGCCTTCCTCTACCTCTCCTTCCTTCGATCTTGCCCTCCAAGATGTTTAAAAAGAAGCTGTCGTGCAGTATTAGATGTCCGGTCATTTTGCCTCTTCTATTTTTTATTGTTTTTAGCAAGCATCGGCTCTCTCCTACCATCGTCAAAACCTCTTCGTTTGTCTTCCTTTCTGTCCAGCTTATTCTTTTTATCCTCCGCCAGCACCATATTTTGAAGGCTTCGAGCCTTTCTCTGTCCTTTTGCGTCAGCGGCCACGTCTCACTCCCGTACAATGCAATACTCCAGATATATACTTTTCTCAAACATGCTCGGAAATAGACGCGTTAATATCACGAAATGAAGACGTGAAGTTTCTTGTTTATGGCTCCCTACATTACTTCTTGGCCTTACGCCAAGAAGTAATGTATGAAAACCCTAAGTAAAACCATTATTGTCCGCTACTCTAACTTTTTAAATTTGCTTACTAATATTAAACTGACAAAGGAAAATTTACATACTGCCAACCACCACTAGACACTGTAAGCATACTGGCTTCATAGAAAAAATAAAAATAATCTATGGTACTATACTTTATGTGCGGTTAAACATGGTGCTCGAACGGCTTGTTCAAATGGCATGTTTAAAAAATAAAAAAGGCGCAAATTACCTATTATTTAATTGATTACCTAGTATTTATTTTAATTTTAATATTTCCTCACATCGTTTGAGAAAAGTACTATACAATCCTCGGCCGGAACAGGGATTGCTGGACTCGTTGTATTCGGCCTCGTCTACGACTCGGCCGTCTACCCCAATCTCGTCCAGCAATCCCTTACTTCACGGCCTCTGCAGTAATCTACTATTGTGTGAGCGACGCAACCTTAGAATTACATTTATAGCTAACGAAACCATTGTATAATACATAAGCATATAGATTGTATAAGGCAAATAAAGGAAAAATCCCATTTTACATAACTGAAAGTACATAACGAATTGTAAAAAACATAATAGGTAAACATAGCCAGAATAATAAACGAATATGAGTACAAAGTGTATAAATGAATAGATATAAGTAATTTTAAACAACACCCCAGAAAATATAATAAGTATATACCTAAGGCATATAGGCCAAACATGTTTCTAAGATCTTTTCATTTTAAGTATATCTGGGTGTCGTACCGAAGAGTAGACCAGCTATAAAGAGCGCTGAAATTGAGTATATCAGCCCGGCTAGACCATAAAGAGAGCCGTACGTAGGCTCCACCCGCTCGAGCCTGATTGGCTATTAAGTTTGATAGAAAATTGTAATTCTGAGCATTATTACGTAATTTGGCTTATCATACAGAGTTATCAGAGACGACCGCTTTGTAACCTTTCATAGTACAAGCATGATCTATGTGTTATTGGATGGGTCATAAAAAGTCCTTACTGTTAAAGAGACTTAATATTAATAAGATAACCGTTTTATATTGTAAATCCTAGAAAAACCTAGCTAGAAAGGATGTGAAAACAAATATGTCAATCTTTCACATATCATATTTATATATAGAATAACTTTATGAACAATTTTTTTAAATGGGACAGTATGGGGAAATCTGAATCTAAAGGAGATAGAGGAAAAGTGTCCAAGGAGACATTAGGTGTTTTTTTATGTAAACAAATTTGGCTCATTAAAATTTTTGGTCAAGCGTGAGTTGTTCTTAAACAATTATAAAGTTGGTCAATTTTTTTTTTGACGCGGGTCGGCTCTGTTTCATGTAAGGATTATTTCATTGTATGGAAAGAAAAAAATCTGAACAGCAGAAGTTGGTCAAATTTAATGAAAACTAATCTTCATACAATTGCAGTATTCACCTTTTAATATTGTTACAAGTGCCTAGACGTGTAAAAAAATATTTAAAATTATTCCATTTTTAAATTTCGATAATCGATAAGAGCTCCAGATGATTCAAGAGAAGAACATTTTTTTAAGGAACTTTGGTAAGTTAATCTACCAACAAGATGGTGCACCAGCCCACAACAGTAGGGCAAGTAAACTGTGTTTGGACGAGCAGTTTCCAAACCGTTGGATGGGTACGAGTACATATGGGCCGATAAAGTGGCCCCCACGATCGCCCGACTTAACGCCATTAGATTTTTTCTTATGGGGTTACCTTAAGGGTCGAATTTATGAATCCCGATACAACTCCGTACAAGAATTAAAAGATGCTGTTTACAACACTTTAAACACAATTCACCATAAGTCTCTGTTAAATGCAACTAGAAGTGTCTTGAAGCGTGCTCGTACCTGCATAAGACAAGACGGCGGCCACATCGAACATTTACTCAAGTAATAAACCAACTGTATGAAGTTCAGATTTTTTTCTTTCCATACAATGAAATAATCCTTACATGAAACAGAGCCGACCCGCGTCAAAAAAAAAATTGACCAACTTTATAATTTTTTAAGAACAACTCACGCTTGACCAAAAATATTAACGAGCCAAATTTGTTTACATCAAAAAACACCTAATGTCTCCTTGGACACTTTTCCTCTATCTCCTTTAGATTCGGATTTCCCCATACTGTCCCATTTAAAAAAAACACTGTATAAGTTAATGTAAAAGTCTTCGTCTAAAGTTTGAAATATAATTTTTTTTTTCAAACATGCTCGGAAATGTACGCGTTAATATCACGAAATGAAGACGTGAAGTTTCTTGTTTATGGCTCCCTACATTACTTCTTGGCCTTACGCCAAGAAGTAATGTATGAAAACCCTAAGTAAAACCATTATTGTCCGCTACTCTAACTTTTTAAATTTGCTTACTAATATTAAACTGACAAAGAAAAAATTACATACTGCCAACCACCACTAGACTCTGTAAGCATACTGGCTACATAAAAAAATCAAAAAAAATCTATGGTACTATACTTATGTGCGGTTAAACATGGTGCTCGAACGGCTTGTTCAAATGGCATGTTTAAAAAATAAAAAAGGCGCAAATTACCTATTATTTAATTGATTACCTTGTATTTATTTTAATTTTAATATTTCCTCACATCGTTTGATAAAAGTACTATACAATCCTCGGCCGGAACAGGGATTGCTGGACTCGTTGTATCCGGCCTCGTCTACGACTCGGCCGTCTACCCCAATCTCGTCCAGCAATCCCTTACTTCACGGCCTCTGCAGTAATCTACTATTATTATTCTTCGATTTTCAATTAGTGTTCCCGGTAAAAGGTTTTGAGGTAAAAGTGGATGCTATTGGAGCTCTGAATTTACAACTCAGAGTTGGCATCCAGGAGCTGTCGTGGGCTGCAGCAGGCATCAGGTGGACCGCCAGGACACCGTTCCGGGTCGTGCCTGTAAGCAGTTACTTGTTAGGTGGCTGTAGAGCGGCATACGTCGTTGCTCTAGACGTATGAACGAACCGCTCCGTCGACGCCGTAAGAACGTGAGCGTGGTAGCGCGCGGCGCGTTGAGCGTAACAGCGCTGCCGCCGCTTGGCGCGTGCGTCGTGCACACTTTGATTAGACGTTTTTTTGGTTTTCTTAGATATACTATGTGTCTTAAGTAGGTGTTTTTTTGTTGTTGAAGGCTTTTTAAGCTATTGCAATGCGTTGTATAATGTCCTTGGTGCATCTGGAGTCAGTAGTAATAACACTTCCTAAATATGTATTTAAATTGCTTGACCTGTTCTATTGGCTTATCCTGTATACAGTAGAATTATTTGGGGTTTACCACTGACAGATAGTTTGCCTTCATTTAATTTTCAACTTTAACCTCATACAAATTAAGTAGTTATTTCTAAATCGGTAGACGTGGGTAACAGTGTTCTGAAAATTGCTTTATTTGTATGACATTAAAGTTGAAAATTAAATGAAGGCAAACTATTTGTCAGTGGTTAACTAACAGTAATCGTACTGTAATGTTATAGACCGGTGTACTGCTGTATGTTAAGAGATGACTAGGGTTTTGGTTTTACTACTATTGATTTTAAGTCCGAATTGATTATAAATAGTGTCCATTTTAGTTATTAACAGCTGTAATTGGTTATTGTCTTAAAGTTTATTATTATAAAGACGGAAATGAAATTAAACATGGAAGCCTTGTCATGATTTCCGATGATCTGAAACATGATACATACCTTCTACGTTTTCCAAAAAATATTACATGTACGTCGAGGTCATAAATATGTTTACACTTTTGCACCTTATTACAAGGCAATAAGGTGCAAAAGTGTAAACGTATTTATGACCTCGACCGTACACCTGACAGATAATATGATTCAAGTTTCTAATTTTAAAAATCTACTTTACTATATACAGGATTTTAATATAGAGGCAGAGTTATATTTTCATGGCACAGCACATGGTAAGGGGCCATGTGATGGACTGGGGGGAAATCTAAAACGATGAACAACCCGCGCAAGTTTGCAGTCATCTGCGAATAGGGCTATAACTACACCGATGCGCTTATATGATTGGGCTAAATCGTCGTTAACTGAAACATCTGTATACTATTGCTCAAAGGAAAGCATTCAAACAGAAAGGGATTTCCCGAAAATTCCTTTTAATTTTGCTGTTACCATATCGGGTACCAAAAGTCTTCATGCTTTCCTTCCAACAAAAGTAGGCATATGTGTTAAAAGGACAAGTGCTAGTAGTTTATACAGTGAAATTGTTGAAATTACAAAATAAACAGTACGAGTAGGTACTCGTAAAAATAATTTTATGATTTAATCCCGCATCATGTAGTACATGATGCGGGATGCAGTGCATGATGCAGTGATGATGTAGTGCATGATGTATCCTTTAGCTGATAAGTTTAACTAAAGCACCGTTTGTATGTAGTAGTATATAGGACTGATATGGAACTTATACCAGAGCTCCCGAGGATGCGTTGTGTTGAGAGCGAGGGAATTTGTTCCTTCAGCTGCAGCTTCAACAAAAAAAACATTTTTTCAAACATGGATCGTCAAATTATCTATACGTACACGTTACTACTATATCCAAGAAGTGCTTCTCTTAAGTTTTATATCTATAAAATATGTTGAACCGTATACCGTGCGTTACATTATATTCATTTGTAAGTATACTGAGCCACTTATACAGTGCCGGATAGGGCGCACCGTGCTCCGCCTCGGTAGGTACCTACTCTATTTGATGTAACTTCTAAACCTGTCGCGTGATCACGTTTTGTATTGTTTGTGCATTATTATTAAACTTAAGGCTTTAATTTTAAGTTAAAATATTTTAAAAAATATGTGTCAAAGTGACTCAAAAACGTAAAAAACATCTTTTTTACTATTTGAAACAATGTCATTTGTATTTTATAAAAAAATACAGATTCACAATTAAGCGTGAAAGCTGCCCATTCACGATACGTCCATCAATCCAAATGGAGTGGTCGTCTTCCAAAATCCTTTCGTGAATGTGAAAAACGTGAGCCAATTGAATGGAAGTCGTCTACCTTTGGATTTCCGAATACCTTTTCCTTGTGCTTTATAATATTGCTTTAATTATTGAATCAGTGTTAAGCGCTGTTTACTGTGGATATTATTTGTTTGAGGTACACAGCGACCCATATGGTGACCTGCATATAATAATATATGCAAAGTGAGGTGACTATTCGTGAACTTGAATGATTTTGATATTATTATTGTTGATTATAGTCTTAGTAGTTTACCTTAGCCCTAATATGAGCAGCCCCTCCCGAGCTCCGTGCCCTCATTGCCCGGGGTCGTCCAGATTGTACATTACACCAAGAGGCCTCATCATCCATATTAGCCGCGCTCACAAGGATGTCGTCCAAAACCCAAGCTTTGCACCCACAATTATCAGCATTATCAGCAACTCTGCTTCGCTGGTGGCTCCGAGCCAGCTGGCACACAACAGGCAGCAACTAGTTTTAAGGATTTGCCTTTTTTGAAAGCGAATGTTCGAGTATTGACTCGCATTTCTAAGGGAGCGCGGTGCCTCGCTGCTAGAAAGTTGTGCGACATCATAGAGAATTGCTTACGCACTAATGATGTTGACGACTGGTTGCATTGCTTTCCTTTTCATTCTCATCTTTAAGGGTTCCTGAGAGCAAGACTAATAAGTCGTTGGCGACCGCTTTAGCTTAGTTGGTAGCGATCCTGCCTACGAAGCAAGAGGTCCTGTCCTGGGTTTGAATCCCGGTAAGGGCATTTATTTGTGTGATGAGCACGAATATTTGTTCCTGAGTCATGGATGTTTTCTATGTATTTAAGTATTTATTTATCTATATAAGTATGTTTATCGTCGTCTAGTACCCATAGTACAAGCTTTGCTTAGTTTGGGACTTGGTCGATTTTTGTAAGATTGTCCCCTAATATTTATTTATTTTTACAACGAAAGTAAAATAAAATGTTGATAATTCTAGGTTATATTACCCAGAACAGTGCTTAAACCGCAAATCAAGTTCGAAGTATCGCACTATATAATCTAAAGTCCACGAAGGTGATTTAAGGGGCGCAGTCCGTATGCTTCTCTCCGACTCTTCACTATCACCGATAAATGACGATCGCGTTATGCGAGAAGCATCCATCTCCATCTAGAACGGTTTGTATTCCCCCAAAGCCGGATCGAAACAGTGTCTTCCTAAAGCTTGAAACAAATTATCGGACGCGGCTGGCGGACGCGGCTGACGTCCGCGACTGATAAATGTGCACAGTCGAACGGGATCCGGCGCGCCAGATTTCTGTCGGACGTCCTAACGCTCAAGGTTACGTCCACGGCTTACGTCCGATAGTTTGCACAATTCAGTGTATATTCATAATCTAGATATCGGCTGTGAGCCGCGTCCGTCAGCCGCGTCCCATAATTTGTTTCAAGCTTAAAGCTGGAAACAAATTATCGGACGCGGCTGGTGGACGCGGCTCACAGCCGCGACTTATAGGTATCTAGATAATGAATATACACCGAATTGTGCAAACTATCGGACGTAAGCCGTGGACGTAACCTTGTGCTGACCTTGACCGTTCGGACGTCCGACAGAAATCTGGCGCGCTGGATGTTTTTGTCAGCTGAAAACGTCCGCGGACGGTATGCACGGGGTGCGGGACGCATCAGTGCGCCAAAAGGATTATTTATGTATTTATTTAAGGAATCCTTATTTATGTCATGGACCCAGACACTTCTTTTTATTTTCTTTCTGGGTGGACAACATAAAGCAGCCGCCGCTAATTCGAGAAAATCGTCCTCAGTTTCACTACTCGACATTTTTCTTCGTGTACAGTTCTTTGTGGAATAACGTTGTTGCGCGTCCACAAGCCACGTCCCGTTCGACTGTGCACATTTATCAGTCGCGGCCGTCAGCCGCGTCCGTCAGCCGCGTCCGATAATTTGTCTCCAGATACCCGTTGACGTAGCCAAAGCCTTGCATTAAGTTTACAATGGCTTAAAGAGCGCACATCCACGTCTGCGGGTAATAACGGATCACGGTTATTAGAATCCCTTACGAAACTGTGCAATTTCTTGTTGAAAGGTATGCTCAATTTAGAAGTAAGATCCTACCTCTACGGTGCTTCATTGTGCGCTCTATCGAAGAAGGATGGAGGTGTAAGGCCAATTGCTGTGGGTAATGTAAATTCGGCGTCTTACTGCTAAGTTGTGCTGCTACCCGCCCGGCAAGATATGTCGAAGTACTTACAGTCAAAGCAAGTTGGCTTTGGCACAGCTAAAGGCTGTGAAGCGGCTATACACGCAACTCGTGCTATCGCGTTAACGAATGAAAACACAGATAATATCATACTCAAACTCGATCTAAAAAATGCAATCAATTGCGCCGAGAGAGACACTATACTCGTACTGAAGGAGGTACTAGACCTTGTGCCACGCCTCTACCCCTTTTTATACCAATGATATTCAGATACAACCAACTTATACATTAAAGAAAATTTAATTTGGTCGCAGGTAGGAGCACAACAGGTCGACCCCTTGGGTCCCCTGATTTTCTGTCTAGCTGTAAACAAAGCCATTTCTGATTTAAGTTCCACAATAAACATCTGGTACCTGGACGATGGCACCATTAGCGGTAGGCCGGACACGATACTAGAAGATTTGAAAAAACTCTTTCCAGCTTTAAAAAATGTAGGCTTAGAAATAAACCCACAAAAGTGTGAGCTCTTCACATGCGGGCCCATTGCAAACTCATCATTATTAAACCTAGAAACTTGGTTACCGGGCATAAAATCTGTCGACAAATCCTCCTTTACTTTATTAGGTGCACCCATTTTTACTGATGGTGTCAGTGAAGCCCTACAAAATAAAAAGAAAGCACTCATAGCAGCACGAAGCCACATGGTGAATTTGTCGTCCCACGTTTCATTGACATTATTACGCAATTGTTTCGCAACACCGAGAATGACATATTTACTTAGAACTTCTCCATCTTTGTTATTTGTAATGAAGCGAGGGACATAGATCGTGAACTGAAATTGACGGCTGAGCTATATATATATTAAACACAGAAATGTCCGAGACACAGTGGGTTCAAGCAACTCTCCCCATTCGGTATGGTGGCCTGAGAATACGCCGTGTTGAAGATGTGGGCCTGATTGCATTTGCTGCTCATGGAACAGCAGATCTTGTCACTAACATTTTTTCACTTAATGGTGACAATTTCTCGGTTCCATTTCTGCAAGAAGCGCTTGCTAGATGGGCGGCGACAATTACTAGCGACACGCGGCCTGAAAATCCGTCCAGCCAAAGGCAATGGGACGATATGTGGAGCAAACACATTACGACTCCTTACTGTCTAATGGCTCAGGCCTCAAGGCACTCGCGCAACCGGAGTCAGGAGCATGGTTGCACGCGATACCATCAGCCCAACTTGTCACTTTTCTTGACAACAACTCGCTGAGAATAGCGACAGCCCTTAGGTTGGCTGCTAAAGTATGCGAGGCCCACCGTTGCCGCTGCGGGGTAATGGTGAGTGAAAATGGTCACCACGGCCCAAGTTGCCAAAGGTGTGCAGGACGATTACCGAGGCATTACGTCATCAACGAAATTATTCGGCGAGCCATGGTTCCAGCCAATATACCGTGCCTGTTGGAGCCACCGGGCCTCAGCCGTACAGGTGGCAAAAGACCGGACGGCCTTACGCTGGTTCCATGGCGGAGAGGGCGCTGCCTTTTATGGGATGTTACCTGCGTAAGCACTTTTGCAGCATCGCATTTGAGGCAGACCTCACATTGTGCCGGCTCGGCAGCAGAGGCTGCTGCCAAGTTGAAGCACACTAAATACTCCGCCTGGGAGCCGGTGTACGACTTTGTACGGGTAGCTATAGAAACCGCAGGACCCTGGGGCTCGGAGGCTGCCCGCCGACTTTTTAAAGAGTTAGGCCGGCGCTTACACGAGAGTCCGCAGTCTCATTTTAAAACTACGTGTTGGATTGTAACGAAACTTTGCATATACAATGACATGAGGTATATCTATGTCTGTAATTCGTTTATGGAGCTTCAGATACCATAGTAAAAAAAATACAGTGAATTTAAATTTTTCATACAAAACTTGTTTTTGCTGTTGTTCGTTTGTTTTATAAACTGGAACCATATAAACTAACTACAGACATAGATATACCTCATGTCATTGTACGAGTGTATGCAAAGTTTCGTTATAATCCAACACCTAGTTTTAAAATGAGAGCGTAAGTACGTTTGTATGGGAAGGTGAAATTCGGCCGAGCTTACTGCGGACTCTTAATTTAAATCATATTAATTTAAACCATATGTAGTTCAGAGCCGGTAGCTTTATAAAGGCATCATCAGATAGTACAAGTATCGGCTCCATAGTGGGCGGAAAGAGTAAGCAAATCACGCACACATGTCCAGCTTAATGTTCATAATTATTTTGCATGAGACATTATATTAGGTTATAGACACTTATGTTAACAAATAAGGTACCAGCCTGTTTTTTTTATCTGTATCGATTACGCCACATTACTAAACGTAATAGTAGAATAGTAACCTGGCAACACTGTCAGTGTCACCGTCACCGAACTTTCCAAGAAAATATAATTGATATTTCAAAACTATTTTTCAGAAGTTCTAGTTAACTTTTAACAATGCATTGTCCCTTTTGTAAAAAGTGGATAGAACGGCAGAACAACAGAAGTAGAACGTGTCCTAGTTGCACAAACAAAATGTTAAGATGCGACGAATGTTTCACAATAACCGCTGATACCTTCAAGTTTTGTATAAAGTGCGGTCACAATCTGAGCCGGATAATACGAATTAATAGGGCTAAGGAACAAAAAAATCGAATGAAACAACAACTGTTATTAAAACCGAAGTTCGTCTCAACAATGCTATCATCATCTGTGTCATCATCTGAAGGAATAACATTTTCAAAACTTAATTTAACTGGCCGAAGAACTATAAAGGATTTGGATGAGATTGAAGAAAGTCAGAAGCACAACCATCGGCAATATTCTGGTTCTACCAGACTTGTCCGAGTCATCGAGGCCTTCCGCCACGCCGTCAAGTCCTGGCGAGCCAAGTCAAGACATCATTAGCAAGCCGGGTTTGCCTTTGCTGTTAGATTAATTGATATGTTGCCGATTCAAGTGTCAATCGCGGACATTTTAGAAAATATGGTTTATCGTAAAGATTGATTATATAGTCTTTAATAAAAAAATATTTGAATTGTATTTCAGACATATATGTATTAGTAACAACATATATATGCACGACACATATACACATTAAGTAATTTATATCTTACGAGGGGCGATCAATAAGTTCTCGGTATCGGCATGACGACGTCTCATGATAATCATTTCTAATTATTTTTCATACTGTATCACTATTCATTTCATGAGTACACTAAATAAGTAAAAAAATATATGATTAATTTGTTTTCTTTAATAACTTTAAACAAAGACGATGGGGTAGCAAATATTCTGACGTGAGTAAAACTGAAGGATTTTTATTTTTATTCATCCAAAATATTGATTTTAAAGTGAGATATATATCTATTTGGCAGCCTGGATACTAAAAAAAATTATCTCATTAATAATATTTTTAAACACAGCTCCCTTAACAAAGTTAAAGGTGGGTTTTAATGGCCATCAATACATATTTTTTAATTTCTAGAAATTGGGCCAGTATAAATGAAAAATATATGGATGTAAATACCAAGGAAGAGTCATACAAGATAATCGTATAGCAGTTAAAAGAGGTAGACTAAGAAAAAAATTAAGAAAAATAAGTGTCAATTTTATGATGTTTCTGTTTGGAAGAGATTGCAGATTACCAGGGGTGCTATTCAGGGACGTAAAATCTACACAATTAACTATCTACCCTGTCACCTTGACCAACTCATATACTTTTACTTCTTATTCTTGGTTACTAAAAAATCCTCAAATAAATCTGTGCCATTGCGTTGATTTAAAAAACGAGCCTCATTTCGTCGAACAAAAGTTTTTATTTTTTAATGATGTAAAATTAAATTAATTTAAACACTTTATAAATGCACATAAAACAAGAAAGAGTGTATTTAATCATTACAAATGATACGATACGAATAACTGTTTTTAATGCCAATACCGAGAACTTATTGAACGCCCCTCGTACATGGTTTAAATTTTGTTTGATTATTATAGAAATTTTGCTTCGATGACGTTGTTCATTAGCTTCCTCACAGCCAGTCTCGTCCCATTGCAAAGTCGAGGTTGATTTATGTTACGCAGCATCATGACAACAGATCCTACTTTTAATTGCAAATTATGTGGTGGTATGTCTAGGCAATTCCAATGAATTTAAAAATTCTGTGGGATAGTTGACTACGTCATCCTGGTTTCTAGCTGTGTCAACTGATTTGTAAGTAAACAACTCTCCTGGAAGGAAATTCTGAATTGTCGCATTGAGATCATCGACATCTTTGTTTTTTGCCGCCAATATTGCTCGTTCACTCAGCCAATTATGGTTATTATATAGTTGTTTTATGTCCGTAAAAACACGCTGAATAAGCTCCTCTTTCGAGTCTGTGAAGTGACAGAAATCTGTGGGGTGTCGACTGCGACCTTACCATTTCCAATATCTAGCAAACACAATCGCAGTTTGATCTTGTTGCAAAAACACTCGCATGCTAGTTGTTAATTGGAGTGTCTTAACGTGCCGCCACAAATTAGATGATTTTAGGCATACGTTTAGTTCGTCAGCAACAGTTGATCGAGGAATAACTGGAAGAGTCTGACGAAAATCACCTTACAACAGAATCATGGCTCCACCAAAAATGTTTTAGTTGTCACATTAATCTTTTAACGTCCAGTGCCTCCAGCGACCTTTTGTGGGCCATTGTGCACTCGTCCCAAATTATCAATTTGCATATCTGGAGAATCTTCGCCATCGCGGTTTTTTTGGACGATGTTGCAAACTGGTGTTTCGTTGATTTGCATGTTTAGTGGTAATTTCAAGGCCGAATGTGCAGTTCGTCCACCTTCTAACAAAGTTGCAGCTATTCCAGATGAAGCCAACGCTAGGGCTACCTCATTTTGCGATCCGATTTTTGCCAATAGCAATGAAATTAGGAACGTTTTTCCAGTACCCCCGGGAGCATCAAGAAAGTAAATCCCTCCAGATCCACTGTTAACAGCTTGTATCAAACTATCGTACGTAATCCTTTGTTGTTCATTCAATTGTGGAACAGTTGTGCGAACTGTTTCGGTCAATGCTTCAGTATCGTACTGTTGTTCTGTTTGTAACTCATGGTTAAATGTATCTTGCATAGAACGATTGGGTGCTGTCTGGCCCAAACACAATAGTAGTTTATGCAACTGATACATAATCAGAGGCCTTAAAATACGAGTGTGGTTTTATGAAACGAGCCTCAGCGAGTTTCATAATAGGATCACACGAGTGTTTTAAGGCTAAATTATGTACAGTTGCATACACTACTTTATCTACACACATATCATAAGTACTCTAAGATGGGTTCAGAAGCCGTAAGAAAATGACCTGCATTGCTACTATAGTGCTACCTGTAAAATATATTTGTTGCAATCGTGGCTACATTTACGATATCCGGCGGAGTGTTCATTCGTTCTCGGAGTCACTACTACTCATATTTTCAACTGAAATGTGAATAATAAACAACTTTTCACAATTCTACTTTCGTAACAGCAAAAACCAACAATGAAATGACAACAGTAATGGCGGCAATTCGATCCTACGTCAAGACGAATGTTTTTTTTAATCATAGGCAAACGAATGAAGTCCCTATTCTCATGTCACTCTTGATCAAATGTCGTGCGGTTTATATTAAAAAACATACGGAATTGACGTTTCGCATCGATGACTGTTTTAATATCTATGGATACTAGAATAGATACCCACTTGAGTTTTGACAGCTGTTCGAAATTTAAACTCATAACCTTACAAAAATCTGTACTGTAATAACATTACAGTACAGATTTTACCTACTACCACAGACAAGAAAGTTCTCATAGTAAAATTGGTTGTAATAATGCTGGTCATTTCCTACGGTTTCTGAACGCATTTTAGAGCACAGCATGATATGTGCGTAGATAAAAATACTTTATTTGCCATCAATAAACACATATCTTCTATCATGATCAATGTCTCATTGTAAATTTCCGCAGTAATTTGTTGTGTATGATTCAAAGTTTGACAACGCACACGATGCAACACATCCTCAGACATGTCATCACTATTATTTCATCCACAAATCTTCCGGATTCGAGGGGAAACATGTCATAATCGCAAACAATGTTCGAATTTAATGCGGCGATGAAGATTCGAATCCTTGAGCGTATTATCCCAATGCGAATTGTCCTCGAGCAACTGTAATAGTTGACACGCCTCACGGTAAGTCGCACACAGATGTCCATCAACTGTTCTCACTTGTTGAAACGATGTCGGACCACGAACATTCACTAATAACATTCTAAGATAATAACATTCATCGTTATTTGGATGTACTGTATATATAAGGCCTATAGCATCGGCGACAAATACATTTTGGATGTCCTTCAAGTGGTGTTCCTTGTTTACGACGCTGAAACGACTTTGATGATGCGTTCCATGTGTATAATAGCGTGGCATGTCAGCATACAGCAAAGTTCGAGCGAAATCATCAGTTTGACAAATTGAGAAGAAACTTGTTAAGGGGCTCCCATACGCCAATGACCTTCGATCTGAATCCCTTAGTTATCTAATGTTATTTGTAGCTTATTATATCAACAACAACGGCTTTAAGCAATATCCCATATTTACTTCAAAGTTCATTCTTTTCGAGATATTTGGCATCAAATTGAACAATTTTAGGCCAAAAAACTGGTTTTCTGGCCATAACTTTTGTGTTAATTAGTTTAAAATGGTTTAAAATTAGTTTTTAGAGACGTCAAAGACAAACCCAAATTATGTAGATTTCGTATATATGTTAGATCTTTCACGTCATTCAATTGTGGAACAGTTGTGCGAACTGTTTCGGTCAATGCTTCAGTATCCTATACTGTTGTTCTGTTTGTAACTCATGGTTAAATGCATCTTGCATAGAACAATTGGGTGCTGTCAAGCCCAAACAAGACAATACTTTACGAAATAAGTGGGTTTTTAGACAAGGTTTAAAATAGTACATTTTACAACTAGTGTGAAAAGAATGTCTTTTTACCACTAGTACCGAGGTATCTTGCCACGAGCTGAAAGCGAGTGGCAAGACTCGGTACGAGTGGTAAAAGACATTTCACACGTGTTGTAAACGACGTTTTTTAATACATTTGCGAAAAAATAATAAATTAATATATCATTGCGATAAAATATGCTTGCTTCGAAGTTATTTTTGAACGAACCCATACTTTACAAATGACACTGACAGTGACAACATACTATTGGAATCAGCGCCATCGGCCTCGAGTTGAGAAACTAAATTGACACTTGGCAGTTGACACTGACAGTATTCATAAGGATAATATTTAGCTTGCCACAGCCCAATGCAGATAATTATAATACTGAAACGACATTAATTAGAACCTTTAACATTATTAAAACAAGTAAAAGACATTACAGTATCAACAAACAGAAACAGATCATGCAACAAGAGTTTTAGTGCCAAATTTGTGATCTGCGACATGTGACCAAGGACACGTTTACAACTAAAATATCATGAATTGTTTGAATATTTGAAGACTATCAAGGATAATTAGAGGTAGAAGAAACATTAAATCACATTATTAGTTATGTTTAAGGTTATTTTTTGAACAAGAAGCTGGTGAAATCTATAAATGTTACTAAATTATTAACATTTTGCAGGTCCCTAACAAATTGGCGGAAGGATAATATTAACTCAAAGCGGCTCCTAGGAAGTCAACCAGTCAATTACTATGTACCTACAACTGCTGCTCAAGTGCCACGTTGATGACCATGTTTAGAAGAAATGATGATTATGTTTAACATTACGAAAAGAGAACTATATCAAATGAGGTCTACGAAGAATTACTTGCTTTTGTGATTAAATGAGAATTCAAAAAATATATATTTGTATTAAAACAAGGTTGATATCAGAAAAATTTTATTTTCAGTAATAATTATAGTTAATGGTACAATTAGTGCAGTTCATAGTTATGTTGTGAGTTCTTCCATGTAAATTAAGTGTCTGACTAGTCAGGCATGGTGTATTTTCAGGTTCCTGCTGTTGTGATAATTCCTGTGGGTCAAAGTTAGAGGGGCTATGTGTAATCCAAGTGTTGTTAGCATGTGACGGTCCTGGTTGAGGTTCAGTATTAACAGGTACATTAAGACCAGATTGGAATGTGGATGACGAAAATTCTGTGGACTCTTGCGACTTTACATTAATTGATTTTGCAATTTGTTTTCCAATTTTTAATTTGTTATCAATGGAGTTTTCTATGTATCCTTCTGCTACATTACTTGACCGCCAACCTCCATGCCTCTTCAAAGTTGTTATGTCTGCTCCTGAGTCGGCAAGTAATGTAGCAGAAGTTCTCCTACATGCATGTCCGGTGTAAAGATTTGCATCAGGCAAATTTAAGTACTGAGCGATATCTCTCGGCATATTCCCAAACTTGTTTAAGCCTATTACCTGGGCAGTGCACCTTCCTCTTTGAAAATTCTGAAAGAAACGGTCAATTTTGCCCTTAGAAGACCGCAGACTTTTCTTACGCAGATATTTCTTGACTATTTCTGCAAATGGGCCGTCAATAGTGAAGGACCTGGGAATTTTATTTTTTGTATTTGGTATTTTGACAAGAAGTATGACCCCATGTGTTTCTATATCTTTTACTGATACATTTGTGAGCTCTTCGCGTCTGCATGCGCCACAGACTCCAAATATAAGAGCAACCTATGAACAAAGTTACATATTTATTATATATTGTAAGACAATTGTTTATTTCATTCTATTTTTTTTAACTTCCTACTTTATTTTTAGAGTTAATCTACTTAAATTGTGTACATATTTTATTAGATTTATATTTAAGTTTATACCTTTGTAGCTAGATGTTGCTGATCTGGAGCTTCATTAATAAACGTCTCAATTTGTTCAGCTGTTAGTACCTTCGATTTTTTACTCTGAAATCCTGCACTTTGACTTTTTAAGAAAGCAGTCAATCTGGTGTAAGTTTTTATATCTATGTCATGTTTTAACTTTATAACAGCTTTCAACATAGAATATTTTGACCATAATGTTGATGGCCGATAGGTTTCAACAGCTCTTGAAAATAGGCCATCAAAACAGTCTCGGAAAAAGACTTTGCGTTATGTAAGGTTTTCCACTCGATAAATTTTACATAGACGGCATTATATTGGTTTTTAGATTTTTCTGGAATAACACAGTCATTGGCAATTGCTGCTCTAGCACGAATGTCTGGTGGTGTCATATCAATGTTTGAATCACTCATTTTCAATATTTTTTTATAACTTCTCGTACCAAATTATATATTTATATGCGTTAATGTGTTTAAATAATGTTAGAAGTTATTTCAAAAGGGCGGGCTGATTTGCTTTAAAACTTTTTTTTTCTAGGCATATGCTTGTATCATTCAGCCAAATCAAAGAACGATTTTTAGGAAAGTAAATATTTCATACATAGATACCTAAGACAGAGTAGGCTATAAAATGCAAATTCTTAATATTTTTTCGTCATTTATATATTAATGAATACTTTAAATAAATACTCCTAGTATTCGTAAGCGTTTTTAATTTCATAATTTCCAAGTAAAAAATCTAATATAAAATTACTGCGTTTCGAAAGTATATTTTGGAACTAAAAAGTAAAAAGCACTAGTTCGAGAAATTGAGCTTCTACGCAGCCACAAAAAGTACCACTTTTTGAGCAACTGTATTAAAAAAAAATATACAAAATTAACTATTTATTTCTTTCAAAATCCGGTAGACAAAATGGAGATAAAAGATTGAAGAACCGTTAGCCGTTTGACTTATAATTTCTATCTGTAGTGCAAAAGTAGGAGATACGATTCAAAACTTGTCAAAAATCGATGAAAACCTCGGGTAGCCCCTTAATGTGGTCGAAGGTGGACGTGCCGCTTTATCCACAGCGTTCCTTGGGTTAAAAATGTTGAAATACACTCGTTGTCCATTTTCTAGATGAACTGCCAAATGGACTACTGTAGGGTGTCTTTCGTGAATCGCAAATGAAAATATGCGCCAAAGCTTCGTTGCTGCTTACATAGTGACCCATCTGATACTGAGACACTTCGTAATTTGTATTTGTTACAGCGAAAATGGCCATGTCGCAACCTTTGTTAACATATTTACATAAAGGTTGAACACGCCAAAACACAAAATATTGACATTAAATAATTTTAACAATAAATAACTACATTATGTTTTCCATATTTAATGACAAATTGAATAAAGTTTAAAATAACATTTCTTATTTTAGTTATTGTCTAAAGAAAGAAAGAAGACATTTATTCACTACGCAAAAGACACACAGAGACAAAGGGAGTACAAATACAATACAATTCTCCACACAGTAACACAGTAAGCCATACATACGAGTACTTCTAACTTTCCTACGCACACGGCTCATAAGACTTTGCACCATCTCATTAGGACACCGTTTCGACGCCCATGTCCACATTTTTGTAGCTCAGAGACGTTTTTTACTTCTCCGCCTTTCTTTTTAAAAATTCCCTTCATAATACTCCAGTACTCTTCAACAGGCCGCAGTTCTGGACTATTTGGTGGGTTGCATACTTTGGGTACCACCAAGATCCCGTTTGCGTCATACCATTCCATCACTGTTTTTGCGTAATGGCAACTGGCTAAATCTGGCCAAAATATCGGTGGTGAGACGTACTTTATTATGAAAGGCAGCAAACGTTTCTGTAAACATCCTTTTTGATAAATATCACCGTTTATTGTGCCTGTGGTAATAAACGAGCGACTTATTTTTCCATAGCTACATATTACCTGCCAAAGAAGGTATTTTTTTGGAAATTTTGATCTTTTTTTAAATTTGCATTCTTCAGGAGCGTCTGTTCGACTTACGCTGGTAAAGAACTCTTGCCCAGCAATTTGTTTAAAATCTGCTTTTATATATGTTTCGTCGTCCATGACCACGCATGCAAATTTTGTAATGAAATTTTCATAAAGTTTTCGTGACCGTTTTTTTGTGGATAAGTTCTGTTTCGAGTCTCGATCTGGTGCGGCCTGGGCTTTATAACTTCTTAGCCCTGCCCTACGTTTTACTTTTTGAACATAGGACAGACATTTTCACTTTCTTGGCAACATCACGAGATGAAATCTTAGGATTTGAGGCAAAAATCCTTACAACACACTCGTCCTTTTTAGGGTTCCCTACCCAAAGGGTTCTTCAACTAGACTTCGCTGTCCGTCCGTCTGTCTGTTACCAGGCTGTACCTCAAGAACCGCGATAGCTAGACAGTTGAAATTTTGATGATGTATTTCTGTTGCCGCTATAACAACAAATACTAAAAACAAAATAAATTAAATATTTAAGGGGGGCTCCCATACAACAAACGTGTTTTTTTTTCGTTTTGTCTGTCGCCAGGCTGTATCTCAAGAACCTCGATAGCTAGACAGTTGAAATTTTCACAGATTATGTATTTCTGTTGCCGCTATAACAACAAATACTAAAAACAAAATAAAATAAATATTTAAGGGGGGCCCCCATACAACAAACGTTTTTCTTTTTTTCAGGCTTTATCTCAAGAACCGCGATAGCTAGACAGTTGAAATTTTCAAAAAAATATGTATTTCTGTTGCCGCTATAACAATCAAATACTAAAAACAAAATAAAATAATTATTTAAGTGGGCCTCCCATACAAATACCTTTTTTTTTTGTTTGTATAGATAATGGTACTTTGTGCGCGAGTCCGACTCGCACTTGGCCGGTTTTTTTTAAATATTTCGTCTTCATCTCCTTTTAAGTCAATATACTTCGTCCAACGATGTTCCAAACTTTTCAACGTCCCGGAAATAATAATATTTTTTTTTGTTTGTGAAAGCCTAACCTAATAAACTGCATATTGTAGATAATTTTATACTGAATTAAATAACATCAAATGGTGGAATCGTAATTCTTTTGTTTAATAAAATTACATAGGAAACAAAAAATCAACCAATTTTACGTACAAAAATAAGCAGTAGGTACTTCACATACAACACAAAAAACAAAAATTAATACTTCGTATTGCCTCCTCGGGCTCTTCTTACAGCTTCTAGACGATTCGGCATGCTGTTTATTAAGTTCTTTATGCGTTCTTGCGGGATATTGTCCCATTCTTCCACTAACGCCTGTTTCAGGTCTCTAAGTGTAGCTGGGGCGGGGTTTCGAGCTCTTACACGCCTCCCAAGCTCGTCCCATACATGCTCAATCGGATTTAAGTCCGGACTCCTCGAGGGCCAGTTCATACAGTTGATACCAACCTCCAAAAAATAATCTCTGACAATTTGAGCTGTGTGTGGCCTGGCGTTGTCATGCATAAACATAGAATTTCCACCCATATTAATTAAGTATGGGCCGACATGCTCATTAAGAATCTCTTCTACATATCTTGCACTCGTTAATGATCCATTTTCTATTAAAACTAACTCCGAGCGACTCTCTGAAGAGATTCCAGCCCAAACCATGACTGACCCACCGCCGAACGCCACTTTTTCCTCAAAACATGCTGGAATAAAACGTTCACCAGGCCGTCTGTAAACTCTTTGCCGCCCGTCATTTGCATAGAGCATAAATCTGGATTCATCGGAAAACAAAATTCTTGCCCAATCTTCGTCACCCCAGTATCTGTGATCGCGGGCATAAAGTCGTCTTGCTGTTCGATGTATTCTTTCAAGTTTTGGGCCATTGGCCGGCCTATGTGGGGTCAAATTTGCTTCTTTGAGCCGCCGCCTGACAGTCCGCTCGCTGATGCCGTCCCTTCGGGTCTCTAAAAGCTGATTTTTCACTTCAACTGCTGTGAGGTGCCGATTTCGGAGCATGGTTGTAACAATAAATCGATCTTCTCTAGCTGTAGTACATCTTGTTTTGCCGGTTCCTGGTCTTCTAAGGTTCTGCCCAGTTTGTAGGTAACGTTGGAGGACTCGCTGCACTGTAGAAAGTGACACACCTGTTCTTCTCGCTGTATACCTCTGACTTCTTCCTTCTTCTAACATAGTGATGATACGAGTACATTCATCTCGTGTTAGCGGCATGATAGACATTCAAGAATGACCACAAAATAAAACAATGACAGCCTTTTATCATAGTTCTTTGACAGATTGAAAATAATTGCTTAAAAACAAGCAAAAGTAAAACGAACGCAATTTCAAATAAGTACCCAATTGGTCTTTTTTTTTCAATTAAACCTTTTTCCAGTTACTACGTAGAACATTGAAGGTTGGATTTAGAAGGATATTAAATTCTCTATAAAACAGAGTTAGTTTCATGCAGATACGACCAACGATTTACAAAATATTGAGGTTTTCGTCACTGACCCGGTTTCTTTGACCGCGAGTGTATATTCAATGGAATTTTTAGTTGTAGAATAATATATAATAAAGAAAAAAGGACATTTAATAAAATTAGTGTAATGTAATATATTTATTAACAATGCATTTTATAACGGTGATATAAAAATTAAACCTAGAAAATATAACGTTAATTTCAACAGACGAAACGTGATCGGTCGAACGAAACGTCGCTAAGCTTTACTCAACAAATCAAACTCCGCTCTATGCAGTATTTAATCTCGGAAGTAGGAATATTATTCATTTTAGATAAAATCAGAAACCAATTTGACGGTCTCGTATCAAAAGTGTCAACTGAATATGTCAATATTTTTTAATTTTAAATTGCGATTTAATTTGCACTACTCACTAAACACGGGCATTAAAGAGGATGTATAACTAGATAAATAATATTATAGCATCACATGTGATCAGTAATTAGTATTATTATATTTATTATATAGGTTTGTGAAAACATTAATTACGTTCGATTAAAATGCACTCAGTAACGATGTGACAGTATGTATAAGTGTAAGGCCAGAGTGGATGCCCCGCTCAGAGCGGAGCGTGCAGCGTCCATATAAAACAAATGCAATTTATATGGACGCTCGACGCCCCGCTCTGAGCGGGGCGTCCACTCAGGCCTTACACTAAATCTTTATAGTTAAGAGGGGGCGCTCCGCGAAATCGGGGTTCTTAGATTGAATATTTACCTATGACAAACTAAAGCGAATGCCAGGAAAAAGAACATACCAAAACTACATCATATTTGCAATTGAATCGTCTGAACAAAACCATACAAAACCAAAATTGCCTCGATAGAAAAGAACCGCCAAAACATGTCTTATTTTTACTCAATTTCAATAGTGTGAGGTTCCCGTGCATATAAATTAAGTAAAAGTTGAGTGTATAATAGCTTTTCACATTACCTAATGAAAGTACTAGCGGGGTATTTTTATGTAGTCCCTTTTCAGACTTATTGAGGTGAAACGTATTTGGCGTATAAGCCTTTTTTATTTAGCGCGATACCCTTTCTCCTGTCGCGTGTTTCGTGCGGTTCTGTATATCTTTTGTTGCCGTTCGCGGGCGGAGTCAGTCGTAATCGCTCCGCTGAGACGAGAGGACTACGTTCTGTGCTCTCACGACAGCACGATGAACATAATTATTTCAATAAAATTGTGACCCAGTATATTCGTCCAGTGAATGAACGTATCATTACATTCCAGTAGATATTTTGCTACATTTTGAAATAATATATTTAAAAGTCGACCTTAACATATAGATCTTAAAGTTCAAAATACAACTATAAGATTACGCAGCGATCGGCGGGTGACCGGCTTCTTAGAATAATTTGTGCAGTACATGCAAAACTAGACGAACATTTTTCTGTCGATCGTGTATTTACTTTATGAAAGATTATCATTTATCACTATCACTATCACTACATAGTATAAAACAAAGTCGCTTCCCGCTGTCTGTCCCTATGTATGCTTAGATCTTTAAAACTACGCAACGGATTTTGATGCGGTTTTTTTGAATAGATAGAGTGATTCAAGAAGAAGGTTTATATGTATAATATAGTATCCGTGCGAAGCCGGAGCGGATCGCTAGTTGAGAATAAATCCGGTTATGTTCAAAATCGATGTCTGAGAGGTCTAAATACGAATTCATAGTCAGAAATATTTCAAAAAGTGGTCGCATTATTTAAAATTTTTGAAACATTCGTTGTAAATTATTATGCGCGTTTTTTTAAAGAACAACATACATTGGCAGGCTTCTCGAGGGTGAAGATTCTAGAAATGATGTCCATTTTGAATTCCAAGATGGCAGACATTGCTTTTCGAATTTAAACTTTCGTGAGACGTGTTGAAACAGTACTAATAATTACACGGTTCAACTCACGTATTAAATGTCACTACGGGCGACATGTTTCGAACTCTTCGGAAATTCTTCTTAAGGATGTGTTTTCGCGGCGGTGTCGCTTGAATCTTGTCGTGATTCAAGCGACACCGCCCGTAGTGACATTATTGACATTGTTTTTCTCTAAAGTCATCACGGGTGTCGCTTTTAGGGTTATCGAGAGTGCAGATTCCAACAATTATTGCCTGCGAACTTGGACATTTTGATATTAAAAAAGTGAACATAATTATGCACTTTTTCTTTAATATGTTCAAAATTGATAACTAAAGGGCCAAAGCGTCTCCATTGTCTCCAAGTACGAATCCGAGATCAGAATTGAAAAATTTGGCCGCCACACAGTAGTGGCCTGAAAATCTGACTTTCATAGACATGATCGAAGTTTTCATAATATATTATAGTTTTTTTTTAATGCTACCTATTAATAAATTCACGGTTAAATTCACGTATTAAACGACACGACAGGCGACATGTTTTGAACACTTCGGGAGTTCTTCTTCAGGATGAGTGTTTTCGATGTTTGTTTTGAAGAAGAACTCCCGAAAAGTTCGAAACATGTCGCCTGTTGTGACATTTAATGCGTGAATTTAACCGTGGATTTATTAGTAGTATTTTAGACATGTCTCACAAAAGTTTAAATTCGTTTATAGCTTTTTTTTGCTTTAGGCTTTTACTAGCCATTATTATGCTAGCTCACAACCCTTACGTGATTTAGTAAAAAAACGGAAGGCCATATTTCAGTTATAGCTCCGGTGGTTTTTTAAGCAACAAAATGTAGGTAGAGGTATTCCTTGGGTAATTAAAGTAATTTGTACTCTGTAAAGTGAGTGTTTTCGCGGCGGGGTCGCTTGAATCTTGTCGTGATTCAAGCGACACCGCCGCGAAAACACTCAATCCTGAATAAGAACTCCCGAAGAGTTCGAAACATGTCACCCGTAGTGACGTTTAATACGTGGGTGAACCGTGTAATTATTGACATTTTTTTTCTTTAAAGTCATCACGGGTGACGCTTTTAGATTCCAACAATAGGGGCGTAGACACTAAATAAAATAATGTGATATTTTCTCGAAGAAGGATAAAAAAATTAGTCAAATGGAGAAAAAATCAACGCAAAAGGTTAAATAATCACGAAGTTATAAGTGTCTTAAGTTTTAAGAAGGGATGTGTTCTGTCCCTTTTTCGCAAAACGCAACTTCATATGAAACGATGACGCTGGAAGAATGTGACGTCACAGAAGACGGCAACGTGCCGCGCGCATCGTGGTCGGCGACGCTGTCGACGCGGCCTGCCGGCAGCATCCTGTAATGTGACGTCACACACCGTTTGCGTTTTCTCTCTCTAACAAGCAATATTAAAACGGTTGTAGCTTCGTAATTCTTTGAGATATCTGAATGGGATTTTCATCACTATGCATATTTTTTTGCCTTCTTTCTTTTGGAGTAATAATAATTTTCGAGTCTGCACCCGAATTATTGCCTGCGAAGTTGGACATTTTTATATTACAAAAAGTGAACACAATTTTGCAGTTTTTCTTTAATACGAGTATGTTCAAAATTGATTACTAAAGGGCCAAAGCGTCTCCATTGTCTCCAAGTACGAATCCGAGATCAGACCCCGTATCATGGTCGGCCTTATCACTCGATAAGTGACAAGATAGGGGCATCGTCTCGTTCTATCAAACGGTGTCAGCCAGTGACGGACGCTCTATCCTGTCACTTATCGCGTGATAAGGCCGACCATGACACGGGGTCAGAATTGAAAAATTTGGCCGCCACACAGTGGCCTGAAAATCTGGCTTTCATAAACATGATCGAAGTTTTCATAATAAATTACAGTTTTTTTTTAATGCTACTAATAAATTCACGTATTAAATGACGCGACAGGCGACATGTTTCGAACTCTTCGGGAGTTCTTCTTCAGGATTAGTGTTTTCGATGTTTGTTTTGAAGAAGAACTCCCGAAGAGTTCGAAACATGTCGCCTGCCATGCCGTGACATTTACGTTAATTTTTTAACCGTGGATTTATTAGTAGTATTTTAGATATGTCTCACAAAAGTTTAAATTCGATTATAGCTGTTTTTTGCTTTAGCCTTTTACGAGACATTATTATACTAAATTACAACCCTTACGTGATTTAGTAAAAAAACGGAAGGTCATATTTCAGTTATAGCTCTCGAAACTGACTTAGCTACTAGCGAAAATTATATCTTCAAATATAGGTACTTACAGATTTTGTCTTTCTTTCCACTTATTATAATTATCTATAGGTATTCATCATGTTTCATCTGACTGTCGGGGCATATACTATGCGAGAAGGAGCGGGGCAGCAATAGACGCATCAGCGCGGCAGGTACGGGGCGCGCGGGTGATTTCTGATTTTTCCCTGGCGATACGCCCCCTCTTAATAAGACATCATACTTTTTGACTTTGACTTTGACTTCGCAGTTTTTACACATGGCGACTCCAAAGATTTTAGAACCACGGTATGCTACGAAAAGTCCTAAGCCTACTAATAATACTAAAATTTCACCTATCACTTATTCAGTAGACGAAACTCTTCGTTTACCGATCTATTTTTGCATGTTTGGGCATAAAAATGATCACATACAACCCAAATCCGGTGAAAATCCGGTACGAAAGTAATTAAAACCCTAATTTGAATATTTGGGTTAATGGGAGCATTTTCGCGATGAAAAAGTTTTTATTTTCTCTTGCGAGGTGCGGCCGTTTCTTCACAAATCCTGCATTCAACTTTTCAGCATAGTAACAAGTCAACAATGCGGCATAGTAAACCCCCTAACCGTTTTTCCATATTGCGTGTGTAAGAAATAGTGGTCGCTACTATCCCAGCTGTAGAAACAGTTTTCGCATTTCTCGGAGCTCGTGCACCGGCACTACCGGCAGCAATCCATTGTTTGGTCCTTTCGTCGAAGGTATATAATAAACATAAACAATATAACCCAAAAGTCTTTACACGTGTTTAAAATCACGGATTTATTAAACCACCCTCGTAAATGGATAAACAATGAGTACAATGACCTACTTTCAGAGTATGATAAATTAAAAATAGTTTTCAGCCCAAGGGTCGAAACGCACCACTTTTAATGCGCTATTTCGATAAACAATGACCTATTTCTGAGAACGAAAAAGAAAACTACTTTCAGCCCTAGGGTAGAAACGCGCGTCACTTTCAACCCGCTAAACCTATAAACAGTGACCTAATTTCAGAGTATGGGAAATGACAACATAATTCATGTTACAAAGTAACAGTTTTTGGGACGAAATAATGAAAAGCTCAACTGCGGCCCCGTCCGCGTTCCACAAAAAGGCTGCATATCCAACAGAGATGTTAGTACTCAGCTTTGTATTGTATCCGTGTTTCCTGTCAGAGAAAGCTAAACCATCACTAGTCTGGAAACCCAGCTTAGCACATCTCGCCATCCACTCGTAGTGTACACATAGTGCACATGTACCCACTTCTACCTTGAAGGTGCATTCGAAACAACTGCTTGCGCTTGTAGCGGGTAGCGTGGACCTTTTTGTGTTGATTTGAATGAATTTACGATATGGTTAGGTAAAAACAATACTTACTGTTTATTGTAGGAAAGCGTTGCTTATTAAACGAATCAGTAATAACTTAATTAGATAAATATGAAAATTAATGTGATAAGAAGGATGTCGGCATGTGTACGGCGCGGTGCGGCGTGGCGTGGCTTAGCCTGGCGTGGCGCAGCGTAGTGTCGGTAGCGCCGGGCCCACAATGCACGTTGTTTATCCGCTGGGGCGCGGTGCGAGGGCGCGGGCGGCGGGGCTCGCCCGGGCCCAGTCAGTCTCTCTCCGCCGCCGCCAGCTGCAGCCGCCCACGGTGCCTTGTCGCGTGCGCCCTTCCTCCCCGCACTACAAACTGATACCCCGACCTTCAATTCGAGAGAACGAGACGTCAATATAAGGTTGGTTCTTTTTTCAAATTTGAAAGCGATGCGATCCTAATATTCTTACTTTACTTTCGCCAGCGTCTCAGCTTCCCTGAATTTATTGATGACCAAGACAAGAGATAGATAGGTAATTAGCATACGTATCACGATAAGCATGTTTAAAAACTGGAACGTATTCGATTCTAGATAACTAATTAATTGTAATGCTGCGGATATTGCGTGCCAGCGCAGATGATTGTTTGAAAGCGCTCATTAAGCGTCTTCTTGTTTCGTAACATGACGAAAGCCCTGTTTCGTAAATTCCATAAGTGCTCGTGACTAAATTTGCTGTTATTACTTATTGCGAAATTTTTTTTTTTATAATTATCGTATATTTTTGTTTTCATCACTACTTATCTTAAAATGTATTTATGCTATACTATTTATTCATTACGTAAGTGACTTCGGCCGTGTGATAAAGTGCCAAATCATATTTAACGTTTGGAAAGGGAATGGCGAAAATCATTTATCAATCCTTAACATCTTCTCAGCCTATTGCCGAACTCGTTTATTTATTTTGAATACATATTTATCGTAATGGTCGAATTGAAGCATGTTTTGGGGGTCGCTAATAGCAGAGAAACGAGATGCGAGTCAAGATAGAAGTAGATAGCAGGGTAAGCGCATGTTGTTGACGAGTGGCGGGCTGGGGCGGCTGCGAGGCGTTTGCGAGGCGGCGGCGGCTGGGCCGGCACCGGCAGTAACTAGGGTAATGGAGGCAGTGCGTGTTCGCTCGCGCCTTCCGCACCCGCACCCGCGCCCGCCGCCGAGCGAGCGCGGTGAGACCGAACGCGACCATTCCACTGTAATGCCGATTTCACACGGGGGCAGAACACTGGGCAGCACAGTACTGCAACTGTTTGAACGCACAGAACAGTACTGTCTTGACAGTAACCAAGACAGAACAGTTAATAGCCCGCCGGTCTATTTTTCGGGGCAGTTTGCTTCCCCCACCACCTTTCTCGCTCGTCTGTCTTGTGGTTGGACTCGTGTGAACGCAAGGGCAGTGCAGTCTAAAGATGCAGTGGGTTACTGTTCTGTCCCCGTGTGAAATAGGCTTAATTGTTCTGAGAACCTCAACCTTGCTACTTGGCTGCGCTTTTCGTTGCTTAGGTTTTCATCTTTTTACCTACGTCATAAAACCATACATACTGAAGATGATTTTAGAAGGGCATACAATACTGGACTGGAAGTATGATTGATTACAACGTAGGTATTATAAGTGTACGTGTGAATAATCCATACTGCGATTTTATCGATAATCACAATTTACTAAAACTTAATCAAAGGGTAACAGTGGATATAAGTGCTCTATATCCGATTCTATCGTTTTGTTTTAATAAAAGTATAGTAGTTAGCCGGCAGTTACAAAGTACGATTGTAATAAGTACAGAGAAACTAGAGAAAGTATTTTAGTAGTCAAATTAAAACTATTGTTCAATTTAAATAAATGAAAGTATGTACTTGGAAAATCAAGTTACTCTTAATTATCTTTCTTAAGGGACGCTCGACTCTCCATAGAAACGCATTTTGGATCTCATTTTAAAACGCCATGCTGGAATAACATGAAACTAGTTCGGACTATGGTCCTTAATGGAGCTCAGTATTCTGGCGTGGGTTTCCTGCAATTTATTCGGTAGCATTGCGAAAATGTAAGGGACCACCTTAAGTCTTAATTAGAATCTATCTAGGCTATTCTGTAACTTGATTTATTGTAATTTTATTGTACGGTCTGCTAAATAGATTGTGCAATTTGCATCCACTCTTTGGTCGCAGGAATAATAAGCAACCGCTCAGTTGCGAGCCTGCGCTCGTACAAACTTTCATACATACTCGTCACGACCCTATTGATTCAGTAAAAATGTTAACAGCTCATATAGGTAGTGCCACGAGTGTTGAAGTGAATGATTACACACACATCTACATGAAGTACTGATAGCCAAAAAAGTTAATGAATGGAATGGATGACTGAATGTTAATGAAACACTTTTTTCAATATATATTTTAAATAGGTATAAATATACTTAGGTAAAGACAACTTTAACGGCTACATAAATATAAATAAGACAATGTATTATTCTCTTTGGTTTTTCGATTAATAATATATTCATATACCTACTCATATCTGATCTTTATTTATTCATATAACCCATTTATTTAAATAAAACTCTTTGAATCGGTATCTATAACTATTTAATGAAAATTGATCATAATATTATATTTTCTGTTTTGTTTGAATTCGATGTATTTTTGTAAATAAAACAACGAAATATCTCAAAGAAACTTTTTGGTCTATCTTGCGATTCACTGTAGAGTTGAACTTGCTATCGGTACGAAAAATAACAGTAACTTCGAAATCCTGAATGTCATTAAATGACATGTTGTTGTGTGCGTGACCTCAACTCTGGTGGCCCTACCTATAATAACAGTAACCGTCATGGACACAGCGCCATCTATCGGTGCATTTTCTTAATAACGTGTCGCAACTCGGTATGGTATGGTTGGTTGGTTTTCCAGCGATAATTCTTTATCACGTGAACCAATTTCACTATTTATTTTATTGGAAACTAGCTGTTGCCCGCGACTTCGTCCGCGTAGAACTTGTTATCGTCTTAGAAAAATGATTGCTATTACATTATGTTAGGCGCAAGCTTAATTAAACTGAATACTTAATTAAATCCCAAAAAACACATCTACCATCTTAAGGGATGATTTCCGAGAGAAAGAAATTATCCTATATTCTTCCAAGGGTCTCAAATTATTTGTACGGAAATTTTCATCTTAATCCGTTCAGGGATTAACCGTAAAATGTAATAGTGCAATGAGTTCGTTAGTTTAAGTTGCTAAATCAAAATTAAAAACTCCGTTTATAGTAATATAAATGTCTTAAGAATCATTAACAGACGTTTCCGCCTAAATTGTATATTTTCTCGTGATGTATTCAAGTTTTTTTTATGCATTCTAAGCTAGATTTTTTGCCTAAATCCGCCCAGTAGTTTTATTTAAATTAGTCCGGGCTGCCTGTATAGTTTTGAAAGTAAAATTATCTTATTCTAAAAGACGTAAAACTTTCCTTCTCCATGCCTAGTCCCCATTTAACGGTGTGAGAGCATAAAAAAATTTGATTATCCAAAATAAACTTTTTAAATTAACAAAATAATCCGCTAATGTTCGGGGAGCATCGCAGTTCTAACCTAATCTTACCTACATTTCTGGTAGCAGTTCGGTCCTGTGAGGGTCGTGGTTCTTACTTAAGCTAAGCTATTTCTCTGCTAACAGTTGGATTATGTATTTTGACTAATAAATGGCTGACCATATAGTATATGTATGACCGAAGAATTCCTTACTTCAAAAATTACTTGTTCCTCATACATACTTGCAACCCCTTTTAACCTCCTAAGAGGATGAATTTTAAGAACCGCTGTAATTCGTTTTCTAGTCTACAATAGAAGTACCAAATCTCTTACTTTAAAAATGTATTTCTCTCCATAGAAACTTTGAACCCTTAAGGGATGAATTAAAAAAACACTGAAAATTGTTTTCTAACTTTTAAACAAACAGTCTAAACCCAAAGTTACAAATCTCTTACTTTAACAATGTCTTGCTCTCTAAACAACCTCCGAACCCCAATTTAAACCTTTTAGGGGACTAATAAAAAAAAACGCTGAAATCTAAACGTCTAAAGACCTAAGTAAAAAATATCTTACTTTAAACATCTTGCTCTCCGAATAAACTTTGAACCCCCTCTTAACCCCCTTAGGGAATTAATTTCAAAAACCGTTGAAAAATGTTTTAGAAATGTTTTACTTTAAAAATGTCTTGCTATCTATACGAACTTCGAACCCTCTTTTGAGCGGTTATCTTACAGGTCCCGCTAAATAGGTCTGCCGCTTTCAGAGGGAGTTTTCGCTACTGTGCAACAAAATGTTGGAACAACATTCCTCCGCCCATACGTCAATTAAAAAAACAAATTCAATTTCAAAACGAAATACAAATTATATCTTTTGAACCAACAAAAAGAAAAAACTTAGCGGAAATTCCCTCCTGTCTTTGTTTTAGTTTTTCAAAAGCCGAATTCATGCCGATGTTTTAATCGTTTAATTTTATTTTTAATTTAATTTATTTAAATAAACATGTGTACACACAAAAATGCAGTACACATACACATAAGTTCAATAACTTGAGATTACTACCTCACTTTACCACGTACACCTATACACATACACACACAATGCGCACATTTATTTATTTATTTATTTATCCACACTAAGGTCCTGGTAGAATACCAGCGATGTGGCCACATCATTATGCCATGCGCCAGCGCCTTCTATGCCACGACACATGGTTTTGTACTTAACTTATATTTAATTTAGTTCTAAGCTGAATCTCTCTTTGACCTTTTACTATTTTTTGTGTTTTTTACCATGTATATTGTGGGAAAGAATAAAGGATTTATCTATTTATCTATCTATCTATCTTTTAACACTATTACGGTATGCATGAAATCTGTTTTTTAGTCTTTAAATAAATAGTCTTAAGTTAAAAATATCTTACTTTAAAAATTACTTTTCTCTCCATACAAACTTTGAATCCTTTGAAACTTTGAATTATAGGGTATGAATTAAAAAAAAATCGTTTTGTAGTCTTCTAACGGCCAAGACCGAAGTTACAAATCTCTTACTAACATTTTCTTGCTCTCCATATAAACCTTGAATCCCGTTTTAACCCCAATTTCTCCAAAACGCTGAAAGTACTTTTGTATTCTAATAAGTAATCTTTCTACAAAGTTTCAAGTCTCTAGCTTTAAAAATAAAGTTTCCGCCATACAAACTTTGCACCCCTATTTGGGGTAGAATTTCCAAAAAATCCCGTCTTATCCCTTGCTTACGTTATAAAAGGAAGTTTTAGTGTAAATTTCAAGTTTCTAGTACCAGTAGTTTCGGCTGTGCGTTGATGATCAGTCAGCACTTTCTCTTTTACCTATATATTTAGATGAGGTACTAATTCGTTCTTTTGCTACTCACGCAATTTCTTCAGGTGTGCATATTAATTTCTTCGACCATTTTAATTTAAAATTAACGTATACTTTTGTCTTCACAAACACGAATAAAATCTTAATAGTACTCATAGTTTATCTTATTTCGTCTTTTCTTTTTGAACAATTTTGAAGTCTGAGTAGGTATTTTGGTGGAAAATCAGAAATATGATACCTACCTTTTGTTTATGGTTTGTTTTGTTTTTAATTTGTTTGCACTTGCCATCCGAACAAAACCGAATCCGGACTGGAACCGAATTCGAACTGTATATTTGTATTTAATAATAATTCCAAGTATTTATAAAAAAAGTAACGTAATACACAATAGATGATGATTTATTATTATTTGTCTAAATAAATAATTATAAACAAATGTTAAATACCTAGTAAATAAAAACCTTTAATTCCAAATACTGTTTGTTTATGAAGTTTGGACCACTGCAAATTCGCGTCCGATTTAATAAAAGTTTTAGCGACGGTACAAAAAGGCGCTCAATTCAAAAGAATTAGCTGGAGAAGCTTTTGACCCTCTTCCCCGGATGTTACTCTTGCCCCGACTCAACTTATGTATGAACCATAACGGCACACTAAACAGTGCGTTTATGGACCATAGCATAGAGCATAGAGTTTTCGACGACTTATTATAGGGGTCATTGTATTTGAGCTACATCCTATATAAATGACAGATAACGGTACAGGAGTACATACCATAATTTATTACGAATTTAAAGAAAAAAATATGATGGATAAAGGCTTTTGATGATTTACAGAAAAATAACTTTTATAGCAATTATCATTTTCCCGTAGTAGGTATAAGTAGTAACTGTGATATTTAAAGTTGTCACAGACGGACAGAATCACACCAAAAGTGTTAATCTTTTGTGACTTTTCGTTTATAATTTTATTAGCGTGATTCTATGTCGTAAGATTGATCGTTGATATTCCATTTCCCTAAAACCTTACATTTCCTTAGGATTTCCTCCTTCCAAACCATTACACACTCCAGCTTTGTCGCAGTTCCAAACGGATGTATTCATCCTGACTTAAATAACATCCGTCGACCATGACTGCTAGAAATGAACTGCAAACTTGAATTTGTCTCTCTTAAATCTTCGTTTTCTTTGTTAGAAAATAGTTATTTTGATAATGTACCAAGTCATTGACAATGCCAATAGAGGTTTCAATTGTTAATAAATGGTTCTCGTACTCATATTAAAACTTGCATAGTCCAATGTTAAGTGGTTGTTGACGAGCCTTTTTAAATCAGCTTTAGGGTGAATGAATCAGAAATGAACGAACCAGATTATGTTTGAAAAATAGTTTTTGATATAAACCTTGCATGTTAGCAGCTAGAAGTCAAATATGTGAAAACACAGCTTCGCACACCTCTGGCTCATACTCACCCTTAAGAGCGTTTACGCTGGAAAAGGTAAGCATTGGCGTTTTACTATGTTTTCAGCACGTGATTTTGCAGAAATAGTATTACGAGTAGTTCGATTCGATTCGACTCGTACGCCGCAGCGGCGTATCGGAGACTCAGCAAGTCAAGTCAACTGGAATCTAGAATACGAATACCCTTAATTAACCCGTCTCGACTCGCCGACGGCCGGCTAATAAACTTGAGTTATCAGAGTTGGAAAACATTCAACTCGTAATGTAATGATTTCTTTTTCATTTTGAAACATATTTAAAAATCCCGAGCGGCTACCTCACCCTGTGTTTTGAAATATTTGAAAACATGTCGTCGTTGAAATAATAAGAGTGCCCCAAAAGTCAACGTCAACCCGAAAACGAGTGGTAACACAGCTAAGAGTTAGGTCATTAAATAGGTAGGTCTTTAAATCTACTTCATTTCGTTCTATAGGCACCAAGTTGAATTCTATTGCAGAACTGGGATATATTCATATGTTAGTCAGCGTAAATACGATCTCTATCAGAAAACGGGTTACTCAGAGAAAACCGGTCATTAATCATTAGGATACTTTGTAGCTAATTATTGGTTTTGAACGGTTTTATATAAGTAATAAAACATGATATTCCAGAAAAACATACAAGTTAACCTCACGAATGTAGTTCACACCATAATCGGTAAGAATACCTTCGTTATTAATATATTTTGTTTTAACTTTTGACGCATGGTCCTTTACTTGTTCGATGAAGATCAAATTTAGAATTACAATGAACAACTAGCAGCATCTAGCAAGAGTTACAGCATTTTGAGATCCGGAATAATAGGTCAAGGTCATCTTTAGAAGCCACTTGCCAAAGTAGCGTAGTATTTTTTTTAGAATGCCATAATTTCATATCATATAATTTCATTGCCAGAATTTCCTCCACTTTTCGTACATGGTTGTATGACCCGTCCGTGCCACTCATGAATTGCCTATAAATGTTTTATTGTTGGTTTCCGCACTGAACCTACTGCTAAGTCTATTCCCATCACAAACATACACACCCACACACACACTATACTACTATACTCACTATTTAATACATACATTCTCCCTCTAGAAACTCATGCAATAATTATGCTAATGATGTTACCAATTACATTTAAACCTATGTGCCTTAAAATAAATAGTATTAATGATCATTGTAGGTAATTACATAAACACATAATGTAAACAATTCTAACTCATATCTACGCGGTTAATCATGAGGAGAAGGAGGGTACCTTGCCGTAATACAGTTTATTAACTAGTACGGAAGGTGGCTTACTTTAACTTAATGCTTACCTATACTTACATCTTAAAATAAAACTACATGTGGTTAGTTACCTAACATATTTACCTATATTATGTAAAAATGTGTAGTTCAAGTAATTTACCATGATTTTATATTACATTATCTTTCTAGCGTTATTCCCGGTTGTGCCCCGAAAGGAGCCCGGGGTCCACTTTGACACCTAACCCCCAAAGATTTGGCTAAGGACTTGTTTTACGAAAGCGACTGCCATCTGACCTTCCAACCCAGAGGGAAAACTAGACTTTATTGGGATTAGTCCGGTTTCCTCACGATGTTTTCCTTCACCGAATAGCTAACGGTAAATATTCCGTACATAAGTTCCGAAGAACTCATGATTTTATATTACATAACGTTTCATTTTCCATAATATTCATTTGACCAGGATATATTTTGCCAGAATATAACAAATGCCATAAACATTACTTGCTATACCTTTAAATTCAATAAATTTACTTGACAGAATATTCAATTGCCATATTTTTTTTTTCTTGAAATACGTAAGCTCTCGGTGAAATACCTACTCAAAGCAGGCGGAATGTGGAGTTGTCCATCAGCGTCCCAATTTGCGGGGAAGGCAAAGCTTGAAGCCACTGTCCGGATTCCCATTCAACAACGGCAAGGAGCCGAGCGCGCTCTGGGAGACTGGTTGCCGTTTGATGCAAGTTATCCCGTACCAGTCTACAGAGCGGCTCGTCCCACTGTCGTTGAGAACTTGGGTGTCTAGGCAGGTCAGTGCTCGGACAAGCGGTGGTCCAGGCCTCTATGGCCTCAGCCATAAAAAGGATGTTGACTTGTTGGGGCGGAGTTTTTAAAATTTTGGAGGAAAGTTCTAGTGAGCTGTGTACAGACGACAGATATGCGGAAGTGAAACACTGGAAATTTTTCGGATACCCAGGCCACCATGCCTTATTGGAAGGGAAGCCTGGGTTAGCAATTATTGTTACTAAGAGGTTTTGAATTATTTGGTCAATTTTGTCTAAAAGGGTATGAAATCTCCAAAAATGGCTGCACCTTAGTACGTACTTACATTTGGGCACGAAAAGACAATATCTAATAAGTAATTGTATACGCTACGTGAGCATTTATGTTGGACAAGCGGTCCGAGATTTCGTTTAAATTTTGAATTTTACTGTCTACCAAATCAGAAAATGATTCTGCTAAAACAGGTGCTCCAAGGAGGTGAAGTGAGCTTTTCTCTGTAGTCTTAATTTTAGGGGCAAGGAGTCGGAATTTGGATAGAGCGAGTTCTTTGTAATTATATAAAATATACAGGGTGATTCAGGAGACGTGAGCAGGATCAACCCTACACATACAGTTAATGTTAATGGATCTTTTACCATCGTAATTAAGTTAAACGCCCACAGTTTTTTTTTACATTTTGTGTAAAAGTTTCATTCACAATAAATCATGGTCACCCTAACCACACAACAAAAAAAAAAATCACGTTAATCTTACCAATGCTGGTACGACTGAGTAGCTTATAAACTATTGAATCCGTAGGGTTGATCCTGCTCATGTCTCCTGAATCACCCTGTATAATGTTGAAAAAAATATTTTGAGATATAAACAACAAAAAATATTAGATTGCTCAACTTTGACAATGTGTTATTAAATGGGTTATTAGTTTATTTTAGAGAAAATATCGCCTTAGTCGTAGTACCAGCCCCATTTCAAATATAAGTAGTTTTGCAAAGATAAGGTTTCGTTAAATATGCCTGATCAATATAGAATGGCAAGGTTTGCGGTACTGTCCTTGATTCTCGATTGTTTAACTGGCTAAGTACCAATTGCCGATAAGTGATCGTTTAATACGGCAGCGGTAAGTGTTTGATGTCGGGGTAGCTGCTCGAGGGTGGCACCGAAGGCCGCGCGGACGTGGGTCCGCGCGGCCTTCGGTGCAGGTGTGCAGCACCGCTGGCGACGCGTACCTACAGTATCGTGATGAACCGCACTATCAACATTTGCACTATCGATTCACAACGATTGCTTGCGGGCGCTTCATAAGTTTACATAGAGCATGTTGTTATCAGAAAATACTTCACTTCCGGATACCAGCGTCATTTTTTAGTATTGTCTCTTGGAACTTGTTGCTTGGCTGCTTGGCTTGTGTCTTGGAACCCAGAACTGCCGGGAGACAGTCTCTAAAGCTTCTATCTCTCGAGTAATGACGTCATCAAAATCGCCGCTGCCGCGTTTCCAAACTATGCAAAATACATACACGTGTGGGGTATCAAATGAAAGCTAATGTTCTACAGCGTGAAATTAAATTCGTGAATACGAATAGCAAACTGAATTTATCCATGATTCTGAGCAGCTTTTACTTTGATCAACAACAGTGCCTTTATATGTGTGTTATATGATGTGAAATCTAATTAAACATGCTATAATTCTTGCTAATATTGTAACTCTTATATCTAAGTGGTGTGTGCAAATTAAGTAAATAAGCAGAGAAAAAAAGTGATAATCCTGCTGGATTTTCCGGGAAAATAGATATTGTGCAAAATAGTATTTTATGCAACTGTTGTATAAATAGGGTCGTAAAACGCGAGTGTCGTGAGTTGCGATGCGAGCAAAATAACTGCACTCATGAAGAAATTGCGTGAGCAGCAAAGAAACCAAGGGGAAACTTAATGCCTTAAAACCAAAAACGCTATTAATTTCTAATAAGTTGATGCACGTATTGTATGCAACGGTGTACAATTGGTCTAAAACGCTCGTGGCGTCTTTAATTCCGATGATGGCCAAGGGTTGCATCGCATAGACCACACAGAACGAGAAAATAACTATACTTATCTCTAAAGTATGCTTTAAAAAAATAGTTATTTGTGCAACAAGAGAGCAAAGTTTGTTTTTGCTGCGAGTGTTGATTTTGAGTCCTGAGGAAGCGAAAGATCTTGAGCGCAGCGAAGGACTCAAAAGCACGAGATGCAAATACTTTGGTCTCGAGTAACACATACAACTTTTCACCTCAGCAGTGAGAACATATTCACATTAAAAAACATAGCATAGTATCACGTACCTATTCGTCTCAAGATTATTCAGGAAGAAAACTTAATTAGGCGTTCGTTACTACTTGTTTTAACTCCTCAGCGCCGGCCGCGCTGTTAGTAATATACTAGAAAGGCGAGACAAGGCGCGAGAAACCAAAGGATATTTCAGTATCTAAACGAGTATAGCGTGACACTAACACATCACTAAAAACTAACCGTATTATTGTTGAAATTCACAGATTTTACTAATATTTTCAAAATATTTTTAAAATACTTATCATTATCACAAGGGCACACATTAGCATTTACGTGTATCTCGCGTGCACACCAAAAACTAGCCGTGCTGTTGTTAAAATACTGCCTTCGTCACTGACTTCACTATATTTATTAGTTAGATAGAGAATGGATTTATCGTAGTAATATTTTGTGTACTTGGAAAGGCAAACTTTGTTTGTGTTACAACAAAAAATAAATACTTTTTTATTAACTAGAAAAAACATTAAGATTTTGGAGTTAACAGGTTTATGTGTACCTAATAACTACGTACTTATACTATAACTTTAATATCATCATCCTCCTAGTGTTATTCCCGGTTGTGCCCTAAAGAAGCACGGGGTCCGCTTTAACACCTAATCCCGAAATTCATCTGACCTTCCAACCCAGACGGAACTCGGATTTTTAATTAGGCGAACTAACTTGACACTCTTGACAGTTCATTGCACACGAATGTTGCCACAGTTTCGCTAGTGCTGTTAATATCGATATTTAAAAAATCCAGTTCATACAAGAGGTTTAGTAAAGCAGTTTGTATACTAGTGTTGTTATCATTCTTGTTACTTGTGTATAAGTTATGTAAATAATAACTTGATAGAATTGGGTTTCTAAGAAGTTCTTTGAGCTATTATTGCATTATTTGCCAATACGAATAAGATGTATATTGTCTGATCCACCATCCGTGTCACTAAATGGCAGCTGAGAGACCAATTCTATTTCTTTCTTACGTTAGTTTTAGTATACACATTTTGTATACTAGTGAGACAGTGAGAGTATGTATTTATTTTCGGCTTTTCTGACACGGACTATGCTAGGTAGGTTCCTACTTTATGAATTCAAATTCCTATTTATACTGTAAAAATAAGTATGTAGATTCTGGTAAAGTTATGAACATAAAATAGATTTATTATTCAACAACGTATACAAGATATCAAACATGATTATTTTCTAATTGTATAAAACCTTTTCCATACTTAGTATGATTACTTGATAAAATACAATTTGAATCAGATTTATACTACAGGTACAACGTTATATCGACACATTTTTATCGACATAAGCCTATCACTATTTTTTTTTCTATGTCTGACAACATTTTCAGCGGTCAAGTTAGTTCGCCTAATTAAAAATCCGAGTATAGACCTTATCTTATTGGGATTACACCGGATTTCTCACGATGCTTTCCTTCACCGAAAAGCTAAATATTCCGTACGTAAGTTCCGGAAAACTCATTGGTATGGGCCGGGATTCGAACCCACGACCGCCGCTTGACAGCCGCATGCCTGAACCACTAGGCTACCGTAGCTTCTTAACCCTAAACTCAGCAAAATATAAATGAATCGTGCGTTCGAAACATGCAAAAAGGTGACAAAAAAGTGTGCATTTAAAGATGTACTTACACTGCCAAGTTTAGGGAGGGAAAACGACATCGCTAATTTCAATGTTGTACAAAAGCAATCACAGAGGAAAGAGGGTATCCATGTCCACGGGAGGTCAATACAATATTATTATTATACCGATCAGTATTCACGTATGATGGCTAATAACGACTACTATACTATTAAATGGGCAATATTTGTATATTTTTAATCACGTTCTCGAAAACGGCGAATGATTAAACGACGTACGTACGTTAAACGAGGGCGAGAAATCGATTTAGCTATCATATCTGGAAAACTTATTTTTTCTTATAAATACATTAATATTATCAAAAATTAAGTTTCTGAATGCCAAATATGACCTCTCATTCTAATTTATAGAAAAAAGTTCTTCTAGCCGACTTCTACTAGACTAGGGTAACCAGAAGTAGGGGCGCATAAAGTAAGCTTTCCTGAGCTTGTGAGGTTATGTATTTATTTCTATGCATCGTTCGTGAGGTCTTTAAAGTCCGACGGCAGTCGGTCGTACTTGGTGAGAGGGTATTCTAACACGATGTGGTGCACTGTTTGATTCGGACATCCACAGTAACATTCTTCAGCGCAGCGTTGCGAGAAAGCCTTCGATTCGATCGAAACCTGGGCTTTACTACAGTCTCTCCAGCGATGCCAAGTAGACTGCCGCTATATCGAAGTACGGAAGTGTTTGTAAGAGGACTCCACTATGTCAGTCCGACTCCAGGACAAGAGCTCAGAAATAATTGCATTAAAAGAAAATAAATAACTTTCTACAATTTTTTTTTTATCAGTGTTTTATTATTGAAAAGAAACTTCTTTAGCGGCGCTGAGCACTTTTTGGGATGGGGAAAAATTGTTAAATATGCGACAGATTTTTGTGACGTGACGTCACATCTGACGGTCAGATGTGAAGGAGGTCACAAACTTTTATATTTTGCTGCTAGCCGATTCGACTTCATTCAAAACTGAACGCTATTCGTAAGAGTATAAAGCCGTTAAACACTTTTTGCGATAGCATATTCTGCAAATAAATTTGTAATTTTGTCCACGCGTCCTTCACCGTTTTGCTATTGAGAAAATTCGAATAGTTCAAATTTGGACGTTATTCCGTTTACCCGTTCGGCCGACACACAATAAGTTCTCACGCGCTAATTTGCAAGTGAAATAGTTTACTTCTGTTGCTACCTTGCTACGGTATTCGTCGATTCAAAATATTCAAGTTTGCACTTCTGCCGGCATTCCCGGAGTCCAACCCGGTCTTTTTTTTTAAATTAATATTGTGGTATTTGAAATGTAGAAAAAATCGATCATGATTAATGAAGGAACAAGAGCAAGTCTGTACCAAACTAAAGCATTCTTGCCAAAATGTAGGGTAAGTTTAGCGGAACCCCGGCGCATGGCGCAGCCCGCCGCACTGCGGTACACACGACGCGTCTACCGCGATACAATCGCGCACACCGCTCACACATAACTAATCGTCGACCTTCAGCGGGCACTTCTCTGCACGACACTACTGCTGCCGTGTCGAGTGACACTCTTCCACTTGCTCAAGTACCCAAGTTACCGAAGTAACAGCATGTAACAGTTTAAATGGGTTTCGAAATATCAACAACGCGTATTACAAATGTTAATACTGTTTTACAACAATGTCGTATGATTTTAGAATATTCTATTAAAATTAATTAAGATGTTATAAAAAATGAAAATAAACGCACGGTCCCTAGTGTCCATTTTATAAGTAATTCGTAGAACGATCTGAAAAGGCATTGAACGATCATATCAGAAATAGAAAACGATTTAAGTTTTCCCTTTTTGACTGGTGTGGCTCTGCAGGATGAGTAATGTTAAATCCAGTTAAATCACATAATTACTGTATAGTTAATGACTAAGTTTAATCTGCCGACAGTGTTTTTAGATTGTCGTCGAAAAATGTAGTTAGATACACTTTGGTCGCATGGGCTACGAGTATGGTGATATTTTCGACAAAATCTTTTTTTTCTGACAGCAATCTTTCCATTCGCAAAATTTACCAAGTGGTTTGTTTTTCTCTAGCGTATTCCCCGGTTTCCTTTTTTCTCAGTAGTAACAATTCCATTCTCATAATTTCCTCATCTCAATGTATCCGAATAGTTAATATTCCCGTTTTCTTAAACCAGAAATGTGTATGATTATTTTAGGTGTATAAGTAAACTCGGGTTTACACTTTCCTACACTTAAGACTTATCTTATCGAAAATGCCTCGTCAACAAACACTTTAGATGGCTTAGGCCCACGTCACAGATTCCCAATTCTACAGATTCTCATGTTTACATATTCCCAATTTTACAGATTCTCAAGTTTACAGATTCCCAATTCTACAGATTGTCATGTTTACAGATTCCCGATTCTACAGATTCTCTTGTTTACAGATTCCCAATTCTACAGATTCTGAAGTTTACAGATTCCCAATTCTAAGGCAGGTCCGTGAAGGTACGACGACGAGCGAAGCTAGGAGCAGTGTTAGGTGTATAGGTGTACTGCGACCCTATACGCCCGCGAGACGAGCGAGCGAAGCGAGCGTCCCGCGGTGGCGGGCGGCGAAGTGCCAGAACCGATTTTTAGGGTTCCGTAGTCAACAAGGGACTTCTAACTTTGCAGACAGGGTCACTACTATGGTCACTACCAACTAATTGAATTGTATTAATAACTCCGGCATAGTAAGTATGTATAGATTTCATCAAATTATTTAATCAACAGAGCGTCAAAGTCAGAATAGAAAAAAAGTATATTCGAAAAAGTATCGAAAAGAAGCTCAGCTATTGTCAAGAAGAAATATTCGTAAAATATTATGGAATAATCGCATCTGGTAAAAAGAGACAGCGGTAAAATTAAACTTCGGCAGAAAAAGGGAAAGAAAAAAATACTTGGTAATTATTGCGAATGAAAAGATTGCTATCAGAAAAAAGATTTTGTCAAAAATATCGCCATACTCTGGGCTACATACAAGTTTCTTTACTTTTTTCGGATATGAAATTTTTCGTAATAACCAAAAAAATTTAGAACGCCGTGCGACCGGCCAGTCATCGTCAGGATAATATCGATTCAGTAGCGAATCGCATCTGTCAGCTGCTGAACGGCCCATAAAAATGTCACTTGTACCCGGATGTTGCATTAGCTACGTCTGGTTGGGGCCGTGGCGATTACGTTTCATGAATTCACTTTAGTCTACCTACTCGTTTTATTATTACAATTGTCAGCGTCGTGATCGACAGTCGATTCAGCCGGTTAAAGCTAACTATCAATCATCATTATGATCAAACACTTCGGTACGGTAGGTATGTCTAATTCTACAAAAACAACCACCATAAATCAACATGTCAATGTATATTCCGAGTGATAATCTTCATAAAAAACTCACGGCACTTTCATGGAACCGTGACAAAACCTTACTGAAGAACTCGAAACCTATTCCGCTGCAGCGGGGAGCTAAGGAGATGTTTTTTCTCCAAAACTGTTCATAATTCGAAATAATTTATAATAGCTTATCTTTTCTGTGCAACGGATATATTATCAATTAAATAGTTACCCAGCAACAGAATCTAACAAAATTTCAGACATCAATAAAATTATAAATTAACTAGCTTCTAAAAAGTCAGCAAAAAATATTAATCAATACTTTTGTCATTATTTTGGTTCATTTACATTTGCTTTATAATATTCAAGTTAAATCATACAAAAAAAGACAATGCATCCATAATTTATGTGACTGTCTTATCATTGAGGAAGCGAGTTCTACTTACCTATTTTATTTGTGTTTACGAATGAATTCAAATCCATAAATAACGGACTCATTATAATTGTGGTTTTCAATGCCATAAAAAAGGATTAAAAGCAATCCAGGTACGGCGCGCTGCAGACAATAGAGAAAGCTAATTAGTATTGCAACGAACTTTTGTTGCATTTGGATAAAAAGTACATACCTATGTTGATTGCATATTTGGAACATATTTCATTTCAGCGAATCTGCTAGTCCTACTATAATATTATAAATGCGAAAGTTTGGATGTATGTTACTAAATCACGCAAAAACAACTGTACGGATCCAGATGAATTTTAGTATACAAATAGAGAACAGCCTGGATTAACATATAGAATACTTTTTATCACAGTAAAAGTCCAACAAAAGGAAGTGCGTGAAGCAACGTGAACGAAGTCGCGGGCAAAACCTAGTATGTACACATAAATTGTCCTTTTTAGAGACGAATTATAAGTATTGATCTATGTATTGCACGTTCCAAGTAGTAATGTTGACTATTATATTCAAACAAATAACATCGCCCCGGTAGTATTGGGGTGATCAATCAACCGAAACAATCGTACAGTCAGCGTCAAATATATTGTAGCAGGCAAAGTAGCCAAATAGTTCGTCATATCCAAAAGTGTCATTAACTTGAAATCAGTCTCAGTGATCTTATTGTTCATACCTTCCATTCTGTACAAATATACCGGGACATGCACATCGCCGAATACTTGAGAGCATTCATAAATCAATTATATCGTGACAACAACAACGTCACTGGTTTCCTAGCACCCAAAATATACAATAATACTACAAAACAACCATTAATTTACACAAATTAATAGCACCCACTATGCCAGTCAAATACTAAATTTATCAGAATTCCTGACGATATTCGCCTTGTTGTGTAGAAGAGCTCGTTTCAGGGATTATAAACACATAAACAGAAAGCATTAAAAAAATACGCTTTAATCAATAAAAACAACCAATTTATCATATAAAAAAATACGCTTTAATCAATAAAAACAACCAATTCATCATATAAAAAAGTCACAAATTACAATTCATTAAAATTAATATATTTACCAAAACTATAGTCACATATTCTAGACAATTACAATTACTTGTATGATGACATTCTATGAAGCATGGACCACCACACATTTTACAAAATAAAAATGCGGGTTCAAGTTCTTCGTCTTCATAAATTTTTTCATCGCCCATAAACCCGTAATAATGGCAGTTGGTACATATGCCAATGAAGATTATCTGCTCTTTTTCAAAGTTTATCTTTAAGTTTATGTCGTGGATGTAATCTTGAAAAACATCGCGTAATACGCATTTTGGCAAAGATAGCCGAAAAATCCTTGTTTGGTATGTTTTTACAACGTCCCAAGATATATTTTGCATATTGTCTGTCATGGCAGCTTTGATTTTTGCTAAACACAATGAATATAATGAATCGACAAGAAACGCCATGTTTTGCACGTGTCAACACTTCACACTTAAGTGAATGTAGATAAAGATGTTTAGACTCAAGATTAGCGAATATATTACGTACATACACTACCTATTTGTAACTTCAGATAGATTACATGTTATAAAAGAAAATCACTGGCCACATGGAAGAAACTTAATTTAAAAATGGATTACCTACATACTTATACTGTCAAGTGCAAGATTGTCATGTTGTCATCGTCATTCAAAGTCTAGCGTAATTTGAATTTTAATTATAAAAAAAATAACTGATGAGAACAGAATGGACACGATTCGTATTAGCGATGCAAAAAAGCATAAGATTATTTGTTTAAGACAGGAAGGCGTCTCGGTAACTGATATATCTGATGAACTGGGCATAAGCGTAAGTAGACTGTTCTCTTTGTTATCTGCATCATGGCACTGAATCAATACATTATATGAGTATACATACATTATTGTTATTTTCAGAGGAATACGGTTTACCGCTGGGTAGAGAGATGGAATACAGAATCCAATGTTAACAGTCATGTGACCACAGGCCGTCCACGTAAAACAACTATTGACGAAGACAATAGAATAGTCCAGCTAGCTCAACGTGATCGATTTATAAATTCACGAAATATGGGTGCAGAATTTGGACTGTCCCAAGCCACAATAAGACGACGGTTCAAGGAGGGTGGCCTAAACCACAGAATCCCAGCCAAAAAGTGTGCCCTTACTGGGAGGCACAAAACACAGCGATTGGAGTTTGCAAGCAAGTACTTGAACCACAATTTTGAAAACGTTGTGTTTGAGCGAAACGTATTAGTCAACAATAGAAGTGGACGTATCACACTGGGTTTTTGGGCCTGGATGTCGCAAGCCGGTCCTGGAGAAATAGTTGAAGTTGGCGGACGGTTAAACGGACAACAGTATAAAAATATCCTAAGCGATGTCTTGTTGCCTACCACACAAGTGGTTTATCCCAATGAAAAGGTCAGTTTTGTTCAGGACAACAGTTCTGTGCACAACAGCAATATTGTCAAAACATATTTGGCTAACACTGAGACTAAAAAGTCGTTACATCAAATTATTTTTCCACCACGCAGCCCAGATTTAAACCCAATAGAAAACTTATGGGCTATAATGATTCAACGTTGGGACAATACCAGAGCAAGAACTACCGAGGCATTGCGGAGGCACGTCCTTGAAACATGGGATTCATTGAGAGGAGATGTATTTTGCTACAATGCCGTAAAGTCCATGCGTAAACGACTATACGATGTTAAAACTGCCGAGGGTGGATATACTAAATACTAGTTAAATGTTTTATTTAAGTATATTTTGTTGTAAGAAAGAGGTTTTTTCTAATTATTTTATAATAGACTCGGCGAGAGCTCACGTGTTGTGTTTCAATAAAACATGTATCTTATAACACAAAATCTGTTTTATTTTATTGATGCATTGTTTGAAGAAGACAATGTAGCCAAATATACCGTAACACTTAAAAAAGGCATGAAACGGTATAATTGGTAACTTTGGCTGTCACTATCTATTTAATACTAACTGCGTGCAGTCAAATTTACCTAATATTTATGTATACGTCATGCTCAAAATGAATGAGATGAAACGATTACTGACAGGTAGGTACTTCTTCTCTTCAGTGATTGTCAAATTTCAAATTTGGAAGAAACTGAACATATCTTGAGCGTAGAAATGGGAGTCTAAGGCCATATAGGTCAAGCTAAATTGAATCTTAAGTAAATGTCATACATACAGGTTTTGTCATGTTATTTAATTCCTTACCTAATCCATTGCGGAGTATCATTAGACCGAGATAAAAGATTAATATTAAAACCTTATGTCATTTAAAATAAAGGTCAGTTTTCTAGTGTATACCATATTTTGGATACTTCGGATGCTTAGTTACCAGTGGCGGTGTTGTTGTTAAGGTAGATACGGCTTCTTTAATGTCACCAAGTATTTGATCTTATATATGGTTCGGTGGATTTGTACACAGTGGATGGTCTGAACAATTCGATCGCTCTGGCTTAGTCGATATTAATTACCACTCTGGACGTTACCAACTATCTGGTGATATTGACTGCTACGTAGTATTTGACGCTGACTGTACAGGGGGCTCAATGCCATGTCGTGACAAACACACTCGAAACAAAAGTCACTCCTAGGGTCCTCCCCTGTTGTCAATTAAGAGGTATGCAGCAAAGACTATAATGTATGATGGACAGGCAACGCAGCCAAATTGAGAAGGCATTTTATGCTTGCGTACAAGCGCCATCTGTTATTTGGCCCACAAAACTTTTCAACCGATAAAAAAAAGAAAGAACCTCTCATTTCGGTCGTATTTTTTATCAGTATTTTTAATGTTTTTAATAATTGTTGTGGAATGAATATAAGTGAAGGATACACAGATGTATTTAAGTTATTAACAATACATGAGTAACTTCATGCATAGAAAGGAGCATATTATTAATATAAAGCAAGAAACATTAAAACGACACGCTCATCCAGTACCTAGCAGAAATCATTGTGGAACCACAATTAAGTCACCAGAATCATTAGAAGTCCTAGTGTACCTAACGTTAATATTATCTTCAATACCCATACAACCATTTTAAGTAACATTCGGTAACTGTGTACACACTTTGCGTCGACACACGACACGTGTTACGTTACTAAATGTGTTACGTGTGACGTGACACGTAACACATTTAGTTATTTTTCGGTCACAGTTCCGTCGCGACGACCAAAAGTGGGGAAGGAATCGACACATTAAAAACCGTTGCCTTTGAGTAACATTTTTACAACACAACGTGCACACAAAGTTTCGTATTGCGTCGACGTTGGATGAGAATTACATTCATTCATTCACTTGCTCTCGTTCATTTGTCTCGTTCGTTGTCATCGCGTGACGTCTCAGATATGTTATTTTTGATTTTAAAACATGATCCTACTAATATTATAAATGCGAAAGTTTGGATGTTTGAATGTTTAGATGTTTGGATGTTTAGATGTTTGTTACTCAATCACGCATAAACGGCTCAACTAATTTGGATGAAAATTTGTACGAAGATAGTTTATAGCCGGGATTAAAATATAGGATACTTTTTATTCCGGGTCCACGCAGACGAAGTCGCGGGCGGAAGCTAGTAGTAAATAAATGTCAATCACATGTCAATAGTGAAATTTGTTTGTGTACCTAATTGTGAGTTTCCGCACGAAAAGTAAGTGTCAAGGAAGTGCGAACGGAATTTCTTCGTGTACTTTTGAAAAATAACTCCATTTAAGCCACGCGCCTGTGATGTTGTAAAGATTAAATAAATTACTGTACTTATTTAAATACGAGGTTAGAATAGATTGTTTTCTAATAAAATAACAATAAAAAGGTATTGATAGACCATAATATATAATTGTTAAAATGTTTAGTGTATTTAGAATTATGACTTAATAGTTGTTTAGACTACAGAAATTGAAGATTATTAAATACCTAACCGGGCGTCACTGAAATTTAAAATCCTTTTCTACTGTTTCAACATTGTGTCAATAATGTGTCGACTCGTTTGTCAATTTATTTCGATTTTAAAATGGACGGAGCATGACATGGGTTCTCAAACTATGTTTTAATGTTTGACAGGAACAAAACCTCAAAAATGTTTTCATTAAAGAAACGTACTTACCTTCCGTCCGTAGATACCTTCTTCTGATCAGAATATGGCTAAATTGGGCCCATTGTGCATTATAATTTTATAATATTATTAAATTTGTATTTGCAGTAAAAAAACATTTATCACGTTATGTTAATTGATAAATCTTTAAAATTAGGTATTGTGAATAATACTTGTGATCTGACAGATCTCATATGAAAACCATATGTCATAATCATATGATATAATTATACAGGGTGAAATATTATTCACCGTTAAAATTTTGGGAGGTGATTCGGTGGGTCATCTCGATCAAAATTGATCAAATAAGTTGTATACAAATCGCAAAAAAAAACCAGCTGTTCCATACAAACGGTGAGCTCAGCCGCCAAAATGTATGGAACAGCTGGTTTTTTTCTCGCGATTTAGATACAACTTATTTGATCAATTTTGATCGAGATGACCCACCGAATCACCTCCCAAAATTTTAAATGTGAATAATATTTCACCCTGTATATTAAGGACAGGGCCAACGGGCGGAACTTTGGGGCAAGAACGGTGGTGCTAATAGTAGCACCACCGCTGAGGCAAATAATGTTTATGCGACACGTCATTTGTCCGTACAATTGACGTGGCGCATAGACATCGTTTGCCTCAGCGGTGGCCTGGCTACCACAGTAACACCACCGTTCTTGCCCCAAAGACGCGCCCGTTGGCCCTGTCCTTAATTTCTCAACAGTCAATGATTTGATTGAAGATTTTCTTTAACTTTAGAAGAAGAATTTATAACTTTAACTGAATAGGTACTGAGACGACAGTTGTCATATGTATCTTCTTGGTAACAACAGGGTATAATTCTATAATTGACCATTGCTAATAATATACTTACATGTGTTGTTATGAATTATGATTTTATTAATACTAACATTTGTTACATTTTCGACAATATAGGAACAAAGACAATTTCACAATTAGTTCTTTATGAAAATAACTTACATTTCACTTTATCTACTGAGTATTAGAGTAATATTGTAATCCCTCCATATCGCAGTTTCGTAATGTTGCATAAATATTTAAGTGAGAAGACTTTAATGGATGTTCAGAGATTAAATGTTTTTTTTTACCAGTGATTTTGATTTCATCTTCTGATTTTGCAAATTCCATTTGAACAATATGATTATCAGAACCATTTATCTTTATCGGTAAGTGACAGTTTTCTTTCAAAAATACTGTCGAAAATACCATTTCTCCAGTTGGCAATGTTGCAAGATCGAATCTCTACTGAAAGAAAGCTCAAACTTTGAGAACTCTTGACTCAATATGATATTTTGTTTGATTCCACATTGTCAACACATTTAAGGAACAGTTACATAACTTTGTGTGTAATTGGTGGTAATCCGTAACATTGTGTACACTCTGTGCCGGAACATTTACATTTCAAGTTCAAGTAGTCACAAACTAAACACAATGTTTCCAAAAAAATACTTTTAATATTAAGTTCGTAATGTGTAGAAACCGTTCCGTAACAAACTAACTAAAACACAATTTGGTCACAAAGTGTTCACAATATTACCGCACATCGCAACCAAATTGTAACTGTTTGTATGTGTTGTAAGCGTTTCGACACTGCTACTACCTTTACCAAGTCTGTGACCACTATTGACTTCTCGCGACCGAAAATGGTTATATGGGTAGGGATGATGACTAAAATTTTTTTATGATGTCATTCAAACCAGTTTTTGGAGAGAAACAAATGTTTGTATGGGAGCAACTACAATTAAAGAACATAAATACCCAAAAATTTGAGACAAAGATTGACCTCGCTGGTGGCAACGCAAAACGCTTCATACTAATAGACAGACAGGTATGACGTCACAGCCGACATTTGTTAGTACAAAGTACATGTATCGTTGTAACAAAAATCTGGTAAATTGTTGTTTCGGTCGCGAAATACTGCGTTTAAATACATAGTTGTTATGCAATTTTGTATCTATAAAAACGTAAAAATTATATTGGTAACTTTTAATTTACTCTTGTACAATAAAAAAAAAAACATATTTTACCTAAACTTTCAAGGTTTATATCTTTTTACGATTTTAATTATATTTTATAAATTATACTTTATTACGATGATTTGATGGTTTACTATCCATTTAGCATCACTACTTCACTACGTTATCAATTTGAACATGAGGCATCATGCCTATTGTACAATTTTACACTGTAGCCATTTAATAACATTGATAATTCCATTAAACTTAATACTGATATCAGTCGAGCGATCCTTTCTGAAAGTGCCATGCGACGCAGGACCGTTCTGAAGCTCCCTGTTTTCCTGTTGATCGGAGTCGTTTGAACATTGGCAAATTTGGTAAGTGCTAGGTGCTCGACGTCCGGCAAAACCAAGGTCACTCGGTACTACATTTTCCTAGACCTTTTTCAACAGTCCGCCGCGCTCGGTCGTCTAGCGGTGTCTACAGCCCTTCCAGGTCCTCTAGTCATAGATAAGCACAAACCACAAACAAACTTCGTTGAATATGAAATGGTGAAAAAATGATACCTACCGTTCATTACGAGTATATTGTTTCCGTCCAAGAACCATAGAAACAGTAGATGTTTTTATGGTTCAAGTAGTAAATTTTTTATTATGCTGTTATAAGTTCTTGTTGTTGTCCTTTCAAATTCTGGAATAACAAACAGGAAGCTAGTAAACCGATACAAGTCAATTTTAGGATGTTTCCATAACAATGTTAGCAATATAACTGTGTAGGTACCATATAGCAATATTTGTTTACGTCAAATCTCTATCTATATCTATGTTTATTAATAATAAACACTACCTAATTCTATTAATTTCGGGATTAAATAATTTCAATTTTATTAATTGACGAGTACTTAAGTAGGATTGCATAACGAGTCATCAACTTCGCATACAAGGATGTATTATGAAGTCCTCAATTGCACTGGGCCAGCTAAAAGAAAATCATCAATCATCAAACTTGGGATATGTATGTATGTAATTTTAGCAAAAACTACTAAACCGATTTTGATGAATCTTTCCAATAGTTAGACTCAGAATAGGACATAGCGTGGCGCTTTTTTATATGCAGCGAACGAAAACAACCATAGCATGCGAGCTCCGTACCTAAACACGTGCCTAAGTATGCGCATGTTCGAACTAAACGGCTTCCTAGCATCGTTTTGCCACCCCGCCTCCAACCCCGCATAATGGCAATGGCACCGGCACTCATTCTGTGAGGCATTTTGCGGCGCTACTTAGACTTTTATGGTTTTTTCGTTCATTGTTTAAATATAAATTCTTCAGAGGGAGATTGAAATAAGGGTTGAAAATATGTATGGGAATTTATATATTTTATAACATGAATTAAAATGATGATTTTGAAACATCGTAAAATGGTTCTATTTACAAGAAAACGAATTGCAACGTTTTTGAAAACTCATACCATAAGGGGGTTAAAAATGGGTTAAAATTTGCATAACAGTGAATCTCTTTTTGAGCTAGAGACTTGAAACTTTTTCGTAAAATGGTTCCATATTCATCTTCTAAAGGGATTAAAACTTGGTTGAAAGTTTGTATGGATCCAGACTACCACGATTTAACCTACCTGTCACTATATGGCATATGCTGTACACGTTTCTGAGGAAAAAATCAAAGTAGATCATTTTTGAATAGGGAAGATCCAATATTTTCAATTTTGCTTTTATTCGAAAGAATCGCATGTAGAATAGGCCACGAAAGTATAAAAAAAATAAAATACTATAATTTATACTCAAAACTCCCTGTTACAAACTGAAAATTTAAACTTTTGCGCCTAAACGGATCTACAGCTTCTGTGACGTCACTCATGTGTGTCACTCTCCATATTTGTTTGTCCGTGGTTCGTCCCTAGATGTCATAGACTTGCCTAAGTTTTGACAGGAGTGACGTCACCAATCACTGATTGTTGGATCAAATACACGTTCCGTTTCGCATTACTTCAAATCGTAATTATTGTTTGAAATTGGTATGAGCTAAAAACGTTTCAGTAGCTATTATTTTATGTTTTTTCGACATTCTGGTCACAATTAGTGATGGGTAACTACCGGTAATATTACCAAAGCGAGTATTTTCCCAGTAATGCTACAGGTAATATTACCAAAAAATGGAAATATACGGTAAGATTCAGGACTTTTATGAAAAGTCGAGGTTTTTTCGTGGTTAATACTAAAAATAGGTAGTATTAATATCCTTAGTAATGAAAAGGAGTGCAGGGTTATTTGCAAATAGTAAATTACCAATCTTACCGGTAACTTACCCAATGTTACTAGGTATCTTACCAATACTACTAGAAATATTACTGCCTTGTAAATTCAGCACAAACCTTTTGATTTGTTCCAGAATAAGTTACTAAATGTTTTTTTTGGTAGATATTGTAGTTTGTTAATTATTAATGTTGTCTTGTGAAAACAAATAAAATAAAATATTGATATTAAAAAATCAGTTTAATTACAACAATATAGAAAAAATCAACAAATAACAACGATCACAGATTAATTACAATCATATTTGTAAAGATTCATATAGGTTGCATATCGCAGTCAAATTTTCGTGTCTTTATTATACTTACGTCGTTACGTCTTACATATAATAAATAATATTTTAACTACAAAAATATAATTCAAGTATGTAATCTCAGTAAATCAGTCTTTGCAAAAATCACGTTTAAATGAGATAGATATACATTTTGTTCTAAAACTAATAAATCCAATAAAATCACATTTTAATCAGGTACTTCACATAATAATTTCGTTTGTCACATTAAAAATAGGTACTTAAACATTTGGTTCTAAAACTAACAAAATCACTTATTCTTTAACCAACTACTACTACTTATGTAGATAATTGATTACTACCAAAATTGGGAAACAAAATCATCTTCAATCAAAACTTCGTCGACACGCTAATAAAATTGTTTTTGATTCTCATTCGTTAGTATTTATGGCATAAATCAAGGATCAGTAAGAATGACATACCCTTCGAGTTCAAAATCATTCTCTTGGAAATCACCACAATCATCTTCGACGTCTGAAAAATCATCTTCAGAATCACTAGAATCTGATTCATCCAAACCTTCATCTATATTTTGGTTCATGGCTCTCGCTACTTTCGGTGGCGTTGACTCGTGCGTTAATTTCCAATTATGTGAAATATATGTTATTTTTCCAGCTCTGTTGGTTTTGAGGCGGTTTCTTTTTTTTGAATGAATACTAGAGAATGTAGAGAATGACCTTTCTACAGCTGCAGAAGTTGCTGGGATTGTTAATATTTTAACAGCTATTTGCCCTAAAGAAGTGTTAGCAAACAGTGTTTCCCACCATGTTACAGGTTCTGCAGTTGCTGCCAACTTACACACAAAGTCTTTTTCCCAAATACCTTTGTGCATTTTATAATCGGATAATTCCATTAGTACATTGGTTGATTCACCTCCAAAATTAAATATAACCTCGCATCCTTCCACGTTTTCTTGATTTGTTAATTGCATGCCTTGGCTTTTGGGATCCAATATTGTTGCCGCAAAATGGATAGGTTTCTGAGCATTTCTCTTCCTTTGTTCAAATTGGTATTGGTAGCATTTTCAAAGTTGTACACTACACTGCAAAATTTACACGTGTAACTTTTTTTATTATTTGTAGTCTTTTCAGTAAAATGGCAATACATTGTACTTCTTGGTTTCATTATTTATTCTTTCTTCACTACAAAACACAAATACGTGCACTCTGAATCATGCAAAGGTCCGAACTGAGGTACTAGTCCGATTCGCGTCCATTGTTCTATGTAAGATAAGAAATTTGAGTGAAAGAGACAAAAGATGTAAACCATTGGTGCATACTGCTCATTTAACTACACCCATAACCAGTAATTTTAGCGTGATTCTCTACTAATCGTACTCGTACTACAGTCTCGAATCCTACCGCCATTTGGGAATCTTACTGGTAAGATTGGAAAGATACCGGTAATATTACCAAACAGAATCTTACTGGTAATGGTAATATTACCGCGGCACATCACTAGTCACAATATAATGCTGCATCTTCCCTATTATACAATACCTGAATAGAGTTATACAATTAAATTGTAGTTTAAAACTTTATCAACACGACAAATGATTTATTAAATAAAACAATGCATTTTATTAAACGTTATTTTACCATACCACACCATACGTTACTTTGCCAACTGTCACGAATAATAAATGAGTAATTTGTTAAATAATGACTTATAATCAATGTTTTTTCAAGTAAATAATTATATACCTATACGAACACTTGGAAATAGTACGCATCTAAAAATATTGCGCCCATAAATTATCCGAAAATTCTCGCTTCGCACTCTTTTCCAAATACAAATGTTAACATTTAAAAAACCAGCAGACTCATAAGTAAATGCTTATCGCGCGTAAAAAGCTACAAAACAGATCTTGCCGATTACTGTAATCGTATACATGAATTTCACCTTATCTGTAGGTAACTTCCGCTGTCAGGAGTTAAGTGAACTTGGCACGCAAACCCAAGGTCACACGGCGGCCTGTTTGTCTTGATATACCCACATTTTTAACCCCCGACGCAAAAGAGGGGTGTAACAAGTTTAACAGGTGTATTTATGTATCTCTGTCGTTCGCTTTTGAAACTATCCATGGTCTTCGATATATCTTCGTACATAATAGCCTCCACTATAATCACGTGAGCGCAATACTTACGTAGATTTAAATGCTACGTTTTCCAAAAACGTTTGCTCGTTATTTTCTTGATTAAGTACTGCATCAAATTCTGAACCTATTCCGAGAATGCGGAGAGCAAACACTTTTTGTCTAAGCACGGCATTAAAATAAAATGAGAGAAGCTTTGCACGGCACGTTAAAAAGGTATTCCGGGGGTGATAATACTTCAAGTTTGCTCGGGTCTGGGAATGCTGCATTTTCTATGTCTCTATGTTGATCCTTAGAAAGACGTACTTTTAGAGCAATTCTATTATAAAACGCATTTTATCCTTCACCAATCGCGTCAAATTTAGCTCGTATAAAATGTCTTGTTTTATGCACTTCTTGTGCCTACAATGTACCTGCTGTTTTTTATAACATGCTCAGAAATGCAGGCATTGCGTTCGCGATAATAGACTGCGAAACACAGCAATTACAGCTTTGTGAATTTACAGCTCGGTAATGGAATTTGTATGTAAAGTCGCGGAATGAAATGGTTGTAGTTTTCAAATAAATTCATTTAAGCACAAGCCACCTTTACGCGCAAACAAATGTTACCTTTTAAAACTGTGTAACAGACGAGAGTGGTGTATTGAAAATGATGTTTAACTGTTTGAAAACAAAGTTCAAATTTACTTATCAGAATGTTCCTTGACTATTCATATTTGAACTAAAACCTTTTTATTAGTTTGATCGTGCCATTATGTTGTGTCAAGTTTCAAGGATTGAAGATATGCAGAAGAAGGTGAACTGATTGATCATAGTCATAATTCTGGTCGCCGCCTCCTCCCTAGTGCTGCACAAAGAGCCGACATAAGACGACAATATGAAGGTAACGGTTTTGTGTCAACCAACTATTACGCTGAAATGTATGAAGGTTGTCCAAGAGTAATAAGAAACGCCTTACACTCTATGCCATTGCATTATACACGTCACGCCAAAAATACTGCTATGACTGATCATCATAAGACAGCACGCTTGGAATTTGCACGCATGCATTTGAGCGACGATTGGAGTACGAAAATATTTACCGACGAAAAATGCTTCAAATCGAACCAACATGGGAGCTACATTTATGGAGATATAACGGTACGAGATATACAGAAGACCATGTCCCCACCCAATTTCAGTTCCAGACGAATTTCGGCTAATATATGGGGATGGATGTCAGCGGATGGAGTAGGCGAGCTCGTTCTATTTATCTTAGAAATAAGTACACAAGGTGTACCTACGGTCAGAAATGTAAACTACAACCAGGGAAAAAGTTTTGGATGGCAAGGAAAACAATTACCAATTCTAATTAAATCTATTGATTCATAAGAATAACGTTTTTATCTATAGAATTGCCATGCATAGGTATATATCTTAAACTAAATTTATAATCATGGAGCTAGTGTTGGGTACACATGACAAATAGAGACATCTTCAGATATTTGTAAGCACTTTGGCCGCTCTGAAATATCTGATGGCGATTGTATGAGTACCTCATTTCCAAAAATGAGGCGCTCGCCGCGTCGCGTCGTGACTTTACACGACGCCGTGGAGTGGATTTCTACGGCGCCGCACCTTGAGGTACTGCGGCGCCGCGCCGCCGCCGCGCCGTTTCATGGTGACGACGCCGTGTCGTAGACATGGTAACCGAAGCCTTAAGTATCAATCGGCGCAAAAACAAGTGTTGACCATTGAGCATTGAATATTTCATATATTCTTATTTATCTACCTCCATTACGTACATACAATATTGTATCGTAGAGCAGTTTTGCCCAATTAAATGAATCAAAATAATAACTTAGGCCACAGTAAAGCCGACGGTTTGAGATCCAGAGACTACACATAATATGACAACCTAATATTGATGATCATAATTGAATCTGCATATGTCGTCACGTACCTATAAACATAATATACTCGTGTGTACTCGACAACTACATTTATACTCGTGTGTACTCGACAACTACATTGCATGCTTCCAACTTGATGATTTTAGTTTCTTTGGGTAATTTGAAGAAATGTTGCTATTAGTCAATGTTGTCATTGAACTCATATAAAAATAATTAACTTACCAAAGTTTTTAACAGCAAGTAATGAGACGCTGGATAAATACCACAATTTATGTAATTCCCGCGTCTTGACTAGCCTATTTAACACAAGCTACAAATACAACCACATCACAATGCAGGCATAAGCAGATCAATACAAATGATTACTTCGCCGGTTAAGTATCATTTATCAATGCTATGCAATATATGCATGACATATTTTGTTTGGCTGCTGTCAAAAAAGGGTTACGTTTCGATTCGTGCCTTTCGGTTTCTGTGTAACCCGAGTCGTAAATAAATTTTTTTTTTTTTTTTTTTCAAACATGTAATATATTCCGAGCAATGACGCGCAGTTGCAATGTCCAAGAGTCAACCAGATGGCTCGCAGTATTTGAGCTCCCGAAGTGTTCTGGAACCTCCCTGTGCAACCCGGACTGAGCTAATTTGGAATGTCTTTTACTCGACCTAATGTCGCCTGCGTGTTACATTACATACAGTACGAGTATGTACCTACCATTTACATATATTTCACAGTGTTCCAGCTTTGTCAATTCCAGGAAACTTACATATTATGTAGATAGGTAGTTGGTTAATATTTAGTATAAAAATTGGTGTTACGACGGGCCTGAATTGTTATACAGGATGTTTATTTTTTCTGACCAAATGTAACTTGACATTTTATTACAATTCTTATTCTATTTGACGATCGTAACATAAATTCATATACGAGTAGATTAAGCTAGCTTTAATTTATATCGTAATTGAATATTGTGAAATAATCTAAATCAAAATCTGTATCTGTTTAGGCTATAATGCGTCTTTTTAGATATTTAAGACAAAAATTAAACATTTATTTTTAACGTTTTAATAATAATGTATTTCCCAGTAGTTAAAACTCGTAACCGTGAAATGTGGAAGGGGCATGACCGATAGTGTACTGGCCAAATGGATTAATTGCCGGTTCCAATAATCAATCCACCGATAGTTTTCCTTACCGGCAGTTACATTTTGACAGATTACCCGTAGAAAATGTGTCAAAATGTAACTGTTGGTAAGGAAAACTATCGGTGGATTGATTATTGCAACCGGCCATAAGTCAGCGCCGGTTCTGAGTATGGTAGCAGAACAAATGGAAAGCTTCTGCCAAATCTGCCCCTTTTCTACAATACAACACGCAGACGGAAGTGATGCTACGTTAAAACGGGATAATGAGGACCTAAAAATTAATTTTCAGAATGGTTACACCATCGTGAACCATTTCGACAGTCCGAAAACCTTGTTTCATTAAGCACAGGTATGGTATCATCATATCAGCCGAAAGACGTCCACTGCAGGACATAGGCCTCCCCCAAAGAGTGCCAAAGTGACCGGTCCTGCGCCACCCGCATCCAGCGGTATGGTATAGTAGGTGGCAACGTTACTAATTGTTATGATCCATAAAGTATTGGAAAGCAGATAATGCAGGAAAGAGTGGGTCAAAACTTTGAAGGCTTTTTAGAGGAAAAAGCGAGTGCTGCCGTTATCTTCAGTAAAATCAGCGGTCAAAATCGACGATGATAAGGTTTGAATAGAACCTGAAACAATATTTCAACGTATCTGTTTCGCAAAAAAAGACCAAGAGGAACTTAAAACCATTTTCGAATATGAACTGGCTCACATTGATGGTGATTTCCTGATGCACAAAGTCATCTGGAAATGGGGAATGAATGTTCGGACCATCAGAAACACGTACATAATTTATGTAAAAAAACATTTACACATTTAATTAACACAAACACATAGTTGAACGAAGACGAGGTCTCCTCGACTTGCGAATACACGAAAGTCACTCGGTGTCATTGGTGCGAAGATATTCAACACTGTCCCAACTGAAATAGTTAACTCGGCAAACAATGCAATATTTATTGATAGGATAAAAATTCTATTAGTTGACATAGCATAGATGAATTTATATTAAAGAAAAAAATAATATTAAATATTACAATCTATGTAACCTATTAACATGCGATAGATCAGTGAGAGTGGTATATTGTCAGTGGTTGCAGGAGAAGGTAGCAGAAACTCCTTCTTCTTTATCAGACTATTTTACACGAAATGGTATGTGGGACCGCCACAATGATCAATATTGGAGTTGGCTGAACCCACACGTATGTCGTGAATCTGCCCATCAATACCGGTTTTCCTTTAATGTTTGGGCTGGTATCCACGGAGATAATATCATTGGTCCGGTACGTATTAATTGACGGCACACTAAATCGTGGACGATTTCTAGACTCATTAAACGGGCCAGTTTCTGATTACCTAGACAACATTAGTCTCGCAAGCTACCAACGGGCATGGTTCCAGTTAGATGGAGCACCGGCACATTCCGTCCTAGAGGCAAGAGACCGCCTCAATCAGATGTTTGATGAGAGATGGATTGGACGCTGCCCTGTTAAGCCAATCTCACGTATCTTGAGATACAGCAGTTTGGGTTAACCGGGTTAAATCGATTCTAAATAGTGTCTTATATATATACGCACAAGGTGTTCATAATTTTTCCCATAATTTTCGCCAATAATCAACATGTCAAACTCCGTTTTTTAAAAGTCGATTTACGCACATTCCCGTATCTTTAGTTACCACAAATAAGCTTAACAAGCGCGATTCGTTTGAGTTTTGCCAATTTGCGGTATCTTGCGATACGTGAGTTCTGTGGGTAGCTTGGTCATGTGTAATAGGAGGGTAGGGCGGATGAAAATAAAGACAGTCTGAGCAACGCATTGGTGGTGTTAATTATCTCCCTGCCCATATCAAGTACATTACATGGCGCAGCCGGTTTAAAATAAGAGTGAATGAATAAAAATTGAAGGGAATTGTTTACTTGAGGGATTTATAGTGGAGTGTGGTGAAAAGTGCATTGTGGCAAACCAAAAATGGATACAGTTCTGCGGCCGCCTCCTCCATTTTGTTTTGAGAACAATTTGTCGAGTGTCACGTCAGGAAATTTAAGTAGGCAATGGCTAAAGTGGAAGAAATCTTTTGAGATCTATTCAAAAGCTTGCGAGCTTGGTAAAAAAACTGAGGACGTGCAAGTGAGCATTTTACTACACGTCATAGGGGAGCAGTGCCGCGATGTCTACGAACAGTTCACGGATAAGATAACTACAGTTAAGGTGTTGCTGGAACAATTTGACAAATATTTCTTACCGACAAAAAACCTAACTATTGAACGGCATAAGTTCTTCTCGAGAGGTCAACAAGAAGGTGAATCCGTCGAACAATATACTTTTGAATTAAATAAATTAGCCAATACATGCGAATTTAAAGACTTAAAGGATGACCTAATTAGAGATAGATTAATATGTGGATTGAGAGAGGACGCGTTAAGAGAACGTTTGCTGCGGGAAAGCGAGACCTTGACCCTACAGAAAGCTATTGATATATGCCGCATAGCCGTAATGTCTCGCATGCAGGCAGGACATATAAAACAGGAAGTCTCAGCGGAGCACAGCGCTTACGAGCTCACGGCTAAGGAGGATAACCAGCAGCTGTGTGATGTACACTGGCTACGTCGGTCGGCTACAGATCGCGCGGCACCTAGCCGCGAGTGCCGCTGCGGAGCGCGAGCGCTGCCGCCGCCGGGCCGCGCGCCGCCTCCGAGACCGGGTGCAGCGGTGACGTCATCGCGCAAGAATGCACAGTCGCGTGTAAACAACCGTAGACAGTGTGACTATTGTGGATCGGTACATGACAAATTTAAATGCCCTGCTTATGGTCAACGCTGTGCGAAATGTCATAGGTCTAATCATTTTGCAAAGGTGTGCCGGGTGTACGCCGTGCAGGAGAGCTCCACGGATCAGGTATGTCTCATTAACTCTGTTACTTCAGATAAGCATTGGAACGTAGACCTTGCAATTAATGGAGCAAGTATAACTTTTAAATTAGACACAGGAGCTGATGTAAACGTCCTGCCTCTGCGTTTCTTATCGGAAATAGGTCATAGTGTAGGTGATTTAATACGAACTCGTGTAAAATTGACCGGATACGCGGGAAATGAAATTCAGGTCGTAGGTAAATGTCAGCTGAAAGTGAAGCATAAAGATGCATTCTTTATTGTACGTTTTATCATCGCAGACGTTACGTCACCACCATTGCTGGGTAAAACGGCCTGTGAAGAATTAAACTTAATAAAGCGTGTTATGGCCGTAAATGCCCAGGAGACTAATAATAGTTTAGGGATATTAGATGAGTATGGGGATGTATTTCAAGGGATGGGATGTCTGCCCGGGGAGTACAGGATACAGCTGCAACCGGGCGTGCGACCGGTGGTGCACGCGCCGCGCAAGCTGCCACTGGCGCTGCGGGACGCGGTCAAGGACAAACTGGACGATATGTTGCGGCAACAGGTTATCGCGAAGGTTGAGGGGCCCACGGACTGGGTCAACAGCATGACTGTTGTGAAGAAAGCTAATGGAGACCTTCGCATCTGTTTGGATCCTCGGGACTTGAATAAAGCAATTCGCCGAGAACATTTTAAATTACCCACTCTCGACGAAATTACAACAAAATTATCAGGCGCGAAATATTTTAGCACCCTTGATGCCAAACAATCTTTCTGGCAGGTAAAACTGCACGAGGAATCGACTGATCTTTGTACATTCAATTCAGTGTTCGGTAGGTATAAATTTTTACGAATGCCGTTCGGTATTTCGTCGGCTTCAGAGGTTTTCCATAAAAGGCTTTATGAACAGTTTGATGATATAGAAGGCGTAATACTGTTTATCGATGATTTGCTAGTGTACGGAGACACGAAGGAAGTGCATGACAAGCGTCTACAACAGGTGCTGGACCGTTGCAGGCAAATCAACATCAGGCTTAACAAGGATAAGTGCAAGGTAGGGCTTACAGAGCTAAAGTACTTAGGGCACAAGATATCGTGCCGGGGAATACAGCCAGATGACTCTCACACGTCAGCTATAAGGAAAATGCCGAAGCCTGAAAACACTAAAGATTTGGAACGATTTTTGGGTCTCGTAACCTATGTTGGTTCCTTCATACCGCATCTGTCGGAAAAAACCCATTTACTGAGAGAGCTTCTAAAAAAGGATATCGCCTGGCACTGGGATGATAGACATGAAAAATGCTTCAACGAGTTAAAACAGTGCCTAGTAAGTCCACCCGTCTTACAATACTTTAGCTTAGAAAAACCGGTGACGCTTTCAGTAGATGCATCGAAAAACGGTCTTGGTGCATGTTTGATGCAGAATGGATTGCCGGTATGCTATGCCTCGCATTCTCTCACTAAAGCCGAGCAAGCGTACGCGCAGATTGAAAAAGAGTTGCTGGCTTGTGTTTATGCGTGCGAAAAGTTTTACTGTTACATTTATGGACATTCGGATGTTATTGTGGAAACAGATCACAAGCCTCTGGTGAGCATAATTAAAAAGCCTATTGCTGGAGCACCGGCACGTCTCCAGCGTATGTTACTCAGGTTGCAACCATATACATTTGAATTGGTGTACAAGCCGGGCAAATATCTGTACATAGCAGACGCCCTGTCGCGCGCAGTGGCGATAGGCGAAGCGGGTACAGCGCCCGATGAGCCCCGCGATCATTTAGAGCTCCAGGCGCAAGTATGTGCGGTGGCTGTTAGCAATCCTTTAACTGACTCGCATTTCATGGAATTGCAGAGATGTTCAAAACTAGATAGCGAAATTGAAGCTTTAAAGAAGATAATAAAGAAGGGCTGGCCTGTACATCGGAGTCAGCTGGAAAATACATTAAGACCGTATTGGGATTGCAGAGACGAATTGACAGTTGCGTATGACATGATTTGGAAGAGTCAGCGTATAGTCATACCTAAATGCATGCGTCAAACCATGCTTAAAAAAATACACATAGGACATTTAGGAGCAGTGAAATGTAAACTGCGAGCTAGAGAAATCATGTACTGGCCCAATATGAATACTCAGCTTGATGACATGATTTCTCACTGCCAGGCTTGTCTATCTCATCGCAAAGAGAATAGCAGAGAACCTATGTTGTCGCATGAGATTCCATTGAGACCATGGTCAAAAATAGGTGCGGATATATTTCATTTCGCAGGATCGTCTTACCTAGTTGTCATTGATTATTTTAGTAAATTTGTAGAAGTAAGTAAGCTAAATAACATGACGTCATCGCATGTTATTGATCGGTTGATAGACATATTTTGCAGACAAGGTGTTCCGGAAGTAGTTTTTTCTGATAACGGGCCCGAGTTTTCATCAAACTTATTTCATCACTTTAGTAAAGACTGGAAGTTTAATCACTTAACATCGTCGCCGAGGTACGCCCAATCTAACGGGCAGGTCGAGAAAGCAGTCCAGACAATAAAATCAATTTTGAGGAAAACTTGTCATGATAACACAGATTATAGAATGGCATTGTTGGAGTTTTTGAACACGCCGATTAGCGATAAAATAGCTTCTCCTACAGAAATATTGAACAATAGAAAGCTAAGGGGCATTTTACCTTGTTCACCTGACTTATTGAAACCGACGTACATAAGTCACGCACAACTTAGACAGGAATTCAAAATACGGCAGGCAAAACAAAAACACTACTATGATAGAGGAACCAAAAGTCTAAAATCACTGCGTCCTGGGCAACCAATAAAGGCGCGCATCAATGGTAACTGGGAATACGCTACGGTGGTTAGTCTTGTAAGCCCAAGGTCCTATTTGGTTCGACTTGAAACGGGTAGATTGATCCGCCGAAACCGTCGTCAGCTGATATGGGACTCGCCGCGTCGTCCGCCCGTGGATACTCTTATTCACGCTGACCCCCTCCCGTACGAAACGATAAACTCGCCGGTAACGCATCCTCGGGACAGTATAAACGCGGAGGCAGACGTTTCCAGCAGCTCCACGGACCCCCACTCCTCAGAGTCTAATAATAATAATTCAAATAGTAACTATGTGACACGTTTTGGCAGGACAGTGAGACGTCCTGATCGGTGGGGATACTCTGAGCCCGGAGTACCACAACGTCCACAACGCAACTTCCACAACTAAGTGTATACCTAGGTACCTATATAGTTACTGGTAAATATGTAGCTAGAATTCTAAGATAACTAGAATGAGCTAAATGTGTCCGACCACTTCACAAAATAATTCATTAAAATAGGTTAGGTACCGATATAATCAACTTCACTAATGTAAACAAACAGTATTAAAAATGAATAGTTGCCTATCCTTGCATGCTCGTTGAACATTGTTTCAAAACTTTGTTATTAAGTATCTACATATTGTAAATATTTCGATGCTGCTATGTAAAATAATAGTAGGTATAGTTAGTTAGGTAAGCAAAAGCATTATTGAAAATGTAAACAAATGAATCATTTAGAATGTTTAATTAATAACGTATACCTAAACGAAAGCAATGTTTCAAATTCCTTATGTAATGTGTGTACTTTTACTAGTTTAAGAGATAATTCGAAATGTTAAAATAAAAAAAAATAAAAAAAAAAATATTCACAATAAATTAAAGTGCCCTGATATTTTGAAAATATTAGATAAGGCATGTTTGATATCAAGTTTCGCAAAGATGAAATATACCTACCTAGTGTAGTTAGTGTTAGTATTAATGCATGACAATTTTATAAAAGAAAGGGGTTGTGGGTAGCTTGGTCATGTGTAATAGGAGGGTAGGGCGGATGAAAATAAAGACAGTCTGAGCAACGCATTGGTGGTGTTAATTATCTCCCTGCCCATATCAAGTACATTACAAGTTCGGCGCAACCGTGCTAGTATAAAAATGTCGCGCGCGGTACTTGCTCGAGTTACGCCAAACTCATCTAGGACATCGGGGGCGTAATATTTGCCGAACTAGCATTCGCTTAGCATTACGTAGGTAATGGATGAATGGTATAAGATATAAGAAATACTTAGTTAATGATCAAAATATAAATTGTACATTTATAGAGGTCCATGAAGACTAAGTGACCATGTTTAATTATTTTATGTTCCAATGAAAAGATTTAGTGATAAAACTTTATGTTAACGATTACTTTTATGATTTTTAGTGTTAGTTTAGTGCTACCCACGGAGTATAAGCAGAGGCCGGATTCACGTATTTATAGATACCGCATTTCGCGTAATTCAAAATGTATGTAATTTTAGAGCGTTAATTTTGTTAATTAGGCATAATTAAATAACTTAAATGCTATAATAGTTAAAAACATTTCTTTTGATTAGCTACATTATTTCTTAGTTGAATAATATTTTTTATTTCATAAATGGGCCATAAATTTATAAGTTATGACAAGTCAACAATGTCTGTCTAAAACTTAAACAGCGTTTTTCTCGAAATGGCCATTTCAAAGACACATGAGATTGGCGTTAAGCCGCAGCGCTATGGACCTCGAACATGGGGTTTTGTAAAGGACGAAGTTTACGCAAGTGATGTGGACATGGACACCCTAGAAGACTTTTACCTTTCCGTGTCGACCGAGTCTGCATTAAGTAGATCATCATCATCATCATTAAGTAGATATTATCTCAATATACCTAGTTAGTTTATAAGATTTATAAGGTAAATCGTAGTGTAATAATTGAGGGTTCATGTTTTCTGCCAACAAACTATTATGCAGTTTTGCAGATTAGATTATAATTTTATATTATGTACCTACCTGTTTTTTGTAATAAATAAATTAAAAATAATAGAAAACCCATCACTCTACCGGTGTCAAACCTAATAGACAGTATTTGAATAATTTATCATCTGGTGATGCGTTATCATCATACTCATAGTTACTAAATAGGAGTTGATCACGGTACGCTTGACGTAGAATATCGAGCAATATCCGGCGAGACGCGGCCCGTGAATAGGCTGGCGCCGGCGCTGGCTTCGCAGTGCTGCTTCCTGTTTAGCCTGTTATCTTGATGTTCGATACAGTTGCGTACCACCAGTTGTTTAGCACCAGTCCAGAGGTTAAGAGAAATAGGCGAACAATGCACATAACTTTAGCGGTTGAATATTCAAGTTACATTAGTTTTTGAATAGAATCCCATTGATTTAACAAGCGGACATCGTCATGTCCGCTATTAAGATTTTTCATGTCACTACAGCAGACTGAGAAACTGTAATTAAATCTAATGGTGAAAGTAAAACATGCATTAAGTAGGTACTCTTAGGCCATCGTAACTTATCTCGACCGCGCTCGACTCGAGCGGAAAGAGCTGGTACTCGACAACCAGTTCAAGTGCGCATTATTGGCTCGCACGGCAAGAGTGCGAGTATTTTTAAATTGATGGGAACCACAAGTTAACTCGACAAATCAAGCTTAATGCTTCTTTTCGGAAGAATTCATGAATCTTGCTCTGAAATTAGCTTACATGACAACATTATTTTCCAACAAACCCAATATCTTCCACGTTTTGAGACACTTTCCAAAAGGTCCTTTGTATAACAAACCCGATGTTTGACAGTAACCCTGCCGTACGTAATTAGGTACCATATTGCTGGAAATCGGTATTTTCATAGTAAACGACAGACATCACGTAATTCTAACGGATTGTCGTGTTAGCTGTATATTATCAAGTTAGTTTTTATGAACGAGCGAGCAAAGCGTAGGAATTTCTCTGTTCAGCTTGGGGCCGACATTAGTTTCATATGTCCGGATGTCCCGCTGGCCATTCATATAGTTTTGACTTTAGGAAATACGAATATAATACCATTTGGTTATAAAAACGAGCAATATTTTTGGTTTATTATTTGTATGTCACGTGACCGAATTACACCATATAACCATAAGCGCGAGCGAGACAGATATTTGCCTCTTTCTTTAGGACATGTGAGATGGGACTATTCTTTCGGCTCGGATGACGTCACGGTAATGGCGGCTGCCGTTTTTGAATTGTATACTTTGAATAAACATATTGTTTAATTTTCCGTCTGTTTTTTTCACTTTCCTCGTAATTGATATGAAAAGTAGAGTGTTTAACTCGGGTGAAAGTCACCCATTTCTGACTCGATCCATTTGCGCTCTCACTTCGTTCAAGCGCCAAAATATCTCGTCATAAATGGGTGCCTTTCAGCCCTTGGTTAACAATCTACTATTTCATATCTCATGCTCTGAAAGTGGGTAGTTGTTGTTCTAAAAAGTGTGCAGAAAGTGATACGTTTCTACTCTAGTGCAGAAAAGTAGTGAATTCCAATTAGTCCTCGCCTTATAAGCACTATACGGGAATTAATTCTAATAAATGTCAACGCTTATCCCGCCACTGACAATGGGAAATAATTTTATTCTTACTAGTTCATGGAATTTATTTTATTAAATATACAATAAGTTTATGTTGTAAGTTCATTACTTTTATTTTAGCTGAAATTTCAGGGTCTATGAGAAGGTGAAAAATGGAATACACCAACAAACCGTTTTTTAACTTAAAGTTGTGCATGTGAGCTAAGGCAGAAACGCATACAGCCACTTTTTAACTAAGGTACGAGTAAAACACCCAACTTCGACACAGCACCAGTGTTCGACATTAAAAAAGTTTACAAAAAAAAAGTATTTTCTAATTTTCGAACGCATTTGAAACATAAACAATAGACGAGGATTATCTAGCTGTCATTGCGGATGACGTTTCATACATTCGACTATTTTTAATGAAATGGCGTGGACATATGTTTCGACCGCGGGAGATCTCCAACAAAAGCCAGTTTTCTTAGTGAAGTCACTAAGGAGGTGTGTAAGATTTATTGCCCATAACTTTGAATTGTTTTGCTTTATCGAAACTGTTAGTTATTTATAACATTGGGATAGAAATTGACTACTTTTGAATAATGTCATTACAAGGCTGAGGTTATATTAAAATGTCAAAACACGCCTGTCGCTAATTGGAGTTTTTTTTCTTCGCCTTTTCAATTTTTCGACAAATAACGAAACGTTTTTTATTATTATTTTGTGTAGCTTATTTAATTATTTAGCTAAGTTTGTTTAGCACTCTAAATATATAGTACTTTCATTTAAATGGTCAAACTGCTTACAATGATCGACAGCCGTGTCGATGATTAGATTTTCCGTATGTTCCAATGATCGACAGTCGATGTGTCGATGATTGGATATTCTATATGTTAGTCTACATGTTCCAGTAACCGACATTGTTTGCAGGAATGGCGCCTAAAAAGAATTAGACGTCTTTTTGCAGATGGTACTTAGTAACCTAAGTAACAAAAGTGTGATTAAAAGCCATATTAAATAAAAATTGAACTATTCGATAAAAAAGAGGATTTTTGAAAAAAAAATAACACTATATTATTCAAAAGTTATTACATAACTTACCTACGCATTACATGCCCCAGTATGTTATAAGCTAATTAAAATGATTAAAATACTGAATAAGACTTTTTTTTTGGGAGTGGTGTTGAGGTTAGGTCGATAATTGGATTACGATAAATAGAACATGTTGATTACTAGATCGCGATTATTGGAACATGTCGATTACTGGGTGTCGATATATGGGATTTTGCATTCGATAACTGGCGGGAAATTCTTGGCGATGTATAATATGTGAGTAAAAACCTGATGGCATCATTAAGTAAAAAAATAACTTGGCAGCCCTATAGAATTTTCGTCTTATGAAATATAATTTTTTCCTCGCAAAATGTGATGAAAAACGTCGTATGAAACGCGTGAGCTTCGATATACATCCTCGGCTCTCTTATCATGCTCACCTGCGGCTCGCGTGAACAATTCCGCCTCTGATGTAATTATCAACATACCTCACTTGTATCACAATGTACTATTATGATTTCTAAATCCACCAATCACAACCCTTTAAAAAAACCATTTGTATTTGCTATCAACTAACCAGAATACAGGTAGATATTAAAATCGACCAATCAGGAAACAGAATTCATTTCAACATTAGTGTAATTTTTATTCTCTAAATCACAATCATTAAAAAAAACTCCTCTGACCGTCTATAGCCGCGTCCAAACGCAAGCATGGTTGATTGCATATATGGCATAAGCTATGAGATTGAGCGGAATAGACTGCTGCCGCCCCCGTGGCCCGTATGGGTGTTCGTGCGCGCAACATTAACAAACGTTCAGGTAGAATTTCTATGTAAAATGATCATATGTACAGTCAGCATCATATAGTTAGTAGCAACCAAAGAAGCCAAATAAATCGGAACACGTCTTTATTACCAAAGGAGTAAGGACGTGTTACGATATATTTGGCTACTTTGGCTGCTACTAACTATACGATGCTGACTGTAATACTTGTCTACATATTTATGTATCTAATGTTGGTATTTTATATCATAACTACACAAATCATGTTTTTGAACTCAAGTCCTTTAGTAATGCATTATTTTTACCAGAAAGGGTTCCTGATACTAATATAAAGGAGAATGTTAGTGAACCGTAAGTTTGTAGCTTAAAAAGTTTGCATGTTAAGCTGACGACGTTACAATTTCATTCACAGACTCAAAAAACAAAATTTATGTTAACTACACGCTGAGCAATATAACTTTGAATCGCCAGCAAGTAATCCGCGACCTCGTCATCCTTTTTGATGATAAATTAAACGCCCATTTCCATTATGATGACAAAGGATTTCAAAAAGGATACTCAAACTTTCAAAATTATATACTGCTCTTTAGTTTTTCTACTCCTGTCCCGTTATCCGTCATTTACATAGGCTTTAGCTCAAATACAATGACACCGATAATAAGTCATCGAGAAACTCTATGCTCTATGGCCCATAAATGCACTGTTTAGCGTACTTTAAAGGTTCATAACTTTTTCATAAAAGCACTGTATACCACGATGTCAAATCATGTAACTTTTTTTAGGGATCTCACAGACTGGCGCGGCCTTGCCGCGGCGGTCAATAGAAAACTTGTCATAAGCTGTTAAATTTACTATCGTCCGCCACCGCAGGCCGCGCCAGTGTGTTGCAGGCCTTAATCGGCCGATATATTGCAGTGATACCAACTTCATAAGCAAATTTTTCGAAATAAAAAGTGTTTATTTATAATTTACCATTTGTATAAGTATTATAAATTATTTACAAAAATAATAATAAATCGTCATCTATTGTGTGTTAATTTACATGTTTTATAAATTCTTGGTATTATTTATAATAATAAACAGTTCGGATTCGGTTCAGGTCCGGATTCGGTTTGGTGCGGAGGGCAAACAAATTAAAAACTAAACAAACCATAAACAAGAGGTATCATATTTCTGATTTCCCACCAAAATACAGTTCAAAATGAAAAGACGAAAGAAACTAGATAACTCCTAAACTATTAGGGATTTTATAACTAATAGGTGTTTGTGAAGACAAAAGTGTACATTTATTTTAAAATGGTCAAAGGAATTCAGAACTGCACTACTGAAGAAATTACGTGAGCAGCAAAATAACGAATAGAAAACTTGCTGCCTGAAAAGTCTAAATAATGCAATTTATTTAAAATTTGTCGTAGAAAAAGTATTGTATGCAACGGTGTATACCTAACTGGTCTAAAAACGCTCGTGGCGTCTTTAATTGCGATGCTCGCCAGGGCTCTCATCGCAACCCACGACACTCGCGTTTAAGACCCTTCTTATACAAAAGTTGCATAAAATACTATTATTTAAAATTATTCTTTCTGTGCACACATATTTCGAGATATAGTAGAAGAGAGAGAGATCCGAACATATTGCATATTTGTATTTTTGTAGGTATAAACTTCAACTCGTTTTGTGAGCCTAATTAAATAAATAAAATAAAATATGTGCTATATTTTGTCCCGTGTCTCCGCCTGGGTTTCTTCGTGATACACGGGCGGAGCTGCGCGGGTAGCTAGTTTTTTTAATTTGCATTATTCGATTCATTTCTTTTTTATTGAGAATATCGCTTATTTTCTTTTCGTTGTACAGTCGACTACAAAGAGATCTATACGGCCAATGTTACAAAAATATGTATACACGACCTTAATGTCAAGGCAATACAGTGTACCTATATTTCATATCTCTATTTTAGCTATTTCGATGTGCTATTCGTTTGTTGTACTAATCGTTGTAGGGAAAATCAAGTAAATTGTTGTCTATTTTGTTCATATTTTTTAATTTATAGTTTACAATAGTTTGATGGTTTACTATCCATATTAACTACGCTATCAATTTTAACTTGAGTCTCAACAACAGCCCTATTGGCTAGTAGATTACAAGAACAAAGGGCTTGAATCGTGCTCTCGATGGAGTATAATGTGTGGAAACAGTTACGTCCTTGACCTGTCGGGTTCCAAGGTCGTGTAAGCAAACCCAGTTGCGACCTCGGAACGGAGCAGCCTTTCGTAGGTAGCCAAGGTATTTTACTGCTGTCTAGAGTTTTCAATGATTTAATACGATACGAGTGGTCTATTTACGCCTCTTTAACAGGGGTTTGTTGTGGCAAGTTGTTGTGCAGCTCTGGAAAGTGGGTCGCAGTTTTGTAGAATAAACAGTTGGGTTGGGCTGTGGTGGCGTCGTGTTATAGATATAATCATTATTGAACGTGAAACCAACTTCTTCTCATCTCACCGATCTGAAAGTAGCATTTTTAGAGACTTTCGGACAAACTAACACCTTCGTACGACGTACCATAGCGTAATAGTTATTTCAAATACACCCAAGATTACGACTTCCAAGACTTATTAATTCAATCTTCTTCAAGGATACATTTGGAAAAATGCGGGTGTAGATTTTCTTGTTTTTACACTATCGGGAGAAACGCTGGGAATTCTCCAATAATGATGACATACTTTTATATAACGTGTAGTGAAGTCGTCCTCCAATTTCTTTTAATGTGCTGTAACAACAAGTAGTTTCTACACTTACCTACCTTATGCAGTCGAATTGAAGCTACACACTATAAAAATAACATGAAAACCTTGAAAGTCATGTCTAAACTTTTTGTCGATTTTTTTATGTTACCTACACAACTGTGAACTGTTTAGCTTTAGTGGGTACAGTACAGAGGTAAGTTAAAAAAAATATTTTAGTAGATAACTAAACTACTAACTACTCACCTTTCCAATTAAGTATGAGGAACAAACTTTATAATATTCCGGTCTAGTCGAATGGACACTTTTCTCCAAGGCTTTATGTATAGCGTAACAAAAAATGATCGATCGAATTGAGAACAACGAAAGCTTTAGAAACTCCAAAACAATGCACATTTTTTTTTCGCAACCTATACGTACCACAAAGAGGAAACTTAAGTGAGCGCCGCAGATCGCGAGCTCGCGATTCGCGAGCCAAGCACTCGCAACCGTAAAAGCCTACATTAGTTCCGGCTTCAGTTATGCTTTTACTCGTAAAATATTGTCGGTTAAAAGGGAGCCTTGAGCATTTCCAGCTGCAAGCACAAATACTCGTAATGCATATGTCCGGGTAGGGACCCACCGCCATAACGGGTCGCTATGTAAACTCTCGAGTAATCAACTAAGTGCTAGCATTCAGGGTTGAAGCCGTGCTAACTACCTCAACCTCGACGCGTTTGATACGGGCAATTAGTTCGTTTCAAGGAACGCGTAAGCGAATATCCACTAGAAATTAGACAAATTATATTCATATATTTCACCTTGAAAACTAGGTGTCCAATATTGTAAGAAAACACAGCTTCGCACATCGCTGCTGGATAATCACCGGTGTCGTAAGTTGCCTACCACCTTAAATGATTGTTTAAATGATGGATATGCTATTAAAAAAATATACGATAGGTACATGTACTTAGATTTATAAAATTAATCGATATATTAAAAAAAATGTAATTCCCTTGCGGTCGTTAATGACTTTTGTTGTTACAAAGCGACCTTAAATAAATAAAATAAAAACCTATTATAGACAACTCAGTGCATTTACGAGTGGATATTTAATATCAAGAAGAGAAATATATAAAAGTAAAACTCAATAAGTGTGCATAAAATGTATATAGAATAGCAGTAAGAACCATTAGAAGATACGAGTAATACGGTTTAGGAAGAGAGCAGGATAATGACAGTTCACGCTGTTTTCGTTAGAAGGTAAACTTAGATGCGCAATTCCTTATCGTGGGAGGCAGATCATTCCAGCACTTAGTAGCTTGGAAACGGAAGCTGTCACTGTACGCTGCACATTTGTACTTTCGTACAATGAGCGGTTTGTGATTGGCTTTAGTGAGTGCGTTCCGTTCCGCAAGTACAAAATAATGTTTATTTATCTTCGTCTAAATTGATTTTATCTAAAAGTTTGCAGCCTTTGTTAAATAACAGTTTGCTAGTACTTTGGTTTCATGTATTTACGAGTTCTTTGGCCGAAGTAATTATTCGTTGTATATTCCAAAATTTCTAAACATCCATAGTATCTTAGCAAAAAGCGAGTTTACGAGTGCGACGGGTGATTAGTCGCAGCACTCGCTTGAGGTGGCCGAGAAATACATTCACCTGCTCAAACCTCCACTGGTAACCAAGCGAAAATCTCTTGGCGAGTGTCTTGTTTGCCCAGCGATGATAGCTATTGTCGCTGCGACAACCTAGTGAAGCGAGAGTTCTCGCCGGCAGAGTAAACTATCAACGATGAAGTCAGCGATCAATTACTAATAAACGTATCTCTTTTATTAACTCTGTATAATACTCTTTATACAGCCAGTCGCTTACTCGTCGGCGGAGGGAGAGGAGCCTTAAACGAATTTATTGACACTAAATTAAATAGAGCCTATGGCATTATAAATCTCCACTTAAACAACACAATAAATGTAAATTAAATAGCAACTTAAAATTCTGACCAAATTAGAAAACAATAAACAGTGATTTTTAGATTGAGTTTCAGGCTGTTCGAGATGACGATGTAGGAACTTAAGGAGGTGATAGACTGGACAATTAGGAAGAGTTTGAACCTTACATCTCTTAGTCGAATCTGTAATAGTTTTTTCTCAAACATGCTCGGAAATGTACGCGTTAATATCACGAAATGAAGACCTGAAGTTTCTTGTTTATGGCTCCCTACATTACTTCTTGGCCTTACGCCAAGAAGTAATGTATGAAAACCCTAAGTAAAACCATTATTGTCCGCTATTCTACCTTTTTAAATTTGCTTACTAATATTAAACTGACAAAGGAAAAATTACATACTGCCAACCACCACTAGACTCTGTAAGCATACTTGCTACATAAAAATAAAAATAAAAATCTATGGTACTATACTTATGTGCGGTTAAACATGGTGCTCGAACGGCTTGTTCAAATGGCATGTTTAAAAAATAAAAAAGGGGCAAATTACCTATTATTTAATTGATTACCTTGTATTTATATTAATTTTAAGTACTTTGTTTTAAATTATTTTTTTAGGGGGGGGGGGGGGGGGCGTCTGACCATTAAATGACGCTAGTCATTGTATAAGGCGGAGGGGTCCATTCGAGGAATTAACAGGATGAAGATAGGGGGAGGGGGCAAAAAACGATGACATAATATATGGACAAGCCATGTTAGGTAAGGTTATTCCGAACAGCCTGTATAATTCTTGACTATATGATTGTTCGTCTGATTTAACCCGAAACATTAATGGTTACAATTTTCTCTATAGGAAGAAGATTCAACATTGGACACCCTACTCAAACAAAACATTATTAAACAACACAAACAAGTTCAAATGACGGTATTTTACCTCATGTAAAGTTCCACTTAGGCAATATATATTAAACTTCACAAAGTTAGGTTAGTCGTTTTCTCGTGCGCAGAAGACATAAGAGTGTCTCGTTCAATATGGCGTGGATTACTCGTCGGATCGAGGCATCCCCTTAATACATAAATAATAAAATAAAATAAAAAAGCCTTTATTTGACCAAGCTAAATCTACATTTTTCTATTTAAACTTAATTTCTTTGTTTACTTACTATTTGCTAGGTATTTCATGCTTAAATATATTTTTCTTTTAATCCTAATTTACACTATTTCTAGTTAATATATAGTTTTTTTTTTTTTTTAACATTAAAGTATATTAAGCTAGGTCCCCAGTTGGGTAAAGGCCTCCTCCAAAGACGTCCACTTCTCTCTATCCTGCGCTAATTTCCACCAGTTTGAGCCTGCAACTTTTTTAATTTCATCGTCCCATCGAGTATAAGGTCTTCCTCTCCTTCTTTTACCTTGAGGTCCTGTCCATATGGTGGTGTTGAAGGTCCATCTGTTGTCTTTATACCTCGCTATGTGACCGGCCCACCTCCATTTTAGCTTCTGTGCATAGCTCAGAGCGTCAGTAACTTTTGTTTTTGCTCTTATTTTTGTGTGACGGATCTTATCCAGCTTTCTTACCTTAAGCATGCTTCTCTCCATGGCTCGCTGACAGGTCGTAATTTTTTGCATGGCTTTAGGCGTGAACTTCCAAGTCTGGCACCCATATGTCAAACATGGTAGGATGCTAGAGTTCATTGTCCGTGTTTTCAGGTTTATGGGCATGTCACTTTTGAAAACTTCCTTCATACTCCAGTATTTATTCCATGAACGCTGTATTCTTCTCTCTATCTCTAGTTCATTGTTTTCTTTTTCAAAGCTTATTGTTTTTCCTAAATAAATGTATTTGTCTGTGTATTCTAGTGGATTTTCGTTGACTTTTACCAGATTTTTGAGGCTGTTGGACATTGCCATGGTCTTAGAGAGATTGATTTGAAGTCCTACATTGGTGCTAGCTGTTTGTAGCTCTTCAATCATGAGCTGCAGTTGTGAACTTGACTCGGATAATATTACTAGGTCGTCGGCGAAGCGTAAATGACTCAGAAAGGAATCCCGTATGAAAATTCCACGTTTGCTCCAGTTCAATTTGTTGATGACGACTTCGAGTATAGCTATAAATATTAGTGGCGACAAAGGGTCGCCCTGTCTAACACCTCTCTCTATGGGGAAGCTCGGGCCCAGTGTTTCCAGCTTAATTCTTCCTGTATTGTTGTTGTATATATTTCTGATGACTTTTATATATACTTCGTCTACCTCCAGTTCTTTCAAGCTTTGCCAATTGCTGTCGTGAGTTACCGAGTCGAAGGCCTTTTGGTAGTCGATGAATCCGAGATATAGTGGTCTCTGACGTTCACGATATTTCTCTATAATCAGCTCCAGGGTATGTATGTGATCTATCGTGGAGAAACCTTTTCTAAAGCCGGCCTGCTCCACGGGTTGTCTTGCTTCAATTACGGGGCTGATTCTTGAGTTAATAATAGCTGAGAACAACTTGTATATGGTTGGTAGCAGGCTTATAGGCCTGTAGTTGCCTATATCTTTTGGATCCCCCTTTTTGTAAATTAGAATAATATTAGATTCGGACCATTGCGTAGGTGTTACAGATTTTTGCAATATCAAATTGAAAAGGATAGCCAGTGGTGTTGCCAGTATATGGTAGGCTGTTTTTAAAGCTTCATTTGTTATGTAGTCTGATCCTGGTGATTTTTCAAATTTTAGCCTTTTTATTGCTTCAATGATTTCATTTTGATTGATTGATTCTATGTTCATTTCGCTCTCATGATCTGTGGGATCGACTTGTGGATTTCCGTCTAGGTTAGTGGTATTGTTTTTGTGTGCAATTGATTGTTTTTTATCGCTGTATAGGTTTATGTAGAACTCAGTCGCTGTTGTGATGATGTCTTTTCGTTTGTTTATGTCTATGCCAGAGTCCTTTAGCCCTTCTATCCAGGTTTTGCTTGTTCTGAGTTCCTTATAAGCCTTTTTTGTGTTTCCGGTGAACTTGAGGTGTTTTTCTATAATATTTTGTCTATATCTTGCATAGTCATTTCTCATATATCTGCACGTCTAGCACAACTTGCTGACAAGTCGCTTCGCGCGCGACTGAGCTACTCCTGGCTCACTCGCACCGTGCAAATTCGAAAGGGGAGGGTAGATCTTTCTCGACTCGCGTCGCGGCGCGGCGTCAGTTGTGCTAGCCCCCCTGTTTACTAATTTGAAGAGAGCAGAGAGTTCCTTTTTCATTGTACGTGTTTTGTTTTTGGTTTTTTGTAGTTCTTTTCTTCTTTGTAAAAGAGATTTAGTTCGTTCCGATAACAACTGGTCTCGTTTTAGTTCCTGCCTTACTGATTGGGCCTCTTTTAAACTTGTGGTAATTGCATTTGTAATGTTATCGTATTGAGTTTGTACTGACGTGTTTTCGTGGCAGGCACTGTGACGGCTGGTTAGCTTTTCTGATAAGATTTCCCTGTACTTTGATATTTCTTGCTCCTCTTTAAGTTGGGTTGTGCGATTGTTGGTGTATTTAACTCTGCTTTCCTTAACGTTTGTTAGTTTAATGTTAGCTCTAATTATCCTATGGTCTGAATGGTAGTTTAAGTTCAGAGTTCCAATATCTTGAAATATTTGCGGTTGGTTAGATAATATATAGTCTATTTCATTTTTATTTTTTCCGTCGGGAGATCTCCAAGTCCATTTTTTGTTTGGCTTCTTTTTAAAACATGTATTTATTATAGTTAGTTTATGTTCTAATGCGAAGTTCACTAGCCTCTGGCCTCTATTGTTTCTTGTGCCGTATCCAAATTGTTTTGTCACTAAATGTTCGTCTTTCCTGGGGTGTCCGACCTTTGCATTAAAGTCGCCCATTAATATAATATTTTTTCATCACACTTGCTCGAAAAGGGCTTCATAATGCGCAGACATACAGAGCTGTAATAGCCTGTGTTACGCCCACGGGCGTAATGGTTTTTTTCTTAAATTGTATCTGTCACTCATGCGGCAGTTACAAAGCAAAGAGGTTTTATATCAAATACGATGTCTGAAAACGTATTTATAAATAAATTTAAACTCAAAAAACTACTTAAACATGTTTAACTGAATTATTTACAGATTTAATATGTAGTTATTTAGTGTCTATGTAAAATGTTATTAAGTGTTTTCAAATCGTGGCTGTATAGAGAAGGGTCTTTGCCATACGCGCCTCACGTCAAATTCAACAAAATGGACGACTGACATGTTGCAGTTTTTATTATGATTTGTATTCATTTCATCTAAAATGTATTTGTTTCCTCGCAAATGTGATGAAAAACATTGTGTATAACACGGGCGTAAGTATATTGCAAACTCGAGTCATCAAAAGCCCTCCGCCTTCGGCGTCGGGCTTCTGATAGACTCTTGTTCGCAATATTCGACTTACGCCCCTCGTTAAACAATGTACTATTATGAGCGGTATCTAGAGCTTTGTCGATCGTTTTGTAGAATTCTTCTATCTCCGCGTCACTTGCCGCTTCCGTAGGTGCGTAAACTTGCAAGATGGACATACATAAATACTAATCAATAAATATTGGCAAAAAATCAATATTTTTTTTATACCGCTACCACAACTCGCTTTTCATTGGCCAAGGAAAGAATTATTTACATCATCTAGTAAAAAAACTCATCTGATAACCCGCTTCACTTAAAGACTTTTTGATATTTTTGTTCCTTTCAAATAAGTAAATCGGCTGCTTCTGCTGCGGCTACTGCCTTTTCGGAGGTCCGTCCGGTGTAGATGCGACGGGGCTAATAGTTCCTCACCAGGACTGGTCTCATTCTCCAACCGGACCAATGACCTCCTGTCCGGTCTCTTACCGTCGTTTCATAGTATGCCCGTCGGCTCTAAGAGGACACATTGGCCGACGCCAGAGACGAATAATACCATAAAGGGCAGCGTGTCTTGAGATGCGACCAATATAGAGTGCAGGCCGGAACCCCAAGACGAAGGCAAAGTGTAAAGCGGATAATATTGACGTTAAGAACCGTACCATTGGTTCAGAATGAGTAGAGCCAGTGACCAGCTTTTCTTGTATTTGCCAGTGGTCTGGCTCGTTCCGCGGTACTTCATTTGACAATTTGAGTGCCAGATGTCAATTTAGAAATAAATGGTTTTATATTATTACGTTACTTTCTGAATAAACTTGAGTACCCTAGACATGATATTTTTTGTCAATAATAACGAGATATACCTATTTAATGTGGTGTAACTTTTCTACAGGCAGTCTGCAAGGATAATGTGAAGTGGTGGACCACGCGCGCGCCCGCCGGCCATGACGTTCTGCAGATAGTGCCAGGAAACAGGTATCTATTGAAAAATTATGTTTCGATATTCAAAGTATGCAAATTTCCATTGAAAATCTATTCATCAAAAAGATGCTTGAGAATTTAAATTGAAAGAGGGCGAGCCGAGTAGACAAGAAACGACCAATTAAAGAGGCACGCACATGTACCATCGCAATGCTTCCGGGCAGCCCTTTATATCTCAAGAATCTGTTTTAGAAATCTATTTATCAGAAAAAAAGTAGGTATTAGTAATAATGAGGCTATAAACTACTGAGTTTACTCGTGTAAGTTCACATCGCTATTTTTACATGGAAAAAAATTGTTGCAAAACATTGCTTACACACAGATTTTAGGAGAAAAATCATAAATCTTAAAAAAATATATTAAATGAATAAATTACGTATTAAATTAATTAATTTATTAGGGTTTAAATAAATCTAAATTACTAATAAGTTAATTAATTAAGTTAATTAATATTTGAAGATAAGACCAAAATTGTGAACGTTACGCTCAAAACCCAACAATGCAATGCAAATTGATTTTAAGTTTGAAATAAACCAGCTGTAAAAAAAACCTCTACGAGTACATTTGCATTGGATTTGAACGTTATTTTTTGAGCTAAATTTATTTTTATTTTTAATGATAAGGTTTTAAAAAGTTTTTTCTCAAACATGCAATGAAATATTGACGTTACGTTCCTTATAATAGTAAGCGAAGTGTCACGGTTCAGGTGCGGAGAGACGACAGATACATAATTAAATTTCATACAAAATTGGAGGCCTAGGCCTGCAAAGTGATCGTCTTTTGTTTTCATTCGCCATTTATTTGTGACACAGCATCGGTTCTCTATTGTATGGGCAAAAATCATTTCCCAAAGTGTCACTTCCCAAAAGATTTTTCCCAAATATTCATTTGGCAAAATATCACTAGTCAAATTATTGTTTCGCATTTTATCACTTGGCATTATTTCCTATGGCAAATTATTACTTCGCAAATTATTGTTTGGCAAAATTTTATATAGTCAAGTTTCATTTAGTCAAACATATTATTTGGCATAACATTCGTTTTCCAATTTATTGCATGGCATACGATTTATATCCTAATTGTGAAGTGCATACCAAATATATTGGCAATTATTATAACCTAACCTAACCGCCAGCGTGTCGACGTCACCCCGCTTCGCGGGGTGCCTATTTCCGCTCTAAGGGACACAAGTGAACCCTAACCTAACCTACTTATAATTTTATTTCACAAATTATTGTGTCTATTTTTGCCGTTGATGAAAGATGACCGTTATTAAGTTTAAAAATAACACGGTTTGTTAAACTTTTCTTATATCAAAATGTGTATTGATAAAATATAAATTAAAGTATGTTATGTTTTGCATTTGTTTGTCTTTTCATTTTAGTTTGTAGTAAAAATAAAATATTTGTCAAAAGTTATGCTATGTGAAGTGTGCGAAATTAAAATTTGAGCAAATGTTTTGTTTGGAAAACAATATTAGCCCAAACAAAGTGTTTGCTAAATAAACTTTTGTCTTAATAACATTTGACATAGCAAAATGATGCCAGATGATATTTTGAGCACATTGAACAATTTGCGAAACAAAAATGTGCTATTTGTTCGTTTGGGAAATGAAACTACTGCCATAAGTTTTGTGGGAAGTGAAAATTGGCGAAAAATATTTTGCCGAAACGGCAGGACCCCGCCTCCTTTTTCCATCTACTTTAATCGACATAAAATCTTTACTTCGGCATGGGTATATAAATTAATTACGCCGACAAAACAGTACAATAAAATCTTTAAAAAAAAAATCTTTAGGGTACTTCCCCTAGGTGCCGGTTAATGTACAGCCATAATAATGCACGGCCAAAATAATGTACAGCCCAATAATCCGCGTCTATACTGTACATGGATTATCAGGCTGTACATTATTGGGCCGTGCATTATCACCCTGAGCAAACTTGGTCCGGGGCAATAATTGGAAGCCAATTTTGTACGAGCTGATAATGCACGGCCCAATAATGTACAGCCTGATAATCCATGTACATTGGGACGGTCATCTGGGCAGACTAATAAACTCCAGCGAGTCGACGCCACCCCGCTGCGTGGGGTGTCTATTTCTGGTCTGAGGGACACAAGTGAACCCTAACCTAACCAACCTAAGACAGAGTTCGCTTATGACAAGCCATATTTGTCCGCCCTGATAATGCACGACCCAATAATCCGCCGCCACAAAAAGTAGACGCGGATTATCAGGCTGTACATTATTGGGCCGTGCATTATCACCCTGAACAAACTTGGTCCGGGGCAATAATTGGAAGCCACTTTTGTCCGGGCTGATAATGCACGACCCAATAATCCGAATCCACAAAAAGAGGACGCGGATTATCAGGCTGTACATTATTGGGCCGTGCATTATTGGCTCCCCGTCCCCTACACCTAAAGCGGGGAAGGATTTTTTTTTCTCGTTAAACCCATGGTGTGGGGTATCGTTGGATAGCTCGTTTAAAAATAGTTTTACTAAACTTTTAATAGTTTACTTTCAAAAGCCATTTTTCCAATCAGTAATTCGTTTGCGAGATATTGAGCTTTAATGCCCTAAATGCCGGCTAAATGGCTACTACTGGGGATGTTAAAAAATTCATGGTAGTAGTACATATAATGAATTTGAAAGGAAAACTATCACGGACAAGAAGGCATAAGTAGTTACCGAGTAATAGTCGACCAACTTAATGTGTAATTGGAAAAGCCAATTTTCGAACAAATTCGGCTGACGCAACCGCACCGCACGTCGATGTTACTAAGACTGACAGGCAACTACGGTAACGGCCCGAAACGCACTTGGCCGATTTATTTATTATGTTTTCACATACTACCTATACTTCCGTTAAACATCTAACGAAGTTATCGTTTTTTATGTAACGGATTAGCGGTTAACGAAGTTAACCATTTGATTAACTGTGCAGGTTTTGATATCTATTGGGACAACAGTCTCATTCCACACTGTCCATCAACATTATAATGTGTCATGTTACTAAAATACATAATTTCTGATTATTGGTCATACTGTGTTCCATGTAAGGACATGATTGAAGAATTTAGTGGCTGTGACACATTGTTCCGATAGCTCAGTTGGTTAGTAGCGACGGGCCATGAATGACTGTGGTTGCCGGTTCGAATCCGGCTCGGAGCAATCCACATTTTAAAATTTTTCCTTTAATTTAAATTTTACTGTTTTGTTAGCAGCGTTACTGCTTAATACAAAATTAATGTTATATTTTGTGACTAGATTTTATACTGTTTTGTGTGCCAGAAGTCAAAACACGATGAATTAAAATATTTTCGATAAAAAGAAAAACAGAATGTGGGTCTTTTATTCCTTGTTTATCTCAGCCAGCTATTATTTTATTTATTTCTTGGATAACATACAGAAACAAGGGTAGGTACATGATATCTTATAAGCTAAGAATACATGACAGTATTTTGAAACATCATCTAAAATATCACAGACGCTAATATTAATTAAACTTCGCAAATTAAATATTTACCGACATTTGTCCAAAAACACATTTCGTTTCCTCGCGTACGGAGTCGGAAGTCATAAACATAGCTTACCAGGGGGGCGTAGTCTACAAGGATCGAGGCGTACCTCTAATGACCATAATGAATGTCAATTATGATGGATGACAATATTCATCAATCAAGTGTGGATAACAGTTGGTTTAAATATCCTCTTCGTACCTTTTATTCTGCTTAGTCCAAGTACAATTTTTTGATGTTCTAAAGACTGTTTTTTTTTAACCTGAAACGTAGTTATTTTGATCTCTTAAAGTAATTTTATAAAGAGAAATACAACCACGCAAGTAAATGAATTGTTTTGTAATAATCACCGCATTTTCACATGCTTTGCTCCCTGGGTGCACGGTGGAGCCGAATAGGTAGAGAGGAAAATATAATTAAGTCGTTTGTATGTGGCGGCACGTATACAAGCGTGCGGTGACTTTATAGACTTTCTGATAGTGATGGGGCGTGCTAGGGAATTATTACGTTATGTGTCGATGTCGATCAAGTATGATATTTATTATGAAACAGATGAATCAGTAAGAAAATTAATAAAAAAACAATTTACTATGGCGAATAATTTATGCAAAATCTACACATGGTATCCGCATTACAAAAATACACGACGATATTAACGGTAATCAGGATTTTACTAATTCAGTAAGAATCGCTTTGTAATCGTAGATGCCTGAAACTTAGGTTCTTTGTTTTCCTGTATTCATTGAAGTTGGGAATTCGTTTTTAATTAATTATCAGAGTAATCCTACCCGTTGTTTATAATAATAATAATATATTAATCTAAAATATTACCTTAAAACCTTCATAAATTTGTTTCCTAAAACCCCGTGTGTCAATAAATACATTTCTGAGTAATAATACGTTGTTAGTTGTCATACATGACAAGTAGATAACTCAATGAAATCCTCTTTTAGGGAATAAATACTACATGTAATAAATTCTATTACGCTAAAATGCATCCTCCAGTTAGATACATTTTCGTTGCATACAATATAATTTTAATTCTTGACCTTTATATCCTGCTAGGTTATTCCAAAACAGTCTGGGGAGGCGCTGCAAAAACTCACTTCTTTCCATTATAACGCGTTCAGAAGTTTACAGTAAAAGTATTGCTTGTTAAGCCTATTCTTTAACTCAGATGGATGATCATGTATCTTTTCAAGTGTAGTACGATAGGACAACTACTTAACTGTCATTTTCCCATACAAAAAGAGACAGTGTACAATGCGTTACGTATTTTTTCTTTATAATGGAATCCGACATTGCCTTTAATATAACTTATCAAAAGCTTCGCTTGCATTCTTGTAATACGCGAGCAGAGCGCTTTGCGAGGAGAAAAGTCGTTGTACCTTTGAAAGTTTGAACGCAGGAGGTAACGTCCGGAACTGCTCATCCGATTTAAAAATAAACTTTCAACAGTATACATAATGGACCTTCAGGTCCCATCTAGGAGTTGTCTGTAGTATGTGAGCGGGCTGCTTGTGAACAATACTTAAAAATAAATTGAATTCTTGAAAGACCTTACCGATAAACACACTTTCTCCTACCTTGGAATAATAAATAATGTTATGAAAACCATTTCCCCCGCTGATTTAAACTTTTAAACATTCTGATATCGGCATATCAAGAGGAGGATCGAGGAAAAAATGCATTTAGCCAAGAAAAAGCCGCTTAAATTTTCCGTACTTTAGTTTTTTATTCAGTTTTTTTTTGTTTAACGGTCGGAAGAAAAAACGGTTTAACAATGTGGTTGTGGCGAATTAAGATGATGAAAATTTAGGCTGAAAATGTATGTTAACGACTTTGAAATAATCGTTGGAAAACGTCACTGCGTTATATTATACTCAGCACACACACACTTTCGTCACACTTTAAAGATATTAAATACTCCAAACTGGCAAATGTCCTCGACTGTACTAAACGTGAGATTTCCTTCGTCATCGTTAACATTAAAACCGATATTTTTATAATTAGCTAAACTATTTCTTTAAATCATCGAACGAGGGAGCGAAGCGAACGAAGTTCTATGACTATGTTTCAGCTTGGGCGAAAATCGTTTGTATGTCCAGATAACCGGACGGCCCGCTTTCCCGCTGTTCTCCTCTACAGGTCGCATTTCTCAAACGATTCTCGTGAAATTTTGTGAGCACCTTCGTTAATGATGTAGATTTTATTATAGTGACACTTTCTCAAAATAAAAATAAAAAGTTTGTAAGTCTGTATCGCGAGTTCTACAGCACACAGAACTACTAGTTTTACACTGAATGCATTTGTCTTGTAATATTAATGCACTAGTGATCGTTTATGTATAAACATATAATCCACGAACCTAATAATGCAAACCTTTTCTTGACGCCCACAAGAATTACAGAGACCACTTCCACTTGCATTGACAATATTTTTGCAAATGCGGAATCATTTCAAAAAAATATTATAAACAAGCTTCCACCCGCGACTTTGTCTGCGTGGACACGGGATAAAAACTATTTATCCTATATTTTAATCTAGGCTATAAACTATCTTCGTTCGAAATTTCATCCAAATCGGTTGAGCCGTTTAAGCGTGATTGAGTAAAAAACATCCAAACATCTAAATATCCAAACATCGAAACATCCAAACTTTCGCATTTATAATATTAGTAGCATTTATAAGCTGAGCTCAGGTCACACTGGCCAGCAAGCAGTGTTTCATCATATTGTAAAAGATACCTAAAATTATAATAAGATGTGTACACATACTTGCGAACGAAGCTCGACTGAAGGTGTATAGAGAGATGATTTTGGAAAAATTACCTAACATACCTTATTGTAACAACCCCAATGATTTATATAACCGTGTCTTTAGGCTCATACAATCGGAATATCGAAATGTATTTAAGATTGAAAAAGGTAAATAGTGCGCTCAAGCCTTCCTTCAGTGACGGGGCAACTGTGGGAGTTCACAAGAGTAGGCAGAGGTTATATGAACTCTATGCAGAGCGATCCTACAACATATCTGAAGAATTTGCCAATTATGTAAGAAAAAATTCAAAACTTTTTAAAATGGTTTGCGTTGTAGCTAAATCTCTTTTCGTTCAGAAAAAAATAAACAATAGTTCTAACGTACCTAAAACCACCTGGCAAATTTCGAGACAGGTAAAAAAACATCTCGCACTGATAGTTACGAATTAAAGGAAGAAGAACCAGGAAGTTGCTACAGCCTAATGAAACCTTTTTTTACCGATATTCCTGTTTTGACCACTCAGTTCTTGAACTCGTCTCCCACTGGCGCTGAAGGTATGCTTAGTAACAATGTGACTAAATGCACTGACACATTTGCATTTAACTATCTTTCATCGTCCGATGTATGTAAGCATTTAAGTCTTAAACATGAAAAAGTCAATGGACATTGATGGGCTAGCCGTGTATATTGTTAACTCAATAATAGATTGTATTGCACCGGATATTTAACGAGTGTATTGATAGTGGTCAGTTTCCTGATAATTTAAATTGCAGTAAAGTTAGACCTCTGTTCAAAGCGGGGAGTCATTCTGACCCTATTTCCTATTTACCTATTTCAATTCTACCCACTTTTAGTAAACATTTTGAAAAACTTATATTATAGCAGTTACAATCATTCTTCCGTACTCATAATGTAATGCACAACCCACAGTTCAGATTCACTCGCGGGTGTTCATCAACGGATGCTGGTGTTCAACTCATGAAACTTGTGTTTGATGCTTGAGAAGAGTCACAGGATGCATTAGGCATTTTCTGTGACCTTTCCAAAACCTTTGACTGCGTGCATCATGACACTCTGATAGGAAAACTGCACCACTACGGAGTTAAGAGGGCAGAAAGATCATGTCAGACCCACCATACCCCTAGCCATACCCCTAGGGGTAGGGTGGGACTGAACCATACCACCGTAGTGCTGTGCACTATATGCTTTCAGGTTTTGTCTTTCCAAATATTACATACACTGGTGTTAATAGCATCCCATGTGACAAAGTATAAATACTTGTAAATAAGTTTTATATGATTGTTCTCAATGATAATCTTATCGTGTATTTATTTCAAGTATCCTTCTGTCGCTTGCAATAGGTAAGTAAAGGTTCAACCTCACTCAGTTTGATATTAAGACTTCTTGCACAAGTTGATAAACTATTTAATGAGTGACATTTAAATACAAATTCTTTTGTTTTTTTTTTCATTTTCATTTTATTATTGATGTGAATAATTAAACAAAAATGGCCACAGAAGAACTTGATTTTATTAAAATGAATGGTGGAACGGCTCTACTTTGTGGCAAATACCGATACCATCACCACAAAAAATATAAAATGGATCAGCGGTATGGAGATGTACGAGGGGTGATCCAAAAGTAATGATAATCAGCATGATTTGGTCTCGTGATAATAATTTGTGATTGTCATTCCTATTGTGCAATGACAACTGTCACTCGCGTCCGCAGGAGCTACCTACCACAACTCTGCACGTGTCCCCTGGGTGGTGCTAAAGAGTGACAAACTTTAAAAAGGCAAAAATAATGTACGCCATACGATTAAATAATATTGTGCAATTATTCAATAATACACTAAAAACTTAAAAAAAAAGATTTCATTCATTTTTATTTTAATAGCTAAATAAATATGATGGTATGGAATATATTCTGCCGTCAGTAAAATCGGAGGATATTTTGTTACATGTTTGGGGCGGTGTTGGCAAAACTCTGGTGTGGTAATAAAAAAAAATATAATAAAATTTAAAGTTTATTTATTTTGATGCCACAAAATTAATAAATTAAACTCATGTCATCGTTTTTTTTAAGCACAGCTCACGTAACAAAGTTCAAGGTAGGTTTTTTCTGGCCATCAATATATAGTTTTTTTTTTTAAAACAGGATGAACCTAGGTTACAAATATATGAATATAAATACGAAGGGAGAGTGATACATCATAATTCTATAGCAATTATGTGAGGCCGTCACAGAAAAAACCATATGAAAAAAGTACCAATTGTATGAGTTTTTTTCTTGACCGAGCTTGCCGAGTACCAGGACTGTTTTTCAGGCTTGTGAATTCTATAAAACTAGTTACCTATAGTGTTATCTAGACCAACTCTTTTACTATTACTTCTTATTCTTAGATATTGAAAACTCGTCAATAAAATCGGTGCAATTGCGTCGATGTAAAAACTAGTCTACATTTCGTCTATCCAAAATTATTTTTTTATATGTAGCAAAATTAAAACATTTTTAATATATTATATAGGTAAGTAAACTAATAAAGAGTGTATGTAATAATTAAAAATGATATATAACGGATAACTTCTGTTTTTTATGCCGATTATCATTACTTTTGGATCACCCCTCGTAGCTCATACTTTACCAGTAAATGTTGCGGTACTTTAACTATTGTAGAGGTAAGTACCTATTGCTTTCGGTTTAGTGTGTTTTATTACCTAGTGAACAGAATGTCAGTTACAAGTTTATATCGAGGTGTCATTTATTTTCTTCTGTATCGCCTTGATGCAAGTAAGTATAATATTTAATGGTTGTTACTTGAAGTAATAAAAGTTTTTTTTTGCATTTTAGGAGAAAAAAATAGTTGGAAGAAAAGACCACACTTGTGAAGTAGATGAAAGTAAAAATCAGATACTAAAGCAAGTATGTGATTTGCGAGAGACAGTGATATCTTGCGATGAACCCATCCAAAGATTACATACCAAAAAAAGCACTGAATTTACAGACAAGGGACTCGATATGGCAATGGGGAGTTTTCCCTCCTACGAAAGTGGGGTCCAGACGTCCATATCTACCTCTCAAAATTACTACACGGTAAAAAAACTACAACGCAAAATATCTATGAGGCAAAAAACCTGCAATGCAAAATATCTATGTAGAACAATATCTATACAGCAGAAAACCATCAGTAAAAGAGACCTACTACGCATAACAGCTACTTTGAATTAAAACTCCGTCGTAAAATATCGTTGTCGCAAAATGACTACTTTTTAAAATGTACGGTTAACAAAAACAACAAATTACAGTGAAAGTATTTTATTTCAAATTATTCAGTATAATTATTTAAACAAACTTGAATAAGGTAAACGACCGAGTGCTCGACGCCGTACTAGGATGTGGCATAGGCACTTTATGTCAAAGTGACATGGCTTAAATTCGAATGAAGAAAAATCCCTTTAGTTCGAATTTAATCCATATTGCTTTGACATAAAGTGCCCATGCCATATACTAGTACAGCGTCGAGCACTTGGAAGTTTATCTTAGTTACTTTGTATTCCAAAACAAAATAAATTCTAACTTTCTTCTTAAAATATATTTACAGCTTTTGACGTAAAATCTGTGCTTTTATTCGTGCGATATTATTCAAAAACTGCAACACAGTAATGTTGCCTTGCTGCAGACTTGTAATTTCATTTTTGTACATTTTGTCGAATTGTATATGGCGTCGCAATCTGCGTGACCGTTCAAAATAATATTGTTTTATGCGAATATCTTTTAACTTCGCTTCTTGTCTTAAAATGTATAAAAACAAGATTAAAGTCGCCTTGTGCGGCACACGAGTGTTCATACGCCTATGCCAGGCTTCCATGCTGTTGTTTGTGCGATGCCTTTCTGCCCCACAACATATTAGTCAGAAAGATTTCACCCACTGCCGTTCAAAATAACTTATAAATTTCTTAGTCGCTTTCGTTCCACAATACATTTCCAACCGTCTTCTGTATAGGCAGCCGGCAACAATGGCAAATTCGCAGTGCATCTGATCGTCTGCTTGTCTGTAACGTTAAGATCGGCCCCTTTTTTCCATATAGCCCGATTATAGTGGTAGTAGCAGCCTGTCACATCTGCCCCAGGAAATACCGTTTTGAACGTTTTAAGAAGGGCTGGTTCAAAATCGCACTTGAATTTCTGTATATTAAAGTTAAGTACGTCTTTAATTATAGTAAACAGCCTTCGGTATGTAACTTCGGTTTTGTCCGGCAATAAAGCATAGATAATTGGTATTATGTTGGTGTACTCTTCGCAGCTATTTAAGTCCACGTGTATGGAAAAAAATTGCTTGAATGGTTTAGGACACCTTTTGAAGGTTCCATCACCAAAAAAATACCGGTTTTCGCCGGCTAACTTGGTTTTTTTGGCAATTTTGGAACAAAACACCAATATTTTATCATCATCACCACTATCAGCTACCATAAAATCAGATGCCAATGCTTTCGGAATCTTCACATCTTCCAAGTAATTGAATTCTGTATTTCGTAGACCTAATGCTTTCTTTCTTGCTCTGTATAAGCTATCTTTTTTTTCGGAGTAAGATGGCATCAATAAAGTGTACGCTAGTTTATTCTGGTGCCGTACCACATGTTTTTCAAAAACTTTTTTGATAGGTTCCATGTTACTACATACCTCTTGCTGACAGGTATTCATCATCAAAGCTCTTTCATTCTCTTCGTAATGAGATGCACAACTGTGACGACCTTGTCTAACAATCTTGTCTCTGTTTTCATTTAGGGTGACTGAAGTCGAACATTCGTCTTTGTTTACACACCTCCACAAACTGGTACCACTAGGATTTGTCTTACCAAAATTATAACGATGTCCTTTATGAAGAAGACTCGGTTTCCCTTTTTGATTGGTTATAAATTTTAAATTTTTATCCGGAGCCATTTTCCAATAAATTGCAACTACCACAATTGACAGCAGACCGATAGATAGAAGTGTAATGAATGTCTAATGCGTGTAATTTGTTTCAAATTTGAATTGTGCTACTTCTCTTAAGTGTCATTTCAACCAGTCAAGTGGCCAGTACTTGTATTGAGTACATTAGGATAAATAAGTTTATATATAGCAATAAATATTTTATTAAAATTGAAGAATGGGAAAAGGTAAAGGCTGGTTTGGCTTGGCTTAGGCCCGTGCATAGCAGTACCCCGGTTAAAGTTAAATTTTTAGTTGTAGTTTTTTTACCGTGTAGTAATTTTGAGAGGTAGATATGGACGTCTGGACCCAAACCAAGCAATAAAAAAAGCTGAAAATAAATTAATAATAATAATGGCGTAGGGATGTGACGTCCCCATCGGCCATTGGTCCTCCAGTGGAATAAATTTTTATGTTTTAAATTTAGAATAGGTTTACTGATGTAATTTGTTGTTTTTGTTAACCGTACATTTTAAAAAGTAGTCATTTTGCGACAACGATATTTTACGACGGAGTTTTAATTCAAAGTAGCTGTTATGCGTAGTAGGTCTCTTTCACTGATGGTTTTCTGCTGTATAGATATTGTTCTACATAGATATTTTGCATTGCAGGTTTTTTGCCTCATAGATATTTTGCGTTGTAGTTTTTTTACCGTGTAGTAATTTTGAGAGGTAGATATGGACGTCTGGACCCCGAAAGTGTTAAACATTTTGTATACGACGCAAGGAATAAATCGGCAAACGTATCCAAGACCGTGTTCAAAAATGTTGGTGAAGTTGAAGTACCGGTTCAGTTCAAAGATTTCCTTTTGGCCGATTACTACCACGAGCTAGCTGGGGAACAAACTCTTATTTTAGTTTTTTGTTCCAATGAGTCCCGAAAAATGATCCCAAGTATTAAAGAATATTTCGTGGATGGCACTTTCCATAGTTGCCCTGCACCTTTCGCTCAAATATATAATATCCATGGCGATATCAGCAGTACAACAGAAACGACTACAGTAATGCCGCTAATATTTGCTTTGATGTCGAACCGTAAGGAAAAGAGCTACTTGATTTTGTTCAATTTGATTTTGTCACAAATACCGGAGTGGAAACCATTTAAAATACACTGTGATTATGAAAAGGCGGCAATGAATGCAATTTCGAAAGTGTTTTCAAATTGTACTATAAGGGGATGCTATTACCACTGGGTACGCAACATATGGAAAACTGCTAAATCGCCGAAATTCCGTATTACGCAAACAAAAACTGAGAGAAGAATCGTGGGAATCACGGCCGCCTTACCGCTTTTACCTGCCGATAAAATATTACTAGGACTAGATTATATCAAATCAGAATGCGATAGCTTAAAACGGGTGCATAAGTTCATAAGCTACATTGAAAATTTTTGGGTAAAAATACATACTGCCGACGTATTCAGCGTTTACGGTGAAAGACATCGGACGACAAATATTTTAGAGTCGTTCCATTCAAAATTACTGAATAAGAATACTGTAACTTTAATGCGACTGTTAAATGTCCTACACAATATTCATAAAACAAAAGTTACTCCTAAAAAACGTCGAGCGGAACAAATTATAAATGATGATTTTATTACAGAAGTCCAAATGCAGTTAGTGCACAACGAAATCACCATTGGGCATGCGTTAGACAAATTAAGAATATACACTCGCGGTCAAAGAAACCGGGTCAGTACGAAAATTTGTAATATCTCCTAAAATAATAAAGCTAGGGACATGAATTAAACTGCATATTGTAGAAAGATCAGAATGAGCGTTCCACAGGGTTCAATCTTAGGGCCCTTTCTATTCCTGGTCTATAACAACATTTATCTTCTACTGAAAAAAAGACAAAATGTGTCAAATTTGTTTTACCTAATGTTAAACAAGTTCTTTCAAACGTCAAAATTAGGGGTGACCGGTTGGATCTTGTGGAATCGACTACATTTTAGGTATAAAGACTACATTTTTAGGTATAGTAAAAGTAAATTGGACGCCAAGTTGCAATGGGGAGCCCATATAAGTAAACTGTCAAATCATCTCAGCTCTGCGACATTTGCAGTGAAGAAAATCAGAGCCCTAACGAACGTGAACACAGCTCGAATGGTCTATTTTAGCTACTTTCACAGCTTAATGTCATGCGGCATCCTCTTATGGGGGCACGCTTCAGAAGAGAACTCCATCTTCATATTGCAAAAGCGGGCTGTTCGAGCTGTTTACAACATGGAAATCGGAATCTGGAACATTTTCTATAACTGCATGGGTTATCGGAATCTGGAACATTTTCTCCTATAACTGCATTGTAATACTGAGGCCCCGGTAATGTACTGCTGTCAAACTTCACGTACGTTTCGTCGTCCATTAGAATGCATCGAGATATCGTATAAATTGCGGCACCTTTTTTTGGACCGTATTTGCTGCTCGGCACTTCTCTTTGGCATTTTTTGCTTTTTATATGTCCGTATGTTATTTATTTTCTTGATATTCTGTACGGTGCCTACTACGTACTAGCGTATAGTACCTGATTTTTTTGCAATTTCACGAACGGACATGTATTTTTTTGATTTTAACAGCCGCACGACATTTTCTTCCATATTCGGGTTTGCCGGCCCACTTCTTCGCCGCGATTTTGGTAAATCGGCGAGCGTATGATGTTCCCCAAATTTTTTTATTATTTGAAACACGGCTGATTTGGAACATTTCAACTGATTCGCAATTTTCCGTATTGAAAATTGGCCTGTACACCATTTTTGCAAGATTAATTTCCGATCACCAATATGAATTCGCTCCATCGTGAAAAATATTTTGACAATAAAAAAAATGTATACAGCAGTTGATAGACTTATCTATGTTTATTTTATAACCAGCCAGTACATATCAGTCAGTTTTTAATATAAGGATCTATATTGACTTATGTATGTCCGCTTAGTAAATTGAACAGTCCTTACTACTCCCTGGATGCCTTTTTTCGAGTGCCAGACTCATCACAATAGTTACTATAGTAAATTGAATACATAGTAAATAGTAAATTGAAAACTGATTCGCAAGCCCAATAAATAAACATACTTATATAAATAAAACGTCCGCAGATTGCATGCATTGTTAAAATATTTGACCTAATATTATTATTAAATTTCTTCCTTTGACATGTAAAATTATTTTTTTACCAATAAATTATTGTATTGTATTGTATTCCTAAAGAGATAAAGCTTAGAAAAATATTTACTAACGGCAAAAACAAATTGATATTTTGGTCGCCACCGTGCACCGCCGTCTGCTGTTCTTGCAAATTCGAATAGTTCGAATTTAGACGTTATTCCTAAAGAGATAAAGCTTTGAAAAATATTTGGCAATGGCAAAAACAAATTGGTATTGTGTTTGCCGCCGCCCGTCGGCGCCCCGGACCCCGGCACCTTTGCGCCGCGGCGGCGCGTTGGGCCTGTCGCACCCAACGCGCCCGCGGGCCGTCCGCCTAAATAATTGATAATTGTTTATAAATTTGCGTCAAATTCATTTTTAGAGTGACACCGTAAGATGTCACGTGACCTGATCGAAAAACTGTTACAATGTTATTGAGTTTTCACTTCTGCCGGCACTCCCGGAGTGCAACCCGGTCTTTTTAAAAAAAAAATAGAATTGCAACGCAAGTGTATTTTTTCACCAAAAAAACGTAAACTATTTGAGACTCATACAAAATGGTCTTGTTTGCAACCGAAAAATACGAATTGAATTGGCTGAATACGAGCTGTGCCGATTTATGCCAGTTTCTACTTTAAAAAAAAATTGGTCCTCGACAAATATAGGAATTTATAATATATATATAACATTCCAGGCGGCCTGCAATGTTTTTTATTTTTTAATATAGATCTGACCTTAAACTATACACTTTACCTTCCAATATGTAGCGAGTTATGTTCACTTTGCGGGCCATTTTTGAGAAAAATAAGTAATTCGTTCCGAGACCCCGCGCGGCGCAGCGGCCGGCGCGAGTCCTTCAAACGCGCCTGCGAGGCGCTCTCCACACCCACAGCCGAGTTTAGACAGGAACCTCCCGCGGAATCGCCCGGGGCCCCGCGGCGCAGCGGCCGGCGCGCGCCCTTCACGCGCGCCTGCAAGGCGCGAGGCACGCGTAAAGTAAGGCGCCGAAGGCGGACGACATCCACTTAACTAACGGGTGATTGAGGCCTTTCCACGATCGCCTTACAATATTATGCGGCTTGAAGACCGAATGTCCTTTTCATTAATGGACTGTAAATTACGAGATTAAAATGTACGAAAATGTCTGAAATAATACCGTGTGTAAAGTCAATCAAATTGAGCACTTACCAGGCTTGTCTGCGATAGTAGTATGCAGAAGCCGGTGTCAGCAACCAGGGCAGAGTACTTTCACCAACTTTCAGCTAGCCGACTTACCTACAGTTCGCGAAATACCTTTCCTGAAGCTTCCACCGATAGGAGTCTTGTCGGCACTCAACTGAATTGACTTAATGCTTGGGTCCTGCTTCCACACACGTCTTATATATTTAATTTATATTATTCACAACTGCGACACGAAAATCAGTTGTTTTACGGAATAATTCAGAGCAAGCCAATCGAAAACGACACGACAACTTTGGCTGCTACGAAACGACTCTAATTCGACTGGTCATTGCATAGACAATACATTTATTTTTTTACATTTTAAAAATCTTAGACCGATAATGTTGCTAGGCGATAATTGGTTAATTGCAATCTTTAACAGGGTCAGTGTGTACATTATTATAATAAGGTTTCGATAGACATCCAAACATTGCCTGTAAACAAATTCAAATATATTATAAAAGGAAAATTATGTGAAAAGGGATACTATAGAATATCAGAATACTAATAAGAATAAGATCGAAACCAGTGAAAATAAATTGTTTGTTTTTAATAGTACAATTTTGTAATTAGTTAACGAAAACGTAATTTAATGCAGGTACCTATGTAATTTGTTTATTATTGACGTCATAAAGAGATTGTAAAATCCAATCATGAAAATAAATAATATGAATAGAATACGAATATTGCAAATGAATATATTTTAAATTTTAGCGCGTTCCAGCAGTTTTTTTCTATTTTTAACTATTTGAGACATTTTTAAATAAAACACTTCTGCCACTTGGATACGTGGCAGGTATGTAATGCTGTCGACTTCAACTGCAGCAAGTTGCTGTGACAAACTACTAGGTATGTGATAGCGAGTAAATGTACGCAGATTTGGCTGTTTGCAGTAACTTGTCTTAGTCAAAACTTGTTATTAAAAGGTTAAAAAGTATACATTACCTAATGGAATTTCATACACTTTCCTGGCCCCTGCGACACTACAGTAATGACTTTTAAATTTTTAAATTTGCGCTCGTCCGTAACCAAGAACTTCACGTGCTATTTTTGCTACACTAAGACGAACGTTTCCAAGCGTATTGGAGAACATTAAATGTTATATACTAGGTATGTGAACACATTCATTCTCATTAAGTGTTATTATGGAAAGTCGTAAAAATCTTTTTCACACCACATGCTCGACAATGCCGAATTATAGGTCATGTAAACCCTACCGAAAGCAAGACATTAAATCCCTTGGTATTAGCCGGGTTATAATGTTGTACTGAATTTCATTATAACCCGCTGGTTAATAATATGATTTCACTTTTCATAATTCTTATTACTATATGCATAAAGTTTAATTTTGCTAAACACAATTTGTCCTAGGCCATGGCCTACTTGATTTGACAAAATAAATGAAGTTTGCCTCCGTGTGAACCCCGGTCCGGAGGAACGCGGTGTTCGAAATTCGAATTTCGAATCTAGGACCACGGCTTGTGCTTTCGAATTTGGAACGTCGCGCGCCTTCATTTGTTCACGCGTGACGAACAAATCGAGTTCTTGTAGGTGCCTATAGAAGATTTAATTTCAAAAATAATATTGAAAATGTCGAGTGATGAAAGTGTTTTGACTCCTCAGTTTATCAAATTAGATGCCATAGGCATTGTCAACAATCTGCTGCCAGAGAAGTCAAAGGAAAAATACCTAAAAGCCTACAACGATTTTGACAAATGGAAAGCTGTAAAAGGCGTAAAGTCTGTGTCTGAATCAGTGCTTCTGGTCTATTTTGAATATTTATCTACTGAGCCTGTTTTTTTGTCTCGCATAAGGTGTGAAAAGTAGAGTATTCACCTCGGGGATAAGACTGTTTTAGTCTTGGGCGGTTGAACCCCTCACTGCACTCAGGACTCAGTCTTAATTCCCTCGCTTCGCTCAGGAATTAACTTATAACTCCCTCGCTACGCTCAGGAGTTAAATTATGAGTCCTTCGTTACGTTCGGGATTCAATTCGCTCCCGTGACATAAAACAGTGCTTTATCCCCTTAGTGTATAATCTACTATTATTTGTGATAAAATGAATGGGCAAGACCACGATAAAAAAAAAAGAAATGTGTTACCTGCATGTTTTATAACCACGTGAATTTAGGCACTTTTGAAAAGTGATAGGTGAGGCTGATAAAAACCAGTGTTTCTATCATCATCAGTCGTTCCTTCAATGCTATCGTGACATCATGTCCTATTCTTGTTGACCAGTCTTCTTCAAAGGCTCCTATCACCTGCTTTATGTAAGGCCTCGTGCAGACGTGTTTCTTTAGCATTATGAATTTAGGTGATTTAATCATCGCACGCCAGGGCATGCATCCGTGCCAAACGGTTCTACATTTCAAAAGTATAATTTAATTATTTATACTAAACGGGACTTAATCGCGTGTGTCAATAATGTGTGAGAATCGTGAAAGTTTTAATCAATATATAATTTAATTGTAAAATTTTGACATCCGCTTACGAACGTTTATATTTCCCCCCGATTAAAGTACCTACTAGCGGGTCTGCCTGAGCGGAACTGACCCTGGCAAGAATGAGAGTTTCATATACCGCATATACCGTGTTATACTCATAATTTATATCTTCTGATGCAATCGTTATCTTAACCTACCTAGTTATTTGTAGAGATGGTACCTACTGCTACATAAACCTAACCGTCGCATTGCTGCCATTCAAGGACTGCCTTTGAAATGCAAATGGCTGCCATATCGGCAACGACTTGTACTTAAAATAATACTCAATCCTTTTTTGACGTGTCGTGGTCTACAAATTTTCTATTGCCTAAGTAGCATTTTTACGGGTGAGGCGAGGATTGAATTAAAATTGCATACACATTAGGCTATGAAAAAAACTGCTTAATCTAATATTTGATTCAAACAGCGATATAAAAAAATATCTAGCGAAATATTTACGTCCACCTATGCAGAGTTTTATATTTCTCGGGTAACTTAAGGATGCGGGGATACTAGGTAGGAATTGTTCAAATAGCTAGATTTTATGACAGGCTGATCAAGATGGTCAATGAAATTAGGTGTTTGTTAGTTGAACAAAATTCATATTATAATAACTTTAGATTAGAAGTAGAAAAATACGAATTAAACCAGCGCACAATTCAACATTTATAAAAACGGGAGAACCTATCTGAAGGGTAAATTTGGCCATAAATATTAAAAGTTTAGCTGTTTCAAAATTGATACAGGTGTGGACGCGCCAAAGAGCTTAGATTTTGCGACATTGAATTTTTATTAAAATTATGTTCCATGTGAAAATTTGCCATTATTATTGATGAAAAAGTTGTTTCATAGAATGATCTCCTCCCTAAAAAGACTTGACATAGTTTCGTATTTTTTATTGCTATTAGTATCATGTTTCCTCGCAAATGCGATGAAAAACATTGTGGGTGACACGTCCGGTGAGTATTTTACAATCTCGACTCATCCAAGCCTTCAGCGTTGGGCTTCGAATAAACTCTCGTTCGTGAAACGTCTCTTACCGTACATGTGGCACAATGTACTGGGTTGCGTAAACGACCTCTACATCACCCGCCGCTCCGGTGAGATGAGGACGACCACATTTTACAATACTTTGCAAACAATAATACTCGATTACCTGCCTATATAAACTAAAGAAGTGCCTGCGGAAGAAACGTATTAAAAAAAAAAGAAAAGAAGAAAGGGCAATCAATGAACAGACCCTCTTTTTGTACTAACATTATGTAAAATAACCAAAAAATGGCACATTTGTTGAAAAGAAAACCCACTCATTCTTACTAGAAAAATTAAGTCCAAACTTCAATGACACATCATCAAGATACAGCAACTATGAGAGATCATGCCCAGAGCCCATAACGGACGATCTTTCAACTATAAGTGCTCTCTATATCTACACTGGAACACCACCACATGGATACGGAACACAAGCTCCGAAGGTTGAAGGTTGAAGGTTGTTGAAAAAAGAAGACAGGAAGAAAACCATCGGGGATTGTGACATTTCATTCCTCAATTGGAATCTAGAAAAAGATGGACCTTTTCCACACGGTGAAGTGCACGGTAAATGCAGCAGCAGGTGGTGCAGGGAAATGACAAGAAACTGCATCATGGAATACAACAACCAAGTTGATGGGAGTCTAGAGAAAACAATGGAAGAAATGATGGATAGGAATGCTGATATTTTAACCAAAGGAAGACAGACCTTTTGACCAATCAAAAGACAAAGCGTAACTCGCAAGCTTATGAAGCAGTTCTTGCATTCCTTGAAGAGAATACCGGAGAAAACATACATACCTTATTCGATTAGATAAAAGCCGTGATGACCTGCTTCAATAAGCCTTCATTGCGAACGAAACAGCTAATTATTGAAAAGAAAGAATGTCACACTTATGATCCTGAAACAAAACAAAAGGTTTACTATGAAAAGGAGGTAAAGGTCCTGAGAGCAAGGAATTTAGTGGGAGAAAAGCAAGTGCAAAGGCAAATGCGAGACTATTGTACTCAGTTTGCCTCATATATCAAGCACAAGGAAAGAGGAAAGAAAGTTAGAAGGGCGATAGCTACGCACTATCTTTTTGAGGCCCTTCTTGTTGGTTTTGGAAACATTTCACTTGGAACTCGCCAAACAAATCCCAGGATCTAGAATTTCCATAGGAGGCGAAGAAAAGAAAGCCAAGATAACAAATAATACGGACACCCAGACTTTAGCAGATGGGATTGCAGATTTTCAATTCCAAGAGACCGAAGATGCGACCAAATGGAACGAGTGCATCAGCCCTGGATTGTTTGCAATAAGACTACATTGTTCTAGAACAGCGCCTGTGTATTCGTTTACTTTTATGAATATTGCTTGGATATGCCACCTTTTTCAAGCCTGGAAGCAGATCTAACTTGGACCAGGAGTAATGGTGGAATCTTCAAAGCACTACCGTAGAATAAAGTGGTGTGACGAAGAAGTGAACACAATGAATGAGAAAACAAGGGAATGGTACATGAAAGTCCGGCACTTGTTAACAGAAGATGGCGAATTCTTATACTCAAGCGAGGGGATGCTAATGGGCATGCTGAATGCAGCGTCAGCAACTGTTGGTTTACTTGCAGCTATTACAGAATGGACAAGCGTGAAATGCGTGTTGTGACCATGCGCTTAAGTGATGACTCAACCACAAAATATTTATCAGCGACTGCACTCGGGAACTCTCAGTGCATGGAGCAGAATAGGCAAAATCTCTCCCTTATTGGAATTAATTTGAGTCCAGACAAACCCTTTTTCTTTCATGCAGGATATGCCGAATATACATCTTGGTATATTGCTTCTCAATTTGTGAGTCAATTTGGAACTGAAGTACCAAGCATCAGACCGCAAGGGAAGAATCCAGCAGATGATTTGTTTTCTGCAGCAAAGAGCACTGCTACGGGACTTCAAACTTTAGGGATGAATCATCTAGGGGCTTCTATACGCCTTAGACTAGGTATCTCTGCAGTTAAGAGGTTATGGTAACTACCCCAACTGGGAAGCAATGTTAAGAATGGGGTTTCACTGAAGGTTCAAATGGTTGAAGATGGAGGAGAATCCCTACGGAATTGCGCAGGTAGAGACTTATTTAGGATATATTAATATTTTATTTATTTGATAACTTGATAGATGAAAGCCTCGGGCCCCAATTCTTGACATCTTCGGTTCCTCATATATTTATAGATTTTCACACGGCTTGATTTGAACTCCGAATGTCTGCACAGTGCTGTCCAGCCAGCACTGTAATGTATCTTATACCAAAAGCATTTGCGGCAATGCTACGAAGCACGCGTGTATTATGAGCTAGATTGTGAAGGCAAATGTAATTCTTAAGGCCTTTTTTACAAACAAAACAACCCCTTCAACATCGAAATGTGATAAATTTAGACTAGTAACGTCAAACAAATTAAAATAGACGGTGATTTCCAACCCACTTCCCACGTCTTTGAAACTTAAAGGTAGAATCAGACGGTTCACTTTTCTTTCGCTTAATTATTCATATAGCTCATTCGGTTCGGACATGTGTTCTTGTAGAACAACAACATAATAGTTTGACTTACTTTAAGTAGGTTAAGAACTATCATTGTAATAAGCTTTTTTTTGGCAAAGTGTAGAGTTTGTTTCTGCGTTTCTTCTTAACAGTGGTCTTCTTTTTCAAAACCGCTGGTAGAATTTTGACTTGTAAAAGTGCCATTACGGCCTACTTGCAGAATAAAATACATTTATTTCATTTCATTTTCTTGTTTCATTTTGCATCTTTCACTCAGTGACCATCCGAACGAAAAGTGAAACAAAAGATGATAGAAAAATGAAGCATTCACTCGAGTGAATATTCATTCAAGTGAACCGTCGGATTCTACCCGAAATGATTTATTTCACTTCAGGTTTGAGTACCTAGACCTCATTTTGAGAAAGGGTTTAATACCATTTTACCAATAAGAAATAGTATTTTTCACAATCGTGTTATAGAGAGCTTTTTCAGTCGAGTACCACGTTTAGGCCACGAAGCTTACTGAGTTACCATTATTTATTAAGCAAATTTTTTGTAAGATGTTTCTCTCTTGTAGTGGTGCAATAAAGAGTATTTATTATTATTATTATTTGTATGTTCTTTCCATATCTCAAGACCATGGGGTCCCGGACTTTTGGAAGGCATGCGTGGGGCCGAAGCCAACAGCGCAGAGGCTCTTTAAAACAAATATAATATAAAGCGAGGGATACACATGGCGGATACCATCTCCGAGCGCACAACATGATGCAACCGGTGATGGTCCCCGCCAGGTGCAAAGACTAGAACAACACAACACTGTGCAACACTGAGCACACACACAAGCTGCAACAGTGTGCTGGTCATGGGTTATTGGGTTGAATGGTGGGTGGTCTGGAGAATGGGTTATGGGAGGAGACTAGCGGACACCTGCCGTGACAATAAGTCTCAAAATTGTGAAAAGGCCCCACAAACAGTCGCACGCACAGGTCGACAATGGAGCAACACGTCTGAGCGGCTGTGAGGTTGTCGAGAGGTGAGTCTGCGGTGCGCCAGATCCCGGTAATCCATTCAAGGGCCGCTGGCGTTAATATTATATAACTATTTCACAATACACACAACACACAACAACACAAACACAATACTTTTTCTTTTTTTGTGCGTTGATGTCTATTACCTTTTGACTTTCTCATGACGGCGTCCTATTGGTCAATTTCATTTTAGTTGTCTCAACAGTTATGAAATGTTGAGTTGGGAGCTCCATAGTAAAAATTCACAGATTTCGCAACCCTTGCAAAGATCGAACATTGGAAATGTACTTACACATATAGTAGTTGCAGGTCGACCGCGTAACTTTTCTAACACCTGTCTGTAAGATCTAAATGTAAGTTTTACATGGAAAAATGACAGTTGGAATTAGGATTAATTATCAGACGCGCGTTAAAAACGTTACGTGACTGCCCCCCTGCAGGTCGATCACGCATCGCATTGTACGCGCGTCTGTTAGATCTAAATGTCAATTTTTATACGAAAAAATGTCAGTTGGATCTACCCAACGCGCGTTCAAAACGTTACGTGATTGCCCCTCTGTTACATCTTCGTTACGTCACTGGAATGTGTGTGAACTTTGTCTTTGTGGGATAATCACACATACCTACGTATTGAGTTATACACTGAAATACTGATAATAAACAATGGCATTGTTTGAAATTGTAACTCCTTTATGAAATGAATGTAAGCATATTTGCCTAAGATAATATTCAGTTTTTGTTGCTTTGTAAATAATAAAAGCATTATAAGCTTGTAATGGGCTGAAAAGTATCCTAAGTAATATTGAGTAACAAACAAACTTAAACATTTATAATATATGTAGTAGGATTAAAGATACTAAACAATATTTATTTTTATTTAAGAAAGAGAAGAAAGAAAGATTTCATTTATTCAAGTAGGATCCTAAATCTGACAATGACCTAAGTATATAGTATAAGTACTGTTGTGTTAATGTTAAATTATACATAATTGGCAAATTTTCATTTTTTTTTTTTTCTAAACTAGGCCAAGCAATTTTACTATATAAGTAGTCCTCGACAGTATAGTATCCCTTTTATTTATATTACATACTAGTTTCTGCCCGCGACTCCGTCCGCGTGGAACTCGTTTATATCGCAGCTCCATACAAACTTCAACCCCCCATTTCATCCCCTTAGGGGGTGATTTCGGGGATGAAAACTATCCTATGTCCTTCCCCGGGATTCAAACTATCTCTATACCAAATTTCATCCAAATCGGTTCAGCGGTTTAAGCGTGAAGAGGTAACAGACAGACAGACAGACAGACACACTTTCGCATTTATAATATTAGTATGGAAGTATGGATTAGTATAAGTACTTACACGAAAAAACTACCAAGCACTAATATCCAGAGCATCCCCGGGAGTGGCAGTTTTATTGGTATCGTCGTCGCTGTCGTCGGCTGAATCGACTGAAGTTGGCCTACTAGCCTCGAACTTTTAAGCTGGGGAATCTTCAAGATCTGTGCCTGCGCCTCTGAGCGAGGTACTGGCTCGTAGACCAGGTGATCCAGTTGTATGTCAAGCGAGATGCCGCTTTTCCTTATTTTGAACACGGTCACAGAGATAGCCAGCAAGGCATGTGCATCGGATGCAAAACGATAGACTTCCACTTATCAACACACGCAGTTTCGCGTGTGGAAACTCGATGCAACGGCACAGATATTTTATTCGGGATCGTTAGTGAATTTGGGACCTTCACGCTGAACACCCCAGGAGCCGATACTCCTTCAGTAACTTTCGTGCCCCTAATACATTTTTGCCGCAAGTTATTGATACACTCATTAGGCTTAGCAAGCTGGAATCTATTGAATGCTGATCTGAAAGCCAACATGTTGACTAATACCTTCATCTCATTAATCATTTTTTCAATGAATTCTGTCATTAACGTTTTACTGTCGGCATGCCACCAATGTGCTGGCGGCTCGATGCTTTGGCTGCAACGCCTTCATATCGAAGATTCGTGTCCGCTCTGCCTACGTCTCGGCCGTATTGACGAGAGCACCGTATGCGTTTGTTACCAATATTAACCGAACCGGGCGCTTATACACGAACTGCACTCAATGTTGTTTGGATACTGGCTGTTCACGGAACTTACTATTGTATGCTTGAAGTTGCAACACACTGCGACCTATAGGATTGCTTGCTGGACCTTTTTTTTGTTCGTTGAGCGAATCGTCAGTATTGAAGCCGGAGAATGACATGGCAAATGCGATGTGATTACTTTGCGAGAGAGCCTGCGTGTATAAAGACGACCGAAAGGCGACTGTGTACAGTACCTACAGCCTTGGTCCTTCTTAAAAAAAACTTAAACTGAATTTATTTGTTAATTGTCGACGCAAATGCGGCGCAAGTGTGGCGTGAAGTGGGTTGTTTATTCATAGTGTGCGCTAGCGCTGTCGTTATCGGAGGTAGATGATAAACTGTCGGCACTTAACCGCCGACGTTTTTGATGATGTGCGGTGGCAACTAACAAGGGCCTATGCGTGCTGAAATATGACACGTAAGACATGGTTTCGATAGGGACGGCCTTTGTAAATACTGCGTCGATCTGTGTGCCGTTTCTTGTTGTACTGCGGTGGTGCCCGCTCAAAAAACCCAGTGAATAAATTACTCGCATATACTTAAGCACTGTCAGCTCCACCAAATCCGGTCACATATGTTGCAATAATCATTCAATTTGTCGTTAATAAAATTCTTATCTATCCATATAGCTCTTAAATGTTTGTACTGCAATGTCTTTTCGTTTTCGTTCTCGGTTGAGTCTCGTCCTCAAAAAAGAGGGAACGACAGACGTCGAAGCCCTTGGCGCAAACTCAGCACTCGTGCCCGACTGTACACTTGAATCTTTTCTCGTCTCGAATGCTAACTTTAACTTCTTCCAAGCGCGATAACGGCGACATATCTCTGCGTTAGACATATCGAAACCAGCGAAGGATGAAACCACCTTACGGCACCCATCTGGTGCGGCACCCGCTGTGTAGGTAGTTGTAATGATTTATTTATAATTGTCGAGCTGATATAATTATCCCACACATAACCATCCACAAGAACGGGTACCCGATGTCGGCGAGCGTTTTATCACCAGAAATATCACCATTTGACCCCATAATTCGTGGGTGGAAACACTGGGTAAATCACGCACAGGAGTTCAATACAATGTTAATTAACCATAAAGTCTAAATTCATAAGTTAAATGTTCGCAATCACAATAGGAAAAAAATTTGAAAAAAATTCAATAAGTCCAATAACACACTTAGTCACACCCACGTTGTCTTTTCTCGAAATAAATTTCATAAAAACAATTCATACACTGCCCCGTTTCAAAGAACAAAGACTTCCTCTGTGTCTATAACAATTATGGTGAAACGCTGTTAACATAAACATTCAGCTAGGAATGCGTGTCGCCTTCGCGGGCCCCGTTCTCCGGGAGTAAACACTTCCCGCGCCGACTTCTTTCGCGAAACTCACCACTCGTGCCCGACCGAAGATCCGATCCTCAAAAAACCTTTTTCGTTATAATTTGCTTGATAAGGCTTTTTCAACGGTAACTGTCTCATCACGGTACGATATTACCTCCTGCTGAAACTTTTTCAAGGATCACTGCTCCTCAACCGAATGTCACATCTTCGCAAGACCCTTACCGTCATAATCTGCTGGTTAAGACCTTTCTAACGATACCGGTCTCTACCGTATATATACTATATTACCTTCTACTGAAACTTTTGCAAGTATGCTGGTCATCTTCACGAGGACTTAGATCCCAAGAACCATGCACCCTACGAAATTGCTCCTTCCCAAGACCTTTCAGGAAAACTTTTTTTCAAGCCTCTAGCTTTATATTATCAAAAATACTTTATCCGTGTCGTTTCACTTTTCACTATTTCCACCCTCTACCTGTAGCCTGTACGATACAAGAAACATTTCCAATGTAAAAGTATGTGATTTAAGTTTGGTGTATCTTAATTCAAACATTAAGGTCGACGAGTATAAAAAGCTATAGGTATGTATGATTACGGGTCAGAATGGATTTGTCATTTGTACGATTTCAATATAAGTGTAGAAACATAATTTTGCCCATAAAAGACGATACGTGTTAAATTCATAACATGTACTTACTCGTATTCGTAAAACAAGGCGAGTCGAGCGTTAATACTCTTGGCATCCGAATATCATATAATTTGGCAACCTTATCGTGTTTCATTTCAGGGTGATGCCAAAAAGTTGTCGTAAAATCATTTAATGGGAAAATAGCAGCTACCACTACCACACGATTGAAGTCTTTGTTTCTGCGGCTCCGTCCACGTTTTGCAAAACGGTCATTAATTTAAAACGTATTTACTGTTAAGAGCTTTGGAAATCGCATGAGTGATTTCCAGGATTATCTAAGACTTACAACAAACAAACTTAGAAAGTCACAAAGTAACAAACATTAATTTCATTATAATATTAAACTACCTATTAAAAATAGTAATAATTACTAACAATCGTAACTCAGAAGCTCAGAACCATTCGATTTCATAACGATACTAATAGTACATCTTTTATTTATACCTTAGATAATTTATATTATTTTCTACTCCTGTACCGTTATCTGTCATTTATATAGGCTCTAGCTCAAATACAATGACACCGATAATAAGTCGTCGAAAAACTATGCTCTATGGCATAAACGCACTATTTAGTGTAGGTACTTTTATGGTTCATACATTTTTCATAAAAGCACTGTTTACCACGATGTCAAATCATCTAACTTTTTTTTAATCGGCCTCTATATTGCAGTTGTACCAACTTCATAAGCAAATTTTTCGAAATAAAAAGTTTTTATTTACTATAAAACATTTGTAGAACATAAATTATTTAAGTACTAAAGTAAAAATAAATGATCATGTATTGTGTGTTATAATATAATTTTTTTACCAATTATTGGTATTATCTATAAATATAAACCGATCCGATTCAGTTCGGATCCGGATTCAGTTTGGTTCGGATGGCAAGTGCAAGGAAATTAAAAACAAAACAGACCATAAACAAGAGGTATCAATTAGAGATGCAATGGATAGTGGTTTGGCCGGATACCGGATACCGAATATCCGGCGGTGCAGCTAGCCGGATATCCGCTATCTGGCCGCCGGATATTCGGCCGAAAGTTACATGCCTAAAATGAAGCAAATTCGACCGCACCCGTGCGCGGCGCTCTGTGTAGGTTGTAACTTGTCACTCGCTATTACAGGCTTTGATAGACTAGAATCATGCGCAAATTTTTAAACTGACTTTGACAATTGATTACTTTGTTGTTCGTTATTTATTCAACTTTATTTTACCTAATTTAGTTCTCAAACAGTCGTAAAAAAAGTATTGTATGCAACGGTCTTGGTCTTAAAACGCTCGTAGCGTCTTTAATTGCGATGCTCGCCAGGGCTCGCATCGCAACTCACGACACTCGCGTTTTAAGACCCTACTTATAAAACAGTTGCATAAAATACTATAAACTAAATTGTAAGACAGCGGAAAAAAATCTGAGTATTCATATTTTTTATCAGAATATTCAGGATTTTTCCAGAAAGGAACTAGAAATAGGCTTATTTTTAGACGATGATGACACTCAAGTTTTATGTATTACTGAACATTGGCTTAGACAGGAACAGATGATTTTTGACTTTGTAAATTTTAAATTAGCCCGAAAATCAGCCATTCATGTTGGCTCTCTGATTAGTGATTACTGTAAAAAGTTCCTTCTTCCATGCAAAGAACGGAAGGATATAAGTAAAGTTATCAATCGAGAGAATTATAGAAATTTCTTGTACAGAATTGAATAGCTATATAATTTATGTTTTATACAGGCCTCCAGCATCTGATTTCTGCACATTTGAGTCCACAATGGAAAATGTGTTGAGATTAGCAACTAAAGGCCAAAACATTTTTATAGTTTGTGGTGATATCAATGTAAACTTGCTTGAATCATCTAATAGTACAGTCAAATTGTTAAGGTTTACATCTTTTAATTTGATAAATTTGTGTCTAAATATAATATGTTATTGTGACCGACCTAACAGCAACACAGTTTCGGGATGGCCTTGCGATTAGATACGGTCATGAACCCTCTGGCTTGCCACTGACCTGCGATGGTTGCAGAGAAAATAGTTTCAACCTCAACCATACACTTAATTGCAAGAAAGGAGGGCTCATAAAAAGAGGTCACGACCAACACAGAGACGACATCAAAAACTGGGCAGAACTAGCATGGGGTTCGGCTACTACTGAGCCAATAATGCGAGCCGCAACCCTAGATCAACCAGGGCTTTACTAATCGAAAGTGTGTGGGAGCCAGCGAGGAAGGCATTTTTTGACATTCGCATTGTAAATGCCGACGCCGCTTCGTATGGCTTACTCACATGGCCCACAATCGCCCAAATATACGCTCGTGAAAAACACCGCAAATACGACTACACTGCATAAGATCTTAGAGCCTCATTTACTCCCCTTGTGGTCTCCTGTGATGGCATTGTCGGAATGGAATATGAATCCTTTATAAAGAAAACATCTCTAAAGCTATGTGAAAAATGGTCCAAACCATACTCACAGATAATAAGCTGGATCAAAGTCAAAATACAAGTATCAATCATCAGAGCGGTCTCTATGAGAATTAGAGGAACGAGAAGAAGAATAGAAAGATTTGTAATTATACAAATAGATTATGAACATTCGTGCCACACAGCCTTAATATAAGTAAGTATAGATAAAATAAAAGGTATTTATTCTGAAAACACATTATTAAGAACGAAACTCTCCTGCAGCACAAGTTGTTATGTTCTTTCATAATTATACAAATAGGTGTAGGTACCTCAAAATAAATGTCAATCCAGTCTCAAATACGTTTACTATAAAATAATAGTAGTTATGTCAGTATCCTCCAGGTGCTGTGTATGTGTCCCATGATACGGGCAGGGACGGAATCCGTTCAGACCCCTTGCATTTCATTAAATTGTCGAAAGGGTCTGTACATATTGGCTATGTTGTACCTGTTTGATACTTCGGCTCCACGCACGCCTCCCAAACAGGCTTTTAAATACCGCTATTTTCCTATAACATTATTATTCAAAGTTATTTTTTAAATGTTGTACGCACAAATCACTACCAATTTCACGTGCTATTCTTTCAAGATATTTAATGATTGGCTAGCTATCATTTCGTAATGATACAATCTATTTCTTAGGGGTAAATATTTAATCCAATTGCTGCCGCGTGAAATACCGACACGGACCGGCAACAGCGCGCTGCGTGTAGGGGAGACCAGGGAAGAACGGAAATTTTCAATTTCTGTGACATGATTTAGAATTGCTTCTATTTATTTTATTCCATTATATATTGTGCAGACATCCTTCACGAAAGTTTTAGTATAGAAAAACATGTGGTATAATATTCATTGGTTTTACAGAAAAATAGCTTGCAGTGAAAGATTGAAGATAATTTGTTACAATCATCCCCAGGGGTATTCAAACTACTAGAAAACTGTAATTTGGCATGGGTATATTGCCATCATTTATATAAATCAATCGCACTGACAAAACAGTAGAATAAAATCTTGTTTTTTTTTTTAAAGTTGCTCCCTACCCCCAAACCCTCGTGCACGAGTCCGGCTCGCACTTGACCAAGGGGCAAGCAAAGTATAAAAGCAGCACAATATGTCTGATCTAGTGAATTCCTTAGCTTGAGAGTAGGTAGGTTAAGAAAATGAAACAATTACTTCATTTGTATGTTTTATACCAAAAATAATAATTGTATGTGTAATTTAAGTCATACAATTGCATCATCAAATATAAAAATAAACAATATCCATTATTTTATTTTCATAGGCTTGTAAATGCACATTGCATGCGCATGCATTTGCATACGTTGCTATTTTGGCTGCTTTTATACACGGTGAATTTGAGTAACCCGACAGATTTTAACCATCGCTTCCAGAGCCTAATAGGAGTAAAAAAAGTAGTATAAGTAATGGTCTAAAACGGCCTAGTTTTCGAGATATTAATTATTTAAAAAAAAATACACATAAAAAATTGTCAAGTATAACACACCCTAAGGACGTGACGTAGCCAGATGGATCTGACACATTCATACGCAAGACTACTACCTGCTGATTTCCGGCCAGTCTGTTAACAAATCAGTGAGCTTAGGTATTTAATTTTTTTAATTTTTTATTTTTATTTCTTTTTTAAATTTTCTCTTTCACTCCTTTAACTAAAGATTTGTTTACAAGAGAGTAGCATCGGTTATAGATTTTTTTTTTTTTTTTCGCCGTATTTGCCCTATGTTCATATAACATTATTTACTCGTAATATCATCAGGAATTTATGGTTAAAATCTGTCGGGTTACTCAAATTCACCGTGTATATTAAAACATACAAAACTTGACACAAACCCGGCTCGGTGCCAGCCGTCATGCATCTGCAACTGACCCGACTCCACGCGTATCGACTTGTCGTTCCCGCGGACCCAGTCGGTGAGGTCGAGAGATGGGGTATCCAGATTATGTGATTGTACCCCAATTTGTCAGACCAACATGTCGAAGTCATAATTGGGTGTAGCGTACAGTAACAACTGCAACCACAATTTCATTCAGTGTGGCCAGTTAACAGTAAGAAACTGAAAATGGCCGCATTCAAACGGTCCTGCGAAGCGGACTGCAAGATTGTTACTAACCGATGAGATAGGGCAAGACTGCACCTCTATCATGGGACGGCCGCGACATACTCTCGATTTTTCTCGCACTATACCTCTTGTTCTAAGTGTTCTAATAAGAGAGAGACGGATAGTGCGAGAGAGCTCGCGCGCCGTCGCGTGATAGCCATGCAGCACACAAAAATCGAGAGTAAGTCACGGCCGTCTCATGATAGACGTGCTGTCTCGCCCTATCTCATCGGTTAGTAACAATCTTGTAGGCCGCTTGCAGGACCGTTTGAATGCGGCAATTTGCGCTTTCTTACTGTTAACTGGCCACACTGAATGAAAAAGTAGTTGCAAAACACCTGTTTAAATTTTTTTACAAAATTATAGTGTAAAATATTAAAACAATATTCTTTAGGATATATTTTTTAATTTTCGTTTAACTTTATTTGAATGAAATTTGTGAGAAAAAATATATTTGGCAGACCATGCCAATTCCATGGTCCAAATTGTGATTTTCATGCAATTAGTCCGAACAACTCGTTTGACGGTTGGATTGCAGCGCAACATGCATCCACACGATAGCAATTAGTCAGATTCTGATGAATTGGGGCTGACTAATCATGTAATGTATATGCCCCAAGAGAGGCACAGGTCTTGGGCAACCCTGTGTATCTTCATGTGCGTCCCAGGCGATGCAGTGTCTCTGGAGAGGACACTTCACCCACGTCGGCTTAGCCGCGTGGATTACAACACGGGGAGTGGCAGTAACCAGTTATAAGTCCGATGATATAAGGCAAATATTTGCTACCTACTTCATCTTCTTCATTTGACTCTCAAACTCTTACTCATGTCTGCCAGCAACCCGCCTAGCGGGCGCCTACACCGTAGGCGCTTTTCGCTACATACGGGGGAAAAATCACGGGAACCGCTGAAACAATGACTCGTGTCGTATTGAGCGTAGCGCCTAGCAATTCTTGCTAGTGAATCAGTTAAAAACATGGAGTTGAAGTTTAGTGTAGTTATTAGGTATCTTGAAGTACTGTATCCAATCGGGTGACTATATTTCGTCTTGAATTGATCACAATAACACAATTTGCCTCATGCTTGCAGATTCCGAGTTGATATTATAAATATTCTGACAATGTATTTCCACAATATTCAATTCGTTGGCACTGCTGATTTTTGAGGAAGAAAACGCGACAATTTCATTGGACGGCTTCATTATTACGGCGGGATCGCAATATATTATCATAATCGCCTTAGTTTGTACAACGATACGATGTTCCTTGTTATACGAGTATTATTTTATTTATTCAAATGTCTAAGACAACATAAATGACAAATGTCAAACCTACCTGTATGTCAGATGCTATGACAAATACACACACCTACACCCACGTACACCATATAAGACAATGTGACCTGTGTGATAAAAAAATATTCCACATACTAATTAAACGTATTCGAACTTTTTTGATTAAGAATGGGCTCTAAGAGGAAAAATATGAAAAATCGGGTTATAATGAGTAGGGTTTGAATGTAATATTCGGTTTTATAGTAGCACAAATGACAGAAAATCTATTTTCAACGTTTAACTATCCACATAACACCCTATTAATTTTCCCTAAAAACGTACTATTTTTAGATTGCTGGTATTAAATTAGCGACAATTGTCAAAACGAAAATATCGCGACAGACGTCCTTCCAGTACGAGGCCTTATGGCCATCTGCCTAGTAAAACTGAAAGGAAGTGACTTATGCGTGTCCGATTTGTGCGTGATTTTGTATTTATGTGTTCTACTGATTTCTCTATATTAAAAATAAAAGGAGCCCACTTGCTTGTCACATATATAATAAGGAATAAAAGGATACAAAAATAAATACTGAAAATTGAATAGCAAAAAAATGGTTCAGGTTTTTAGTCTACTCGGGCTACCAAAAAACGCAAAATCAGAGCTAACTTTGCCATCCTAATCTATCGAGGCAAATGAATCAAATCGTGTTTTGGGCCTCATATAATTGTAGCAAATATCTTCAAATATTATTTAAAGAAGAAACTGTCACATTTTATGTAGTTTTCGCGTAATAAAGTAGGAAATTCGAAGCCCCATTTTACACTTTTGTGGTAATTTCCTCAAGAGGCCTCACCTTAAATACTGAATTCCCATGGCCACTTCCTGTCTCCATCGTCAGATCTGCTCGATGGTACCATTATATTGAATTGTCATCCAAACTATACTAATACCCAAAATTTTAGATCAATCGGATAACGGCAAGTGACTGAAAAATGGATTGCAAATTTTGACGGACAACTTACTTACATTCATAAACAATATACTTACATACGAACCGGCCAAGTTAATATGAAGCTTGTAAAAATGAACGCTTTTACCCACAACTTGTAAATCGATATTAATGTTACGATATTGATCGTACTAATATTTTTGATATTTTGGATAAGCGAAGTTTGGATATTTAGATGTTTGGATCATTGGATGTTTAGATGTTTGTTACTCAATCTCGCTAAAACAGCTCAACCAATTTATAGCTATATAGCTAGCTAAGTATAGCCTTATTTAAATTAAAGGACAGTTTTTATCCTGGGTCCACGCAGACGAAGTCGCGGGCGGAAGCTCGTATAAATATTCTTCAATTGAATCCTATAGGCAAGAATGAAAAAATATAGGTACAAAGTTTAAGTTTGACGTTTTAAGACCACCCCCGATACACATTAACTGGCCGGCACAGCTGCCCAAGCTTTACTGAGGTTTAGGAAGAGTAAAAATGGCGTCTCTCAGATAGATGGCGTAGATTCGTATAGCTGTCATAGGTTGCATTTAAAAAAAAATTTGTTACGTTCATCCCGTGTTGCTTTCATACCTGGGGCCCATTTCACAAAGGCTTGTAATACAAGCGGAAGTCTCTTTTTAATAGAACGCGGTGAAAAGAGGCGTCCGCTTGTATTACAACTTACAAGCTTTTGAGAAATGGGCCCCAGGTATGAAAGCCCTAGTTACGTTTTTATCCTTATCCTTACTAATATTATACATGCGAAAGTGTGTATGTTTGTCCTTCTGTCACGTCGCAACGGAGCGTCGTATTGATGTGATTCATTCAGCGGGAAAACATCTAATTCCTACGGGAAAATTCAATATGTTACATTTTCCTATAACCACGCGGGCGAAGCCGCGGGCATCAGCTAGTAAATCATAAATCTTTGCAATAGATATAGTACTTACAGATCTTAGGGATTCAATATGTTACATTTTCCTATAACCACGCGGGCGAAGCCGCGGGCATCAGCTAGTAAATCATAAATCTTTGCAATAGATATAGTACTTACAGATCTTAGGCTAAAAGTCATTCAATTTTTTTGTTTTTTAGCTTACTCGCTAAATCTTAATAGGCAATAGGCCTCATGTTCAAATTGATAACGTAGTGATGCTAAATGGATAGTAAACCATCAAATTATCGTAATAAAGTATAAATTATAAAATATAATTAAAATCATAAAAAGATTTATATATAATACCTTGAAAATTTGGAAAAAACATGCATTTTTTTTAATTGTCCAATAGTAAATTTAAAGCTAACCATAGAATCCTTACGCTTTTATAGAAACCAAATTGTATGACAACTATGTACTTAAACGCAGTATTTCGCGACCGAAACAACAATTTACCTGATTTTCCATACGACGATTAGTACAAATGCCACTTGTGACGTTCATACGTGGGTGTCTATCAGTATGAAGCGTTTTGTGCTGCCGCCAGCGAGCTCAATCTTTGTCTCAAAATGTTGGGTAATATTTATGTTCTTTAATTGTAGTTGCTCCCATACAAACATTTGTTCCTCTCCATAAACTGGTTCGAATGACGTCATAAAAAAATCTTAGTCCGCAGCCCTATTGCGCTGGTAAATGATTGAATATCTTAATACACATGGCGTAATTTCTACCCCTCATTGCAGTGCGCATTTTTGAAAGCACGAGTCTGTCTATCACACGTGATATTTGTTACAGTTCTTTTCTTTTTGAACTATTCAAGTTATGATTTGATGTATCGTTATGGGGAATACCATATACTTAGATGTCTAATATATTATTTATTTATTTATGGTATGGCAATTTAGTGTATTTAGAACACACAGGTTCGCACATCTCTGGTGGATATTCACCCTTAATGTTTGACTTAATTTTATGATGGATGTTTTCTTTGCCGTTGAGTGTAGAATTTTACAGTATTGTTTTAATCAGTAACTCAAACCTGACGTTCACATTTTTTCAGGTGCTGATTGTGGGGCGTGGGGTAACGGCGGAATGCGCGTGGTGTTAGCAGCTCTAGCAGCGCTCGCTGCGCGTGCCCTAGGCAGCCCGCATGAACACCGCGCGCGGCATCATGCGCCGGAGCATCCTCTACATTTTCCTGCGCCAGCTCCTCCACAGCCATACATAGGCCATGGCGAGGCAGTGCGTTATAATCCTGAATCAGACACCATCTTACCCCGTATTGATGAGCATGAAACCTCTTCAAAACGCGCAAAACTAGAAGATGCGGATACCTCATCTAAAAGAGAAGAAATATATTTTTCCAATCATGAACGAGGTGAAGCAGTATACATGGCAGATGAACCACAAATGGGACCCGAAGAAGATGATCCGTTAGTTGTACGCACTCGTAAAGGCAGAGTAAGGGGTATCACACTTACAGCTGCGACAGGAAAGAAAGTTGATGCTTGGTTTGGAATTCCTTATGCGCAAAAACCCCTCGGTGACTTGAGATTTAGACACCCCAGACCTGTTGAAAGCTGGGGCGAAGAAATTTTAAATGCAACGACACTGCCACATTCATGCGTTCAAATAGTAGATACAGTGTTCGGGGATTTTCCAGGTGCTATGATGTGGAACCCTAACACAGATATGCAGGAGGATTGTCTCTATATCAATATAGTCACACCTAGACCCAGGCCGAAAAATGCAGCAGTCATGCTTTGGGTGTTTGGTGGGGGATTTTATTCCGGCACTGCCACTTTAGATGTGTATGATCCTAAAATCCTTGTATCGGAGGAAAAAGTTGTCTACGTTTCGATGCAATATCGCGTTGCTTCGCTCGGTTTTCTGTTCTTTGATACACCAGATGTACCAGGAAACTCGGGACTTTTTGATCAAATAATGGCTTTGCAATGGGTAAAAGACAATATAGCATATTTCGGCGGAAATCCTCACAACGTAACTTTATTTGGAGAATCGGCCGGGGCAGTATCTGTATCCCTTCATTTGCTTTCACCTCTGTCAAGAAACTTGTTTTCTCAAGCCATTATGCAATCTGGAGCCGCAACTGCCCCATGGGCCATAATAACAAGAGAAGAGAGTATTTTACGGGGAATTCGATTAGCAGAAGCTGTTAAATGTCCCCATTCAAGGACAGACATGAGCCCCATGATTGAATGCCTGCGAAAAAAAACCGCTGAAGATTTGGTAAATAATGAATGGGGAACACTAGGAATTTGTGAATTTCCTTTCGTTCCTATTATTGATGGTTCCTTTTTAGACGAAATGCCATCTCGCTCCTTACTTTACCAAAACTTTAAAAAAACTAACCTTCTGATGGGTTCCAATACTGAAGAAGGTTACTATTTTATTTTATATTATTTGACTGAATTATTTCCCAAAGAAGAAAATGTAGGCATTACTAGAGAACAGTATTTACAAGCTGTAAGGGAATTGAATCCTTATGCGACAGACATAGCTCGTCAAGCAATAGTGTTCGAGTATACTGACTGGCTAAACCCCGACGATCCCATAAAAAATCGTAATGCATTGGATAAGATGGTGGGCGACTATCATTTTACTTGCGGTGTGAATGAATTAGCTCACCGATACGCTGAAACTGGCAATAATGTATATACATATTATTACAAACACCGCAGTAAGAACAACCCATGGCCATCGTGGACTGGTGTCATGCATGCTGATGAAATCAATTATGTATTTGGCGAGCCTCTGAATCCCGGAAAAAATTATTCACCGGAGGAAGTCGAATTCAGCAAACGAATGATGAGATACTGGGCAAACTTTGCTAAAACTGGGTACGTGTATCATTTGCTATTTTTTATTTACATAATGTAGGGACGCATGGGTAAAGTTGGGTAAAAATCTCTAAATGTGATATTTTTATATTGTGTAAAGTAGGGTGGTCCTCAAAAACCGAATGAGTATATGTTTTTAATTTTTATTTTTGTATAAGATTTAGGAGTCGTGACCAAATTTTTTAACTTTTCAAGGTTTGCATTTCTCCATAGTAAGATTCTATTTTATTATTAACTTGTTGCTACTTTAATGAGCAACATTTGATGATAGGAAATGAATAATCTTGAATACATAAAAATAAATTACAAATTTTCAGTCATTAATTCAAAATTCATGTTATTGTGCTAATAGGTACCTATGCTAAAAATGGACTGGCGATGATTAGCCAACTTTAAACTTGATTTAAAATAAGCGTCGAACATATAGTGAACGAATATCGTATTTTCTGGATTGATGTGTCCTTGTTATCAAATGTAGCTCATAAAAGTAGAAAAAAATAAAAAATAAAAATAATCTTAGTATAGCGAAATGCAAGCCTTAAAAAGTTTAAAAATTCGATCGCGACCTTAGGCTCTTAGGGCTCTTATCCAAAAATAAAAATGAAAAACATACGTTATATTTTCACGTATAAGAACAATATAAGTGCCTCAATGAAATTTTAACTTTTTAATTTTTAAGGATAAGTGCAAATTGATAATATTTTGAAACCATACCTGTGGTTTATTAGAATCTGGATGGAGTAAGACTATGTAATCAAATATAAAAGAATAACACTCCGAAAATATTTTATAAATAAGCATTATGTATTTGACTACTTTTAAAGAAATACTATAACTTGAGGACCTTAAGGTCGCTTTCCATATAAAACATCTTTTTACGTTCGGAAGCTAACGGTGGGATATTTTAAAAAAACGTATGTAACAAGCTTTCGTAAACTGGCTTTCCATTTGCGCAAGAAGGGGAATTTCGCGCAAATAGAAAGCCAATTTAAGCAAGTTGTATATATAAGTTTCTCAAAATATCACGCCGTTAGCCAGAACCACCATAATGAAAATTAAACCTAGAAAAAAAAACCAATGTAAAGTGACGTAGGTGCGATACTAACATCGAGATTATTTAGCCATAATCCTGATGTATAATTTTCTATTGAATTGATTGTAGGACACAGTATCAAAATACTCCTTCTAGGAACTTCCTTTACATTGCATAAAGATAGTTATATGACATTAAATTTCTTCGTTCATATTGTACCTATAATACCTAGAAAGATTCTATGAGTTGAAAGTCCAAAGACCAACCCGAAACGCAAACTACATGGACACCATTGGTAGATTATGACCAGACATTCCCCATACCATAATTCCGTTATGAACACTACGCCGCCGTACCGAAAATTCTACAAAAGTGATCAATCTGATACTCGCTTTGTTTATTACTAGCTTTTGCCCGTGACTTCGTCTGCGTAGAACTCCCGCATATTGCCCTTTCATAGTAACTTCCACCCCCTTTAGGGGATGATTTCCGAGATAATAACTATCCTATGTCTTTTCCCGGGAATGAAATTATCTCCATTACAAATTTTATCGAAATCGTTTTTTTAGTTACTTAGTACTTTAGTGGTTGAAGCATGAAAAGGTAGCAGACATACAGACTTACTTACAGAGTTACTTTCACATTTATAAGATTACTAGCTTTTGCCCGCGACTTGGACTTTTGCTGGGAGAAAAAGTATAAAGTTAAGTTAATCCAGCCCACAGATATAGATATACATAGATCAGGCAAATGCATGTACTTCGCGTGTCAGAATTCGGACTCCGAGTTGGCACTCCGACTTACATTCCGCGTGCATCTGTTGTGGTAGTCGGTTGTCCGTGAATATTAAGAAAATACCTTATTGCAGAATCGATTTTCCGCGGACAACGGGGAATTCAGATCGCTAATTCACCCGTGTGACCTCAAAGTAGGTAGAAAAAAGTGACACGGTCGGTTTTCATAAGATTGAGGTGTTTAAGTTCTCTAGTGTATATCTATATCTGTGATCCAGCCTATACTCTATATTTGTATACTAAAATTCATCTTTATGCGATGAGCTGTTTTTGCGTATTTTAGTAACAAACATCCAAACTTTCGCATTTACACTATTAGCAGGATACGTATATAAATAAGTATGAACGGATTTAGCTAACCGAGAAAAGTTATGCATATTTTAATTTAATTCACTGATATATGTGTTACGCAGACGACACCATTTTAGTAATTTGCGGGAAAAATAATTGCGGGGAGAAGCAGTAATAGGGTAATGCGATATTAATTATGTTATTTGTATTTTTCAGAAATCCTTCCCTGAGTTCAAATGGTGAAATGACTAAAGTGCACTGGCCGGTCCATACCGCGTTCGGCAGGGAATATCTTTCATTGGCAGTCAATTCCAGTGCTGTGGGACACGGACTGCGAGTCAAGCAATGTGCTTTTTGGCAAAAATATCTCCCGCAATTAATATCGGCTACAAGTAAGTTACCAACCACTAACTAGACACTGACAAATACACACCTAGTATTTTGAAACGTAAAGTTTCAACCATTAATGATTTCAATTTTAGGATTGAGTAAACTACACTCAAAGATTTCAAAAGAATGCTCGCACACAAAGTACTGTCGTATATCGTTTTACTATGAATATTGATAGTTTTAAGTTGTTCAGAATGTATATTTTCATGTAACTGCTTATACGACCTGGTATAAAGATCATCATCCCCTAAATGGGGCCCGGGGTCCGCTTTGACACCTAATCTCAAAATTTGGCCTTGGTACATACTAATTTTACGAAAGCGACTGCCATCTGATCTTTCAATTCAGAGGGAAAACTAGACCTTATTGGGTTAGACCGGTTTCCCCACTATGTTTTCCTTTACCGAAAAGCTGACGGTAAATATTCTATATACGAGTATATAGGCCTACATAAAGATATGGGCCGTAATTTCGCAGCGTAAATATTGATGTGAAAGTAGTATCTCTAATCAACAAAATCCACGCAATGGTTTGAATAAATGTATTATCTCTTTATAGCTTCTGACTTCCTCATGCCAACACATGTTTATTCATCTTGCATATGATTACGGCTGGTTCTGAACTTAGGAGTATGGAGTTTCTTACGGCGTTCTCTACAATATTTCCCTAGTAGGAATTTCAGTACTTTAAACGTCACACAGTTACCTAGTTAATATATAGCTATTTCAGCATAAAGTAATAAAAGATTAATAAGTACATTCATTCACATTGAAAGCCATGTTTTTACCCGAATACCTCGGAAGGAGAAGGGTTATGGACAAGAATAATTCTATTTCACGGGTTACTGTCCAAGCGGCCTGATGGATTTTAACAGTGAGGTTTCGTTGGATTCCTCTTAATATTTGAAAAGCAGTTGGATTTCGTGATTTTTTTTCAATTTCACTTGTTAAACGACTGTTTGTGTGATACGTAGGTATATATTTTTTTGGTTATCAAGAAAAACGAAATCGGGGATTCAAAACTGTGGGCATTGTGACATTTAGGAATAAATATCGTTTTAGTAGTTTCACTTTGAACTTTACCATTCACGCAAAATCATCACGGAATATTTTATCAATTACAGAGAAAACAGAACCGCCGAGAAATTGCACGGGCAGTGGGTCCCTGCCGCGGCCGTCGCTGAACGTGATCGGCTTGGCCGCCGCCGCCGCGGGAATCACGCAGCACTTGTTGTTCACGCATTTTGTATCCATGTTCGTGAAGGTTGATTAGAACGGTTGAAGCACCTATAATTTATGGTTTATTTGCTCTGGCCTGACATCGACTTCTCTGCTGTGTTGGGCAAAATTACAAATAGTTCACATTTCGATTGCGCCAATACTTGACTGTACAAACCGGCGTTTAGGTCTGAAATTAGATATTTAGCATCACCATTACATAGTCAAATTGTTTATATCGTAATAACACATTGCGAGAAGTTTCTTTAAATACCTATGTCTGATATATGAATTTACCCTCAATAGTAATTTGTTTCATACATGCGAGATATGCGTGTTGTGCGATTGTCTGGATCTTTATTTAATACCTTCTTGCTTTTAGCGATTTTATGATTATGTCATAAGGTATGTTTGCATGTGCGAATTTGCGATCTCATTATCTCGACCTACTAAAATTTGGCATAAATGTAGCTGTGTATTCCAGTTACCATGTGCCCCCTTTTCCTTATGTTTTACTTTAATAACTAGAGCTACAACTATGAGTACATTAGAAGGATGTAGCAGTATCCATACAAATCGATCGTGTAATATTTGTTGACAAGACGTTATTGACCCAAATTTATTTTTAGATCCTGCACTTACTTCTCATATAAGTACTGTATATAATATACTTAAATTACTATAGGGTACACTTAAAATGGCGTCCGACGGATGAGAATTTTGTTCCCCATTATCACGATACTTTTTCAACATTTTCGTTTGAAAAGGTAATGAATGCATCTCGCTAGGACGTATCTACGAATTAATGTAAAATATTGCAAACGTTTCACCTAATGCTTTGTTTCATCCAATTTTCATTTAATCGAACTTTTTTTCTCAGAAACCGTAACTTTTTATGTAAAGCTAAAAGGTAACTGTGTAGATCCTATTAGGTGAGGTTAGGTTTGTTTTATAACAAACTTGAAAAGTTTACAGTTCCTGAAAAAAATGAGTTTTCGATGAATTGAAAGTTCGGCGAAACATTCATTCGATGCAACGTTTGTCGGTAAAAGAAGGGTAAACCAAAGCAACTTTACACTTACACAGGTACTACATCTGAAATTCATATTATTCTCTCTAATTAAATAATTAACTATTACAATTCAAAATGAGAAACTAAAATACCATTTTTATCTGACAATAAAATATCATCACCATTGTTTCCAAATTTTTTACATAAAAAAATAATAATATTACAACATCAAAACGAGACTTATATTTATGTCATTCTTTTTTCATTGCAATATAACTGGGAATACAAATGAATTCGTTATATTGGTGCATCCTGAACTCTGCTTGCAGGTTATTTTAATTACGGCATCACCATATAAGTATATATACACAGATGAATTTTAACAATTCACGAAACTGTTAAGGCAATGGCGTCCCGGAAATATACACGTAATACGTGAAATCTCGACCGTCAGCAGTGCTAACACCGTATTAAATACGTCATGTCCTAAAAAGTTACATTCAATTACCAAAAATACCACCAACTCTCCACCAAATCTACACCAAATTGTGACAGGCAGTTAAATTAAAAGTGGTACCTAAATATAAAACTTATTGTTAGCCTTAACTTATTGTAAGCTATTACCAATTAAATTATTCTCAACTCAAAAATTAGCACCAAATTTTAAAGAACTTTTTTTTTCTCCGCCAAGTATTAGATAGTTCGTAATCCTTTTATATTATATTATACTATAAAGTATCTACTATCAAATAATTCATTGACTACTCCAAAAAGAACCAAACTAGCATCAAATTTCGAACATCAATTGTTTTTTTTCCATACACTACACTATTTTTTGATAGGGCAGTTCGTTTATGTTGGGGTCACAGTTCTTACCTAACCCATCTTACTGCTAGCTTTTCATTTCTCTTGAGGTCGTAGTTTTAACCTCACCTAACCTATTTTACTGCTAGCAGTTCGTTTCTGTTAGGGTTGCAGTTCTAATCTAGCCTATCATACTGCTAGCAGTTTGTCTCTATTGGTGAATTATTTTAGGATACTAAAAATAATTAATAGTTTTTTTACTAAACCATAGGATAAGTGAATATTAGGATGAAATTTTAACATAGAATTGTACAAGCTATGGTGACATTTTGTGTACAGTTTGTGTTTTTGCTATTTAATATATATATAATTTTACAATTTAAAGAGACAAAATAACTAAAGTACTATTGCAGATATGTCCTTATTCTTTTTTTGGTGCCTATAATTGTAAAGGATTGGTTTTATTTATAGTATTTTAGTCTAATCCAGAATTCTGTGACAATGAGAGGTTATTTTTGGCTAATCATTATTGTTCGCAAACCATCATTCGCTTGCCCTTATTCCATAATGACTTGTGATTGGCGCTAAAGAAACACAGAATATACATAAGAATAGTTATTTTCACGAATAAAAACATGTTTTGTCATATCGACGTTGACCATCACACTACGCATTACGTGTTCCGTGTTAGTAGTAGTCCCTATTATTTTTCTCTATATCAAACATAATATAATCGATTTTTATGTGAAAAATAATGAAAATGAATTTGGTATTCCTAATCAATAAGGTCACTTATGAAAAATGACTTAATTGACTACCGCCTAAAGAAGTAAAGGGTAGTTACAGAAACAGGAGCATAGTTATTGTTACTATTATCCTAATAACGAAATCTATTTGTAGGTTGAAGGAGAAAATAAAGGACTGCTTAGGTTCCCTCGAGCCCGAAACCCCAGGTCTAAATCGCCTTGATTAGTCAGCTCTTTCACTCAGTAGTGTTCGTTCGTTTCTACGAGAAGCTAATATGATTTGCGAAGGTACAGTAAATTAAATCGGAAAATTTTATCATGGTTTCTAGTTTCGCGTTAGTAAATTAAGCTCTCGCACTTTTCTCTTGATACAGTCGGGTGTTGGCGTAAGTGGTGAATCCATTTTTTTTTTATTATAAAAAAAACATTGTCATCAGAAAAAGATAAAATAAAATATTAATAAGTTATTTTATCTACCCGTCTAAGACTAAAGACAATACCTTCATTAAACTAATACAATACAATTGATGAACGCAAAGACACAATGGATTTCTTTACGATTATTTATGTCACCAAATTATCTATTTATTGTGTTGTGTTTGATTAGACAGAGCCCTAAATAGTATGCTTTTCACATAACAATCATTTTAATTGGATGTACCAGGATTGGTATGGTATCTAGTGCCCAACATAGCACATAGCTGTGAGAGGAAAGCGGTCTCGCGCCGCTGAACCGTGTCTGGAGACTCGCTCGCCAGGTTACATCGCAAATATTTTCTTATGAAATTATTTTTGTAATGTTTCACGAAACGTTAAATTTTAAGCAAATTTAGTTTTAAGCATTGTGAAGTATTGAATTGCGCTGTCCATTATATATTTTGTTAGTTATGTCCTTTCGATATTAATTTCGAATAGTAGATACATAAATGTAGTCGTCAAGATTAAACTGTTAATGGATAAATGTTATGAAGTACTATAAGAGGAGTGATGTCTCCATCAACATATCACTTGTTAATAATTAATTATAGAGTATTTAGACGTAATTTTGTCATAGTTCTAAGTCTTTACATATCCTCACAGTGCGAAGTCACGTTTATTTGTGAGTATTATGGGCCAGAGACAAATACTATGAATAAATAAGCCTGAACAAAGATCTTTGTCTTAACTAGTGTAAACCTACTTTAACGTAGAGAGGTATGAGCTGCATTGTAAGGTTTGGGATACATCAACGAAGGTGTCAAGTATAGGTGTCGTGTCGTGCGATGATTAGAAAGACTTAGAAGAAATACATTTTTAGCTTTAATGCGCCCCTATAATTGCAATACATATCACGCAAGGCATAGTTATATTTTTAAGTTCAGTCTAGGCTTAGAATATAAGTTAAAGATAAGCTAGATCATTTCACAACTCTGTAGCGGACCAATATTAGAAAGTTGTACGTCTTGTACGGTTCGATGAATGTAACGAACACAGAAGCAAAGATGCAAGTACAAAAATGAATCTCAATTGGGTTTCCAATACACGGATTCCTATTCCAAGATGGTTATAAATATAGGACTAAATTAGACGACGAAGTTTGACTAAAACATCCCAGACATGAATTATGGACTAAACGATTGCCGAGTGTGGTGTTACAAACTGATACAAGTAACAAGTCGTGTCTATAATGACGACGCGTCAATGTGCAGTGCGTAGAACATTGATTGTATTTGAGCGTACAAATATACGTATCTCAACTTCGATACGCCTAGTGTAGAGCTCGTAGTGCCCAGCAGTTCAGCTTTCGAATATTGGTATGAACAATTTATTAGAAGAATCTTTACAATTCGTTCAAGATTTAAGATAAATTTTACTAGTACAATATAGTCAATCTTAACTCTAAAGGATGAACTCTCGCGGAAGCTGCATTCTAGAATTTGATTAAATTACAATTCTTTAATGTAAATAAAATATGGGTGTTAGACTTTAATCTAGGAACTTATTGTTGTTCGGCTACTGTAGTATACTTATTTTTGTTAAACTGGCCGCAGTTTCTCACAATGGATAGAGCATTTATATGAAGTATGAATAGTAATAAAATGAAATGTTTGATGGCAAACCATGTATAAGGGTTTCACTTGAGATTTTCAGTCAGTTATCGAGAAACAGTGGTCACAGCATGTGATTAACATCGTGTGTTATTTCAAAACTAAAACAATGTTGTGGAAGACGATACTCTTTATGATATAGTAAACACTTAGTGTAATTTTTCGTAGGTATACTTATTTTTTTTGTTATTATCAGTTTGTAACTAGGCGACTTGTATACAAATTCTATTTCTGTATTTACAAAGATGGTGTAATCTATATTCGCTGGTGTTAGCAATTGTAAAATAGTGTCAGTATTCATGTCTAGTTCACGTTCGATGTTCACGAACTACGCTTATTTTAACCTGCGTATGTAAACCTATAGAGTGCCTCTTGTTCACTTTTATATATATTGATATAACACTATAGGTAGGTAATACTAGTAGATGTAGTAATGCGTTATTTCTTAACATAACTGCACAATTTTCTTTTCTTATATATGTGATATTGGAAAGGCCAACGAATGTCGCGTAGTGCCAAAAGAGGAGATGAGATTATGGAGTTCATAACGCAAACGTTAAGCAAGTCAGAGCAGTTGTAAACGTTAACCATAAGTCGCGCGAGTTTACGTATTGACAACACTTTGTATTCGCTCTGCAAGCCATTTGCGCTCACATTATGCATACCGGTTTTTACGAGTATTACAACAGTTTTGTAATGTACCTGATACAGAACTTTCTATAAAGAATTTGTTTGGCTTACAACAAGGACTAGGTACTTGAGCGATTACGCGTAAATTATGACTAAATATTATGGTTACTTCATTTTACAATAAGCAACGACAATTAAAAAGAATGTTTAAGTTGAAACTCATTGGTTGGTATTTATTGGCATGTTTGTTATCGTGAAATAGTATTGTTATAAGAGCTACCCTATAATGGAAATGTTAATATGCAACATGTTCTGTTCTTACTAATATTTTCCATCACGTTTGCTTAGCTGTACCTATTTATATTTTAATAAGTCGGCGTCGATATCTCGTAAATGGCCTAACTGTAGTTGATTTCTAAAAGCACGAGACGTTGTATGGCCTACAAGCATTGTAGTCAATTTATTTTTTATTCAAGTTATCTTTTAAAATTTTAATAGTAAACATGTTTCTAATAAATTATAATAAATATTATAGTGCTATGATTGCATTATTGAATGTTTGCCAGATTTGTGTTTAATTATAAAATAAATGCTTGTATATAAAATAATGTTTTTTTATGTGCTTAGTCAAAGCATAATAAGCATGTGACCTTAAGATTATACAGACATTTCCAGTTATTGAGACTAATAATATTTACCCTTCGTATCGAAACGTCCCAAAAGCAAATAGTCCTATTAGCATAATGACCTAAAAGCAAATTGTCCCATTAGCAAAATGACCCAAAAGCAGAACGTCCCTTTCGCAAAACAACCTAAAAGCAAGTCGTCCTATTATCAGGTTGCCCTTTTAGCAAAACGTCCCGAAAGCGAAACGCCATGAAATCAGAATGACCTAAAAGCAAAATGTCCTATAAGCAGAACGTCCCATGGTGTAGACAAGAAAAAAAACGGCCAGGTCCGAATCGAAGCTTTCTTCTTTTACTCGGTTCCAGGTTTCATTAATGTGTTCTGATGGCACTAGATTGCAGATGACTGACAGATGTAAGTACTCATCTATTATCTGCCTTCGACAGTCTCAGTTAGCTTGTTAGTAGTATGTGGCAGGAATTATTATTTTTTGGATGTAATAAAACCTAAAGCTGGATTTAAAAGGACTCCAAAGGCTCAATTAATCTGGGGCTAGTTAGCGTTTAATTAAGCAATATCTCGCTAGTAGTTTCGACCGGGGCACGCTAGTATGAAATAATGGTCATCGTCCTTTACATATTTTATTTTGTATTCGTTAGACGTGAAAAACTCACAAAGAGACTCTGAAGAGTTTTATCTTCTTATCACCGACCAGCGCTGGCCACTTAGGAAAATGATTACTGAATGTCATTGTCATTTTAATTTCACTTGACGTGCCATTAGGAAGGTGTAAAATATTCAATTCAATATTTCATAATATGGATAATGGGTTGGGGTCAAGTAGCTCGTCACACTCGTCAGCAAGTGACGACAGTAAATTAACCTTTATAAAGTCACAAAAAGGTAAAGATGTATTGCTTTATGGCGCCACCGGTACAATTTTAAATATGCTAGCAAAAGTGGCACAAATTGGCGGTGTACCAATCGAGAATATTGTAGTGCTAGTGTTAGCTTAAATAAGTCAAGCTCATCAGTTTTGTCAGGAAAAACGCCGCACACGTGTAGAACTAATTTCACTAAAAACCTAATTGACATGGTTATGAATGAGTGTAAAAAGGCCGTATGCAAGAAATTTACCCCAGTACAAGAAATTTTTGAAAAGAAGTTCGGAAAAGAATCAGATACCTATAGGGAGAATTCCGGCGTATGTATCAAAGAAAGATACATTATACAGTGCTCGTAGAAAATGTCTACAACTGCAGAAAACTGACTTCAACCATCTTAACGACGTTAAAGTACCACAAATCTTAGCCCACAATTTTCTCAGATGCGACGATGGGACAGACAACAACAAAATTTTATTATTTTCGACATCATTGGGCATGAAAAGTTTGAAACAATTGGCTTCATCTTCGACATTTTTTGGCGACGGCACCTTTCATGTCCCTCGGCCATTTTACCAGCTATATTCTATTCACGCGGATATGAACAGTGATGATGAAACCACAAGTATCGTGCCTCTGATATACGCACTTCTTCCCGATAAAACAGAAAACACATTGAAATTAACAAAATTTAAATGTGACTACGAAAGGGCTCAAATAAATGCATTCAAAACAGTCTTTCCGAACTCTACGGTATCGGGAAGTTATTACCACCTAAATAAATCTGTCTGGCGTAATGCGAAAAAACTGAAGCTAACTGAGACTGTCGAAGGCAGACAATTGGTGAGTATTTCTGCAAATTTACCTCTTGTACCATCAGAAAACATTATTGAAACCTGGAACCAAGTAAAAGAAAACGTGGAACAATCGGAAGAAAGCTTAAAATTTGTCAAGTATTTCGAAAAGCAATGGATGAAAATGCCCCCTGAAGTAATTAGCTGTGCAGGTGAGCGACACAGGACCAATAATGATGATGATGAATGATGTATTGGAATGGCCGCTTTAATAAAAAAATCAGACCCAAACCGACGCTGCCAGCTTATATCCGTGCACTTCGGAATGAAGGAAAGTGGTACGATTTCAGAATTTCGGGGGTTTATTTCAAAGAAAAGAAACGCCGTAGAAATGTAATGACATTTGAAAAAAAATATAATAGGGAGATGCAAAAACTAAGAAATGGTGAAATTTCATCTTACGAGTTCATGAAAAAGATAACACATATTAAAAGAATTTTATCTGACGGTTATTAAAATGACATGCAGTCGAGTTAGGAAAAGTTGTTATTTTATATTAAAGTGCTTTTATTTTTTTATTTTTGTTGTGTTAAGTAATAAGTTAAGAAGAGCTAGTTGATTGAACCCATTGTTACTTTATTTTGCTTCAACTCAATTAAAATAATATTTTTTAAACGGGCCCCTGACCGTTTTTTTCTTGTCTCTACACCATGGGTCGTTCTGCTTATAGGACATTTTGCTTTTAGGTCATTCTGATTTCATGGCGTTTCGCTTTCGGGACGTTCTGCTAAAAGGGCAACCTGATAATAGGACGACTTGCTTTTAGGTTGTTTTGCGAAAGGGACGTTCTGCTTTCGGGTCATTTTGCTAATGGGACAATTTGCTTTTAGGTCATTATGCTAATAGGACTATTTGCTTTTGGGACGTTTCGATACGAAGGGAATATATATATATATATATACATAAATATAAATTATACAAACAATATTGTAGAGGTTCAAAATTTTTATGACATTTAACATTTTAATATTTCTAATCCTATAGGTACTTTAATGGTTCTCTGTATTTTGCTTGCATTGAGGACCATACCGAGTTTAATCTTTTTATTTGGGTTTCATATTAAATGTATTAAAATGTAAATATTCTAAAATAACGTAACTCTTGTTCTACAGAATATTAGATCCTTTACTTAGTCTCATCTCGATAAAAAAAGGTAATCTGCTGTCATCATTATTTTGTAAAAGGATCCCGAACCCCATAAAAGTGTGGTCTCAATCAAATGTCCTGGAATTTTGATATGTCATACATTTCAGAGCCCTGATCAAAATTCTTTAACGTCGCTACTAATTTCAGTCACTTTTTGAGTTTCGATTGATTTTGTACCTCCCTGTAGTATGACATTATAAGAGCCATGAAAAACGGACACTAGTTATTTGTGCAACTAGCGATCAAAATTGGTTTTTGCTGCGAGTGTTGATTTTTAAGCGATAGATTCAATGTTAGAATCTTGAGCGTGGCGGGGAACTCAAGCACGAAATACAAATTACCTTGCTCTCGAGTGACAGATACAACTTGTCACGTCAGCAGTAAGATTCACATAAAAATTATATCATAGGCTTTTACGTACCTTTCGGTCTCTTAGGTCCAGTTCCTGATATGCCCAGTATACTCTTAAGTCTATTGCTTCGAACGTCCATTCCGTGAATGTCTAGCTTCTGTAACGTCCATTCCGTGAATGTCTAGCTTCTGTAACGTCCATTCCGTGAATGTCTAGCTTCTGTAACGTCCATTCCGTGAATGTCTGTCTTGCCTGATTGCCTGGGATACGAAGATTAAACAATTTGTGCATGATGTTGACACAGGAAAAATGTCCCCAGTAGGTACAATTTATTAAAAGGGTAATTATTATTTTATTGTTTTCTTTAATAATATACAGTTAAGTTGGTTGTACCTTGTTTTGCCTAACAACTTTTTGCCTAATTTCGGTTTGCCTAATTTCATTTACACTAATATTGTTTAGCATAACTATTCACTTTGCCTAATTTTCATTTGAGTGAAAGTCGTTTTGTATAATACTCATTTCACATAATCTTATTTCGTCTAATTTTATTTGGCCTATTTTTTAATTAGTATAAACATATTTTGGCTAACAATTTTTTTGCCTAATTTATTTATTTAGCAAGCATTCTGACGCTCCGCTCGCTTCGCTCGCTCCGCTATCCATGGTCATAAAACAAACCTAATCTAACCTACAGTATTCGGTCTTTAACCTAACCTACAATTTTCAAAATAAGAATCGACAAAGTGAGTTTTAGATAAAATCATATTCGACAAAACAAGAGTTATGAAAATGATCATTTAGGCAAAACGAATTTCGACAAAATAATAATTATGAGAAATGATATTATACATATTGACTTTCGATAAAATGTTCATTATGGTAAAAGTTGTCAGACAAACTGAAATTAGGCAAAAAAAAATAGACAAATCAAGGGAATACCAGTTAAGGGTTATTATACCTTTTTAAATTAGTTGGCTTATATACAAAATTCAGGGACCACGGGTAAAATAATTCCCGTGGTACCTTTCAGGGACTATCACAGGGACCACGGGCAACAAAGAGGTATAGTCTGTAGGTTGGAGTGTGTACGATCTACTTAAAGAAAACAAAGTTATTGTGCCTATGCCTATTGTATTAGCCTCGTACCTCAGTCATTATCGTCCGTCATAAAAGAGGAGCGTGCTTCGTAGATAAAACTTCCATAGAATAAAGAATATGAGCAAAAAAATTGTATGCTATATTAATGGATGTTTACAACAATTTGAATACATATCCGGTTATATTATGCGTAATGTTATCAAACTCATTGAATTTAGTAAAGCTATTCAGCTATTCGTTCCTACGTGGCACTAGCTGTACTCAGATTTCATAATCATTCCGCGTGGTTAGAGCAATTTAGCCGAAAAAGCACTAATTTATATTAAAAGTCCTCATTTCATGAAGTGGTCATTTTAAGAATGGACATTTCAAGAAGTGGTCTTTTTTAATTTTGGTAATTTCTAATTGTGGTCCTTAGCCGCCGAAAGGAAATTAATTATCTAGTTACTTTACAATTCTTTATTCATTAGAATCTTATTAGTATTTATATGTGACAATAACTTAAAAATTATTATTTCTTCATAAATAAAAAAAAGGTATACAATAACACAGAAGTTACTTCTTTGTGGGTCGTCGCTTAGATTTGAACTTGAGCCGCATGAATATAATTTTTTTCAGAAATGATTTTGTGTCCAATTGTTTGTTTTTAAATGTTTTCAAAAGTTTTTTATACTTTTTGTCAAACATTATCAAATGTTGTCTTCTATTTTTTTTAAATTTCGTAAACAGACTTTTTCTGATTTTGAAATCATAATGATTACTTTCTTTTTTTAAACAGTAAAAGAATAGATACAGATTAGGTGTTTTAGGTATTATTGAATTAAGGCGTTTATGCCAGCCTTCTAGCCCGTTGGTAGTGCGGTGCTTATCATCTGCATTACTTAATATAGATGGAGATTGTTTCAACCATTGGCGTTGAAAATATTTCTGAAATTTATTCATTTCAGTTGATACCGGGGCACCGTCTAATATTTCGTTGTATGCTTCTTTAATGCTTCCGGCCGGGAGAAGTGGCAGCAATGCGATCATTCTCATTATATTTCTATTCTCTTTGGATTTGTTTGCTCCCAGTATTTTCGCATTACGCCAAATTGCTTCATTGTAATGATAAAAGCAACCACGTATTTCGACATCATGAAAGTTTGCTTTTACGAGTATAGCATTCATGGGTGCTACTTCATAATCGCATTTAAATTTGCGAATATCAATTCCAAGTTTGCTTCTTATCAAATGAAATAGTCGCCCATATGTCTCCTCAGATTTATTCGGAAGTAGTGCGAAAATTACGGGAGCAATGTTTGTTGAATCAATTCTCGACCCTAGGTCTACGTGCAGTACATAAAGTTGATAGAACGGGGGTGGCACAGCGGAAAATGTTCCATCGCCGTAATAAACACCTTTATAGCTTTTTATAAATTTCTTTGCTGTTGACGAAGCAAATAATAAAATATTTTCACTGTCTCCATCTTCACCTACAAAGAAATTATCGACCAACGTTTCCGACACTTTAACATCTTCCAGTCTATTGTATGCTAATTTTGAAACGTTTAGAAAATCTTTTCTGGCTTTGTAGCAGGCACTTTTTTTTGAAGAAAATTCTGGTATTTCTTCTATATTCTCATCGCATTGTTTTTTCAGCTCTTCAAAATTTTTTCAAATATTTTCTGGACTGGCCCGAAATCCCTGCAAACATCCTGCTTACACTTGTCCAACGCGATATCAATTTTATTTTGAAAATGATGAGGTTCGCATGTATGCGTTCTCTTTTCACGTACAACACGCTTTTCTTTACACGTAATTGTGGCGGAGCAAATATCACGGTCAGAGCATCTCCACAGAGTTGTTCCATTCTTGTTTTTTAGGCTCACAGTATATTTGTATCCATCTTTCAGCAACAATGATTTTCCCTTACGACTCTTTATGAAAGTTATTTCATTGTCACCCATTATAATAATTGTGAAAACGAATTATTTCTAACGTAATGGTTTGAGACAATACTTTATTTGACATCAATGATAATGACAACGATGACATATTATGTAATATAAAAGGTATTCTAATGGTCTTCTGTTATCTTCAGAAGAGGTTTTACTTCCTCTTTATCTAAAGTACCTAAGTACTGGCCACTTCATATGACTAATCTCCAGTTAAAACATATCCATCACATAAATGTTGGCTGTCACTTTTCTTTTATATGACGGGAGAAAAGGATAGCAATAATTTTAACTGGCAGATAACTTAATCCGGCGATTGTGAAACAGGCCCTTACTATAGTAATTTTTAAAAAGAGGCAGGTATATTAAGTCTACTAAATATTGTAGTTTCGGCAGTGTATAGGTAAATTAACCCAGGTGAATTAAGTCTACGGCGCTGACAGTACCATTATATGGTAACATTAGTGGTTTATTTGTTATTCTTCATCATCAACAGAACTAGTGGGAATAGAGGGTTTCTCTCCCTGTAAACTATGGTTGACTGGTAGAGAATGCCATCTGGCATTAAGTCCGCCATTTGTACTGACTTTTGTTTTGTGCAATAAAGTTTAAATAAATAAATAATAAAGTGGCCCTTTTTCCCTGAATGGCAGATTCTTAAAACGGCAGATGTACAGTCGACTACAAAGAGATCGATACGGCCAAAGTTACAAAAAAATGTTTACACGACCTTAATGTGAAGGCAATAAAGTCGTGTATACATATTTTTGTAACTTTGGCCGTATCGATCTCTTTGTAGTTGACTGTACAGTTAAGTACATTAAACGTATTGTCGTTCGATCGAGTAATTGTCATATTTTCCAATCTACGTATTTTGTAGGTAACTGTACAATATTTGCCATTTCAAGAATCTGCCATTTAGGGAAAAAGGGGTAAAGTGGACGTTCAAATAAATGGACTTGTACAGGAATGGACATCCGCGGACATGGACTTTTGCATAAATGGACTTTCGCAGAAATAGTCGTACCCAACACACTAGACGTACCTAGGAACTGGACCTAAGAGACCGAAAGGTTTACGTATTCGTCTCACGTCAAAAACCAAGTCTTTTTCTGCAAAACGGTGATATCGAGATGTTATTAAAATATTCCTTCCTTTAAAACACCCTTTTCATACAAATTGATGGTAATTTAAAATTTATTTATTTATTTTCATACAATTAACTAATCGGCGTTACAATTATTAATGGCTAACATGCATTATTTAACATTAGGCGCAGTGAAATTATTATCATAAGTACATTTCATTTAAATTTAGAACACATTACAATAGAATTTAGTAGTTATTACCTATGTAATACCTATGTAATAAAGTAAGTTATGGCCTCGGCTGCGCGCACGCAGCAGTGTTGTCGAGAAAGGGGGAACTCCGACTGGTAGGTACCATAGCTAGTAGTGTAGTAGGGTTGGCTATAACTCCGCGTATCAATTTGAGGAAATATTTAATTAAATAAAAGTTCCTACGAGCTTCCAGGGATGTGTAGCCTACCATACCAATTACAAATAAAGTTGGATAGAGGAAAGGGTAACTTTCTAGTTTCCATACATTTTTTTGTACAGAAATCGTGCAAATGGTTTTTGGACCCTTTCTATGAGGAGCGTGTAGTGTTGTCCGTGGGGATTCCAGATTGCCGCATTCGTTTCAAGCTTACTCCTCACAAAAGCATTGTATAAGATGCTAATGGCCTGCTGATTGGTGAAAAGTTTGGCTTGACGAATAACGAACCCTAGGCATTTCCTTGCTTCGTTGCACATCTTAAATTCTTAATAATATGCTGGTTAAAAGTAAGTTGAGGGTCAAACCATGTACCCAGATCTTTCATTTCAGTAACTCGCTTTAGTGCCGTGCCCTCTTAAAATTTTTTAATTTATGAGTTTTAGAACGTGTTACGAGGTTTTTGAGTTTGACGAACTAAACGAGCACGGCCTAATACGTACCGACAGGAGAATACGCTCTTGTTTCCTAAATGTAGTCGAGCATCTATTATGGAAAGCGTCCGAAAAAGAAATCCGGAAGAAGAGCCAATTCTGGCCTGTTATTGCTGTGCAACACTCAGCCAGAGCAATAGGATGTTTTGCTTATGTTGCCAGCGTCTTATGATACCCTTGTAATGCACGACATCGTGAAAATGTAAAGTAACCGAATACAGCATTACGAGTACTTCATAAGTCAGTACTTATGTAATGAAATAATACACATTTAGCGCGCCTAGTCCAGTGAGTCCAGAAGCGAAAAAGGCTGCTACGCGCTACGGCGCAGCACACGTAGCACTGCGTGGCCTCGAATGGGTTAAGTGTAACATAACAGAACAGTGTAATGAAACAATAGTACATTTTGATACAAGTGCGGAAAATATGTCATGATGTCACGAGCGCCGAGATATCTTGCAAGACTCTGGACGAGTGAAAATGACACTTCCGCACGTGTATCAAACGACGTTTTTTAATACATTTGCGAAAAAAAACAATTGTAACAAAAATAAAACAAATTAAAAATTACAAATTTATTGATTTAATTTAAAACATACTACAGAAATATTATACTACGGGAGCGGACGGCAGTGAGTTGTTAGGTATGATGCCGGTGTTATCAATATCAATGTAATCAAACTTGTTTAGTTTTTGAGTTAAGTATAAACCTATACAGGGTGGCTCATTCAGAGCGGTCAGTATGGGAAAGTCTGAAACTATAAGATATACGAAGATCTGTTCTTAGGAACCATGTCATCGATTTTAGTAAAAAGAAAAACTGCATTCATACATTTAAAAAATACTTGTACTCAGCTCGCCTGCCATGCATTTTATTCATTTTAAGTGCGTAATATTTTCTGATGAAACGCAATTTTCCAACAACGGAATGTACAATCGTAAAAATCATCACTATTAGAGTCGAGAAAATCCCTTAAGAATGCACGAAGGACGCCGTCAAGTTAGATTCTCATTTAACTGCTGGGTCGGCCTACTTTATAATAAGGTACTCATGTTTAAAATTTATGATGGACATTTGGATAGATTCAAGTACCTTGCAATCTTAGAAGATCTTTTAGAGGCCCTAGGAGAAATGTCAGCAGAAGTAAGAGAACAACTTTATTTTCAACAGGATGGAGCACCGGCTCACAATAGTCGCATAGCTAGAGACTTTTTAAGAGGGGGCGCTCCGCGAAATCGGGGTTCTTAGATTGAATATTTACCTATGACAAACTAAAGCGAATGCCAGGAAAAAGAACATACCAAAACTACATCATATTTGCAATTGAATCGTCTGAACAAAACCATACAAAACCAAAATTGCCTCGATAGAAAAGAACCGCCAAAACATGTCTTATTTTTACTCAATTTCAATAGTGTGAGGTTCCCGTGCATATAAATTAAGTAAAAGTTGAGTGTATAATAGCTTTTCACATTACCTAATGAAAGTACTAGCGGGGTATTTTTATGTAGTCCCTTTTCAGACTTATTGAGGTGAAACGTATTTGGCGTATAAGCCTTTTTTATTTAGCGCGATACCCTTTCTCCTGTCGCGTGTTTCGTGCGGTTCTGTATATCTTTTGTTGCCGTTCGCGGGCGGAGTCAGTCGTAATCGCTCCGCTGAGACGAGAGGACTACGTTCTGTGCTCTCACGACAGCACGATGAACATAATTATTTCAATAAAATTGTGACCCAGTATATTCGTCCAGTGAATGAACGTATCATTACATTCCAGTAGATATTTTGCTACATTTTGAAATAATATATTTAAAAGTCGACCTTAACATATAGATCTTAAAGTTCAAAATACAACTATAAGATTACGCAGCGATCGGCGGGTGACCGGCTTCTTAGAATAATTTGTGCAGTACATGCAAAACTAGACGAACATTTTTCTGTCGATCGTGTATTTACTTTATGAAAGATTATCATTTATCACTATCACTATCACTACATAGTATAAAACAAAGTCGCTTCCCGCTGTCTGTCCCTATGTATGCTTAGATCTTTAAAACTACGCAACGGATTTTGATGCGGTTTTTTTGAATAGATAGAGTGATTCAAGAAGAAGGTTTATATGTATAATATAGTATCCGTGCGAAGCCGGAGCGGATCGCTAGTTGAGAATAAATCCGGTTATGTTCAAAATCGATGTCTGAGAGGTCTAAATACGAATTCATAGTCAGAAATATTTCAAAAAGTGGTCGCATTATTTAAAATTTTTGAAACATTCGTTGTAAATTATTATGCGCGTTTTTTTAAAGAACAACATACATTGGCAGGCTTCTCGAGGGTGAAGATTCTAGAAATGATGTCCATTTTGAATTCCAAGATGGCAGACATTGCTTTTCGAATTTAAACTTTCGTGAGACGTGTTGAAACAGTACTAATAATAAACACGGTTCAACTCACGTATTAAATGTCACTACGGGCGACATGTTTCGAACTCTTCGGAAATTCTTCTTAAGGATGTGTTTTCGCGGCGGTGTCGCTTGAATCTTGTCGTGATTCAAGCGACACCGCCCGTAGTGACATTATTGACATTGTTTTTCTCTAAAGTCATCACGGGTGTCGCTTTTAGGGTTATCGAGAGTGCAGATTCCAACAATTATTGCCTGCGAACTTGGACATTTTGATATTAAAAAAGTGAACATAATTATGCACTTTTTCTTTAATATGTTCAAAATTGATAACTAAAGGGCCAAAGCGTCTCCATTGTCTCCAAGTACGAATCCGAGATCAGAATTGAAAAATTTGGCCGCCACACAGTAGTGGCCTGAAAATCTGACTTTCATAGACATGATCGAAGTTTTCATAATATATTATAGTTTTTTTTTTAATGCTACCTATTAATAAATTCACGGTTAAATTCACGTATTAAACGACACGACAGGCGACATGTTTTGAACACTTCGGGAGTTCTTCTTCAGGATGAGTGTTTTCGATGTTTGTTTTGAAGAAGAACTCCCGAAAAGTTCGAAACATGTCGCCTGTTGTGACATTTAATGCGTGAATTTAACCGTGGATTTATTAGTAGTATTTTAGACATGTCTCACAAAAGTTTAAATTCGTTTATAGCTTTTTTTTGCTTTAGGCTTTTACTAGCCATTATTATGCTAGCTCACAACCCTTACGTGATTTAGTAAAAAAACGGAAGGCCATATTTCAGTTATAGCTCCGGTGGTTTTTTAAGCAACAAAATGTAGGTAGAGGTATTCCTTGGGTAATTAAAGTAATTTGTACTCTGTAAAGTGAGTGTTTTCGCGGCGGGGTCGCTTGAATCTTGTCGTGATTCAAGCGACACCGCCGCGAAAACACTCAATCCTGAATAAGAACTCCCGAAGAGTTCGAAACATGTCACCCGTAGTGACGTTTAATACGTGGGTGAACCGTGTAATTATTGACATTTTTTTTCTTTAAAGTCATCACGGGTGACGCTTTTAGATTCCAACAATAGGGGCGTAGACACTAAATAAAATAATGTGATATTTTCTCGAAGAAGGATAAAAAAATTAGTCAAATGGAGAAAAAATCAACGCAAAAGGTTAAATAATCACGAAGTTATAAGTGTCTTAAGTTTTAAGAAGGGATGTGTTCTGTCCCTTTTTCGCAAAACGCAACTTCATATGAAACGATGACGCTGGAAGAATGTGACGTCACAGAAGACGGCAACGTGCCGCGCGCATCGTGGTCGGCGACGCTGTCGACGCGGCCTGCCGGCAGCATCCTGTAATGTGACGTCACACACCGTTTGCGTTTTCTCTCTCTAACAAGCAATATTAAAACGGTTGTAGCTTCGTAATTCTTTGAGATATCTGAATGGGATTTTCATCACTATGCATATTTTTTTGCCTTCTTTCTTTTGGAGTAATAATAATTTTCGAGTCTGCACCCGAATTATTGCCTGCGAAGTTGGACATTTTTATATTACAAAAAGTGAACACAATTTTGCAGTTTTTCTTTAATACGAGTATGTTCAAAATTGATTACTAAAGGGCCAAAGCGTCTCCATTGTCTCCAAGTACGAATCCGAGATCAGACCCCGTATCATGGTCGGCCTTATCACTCGATAAGTGACAAGATAGGGGCATCGTCTCGTTCTATCAAACGGTGTCAGCCAGTGACGGACGCTCTATCCTGTCACTTATCGCGTGATAAGGCCGACCATGACACGGGGTCAGAATTGAAAAATTTGGCCGCCACACAGTGGCCTGAAAATCTGGCTTTCATAAACATGATCGAAGTTTTCATAATAAATTACAGTTTTTTTTTAATGCTACTAATAAATTCACGTATTAAATGACGCGACAGGCGACATGTTTCGAACTCTTCGGGAGTTCTTCTTCAGGATTAGTGTTTTCGATGTTTGTTTTGAAGAAGAACTCCCGAAGAGTTCGAAACATGTCGCCTGCCATGCCGTGACATTTACGTTAATTTTTTAACCGTGGATTTATTAGTAGTATTTTAGATATGTCTCACAAAAGTTTAAATTCGATTATAGCTGTTTTTTGCTTTAGCCTTTTACGAGACATTATTATACTAAATTACAACCCTTACGTGATTTAGTAAAAAAACGGAAGGTCATATTTCAGTTATAGCTCTCGAAACTGACTTAGCTACTAGCGAAAATTATATCTTCAAATATAGGTACTTACAGATTTTGTCTTTCTTTCCACTTATTATAATTATCTATAGGTATTCATCATGTTTCATCTGACTGTCGGGGCATATACTATGCGAGAAGGAGCGGGGCAGCAATAGACGCATCAGCGCGGCAGGTACGGGGCGCGCGGGTGATTTCTGATTTTTCCCTGGCGATACGCCCCCTCTTAACTGAGCACTTTTCCCAGAAATGGATTGGTATGAACATGAACGGCCCTATCAAATGGCCCGCGAGGTCGCCCGATTTAACGCCTCAAGACTATTTCTTGAGAGGTTATGTTAAGGATGAAGTGTACAAAACAAGCTATGACACCGTTGAAGACCTAAAAGCAGCCATAGAGTCAATTTTAACGCAAATTCACCACATGAAGATACAAAACGCAATAGTAAGATCGTTACCTAAACGTGTTGAATATTGTATTGAAAAAAAAAACGGCGGTCACTTCGAACACCTACTAAAATAAATTAAAGTATGTGAAAACAATGCCTTTTATTCATTTTAGACATCATGTTCCATAGAAACATTTACTGCTTAAGACCTACACAATCGATATCTAAATAGAAATAGTGTTCGTTTTTTTTTTTCAAAACGACCGGGTTCGCTTCCCGAGCTGAGTACAAGTTTTTTTAAAATGTATGAATGCAGTTTTTCTTGTTACTAAAATCGATGACATGGTTCCTAAGAACAGATCTTCGTATATCTTATAGTTTCAGACTTTCCCATACTGACCGCTCTGAATGAGCCACCCTGTATATCGTCGCCGTAGAGCAAAAAGTCACCAAATAGCAAAATGGCCAAAATTGACTTATTATGTCATCAAAATCGCATTTTTTTTCTCCAAATTTCAGTCTTATTGCGGTAGCAATAACGATCATAGTTTCAATTTGACAAAGTTAAAGAACTAACTAACAACTCGCTTCGGATTCAATATTTTAGTCGAAAAATACCTAATTCCGTTATACATTTTTAAACTTCTTGTAACTTATTTATGAGCGTACCTAAGTCATTTTAGTTATTTTTTCCCTAAGTATTACCAAACTATTTAACCACGAAGAACCCCATTCAAAAAGTCACTTAATTTACTTAGTTACTTTTTGAATACCTGGTATGTCAAAAGTTTGAAAGCGAAAATTAACTAACTCTATTTAGTTATTTTTTATTCATAGTTGTAAGGCAATGTACATCATTTAACCAAAGCGATAATTAAGTAAACAGTTTTAATGAGGTTTACTCTACAAAAAAATATACAATATAATGACTAATCACATTTAATTAATTTTACAATAAAGACTGTACTGTACGCCGACGTGATTTGATTGAAATTCGCTTGCAAGTTAGTGACTTTTCGCCCAGTACCTCAGGCCCCCGCACCGATACCGACCGATGCGACTCCCCCCGCCGCGTCGACCTGCCATGCCAGTCGTTGCGCACGAGCCGACAGTGATACGTGCAGTTACTATTTGCTACATAATAATTGCGTGTACCGTGATTAAGTATGAAACGCGCTAAGTTCATTTTGGATTTAGTAAAAAAGAAAGATGATTTGGATAACGAGGTAAGTGTTTTTGGTATCAGTTTGTTATTTAATTGTTTTTTTTTTTATCAAAAACTGTTTATAAAATGAAATACTATTTCATAGGTTCAAGTTTAGAAGTACTTGTATGGGGTAAGCCAAAAGGAACAGGATTATGTGGAACGAAACAAGTAAAATTTTGTTATATCGGTGTGATGACTAAATCTTGTGGGTGGGTGTGTGTGCCTAATAGCAAAATGCTTTTTTACATACTACAATAACCATTACATGTTTGCTCAATTATTTACTCAAATATAATAATCCGTATTTAAGATGATTGTACGGTCACTAAATTGAATTTCCTCCACACCCCGTACCCTGTCACAGCGAGAACAACATGAAATTTCTAGCGGCTTTCATTATTGGTTGTCACTGTGACAAAGGCACGAAGTGTGGAAGAAATTAAATTTCGTGATTGTACTTGGTGTTGCCTGCATTGTGTTGTGTGTTTAACAAGCCTGTGTTTTTATTATCAATATCACTAACTGATTACCGAATTTTGTCATAGTGCTGAAAACGGTGAAAACTTTTTAAAGTTATACCTACTTACTTTAATTAAAAATAATGTCATTGTCATTATGTACCACGGAAGCACTATTCTTAATTCGACTATTTTAGCCGTATGGAAGCTGTGTGCTGTGTACTGCGTAATGCTAGCATGCGTCTCAACTCTCTTTGCACGCGAAAATAATATATAAATATTAGCTCTTAATTTTTAAAGAAGCATACAAATAACACATCAAGGTGAGAGTCTAGAACCATGAGGTGCATCATCATTAAAGTGATGTACAATCATTTTGCATACATAAGAGCATGTCATGCACCACTCGATATATTACGCAACACGCTAACTGAGGTCCTGGTTTAAAGATGACTTACGCTAGAACGGTAACGTGCTGTGTCCGGGCCGGGAACGGGCCAGGCCGACGATATGAGATTGTAATAGAGTAGCCGACGATATGAGATTGTATATTTTCGTCAGTTCGCCTTGTTAACGGCCTGGACTCGTTAAGTCCTCGTTCTAACGTGATCATCTCTTAAACGTAACTAATCCAATTTGACCGCAAACTGGCTTAGTAACTAATTAGTTGCATCTATTTCAGAATTTTTTAGCTACCCTGGAAGACAAAGAAGCAACAAAGACATTGGAGATTGAGGACTTATTTCAGGAGAAATATTTGTATGAGTCAGCTCCAGCATCTGCTGTGTTCAGTCCTGATAAAAAAATACCTCCTATCCAACCATCATATTCTGCTCCTTTGCTAAGAGAACCAGATTTAGAACAAGAGTTAATAGAACAAGGTGACTCATCATTGGATAAAGAGAAAGTAATTCATGTTGAATCACGCGAGTTTTCCAAAAGCCCTCTATCTATCATAAGCGGCATCGAGCCATTAGCCAGTTCTTCTGAGCATGATTTTTCATACTCTAGTGCTTCCTGGTATCCGGACAGTGAAGAGGAGCGGGAGCGTTGTAAGAAAAAGAGACGGATCTTTGTCCCAGCATCTTCATCTGACAGCAGCGATGATGACCAACCTGTTTTCAAACGCGCTAGAAATAAAGCTCAGCCTGGATCCTCACAGGTAAACAGAAACATAACTAGTCCCGATGGAATAAACAGTACATCAGAAGTAGCCCAAACCATTCCTATGTTAGTAGAGTACTCTAGTGACGCAGAAAATGCAACTTCCAATACACCGCACTCGTCTGCAGCTAACAATAACGATAAAGAACCAACTCGCTGGAAAAAAAGCGATCCTAGCAAATGGAAAAAAAACCTCAGTAAATCAAATAGGCATAACTGTTTACCTTATGAAGGTAAAAAAGGTAAAAACATGCCTGCGAAGATGCCTAAGCCGGACAACTGTGACAAATGCAAGTTTTGTTGCACAGATAACTTTTCCGAAGAAGACAGACTGAAAATTTGCAAATCGTATTGGAGTATAATAGATTTCGTTGCTCAAAAACAGTTTTTGCTGTGTAACATGACGTTTGCGCCCGTAAAAACCCATAAAGCTCAAATATCAGATAACAAACACAGATCTGTAGCGATTGGATACTATTTTAAGAAGAACGAAAACAGACATCGAGTGTGTAAGAACTTTTTTCTCAAGACATTGTGCATATCAAATGGGCCCGTAAATAAAGCATTGCAACAACAAGATGAATTCGGTAATTTTATTGGACCAGACAAGCGGGGATCTCATGAACCGATCAATAAAACTGATATGATCACTGAACAAAAAGTAATCGAACACATCAACTCCTTTCCTCGCATGGAATCTCATTACTGCAGGAAAACTTCTAAAAGACAGTACCTTGACAGAAATCTTTCAATTGCGAAAATGTACGAATTGTACCAAACTAAAACTGAAGCTGCTGGAGAAGAACCCTGCTCACTATACGTTTACAAAAGAATATTTGGTTGTAATTTCAATCTTTCATTTTTTATTCCAAAGAAAGACTTGTGCCTTATTTGTTCCCGATACGACAGTTCTGGGCGCCCTGAGAATTTGAAAATAGAGTATGAGGCCCATACAGAAAGAAAAACTGCCGCACAGGAAGCCAAAGAGCTAGATAAAGAGAGATCAATTAACGACGAAACGTATTTAGCAGTTACAGCTGACATGCAGTCTACATTACACATACCTGTATGCGGAGTGGGTGTTCTCTATTATACACGTAAGCTGAATGTACAAAACTATACCATATATACAGCCAAGCCCCCTCATGACGCATATTGCATAACGTGGAATGAAACAAATGGTAAAAGAGGCAGCAATGAAATAGCCACTGCAATAGATCATTGGATAAGTCAGTTGCCGTCAACAATAAAAGAGGTAACCATTTACAGCGATACGTGTGCGGGCCAAAACAGAAATCAATATATAACTGCGTTTTTAATTCACTTAATTCAAAAAGACAGTGTGCATTTGGAAGTGTTAGAGCAAAAATATCTAGACAGTAGGCATACTCACATGGAAGTGGACTCAATGCATAGTTCAATCGAAAGAGAGCAGAGACATACGTCAGTTTACTCCATGATCGATTGGAAAAATATAATGGAACGTGCCCGTTCCAAAAGGCACCGAGAATCTGCTCCACCATACGTCGTAAAAGAGTTACTTCACGACGAAATGCTCGATGTCAGGGCGTTGAATGAAGCTGTCGTTAGAAACACGACACACGACACTGACGGCAACAAATTGACGTGGCTTAAATTTAAGTGTCTCAGATTTGAGAAGCAGCGTCCTGGTGTCGTCTGACTCTGAATTTAATGTCCACCACATTTACGGTGGCCCGCCAAAGCCGCTGAGACGCACAAAGAGGCGCAAGGGGCTAAGCGTATCTGATGAACCAGACAACCATGACGACGCCGAGGACTGGATCAATAAGATAAAAGCCTATCCGATTCCAAAGGCATATCCACAGGCATTGCCTATATCTGAAGCGAAAAAAAAAGATCTCTTAAATTTATGCACTAAAGGAGTTATTCCTCGAGAGCTTCATTCATGGTACCAATGTCTGCCGACCAATAAGACAGTTATTGACAGATTGTGTGAGCCTGATGTCACAGAAACCGACGAAGAGGTCGAAGAGTGACTGTGATGCGTAAAGAACGCTATTTTACTAGCACCATTTATTTTTACGGATTTTTCTGATGTTAATTTTAATTTGTTTTGAAACTGAAGTTTTTTGTTTTGAAGTTCCTTATAATTTGATTTGTAGGTCAACTTTATTTGATTTGTAGTCCATTTTAATTTGATTTTTGTTCATTTTATTTTAATAAAGTGTTCGCAGAATTTTAAATGACGTGATTTAATTTGATCCTTAAATATTAAGCAGAATCCAAAAAAATATTATAGTAAGTAGTTTTTAACTAACACGTATTTTCACTTTATCATAGCAGTCATAATTCAACTAACTTTACTTAGTTAAATCTAGACGCACTAAAATGTGGGCAAATAATCATTAACTTCGTTCAAAAGATCACTAAGTCATAATTAAGGTGTAATATTTAAGGGCAAAAATTAATTATCGCTTATAGCTCCTAAATCGTTAGTGTGAATAATATAGATCCATTTTGAGCCCAAAGAATAGCAGTTTCCAATAAATAAACACATATAAAACCACAATTTCATCTTAAGATAATTTCAGTAAAAAAAAATTTAATTATTTTTTTCTTTAAACCCTCATAACTCAAAAGGACCAATTAATGATTTGGCGACTTTTCGCTCTACGGCGACGATATTTACTAATAATAAAATGTTGTGAGCGAAATAATACATCCGCGGGACCTATCAACCTTAAATAGGTTTCTGCAACGCCTTTAATCTAAAATTGTTAAACTTTTTCTAAATATGAATAATTAAATAAATAAAAATTACTTTGTCTGGTAAAAATTAAGAGTGCAATTTGAACAATTGTGAAGCGTAACATTAAATGTGTTTGCGGGCAAGTTTACAGTTTGACTCAGGCTGCTGTTAATCTCGCATGTCTTTGTGTAAGGCCTGAGTGGACGCCCCGCTCCGAGCGGGGCGTCGAGCGTCCATATAAATTGCATTTGTTTTATATGGACGCTGCACGCCCCGCTCTGAGCGGGGCGTGCACTCAGGCCTTAGACTTAGTCGATTCTGGCTCGTGTTCTTGCCTATTAGTTGGTGTGTTTAGAATAGACAGTTTAGTTGTTAATTCATATCGCCGCGCGCGATAAAATGTACTCGGCTGCATTCGTATGTAGTCGGACGCGCAAGCGGGATAGACCTGCGGCGCGGAAGCGAGATGGATGCGCCGAGCGAGTTTAGCGCCGCGACCGCGTGCGCATGATGGGAGGTATACCGAGCGTCGTGCCGGGCTGACGCTCTTCAATGAATTAGATTACGGTTTGATCCCGAACGGGAGCGCCCATAACGGAGAGGCGCCGGGATTTAGTGTTGCTTTGGAACTCGTTAGATTAAGCCAGCGGGTGGCTTCGAATTAGCTATAGTGATACATAGTTATGTAGTGTACGGGAAGTTGGATGGACAAGGTGTCTTGGAGGACGAGCCGGACGAAGGGTGTGCCAGTTTGCCGCTAGATCACACATACATACACACTACACAAAACACTAACTCAATCTTGCGGCCGTTTGGACGGAAAGGATCAAGGTAGAAGGTGAGTAGTTATTTAGGTTTAAGTTAGATTATAAGTTAGCGGCGCGTATCGCGTCCCAATTGTTCCCACCAGGATAGACTGTTTGTATGGGAGGTCATTCTATGGGCCCGTGATACTCCCCGGGGTCCTGGTGAGAACATATTTTTGGTAGCAGAGCGTGGTTTATGTCCAAAAGGTAGATACTTTTGGTAAGCGGGGCGTGGCTTATATCGTTATTGTGTAGATATATTTGATAGCACAAGCGCTTAGATATCTTTGGTAGACCACAGGTCATATTTTTGTACATATTTACGGTTAAATAAAGTAGTTTAGTTACGAATATTAGTCATAATTGAAATTTGTGGGTAGTTTAATCGTGAGCTGCATTCCTGCTGCGGACAGGCTACGTTTATATTGAAGCTACGAGTAACAAGTACTTACTTGTTTTGTAGTTACGATTTCATTATGAATACGATTACATTTTGTGTATATAGGAATAATACAGTAGTTGAGAGAACAAGTTGAATGTTGCGTTTTAGATACGGAAAAATACATTGGTAAAATTGGTAAATTAGGGTTCCGTCGCAACTTATTCTCTCAAAAATAAATTATTTATTGGTTTCGGATATAATTAAGTGTAATTATTATTGTTGTTTATTTGCGTGTATGATGAATGCATTGTATTCACGGGGTTTTACTTGTTTTCGGAAGTAATTTTGCGAAATAACAATTTAATAAGTGCGGAACCCGCGGTATGAGGTTCGCGTGACGGTTGGTTCGGTTATTATTTGTTATTGGTACATTGATACCTAGACCTCATTGTGAGTGGTAATTTAGGTTAATTGTGTTTAATTAATATTTTATAATACGGAACCAATTTAGGAAAAGGTTCGCACTTGACTTCGGTTGTTGTAGGAAAACATTTAAGTCGCGATTTCTGATTGTAAAAATATTCATTAAGATATAGTGTTGTTTTCTGCTGTGTATTAGATTACTGATAGTTTAGGGTAAGGTTGCCAATTTGTGAATTGAAGTTGGTACCATGACACCCTCAGTAATTAAGACAATCGCGGCAAAGATTGAAGCGGAATTGAGATGGGTCTCATTAGTGGTTACGTTAATTGGACGTTCAGACCGCCAAGACGCGCTGCTATCTCGCGCGAGACAGGTAGACGAGAGATATGACGCGGTGATAAAATTGCACGCAGAATATTTAGCCCTCATTGATGACGAGGAGTCTGAGGGCGAAAATGGTTCTTAAGTTAGTGTGCGTCGTAATATAGACCAATGTGGGGAAATGTTTATGAGCGTTATTCAGGCAGCATCGGACATCGAACGGTCACGGAAAGGGGAGACCCGGGTGCCGTGCAGGACGGCCGGTGCGGGTATTATGGCCCCACTGCCTCCCGTGAACGTACCCGCGAATTTGGCGGCGAGTTTGCCGAATGGCCAAGGTTTCGCGATATATTTAATAGCGTTGTACATTCGCGTACGGATTTGTCCCCCGCGTATAAAATGGCTCAGTTAATGGGTAGGCTTTACGGTGAGCCACAAGATATGTTAACTCATTTGGAGATCGCGGATGCTAGTTACGAGACGGCATGGGCCTTATTAATCGACCGATACGATAATCGGCGATTAATTGTTGATGGGCTGATTGAAAAAATATTTGTAATCCCGAAGGTGTCTAACGTGTATGAAATAAGGTCGAAAATCCTAAATCCGGTCACGGTGGCGGTTAACACGGTAGATCGACTTAAGTTGTCGTTAGGGGATAATAGGTATATCGCAGTTAATAGGGTTTTGCGAAAACTACCGCGTGACGTCGTTGGGCGCTTTGAACAGGCTTACGGAGGCGAGTCCACGAATCACCTCCCGACCTTTGGAAACTTGAGGGCGTTTTTGGAGGTTGAGTGTAGGCGGGCGGTTGGTCCCAGATAGCGCTCCAAAAGTGGAGCACTAAAACCGAGTCAATTGCACCAACTTGCCTCAGTTTCGCGTCGTCAATGGAAACGTATATAAACGTATCTCAGCTATCAGATTTGGTGGCCATTTTTAACACGGAATTTCGTAAAGTAAAAGTTTATACATGTTATTTATATTACATCTTTGGAAAAAACGTCTTGCTGCATTCCATGGATAATCTTGCTTCTTTTGGCTCATTGGCTTCGACATTGGATAGCTGCTATGTGTCGTAGCATTATCCTTTACTTTTTTAGGTAAATCTCCATAACTTGGTTTCTGGACTAATTACGCTTGCATTGGTATAACAAGTGGGAGTCCGAACACTGGGCTCATATTGTTAATATATGGTAAGAGACCAACGTGAGGGCATCACTATTTGACACTTTAAGTGCAAGGCCTGAGTGGACGCCCCGCTCAGAGCGGGGCGTCGAGCGTCCATATGAATTGCATTTGTTTCATATGGACGCTGCACGCCCCGCTCTGAGCGGGGCGTCCACTCAGGCCTTGCACTAAGGAGGTGTAATTTTTGTAGCCCCATCATTTTTGGCCGCCGCTTTTCCTCATTTTCTTTCGTCGTTTTTGTTGTTATATGTATGCTTTGATATTCAAAATGTTAGCATTTTATACGGCTTGCGTCGCTTCACTTCATATATTATACTATTTAAGGTGAACCTGGAGAACTATTCAATATAGAGAAAGGCGTCAGGCAAGGGGACACGATATCACCAAAACTATTTATTGCTCTACTCGAATCTATATTTAGAAAATTGCAGTGGAAGGATAAGGGCATAAATATAAATGGAGAATATCTCTCTAACCTACGTTTCGCCGACGATATAATCCTCATGTCTGAGAATCATGAATAGCTACAGGAAATGATCTACTCCCTAAACGAAGAAACTAAAAATTGTGGACTGAGTATGAACACGGAAAAAACGAAAGCCATGACTAACGGATTAAAACAGCCACTCTGCAAATAACCAGAACATAGAATACGTCGATGACTACATTTATTTAGAACAAAATATAAGTTTCAAGGACAGGACAGGGAAATAAATTTCAAGACGAATATCCCTAAGCTGGAATAAATTTTGGGCGCTTAAAGTCATATTTAAGGACAGCTTTCCATTGCACATAAAAAAAAAATGAAAGAAAGAAAGAAAGAAAGAAAGAAAGATACATTTATTCACAAACACACAGGACACACATATTAAACAATAAAATAATCAAAGAAAAGATAAAACATGAAACAAGTGTGTCTCTGCGGCAGTGAACTGGACACTGGCTCAGCATTATGCTGAGGTGTCGTCAGACACCTGCAGCGCTGATTTTCAGCCAGCACCGTCGGTGACTCACGGAAACGTCATACAAATGTAATAAATAAACTACCTACATTATTGGGAGTATTGGGACAGGCGAAAGAGAAATAAACATAAATACTTAAAGTGAGATAATACATGTACAGCAGACAGCATAAGTGCATGGTCATTCCAGAAACAGAATCGCTTGTCCGCCGATCCTACGCCATCTATGAGCACGACGCACGACTATTAGCGAGATTTCACTAGATGGCGTTGTAAGCAATTTTTTGGCAAAAATAAAATTGATGTTTTTATTGTCTTTTAAAACTGCATTCTTGTGGGTTACCACCTATTATTTTTACATTATATTTATCAAGTCAACTCCAGCGCGTTGCCAATTTTTTTGTTTGTCACTCACCTTTTTGTGGATTTATTCATATTTTTCTTATGTTTGCGCTACGAGGAAATATTCAAACATCGAATAAATTACAAAAACACTGATTCCCACCATAACTTGGCTGGGCGCAGATTTGAACTCGGAACCTTCCAGTGATGATAACTTAGGTCGATGTAAACCTGTCTAGTTACCATTGGGCCATTATGATAGTCGAAAGATTGGTTGAAATTCGTCATCAGTTTAATTTTGTATGCAAATATTCGTCACATCACAACTACGAATAATTGAGGAGGGTAGACTGTATTGTAATACATAACTACCATCCAATTTCTTATATTTCTTATGGCACTTACTTCTTGTTCGTTTGTCGGCCATTTACGATTCGATTTCCTTCTATACAACCATAACAATGAGTTCTCGATTGATCTAGTTAAAAGATCACAATTAATTGGTTAAATATAATGTAAACGTAAGTATATAGTGTTTACATATGTTTTGTAATATATATTATACCTTACTACATGCTCGTATCTTACATTGTTCTTATTGTGTATTTACGAATACAGTTGTTACAGCGAAAAACGGTTCTTTTATGGGCACAAGAGGAAGGATGTCGTAGACCAGGTCTCATTGATGCCGCGCATTATGAAGCTGTGAAGATGACCTATACGAAGAAAATTTGTTTAAGCGGATAACCCACATTCCACACAAGCGAAAACCCAGTTCGTCGTTGCTAACGGAAGGCCAGAAAACAAGGTTGTCATTTGGCCTATGATATGGCTGTCTGAAGTGAAGAGTGAAAAAGTGAAGTGTATAAAATCCAGTCAACAGGGCCATTTAAGTTTATGGTGTTATAATAAAACGCGCCGTGATAATGGTCGCGTAGTTCCTAATATAGAAAAAGAGCAGATGCTGTCGCCCAAAGAGTACGGATTACGTTAAGATTTATATATTCTATAAACCGGGTTATCCTAAATAAATTTAAAAAATATATATTGTTTCAGTAGGTAGGTATTAATATGCCGTTTGCTTTGTTTTTTTATATTCCTTTATTATTTAAAATGTGATATTTCATAAGATCAAACAAGTGTAAGTAACGGTGGAAGCCCAAATAAAATTATTATGATTATTTTCAAATCAATAACACAATAATTCATGGTTTGAACGCTCACATATAGGTAAAGATATATTATGGCAATTAAAACCTTAATGCGTTCTGCTGATTTGAATGTTAGATAACCCGGTTGTAAGCTAATATTGTCAATATTATATTTATTGGGGTGAAGCTTCAATCTTTTTCCAATTATGGAAATGAAACTTAAGCTATTACCTCAATAAAAATGTTAAAAAGTTGATAGGTAACTATTACTAAGTAGTATTATAAAATTTGCTTTAACAGAACTGTAGTGAACAAAATAAACATATTAAAACATAAAATGCTGTTTTAATTATTTAAGTTATGAATATATAACTTTCTTTATGACTAATATTTGTATATAAAAAACTTTCATCTATAGAAATAGAACAAATATAAAAAAATACAAAAACATAAACCTCCCATTAGCTGGGATTCGAACCTCGATCGTTCTAGCCTGCTGAGCCAAGAGCACATGTCTTAATCCATTGAGCTATCTCAACATTATAGGTAATGGTGGAAATATAGCATTCACATACCAGTGGTATCGCACTTAAATACAGCTATTATAACTTAGCATTTAATAGCCTTTTTAATAATTATACTAATATGAGAATATTTCTGGTGATAACAGGTGTCAATGTATAGGTATTTAATGTGCCTAGTATAGTGCTTATTTTCCGCGGTATCTCTAAATAGTAGCGCCAACAACGCCATCTAGTTTAATTACTGCGCACCACGTGCAACTGTGTGAGCAGCAGACGTCAAACGATGCAAGCGAAACTGGGCCGTAAGGTGTCCATGCATTATTGCAGCCGATAGTACCTACACACTACCTGGATGCACTCTAATGTCTTACCCACCCTTACATATGGCTGTCAAACCTGGGCCCCTAATGCGAAACACAAGGCGAAGATCAGATCCTTCCAAAGGGCGGCAGAGAGAAGCATGATGAACATCAAACTGAGAGACCGGATCAGATGTAGCCATATTAGGTCCCAAACTAAAATCATTGACGCCCTAGAAATGATTGCAAAACTTAAATGGAAATGGGCTGGTCACGTCGCCAGATTAAACGACTGCAGACGGAGCCAACTTATACTGCACTGGTGCGTTATTGGAGAAGGCAAAAGAGAGCGGGTCGGCCCGTCCGCCGATGGAGAGACGACGTCGTGGCAATAGCCGGGAACCTGTGGGTCCGTGAGGCTCAGAAAAGGGAAGAATGGCACAAATGGGAGGAGGCCTTCGTTCAGAAATGGATGGTTTCCACATAGGAGCATTAGGCTCCAACATAATTATATAGGTATATTAAGATATTTATTTTGTATTTAATTTCTTTTTCAGTTTATATACCTGTTTTGTTTATTTTAAGTATTCGGGAAATAAAGGCTTTTTTTATGTTATTTTATTTAAGGTGGAACGCTACGGATTCGTGTCAAATTGTTGCTAACAGATGGCGCACTGAATAATTTCCATGGTTGCTTATCATTTTACGCAAAACCGTGACCCTTTTGTCGCATATGGTCCAGTTGGCAACTCGTCCCGTTGGCAATTCGTCCCCTTGGCAATTCGTCCCGTTCGCAACCCGTCCCGTTCTCGATTCGTCCCGTAAACGCAACTCGTCCCGTTTGCGACTGGTCCCGTTTGCAAGTCGTCCCATTTGCAACTCGTCCCATTCGTGATTCGTCCCGCAAAGGCAACTCGTCCCGTTCGCGGTTAGTCCCGTTCACAACTCGTCCCATTCGTGATTCGTCCCGCAAAGGCAACTCGTCCCGTTCGCGGTTAGTCCCGTTCGCAACTCGTCCTGTTCGCAATTCGTCCCGCAAACGCACCTCGCCCCGTTCGCGAGTCATCCCCATACCGATGTCTAGCAGTAAGAACTACATCGAAATCGGGCTATTAATTTTGTCAAGAAATTTTTTGTTGCGTTTGTTGATTCATTTACAACCTTTACCTTAGTTTACTGGCCACTTCAATGTGAAGAGGTTTTAAATAGGTGCTCGAAAGTATTATGATTAACAAAATAGACAGACATTCTCATTATATAAAACATTCAGTGGACTGTTTATCGCAATTTCAATATGGGTGATAATTTTCCATTCAAATTCGCGGTGAATCAAAGAGGTAAAAAAACTTTACTTTTACATCGTTACCGATATAATTTAAATAGAACGAATGCAAGTGGCTCTTCTCAATGGAGGTTCGTAAAACGAGATGCCTCGTATCACAATAAATAACTCAATGACCGAAGTCCTACGACCACCAGACAGGCAAAGCTGTGAATTTGATGAAATAGAAAACAAGATTTATATTGCAACGGACCAGGCGAAGAAAGACGTCTGTGCCGATTTAGGTCCCATGGAGGACATATTTGACCGAAATTTTGCTGAGATTGAAGGGGTGGATATACTTTCGTATATTTCGAAAAAAGATACCCTTGGGAGAAGTCGACGACGGTTTTTAAATACAAACAAATTAACATTTAATGACATAAATGAAATAACCATACCTGAGTGTTTAGCCAAGGATTTTTATATCTCGCATGAGGAAGATGACACCAAAATCTTATTGTTTTGCAGCCGGACGGTAAGAAAAACTTTGAAAAAGTTCAAACAAGCCCAATTTTTTGGTGACGGAAGTTTTAAAACTGCTCCCAGGCCCTTCTATCAGGTGTATACAGTACATTTAGATGTATGTTCAAATTCCAAATGCTCAAACATAGTGCCGGTAATATTTGCGTTACTCCCTGATAAGACGGAAAACACGTACACAAAGCTGTTCGAACTTATTAAAAATAAATTAAATGTTACAATAAACCACTTTAAATGCGATTTCGAGGTCGCTCAGATGAATGCAGTCGGAAAAGTATATCCAAACATAAATTTGACAGGATGCTACAGGCACTTTAATGCCGCCATCTGGAAAAAAGCAAACGCTTTAGATATTCCTTCCACGAGGGATGGCAGAAAAATTATAAGATGGTGCGCAAGCTTTGCTCTTGTACCGGCAGAATTTAAGGCAGAAGCCTGGAATTTTATTACACTATATGCCCCAGATACGGAAAATATGAGAATATTTCAAGAATATTTTCATAATCAATGGTTCCCCAAACTGCACCCTTCGATACTAAGCTGTGCCGGTCAAATACATAGGACGACAAACTCAGTCGAAGGCTGGCACTGCAGATTGAATAAAAAGCTTCCAAAACGTCCGGCTTTTTATTATTTCATACAAAAATTGAAAAAAGAATCTAAACGGTCCGACCAAAAAATAAGAAAAGGCCTTACCTGCCCTCTGAGAAAAAATAGAAGAAACCGAGATATTTTCTTTAACAAAAAATACAACAAAATAGTAAAGAAACTGCAAAGAGGTGAAATGTCTGAGCGTGACATGACTAATTATGACTAAATCTAAATTTACTAAAACTGACATTAGGGCAGTAAATTTAGTGCTCCATTAGTTTAAGTTAAAGAGAAATGAGCTCCATGAGTTAAAATATTTTATGTTGTACAGAAACAAGTAGAAACAATATAGGTTGCCGAAATATTTAAGAAAAAGAAGAAGAAATTAAATTTAAGTTTTTGTTATTATTTTACCCAGTGTTTTTCTTAATTTTTCAAATAAATATGATTAAATTTCAGTGTGTCTTAATCCGTTTCATATTCATATAATACTTTTCGTTAATGTCTGGTTGATTGACTGACTAACAAGCAACGCACAGCCGAAACTACTGGTCGTAGAAATATGTAATTTGGTATGTTGGTTCCGTGGGTAGTATAGGGGAACACTAGAGAGGTTTCTCCGAAATTCTCACGGGAAAGCGAATAAAATGGGATATTGCATACGACTCGCGAACGGGGCGAGGTGCGTTTGCGGGACGAATTGCGAACGGGGCTAACCGCGAACGGGACGAGTTGCCTTTGCGGGACGAATCACGAATGGGACGAGTTGCGAACGGGACTAACCGCGAACGGGACGAATCACGAATGGGACGAGTTGCAAATGGGACGACTTGCAAACGGGACCAGTCGCGAACGGGACGAGTTACGTTTACGGGACGAATCGAGAACGGGACGGGTTGCGAACGGGACGAATTGCCAAGGGGACGAATTGCCAACGGGACGAGTTGCCAACTGGACCATATGCGACAAAAGGGTCACAGTTTTGCGTAAAATGATAAGCAACCATGGAAATTATTCAGTGCGCTATCTGTTAGCAACAATTTGACACAAATCCGTAGCGTTCCACCTTAAATAAAATAAAATTAAAAAGCCTTTATTTCCCGAATACTTAGTAAAATAAACAAAACAGGTATATAAACTGAAAAAGTAATTAAATACAAAATAAATATCTTAATATACCTATATAACTAACCATCCATTTCTGGACGAAGGCCTCCTCCCATTTGTGCCATTCTTCCCTTTTCTGAGCCTCACGGACCCACAGGTTCCCGGCTATTGCCACGACGTCGTCTCTCCATCGGCGGACGGGCCGACCCGCTCTCTTTTGCCTTCTCCAATAACGCACCAGTGCAGTATAAGTTGGCTCCGTCTGCAGTCGTTTAATCTGGCGACGTGACCAGCCCATTTCCATTTAAGTTTTGCGATCATTTCTAGGGCGTCAATGATTTTAGTTTGGGACCTAATATAGCTACATCTGATCCGGTCTCTCAGTTTGATGTTCATCATGCTTCTCTCTGCCGCCCTTTGGAAGGATCTGATCTTTGCCTTGTGTTTCGCATTAGGGGCCCAGGTTTGACAGCCATATGTAAGGGTGGGTAAGACATTAGAGTCCATTTTCCAAACGGGACCAGTCGCGAACGGGACGAGTTGCGTTTACGGGACGAGTTGCGTTTACGGGACGAATCGAGAACGGGACGGGATGCGAACGGGACGAATTGCCAAGGGGACGAATTGCCAACGGGACGAGTTGCCAACATATGCGACAAAAGGACCGTGACTTGTACCCACATGTGTTTCAAACTGCGGAAGCCGAAGACCTTACTACGTATGAATCGCAATCAATCTGCACTGAACAGTTTCTTTTTGAAATGTGGTCCGAAACTATGCAAAATAGTGCATTTTGGTGAATTTAGTAACGTAGCTAAATGTCACTTCGGAGTTTGTCAATGTCAAACATTTTGCATAAATAAAACTAGAGGGCGCAAAACTAAATCTACAGTAACGCCTCTATTAGGAAATAGGAAATAGTGGGACTAAATGTACCTACTTGTGTCAGGCAATCTAGAACGCAGCCGATATTTTCACACGCCACCTTACGTCATACAATGGCGCAGTGGAAATCTCTTTTGCATACATCTGTGTGTTACGCTATTGAACTAGGTTCAAATTCCGGCGAACGTACTTCTTTTTTGTTTTTAATTTTTAAATATCTTAATCAATATGACCAACTTATTTTTACTTGCGATATCCAAAACTTTTTTTTCAAATTTAACATCCTTATTTTTTTTTTTATTCTTTATTGAATTTCTTGATAAGCTTGTTTGTATTAAGATTATCCACAAATATTCCCTATATTTTTGGTGAACATGTTACATAACTGCATATACATATACTATTTTGGATAAGTAAGTATATAAGTTACATCATGTGTTTGATCTGTCAACACGTCTTTTTTTGTCATATCCCAATAAATATCCTGTAAAATAGAGAAAATAAATCATTTGAACAAATGATTGTTTGCAACAAGTACACGAGTCGTTATTGCAGCTCTGCGAGTGTGGGTGGCTTTTAAGAAGCCTCCGATCAGCTGTTGTTGGCACTCAGACATCAACAAGAATTTGACGCACTTGTCTGGAAAGCCATTTTTGACGTGCCGAACGTAACCAACGGCGACCCTAATTTGCCGTGGTCTCTATTGGCGAAGCAGCCTCGTCTCCTTGGACACCGAGCAACGCATGTGTTGTCACTTTTTGGGCTCCAGTGAGATACATCTGATTTGTTTATTTTTATTGAGTGACTTTTGAGTAAAATCTTATACATTTTTAGTCAAGTACTTTATAAAACAACTATTATGCTCATGTCTTCAGGATAGTGCATCAACTGTCGGCGATGTTTTTATAATTATTTCAGTTTTGCTCAGTTTGATTTTAAACTTCCTAAATGTATGTGCTATTATTGTGAGTGTATATTTGTGTATAGTGTATTGTATTTCATATTGCAAATGCAGCCCGCGACCCAAATACTGTGTCCCCACTGCCCTAATTCATCACGCACCTTCAGTGCTCACGGTCTTAAAGTACATATGGGTCGTATTCACAAAAACGTAACGCCCGGCCTTAACTCCACCTCCACAACTGTTGCCACACCAATTTCAATCGGATATCCAACGTTGTCCAGGATTGGACGACCGGGCTACCCTGAAACAATCTGTGCATGTGTTGCGTCACATCCCTAAGGGTGCTCGGAACTTGGCAGCAGGTAGATTGAGCAACCTCATCGGGAAATGTATTTCTACTAACGATACAGGTGATTGGTTCGCTTTGCTTTCGTTTTCCTATTCTGCACTGAAAGCGCTAGAAGTCACGGGCAACATCATTACTAAAGTTAAGCACAATATTGATTCGGTCAGCAGCCGTAAGGTTACAACGTCACGTCAACAAAATAAAGTATTTCATTTACAAAAAATGCATATTTGGAATTGCAATGCGCTACCGAATATGCCCTCTCTCGGTTCACACCCTGTATATTAAAATAAAATAAATAAATAAATATTAAGGGACAATCTTACACAAATCGACCTAGTCCCACAGTAAGCTCATTAAGGCTTGTGTTATGGGTACTAGACGACGATATATATAATAGATATTAATACTTAAATACACAGAAAAACTTCCATGACACAGAAACAAATATTCATGCTCATCACACAAATATTTGCCCTTACCGGGATTCGAACCCAGGACCGTCAGCTTCGTAGGCAGCGTCACTACCCACTCGGCTAACCGGTCGTCGTGGTATTATCTAAATATTACAATTTCAAGTTCCTGGCATCATTAGATTAGACGTGTAGACGAATCGTTCCACCTTAAGAGGGGGCGCTCCGCGAAATCGGGGTCCTTAGATTGAATATTTACCTATGACAAACTAAAGCGAATGCCAGGAAAAAGAACATACCAAAACTACATCATATTTGCAATTGAATCGTCTGAACAAAACCATACAAAACCAAAATTGCCTCGATAGAAAAGAACCGCCAAAACATGTCTTATTTTTACTCAATTTCAATAGTGTGAGGTTCCCGTGCATATAAATTAAGTAAAAGTTGAGTGTATAATAGGTTTTCACATTACCTAATGAAAGTACTAGCGGGGTATTTTTATGTAGTCCCTTTTCAGACTTATTGAGGTGAAACGTATTTGGCGTATAGGCCTTTTTTATTTAGCGCGATACCCTTTCTCCCGTCGCGTGTTTCGTGCGGTTCTGTATATCTTTTGTTGCCGTTCGCGGGCGGAGTCAGTCGCAATCGCTCCGCTGAGACGAGAGGACTACGTTCTGTGCTCTCACGACAGCACGATGAACATAATTATTTCAATAATATTGTGACCCAGTATATTCGTCCAGTGAATGAACGTATCATTACATTCCAGTAGATATTTTACTACTTTTTGAAATAATATATTTAAAAGTCGACCTTAACATATTGATCTTAAAGTTCAAAATACAACTATAAGATTACGCAGCAATCGGCCGGTGACTGGCTTCTTAGAATAATTTGTGCAGTACATGCAAAACTAGACGAACATTTTTCTGTCAATCGTGACATTTACTTTATGAAAGATTATCACTATCACTACATAGTATAAAACAAAGTCGCTTCCCGCTGTCTGTCCCTATGTATGCTTAGATCTTTAAAACTACGCAACGGATTTTGATGCGGTTTTTATTAATAGATAGAGTGATTCAAGAAGAAGGTTTATATGTATAATATAGTATCCGTGCGAAGCCGGAGCGGATCGCTAGTTGAGAATAAATCTGGTTATGTTCTAAATCGATGTCTGAGAGGTCTAAATACGAATTCATAGTCAGAAATATTTCAAAAAGTGGTCGCATTATTTAAAATTTTTGAAACATTCGTTGTAAATTAATATGCGCGTTTTTTTTAAAGAACAACATACATTGGCAGGCTTCTCGAGGGTGAAGATTCTAGAAATGATGTCCATTTTGAATTCCAAGATGGCGGACATTGCTTTTCGAATTTAAACTTTCGTGAGACGTGTTGAAACAGTACTAATAATTACACGGTTCAACTCACGTATTAAATGTCACTACGGGCGACATGTTTCGAACTCTTCGGGAATTCTTCTTAAGGATGAGTGTTTTCGCGGCGGTGTCGCTTGAATCTTGTCGTGATTCAAGCGACACCGCCGCGAAAACACTCAATCCTGAATAAGAACTCCCGAAGAGTTCGAAACATGTCGCCCGTAGTGACGTTTAATACGTGGGTGAACCGTGTAATTATTGACATTGTTTTTCTTTAAAGTCGTCACGGGTGACGCTTTTAGATTCCAACAATAGGGGCGTAGACACTAAATAAAATAATGTGATATTTTCTCGAAGAAGGATAAAAAAATTAGTCAAATGGAGAAAAAATCAACGCAAAAGGTTAAATAATCACGAAGTTATAATTAGTGTCCAAAGTTTTAAGAAGGGATGTGTTCTGTCCCTTTTTCGCAAAACGCAACTTCATATGAAACGATGACGCTGGAAGAATGTGACGTCACAGAAGACGGCAACGTGCCGCGCGCATCGTGGTCGGCGACGCCGTCGACGCGGCCTGCCGGCAGCATCCTGTAATGTGACGTCACACACCGTTTGCGTTTTCTCTCTCTAACAAGCAATATTAAAACGGTTGTAGCTTCGTAATTCTTTGAGATATCTAAATGGGATTTTCGTCTATATGCATATTTTTTTGCCTTCTTTCTTTTGGAGTAATAATAATTTTCGAGTCTGCACCCGAATTATTGCCTGCGAAGTTGGACATTTTTATATTAAAAAAAGTGAACACAATTTTGCAGTTTTTCTTTTATACGAGTATGTTCAAAATTGATAACTAAAGGGCCAAAGCGTCTCCATTGTCTCCAAGTACGAATCCGAGATCAGACCCCGTATCATGGTCGGCCTTATCACTCGATAAGTGACAAGATAGGGGCATCGTCTCGTTCTATCAAACGGTGTCAGCCAGTGACGGACGCTCTATCCTGTCACTTATCGCGTGATAAGGCCGACCATGACACGGGGTCAGAATTGAAAAATTTGGCCGCCACACAGTGGCCTGAAAATCTGGCTTTCATAAACATGATCGAAGTTTTCATAATAAATTACAGTTTTTTTTTAATGCTACTAATATTTTTAATTCACGTATTAAATGACGCGACAGGCGACATGTTTCGAACTCTTCGGGAGTTCTTCTTCAGGATTAGTGTTTTCGATGTTTGTTTTGAAGAAGAACTCCCGAAGAGTTCAAAACATGTCGCCTGCCGTGACATTTAATACGTTAATTTTTTAACCGTGGATTTATTAGTTGTATTTTAGATGTCTCACAAAAGTTTAAATTCGATTATAGCTGTTTTTTTGCTTTAGCCTTTTACGAGACATTATTATGCTAAATTTAAACCCTTACGTGATTTAGTAAAAAAACGGAAGGTCATATTTCAGTTATAGCTCTCGAAACTCTGAATTACTAGCGAAAATTATATCTTCAAATATAGGTACTTACAGATTTTGTCTTTCTTTCCACTTATTATAATTATCGATAGGTATTCATCATGTTTCATCTGACTGTCGGGGCATATACTATGCGAGAAGGAGCGGGGCAGCAATAGACGCATCAGCGCGGCAGGTACGGGGCGCGCGGGTGATTTCTGATTTTTCCCTGGCGGTACGCCCCCTCTCGAAAACGTTCAATTATTCGTTTTTCAGACAGATGCGGCACACTCAGTTGTTAATTTAATAAATTATTGTAGAATTTACGGTAAAGCTATTGTATTGGTATAAAACCGAAATACCTAATAATGATTCAAATTTGACAGGTTCGTTGTGACTATACATTTATAGGGCTATTTCAGAAACAATTTAAGGCTCGACCTTTGAAATTTTCGTGAAAATGAGTTGTTTAGTAACCACTTTATGCATTATAACGTAACAATTTATGCGTCGGAAAAAATATATCATAATCTGCAAGATATGAGAAGGAACATAGTTTTCGTAGAAATCCATTTTAACAAAACAAAGTAGAGATCCACCAAATGCTTGTCTTTTTATATGGTCTCAATACTCTCACGCGTAAACAATTTTTAATAGAATCAAATATGTTATGCTTTTTAGCTTTCAATAGATGGCAGATCTAACCGATTACTTAGTAAATAAACGAATACAAAGGTAGGTAAGTACTTATAATACAAATCAAATCGCACAATGCTTTGTTATCGCAACGGATTAATGTCCACACGAGTGTTCTTTATAGATTACTAAACAATCTGAAATTATCAAATACATGCCCGGTTGGTTCGCAAGCAGCACCTGTGATTGATTCTCTATTATATTCCTCATTCGACATTGAAGGTAAAATGTCAATTCCGGTTTGAATCTTCTTTTTTTTTTTTTTTTTTACGATGGTGGCAAACAAGCGTACGGCCCGCCTCATCTGTTGTTTGTATGAGTTACTACTTTCACTTAAATAATTATGTAATGTTTTACTTTTTAAATAGATGAGAAAATTATGTTTTCTTCTTTTGATGACACTGATAGGCGTCTCAACTACTTCGTTTGAAAATAATTTCGCGGGTAAGTGTGTTTTGATTTAACAGTTGTTCTTGCCAGTCCTTCAAATTGTTCTGGGCGGTGAATAGGTACCTACTGTATTTGTGTTGTACTTACACAAAAACAAATTATGATTGTTTGATGACGTTGACCACTATAAAGGCACCGATTCAAAACGTTCTATCATATATATTTTAATTAAAAGATTAAATACTTATTATTTGAACGTCTTGCAAGAACCCTATTATAAATGGCGCAATGTTATAGCTATATAACTAGATCATGCTCGGTATATAGCTATATCCCTAGTAAGATGGTTATGGTTTTGAGTCGCTTTCATAAACTATTTCCCGGGATATAGCTACGAGTATATCCCGAATATTTAACTGTGACTTATACATAGGTATACATAGTACATTACTTATTTTAAATCAACTATGATTATGTGTAATTATGCTTGTAGCAAATAATTAGAACACATCCCATCCCACTTGTGGATACAAATTTCGGCTACTTTTTCACATTCGGTTAATTCATCATTTCATTTTAGTTATATTCAACTAAGCAAATCTGCAATCTAGTAATGTCACAATCATTTTGATAGAGAAAACGCAATAATGAACTTTTTACTTATTTTTCATAATATGCATACTTTGATAATCGAGGTTTGTCATAAGTGAATGAAATTTCTCTAAATATTTGAGATTGAGGCGCTTAATGAAAACTAAAATCTGTGCGAAGTTAATAAAGGGGTTGAAATATAATGACCACCAAAAAATGCTTTGATTGATACCCTATGTCTTGTGTAACATTTATATTGTATTTCTACTTTGAAATCGTAATACGTAAATTGACATTGTTTATTTTTGTTTAAAATTAATTATCCACTAGTTGTTAAATGACAATCCGTAATCGGAGATACTATTTCCACTTTCTGTATTGTCATTTTAATATTATTACATTTTTATTTCTTATTATTGACGATCGTGATAAGGATTCTTATAATTTTGACATTGTATAGGAATCTATATTGTAATTTTTATCTCGAAATAAATAAATCTAAATCTAAGCTCTCTTACCATAAAAATATAGGTACTGAACACCAAAAAAAATATTCTACGATTACAATAGTACTAGCTGTTTTAGTAACGACTGCACATTAAATTGTATTCGAAGACCAAATTTAGTAAATGATCACCAAATCTTAGCGAGCAAATTGATACAATACATCTACCTCAATAACCCACTATGATTGCCATAAAATGTATGGATATTACCAAATAAAGTAGACAGGATGATGCCAAATTTACAAGTGCTTCCAAACCCCGAATCAGCACACCCCCCTTCCACGTGGTCTTGTCTGTCCTACCCCTAGAGTATATATCAAAGCGGGTGGAGGGCGGGAGACTGAGTCCCAGAAACGAAAGCGAGGCTCCGTCGAATTTAGAAAATTATTTTATTATTTTTGGGTTAACAATGATTTATTAGGATAGCATTTTCTTTAATAAAATAGTAAGATGTTATAATTTTGGTTATTATTTCACATTAAAATGGAGATTAAATTTTTCTGATCGTTTACTATTTTTGGGTTAGCAACAGGCCTTTAAATAGCGCTATTTTCGTATAGCGCTATCATTTATAACGTTATTATTCCTAAAACCGCTATACTCAAAAACGATATTTGACGCGCTGTATAGCGATATCCATTATAACGTTATAAATCTGAACCATTAATATAAAACCGATACTTTTTTAACCGATATAATAATGTTATAACGTTATAGGCTACCCCTTTCTCGCATTCAGTATAGCCTACTCGTGCAATGTAAGCGATGTGATTACGTAACGTAGGTTGTTTGTTAGAGTGCACGACGTCATAGTAAAATAGAGAATTTTTCGATTTGCTCGGCTTGTCGGCGCAGGTTGTAGTCTGATACGAATATCCTGACTAATAATTTTCAAATCAGATTGTCTTTAGCTACTCTGTTCCTCATTAATCGGAAATGCATCATCCCATAAAAAACATGCCATGTAAAAAAGAGGTCAAGTCTCGAAACTCTTCCACCGTAAAAAGTTGTGAGATATTTTCGTAGAGCCAAGTCTCAGGCATTCTTTTATCTTTATTTCCTTGCTAAATAAAATTTTGTGACTTGGCAATCACACAATACTACATAGCTTTAGGTATGCAGAAATCCATTAATGCAGGAACGTTGTGTGATTGCCAAGTTACAGAATTTTATTTAGCAAGCAAATAAAGATTAAAGAATGCCTAAGACTTGGCTCTACGAAATATCTCACAACTTTTTACGGTGGAAGAGTTTCGAGACTTGGCCTCTTTTTTACATGGAATGTTTTTGCTTGCTAAATAAAATTCTGCAACGTGGCAATCACACAACTTAACTGTATTTATAGATTTTTGCATACTTACCTAAAATTATGTAGTATTGTGTGATTGCCAAGTCACAAAAATTTATTTAGCAAGCAAATAAAGATTAATAAGAATGCCTGAAACTTGGCTCTACGAAATATCTCACAACTTTTTACGGTGGAAGAGTTTCGAGACTTGGCCTCTTTTTTACATGGAGTGTTTTTTATGGAATCTCACTTCTTTTTGTAGGTTAATGTGTTATCCATACATACAAACTATGAATGCAGGCCCATTCTTGCTTTTGCATTTTCCCATTCACTGCAAATGTAACTTTGTAATCCTAAATATTTGTATAGGATTACAAAGTAATGTATACAGTTGGTGTATCTAGAAAACTGGGTTGAAATAGCAATTTTTTATAGTTTTCCCTTTATGTGGCCATTAAATTCTAACTCTGTACCAAATTTCAGCTCTCTGAGTTTATGGGAAGTACTAGTTCTATTTTGATGATCATGAGTGAGTGAATGTCATAAATGCGAAACTTTGCTTTCGCTTAACTTCGGAACTTAATGACCTACAGACTTGAAATTTTGGATTTTAAGTATGTGATTATAGCTTACTGGATGACGAAAATTTCTGCATTCTGGTCTTATCCAGAGGTTCTCAAATAGGGGCCTGAAAATGTGGCGAAATGGTTCCAGAAAAGGATGGTACGGCAGTGTTTGCTTCGCGGTCGACTTGGCGGGGGCACTGCCGTTCCCCCAGATATTAATGGCATTGTTATAACATGGTAAATTATTAATAATTTAAATGCCTGCATCAAATGTTTCTGCTTAGTCCGTTGGTTGACTGGTAGAGAATGCCTTATGGCATTAAGTCCACCATAAATACTTTTTTTGTATTGTGTCACAAAGTTTAAATAAATTAAACCGGTCTCATGGCACCAGCACGCACATTACGGATGGATGGTCAGCTAAGATGCTTAAATTGAGGTGGAGAGAATGAGAAATTTGATTTATCTATATATGTAAGAGAAGACTTCCTGACTAATTCATCAACGCACAGCCGAAACTACTGGGACTAAAAAGAAGGGACAAGATGGAATTTTTGGAAATCCCATCCCTAAGGGGGTTAAATAGGGGTGCAAAGTTTGTATGAGGGAAACTTTTTTTTTAAACTAGAGACTTGAAACTTTGTAGGAAGATTACTTATTAAGATGCATAAAAAGTTCTTGCAGCGTTTTAGAAAATTCCAGTCCTAAGGGGGTTAAGTAGGGGACAGGGGTGCAATGTTTGTATGGGGGAAACATTATTTTTTGAACTAGAAACTTCAAACTTTGTAGAATGATTACTAAATACAATACAAAAAAGGACTGTCAGCGTTTTAGAAAATTCCACCCCGAAGGGGGTTAAATAGGGGTGAAAGGTTTGTATGAGAAACACTTTTTTTGAGCTTGAGATTTGAAACGTAGAAAGATTACTTATTAGAATAGAAAAACAGTTAGTACTTTTAACGTGTTAGAAAATTCCATCCCTAAGGGGGTTAAAAAGGTACTAATGCAAGATTAGGATGAGAAACATTTTTTTTGAGCTAGAGATGGGCAACTTTGTGGTACGATTACTTATAAGAAAAAAAAAATCCTTTCATCGTCTTGGAAAAATACCACCCCTAAGGGGGTTAAAAGTGTTAAAACGGTATTCAAGGTTTATATGGAGAGCAAGAAAATATAGTAAGATATTTCTAATGTCAGTCTTAGTCTGTATGTTAAAAGACAACAAAACTGATTTCAGTTTTTTTTTTAATTCATCCCCTATAGGCGTTAATGGGGCTTCAAAGTTTATATGGAGGGAAAAGTAATTTTTTAAGTAAGATTTTTTTAATTTTGTTCTTAAAATAGAGAGAGCAGATTAGTAGATTTTTTTATTCATCACCTAAGAGAGTGTTTAAAGGGGATTCGAAGGCCGTATAGGGTGAAGACAATTTTAAAGTAAAACATTAGTGTAACTACGATTTTAGACGGTTTGTTTAAAACTAAAAAATACATTTCAATGTTTTTGAAATTCATCCCCCAAGAGGGTTTCTAGGGGGTTCAAAGTTTATACGAAGAGCAAGATATTTTTAAAATAATAGATTTATTACTTAGGTTTTGGACCGTTTGTTTAATGATTAGAAAACGATTTCAGCGTTGTTTTTATTCATCCCCTAAGAGAGTTAAAAGGTTTGAAGGTTGTATAGAGAGCAAGACCTTTTTTAAAGTAAGACTTACAGATTTGAACAGTTACCAGAAATGTAGGATAGGTGAGGTTAGAACTGCGATGCTCCCAGAATCGAATAGATTTAATCAACATTGGGTACTTATTATTATAACAGTAATGTAGCTTAGTATACATATAAAAATATATTTTTCTTTAATACTGTGTGAAAACGTCTGTTGATGATTCTTAAGATATTTATGTTTGTAAAAACGAAGTTTTCAATTTAGATTTATCAATTTAAACTAACGAACTCATCGCACTGTTACCTTTTACGTAGGTTTAATCCCTGAACGGATTTAGATGAAATTTCCCGTACAGATAATTTGAGACCCTTGGAAGGATATAGGATAGTTTTTGTATATCTTTAAGATGGTAGAAGTGTATTTGGGACAGCGATAAATAGCTTGCACCGAACATAATTGAATAGCATTATTTTTTCCAAGACCATAACAAGTTCCACGCGAACGAAGTCGTTGGCAACAGCTAGTTATTTGTATAAATATTTAGTGACTAAGGATTAATTAGAAAAGGAGGATGAATCGTAAGAAAAGGAGGATCGATACATATTTATGTGTACCAATCGTCCTTGGTCTCCCCTATCTAGACAGATTATGGCGAAGAACCGAAATCAAAAATTCACACATTCTTTGGTTTTATAATCAGATTTTATTTAACTTGTCGTTTTCGGAATGGCTCTAAATCAAAAATGAAATAAAATGTCGGAAACTAAAAGTATATTTTAATTTTATTACGATTAATGAACAAAAGCACATACCGACATACCTATGCATATTTTTTTGCTCACGGCAACACCGTCGGTCGTAGGGCTTGTTTGGAATAGGTCCTAATACTGGGAGTCTGCGATTTAGTGCCGAGGCAAACAATTAACATAAAAAAATATTGACCCTCTTACATATTGTAATAGTGTATACCTAGGGAGTAGGGGCTATTAAGATTGTAACTCTTTCTTTTTATTTATGAGCAAGTCCACGAATCTGTGGACAGCGTTGCGTTTCCTGCGTCCCATTTTTATTCCGCCATTTATCGTCGCAACCAACCAAATATTCACAATTCACAACCAATTTGCAAATGATCGAGGTAAACAAGCATTAATAAGATTTAGAAGCTAGAACAACATAACGGCAACGTCGCACGTCGCGCTACGGCCCACGTGGTGGCATGTTGAAATTGGCACAGAGCGGCAACGGCGCAGCCGTAGCGCGCGGCTCGCATTTTAAAACGATATTATAACGTTATTATATATCGTTCTGTTATTCATTCTGTTACGGTATTTATATCGTTATGGAGAATATTGATTTTGTTATAACGTAATTTTCGAACACTAACGGAATATACCGTTATAATTCCGGTTCATTTTATAACGTTTTAAAGGCCTGGTTAGCAATGATTTATTAGGATAGCATTTTCTTTAATAGTAAGATGAAAATTTGGGTTATTATTTCACATATATAAATCATCATAAAAAAATATATTGCACAAGTATTTTATGCCGACTAGTATAAAAAATACGGCACTACTCTATATAGAAAGATGACAAAATCTCAAAACTCAAAGTTACGTAACCCGGTTTGCTGTATTTGTTGGGTAAAGTTTTCCATTTATATAACAAATCATTTTGAATACATATTACGTTCTTCAATTTCGTTAATCTTTTAGTTTACTGATAAATACTCCCAACGTAATATGCTACCTAATATATAATCTAAGTAATTACTAGTAATCTTAATTTGAATGAAAAGCAAACATTAAAACTGAAACTACGTGAACAAAAAATACCTTTATTTCATTTTTAATAAGCACGTTTTCATGTCGACATATTTTGTCGAAGTATTGTTTTTTTATCTATTTTGACATTCTTATTTTATCATCATACCCGATGAACTGATTCGTCATTTAAGCCTCGTGTCCCTTGTGATATCATGTTTATAATGTCGCAGTGGAATAGTATTATCCGCCGTTTTACATATCAGCTATACCTGTTAAGGGGCTACCCGAGGTTTTCATCGATTTTTGACAAGTTTTGAATCGTATCTACTACTTTTGCACTACAGATAGAATCATAAATCAGACGGCTATCGGTTCTTCAATCTTTTATCTCCATTTTGACTGACCGGATTTTGAAACAAATTAATACTTAATTTTGTATGATTTTTTTAAACATTGTCTAAAAAAACACTTATTTCGCATCTCTATTGACGTGAAAGATCTAACATATACGAAATCTACAAATTTGGGTTCGTCTATGACGTCTCTAAAAACTGGTAGAGGGTTTTAATTTTAAACCAATTAACACAAAAGTTATGGCCAGAAAACCAGTTTTTTGGCCTAAAATTGTTCAACTTTGATGCCAAATATCTCGAAAACAATGAAGTTTCAAGTAAATATGGGATACTATATTGCTTAAAGCCGTTGTTGTTAATATAATAAGCTACAAAAAACATTGGAAAACTAAGGGATTCAGATCGAAGGTCATTGGCGTATGGGAGCCTCTTAAACAAACGGTTCGGCGATCCGGCGAATTGAATACCGCTTAATGAAAATCCGCAGGAATGTGTTCGGCACTAATCGTTCTTCGATACGACTAGCGGTAATACAATACGGCGCCGAATAATTTGTACTATCACGGCGCAGTACCTTAGAAAAACACTATGCAAGGCGGCATCGTGGATTCTCACGATGCCGCGCCGTGGATTTCTACGGCGCCGCAACGTGGGTTTTTACGGCGCCGCGCCGTTTCACGGCGACGACGCCGTGCCGTGCCGTTGACATATGGTCCAGCCCGTAGGGTCGCAGTTCTGCCTAACACTCCTCCTTACTTCGCTCGTCGCCATACCTAACGGAGGCTTTTGGCAATCCAGCGAATTTTCATTCAGCGGTCTTCAATCCGCCTGAGCCTCAAGTGCTCGACCCGCTGTATTGCAAAACAGCTAGCTGTAATGTAAAACGGCGGATTTTGCCTTTTCTTTAAGCTGTATTCAATCCGCCTGATCATCAACCCGGCGTATTACAAAACAGCGGTGTTTTGTGAAACAGCTATAGCTCTTATGTAAAACGGCGGATTATACAATTTGGCTGCGACATATAAATAAGATCATGTACCTATGCATATGTGCACATAAACATTTGGGCTATATACATCGCAGATAAGATAAGCATTTTTCATCATCTGATATTAAAGATATATAATATAACCGTTTTTCCCCCGAAGGGATAAAAACGAATATTTCGACTCCAGCCCAACCTTGACCCACCACGAGATCACTAAATATACCCTTACATTTCGGCCATCTTAACTGGCAACACTGGCGTAACCAGGGACTGAAAAACCGCAAATGACCAGTAACCTAAAATAAAGGTATCAATTGAAAAGGTATCCAACAGTTACGGTACCCGATAAAAATATAATTTTATGGGTACCTTTTTAAACGGTACCGCTATGGTGAAAAACCCCAAAGACCGGTAGCCTAAAATATAGGTATCAATTGAAAAGGTATCCAACAGTTACGGTACCCGAATAAATAAAATTAAATGGGTACCTTTATGGTGAAAAACCGCAAAAGACCGGTAACCTAAAATAAAGGTATCAATTAAAAAGGTATCCAACAGTTACGGTACCCGAAAAATAAAATTGAATGGGTACCTTTTTAAACGGTACGGCTAAGGTTGACCGTTTCAAGTAAAGGTACCTGACCGAAAATTGAGCCGTACAATTACGGTGACCGATAAAACGGATACCTCAATGATTTCGGTCCTTGTATCGGATACTCATTCCCAATAAACTTTTAACTTAACTTTTGATTTGACCCGCTCGCGTAACATATTAATTATATAATTTTCGTAACATTAAGAGTACTGACTGACTGAGACTCTAATTCTGTTAGTAAAAAAATAACATTCCATAAAAACATTCCATGTAAAAAAGAGGCCAAGTCTCGAAATAACACATTAACCTACAAAAAGAAGTGAGATCCCATAAAAACATTCCATGTAAAAAAGAGGCCAAGTCTCGAAACTCTTCCACCGTAAAAAGTTGTGAGATATTTCGTAGAGCCAAGTCAATAAAGATTAATAAGAATGCCTGAGACTTGGCTCTACGAAATATCACAACTTTTTACGGTGGAAGAGTTTCGAGACTTGGCCTCTTTTTTACATGGAATGTTTTTATGGGATCTCACTTCTTTTTGTAGGTTAATGTGTTATCCATTATCCATATACATACAATCTATGAATGCAGCCCCATTCTTACTTTTTAATTTTTTGTCCCATTCACTGCAAATGTAACTTTGTAATCATATATATTTGTATCGGATTACAAAGTAATGTATGCAGTTGGTGTATCTAGAAAACTGGACTGAAATTGCATTTTTAGGGTTCCGTAGTCAACAAGGAACCCTTATAGTTTCGCCATGTCTGTCTGTCTGTCTGTCCGTCTTCGGCTTAGCTCAGTAACCCTTACAACTAGAAAACTTCAATTCGGCGTGGGTATATAAACCAATCACGCCAACAAAACAGTAGAATAAAATTCTGAAAAAAAAAAATTTTTAGGGTAGGGGAGACTGGGTACAGTTGTGACAATTTTGGTTTGATCGCCACTAATTTTGTTAATTTACTAGTTAGCTGGGAGAAAAGTAACTTGACTCTTAAATTGTACATTTGTCTACGTAAATATACTTAAATATTTTCTCTAAATACGTTATATTAGTCATAGGCTCATAGGAATCAAATTAAAAAAAAGAGAAAGTGTCACAACTGGCCACACCCCAAGAACGGTTGTGACAGTGGTTGGGTCGGTAGTTACAGGAACAAATATACAACAAAATGGTTTATGATGACTTTTATTCTTAGAAATATGACCATAACACAACATAATCTTCATAATCTTTCTAATAGAAAGTTCATAAAATTATTTATTAAAAAAAAAAAATTACGAAAATGTAAAGAAGTCCCGCTTTCACGTCTTCATAAGGCCTCGTCCAGAAATCATGTGATCATATTTGGCCTACTTTTGACCCCCCCCTCCCCCTTTTGTGATACTTGGTGATTATAACGCTAGCCCCTCCCCCCCCCCCCATTCAAGATCACGTGTATTTTTAACCAACTTCAAAAAAAAGGAGGTTTTCAATTCGGTTGTATTTTTTTTTTCATAATATTTGTTACCTCAGAACTCCGTCATTAATGAGCCGATTCGTAATTTTTTTTTTGTAAGTATATACTTCCAGGTGGGTCCTATTTTTTTCAAAAATTTAGTTGGATGATGGGATCCATAAGGAATTGAGGGAACTCCTCAATTATATTAGGCACGCGTGTAGTGATTTTGGTATTTTCTATTATAACTCGTGTATTTACACCCGGAAATCATAAATTTGGTGGAGTGGAATTGATGATGAAGACCACAGATATGACTTATGGAATTTCTCAATTATGTACTTAAAAGTACAAAAGTATATCACAGATTCTGATAAGATTCCGTTGAAATAGCAACTAATGAAGTGCCAAAGGTGATCCTTGTGGAATCGACGGAAGTCCTCAAATATTATCGGCCCACATACAGCGATTCGGTTTTTTACTCTAATATTCAACGAATTTCCTCTCGGAAATCAGTTCATTTGGTAAATTGGAAAAGAAATGTGAAAATGTTCTCGTGGCTTGGCGGAGTACTAAATTGAATTCGGTTAAAACTTCGTTTTTAAAGTAAATTATTGGGACTAAGTATGAATTAAGTTAGTCAATTAAAAAAAATGAAATTTGGTTTTAATGTAAGCCATCTCACGCGACGTCGTCCTCGGTCCACGGATTTTCGCAAATGTTTTGGAACACAACACGACTCCGACTTCGACTTTCGAAGTTCGTGGTAGCGCCGCTGGCGTAAGCTATTGTGATTTATATATGGAATAGCTGCTGTCGAACAGTCCGACGCAATTCGGCGACTGCCAGCTTGTTCAGTGTTCACATCAATCCGTAATCGTTACCTGGACACCGATAGTTACGGAATGATGTGAACAAGCTCAGAAATCGGTAAGACGTGAGAATGAAAAACGAAACATTTCAAGAAACGAAACGTAACTTACGACTCAAGGGCCCTGGCAACACTGAACAGCGGCATTCAGTCGACTCGACCGACACTGACTGGACAAGACGCGTGTCACTCGTGTGCACGCACGCACGATATTCATCATGGATTTGGATAAAGTGAAAAGGAAAAGTAAGTTATATTATATTCATTAATGTTAAATGTTCTACTTAAAATAGCTCAATTTTTGAAGCTTTGGGCTCATTTGGATTATTTTAACGAGTATTTTTGATGGCAAGCTGACGAGGGCCTGATGATAGGAAGTGGGACTGTGAGTAAACCCTTCGGCCCCGTACGCAATAGCGGTTACCGCGGGGCGGTTGCGATTAACCGCTTAGTGCAATATAACACACATGCACTTTTGCCAGCCATGCCAAGTCTAGGCATAGTTATTGACATATATCAAAATGACAGATGTCACTCACGAAATTGATTTGAACTGTGTTTTCTCAGCTGAAAATTCAATTAAATTAATTTATTGATTTATTGTTCTTTTTTCAATTAAAATTCTATAACTTGCAATCTGGAAAACAGTCAATTTAAAAATGATTAATTATATGGAAAAACCAACCCCATATCCAAGCGATGATGAAGAAAGTAATGCAGCCGCAGCCGTAAGTACGGTCGAGGTCATAAATACGTTTACACTTTTGTACCTTATTGCCTTGTAATAAGGTGCAAAAGTGTAAACATATTTATGACCTCGACTGTACCTACTCATATTGACGTAGTAAGTAAGTGACATATTCATGAGTACCTAAGTAATGATAGGTAGGTATAGTAACGAATGGAAGGTACCTAGAAAATGAAACGGAAAATACGATTCTATGACTTTCACGAATTTCACACTCATTATACTTAAATAAGATTGTTTGATTTTTTTTTTCAGAATCAATCATCCACTGAAGTTGGTACGCAATACCCAGATGACGATGACTGGTGTCCTTGCAGTTGCAAGCGTAATATTGTGGCCGTAGTTATCAGGAAAAAATTGGAGCAAGTTCCTGAAGAAAAAATGTTAGATTGTTTAAAAGAGATAGAACATGTTATTGAAACACAATCCTCGTAAACAACTTACGCCATTGTTATAAAATAATCTACACCAGAAATATGAATAGATCTTCACTATGAATACCTAATATTGATTTATTGTAAAAGTTTGAATAAAAAATAAACGAAATCACTGTGTAATTATTGATTTATTGATGTTCGTGACCAAACAACAACATGATATTAACAAAATTTTCGTTTCACAGCATCATTATTGTAAATCAAAGTCATTTATATTAACTTAATTAAACATTCATAGAATTTGAATCATTAATCGTCATTATACTAGGCAGTGTTCAGAATGTTTGTGACCAACCAACAACATGACATGTATTACCTAACTAAATGTTCGTTTCAGAGCGTTATTATTAAAAATCAAAGTAATTAATATGAACTAAATTAAACAGAAACAATAAACAAAAACACACCTTGGGCAGTTGTCATGCATGATTGTCAACTTGGACAAAACACCTACACCACCGTATTGAAACTGAAACTCTTATTATCCAAGTATATAGGTCATTTGCAAACGAAAAAGCCATAATAGTATAGGACATTCAATAGGTACGACTCAATTTAACAAGTTACTTTTATCTTTTTATAATTGTGGTTACAGAAAAAAACCTTTTTGTTAAATATATCCTTAAAATAGTGCACATTATGTTCATTCCCCATTAAACTATGAATAACAATTATACTTTTAATCAACTTTAGCATAATTTAAGGCCTCTGTTAGTTAAAAAGCCCCTAATAACTATTTCTAGGTAAGTAAATAAGGCCACCTGTCATTTCTTTCCCGATAAATTCAACAATTAGTGACACATAAACTTCAAATAGATTATTCCAATGTTAAATACAAGAAACTACTTATACGTTACTAGCGACCCGCCCCGGCTTCGCACGGGTATTATATATAAACCTTCCTCTTGAATCACTCTATCTATTAAAAAAAACTGCAACAAAATCCGTTGCGTAGTTTTAAAGATCTAAGCCGCGGGAAGCGACTTTGTTTTATACTATGTAGTGATCACAGATATAGATATACATAGATCACGCAAATGCATGTACTTCGCGTGTCAAAATTCGGACTCCGAGTTGGCACTCCGACTTACATTCCGCGCGCGTCTGTTGTGGTAGCCGCTTGTCCGTGAATATTAAGCAAATACCTTATTGCAGAATCGATTTTACGCGGACAACGGGGAATTCAGATCACTAATTCGCCCATGTGACGTCAAAGTAGGTAGAAAAAAGTGACACGGTCGGTTTTCATACAGATTGAGGTGTTAAAGTTATCTAGTATATATCTATATCTGTGGTAGTGATAGTGATGATATTAGATCGACAATCTAACTCAGCGCGGTACGCGGAGCGCAGCGGTAGACGACTGTGGGTGACTGTCTGAATCTATTGAATAAGACGATAGAGTTCATTATACAATGATAATTTTAAGTGGCGCTAATTTTTTTTTGCAAATTTGGTACGCCCGCGTCATGAATAGCTTTAGCTTTTGTTCTGGATGCGGGTGGCGCAGGACCGGTCAGTTTGGCACTCTTTGGGGGAGGCCTATGTCCAGCAGTGGACGTCTTTCGGGTGATATAATGATGATGATGATAAATATTTAAAAAAAGGAGGCCGCTACACACTGTATTTTGTATTTAAGGGGCTGACGAGACCTAATTTTGTTGAAATTGATGTTTTGCATTTTTTAAGAAAAACTACTTGTTCTATCTAGCACATAGTTTCCCAAAGTGGTCCATACCGCCCCCCAGTGGGCGCTGACGAGTTCCAGGGGGGCGGTAGGGGCCTCGGAAGAAACTGGGGGGCATTCATACTGCCCAGGGAGGCGCTCCCACATGTGAGAAAAAACCCTAAAATATTAGTACGAATAAATTTATATTAGCGCAATAAATTGAAAACCTATAATTTATACGGTTTGTTTGTGGTAGGTACCTACCTCTCTATCATTGATTATTTTATTTTATTCGCTAAATATTAGTCTTAACTAGTTGAAAAAGTTATTACCTATACCTGGTCTATTCGTTGTAAGTCTTTGACTATTTACTCAAAACAAGTATCGACAGGAACCCGATGCCGAGGCTTAGGTAAGTAGGGATTGTTTTAAAAACTTGCCATTTCGTGTACAATATTCCTGCCCATACGTGCTGACCTCTCGCATTTTTACAAGCAGTGATTTAAGTGAAGTTTTGTTTTTATTTTTGTGTTTTGTAACCAAAAGTCAAAAGTACAAGTGAGCTCGTTAGGATTTTTATTGCTGTGAATAAGGTAATGTGACCTAGTTAGGTGTAGCTGTTACAATGTCCGAGGCCAAGAAGAAATGCCGCCAATACAGTGTCGAATATTTGAAATATGGCTTCATTCCATCTCCTACCAACCAATCTTTACCTATGTGCTTGACCTGCCAGAAGTAGGGATTGCAATCCGGTCCGGCCGGACCGGAATTCCGGCCGGATCCGGCGCTTTTTTGTGGCTACCGGATCCGGTAAAATTCACCGGATCCGGAACCGGATCCGGTAAAGTCAATCACCCAGCTAAAACACAAAAAATATTAGCGTAAAGCACTGCTAAGATTGAATATTTCCGTCGATATTCAAAAGTCGCTTGGCTTGACGCGCGCGATGCGAGTCATGCGACGTTGCCGTTCTTACCGCCTCGCCTTCCCGGCCGTAAACAGTTAATATAACTTTTATTAGTCGACGCTAGTCTTCTGCCGGCAAAGGATGTGTTGTAGTGTTGGATTTTTCGTGCACCGTAAGTACTGAATGCATTGTGTTGTGTTGTTTCTTTAAATGTAGGTTATTATACTACTAAATAAGACAGGGAAATGTTTTCTGTGAATGTGTATGTTATTTTTGTTCATTCTTACAAAAACAACAAAGCTGATTGGATTATAATTTATTAGAATTATGTTTTTGTTTGTGAGTGAGACTGACTATACTCTATATGACTAACTATAATAAATAATTTAAAATTATATTACTACAGATAACTAAAAAAAGACTGGTTATATGGTTTACAGTTTAAAGAAAAGTTTATAGTTTGGAAATTTTTGAAATACTATTTGATTGTGATATTTGTGTGTGATTAGTTGATTACTTAAAAATGTTAATTTTATGTTAAGTTGGTAAAGATAACCTTAGATTTATTTTTTGTTACTCCTTCAGTAGATATTTAAGAAAAGATCTCAATTGATGACTGATTATAAATAACATAATATTTCCTAGGCTTACTCAGATTGTGATTATTAAAAATAATTGAAACTTAAAACTGCAGTTTTAATAATCCATTAGGATAAAATATCCGTCGTTTCTCAAATTATAATAAAAGAATAATAAAACACGTGACATTTAATTATTTAAAACCAGCCAGTGTAATCCGGCCGGATCCGGCCGGATCCGCCGGATTACGGCCAAAATCCGGCCGGATCCGGCCGGATTCAAAATCAGTCCGGTTTGCAATCCCTAGCCAGAAGGTACCTACTCTCAAATGAAGCAATGAAGCCTTCTCGGTTACAAGAGCATTTGACTAAAATGCATCATGCTGACAAAAAAAACAAAGATTAAAAACAAAGATTCAGATATTATTTCGCGATGGGGGGCGCTGAAATTTTTTTGACACCTAAGTGGGCCCTCGTCCAAATAAGTTTGGGAACCTATGATCTAGCATATCAAAAAATATATGATAATATTCACCATATTTCAAAGAGCGTGGACGAGCTCGATACATAATTGGACGAAATCGGCTCGATAGAAAATAATTGCAAAGATTGGTCTTAAAATCATCTTAAACGGTTCTATGTCTCTATTTTTTTGACGTATGGGTCTGCAATTAAAAATATGAAGTCAACATATTCATACCTAAACCGCTAACGAGTCACATTTGTCAAATAATCCACACTTTTTTTATTTCAATATTTATGCACTATTGTCTTGAAAAACCGGGCCGCCCAGTGACACTCGCTCTCGTTTACTCCGATACAAATAGACAGTGTGCGCGCTATCAAAAATCCTCAAGGGCATTTTGGTGTTGACAGCGTCTTAAGTAGCTTGTGAATACATCAAACTAGTTTTTATGTTGCTGGATTCGTCAATCTATGCGTCCAAAGTTAAAACGGCCGTCTTTCTCTTGAGTTCATAGATCGACGAATCCAGCAACATAAAAACTAGTTTGATGTATTCACAAGGTACTTAAATACAAAATACAATGTGTTGCGGCCTCCTTTTTTTAATATCTATCGTTAAATTTAAATAATCACAATTATTTACCAGTGGCGCTAGTGAGCACGTGAACGCCCTCTTAATCAGAAATAACCCAAATCTTTATTTAAAAATATTTGGATTATTTCTGATTATTAAAATATTTTGTACAGAATCCTCAGTCAAATTGTACCTATGGGGATTGAGCACAAATTTCAATGAAGAAAAAGGCGTTCCACGCTAACTTGTGTCGATGGCACTGCCAAAACGACAGAAGCTAAGGTTTCCAACTGAGGAAGTGTACTTTTTTGAGTTATCCAAAACTTCAGGACGCTTTCGTTGCTTTGAAGTCGAGGATAATCTGCGAAATCAACTATTAAAGATTTGATCACGCCAGAAGACAGATTGGAGCTGCAGTGCCGAACACGTGTAGGTACTCGTACGTTCACATTCAGCCAGCATCCTTTCAATAGGTTGCGTATTGAGTCCATGTGTTGCCAAGGTCTCGTTTACGGGGTCACGGGGGATATCTGAATTTTCTGTGGATAAAATACGACACAAACGACCCCATGTCGAATACAGATGAGCCAGGGCTACCTGTTTGTGAGCATTACTCAGTGTAAGATTCAACCGAGGATCTAAATATAATGCAGCGCAAAATGCTCCATGATCCATTAGTTTTACTTCTCTAATTTTCATGTGTTCTGCTAATTTTAAAGATAGCCTTGTGCTTAACTCGATACTTTCAGTTCGTCCATATTATATAAAAATCGCTAAAGGCAATTTGTGACTCTTGGAGTAATACTGTAGCTTTTTTAGCAGGTTCCAAACTCTGAACTATCACTTGAATAGCACTCCATTTCTCTTCCGACAAGACATTGAGCATGGGCATAGCCTTGCAGAATTCTTTTAACTCAAGCAGTCGTTTGAGCATTTCGAATGTAGAATTCCAGCGCGTTGCACAATCGAGTATTGGTTTTCTGTGATTCGATGCCTTCAGGCTTTGTTTTATAAGGGGTGTCCGCATTTTGCGAACAACCTCTCTAGCCTGATCAATGCAATCTGCTGTCTCTGTTTCCCTACAGGTGTCGCGGACTGCAAGCTGTAGGTAATGTGTGTGCCGCACACATCACAGAGGTGATCTTTTTGACGGTTTGTGGTCGAGTCGGACACAAGGTCATAAAATTTTCTTGGGATTCGTTTTCGGAATCCTCCAGTTCTAATTGTATGTCGGATTGGGTACCATCAAAAGGGTTACTAGAGTTCCAAGGAATTTCTTCTTCGCAATCTGAGTCGGAATCGACTGGAGAACAATCCTGCATTAGCCTACTCATTTTTTTTGAAATTTGATCCATTATCAGTGGTAATAGCATAAATTTGGTTTGTTTCGATGCTATATAAATTTAGTATCTGTGACAGCGCCTGTTTCAGGTTTTCCGCTGTTTGTCGAGAAACCATTTCCTGTGTGGCCAGAGTACGTAATACAATTTGATCATCCTCAATATATTGCATATTGACTCCTAAAAATGATCTGTCAAAGCACGTTGCAGAATCTAATTTCAGACAAACCATTTTATTTTTTGCGTCCTCAGATATGCGTTTTCTTACCCGGTCAGCCTCATCAAAAACATGTTTTTTTTCATTATGAGAATTGATGACTCATTCATCTGAATCATCTTCGATATCTAACATTTTGATTATATCCTAGAAGGCCTCCCCTCTGTGTGAGTGTGGTGAAGAGGTTGGTTTTATAGATCATTTATTTTTCAACTGCCCACGTAATTCCCCCTCGTTTAATCTCTATTCTACGCTGCCAAAACTAAATGTCCCCGTCCCTTCGAATGTAGCCTCTTTAATCTGTTTAACAGAAAATAAAAAAAAGTGTTTCGTTTACTTGCCAAGTTCGTAGATAAAAATAACATTAAACTTTAACCTTTTTAACTCCCTTAACACTCCGTTTGTGTCACTTGCTTCTTATCATTTTTTTTTAAATCTGTAGTTTTTTTAACAATGGTGTTTGGTGGTCGTTATGTGTTTGTGTTGTCCGTTTGTTCGCAGGTCATGAGCAGCTCTTGTGCGACTTGATTTTGGCAAATTTGAGCCGACATAGTTGGCCAGAACGCCACAAAAAAAAGAAGAAGAAGAAGAAGTAGTAGCCGGCAAGGCATTTAAATTTGGTTTGGTAGAAAATCTATAAATAACCTTGTTTCTCTTTTTGTAGCATTCGTCAAATTAGAATCAACTATGCATCAAAATAGACTAGTTTAAATTACCGGAATTATAGTCAGTGTAAATTTTATTATGATCGGCTGCTTTGCTTGTTATTTTGTACAAAGAATGTGCCTTTTAATAAGAATATCTTTGATAAGTAGACCGCAGCAAGCACCGTTGACACATGAAATGGCTGCGTCGGTGGAATCAGGCGGAGATTTAATGTACATTTCGTCGAAGGAGTTTTTATCCAACCAGCTATCACACTACTACTTGCTAGCTTCTCGTGCCTTTAGCAGTGATAAATAGACTATTCAATTACTGCTTAGGTGACTTAAAAGTTATTAATATTTGCAAAAGATTATTACTATAACCTTAATGATCCGGTAACCGAAACTAAGATTCATAGAGTGGTTATCTGTATGATGGCCAGATTGTATTTGGCCCGAACTTAAATGACCGAGTCTACACTAGCTAGTTATCAACGAGGCTTAGTAACTGACGCTGCGACACGACACGAGATCTACCCTCATCTTTGTAGCTTAGTCGCGTGCAACTACACTTTAAAACACGTTGTGCTGGCCTATCTGAAAAAAAAATACAGGTGACTGCAACCCACACTGGGCCAGCGTGAAGACTACTGCCCATTTCCTCTCATCCATGCCCTCAAGAGTCCCGTGCCCAGCTGTGGAATTTATATATAGGCTCATGACAATGTCTAATAATGCCAAGTCGTCAAAACATCTTCCTCAATGCAGCGACAGACGGATTCCACTTCGATTCCGCCAGTATTACACTTGATCCTAAATTAAGATCAGTTTAAATGTATACCTACATATTTTTATACCTTTATTCCGCTTCTCCTTGTGGACGACCAATTTTGGTGACTTGTAAACTTGTAAAGTTTTATGGGATAGAGCCCAGAGACGTTGCCATTACGTTGGCAAAGGTACCACTGATCTATGAACGAATACGTTTGTAGGAGCTAGATGCGCTCTATGTGAAGTAAAAATAACTATGTACAGAAGAATGCCACTTATCAGGCGATTCTGGAGATTAATAAGTAATGGAACAGGTGATTTCAGCTACCCACTTTTCCATCTAGTAAAAACTGATTAAAGTCCTTGGAGCTTTTTATCCCTCAATTTTTGAAGAGGATTTTTCTGTAAATTTACGGCTTAGTATCGAATTCGGCGGCATATCCCGTACTCTACGAACATCCAATTTTAGATCTATCACTTCTTGCGAAGGTTAGTTGGTCCTAAGATCTCGGATTGCGAATAGACCTGCTGCTGTTGTTCGCGATAAAGATCGGTTCTCCAGTGTCATTTGTGCTATACAGGCAATTTTCCAAGAGTATTCTCGACAACAGGCGAGTACCTACTACATTAACAAAATATATATATGACTATGCAACTGGTATGTTCTAGAGCGTATGTTCCGCTGTAACCAGGTGTGTCTCTCATGCCACTTCCGCTAAACTCGGCTCTCGCACACCCTGGTGTAATTCATCTGAAGGCGGCAAACAGTGACACTTATAATACCACGGTCGGCGTCGTACCACAACGACATGTATGTATCGTAACACGGTCGGCGTTGCTTTAAAGCCCAATATCTCGCAAACGAATGACTGAGTTGAAAAATGGTTTTAACCAGCGAAATTAAAAGATTAAAAAAAACTCAACTTCTTATTCAAATTTTATAGCCTATGTCACTCCCACGATTAAGAGAAATCCAACGACACCTCATGTGTTGAAATCCGTCGAACGGTTTAGGCTGCAGGGCGTGCCAAAGAATAAGGTACATACATACATACATACGCTCGAAAAACATAACCTTCCTTCGGCAGTCGGATAAAAAGCCCATAATATTTTTGAACAAGCTTATTTTTCAACGAGAAAAAAAAATTACATCCCCACCTTAGGTGTAGGAGAAGTACCCAAAATGTTTTTTTAAAGATTTTATTCTACTATTTTGTTGGCGTGATTGATTTATATACCCATGCCCAATTACAGTTTTCTAGTTCCTTGTTGACTACGGAACCCTAAAAACGATGATTCGCAGCAAATTCGATTATCGCGCGTTAAAGTTTATATTGCTTAAATTTTGCACATTACTCGTAATTACTAATGTAGAACGGGGAGCTGGGACCCTAATACAAGTATTACAATACCAGGGTATTAAATGGATACGAGTATCAAGCGGACCTCGTGCTTTTGTGGGGGCTGGACTAAGGCTCAGATGAAGACGAAAAACGGCCTGATACTAAAAGTAAGAGGCATAAGTACCTACGCGAGTAGAAAATCGATATCCAGCCAAGTACCTCGAGCTCCGAAAAATTAACTTCCACCAAGTCTCGAAAAAAAGTCGGTTAGCCAAACGTACATTTGTGTAATTTTAAACTGAACAATAAGTTAATATTTAATAATGATTTAAGTTTTGTGAAGGTTTTACCAAATTGATATTGCACAAGTTCTTAATTTGTCTTTAGATTCAGATTTGGTTGGTGGTCTCGGTGATCTGTAAGTGCATAGTTAGAGAAATGCTGTCATTTATTGTATCTCTGGTGATGATGAAAATTGTATGATATGGTAATGGTATACCTACATATTATATAAGATTTAAAAAAACCTGTCAGGTTTTCGCTTTGCTACGATTTCTCAAACCGTCGGTGGTAGTGCACCCAGATCGCAAAATTAGAATATTTAAGTTACATATGTGTTTCACAGGTACTATGAGGAACAACGTGCTCGAGCAGCAAGTCTTAGCGTTACTTGAGACTTTCAGAGAGACGATGTTAAGTGGCTCTGATAACATTCCTATTTTAGACCCATTGCAAAATGAACATTTGCACATAGATGGAAATTTGATTGATTTTCCTGGGTAAGTAATAGGCAAGAATAACACTTATTTTAACAAGCCTTATGCATATCATTAACTTTACGTATAACTGAGTATGTATGTATACCGTACGCATAAACATAAATATTTCAAATCGACTTATTTACTCTTCCATAAGTCGTACCGATTTTAATTCTGCAGGTATCATTTCGATCTGATGATGCAGCTAGAAGATGTTTTCAATAGCTAATATAATCATTAAGGCATTACTTACTCAGCCCAAGACTTCTACCTACTTGATATTTTTTTTTTTATATGGAAGCTAATGAATTAAAATGTGTTTTTTTTTCAGGGCACACGTGACGATTAATGACTTAGTAGTTCAATACCTCAGTACTTTCGTCGTGGATAATCTAATCATTACAATTACAAGTGTAGTTTTTCAGCAATACTCAGTAAATATTGAAGCACACATTCCAATTATTGTAGCTGAAACTGGTAATACATTACTCTAACTGCCTATCGAATAAAAATTACCATACCGAGTGACAAACCTCACATCTATCTATCTATACTTGTATATTAATATTATGAAGAGGAAAAGGCTGTGAGATTGTAGTTTAATGTGTATCCTCAATAAGAATACGGGCATAGACACTAAATAAAATAATCAATAATGATGTATTTTTTTGAAAAAGGATTAAGGATGTAGTCAAATGGAGAAAAAAGCAACGCAAGAGGTTAAACAATCACAAAGTTATAAGTGTCCAAAGTTGTAAGAATGAATGAAATATTTGAATGGGATTTTCGTATATATTTTTTTGCCTTCTTTCTTTTCAAGTAATAATAAATGTTGAGTGTATACATCCGTATTTTAGAAATCGGATGGATAGTAACATCCGATTTCTAAATTTCTTACACCTGCGTATAGAATGGACTTTCCGGGTGTGTAATGATGTGTATAAATGATATAATTTCAAAGTACTTATATAATGTTTGTATATAATAAACGTTTGGTATAATTTCAAAATATATATGTTTTTTTTTGTATAATTATCGTCTGGCATAACACTTATTTATTATAACCACCATCCTACTAATATTATATATGCGAAAGTTTAGATGTTTGGATGTTTAGATGTTTGGATGTTTGTTACTCAATCACGCTTAAATGGCTTAACCGATTTGGATGAAATTTTGCACGAAGATAGTTTATAGCCTGGATTAAAATATAGGATAGCTTTTATCCCGGGTCCACGCAGACGAAGTCGCGGGCGGACGCTAGTATGGTATAATTCTCATGTTACATAACCTATCAAGTACCTAGTATAATAAATTCTTTTTCAACACATTTGCTCGTAACGCACCTGTTATTATGTGCTTTTAAGCTCATTATTAAGACAAGACAAGACAAAAGACAAAATACTTTATTTGTGAACCATAGGTGATATGATAGGTATTCGTTACACAGGCATTCTTGAAGTTCTGCTATGTTCTAGCTTGCGGCGTACAAAATGTTTTTTAAAAATATAACTTAAAAACTAACATTATAGGCATTACTTACATTATTTAAATATTCCTTTACAGAGTAATATGCTTTTTTTGTAAATAATTATGCAGTGCTTTCTTAAATTCTCTAACACTCTCTAAGTCTCGAATGGCCTTTGGTGTTTTGTTGAAGACTCTTAATCTTGGGTAAACACGCGTGTTTAATAACATTACGGCACCAGAATAATTGCTAGATGTCTGTATCATCTGTAATATTTACGGTATAATGGCCTGGTGTACCTATTATAAATATCTTATAACATATTGTAACAAGAATAAGGCTATGTAACACAATGATATTGAAGAAATATAGTTGCTGATATATAACATTTATGCCAGCGAGGGTGCATCATAACAATTACACCACTCGTATGTTCGCGATTTTTGTGCTTTTGACTAATTTAGGAATCATGTGTCAAAATTAAAATAATCAAAGTATTTCTTTCCAGGTGAATATGATCTTTTCATATCAGCATTGGGCTTCGACATATTTGGTAGGGGGGATGGCAAGTAAGTTCATACAGGGTGTATCAAAAATGGGGTGTGAACCGAGCAAGAGCATATTCGGTAGCGGATTACGATTCCAAATAAGCATTTGTTTATGTTTTTATTTACAGTACAGTCTTTGTTTTTGTTAACATTGCTTGTGTATGACAACATTTCCCCGCGAGGGTGAAGGGTGGGAGGGTTTATTTCATTTTCAACCGCTGCGCGTACAGCTGTGTTATGAAAACAGATGTTTTGTGTAGGTTTTTTGACACGCACCAGCTTTTACATTTTTGTTGTCATAATCAATGTCATCAAAAACAAAGATTAATGTAAAGAAAAACAAACATTTCAGTGTAAACAAAACAAATCAAAAATAATAAAAATAAGTAAACAAATGCATTTTTGGAATCGCAATACGCTACCGAACATGCCCTTAATCGGTTCACAGCCCATTGTTGATACATAAAGATGCATGTATGTAATTTGATACAGACTTCACTAAATTATCTCAACTTCGCATTACGATTGCAGAGTGGAGGTGATTAAGCCTAAAGTTACGGGTTCCTTTACGTTTGGACTTTGGAGCATGTCAATATCGAATATGGTCATCGAAATCGGATTAAGCAAATTTGAGGTAAAGTATTACATTGTTTCGGTGGAAGAAAAATAAGTTGAAGTGGTGAGAGAATGCATGATGAGTGGGCTCAAAAGATACTATGCGGACTTACACGTTTAATTGGGAGACGGGAACACACAAAGAAAGTCTGAATTAGCATGTTGTCAATTTAGTTTTTTTTATTTTAATCAAACTTGTGTTTGTGTATACTTATATAGGCTCAATTGCAATAAAAGGTCTCTTTATGACTCCGCCTACCGAACGCTATAACGGTCCCGTACAAATTGATAGGCGGCCGGGACATCAACATCATCAACCCTCGTGGATTCAGGTTAATGGAAGAAAGTTAATTCCTGTTTTGGTTTGTTACTGCGTTTACCTACGATTACTTTTATGTTGAAATATAAGGATTATTTTAGCCTACTGATGTTTTTTAATTCATAAATTTTCTTAAACGAAAAGATTTGTATCTATGAGTTGTTTTGATTTAGTGTCGTAAATTCCACTTAAATAATGATAAATTTATTTATCGTATGGCAAATCAGTGTATTTAGAGCCGTGAGATCTTCGAAAAGACAGAACGGTTGCCAGGATGTTGCACTTGATAAATTGATATTGTATGATGATGCTCAGCTTAGCTCTGTTAGAAAACCAATAATCACTCATCGCACTTCACGCTCAGATACAGTGCAATATAGTTGTGTAAGTGTTGTACGAGAGTGTATTATATTATATTATATTGTTTACATTGTAGCCCCAGCTCACTGGACTATTCTATCACGAAGGCGCCAACAACTTCGCCAACGCTTTTCTTGCAAACCTGGTCCCAGAAATCGTACACTTCTACAAAGTAAGATTTATTACGCTGTTGGACACTAGATCTAAGTTAAATCGAAAAAGATACCTTTACATTACGTTTTTTTTTATTTATTTAGTCGTTATTGTATCCTCAAATTACCTACAGTAATATATGTATTTACGCTTAATTCGGCAAATAAATTTTAGGCCCAATGTTAAAGCTGACCCCGTATCATGGTCGGCCTTATCACGCGATAAGTGACAAGATAGGAGCGTCGTCTCGTTCTATCGAACGGTGTCTATCCTATCACTTATCGTGTGATAAGGCCGACCATGATACGGGGTCTGGGCTAACAATACAGTTTACCATAAAAGCGCATATTGTCGAAACGACGACTATAGCAAACTTTACTGTTGAGTCAAATAAAATAATGAAAAATAAGTGTTTCAGATTTCTATCACTCATACTAGCAATGCACGTGTTGTTGCAGCTTCCAAGAGGTAACCATATGGCTCGCGGTATTTGAGCTCCCGAAGTGTTGTGGCACCACCCTGTGCAACCCGAACTGTGCCAACTTGGTCAGAGGCGGAAATAGGGAAATGGGTTAAAAAAAAATATTTGTCGTGAGGCAGCTCATTGAAACAGCGGTTGCCTGAAAGTGTGTAGTGTAAGCTGTTTATATAATGAAAATTTTATACAATCCCTCATGGTACGAAAATTGTTATCCCCCTCCCCCTCTTTTTTTCCCGCCGCAGGCCTACTTGGCTCAGTTCGGGTTGCACAGGGCGGTTCCACAACACCTCGGGAGCATAAATACCGTGAGCCATCCGGTTGTCTCTAGGATACTGCAACTACGCATCATTGCTTTAACTACTACGTTTTGGTAAGCCAGGTCAGGAAGATGTTTCTGACACGGAAAATAAATACTAAGCTTTGGGTCCATATTATAGAAACCACCAAATAAAGCTCTAAAGGTAAGCCTCTTGGAGCTTTATTTGGTGGTTTCTATAACATGGACCCAATGCCTTAGTATTTTTTTTCCGTGTCAGAAACATGTTCCTATTATAAATTATACAGTAAAATGATACGTTTGTTTTCATTTATTGCAGGATGAAATAAGAACATTTATAAGTCCTATAGTGCAGGACCTCGCAAACCAACTACTGGAAGATGTGAGCATAGGAGATTTGTTTCCACAATTCATCCTTGTTAACGACTTGAATCAAGGCAGGAGAATCTAAATCACACTTATATCATAAAGTACCGTCAATTAAAATTGTTGAGAATATATCCATATTTCATTTATCTATTTTTTTAAATTCCTATACCGAGATTGATGTTGGCACAGTCAGCCTTAAAAATCCTATAACGATATGTATCGTAACACACCCTAGCTCCCACTGTAGTAAGATAGTAGATTCATTTATTTCCTCTAGAAAGAAACACATTACATAAGTGACATAAGATGGATTCACTAAAAGATTAATAATTTAAAAACAATAGGAAAGGACATTGCCGAATCCTGTACCCTATGAACGTTTCATTTGTGCCACAACCGAACAGGCGTCATCAAACATGATTTTATTGTCTACCCATTCTGTCTTTATTATAGCTACATATGAACAGGAAATGTGAGATTTTTTTGTCAGTCATAATAGATTATATTAGATTATTTATTTCATGATATAAAATTACATTACAGATTTGCATACATGTCAAAAAAATAAGAATTATTATCACGATCGTCAAAAACAGAGAAATATTAAGACAATGTCAACCAATGTAAGAACACAATAACAAGGAAATAGAAGAAAAAAACCAAAAGCAAAAGAACACAAATATATCAACCTCTAGGTATCGTTTACAATATTTAAATACGTGACACAATACATTTAAAGTCAAATCATAATCATACAAATTGAAATAGGTAACAATAAATAAGTATAATGGATTTTCCAATAAAAGGTATTTAAGGCGGCGTCGAAATGCTTCGTCAGATGGTTCCTGTCTAATATTCACACCCTTTTCCAACCCTTCAACCAATATGATATATGAATAACAATTCTGAGAATCATAACAACTATGCGTGGTCGGAGGTCAGACTTTCACTGATTTTGCATTGATGTGAATTGTCGGTAAACGTGAACTTCACTCACTATCGCTGTCAAGTTCATTCAAATCTATCCAATTCTACATAACATACTCCTAAAGACATTTTGTTTGACACGCCATTATACTGCTTATTGATGGATGCATAAATTATTGAATGGCTTATTTATCCGCGTGGGTTTGAGTCACTTTAATTTGTAACTAAGTACGTTAGTAATATAATAATATAATTTGACTTGTTAAAATTGTTAGTAAACAAATCCTCATACATAGTTCAGCTTTTTAAACCATTCTATAATTGCTATCCTACAGGTATGGGTTTGAAGAGGGCAGATACTTATCTCATTATTAACATAATTATACAAGCGTGCGGATGTAGCAGCAAATTGTTTCCTAGCGAATATAGATTTATGAATAGGTACAGATACAACTCTCTCATTTCTCCTACGGGTTTCACTTTGTGGTTTGTAACTTAAGGTTTTGTGTAGTTTGACAAGAGTGTGTACAATATACAATTTACGCATGGAAAGTAGTTCACATTCTGAATAAAATTTTAAGGTGACGTAAATTGTTCAATGTGGTTAGACCAGGAAAGTCTTTGATCGAGTATTATGCCAAGATACCTAGTAGAGAACACTTTATTAATTGTTGGACAACTGCAATTTGTGCAGTCAACGAGAGCACAGTTGTGGATTTTTAATTTAAGGTTTGAAGTTAGTTGAGTGTTCTCATATTTCGTGAAGCACATGTAGTTAGTCTTGGAGGAGTTTAACGTGAGCAGGTTCTGCATAAGCCAGGAGGAAATTATCTGGAGCCCTTTCATGCTTCCTCATACATTGTTTCCCATGAACTGGCTGTGAAGACTACTACAGTGTCATCGGCATAGGAAAACACCCTTCCACCGTGAGTATTGAGGTTAGTCAGATCATTGATGTAGGTTAAAAATAGAGTGGGGCCGAGTACACTGCCTTGAGGGACGCCAAAGGAAATATTTTGTTCGCAGCTTATGTGACTACCAATTTTTACCCTTTGTATGCGATTTCGTAGGTCAGTGTCAGCGGCTTTCCTCTAGTTCCTATGTATTCGAGCTTATGTAAGAGGATGGGGAGAGAGACGGTGTCAAACGCTTTTTGTAAGTCTAGGAAGATTGCAAGTTAATCATTTTTAAGTGTGGTTTCCATGAATTTTATTCAGTCTATTACGATTCCTAACAGCGTAAATGTGTCGGCCACCTCTAACGTTATGGAATTGTGGTTGCAGTTGATTGTTACCGGGTCTTTCTGATATGGGTGGAATGTCATTAATTTTGTCTTAGTGTAGTCGATTTCCAGGTAGTGGTCGTGCATCCAATCTGTGATGTATTTTGACAGGATGTTAGTATAGAGATATCGTCAGCGAAAAGTATTGAAGGTTCTTGAATAATTTTAGGGAGATCATTGATGTATATGAGAAAGATGTAGGTATATTAAAACGTAGCTTAGAACCATCTTGATCCACTCGTCACTTCTTTTCTTCTCTTTCTTCATTAACTTCTTTTGTCATTTCTGTGGTGAGAGCTAGGACTGCATCTTCCATGGACTTTCCTTGTCTGAAGCCAAATTGTGAATTAGTGGTTATATTTGTTCAGTCGATTATTTATAAGTGTTTCAATTATTTTAGAGAGTACTGGCAATACTGATATGGGTCTGTAATTATTGACATCGTCTCTCTCGCTACTCTTGTACACCGGTGTGACAATTGCGTGTTTAAGCATCCTGGGAAACATTCCTTCGGCAAAGCATACGTTTGCTAACTTACAAATAGTGGGGACCACAAGAGCCCTTGCCATTTTTAAGAGTTTTTAGTGGGAATGCCATCCCAACCCGGGGCACTATCGTTTTTGAGGCTCATTAAGATACTATCTATCTCTTGAGGGCAGGTATTGAGAAGGATAAAAGAGGAGGGATTAGACGTGTTAATACTTAACAAGATCTAATTTACCTATTTACCTACCTAGTATGCCTAGCAGCACCATCTAGGTTAATGGATGGATAAACAGATCAAGTGCCTATTGATTTACTCCTTAGATGACGCCACACGACTATGGAGTGAGGGCGACATCTGCGGAGTTGTATGAAAACTGTCTTATTAGCATAAGTAACGTAATTAAGCACTCTGTATACCTACCTAGATAGTTCAGGAGCACCAGCCTAGAGGTCACTATAATCAATGTAATTAATAGGATATATAAGCGAGTGACACGGCGGCTCCGCCTCTTTTTTCTACCATCCAAACTGTAAAGCACATACAATTATAACCTAAAACGAGATCCTTGTCTTTCCTTTGCATCCGCCATTAGCCGTCGCCGAACTAAGACGCAACTGAAGAGAGGTAGTTTCGATGTGGATTTAGCGAGGGATTTGATGAGATGGCCTCTGCGAGTTCCTTACCTACTTTTGCAAAGAAACTATTTACGTTGTTCACAGAGATTTCAGGGGCGGGCTCTGAGTGAAGTAATTCAATTCCGTGGTGTATCTATAGTTTTGTAGTGCGTAATTTTTTAAATATTTCTCCTGAGGATTTTAGGATTACTACCGGATTTGTTTTTAATTAAGTTGTTATAGAAGTGGCGGTATTTCGTTTGCTGGGTGGGAGCGTAATTTAAGTTGCATTTTATTTAGATTTTTTATACATCTAATTATGCCAGGGGTTATCCACGGTTTGAGATTACGTTAATTTCTTGGCACTTTTTTTAATTCGGACACTTTGACTACTACCAATTATATGTTGCTGGCTGTACTCGTAACTGGTCGTCAGCTATATTCTTTTCATTCGAGTAGTAATTTTTATACTTGGATTGTTTATATTCCATCTAACATACATGTGGACATTTTTATATTCTGTCAAAAATATACAGAGACGAAATTATTCAAGCGGGCATTTGTATACATCGTCATATTTTCTTTTAGTCTATTGTCGCAACATCTTTATGTTTCGTCGTATATACATGTGGACATTTTTATACTTTGTCAAAATCATACAGGGACGAAATTATTCAAGCGGACATTTGTATACATATTTCCTTAGAGTCCATACACGCATAAATCTAAAAATTCTCGCTATTCCGCTTAAAATGTAAAATGATTTACTTGACAATCAAATTCTGTTTTAGAATCGCTTCAAATACAAGTGGCCAGCAAAAAGTTAAAATGTATTATTCATTAATTATTAGGCATATTTGTAAATAATATATACAATTTTAGATTAGATAAGTATGTTGCCGTGCTCTAACAGGGCGTCACATGAACAGCTTATATTTAAGAACACCTGTACTTGCAATGTGATATGCAATAAATGATTTCAATTTCAACGGAGCCACGCTGTTTCTTCGCCTAAATTTTTACGACTCGATACATAGTATACCCACTGAGCGGATTTTGAAATTATTATTATTTAAATAACCAAAAATGTCGGATGTTAACATTTCAATAAAATATTAATTTTATAAAGTATATACAACATGATAACTAACATTAACTGAATTAAATGAAAACTAAGTTAAATATAAAAAGGCCCTCGCGGCATTGTACTGAGGATGCTGGCGGCATTTCCTCGTTGAATTGAAATCAATGCATTGCTGCGTTGCGCGAGAAAGCCGCCAGCTCTTCGGTCACCAGTTACGTCTACCAGACGTTTTGCGATTGCGACGCCAAATGGTACAAAGTTGTCGAGGTTAGAGGAGGTGAAGGAGGCTGAAGGTGTGTGTTGCCGAGGCATCTATATTTAATGCGTTTCAGATTTTCGGCATTTTCCGCAGCTGCACCCGTTTTAGAAGTAGTCCGTTGGAGGTGCCAGTGTGTCCACACAGGTAGCGTCCCACACAAGTATCCTTCCCAAACCCCACGGAACCAGAGACACTCCATCAGGTCTTGCCACCATCTCTAACAATGCCAGGCGGCTCAAGAAGAGCAGGCACATTGATGGTGGCAAGAGACCGGCGGATTATGTCATTAAGAGTCGCGTGTCTTAAAATGCGGCCTGCACTTTTTGGACACTTTTCAATTAGGTACTTCTAAAATATTAATATCCGACATTTTTGGTTACATAAATAATCAATAATTTCAAAATCCGCTTGGTGGGTACTGTGTATAGAGCACCACACCTGAAATGATTGATTTAAAACTCAAGGACTACAATTTGGCATTAAAAATATGCTCGCGACTCCGTACCTACGCGTGAACTCCGAGCATCAACTTCCATTCGGAATTTAATCCCTTTGAAGATGAATTACGGTTTATATACCGTAAATGCGTACCTATGATCAATCTCTTTGCTATTGTATTCTCAATACGTTCATCTGTTGTCGCGTGATCCAGTTTCAAACAGCCAAACTTATTTGATTTCATTTATATAATACGGAATATGGTAAAAGGAAGAGCCTTAATCTCCACCCTTAACAATATTGAGCCTTAAATAGGCCCGATTCCAAGCTATTTTTCAAGTTAATATAAAATTCGCGATCAATATTGTTTGGCCTATTCTATAATTTAACTCAACATATAATTGATTAGTGTTGTAGTTACACTAATCATTATTTATAACGATTAATAACAATATTATGATATTTAACTCTTTGTTTAATAATAGTGACATCTCTGTCGCAATAGGCATAACACCGCGTACAAGTAACCGCGCAAGGGCCGAGAGCCTGTGCATTGTCGACGGTGATTTTGGTACCGCTCTGCTCTCAAAGATGCCGCCGCTATGCCAAACTCTATTACTTCACGCTAAAAACAATCAAGTGAATTTAGTTAGTAGATTCTGCAGAATCAATATTGTCTGACACATTTCCAAGATAGGTTGGTAGACGGAATAACATAGGTACATTATAATCGAGCAAGAAGTTCACTAACCATGGACCATAATTATTGTTATTATGTGATCTGATATTTTTGAGCATTCTGGGATGTGTGGCGACTTTTCAAAATCGGCAGCCGTAATCCTTTTCCGTCGGTTCCCCTCCGTTAGCCCTAGGAATTTCATACCTTCTTTGCACTAGCCCTAATGTTGTGAACCCGAAACTCGAATTTAAATTTTTCTTATTATTAATTAGCCCTAATGTCAGTATCCTGAATTTTCATAATGTCTAATTTCTTATGACCGAATTCTCACTAAAACTAATTTCCTAGCCCTAATATGTCAATGCCTAATAATGACTACACATTATTATCGGTTCTGGCGCTTCGCCGGCCGCTGCCGCGGTACGCTCACTTCGTTCGGGAAAATAACCATCTCCTGGTAATGTGGCTTATTTTAGACCCTTGTCATACAATCTACTATTTCAACACATTTGCTCGTAACGCACCTCTTATTATGTCGCTTTTAGGCTCATAATCCTGGGTATTAAATACGCGTGTTTTATAAAATTACGACACTTGTGTGTTATGGTTATATCCCGATTAAGTCACGTTGGCACCTTGCAGCAAGATATATGCATGAACACGGTGCATTCTTAAATTAACCGGGTTGTACAGAATGTACAGCCTTTTTTTTTAATTCTCGGCAAATGGATTCTTACTCGACTAAACAAATTAAATCATTTTTGTTAATATTTGCCTATTCCAAGCACTCACTAAACTTCACCTGTGCATTGCAGAGACGTGATTTATTATTATTATTTGTCATACATTATTATCACCTATAATAAAAAATAAATTGCCCATTGTTAATAAAAGTTTACCTAATTAAATAATTTTTGTTAATTAATTGACTATTTCTTTTTGGTTATTTATGATATAGAAACGTTTATTTTAGTAAAATTATTTACTTTTGACGACATTTTACATAAATTCGTAAGATAACATTTTAAAACGAAAATATTTATTTTATTTTGTATTGGCTGTTTAGAGTTTTCATCTAAGTCTGGCTTAACATATGCATAACACTGCGCCAACTTCACAAGAAAAAACTGTTGCGCGCCATTATAGGTTATTTCACAAATATTTGTAAACCTTGTTAATGCGTGTTTGGTTATTATCGAAATTGTTGACTCGTGGTTACTAGAAAAGTGATAAATAGAATGGACGCCACTGTCTTCTGTGATTCTTAGCGGTGTACAATATGTGAATAAAAACCAGTTGCTATCTTTACGTAAAGAAAATAGCTTCGCAGGCCTATAAAATTTTCATCTTATGAAAAGGATTTTTTCCTCGCAAAATGTGTTGAAAAACGTCGTGTGAAACGCGTGAGCTTTGATAATTACATCCTTGGCTCTCTTATCATGCTCACCTGTGGTTCAGCCTCTGATGTAATTATCAACATACCTCACTTGTATCACAATGTACTATTAAAACCGACAAGCAACGCGCCCCTGGGCTGCGCGCCTTCAAACAACGCGCCCCTGAGCTGCGCGCCTTCCTTTTTTTATTTTTGTCTTTAACCAATCCCGTGCCCTGGTAACCTACATATTTGTCAAGAATAAGAAAATAAAAACTGACCCATATCTCTTCCTTTTAATTTAGTAGTTACCTTTTATCTGTTCCGTGGGCTTTCAAACCCCTGGAAGTCCACGTAACGTGACAATAAGCGCTTTGGTGTAGTGAAGAAAGAAGATGGTCATACCGAAAAACTTTTACCATGGGAGCAACCACGAAATTGAGAAAAAATAAGAACAAATTAAGGGTGAACTGTGAGTTAACTGAGTTAACTGCGCAGGTCAGGGTTCCGTAGTTGCCTGTCTGTCTTTGTTACATCATCACGCGCGCGCCATCTAAATGGTGCGGTTGCGTCGGCCGAATTTGTACGAAAGTTGGGCTTTCTAAGTAAAGTTGGTCGATTATTACTCGGTAACCAGTTATGCCTAATACTTAGGCGTGATAGTTTCCCTTTTAAATTCATTATATCTACTAATGCCACGGTTATTCATTATATCTACTACTGCCACGATTTTTTTCACATCCCCAGTAGTAGCCATTTAGCCGGCAGGGGGACGGGGGACAACTAACTCTAACAAAGATAAAGGCTTTGAAGCCCAATATCTCGCAAACGGATCACTCAGCCGAAAAAAGAAACCCATAATATTTTTTAAGAACGAACGAAAAACTTACATCCCCACATTACGTGTAGGAGACAGCCTAATATTTTTTTCAGTAACTTCATTTTGCATGCTGGACTATTTATAGATTTCCGTGTTGTGTATTCTGCGATATGGGGTTTTAGCCTCATTTCTAACCAATAAGGTCATATGAACCACCTAGAATGTATATATCCTTATGATGCAGATTGCGTTTCTTATATTCACATTTCGCACTCACCTCGTGAAGCGTTTAACGTGCGCTGAAGCGCACAACAGTAGGTTCCTTTCAAATACAACAAAGAATAGCGAGTACGCGTAATAACATAACATATTTTGATATAAAATTGTGGGTAAAAGAAAGCTATAAAATTACGTCGAATAAAGTAATAAAATTTGGTAGATAATGTTCACAAAGCGTAAAATTAGGTACCTAATGTAAAAATAAGGCAGAAACATTGAATCGTAAAACATTGATTATGTTATGTCGCCCAGGTTATAAATATTTCACTTCTGTTTTGAGGATTTTTATGAAATACTAGCTTCTGCCGTAATATAGGTACTCCGTCCGCGTGGAACTCGTTTATAGCGTAGCTCCTTACAAACTTTCAACTCCCATTTCAGGGGATGATTTCTGGGATAAAAACTATCCTATGTCTTTCCCCGGAACTGAAACTATCTCTATACCAAATTTCATCTAAATCGGCTCAGCGGTTTAAGCATGAAGAGGTAACAGACATACACACTTTCGCATTTATAATATTATACTAGCTTATGCCCGCGACTCCGTCCGCGTGGAACTCGTTACTATCTCCACTTAAGAAATCACGTAAATTCGTCGCTCCGTTTTGCCGTGAAAGACGGACAAAAGCGGACTTCGAAAAAGCGTTCGATCGTGTGGATCACATCATTCTGCTCCGCAAATTATATTGGTTGGGTTTACGCGGTGATGTTTTTAGGTGGGTCTGCTCATATGTCTCAAATAGAAGCCAAGCGGTTGTACTTGCTGGCTGCAGGTCAGACTTTGTGGGCATTCCCTCGGGAGTCCCACAGGGGTCACATCTGGGTCCTCTGTTGTATAACGCATATCCATATGACATTTATACAGTGTTTCAAAATTCCTTCTTTCTGATGTATGCCAATACAAAAAAGTTTTTTTAGATGTGCGAAAGCCGGAAGACTGCATCAAACTGCAAGATGATCTTGATCGACTATCTATATATTATATCAGAAACCGTATTAACGTAAACGTTCAAAAATGCGTACAGATCTCCTTTACCCGTAGTCCGTCTCCTGTCATTTTTCAGTACAAAATCGGAGATGAAGTAATACAACGTGTAAGTTTAATACGGGACCTAGGTGTACTCCTTGACGCGAAGCTAACATTTGACCAACATATTGACAACATCGTGAACCGTGCTCAAATAAACCTAGGTTTTGTTGTCTGGGTTTGCAGCGTGTTCAATAATACAAGTTGTATCAAAGTTATTTATAATTCATATGTCAGGAGCATATTAGAATGCGCCAGTTGTATCTGGTCCCCTCAATATGTAACTCATAAAGAGAAAATAGAGAAAATTCTGCGCTGTTTTCTTCGACTCCTAAATTTTTGGCTTAGAAACTGGGATACGTCCTACGAGTCAATGTGCAACCGTCACCATCTTTTGAGCCTTGAAAGTAGGCGCTTGTCGCTTGATATTTCGGTTTTGCATGACATCTTATTTGGACGCATTGACAGTTCCGGAAATTAAATTCTCCGTTCCTGCAATTCGAACTCGGCACACTGAGCGCAGTCTTTTCAGTATACCAGTTGTGCACACAAATTATGCCCAGAATTCGCCTCTAATTCGTATGTTAGGAAATTATAATCAAAAGTTTAATACTATTGACTCAGGTATTCAACTGCACCAAACCTACTCTTAAGACGCGAGTTAATCTGTTATTAAAGGACAAAGGATAAGGAATAAGGATCGCTGCAGAAAAAGTAAGCCAATAATTATAAACACACACACACACACACACACACACACCCACACACACACACACAGATGAGCATGTTATAGATTCAATTTTTTAGTTCGTTTCTTAAATTACTCTGTGTTTACGTTATTTTTCCATTCACTGTATTTTGGTGGACATCTATAACTGGCTTTGTTATTAGCTTTTAAGCTTTGTAATATTTTCCTGTAATGCTGTTGATGCCCCAAATAAAAAAAATAAAAAAAATAATATATATATATATATTCAATGTCTTCTTATTATGTCTCTCTGACCACATATACGAACTTTCACATTTATAATAGCAGTGTGATTAATTGATTATGGATTGGTACGAGTGTTTATACAAGGTCAGGCTATCGTACCCCAAAAGTCCCGATGCCAAGACCTCGTAGAAACGCTGCCATCTTGAAAAACTGACATTTATTTTTGAAACAAAACCACACGGCGGTCCAAATCAGCTAGTCCCGGTAAATATGTGTGAGCGCCTTCAATGTGTGCGAGTAAGGCATACTTAGGGCTTGCAGTATTTACAGTAAAACTTAAATCCTACTACTAGAACGTAACTCGTCCGGCTAAATCTGAAAGTTATTTTAGGTAGATTATGATGTGTGTGTGTTTGGTTCAAATTTTTATTATGAGTACTGACTGCTTTTTTATGTAATGCAATAATAATTTATAAACAATATCTACCTAGCTACTACTTTATTTCGGCGATCTGAGTTATTTTTACATGGCAGAGTAATTGACATCGAATGACTGGAGGAAGAGAACATTGAATGGAGTCTGTTATAGACAGAATTCCAAATTATGATTTTATAAGAAGTTTGAGTGATGGTGATAATGTTCCTGATAATGGTGAAGTATCACTTTACGAATACGCACCTCTTACTTCTGTAGATGTAGAGAGGTCATTTTTCCTATATAAGTGGATAGTGAACCACAAAAGGAATGGACTGAAAATATGTATACTATTTAATACAACAATTAAATTATATACCTAACTATTTTGCAATTATATTCTCTGTTTTTAACCAATTGAAGTCATATCCATATTACTCATATCGTTTGACATGATTTTGACATAATTTGCGTCCGTCGGCCGCCCATCAGTCATTATTGTCTGTACTTTGTACTACAATATGTCGGATGTACCACATTCACAACTCGTCGACATTGTTGCAGAGAAAATGTACTTGATAGCTTAACAGGCTGTAAATTACATAAAAGACAAACAAAATTTCCGTGTAAAATAATAGAATGTGGCATATCCGACACTTTTCACTCACTGTGTCCCGTAAAAATGTCGGTAATGTCGCAACTTTTTTAAAGTCATCTGTTCTAAGATCCGACCTTTTTATTCTTGGTTTTTAAGGAAAATATAGAGAAAAAAAATCTATTCAAGGGTTTTTTTTTAATTTAGCATCTTTTATGACTTAGGCGGCCGATGAAAAGCAAACATCACAATTTTGCAGATCCGGGTCTTTTATTGGGGACCGTCAATGTGACACTCCATTAAAATACGATGGTTTGTGGTATTCGCACACATAATTATTATATTGTGATGTCTCTGTTGTTACAAATAACAAAGTGTGAAACAGGCACCGCTAGGCACTCTTCCAGCTAAACAAACTTCTAAATAACTTTAGAATTCCATTTATTTTACAACAGAAAATATGGCAGGAATGAGCCCGTATTGTATTCGTACGAGTAATGAAAAAGCTGGCATGCATTTTCCAGAGTAAAAATAACTCTCAACATGCCAGCTCATATATGCATGTAAGTTCATATCGTTATGATACTTACTCGTATGTATTTATAGCAACAAGTTACATATTAAGTACTTATTGGAGTATATAATAACTTATTATAATTACAATATAAATTAAAGCTAACTTAAACATGTACTTATTACATTTATTACATCGTATATTTTTGGCAACCGTTGTGTTTGGTAATGCAATATTTTGAATAATTTTAGTACGCATAACGGGTTGGCTTAAAGTAATGAGAATGTTTTCAAATAAGACTGGCAGCATGAAAAAAAAACATAATAAAAACAATTACACCAGCCTTAGGCTGGGTTCACACGGCAAGGATTTACCAAAAACGGGTTACCTTAATGCATCAAATCAGAAAAAAGTGGCAAAATTTGTACAAAACAAGGTTGGCGTGTCGCACAACAAATTAGCCGTGAAATATTAGGTTTCCCGTGGCTGTAACAGAAATATTTAGAAAAAATACAACATCGAATTTTTCAAGATCGAAAAAGCACCAAGTACGCCGAAAAACAACTCGAGGTAATCCCAAAAAAATGCAGAGAGTTGCGGCAAAAGTTCTTAAGTGAAAACCCTTCAATAGTTATGGATGACGAAAAATACTTTACATTCACCAATCATCAGATCAGACCATCAGATCTTCACATAATCATCTTCTCGCTCCACCGCCTTCATCCACCAAGTTCTATAACAAATCATTCACCTTTCAGGCTGTCCGGCTGTGGAATGCTTTGCCATTGCATATAAGATGTGCAAAATCTCTTGAAATATTTAAAAATCTGTTGAAACAATATTACTTGTCGCTGCCTTAAGTTGTCTTGTTGTCGTGTAATATATTTATATAATTGTATTATAGTTTGTATGTATGTATCTATGTATTTATACTATACTTATTTATGAAAGTGTCTATTTGAGTGTGTAATTAAGCTTTTCTTGATTTATTCCTGCACTACCTGTTTTTCAACTCTTCTTGAAAATTTCCTGCTACCCAAAGGTTGTCTGGAAGAGATCGCTCTAAAGCGATAAGACCGCCTGTTGTTACCTTTATTTATCGTCTATACTTTTGTAACATGCTTTTCTTATGTTGTGGTGCAATAAAGAATATATTATTATTATTTTTATAATATGCCTGGCAACGACGGTTATTACACAGCCGATAAAAAATCGTTCCTGAAAATGTAAAAGTTAAATGCAAACTTAACTTTGGGAAAAAAATACTCGTCTGGGTCGTGATTTCGGAAAAAGGGATATCGAGGACAGTACCTAATCAGAGACTCGTCGGGTCCAGCAATAAACGCTGAAGTGTATCAACGTGAGTGCTTGCTCATCTTCGCACATTTGTTAAAAAGCACCATTCTGATGGTAAATACCTTTTGGCCCGATTTTGCTAGCTCTCACTACGCTACGAGCACACAGAACTGGTTGAAAGACCATGGCGTATATTTTGTAGGTACCAGAGGACGCCAACCCTCCGAACGTCCCTAAAGCTAGACCGATCGAAGATTATTGGGCAATCTTGAGTAGACACGTGTATAGTGATGGGTGGTAAGCAAAATCACCGCAACAATTGAAACGAAGGATACAAAGTCAATTAAAAAAGAAATACTTGAATGTCGTCCAAAGTATGATGCGAACGCACAGTATGTTTTTTTTTACCCGAAAAACGGACATCCTCGTTTTATTCGCTTATTCGATAGAGCAAGTCATTTTGAAATGAAGACTAAAACTCCCGTGTGTCAATTTCTCGTAATAATCGAGATATCAATTTATATTTTTAATACCTATGGTTTTCAGAAAAACCATAAAAATCGCTAAAACTATAGACATGCTCATGTTTCATAGTATTTGTGTTTGTATGATATGTTAAATAAGATATAATGTGACGAAAAGAAAACTACATAGAAGTTTATATGAAGACAGTTACACGATAAACAAGATATTTTCTTTATTTTAATTTTGTAGAGTTATCTGAACGTATTGGGATTCAGTATTTACACTAATTTCTTGGTAAGCCTTTTAAATTATTTCCTGAAAAAAAAACATATCGCAATCTTATAGGATTCAGAAGTTACAGGTTTTCTAATTTTTTTGCATTAGGGTTGACACCTAACAATATTCTCAAAACTTATATTGACTCCATATAGAGAGTAGTCGAGTTCTGTTCCCGATAGAGAAGAAACGAGTTCTGTTCTCAATAATAAATAAAGTGTATGAGTTCTGTCCTCTATAATTTTTACTTGTTCAGGTATTTGTAATATCATTTCCGATAAAGGTTTACGCGTTAGCGTTTTAACGAATGTCCACCCTCGTTAGACATTCGTTAAAACCCCGCGTTAATACACGTAACTGGAGGGACGGGGGTGAGGCACCATGGAGCCGTCACAGACCCATGGCGCCACTTTGCCTCAACAGGACCTGACCCGACCTGTTGAGGGATGTCTGTCCGGGCTCCGACGGCTGACTTACGAGGAGGGCATGAGTGCGCCAACTCTCATGTTGGTCCACGAGAGGCAGAATACGAAGCTGTGGACATCGCCACAGCCGGTGTGCTCTTCAGACTCCGGGAGTATCCGCAAATCAACAGGGAGAACTTACCAGATTAGAGGCGTTTAAATTACTGACGAAATTAGCAAAAAATTAAGAAAATAAATTTCGCCCAGTTGACATAGATTTGACAAAAAAATTGCTGCTATTTTAAAATCGTTGAATATATCACCCGTCTATTAAAGTCACGAAGAAACTAAAAATGCGGTGTCCAAATTCACTAACCACTGTGAATGTTTATACAAGAAATATAACTACACAATGTCGTTTTTCACAAAGAAACATGCGAAGTGGTTAAGCAAAAACTTTAAAAATGATTTGCCAATAAGATTCAATCCAACAGAAACAAAACAAATAATTCTAGGTCTTTTCGGAATCTTAAATCCTGTTGAAAGTGTTTCTGCTGAAAATGTACCTTCCGATGCTGACTCTAGTATTGAAACATTGCAGACTACTGGCGAAAGACTTTCTCAGGACCAAGATACAATCAATCACTATTACCGAAATGAATCCTACACCTGACCCAATTCCATTATCAGTGGATAATTTTAAAAATATACCCGTATCCGACCCTGGTCCGAGTTATGACAACTTAAGTGGAAGACAAAAGCGTAGATTACAGAAATCTCTCCAGGAAAGCCTAAAAACTGAGCCACAAGCAAATGTTATTAAAGTTGTATCGAGTGTAGTAAAAGCAAATGGGGAAAATTTGGAGACCAGGGCATCTAAGGACTTGCAATATGTAATTAACTCATCTCTAGAGAGCGCTCATAAACCAACCAAAATGAATTGTGCAAAGATAAGCCTCGGCGATTTATATTGATAGGAAATTGACTGTAGAAACCTGTAAGTTCATCCAACAAGATTTAAAATCCCGAAGCTATCCTGCATATCCACCGTATAGCCAAATAAGTGCAGCAAAAAACAGTGCTACCCCATAGACCCACTTACAGTGTCTGAAATAGAAGCTTCGGTAACATTAAGCAGTCTGCTCTCTCATACATTTCAAAGGCTTATAGAGTCATGCGAAAAGATTATAGCAAATTATTGTAGTCAAAAGAGTATACAAACATTGAATTGTTTCTTTGAATTTGTCTGTGTGCGCAGACCGTTCTCCAACTATTAAAACCATACGAAATATCCCAAGGGGATCGCTCGGAACGTTAAGATGACGTTTTACGATGATATAAGTGAAAAAGATGTGATGCGAGCACTTATAGAAAGCTGGGATGATGACATAAGCGAAGTTTTGCCCACAGAAGAAAACATTTTATAATTGATTCTTTAAAAGCCAACTTCACTCGCCATTGTTACAGATGTGAATCAAATTTTATGGCACCACCCTTAAGGTAGATATCGATTGAATTAAAGATATAGCTTATCTTCATTATAAATAATAAACTAAGATATATTCAAATAAACCATAGAAAAATAATGAAGAAATTTTAACTCTAAAATGTGCCAACGCTAAAACCAGAATTATTTGAAAAAACTTTAGAAGCTTGTTATTTCTATATCCTGAGGGGCAGGGTTTCCATTTTTTTACTAGTCATTGGTATTGTTGTAATTCATATTAAGACGGATTATCGAATCCCAATATGACGGAATAGTGCTGTAAAAGAATAAAACCCAAAAACACGTTTTTTTTTTATTTATTATATACAACTATGACTGTTTTCGTTTAGAGTAGTTATTAATTACTTAATGTATAGTTCTAATAATTTTCACAGAATAAAAGAAAAAAAACGGATCACTTCGTAGTAATCGAGATTTTTCGTAAATCCCTGAAAATTAATAAAATGTTAATATGTTAATTGACACACGGGAGGTTTAGCCTTCATTTCAAAATGATTTGCTCTATCGAATAAACAAATAAAACGGGGATGTCCGTTTTTAGGGTAAAAAAACATACTGTGGAACGGTAAAAAGCAAGCTACGGAAGATCGAAGATGCAGGGCCTTTGCTATATTATAATATTGACTTACAACATAAAATACGATTGAATTTACTATATTAAAATCCATAGACCTGTAGCAGTTGACTTTATATTTATATTTTTTTTAATAAAATTTCTCATTACTTTAGCCAACCATAAGCCAACCCGTTATTTTCATTTGGTGAATTTTATTTTTCACTCAGCCTAATATTACCACGGAAAATAAAGGTCAGGCATTTGGTCTTTTGTCAAATACTTTATTAAAGAAGAGAATCTTTAGACAATAAACATTTAGTCAAATGAATTGTTATGACAAAAAAAATTAAAACAAAAATATTATCACGTATAATAAAAATCAGGAGGGTGCGTAAAACCTCTAGGTCAACGGAAAGTACCTTATAAATTGTGATTCCCTTGAGAGTGTCGAAATATACGTTTTTTGCGGCATAAACGGCCGTATCTTATTTTTTACGTTAACTTAGAAGTTGGATTATTTCACAGCTTCAAGGGACTGTAGACCTGAGTATATGGTTTTCATTTCAACTCGATACCTCCAGGTGTTCTCGAGATAAAGGGTCTTGACAGACAGACAGACGGACAACAAAGTGATCGTATAAGGGTTCCGTTTTTTCCTTTTGAGGTACGGAACCCTAAAAGAGGCCAGTATCAAGACACTGCACAGCGGGGCCATGCGAAGACGATGCAATATTGTTTTCGCCAAACAATATAAAATGCAATTAACTAATCTAAGCGAAGGACTTATTGATGCAACAACATTTTTAAATAATGACATCAAACTTAGGAAGCTAATGGTATGAGTTACGTTCGCTTAGTTATAAAAATACTAGCTTTTGCCCGCGGCTTCGCCCGCGTAGTAAGTGTAATTTTGCAATAATTGTTGAATTGTTACGCCGGCAACGGCCTACTACTACTTACTTCCCCTATGAATAACCCTTCGTCAAAACGCGTTATGTTAAATTATTATTTATTTACTATATTTTTTTATTAAATTTACCATTTTGATAAATGAGAATCTGTTATCTGGAATAAAAGCTAGTTTATGTTCATGATAATATTAAAATACCAAAATAACTCCACGAATAACATAATATTTCCTTGTATACTATGTTCTTGATACATTATTAGGTGGTGCCAATATAACCAGAGAGGCTACCGCGAAGTGAAAACGAACTTCGTTCGAATATCTCCCTCTCTGTCGCTCGAACTAGCAAGTGCGACAGAGATGGAGATACACAAACGAAGTTCGTATTCGTTTCGCGGTAGCCCCTCAGACCAGAAGAGGGAGCTGACGCGCGAGCACGCCACGTAACACTGGCCGTGTGAGAAACAGTGTTCTCTTAAACCTATGCCGGCTTTATGTCGGATTTTAATGTTTGGCCTTGAGATTTATTTATAGTCATGGCGAAGCATACTTTTAGGGGAAATTGTAGTTTTTTGAAGTCAAAAGGTAGATCGTTAGGGATCAAAGGAATGCGCGGTACGAACACGACGGATTCTCCTTGAGCGCACACCCGGTCAAAATAGTGGCTTCGATGACATTTTACTAACCGTTTTGGATTTAAGTTTCTATTGTAACTTTTATTGATGTGCAATAAAGACCATTTTTGGATATTGTAAAAAATGAAAGTTCCAAATAAAAATAATAATTCATTGTGTAGGACGTGCTGTCCTGGTTTCATGTTTCTAGCCACAGTTTATCATTAAATACTTATGTGAAATTTCAACCCCTATCTTAACCCCTTCAAGGGATAAATTAGAAAAAAAGCCCTTATCAATGTTTTTGACTGTACATTAGGAGCTTTGTGACCGAAATTTTAAATGGCTAACTTTAAAAACGACATGTTTCCCATACAAACTTTCAACTCTTTTTTAACCCCCTTAGGGGATGATTTTTTATAGCAAAGATAAATCATTTGTTTTACTTTTTAGTAAGAAACCTTCATACAAAGATTCAAGTCTATAACTTTCCAAATGAACGATTTCCATACAACGGTTCGGTCCCTATTTCACCCCCTTAAGGGTTGAATTTCGAAAAACCCTTTCTTAGCACACGTCCACGTACTGTAAAGAATATATGTTCCAAATGTCATGCTTATATCGTTAGCGGTTTAGGCTGTGCGCTGTCCGTCGATAGATTAGTAACGAAGAGTTTTATATGTATATATAGATAATATATGTAGATAAGCATAATTCGTTTGGCTTCTAAAACCGAGAAAGGCTTTTCGATTTATTTGATTTTTATTTATTTAGTATATAATTAAGATATAAAAGGTTTTCAGTCAATTAGATACTCTAAGGAAGATTTTTGGACAGGTTGGCAGGCATGGTTACAATTTCAATTTGACATAGATCCATGACATGGCTTGGAGTTCTATCTGGTTGACAAAGACACAAACGTACAAAGTTGACGTACAAAGACGTCCGACACTCGAAACCGATTCCTTTTTTTCCGGTACTATGACCCTACCCCCGACCCGGTACTGCTCTGGGCTCAATATAGTAAAACGGCCAAGTGCGTGTCGTGTCGAACCACACACAAAAGCTTTTTAAGAAACTATGTAGCGGCTCACTAAATAGTCTGTATTTCAAATTTCATTTTTATAGGCCTTACAGTTTTTGAGTCAAATTCTTGCGATATACGAACAGACAGACGGACACAACAAAAATATAAGGGTTCCGTTTTTTGCATTTTGGCTACGTAACTCTTAAAATCGTCTAAATATATAAAGCCGCGGACAGAAGGATAGACGGACCGACAACACGACGAAACTATAATGTTTGCTTTTTGACCAAGGAACCCAAAATTTCAGAGATAAACCTTATATTCGAACCTCCTTCTGTGCAATTAAAAAGTGGCATAAATTCACGAAAATTGATTTTTAGGGTATTTTGGGACTGGAGAGTGAATAAGCGATTAATGACATTAGGTTATTTCGCCACTGATAGGTGGCCTAATTTTGCGTATTTTGGGAATAGAGTATTTTGAGACTCATTCGTAATGGGACGCAGTCCACTTAACCTTCCGGTTGGATAGTATCGGGAGTAGGCAGTGTTCATAGAAAAAATAGGTTTTTGAGAGATGATTTTGAAATTATCGACTAAAGCATTTTGGGTGTAGGTAGTGTCAAATCAGCCGGAAGGTACAAAACAACGTCATATAGCACTATACACGCAAGAGGCCCATTTTAAGCTTTTTACTTAATTTAGGCTGTAGGTATATAAATAAATGTTTTGAAAGTGATGATGATGGTTTTTACGCCCTCGAGTGAACTAACCTGGTTCGTCTAGGATGGGTTTAACTGGGTTAAATTACTATTCGTAATCTGGAACGGCTATTCATGGAATAATTATACCTATGATTAGTAATAGTTAGTAATTGAATAGCTAATATGACATAATTATATAGAACATATTACGTGTCCACTTTGTCCAGAACACATTTCTGAACAAGGACATCTTTTCGTACAGAAGCATGTGACATATTTTCTTTATGTTTTGGCACCTTAAATCTTTGGATTTAACCCTAAAATGTTAGATGATGCGCGAGGATTTTCTAACTTGCGGAGATTCACGTCGCGGCCGTATTAGTTGCAAGTTGCCCGTCCCCAGGGCGATCTTAGCTACTTACAGTTTCATATACGTCCTCCAAACGCCCAGAGGGAAAGTACCGAGAACTAAAAGTTAAAACTTTACAGATACATCACAATTTACGTGCCTACGGGCAGTTTACCTTCAGTGTCATGCGATTAACATTTATAGTCCAGGCAATGTACTGACAAGTTGTATGGAAAATATGGTCATTTTGGAAATAATTTATAATAGCTTATTTTTTATGTATAACAGATATATTATCAATTAAGTAGTTATCCAGCGACAAAATCCGACAAAATTTCAGACATCGAAAAAATGATAAGTTAACTGGCTTCTAAAAAGTCAGTAAAAATATTAATAAATGTTTTTGTCTTTATTTTGGTTAATTTACATTTGCTCTATAATATTCAAGATAAATCGTACAAAAACAGATAATGAATGCTTCATTTAAATCTACATAATTACTTCCGGGTGGAAAGTTTGTCGGGTTCTTGACTAAATCATCTTAGAATAACATTTTCAAATGAAATCAACAAAAAAAACGCTATTATAAATTAATGTTTTTCAAAACCGTATTTTGCCTGGAGTATTAGTCTTTTTGTAAGACACGAAACACTCGGTCGCAAGATGCACAGTAAAGCAGACCAGAGTTATTGTACAAGGGCTGCTACTTAATGTACTTATCCGGAATCCGGGATTCCAAACTTTATAAGCTTATATCTGACCTACATGGTAATATTTGAACTTTTTTTAAATACTAGCTGCTATATATTTTTTCTCATGTATGCCTTTTGGTTTTGGGGGTTAATGTCGTTGCAAGAATGGAACTTACTCGTGAAAATATTTGTGCTATGATTTATTACGATTTTCGGCGTGGCTTAACGCAACAACAGTGCATAGATCAACTAACTTCAACTGTTGGTGATGAAGCTCCGTCAAAAACTACTGCGTATCACTGGTTTAGTGAGTTCAATCGTGGACGTAGTATGCTAACGGACAAAGTTCATATTCGTATTATGACCGTCATATTACGTATAGCGAGATAGAGGCGACTCTGGGAATAGTATGACGAGCATTAATAAGATATTACATGAACATTTAGCTATAAAAAAAAATATTCGCGTTGGATACCGCATACCTTAACTATAAGGATCAAAAAGAGGCTCGCGTCGAATGATGCAAGAAAATGTTGAAGAAATATAACTGTGGCTGTTTATAATGTCTAGAAAGGTGACGAATCCTGGATTTATGCGTACGCATGATCCCGAAGCTAAACAACTATCAACCAGGTACCGCGACGGTGTTACGTTCCGAAACGCCATCAGTGGCATATTTGCATTGAATCGAGGGTCCTTAAACAAGGTCATATTTTATCGAAACCTGAAGTTCTATTTTAATTTTTTTTATAGTTGACTGAACAGTTGTCTTATGAAAATATTAGTTGAGTGGGAAGTGCCATAGAGTATCCAAAATTGAAAGGTTCACGATTATAGTTTGATCTATGAAGTCCTAATACGCATATTAAAGTCGACGAGTAGAATAAATAGTTTTTAGTGTTGGACTACTGACACATTTGACACGGTTAAACTAAAATGCCGTTAAAATGCGCTCGTCACTTTGAGATTTGTGTTCGTAAGAAACCACAAAACACATTTCGTTTTGTCAGAGGCATTCTTAATTTTATGAATAAGGGGGATAGTATTATGTGAAAATAATGCCACGATTTAAATGATATATTTTGGTGAAACGTTACAAGATAAAATATCCAAAAAAAGGCTATAAAAGGCATTCTACGAACAATTGTATGACTTCCCCTTGCTATGTAAATTCTATCACATTGAATCCCAAATTTCTTAGAGTTGAGTCTTATAAAGGCTGATGACGCAATGAGACGCTCGAGCTGCAGTTGTCCTTGTCGTACTGATTTTTGGGGCGGTAACAATCTGAGAGATTCATTTACCCGCTTTAAATAGTGCCTTTATATTTTTCCGCCGTGGCTACGTTCAACGCATCAGCATTGCAATTCAGCGAGGAAATGCCGCCAGATTTTTTAGATTTAACTTAGTTTTAATTTAATTTCGTTGATGTATGTTCACTTTCCGAACTGTTCTCCTTCTTTGCTAGATATCACCCTAACCACTTCTGTATCTCATATTGCAAACATGGTCAGTCAGTACTCTGCGGATGCATTCTCATATCAGATCAGAAGTTGACAGTGTTAACGTTGCTTGACTTTAGTAACGCGTTCAACACTGTTGATTTTGATCTCATGTTGGCGATACTGCGTTCTTATAGCATATCTCCTGCGGTAATTGATTGGTTTCATAGCTATTAAACGGGTCATCGGCAGCGTATAAAGGTGGGTACTTCCCGCTCCTCATGGTGTACCACGTAAGCCGGTGTTCCGCGGGGCGGCGTGTTATTCTCCACTTTTATTATTTATTCTCCACCTTATAGACATGGCTCAGAAGTGAGATGAGTCGGTAGTTCTTCAACAGGGTGTTGTCACCTTTTCTGTAGAACACCAGCACGACCCCTCTATTCCATGCCTTTGGCGTTCTTCCTTCCAGTAAGGCGGAATCGAACAAGGGCAGTAAGCACCGGTTTTCCAGTGAAGTAAACAGACAAAGAGGTCGAAGAGTGACTGTGATGCGTAAAGAACGCTAAGACCATGTTCATTTTTACGGATTTTCTGATGATAATTTTAATTTGTATTGAAACTCTGAAGTTTTTTGTTTTGAAGTTCCTTTTAATTTGATTTCTAGGTCAACTTTATTAGATTTGTAGTCCATTTTAATTTGATTTTTAGGGTATTTTGGGACTAGAGAGTGAATAAGCGATTAATGACATTAGGTTATTTCGCCACTGATAGGTGGCCTAATTTTGCGTATTTTGGGAATAGAGTATTTTGAGACTCATTCGTAATGGGACGCAGTCCACTTAACCTTCCGGTTGGATAGTATCGGGAGTAGGCAGTGTTCATAGAAAAAATAGGTTTTTGAGAGATGATTTTGAAATTATCGACTAAAGCATTTTGGGTGTAGGTAGTGTCAAATCAGCCGGAAGGTACAAAACAACGTCATATAGCACTATACACGCAAGAGGCCCATTTTAAGCTTTTTACTTAATTTAGGCTGTAGGTATATAAATAAATGTTTTGAAAGTGATGATGATGGTTTTTACGCCCTCGAGTGAACTAACCTGGTTCGTCTAGGATGGGTTTAACTGGGTTAAATTACTATTCGTAATCTGGAACGGCTATTCATGGAATAATTATACCTATGATTAGTAATAGTTAGTAATTGAATAGCTAATATGACATAATTATATAGAACATATTACGTGTCCACTTTGTCCAGAACACATTTCTGAACAAGGACATCTTTTCGTACAGAAGCATGTGACATATTTTCTTTATGTTTTGGCACCTTAAATCTTTGGATTTAACCCTAAAATGTTAGATGATGCGCGAGGATTTTCTAACTTGCGGAGATTCACGTCGCGGCCGTATTAGTTGCAAGTTGCCCGTCCCCAGGGCGATCTTAGCTACTTACAGTTTCATATACGTCCTCCAAACGCCCAGAGGGAAAGTACCGAGAACTAAAAGTTAAAACTTTACAGATACATCACAATTTACGTGCCTACGGGCAGTTTACCTTCAGTGTCATGCGATTAACATTTATAGTCCAGGCAATGTACTGACAAGTTGTATGGAAAATATGGTCATTTTGGAAATAATTTATAATAGCTTATTTTTTATGTATAACAGATATATTATCAATTAAGTAGTTATCCAGCGACAAAATCCGACAAAATTTCAGACATCGAAAAAATGATAAGTTAACTGGCTTCTAAAAAGTCAGTAAAAATATTAATAAATGTTTTTGTCTTTATTTTGGTTAATTTACATTTGCTCTATAATATTCAAGATAAATCGTACAAAAACAGATAATGAATGCTTCATTTAAATCTACATAATTACTTCCGGGTGGAAAGTTTGTCGGGTTCTTGACTAAATCATCTTAGAATAACATTTTCAAATGAAATCAACAAAAAAAACGCTATTATAAATTAATGTTTTTCAAAACCGTATTTTGCCTGGAGTATTAGTCTTTTTGTAAGACACGAAACACTCGGTCGCAAGATGCACAGTAAAGCAGACCAGAGTTATTGTACAAGGGCTGCTACTTAATGTACTTATCCGGAATCCACTTTCCGAACTGTTCTCCTTCTTTGCTAGATATCACCCTAACCACTTCTGTATCTCATATTGCAAACATGGTCAGTCAGTACTCTGCGGATGCATTCTCATATCAGATCAGAAGTTGACAGTGTTAACGTTGCTTGACTTTAGTAACGCGTTCAACACTGTTGATTTTGATCTCATGTTGGCGATACTGCGTTCTTATAGCATATCTCCTGCGGTAATTGATTGGTTTCATAGCTATTAAACGGGTCATCGGCAGCGTATAAAGGTGGGTACTTCCCGCTCCTCATGGTGTACCACGTAAGCCGGTGTTCCGCGGGGCGGCGTGTTATTCTCCACTTTTATTATTTATTCTCCACCTTATAGACATGGCTCAGAAGTGAGATGAGTCGGTAGTTCTTCAACAGGGTGTTGTCACCTTTTCTGTAGAACACCAGCACGACCCCTCTATTCCATGCCTTTGGCGTTCTTCCTTCCAGTAAGGCGGAATCGAACAAGGGCAGTAAGCACCGGTTTTCCAGTGAAGTAAACAGACAAAGAGGTCGAAGAGTGACTGTGATGCGTAAAGAACGCTAAGACCATGTTCATTTTTACGGATTTTCTGATGATAATTTTAATTTGTATTGAAACTCTGAAGTTTTTTGTTTTGAAATTCCTTTTAATTTGATTTCTAGGTCAACTTTATTAGATTTGTAGTCCATTTTAATTTGATTTGTTGTTCCTTTTTTTTTAATAAAGTGTTCGCAGAATTTTAAATGACGTGATTTAATTTGATCCTTAAAAAAGCAGAATCCAAAAAAATATTATAGTAAGTAGTTTTTGACTAACACGTATTTTCACTTTATCATAGCAGTCATAATTCAACTAACTTTACTTAGTTAAATCTAGGCGCACTAAAATGTGTGCAAATAATCATTAACTTCGTTCAAAAAATCACTAAGTCATAATTAAGGTGTAATATTTAAGGGCAAAAATTAATTATCGCCTATAGCTCCTAAATCGTTAGTGTGAATAATATAGATCCATTTTGAGCCCAAAGAATATCAGTTCCCAATTAATAAACACATATAAAACCACAATTTCATCTCAAGATAACTTCAGTAAAAAAAAAAAAAAAAATTTTTTCTTTAAACCCTCATAACTCAAATTGACCAATGAACGATTTGGTGACTTTTTGCTCTACGGCGACGTGCTGCACACTATAAAGTTCCATATGTTGCTGAACAGACAGTGCCGAGTTGGGTCATTTCGAAATTTGAACAAAGATAATCACTGAAAAAGGTGCCAACAGTTTCGCTTTTTCGTTTTGGGAATGAAGTCATTGCAGTGTCATTTATTTTATTTTATTCGCATACGCATGATAAAATTGGATAAACTTGGATTGAATAGAAATTTAATTACATTAGGTCGAAATAGCTATGTAAAATAAACAATGACCGGAAGGCTGACACCGACTCTTTTTAAATTGCCCGACGCTCTCCCGTCTGTATTGATATCATTGTAATCGTTATCACATCACTTTATCTATCACAATGACTATTTAATTAAACTCTAGTTAGTAGGAACAGTTCTTGACTAAAGTGTTGCGGAGTTAATAGGCATGATGCCTCATGTTCAAGTTGATAATGTAGTGATGCTAAATGGATAGTAAACCATCAAATAATCGCAATAAATTATAAAATATAATTAAAATCGTAACAAGATATGAACCTTGAAAGTTTAGAAAAAAATATGCTTTTTTTTTTATTGTCCAAGAGTAAATTTAAAGTTACCAATACAATCCTTACGCTTTTATAGAAACAAAATTATATAACAACTATGTACTTAAACTTAGTATTTCGCGACCTAAACAACAATTTACCTGATTTTCCATACAACGATTAGTACAAATGTCAGCTGTGACGTCATACCTGTGTCTATCAGTATGAAGCCTTTTGCGCTGCCGCCAGCGAGGGCAATCTTTGTCTCGATTTTTTTTGGGTCTTTATGTTCTCTAATTGTAGTTCTTATCTTATCTAGATGAGGGCCCTTTCGGATACACTACGACCCAATGGGATCTTTGCATTCTTTCCTCTGCGATGAACGGCCTTTATTTTCCTAAATAATTGATTCTTATTTTAAATTGTCTTTATGAAAGACAAAATATTGTAGTTGCAAAATGACATTGTAAATATAATCACAATGTCATACAATAGCCACATTCAAGAGCATGACCATCATAGGATTATTGTACTCAAAGAACAAGGCCTCACCATATCTGAAATTAGAAATGCGAATTTCACGAACCACCGCATCATACCTGTGAATCAGACGTTGCGCAGATGTAGGTAATGTTCGTGAAATAAAAAAAACTGGAAGACCTAGAAAAACTACACCTCGCCAAGATTCGAAACATCGTAGATATTTTTAAGCGGAATGTATTTATGCGGACTAGAGAAGTAGCACTGGCGAATAATATTTCAATGGTATCGCTTAGAAGACGTCTATTCACTTCAGAGTACCAGCAAGAAAGATTTAATTGACACCCAGACATAAATTACTGTTACAATTCGCAGATAAATACTTAAATTATGAATTCAGACGAGAAAACATTCAAGTAATTTCTCAGTTACAGCGAGCTCGAGACGGTAACCTGAATGCGGACAAATTCATCCAGCTTATCAGGCGAGATTAAACCTTTTGACTGTGTTTTTGACCGGTATTTAAACGAACGTTACTTGTTCGTTACTTGTAGAATATTTTTTGTTGTACTTGTGTATTTAACATCTACAGTAAAGTTCTACTCCATAAGGTACTTTGCAAAAACACGCATCTCATAAGTCATAACATCTTCGGCTATAAGTGCTATACCTAACTCAATTGCCAAGGACATTACGAGTTACAACATAGCTTTACAGCTTTTAGACAGCTGACAACTGTCAACGAGCCTTGAACATTTTGCGTGATATTGCGGGCTGAATTATTTTGTATGGTTAAGAAGAAAGAAAGGCTAGAATACTTCACCATTGGTGGTCTTAAAATAATTACAGAATCAGTATTAAGTCGACTTAAAGTCAACATGCAAAATGTAGTTACAAATATTTGATAATGCTCAAAATTATTATAAAACAGAATGGAAAAAGTCACATGTCAAATTTAATTGATTATAAAAACAGAAAGAAAATAGCAACTGTCAAACTTAATTACAGTGCATTAAAAATTAAATAAATAAATATTACACAAATCGACCTAGTCCCATAGTAAGCTCAGTAAGGCTTGTGTTATGGAATACACTGGTACTAGACGACGTTGAATAGTCCTTAACATTATAGAAACAATGATCTTGTTGTAGCCATTTAGTTTTTTTTATCTTAAATATTTTCCCATGCAACGTCCTCAATCAGGGGGTTTGTTGTACGTATAAGACAATACAAATGATGTATGCATTTTTCTTGTAGATAAGGTGAGTCGCGGCAAGAGTAACATCGGGAGAAGAGGGTCAAAGGGGGCTTCTCCAGCTAATTCTATTGAATTGAGCGCCTTTTTGTACCGTCGGTAAAACAGACAGGCGAGTATTCGTTCCATCATCATATCATAGATGTCTCTTTCACATGCCATATTGAAACAAAACGCGGTTTATTTTGACTGGTTACGACTTGTGATAAGAAGAAATAATAAGAGAGAGAGAATGAGAGAATACGTGTATAATTCAAAAGCGGTTTTGTGTGATTTATGGCTGTTCATTCGGATTTGTTTGTTGGTCATTCGAATATTTATAGTTTATTTCTTATGTTACATCTACATCGTTATTTTCTGTAATTCCTATCGATTATAAGTTTTTATCAAGCCAATAAAATTTTAACCTCAAATTATTTAAGTTGGGCAAGAGTGCCAGTTCAGTCCGGGGGAAGAGTCATAAGCTACTCTTACCCCATGTCAGGGCGGTCAAACCTTTTATAAATTGTCTTTTTTATTACAAATTGGCACTGTTTAATTCAGGCATGTGCGTACTGCGTATGCGGTTTTTCGACTTTTGAGGATGCAGATGTGGGGTTCAAGCACTCAAAAACATAAATAATCAACCATATCGTGACACAATTACAATTACGTACAAAACAAAAAAATCGCCTCAGTTTTTGTCACCTGATAAAATGCGGTAAATTGGTATAATGTATAACCAAAACAAAATAAAGATTTTTATTGGTTAAAGGCGAAAGTAATCACGAGTGGCATTAATACTAAATACTACTGTAATACCTATAGGTACTCGTAAATAGTATAGTTTTCAAAGTGAATTAAAAAATTCAAAGCATTTTTTTTTATTTAAGTGTTAGGTGGTTTGTCACCCCTGATAACACTTATGACACTCTTGCCCCAGAATATGTATAAACGCAGTTTCTCAGAATGTTGAAGAGTTTTTCAACTTATTAAGGTATTCATTATCTTGACAGCGTCTACCAACTGTGTTACTAAATACGTAAATTCACTGGAGCTAACCGAGTTCAAGTTAGGTACGTACGATACTCTTACCCCAGTCATGGGGCAAGAGGAACAGTCATGCCGATTTTTATTTTTTTTACATAAAAGTGCATGTTTTAAAAGGTTCTTTGCTTGATAAGTGGTTCCAATTAAAAATATATAAAATTTACTTATATGTTATCGCTTTATTATACGAAATAGTGCAATAATAAGATCACAAACACTATTTGAATCTAACTTTAAAAAAAGTATGACACTCTTGCCCCGACTCACCTTACCTATCTACAAGTTGGCTGATACAACAAATTTGTATACTGTGCTTTCAGCTCTATAGTGAACATTTCCTCACTCTTTTTTAAAATAATCTGGGTGGCTTCTAACAAACATACAGACTTTAGAAATGTACATGCAAGCTAATACATACTGTCTCTTTTAACTTCGCAAGCAGTCCCAATGTATTTCCCTAATTCTTCTTATTATAAGACAGCTCCCGCTTGTATTATCCAAGTGCCGTAGATTTTCAAAAGTAAATCAATGTTTACGCTCGATATTTCGTTATGGGTATTTTGGCCTTAATTTACATATTTCGTTATGTTATAACATTATAGTTTAAACAAACTTGTATGTACTTAGGTAGGTACCTAAAGTTCTTGGTATCTATTATGCTGGCTTTAAACTGGTTGATGACGAGAATCTTATCTTATGTTTATACATTTGAAAATAATTAAGTACGTGTTTTATATGTATTCGTCAAAAGCATTGGTTGTTTGACACCAGGGCGTCTAATCTTAGTACTACCAGCGCGGTAATGACAGTACTGTAAGCTTACTAAATAAAGAAGGACATTAAGTATAGGGACCCCCTATGGATATCTGGTGATTTCGAATTTAGTCACATCATAATTCAAAGATGTCAACTTCAGATAGTAGATGGAAGCAATGCGTCACCTACAAAAAATCTGAAAATTATTAATTGTACTAATAATATCGAAAATTAATTTAAAAACTTAAATTCTTGTGTAATTTATCAATTTCTTTTAACTATATTATTCTTCTCGAGTATTTGAATGCTTATTTTTCATAGCAACATTAAATCTCTTTATGGCATGACATTTCTGTCTGTCAAGCGCGAAAAGATTTTCATTTTAAATTTGTTCAAAGTTCTTGTTGCCTTGTTATTATAACAATTTGTATAACGTTTTCGGCATGAAATCTATTGAGTAGAGATTTTCTCCTCCGGATTGATGAGTTTGTGGTAAGATAGGACTTTTTAAGTGTCCCCGTCATGTCCGACAAAAAATGTTGTGTTCCAGGATGTGCATCTACTCAAAGGTATGTAACTTTTACTTCGATGTTATAAGCCCTAATACGTACAATCAAGTGATAACAAACTATGACCAGACAAATTGTCGAAAATGGCAATTGCGCCTGACCGCCAGCGGCGGACATTTAGACCGCCGCGTAAAGCGTTTCCTATGTTTCTTACTCACAGCCATTACGAAGGCAGAATAATTACTAAGTAAAGGAATAAATTCTAATTTTATTCGTATTATCTACGAGTCTACAGATGTATGAACTTTTTCACATTCTTGCATTACAATTGGGAACAAAAAAAATATCCTCTTTGTAGTACCTACATAAACATAGCTAGCATGATCGCGTTTACATAAAGCATTAATCCTTGCTAGCTTAACAATTCATCCATACAAGATTGGTATTAGGGCGTTTTTCAAAAAAAGTGTACATGAACTTTTTTTTCAGAATTCGTATTTTTTTTGTTTTTCTTACGTACTCAGAATCCAAAATATGCATCCGCGGATGTGAGCCTCATAATTTCGTCATCTGCATCCGCATCCGCGGATGTCTAAATAATCGCATCCGCAACATCGCTGAATATCAAGAGTATGGATATAGTAATAGTAGGTAGTATAATGAGGTTCCACATCCACACACGAAACTTTCCTGCCTCTGAAAGCTTTATTTCTTTGCAACATTATTCTTGCTCAGGAATAAGTAAAGCTGTCCAACTGGGGATGCGCCTCACAGAAGACTGAAGATTGCAGCCATAATAACACCACTAGTTGCTCTCTAGGTACCGAGTAGCATCACGCAGGTCGAGTGTTTTTTGCCACCTAAATACAACAAATTTAATTTTTCAGATAAGGGCATTCTTCAGGCAGAGAGCAAGGATACGGCTGATCTATTGCTATTCATGGATAGTCTTTTCGACTCGGTAAATGGAAGCGCAACAAAAAATATCCACGCCAAACCCTTGCTAGGGCCGGCCACTCCAAATTCTTTACATGCAAAACTCTGGCGAGAAAGTAAACGGGTTTTAGCTTCGATGCAATTTATCACTGCAACCGGAAAAATAGAATCCGTTCCCACCATTCATAATTGGATATGGACAATAGAAGGGATGGAATTGTTACTGAAAATTTTGCGAAATAAATATGGTGTCACATCAGTGTGGTTGCGGCATTTGAACCAAGACCCCCTAGAAAATTACTTTGGGGTAATTAGGAGCCATGGAGGCCGCAACGTAAATCCGACCTGAGACCAATTTGAATCGGCGTACGTGGCACTTCTAATAAATAATTTATCGACCGTCCACAGCCATGGCAAAAACTGCAAGGAAGATTTTACCCGCGCTTTACACGCCCTCGTAATTGACAACAATTCAGAACCTAGGCCGCCCTGCACAATGGAAATAGGAGACATAATTATTGACATAAATTTGACACCGTTGGCTGGAAAAGAAGCTATTGCTAGCGTAATTGCGCCGTTGCAGTATGTCAGTGGATATATGTTAAAAAAAACGAAATCCAAAATTTTTCAAAATTGCCCTGTCTGCAAGGAAGACTTCATTAATACAGATACTGATGCGGACGATGTAGAGTACATAAAATACAGAGAATACTCAGGACAACGTTGGCTACACTATCCTAGTCGGAAATTCTTAGTATTCATGTCAAATATAGGTACAAGACATAACATAACAAATCACGTTTTGACAGGACAGTTCAATATCAAGAACCTGAAAGAAACAATAAAAACTGCGATGTACACGTGGCCCGATTTTAACTGGATCCATTGTGAATCTCACAAAATTAGAGTCATTGAATATATGACAAATTTTTCTCTCTGTTAAAATATTAATAAAATCTTATATGGAAGAGGACAAGTCGAAGATGATCAAGATGTCTTTCAACAAAAAGCAAGGAAACTTCATTTAAGCTCGAGAAAATATAAAAAATAATACTTGCTATATCGCAATCACTAAAATGTATTGACCGAATATCGTTTGTCCGAAAACTTTTTGTATTTTTACGAGTTCTCCGAATATACAATTCATTACTTTATTCATTTACCATTTGATGTTATCCAAATGTTTCAGTTGTCCGAAAAACTTTTACCGCTACAGTCATTTGAGCTTTGGCTTGTTACAACTTTTGTTTCACAGCCAATTTTTTACTCCATCATTACTTTCCGCATTTTATACGTTTAGCGAAATGTTCATTTTGAGTCAAATCAAAGTAGTTTTACAGAGACTCTCAAGGCAGGTCGGTGTAGGTACGACGACGAGCGAAGCGAGGAGGAGTGTTAGGTGAACTGCGACCCTACAGCGCGCGAGCCGAGCGAGCGTAGCGAGCGTGCCCCGGCAGCGGCCGGCGAAGCGCCAGAACCGAACACTTTTTACTGCCTAATAAAAACATACGTACTATATAAGTGAGCGTCAGGTCGGAAGAAATAACTTGATAAACAAATTTTGTAATTATTTAGTATCGATTTATTTAAAGAACACACATATAAATATTGAAAATGCATAGGTAACAACCATTTTCATAAACAAACATATGAATTAGTAACATAATATGTGTGCTCCGTATAAACAATAATATGTCAAATATAATAAAGCCAATTTGATAAAATACGAACAGATTATCAACCGAATCGTTACGTCGGTATAACGATATTGCGGGTATACCAATAATTGGAAATCATTGATTTATCAAACAATTACAAAAGCTAAACCATAAAATGACCAGCCGTAAACGTCGCGAACTAAAGTGTCGGAAAAACGAAAAAAAAGGCAAACGAAGTTTGCGGAATAGTAAATGCCGAAATGAAAATACTTAGGACCAAAAAGTTTAGTGATTCAGATAGGTAACCAGATTAAATATATGAATAGGCACATCGTTCCTCGGATCTTGTTGCTCGAATATTATCATTTGATGGCAGCAGCATTCGGGTTCCATTCGTAACCGGAGGCCCTGGCTAAGTGGGCGACACTATGTCCGTCCAATGATCATCCGGATAGCTGACGGTCCAAAGAGGATGGGACGACATTCTATGTCAGCAAACATTTTCTCATTTGTTGAGTAATGCCTCGGGGACTGACCTAGCACGTCTCAAAACTCTCACAAAGCCCGAATCCGTGCGTGGCTGCATGCCTTGCCTTCCCCTCAATTAGGCATTCTGCTCGGCAACGACTCCCTGAGGATAGCAGTTGCTTTAAGGCTTGGGAGCAAGGTAGGAATGGGAAGCGCACCGATGCGTTTGTGGGACAATGGTGGAGGAGAATGGCCACCACGGGCTAAGCTGCAAAAGATGTGCGGGTCGGTTCCCTAGACACCATTCTATCAATGAGATCGTGCGGCAGGCTATGGTGTCGGCCAACGTACCGTGCATCCTGGAGCCCCCGGTTCTGTCTCGGACTGACGGGAAAAGACCGGACGGGTTGACGTTGGTTCCTTGGCAGAGAGGGCCGTGCCTTCTATGGGATGCCACTTGTGTTAGCAGTTAGCACATTTGCAGCGTCCCATCTAAGGCACACAATTAAGTCAGCTGGTTCGGCGGCTGAAAATGCCGCCAAGATAGATAGATAGATAGATTTATTTATTACACGATAAAAATTACAATATAAATCAACAAGCTCAAACACACAAAGTACTCTGCCTTGGAACCAACTTATGATTTCGTTCCGGTTGCTGTGGAGACAGCTGCGCCTTGGGGCAGTGAGGCTCTCGGGCTGTGCAAGGAGTTAGGCAGACGTTTAAGGGAGAGGGGTATTGACCCCCGCTCTGGGTCATGGCTCGTCCAACAGGTCTCAACTGCTGTTCAGCGAGGCGATGCCGCAACGCAAGCATTTTGGGGACTTTTGGTTCGGGCTTGATGCAAAGCGGGTTGTACTCGTAGTTTTACTTTTTCTTCTCTTCTATTAGGTAGTTTAGAGCTTATACGTATTTTAATTTAATCATTCTTTACACTATTGAATTCTGACTTGTTTTGTACTTCCTATACCTACCTTTTATTAAATAAAATATATTACTTTGATTGCTTTAATTTCAATAACATTATTGTCAAAAGAATATTAAATTTATTATTCAAAATATTTTCAAAACAATCAAACTCCACTTTTCACCCTTATTTTGGAAATAACTTAAATCTGCCGAAAACTTGGGCGCTTAAGTGAAGTTAGCATTTTTTTTAGAAAAATACGTGTCCGCTTTAGGGTGATATTTGGCTTGTCCAAGATCTTTGTCCAATGTGCATTTGCGTCTCACATTTTGCTTTAAAAATGTGAGACGCAATGCAGATTGGGCAAAGATCTTGGACAAGTGGAATACCATATACCACATTTATCTATGTATGCGTGTATGCACACATACGCCTGTATATGTACACAACACGCACACATGCATACATTTTGCATTCAATAGTGTAGTAGTTTCAACTTCTGATAATAGATGGCGCACCAAATGTCATCAATTACAGGGTTACCGTTTTTAGGCCCAGAGATTGTTCTCTATTTCAGTATATAACAAAGTACTTTGTGTTTGACACACATGTTTTCTCCTGAAGTTACAATATCCATGGTAACCATCCAAATGTCACAACGACAGAATGACAGAAAGAGAACGAACGGAAATAAGAGATAGCATGTGTCCGCCATGGTAGAAGCACAGATAAAAAACTTGTCACTTGTTCTGACACTTGTCAGATTTGATCTGAATTTGAGCAAATGGATGTCATTCTTCTTTTTGTTCCTAGTTGCGTGACACTGTTGCTATCAACTAAACAAAATTAAAATCGACCAATCAGGAAACAGAATTCATTTTTAAACATTGGGTGTTTTTTATTCCCTAAATCACAATAATAATTTAAAAAAACGCCTCTGACCGTCTATAGCCGCGTCCAAACGTTCAAGTGTGGTTGAGTGCATACATGACATAAGCTATGAAGATTGAGCGGGATAGACTGCTGTCTATCTCGCTTTATCGTATGCCCCGTATGCGGTCCGCCGCGCTGGGCCGTTTGAACGCGGCTATTAGACGCTCAGAGGCGTTTATTCGTGGTGTCAATATTTTGTATCTGTGTCAAAGCAGTTTATTTCAAAAAATGGCGCCAAATTGAACAATCTTTTCGCCTTGGTATAATTATTGATTGCTGTGGATGGATAATCTTTGTTTTTACTATTTTCTCGCAGTCGAAGTGAAAAGTAGAGTGTATAACTCTGGTCTAAAAGCCGTATTACCCCTGGAACTATTTCCCCTCACTTCGTTCGGGAAAATATCCATCTCGTGGTAATATGGCTTACTGTTTAGACCCTTGTCAAACAATCTACTATTACTACGAAGCCGAAGTTGAAGTCACACATTTATTTCGTAATATATGTGCGTCCCTGTTATATAGAATACAAACATTTACAAGATTGCAATTGTTTAGAATTTGTAACAAGATTACGTTAACACGTTAACTGCGGGACTGATTTTTATGTACTTTCATACCATGCGATACCAGGTATTTTGTGCCGGGTAGTAGAGTTTCGTCTGATGCGAACCAGGTTTAAATGGCCTGGTGAAAGTCATTCATATAAATATGAGTCCAAGATCGCCAATATTAAAAGTGAACAAATGAAATTTCACGTGTATCTAGTTCATGAATGTACCTGTTCAAACTTAGCTTCGCCCGGGAATTGGACCGAAAATGACTGTTTTTTTTTTACAAAAAGATACCAGGTTTTATAGACCTGTTAAGGCACCAATAAAAAGTTATGCCATGTATTTTAAACCTGGTAATGCATTACTAAAATATAATAATAGGGATGGGACCATGAAACAAATACATCAAATCGACAATTTTATTACAAAGGAAGAGAAAGATAGTAATTGGGTCAATCAACTATTTTATGTTGCTCGTTGCCATGGTTACGTCTCCTGGGTCACTCTTTAAAACTACGATTTTATAGGGTTTAAATCCACGAAACACGTGTTTTTGTTATATTGGTTAACCCATTCCCTGCGGGGGCAGATGCCCCCGCAGGAGGGAGAAAAGGCTAAGGAGAGGCTAGGAGGGGCTAAGGAGATCCTTAGCATGAAATAAGTCCAATTTGTAGTATTTTTTCTAAGAAACTCTGTCACAGTTGTCTCTTGGCTTACCGGGACAGAATAACAACAAGAAAAAGTTGATTGACCCAACTATTAAAAATGTTTTTCATTGAAACATGGTAATAATATGATTTTTGACATTGTTTGCATTCAGGTTTAATTTTTTTAATTTTGTCTGCTTTTTTTTGGGTATGTTTGTCGGTCCATTTTCGCTGTCAGATCCGAAAAATGATTCAATACTGTTTTGATTATTTTCGACACCACCACCACCACCGATTCACCGTGGTAGAATTAGGTGATGATAAATTTAACTTTCTTTTCGATTTTTTTGACGGAATTTTAGGGTTTTTAACGGGAAATATTACAAACTTGTCGTCACTTCGAATTAACATTATTTGACGCCATATCACATCACGTCAAATTTACCACGCCATTCACACCGAACAGCCGAAAACACGTGTGCACGATCTACAACAAACAAATCACTCGACAGCACTAGCGGCGGCGAACGCCCCCCTCCTCCGCTGACACTCGCTCAGTGCGGCTACCAGGCCCACTAATCAAGACCTGGTACTCGCACTGAATTTATTCAAATTTAACTAAGTGCGAACTATGTCTGAAGGACCTGGTACACGTCATAACCTTTAAAATCGAATCATGGATATATAACTATCTCTTTCGTACGCATAATATTTCCCGAGTTATGGCGTCCGCACGAGGCGAAATGACACGATTTCAGAGCGCGCACGGGGAGGAATACATCTACCAGGCATATTGTACCTTGCTTCGCAGTGAACGTGTTAATAAATAAAAATAAGTAATAAATAAATTTTAGTTATATCGCTGTTGTATTGCTTTTTAGGGTTCCGTACCAAAAAAGGTAAAAAAGGAACCCTTATGGTGCGACTCCGTCCGTCTGTCTGTCTGTCTGTCACAAAGTGAAATATCTCACGAACTACTTTTTTGAAACAGATTTTCTTTTTTTTCTACATTGGTAAAATTTTGATCTATGGAGGATAATGTAAAAAAAATCCCTAAAATAATGATTATTTAAATGATAGGATTCGTAAATTAATTTGGATATTTAAAATTCTTAGACACAGCAGCAACATAGCATACTAGCTTCAACAACATTACATAACTGAATTACATATCTCTAGCACAATGAGTCATGCGTACTGCGTTCCCGTGGACAGGGTTCGAAATTATCAAGATAATTACGCTTCTTGATAATTATCACCAGTATAAGAACCAATGACACTTGAGTTCGCTTAACTTTATTCCCATTGGGTGGCCCATAAGGCCCCCAATGAGGTTATACTTAAGCACATCTGTGACTGGCAGCCTAGCAGGCCAAACAGTAAAAAAAAATCGCTCAACTTTGCATAATCCGAACTGAATTCTTCTTGTAAGGGGAACGTAGACACTTCGTGCGTTCGGATAGACGCAAGGGCGGAAATACACGTTCGAATACTTAGAATACAGTTCACTTTCACGAGCGGAATTTCTTGTTATTATCAACTTGTACTTATCCATCTGTTATTATCAAGATAATTATCATGATAATTATCGTGATAATTATCATTGATAATTATCCTTTCGAACCCTGCCCGTGGAGCATCTAAAATTATATTCTTTGAAGTGAAGAGGGGACGGAGGTGTTTACTCAAAACGATGTAGCTTAAACCTTATAGATCCTCTACCTCTGATATCTATAACCAGTTTAAATTGCTTAGTATGCGCAAAATGTATAGTACATCCACAATTCTTAAACCACATAAAACAATAACCTACAAAATACAAACACAACCAATCTACAATTAAATCTACAACTTGAAGCCGCGTACTTTAATGAGAGACCTGTTTAGGGACTATAATATTTGAACACTACCGTCACTATACATTTATGAGGTCATCATATACACCAGCACGGCTAGCACGCGACGTCGCGCGAGCTCTCTCGATTTTTCTCGCACTATTCGTCTCTCACTTATTAGACCATTTAGAACAAGAGGTATAGTGCGATAAAAATCGAGAGTATGTCGCGGCCGTCGTGTGCTAGACGTGCTGGACGTCAAGCATGGGACGGCGTGGACGGCCGCGACATACTCTCGATTTTTATCGCACTATACCTCTTGTTCCAAGTGTTCTAATAAGAGAGGGACAGATAGTGCGAGAAAAATCGAGAGAGCTCGCGCGCCGTCGCGTGCTAGCCGTGCAGGAAGCATTACAAAGATCTTCCGAAAAATAGTGACATTCATATTACATAACCTTAACACGAGGAACAAAGATAAATTAAAAGTGCGTCGATTACGACTAGCAAAAGTAAGGAAATCATTTGTTGGACAGTCGATTCACTTCTACAACAAAATCCCAAGTCACATAATAAACTTATCGGACAATAAATTTAAAAGTATTGTTAAATTGATTCAGAAATCGTATTGTAAAGTGACGGATTATTTGTCAGACAAAAATGTGTGGGATTTAGATTTAAGTAAGTATTGTAATGCCTAGTAAATAATTATTCTAGCGATAATATGTAATTATTAAATTTATTGTATACTGGTTGACGGACATAAGTGTATTCAAGCATACCCATATGGGAAATAAAATGAAATGAAATGAAATACCAACTCAAACACAAAAGAGGACAGCAAAAGTCGCTCCTGTACAACAAATCCGTATTTGCTAAGAGACAATATCATCTACTGTCTACCCACTCATATAACAAATTAAACGCTGAAAGTAACTTCTATGTATAGTTTACGACACGATAGATGTAAGGAAACACTTTATGAATGGATGAGTAAAGTCTATTATAATGAAACTGAAGAACTGTTGTTTTCTGGCACATAGATATAGTAATATACAACCTATAAAAGTGTCTAAAACTGTAGTACTGTAAATAAAAGTTTTCTTAAACTTGCAATGAAATGTTGACATGACTTACTTCAAATTAGGTCCGGAAATACTATGTATCCGGTGCGATGAGTGAAGATGATATGTAAAGGAGTTTCATACAGCCTAACACACCTAGGCCTGTAAAGCCACCTTCTTTTGTTTTTGAAGGCGGCGCGGCGGCGGCGGTGCAGGCGGTTTTGTTCGTAGGTTAACAACTAAATTATTATTACAAATTAACTACTTTTTATTTTTATTTCCTTGCAAGTTTGAGAAAAGCACTCCAAATCTCGGCGAGAAACGGGGTTGCCGGCCGCGTATCCCTATCCGGCCACGCTACGCTCGGCCGTCTATATCCTTCATTTCTTGGCTTGCAATACTTCGTTTCCTCGATACTTGTACATATATACCTAATGACAGGCCTCAACTGTTATACGGTTACGGGCCGAGCAACGCAGGGTACGCGTTACGATACGATGCAAAATAACAATAAGTAACACAGTAGTAAACACGTTTTGTATTGTATAACAGTTCTTCCAGTAAAAACGTTAATCAATGAGTGATATATTAGGAACACGTCAATTTAAAGTACCTATTATGTAGAGTAAACAAAAATAGACAGCAAGTAATTTTGCTTGTGATACAAACCACAACATGCCACCTCAAAAGCATAGTGCAGTGTCTCACACAAAAGCAATGACCAAGAACAAATAGAACAAAAAAACAAACAATTTATGAAAAGTAACATACGAGGGGCACACCGAAATGATCGGGAATAGATAACTTAGGACTAAATTACCTAAAAACTTCTTTTATGTACTTAACATTGGACTTTTGAAACCACTAAACATCACATTTCATAATTTTGCCTGGGTAAGCTTATTTTTTTGAGGATATTTACTTCAATGCTATTTAATCTAATCCAGCCCAACGACAATATCTTGCTAGCTTCTCAGTATTTCCAGACATATGTAGCTCTATCTTCTATAGGTCAACTAAAAATAGTGGTAACGCCTGAATACACCCCGGTTGTGCAAAAATAATAATCTACATGTGGTAGGTATACCACGACATTTCGTTATCTATAAGTATTCGAATGACTCTAAAAAGATCAACAATATCTAAAAAGAACGGTTTTTGAAAGCTAGTTTCCTTTTGCGGTCCCTCATATTTTATAGGAAGTCGCATTTCTTCGACTTGTGTTAATTTTTGCTCACCTACTCTACAAGTGCTGATGAGAAATGTCAAAAGCCATTAATAATATATTTTTAAGTTGCAAATTAAAAAACTATAAGTATTACTATAAGCTAGAAATATCACGTTATCCGGGACTGATCGAGGTTTGAACTTTGTAATACCGTCGAAAAGCACGAAAATTTGCCATCATTTCAAATGTTAAATGTTTGGCAAAAGCGCTCATATCAACATAATGTAGACTTAAATAAAAACCTAAAAAAACATAATTAAGTTACATCTTCGATCGGTTTTCTGTATTCCCGATCATTTCAGTGTTCCCCTCGTAACAAACAAAATCGGTCAAGTGCGAGTCGGACTCGCGGATTTGTTAGCTGACCGTCCAATACGCAGTAAGGTCCCGTTTTACCCTTTGGGGACGGAACCCTAAAAACAGTAACTACAAACTAAATAGATAACAGTGAAAACTAATAAGATTTTGGACAGACAGCGGAGTCTTAGTAATAGGGTGTCGTTTTACCCTTTGGGGACGGAACCTTAAAAACAGTAACTACAAACTAAATTGATAACAGTGAAAACTAATAAGATTTTTGACCCAGGCCATCTATGCATTGGAAGTGCTTAATGCTGGACAGTGGTTTTGTCAACATCTGCCAGCATCGATTCCGTAGGTACATGTCCCACTATGCTTTTGTTGTCTTTTAGACCCCCCGCATAAAATGGTATTTTATGTCATTATGCTTACTCCTACCATGAAACACGAGGTCCTAAGCAAGAAAGATGGCAGATTGACTATCGGCATTGAGATATATTGTGGCATACCCTGGTAAGTCCATTTCCGTCAGTAAACTTTGAAGATATAATAAGGTCTATTATATCTTCAAAGTTTACTGACGGAAATGGACTTACCTTGACCGCCTCAGCAAGGCTGACGTGATCCGATTCACAGCTAGAAGCTCTGTTTTCGAGACGACCAAGAAATACTAGCTCACCGTAAAATAAAAAGGCATATGTTTAACGGACCACCAGATATAGTAAAATATGAACACAAAAAAAATACTTTTGACGACCAAAAATAGTAACTGAGCACCTAATTTTTTTCACCATTTTAATGTGAAATGATAACCTAAATAATAACATCTTACTATCCTATTTAAAGAAAATGTCTCCTAATTAATCATTGCTAACACATAAATAGTAAATGATCACCAAAATGTTACCACCATTTTAATGTGAAATGATTACCCAAATTATAACATCTTACCATCCTATTAAAGAAACTGTCTCCAAACTAATCATTGTTAACCCAAAAATAGTTAATGAGAGCCAAAATTTAACCACCATTTTTATGTTAAATGAAAACCAAATTATAACATCTTACTATCCTATTAAAGAAAATGTGTCCCAACTAATCATTGCTAACCCAAAAATAGTTAATGAGGGCCAAGATTTAATCACCATTTTTATGTTAATTGATAACCAAATTATAACATCTTACTGTCCTATTAAAGAAAATGTCTCCCAACTAATCATTGCTAACCCAAAACTAACTCAGTCTCCCGCCCTCCGCCCGGGCTCCCGCCAGAAACTTGCTTCGTCGGCCCTTCGTTTCACGTGCGCGTGCACCCGCTCAGCTCAGGACCTCCTTCGCAAGCTTCTGTCTCCGCGGGCTTTTATATACACTCTAGGGGTAAGACAGACAAGACCACGTGGAAGTGGGGTACGCTGATTCGGGTTTTGGTACCTATTTTTACCTTTCGATCGCTTTATTTGGTAATATGCATACATTTTATGGCAATCATAGTGACTTATTTAGGTAGACATATTGTAATAATTTCTTCGCTAAGATTAGGTGCTCAGTTACTAAATTTGGTAATCATTTACTAAATTTGGTCTTTAAATACATTTTATAGCAATCATAGTAGGTTATTTAGGTAGAAATATTGTATTAATTTGTTCGCTAAGATTAGGTGCTCAAATACTAAATTTGGTAATCATTTACTAAATTTGATCTTTGAATACAATTTAATCACGTTATCCACGTTAATCCCCTAGCCTGATCCCCCAGGGGAATTAGCGGCAATTATTTTATATTCAACTAGGAAAAAATGATAATGTTCGGTTATGGCGCTTCGCCGGACGCTACCGCGTCACGCTCGCTTCGCTCGCTCGGCTCGCGCGCTGTAGGGTCGCAGTTCAACTAACAACCTAACCGTTTTTTTCCCCTGGGGGATCAGGCTAGGGGATTAACGTGGACAACAGCAATTTAATTGTGCAGTCGTTACTAAAACAGGTAGTACCATTGTAATGGTAGAATTCTTTTTTTGGTGTTCAGTACATTTTTTTGGTAAGAAAGCTTGAGGGTATCAAAGTATTTTCTGGTGGTCATTATATTTGTTCCCAAATAAAAACCTAACCAGAAAAAGATTTCTGATCAATCGGGCAAATACTCCAATCTGTGTCGCAGTAGCCCTGCACAGACTTACCTGTCCTATTGTACCTGGCTCCATAGTTTGCCTTAAGGTACCTTAAGACCCTTTTGGCGGAATTCCAATGGCTCTGATTGTGGTTACTTACAAACTGAGCGAGTTTGTTTACTGTATTCATTATATCAGGCCTTGTTGCCAAACACAGGTATTGCTGAGAGCCAATCAACTCGCGGTGTGGCCATTTGTCACTGGTTTTATTATCTTTTATTTCACTCGGCAATGAAAGAAAGAAAGAAATATTAGGGGACAATCTTACACAAATCGACCGAGTCCCAAACTAAGCAAAGCTTGTACTATACTATGAATTAGAAAGTATTACAGTTAGACATATGATTCTTTTCTAAAATAGATTTGACGTATCCTTCTTGTGACAACATAATGCAATTTCATTCCTCCGTATGTCAATTCCCAAAAAGTACAGTAGAATTATTTGGCGTTTACCACTGACAGATAGTTTGCCTTCATTTAACTTTCAACTTTAACCTCATACAAATTAAGTAGTCATTTCTTAATCGGTAGACGTGGGTAACAGTATTCTGAAAATTGGTTTATTTCTATGACATTAAAGTTGAAAATTAAATGAAGGCAAACTATCTGTCATGGTACTGTATTTAATTTTTCCGTAATCCTTGAGTTCGAAATCTTTTTAGTGTTCCGTACTAAAATTGGTCCAACGGAACACTTATGCGATCACTAGGAAGGACGCTGTCCGTCTGTCACAGCCAGTTTTTTCAACTCATTCTTAAATCAGTTAATGCGACCTTCACACTCAGATGCAATTAGTACATCGTCAACGAAGACAAGGACAAAAAATGTGCACTGTCTCTCTTTCTCATATAGAGACACGGCTCATTAAGACTCTGTATTAATCTCATGTCTTATTTTTCAAATCAAAACGTATGTTCCATTGTCGACCTGCCTGCTTTAATCCATATAGAGATTTCTTCAATAAACATGTATCATCTCCTCCTTCCAAACACTGAAGCATTTCGTTAGCTTTTTTCACTACCAGGGGATCTTCTTCTTTATCATACGCCAGTTTTATCAAACACTCCTTCAGCAGACGATGAGTGCACACATAAATCTCTTCGTCGATGCATCCATTTTGATAAGCAGTGTTAATATCTAGTTAGTGGATTTTTAAGTTCGTCTCTACGGCAAGCCCCATCATTAGTCGTACTGTTTCTAATCTGTCAACGGGTGCAAAAGTTTTGTCACATCTCTTTTATACGACGGTCCGGTGGCAATAATGGCAAATTAGCAGTAAATCGAACCATTCCTCGTTTTACAAATACAAATACAGTGGATCTCTTCTGCCTTATCCCATACTGCTCTGCTGTAGTGGTAAAAACATCCTGATACATCGGCTCCTGAGAATACTGTTTGAACAGCCTTTATAGCGGCTTGTTCATAGTCGCACTTATACTCATGAATTGTAATGCCCAACTTTGATTTCAGGATATATGTTTGTAATTGTTTGTTCGGAAATAATGCAAATATTACAGGTCTATGTGGATGGAGTATAGCTGAGCAAATGGTTTGGGTGCTGACTTAAAAGTACCATCGCCAAATAATGTCCCATGACTGAAATGTTTCATGAATCGCTTTGCAATATTTGAGCAAAATATTAAAATCTTGTCTGATACTGCCATCTTCGCAGAGCAAAAAGTCTTTAGATAATACCTCAGGATTTTTGATTTGCTCCACAGTACTACATGTGGTGCTTTTATTTTCCAAAGGCCTTTTCTAATCTCTTTGTTTCTGTTTAATTGTAGGCAAATTGACCACCGAACATTTCTGTTTTCAATGCTCATTCGAGAATATGCGGAACCGGGGACAAATCTTCGCATACGTCTTTTTGCATTTATTCATAGCAAGAAATACTTTCAATTTGTCGGGCTCCGGGAGGCACATATGCTGACTTACTCTTAGAAAATTTTCTCCCGAGTACAACGTTATTGAAGCGTTACAGTTTTTTCGACCATTCACACACCTCCAGGTAGTAGGTACTATCATTATACGAATAATGCTGATTATACCGGTAATTGTTGCATATTATACACGGTTTATTTAATTGATTTGTCGTAAATAATACCTTATTTGGGTCCGCCATAATTGACAATCGTATTTTTTATTTTTATTTGTGCGTGTGCGGCTTAGGACCAGAGGCCATACTGCCATGTCTTCAGTAATATGCATTTACTATTTTCTTCTTCTCATCCTAATTGTTCAATCTGGTTATAAAGTCTTGTTTCCATATTAATACATAAGTCAAATTCAGTATAAAGTCTTTAGTGTTAATATAATCTAACATATCTCGTCCAGTATTAAGGCGCCGTAGGTTCAGCGAAGTTAAGCGAACAGAGTTTTTGAAACAATATAATGCGTCTGTTTATTATAATATGGTTTCAAAAAAATACGAATAGTAATCTTGAGGCTTTTTTGCAGGGGAATCAGTGCTTCGAAACATGATTAAGCAAATTTCGCTCGATAGAAAAAAATCACGAACATAGGTCTAAAACACACAAAAATACACTTAAAATATTCGTAACAAATTATGCACAAAAGCTATAAATATTAAAATTGCTTCTAGAAATCGGCAATATCATGTTTGAGGGAAATCAGTGTTTACATTTTTATTTAATTAAACGGACAAAAAATTCAAATTAAAAAACATGATATCCGCGCTCCCGAGAACGCACTTCCATCTAGCTTACGCTTATGCTCAGTGAGAGGGAGAGAAGACCATGAACCTACGGCGCCTTAAAGTCTGTAGTTATTTTCTATTTAGTTCAATCCAGTAATAAAGTCCAATCCAGTAATAAGGTCCAATCCAATTTAAAGTCTTCAGTATATATATGCAATTGTTAAATCCGTGTTTTTCTCACAAGCCAGTATAAATAGACAGTATATTAAGTAACATCCAGATCAAATATCGAAATCAAAATCAAACTCACGCCAACAATCATAAAAACACTAAGTAGTTATTTACAAATACAGCCTATATTTCACCAACAGTACTAATTATGAACTAATACAACGATGGATATGTACAACTATTTACAAGTAAATCCGTAATGTTACGCGGGATCATATCTGAATGCTCGTAAATTTGCGAAAGTTCATCCAACAGCACAAGGCGCTGAATGCCGAAGGATGAGCAGTCAAAAATCATGTGAGATATGGTTTTTTCGTGCAAGTTGCAGTGAGAGCATATGGGAGGGTCTCTATTGTTTCCCATAAAATTTAAGATCCGATTTTTTCAGTCCATAACGTTTTCCACCATATTTTTTTCTAGTGATATTGTTGAAAGTCATAAAATTTAACAATATAAATTGGAGTTCCGATTTTTGCAGGTCATCATTATTGTTAGTCATAAAATTGGTTAGCCATAACATTCAATGTCCCAATGGTATGCAATTACATGATGTTAAAGGCAATAATTTAGTTTATAATAATTGTTGTAAGGTCTTTATTCGCAGGTCATAATGATTGGTAGTCATCTGATTAGTTAGTCATATCATTCAATGTCATGTTGTCTTCACACACTCCCAGAAAAATTATAAAATACATAACATGTTAACTACCGAATGTTACTGAATGCGTTCTTCCAGACTGCTTTATAATTAATGTGGGTACTTAGGCAGAAATAAAGAGGGTATGGAGTGATGCGATTGAAAGGTATCTATGCCGCTCACTGTTTTGTTTAGTGATCGCAAATATGTCGGACGAAGGTGAATGTGATAAGGTGTAAGTACTGCGATTTTCTGCGGCGAAAATTCCATGTATGTTGTGTCATTATTGGTTCTGGCGCTTCGCCGGCCGCCGCGGCGGCACGCTCGCTCGCTTGCTCGGCTCGCGCGCTTAAGGTCGCGGTACAACTAACACTCCTCCTCGCTTCGCTCGTCGTCGTTCCTACACCGGCCTGTCTTAGAGGTACAATATCTTGGCCATTTTTAATTTCAGACAAAATTCTGTGCTATAAAAATACAAAAAGCACATGCCATAATGACACCGCACAGTTAGTACATAGTACCCCTTTCAAATGTATTTTTGGAAACGTTTTTGAGTTATTATCTATATGACTATGGATGTTATAGATTTGGTCTCTTAGACGTAACTCACTTTAGGCATTAAAATGATATGAATAACAACCATTAGTACGTTGAAATATATGCCTTAGAATATTTATGAATAAAAATTATCGATAGACCTTTGATCGTTATGGACATCAATTTTCTGACTTTTTTGATTATAATACTTAATATAATAGGTCATTAATGTTATAACTATAAAGCGTTATACTTAACAAAAATGATAACTATTGATGATTATGTCTATAAAATATATGGATATCAATTTCTGAATATCGAAATTCGGAACAATAAGTTTATGGGAAACAAAGAGACCCCCATATGGGTCTATCAACTATTTTAAGACGAAACAAGTGGAAATTTAATCGGCAGTGACCAAAACGAAGACGCATGATGATGGAATAAAATTTTATATTAATATAAAACTTATTTTTACAGAACCAGGGCTGACTATTAATCTTAACATTAAATGACGCATACCACAATCCCTTATTTTCTACTTGTACAATATGATTCCAGTGAGACATCCATTTTCTAATCATTCGTTGCATTAAATCAGGTATTAAATCTGTATAAGGCAACGACACGTTAAATAATACACTACCAGAGTTTGCAACATAATGCTCGTTCATTCCCTCCAACACCTATATGGGAGGGAACCCACATGAAGCTGATTGAAAAATTACCAGTAATCAGAAGCTCAAACCATAACACTTTAATAGCAAAAATTAGGAAACTGGGTTTTGCATGAAGTTTATGGTTTCGCAAGTTTTTAAGAACACTCATGGAATCACTTACTATAAGCCATTTTTTAAAACCCTGATTCTGATATTTAATATAATTCAAAGCTGCAAGAATTGCAACGGCTTCTGCAGTAAATATACTAGGTACTATTGGTGTTTAACTTATAGCCTAGACCTCTACTCAATGTACTATCAAAAAGGCAAAAGAAACATTAGAGTCAATTTTAGATCCATCGGTGAATATCAAGTGATAATCATGCCAATCTGATCAATTGCTATTAACTTTTTCCTTAGAAGATAAAGTGTTACTCGTATCAATGATAATATTAATGGCAGGGAATTTACTATCAAAACAGCCGTCAAAACATGGCAACACCCGAGTAGTGGACTTGTAAATATTAAAACTGTCAAAAAGTTCCAACAATTCAGTTAGGTTATGAAGAATATATAACGAATTACGCATCGGGACTGAAGATGCTAGCAGGTTAGATAATAGTTGATTATCCTGAGAAAACAGTTTCAAAATAAATCTCTCTTTTAAATAGTTAAGTCTAATAGCAATTGGAGGAAGATTACATTTAACTTGCATTACATTTATTGGAGAGCTTTTAAAAGCACCCGTTATCAGACGCACACACTTATTTTGTATTTTATCTAAAGTATCAACAAGTTTGTTATTCCCGGCAAAGCAAAAGAAACCATACTCAAAATGACTACGAACCATTGATTTATACAAAAGAAGGAGAATTTTGAGATCAGCGCCCCAATATGTTGAAGTTAAAGATCTTAAGACATTAAAAGCTTTATTGACTTTATTAGTTATATGATCAATATACTTTTTCCAGGATAGATTGTGTGAAATTACTACACCCAAAAATTGTGTATCCAGTGAAATAGGAATGTTTATATTATTATAATAAACAATAGGCATCATTGCAGTACCTTTTCCAAAAATAAGGAGTTTAGATTTAAGAGGATTGACAAGATTTAAATACAAAAAGTATTCATACAGATTCAGTATAGCATTATTAATTGTATTTACTAAAATTACTATGTTACTGCCACTAGTATAAACAACCAAATCATCAGCAAACTGTAGATTTTTAACATCTGGACCCAGGATTAAATTCAAAAGACGAATGTAAAGAATAATAATTACCTCCCTGACACACCCCAACGGAGGCAAGTCTGGGTCCATAAAGATACCCATTGTATTTCACAAAAACTTTTCTTTCAGATAAGAACTTTTTAATCCATTGAATCAGTTTCCTTGGAAGCCCAATGGAGAGCAACTCAAGAGAAAGAACATCTACATTGACAATGTTAAAAGCACAGCGACATCAAAGAAGATAGATACTAAAGAATGGTGATGACCTAAACTACTTTGAATATCAAGCAGCAGCTGACAGACACTTTCTGCAGATGAATGACCTCTGTGAAACCCAAATTGATTTGTAGGTAAGATTTTATTTTTTTCAACAAAAAACTCCAGTCTCTGTTTTAACAGTTGTTCGAATATTTTCCGGACACAAGAAGTGAGAGCAATAGGGCGATATGAGTCTTCCTTTAACCTAGGCTTGTCACGTTTTAAAATAGGAACTAAGCAATCTGTTTTCCAACAGGAAGGACTATCATTGTTTCTCCAAAGATAGTTAAAGATATGTAACAATATCGATAAACAAGATTCTTTCAAATTTTTAATCATTTTGTATAGGATGCCATCCAGACCGATGCCATGCACTGTCTTTTCTAGAAAAAATACCAGACTTCAATTCTTGAAGAGTAAAGGGTTGTAAAAATATATTATTGGAATTGGGAGAATTAGTACAAGATGTATCATCAAATCTATTGGAGACATAATCTGGAGTATATTTTTGTAGAAAATTCATAACCCAACTATCTTCATTACTACGACTAGGAACATATGATCTGTTCAATTTGCGCATATATTTCCAGATGACAGAAAAAGGAGTACAACGATGAAATGAACTACATAATGATGCCCAGCTCCTAGTTCTTTCCTGTTTTAATGTTAGATTTTTTAAAGCTTGTAAGTTTTTAATTCTATATAAGTTAAGTCAGAGGGTTTATTTTTAAAATTAATGTAAGCATTTTTTGAGTTTTGTACTGCTTCAGAACATTTCGTATTCCACCAAGGAAAAGGTGACCTCTTATATTGCTTTCTAGTAAGAGACACACTACTAGAAGGATTATATTGTGAGAGTAGAGATATAGCAAGCACAGTGAAGAATTTTATTAAACATAGTATAGGCTTCTAAAGGAGTATAAGCTGCTAAATTAAAATTTGACAACAAATATTCAGTTCTATCCTGATACTTTTTCCAATCAACCAAATTATAATTAGGAAATTTTGGACAATGTGGCAAATTGTTTTGATTAGAGCCAGTAGCGAATAAAATATAATTATTGGTAACATTTATTATTACAGGAAGATGATAACTGCCTAGAGGATCATTATGGACAGACCAATCACAAGATAAAGCTAGAGATGGACCCTACTATGGACAGATCAAGAGCGTTAGGACGCCAAGTAAGAGAGCCAACAGTTGTGGGTTCACCGTTGTTAAGAAGCACCAGATTATTATCTTCAATGATCTCTAGAATGTCTCTGCCACGAGATGAAGTGGAACCACATCCCCAAGAAGTATGATGGGCATTAAAATCTCCAGCAAAAATCATAGGACCAGGAATAGATTTAATTAAAGCTTCCAACTTAGTTTTACTAAATATTGGGTTACAGTTGGTAGGGCTGTAAAAGCTGATGATGCTTATGTCTTTATTTCCCAATGTAATACGGACACCAATATTTTGCACATAGTTATCAAATGAGGTTACTAATCTAGAGTAAACTATGCTGTTGTGAATCAATATGGCGACACCATTATGCTTATTACCTGTGTCATTTCCTTCAATACTATATCCTCTGATGTTGAATCTTTGATTAGGCCTTAGCCAAGTTTCTGAAATACTGCCTATGTGAATGTTGTTATTATAAAGAAAATTAGATAACACTAATCTATTGCTAACTATGCTCTGAGCATTCCATTGCATACTTTTTATACTAGTATCCATTAAAAAAATATGGGGAAAATGAATTATCTAAGTTTACAAATCATGTCAAGATTAAGAATTTATATTTAAGTAGACTAGTGTAAAAAATAAAATGTAATTTAGTTGTCTTAAAATCTTTACCTTACTGAAATATAATATATGTATTTTAAGTTTTTTTCTTTTTTTAGGTTTGAAGTAGAATTTTCTTGATACTTTGCGTGCAGAGATGGGTTTGTCATTAGTTTTATTTAAAGAAATGATCTTAACTCTTGCCTCTATTAACAAATTCATGAACAAGTCTGAACCTAATAAAGAAGTAAACTGATCAGACCGTGAGATTAATTTTAGGAAATTTTGGTCATTAAATAGATCTGCGTCTGTCTTTCTTTCTAATAAAAGCTTATTTTCGTTAATTTTTTGTTGCTTGATAGGACAACTAGGCGATATTGAAACATGATTACCTGAGCAATGAAAGCATTTTGCATTTTTGGTCTGTGGGGCACACGGTATATCTGTGACTGTCTTGACAAATCGAGCACCGTAACGTGTTCTTGCAGAATTTTGCTATATGACCAAACTGGAGACAACGAAGACACTGCTTCACCGGCGGGATGTACGGCCGGAGCTCAAAGCGCCAACTGTTTAAGGGGCTACCCGAGGTTTTCATCGATTTTTGATAAGTTTTGAATCGGAGATACGATACTTTTGCACTACAGATAGAATTATAAATCAAACGGTTCTTCAATTTTTTATCTCCATTTTGGTCTACCGGATTTTGAAACAAATGAATACTTAATTTTGTATGTTTTTTTTAAACATTGTCTAAAAAAACACTTATTTCGTATCTCTATTGACGTGAAAGATCTAACATATACGAAATCTACATATTTGGGTTCGTCTGTGACGTCTCTAAAAATTGGTCCAGGGTTTTCATTTTAAACCAATTAAAACAAACGTTACGGCCAGAAAACCAGTTTTTTGGCCTAAAATTGTTCAACTTTGATGCTAAATATCTCGAAAACAATGAACTTTGAATTAAATATGGGATACTATATTGCTTAAAACCGTTATTGTTAATATAATAAGCTACAAAAAACATTAGAAAACTAAGGGATTCGGATCGAAGGTCATTGGCGTATGAGCCCCTTAAATCAACGCTGTCTGGCAATACAGGACACGAGAAAGTAATGGAAACCGTTTTAGTTGGCTCTTGTGAAGTTTTACCATCGTTAGTTACCTTCCGCATAAAGCGACGAACGCAGACTATTTTTTGTGGTAGAAGTTAGAGCAGAAAATATCTGTTAATTAGAAAGGTTTGTTGGTACATGCAGAATTACTCCAGTAACTTCAGCAACTGCAGCTGGGATTGATGCCTTAAACTTGAATTCTTCCAAAAACTTTTTGTTAGAAATTGCGGCATCAGCCTGTCCAGGTCTCTCAAATACAACACCAATTTTGAACTTATTAACCCTTATCTTGGCAACATGAAAAATTTCTTAAATTAGTTTTTTTTTTCAATTCTGTACATCCAAGTGGACATAAATAACTAGTAAAAAATAAAAATAAAATTCCTCGATTTCCCAATTTTGGAAAAAATAATGTATCATATATGTTACAATGCCAAGTTAAAAAAAATCACGTTCAGATGAAAAATTGTATGCAAATGTACCTAGTTTTTAAAATAAAACAACAAAAACTATTGAAAAAACGTTTTATTCTTTTTAGTACACATAATTTTAATTACTAGACTGGTGGTATGCGTAAAAACAATTTCTATTAATAGTCATGCACAAATGCATGTCACATTTGGAGCATTTAACATTTGTTTGACCCGTTTTGCAATTTTTACATCTCCCGCGGGCCAAAAATATAGGCCAGTGGCCTACATTATCAAATCTGACACTTTCAGGTGGCCTGGGTACAACAGGTTTTCTTATCACCGGTACATCATCAGTTAAAATGTTATGCCTGACAACGCGGTTCTTTTTTAGCAGCTCATAATATACTTCCAACCTGAATGCTTTTAATCTTATTTCTGAATCACTATGATCCTTTCTCCAGAGCATCCAGGCGTTGTTGACACAAATATCAAGCAATTGTGAGAATATTGCCATATACCACCTCTGCGTCCGGAATCCTGTTCGGTATAATGCTACAAGCATATCAGCGAGATCAACTCCACCCATGTGACAATTGTATTGTGATATAACTGACGGATAGTCAACATCGACTTTTTGTTTTTTTATCTTACAATACCGTCTCACTTTACCGACAGGATGAGCATCAGTATAATTGCTAGCAACATGGACAGCTTTATTGTCGAACCACTTTGTTACATCCAGCTTATTTTTATTGCAGACCACTTGACAAAAGTTTCCACGCCCCTTTTTTTTAAGTTCTTTGTCAGATACTAATAACTTTTCTGCTCCTCTGAGTCTGTTAGGCCGAACAGTACCCAAACATAAAATTCCATTGTCGTCTCGTAACTTTTTAAGGAGCTCCAGAGATGTGAAAAAGTTATCAAAGTACACTGTGGCACCAACTTTCTCCTTGATGCTATCACACAAAACGATGACTACCATAGCTCTCATGCCCATAGATCTGTCGTCATTAGATAAATTGCATCTTTCAAAAGTATCATTCCCGCCATACATCAGAAAGTCATACACGAAACCACTTACTCCTGCACGAACAAACATTTTGAAACCCCATTTTGTGGGCTTGTTTTGCATGTATTGACGTCTATTGCCAGCTTTTTTCCCTTTGTAGGGAATCATCATTTCATCTATGCTGTATTTATGCTCTTCTTCTTGCTGTAGACAATGACTTCTTACTCGATCCAAAATCGGTCTTATCTTAAAATACCTGTCGCCGTCATCAAAATTATTGTCATTGAAATGAAGGTACCTTCTGATTTGCTGATATCGTTTCAGTGACATTATATCAGCTACATAAGCCACTCTTGTCTTGTTACTCCAATAATCTGTATAAGAAGGCAATTGAATTATTCCCATCATCATCTTATGGCAAGAAAGTTCTTGAATTCTTCAACAGTGATATTAATGGATTTACCAGTGCATTCAGTGGAATATAAGTTGGTCTGATCTACAATATACTGTGCGTCGTCATTAGTAAGAAACTTCTCAAAATAATCAAGTGTGGATGAACTGTTAGGCAATTTTGTAGTTTTATCTTCCTCTACTCTTTCAAAATTATCAACTTTATGCAAAAATGGTTGATTTTTTTTTCATGCCCAAACTAATTGCTTCTTCTGTATACGTTTATTTTTTTTTGTTATAGTTTTACTTTTTTTCTGTACCTTGTTTTTTTGTGATCTAGTAAACTTAGAGGTTCTTGCATTACTTGCCGATGACAGGGGTGATGGTATTGGTGTTTCAATTTGCGTTAGAGGTGTAGATGTGTTGCATTTCCATAGTTTCAAGCGGCGAAGGAACGGGAGAAGTGTCAGATTGCGGAGTTATGGGAGAAGGCAATGGACTCTTTTTTTCGAATGGCTTGTTTAATACCCGCCTGCGTAATGACTTTTTCTGTTCTTTTAGAAAATCAGGAGTTGGAAAGCTTTGCTGCAATGTATGCCTCTCAAGAGATTTATTGGCTTCTTCGATTTTGTCGTCATCAGAATCTGAGAGTAGTCTTAAATTTTCAAATGAGCTATCAAGCGAAGGGGCCTCTGAACTGTCGATTATGGTTTCCTGGTTATTATTTAGGTCATTCAAAGGTGCTTCATCAGAAGAATCATAATCTTCGTCATCTGAGACAGCGTTATGGGAAGGTATGAGTGCAAGGATGCTATGGACTCTAGCAGCTTGAGCCTAAAAGTAAAGAAAAAAATCCATTCAACCAAAAAGCCAAGCAAGGGAAGAAAAAAACACGTACAAGCGTCCATAAACCAGTTGAATGCTATAAGAATGCCGTTCGAATAATTGTTTTTCGAACAGATGAATTACAGGATCACAAACGAAAGTAAATAAGTCCAAATTCGCCGCCTTATTGTTAAAAGTTCCCTTAAAACATTATTTTTTTCATATGAAACTCTGTTATTGAGAGATTGGCAATGTAACAAATGTAATACGTTAATAATAACATCATTTTTCTTGACGACTTGGCAATGTATTAAATATGATACAACCCCGTGAGCGACAATTTCTTTGACAGATTGGCATTGTATCAAATGTGATACATAACACTAAAGTACGTCGTCATGGAAACTTAAGAGTTAAAATTTACAAGTTACATTTATTATTGCATGTGTTAGTAACATACACACCTAATTTCATTCAATGCATTCACAAATATACACAATAACCAAATAAAAATGCAAAACTTACCGAGCGAAAAGTTGGTCGATGCTTTCGGTCCGCCATTTTGGGAACTACTGATCGACTCCAATGCAGTATGGATGCGTTCAATTTTATTTTATAATCTTGAGGCGTTTTTCAAACTCTTCTGTAGTCTTAAAACACGGTTGTTGAAAAAATACGACTGTGACATTTTTTTAAATAATGTGTATCACGGGTGTTACAATGCCAAGAAAAGGGTTAATGCGATGCAGTTGTTTTACACCTTTATTGTATCGTTTGATGCAATTAGCCAGAAACATCATGTCCCGATTCCCAATAGGTTTTTCCGGAACAGAGCTTTCCAGAAATATATTATATATATTCAAAGATGCCGCAATCTTCCGGATAGAACCGGGCATAATTGGGGACTTTGAAGATCTCATATTTGTTATTTTCATCATGAGACTTAATAGAACCGAAATCAGAACTATCGTCTCCCGAAATATCAGCTTCTTCATCAATTTTGTCCTTGCCCTCATCTTTCTTTTTCCCGCTTTCTACTCTTCCTCATCTTGATCAAATATGAATATTTATATATTTACAGTGATGGGGGATATTTTTATAAAAGTATTTACACAAAATTTGTACAGAAACAATTTGTAAAGCGCCTTTAAATTATTAAATACAAATAAGCCGCCAATCCGTCTGACGTTCCCGCGCTTTTTTTCCAATCGTATTTTTTATTGCGACTTCAAAGCAAATGTCAAATGAAGGGGCCAGTAACAAGTGAGTAACACTCTTCCATTACGAAGAGGATATATACATATTATGTACTACTTAAAGAGGTTTCAAGTTTTCTTATCGCCATTGACAGTTTCTGTACAATGTATAGGTATAACCACAGGTATAACAAGACGGGTTACTTCTCTCTGTAGATGGAAAACACTTATTATTATTGCGTGCGAGCGTGACGGAGACAGTGTGCGAGCGAGATGAATGGTATGCGATAGGGATAGCGGTAGTGTGCGAGAGGGATAGAGATGACATACGAGAAAGATGGAGGAGCGAATTAAAATTATTTTCTGTGGAGGTACGAAGGCCGCCGGGACAGCTAGTAAGTACAGTCGACGTCAAAAATATGTTAAAATATTTGCACCTTATCCCATTGTAATAAGGCGAAAAGTGTAAATATATCTCTGACGTCGACTGTCCATAAATGTCTATGGAAAATACGACTTGCTAGGCTGTGAAGATATCCACTGTTTTCCCTCTGGCCACGTGGTCCTACTGCCTTTGTCCTACCGATCGGACCACATGAACTTTTTTTTCCGGCTGGTTCGATTAATCGGATTACAAGGATTTGTAATTCCGCTTCGTCCTACTGATCGGACCACATGAACTTTTTTTTCCGGCTGGTTCGATTAATCGGATTACAAGGATTTGTAATTCCGCTTCGTCCTACTGATCGGACTACATGAACTTTTTTTTCCTATTAGTTCGATTAATCGGATTACAAGGAATTGTAGTTCCGCTTCGTCCTACCAATCGAACCACATGAACTCATTTTTAATAGTGCTCATCAATTTCTCACCTCTCAAAAGTTAATAATTTTCTAATATGCGTTAAAATGTACCCTATATTATTTGCAATACCCTATATTTATATCTTTATTTTTATTTAACGGAATCCCATTTTTGAACCTTTGAAGCTAAGTTTATTAAAAATAGATGGACTATAGTTGGGGTGCTGAGCTGAACTATAGTTGGGAGGTTTTACGAAATAAAATAAAGAGACCGGAATTATGAACGTTTTAAGGAAATTAGGACTCAACCAGTAAGTAGGTTTATATAAAGAAAAGTCCAAACTTTTTTAATAGTTTTCATTACTTTTGTGTCAAGTGGTACAGCCACTTGACACCTCGTATTGACAACTAAATATACTCTCGGTGATTATAACTAGGAATCTAAACAGTGAATCCAAAAGGCAAAATGGAAGAATTTTATGGTTCACGCCCGCTACGAAGATTAGTTGGATATATAAACAAGTGCATTTTCGGAGGTTGCACGTCAACGAATTTGCTGTCGCCCCCTAACTTACACAAATCCATGCTTTTGTGTAAATTTAACTTTTATTTACCTCCGGACGCTAGAATATGCCATGATCATATTGATGTCGGCCCAGAAGATTGGGAAATCCTTGTAAATGCTGATAATACAAGAGAGGATTTCAATGAAATTCACTCTCAAGATATTGTAAATATATTGAAAAATGTGTTAATGAGTGTGCATCTAACTGTTTGGCCCGCCTTAGAATAGGTTTGAGTATTATTAAAATATATTTGCCCTGACTTTCCTTTTTTATTATTATCAACAACTTTCGTTAAGGATTCATCGAGAATAATTATAATATCAAATTGTAATGTATGAATTCAGAATTTTTTTACACATATATCTAAACGACTAAACAAAACCTTGGTATTCCCTTCCTAACGGTTTAAAGGTAGGTTACTTTTTTGGGTTTACAATCAGATTGCTACGTTCCTGCTATAACCCGCCTGTGCATAATCTTGACGGTAGTTCTGTACGAGGCAATCAAAATTCCTACTCCAAAACCAGGTATTGTAGCAGGAATTTTCTTTCCTTTTACATTACCGGCACATGACGTTGGTTTTGTGCAAGGAAAGGAATTTCCTACTACAAAACCCGGTTTTGAAGTAGGAATAATTTGTCCTCTCCCAGTGCTGGTTATGTAATTTGGTTATGTACGGGTAACAAGGGACCTTTCCCTTTTATTAGTGTAAGACGTTACATAAGACGATAATTATAATCAGGTAGAATATTTATTGTAAATTAATTAAGGGTCACAACTCCACAAAATAATTGAAACTCAAATTAAAAATAATTACATTGTAATTTTATTATGTAGATACAAGATATGTGTGCTCCAACGTTACATTTAAAAAAGCGAGCCTTTCCATGCTAATCTTTCCTAAAAGAATCCGACTTCCATATCAAAATCAATGAGCATAGTGTTAGTATTTGAGATAAATTCATCACGTCGAATCACTTCTTTTCGACGTCTTTCGAGGAGGCCTCCTTTCATTTTGATCAGATAAAAGTCCGAATCTTTTTTCAAAACATTGAGAACGCTCACCAAATTTGGCTTCCTTCTGACCAACCAACCAACCAACCAACCAACTGATTTATTTTGGAGTGCCACTCTTCTAAACAATTTGTAGTTCGGATTTTCTGCCCAAAGATCGACCACTTTGCTATGAAATCATCGCTCTTCAACCAGTAACGCTCCATGTATAGCTCAAATTTAGCCAGGCCTACGTCATCATCTGGCATGTCATTTAATATATAGGCCCAACCATCCTTTATTAAATACGATGGTAAGAAATGGTAGGGCAGTAGCCAAAGCCACAATTCTTTTTTGAGTTTGTGCTTTTGTCACTTTAAATTTCTGTGCTTGTTGCCAAAGTGCTCTCGCGTAGTGATAAAAGCAGCCTTTTATCACTGCCTGTGGAAATGTTTTTCTTATCGCACGCATTGCTGCTAACTCATAGTCCGTCATGAATTGTTGAGGATTAAAGCCTGGTATCTGAGATTTAACCATGTTCAGCATTATTTCATAGGATGTTGCTTCTTGATCTGACATTAAGACGTAAATGACTGGAACAACGTTAACAAACTGTGTTGAAGAACCAATATCTGCATGTATCGTATACAATTGCTGAAATGACCGTGGGCAACTATGAAAAGTTCCATCACCAAAAAAAGAGGTAAGGGTTGGTATGACTTTTCTAGCTCCTTGTGAGCAAAATGCGATGATGCGTACATCATCGCAAGCATAATCCGCCAACATAAAAGGTTCAAAAGCCGGCGGTATCTCTACCTCCATGGGGCTTTTATAGGTTAGTTTTTTAACCTGAAGACCTTCCTTCCTTTTATTGAATAATTCACTTTTAACTGCATTGTACGTCGGTATTTCTTTTAGGATTTCGAGACCAGCATCTTTCAGTGGTGTCACGTGTTCATCATATATGGCTTTTATGGGTGTTAAAGTTTTACTTGCTGCCTCTTTCATTAAATAAAATTGTTTGTCAATTTCATTTTTGTGTAAATCAGGAATACAAGAATGCGTCTTGTAATTTGAAATTTGAAAATCCTGTAATAAAAAAAACTCCTGTATTATTAGGTAAGTACCTGTAACTACTCAGGCGATTGAAAAGGTATAATATGACAGTGCTGATTTAATTTTTATTTGATGCACGGAACCCTAAAAAATTAAACACGATACGTTGGCTAAAAATTACTTACGTGTATAGTAATAGACCCTCGACATTTTTCAGCCTTTTTTTTGCTGCACACCCAAATAAAAGATCCGCTGCTGTACGTCTTGTTGCGGTAAAATTGGTATCCGTTGTAGAGCAACACCAAGCCACCTTTGCGTTTTAAAAATAATAATTCTGGTTCATTATTATCTGCATCCATGCTTTTGCATCCGACACAACGATAAATTGTAATATTGATAATAAATCTTTCAATCTCTTGCCTCGCGAGAAAAGCAGGAATAATGTCCGCGATAGATATCTATTGACATTAACATTTGACATTGTCTTTATATTATTTCCTAAGAAATTACCTAATACGCAGTATGCAGGTCGCATTAGTCGCATTACTCTTGTTTAGAATGCGTGATCCGATTAGTGGGACTACGTGGTCTAAGAAAAAGTCAGTTTCTATAGTCCGATTAGTTAATCGAACCAACAGGAAATCAAAAGTTCTCGTGATCCGATTAGTGGGACTACGTGGTCTAAGAAAGCGTCAGTTTCTATAGTCCGATTAGTTAATCGAACCAACCGGAAAAAAAAAGTTCATGTGGTCCGATCGGTAGGACAAAGGCCGTAGGACCACGTGGCCAGAGGGACTGTTTTTTGGGTGGTTTCGGAAGGAGGATCTATAAATAAGAGGTGGTCAACTCGATCTGATGCACAGTTTTGGTAACTAGCGTATTTGGTACTTTGAGTGTTAAGTTTTGGTAAATAGAGAGAAGTTGATACTATGCGTAATACAGGTTGTTAACTGACGTAGTTGGTGTCTTGCGAGTTTGCCACTTTACAAACTTGGTACTTTGAGTGTTAAGTTTTGGTAAATAGAGAAGTTGGTCACGGATGGTCAGTTAACTGTGTTGGCGATGGTACAACCAATCGAATATAGCTTTTATTCATATACCAGTTGGATAGCCTCTCGATTGTGCCACGGGTCATATGTCATATAACAATAAATTGTAGAAAGAAAAGTATTCTGACAACTGAATTACGGGCTGAGTTACATTCCCGTGATACAACCAGTTGGACTTAGCGGTATAACGCACGCAAGATTTCCATCAAGCAAAATGCTCAAATCCGTCTTGGATTGTTTCATAAATGATCATAACTCACGTGTTTACTATTATCTACTAATGTGTTCGCTATGTAGCGAATAATTCGGAACAGTAGGAACTGTTTCGAATTATTGCGTATTGTTATTTGCGTGGGATGTGTGATCGGATGCCAAGCAGAATTCTTGGCGGCGTGATAAGCTTGTGGCTGGGGTTAATTAAGCTAATAATGTACCACAAACGTTCCCACTGCAATCTCATGGATATGTCATCATTTTTTTCAATCTATTTTGCGCACACACATATCACATAGTGGGCAAATATGAGGATTGCAACTTTGAAGCGATATAATAAAAAAAGGATAATGTATTCTTAAGACATGGCAATTGTGGACGGAAATAATTATCCACCGTCGACTTGGGAAAATTCGGGGCATTTTCATAGCGTTTTTCATGACTATTCACATTATTGAGGGTGTATTTTTTTAAACCACTTGTATTTTCCGTTTTGTATTGTGTCAGGTTTGCACACATATCATATGCAAGCATATACGCTTTGCTTTAGATACTTACTGCTATGGAAAAAAGTCAGAACAATTCAATTTGGTGACTCACAGGATCAATCAATATTAACTTTTTAAAGATTGACACGGAAACGGCTCTCATGGAAGTGGTGGAGTTTCATAAACTCAAAACGTTCCATTTGCGCAAATGCGCAATATCTTGGCTTGATATTACTCGATACGCCTGTATTTTGCCAACCTGTTTAAGTATATGCGTTTTTATTTGCCCGTTTTACTGAACTAGACTGTCTAGACTTGCTTTTCAACCAGAAATAATCATTTAAACTAAATAAGACAACCTAAAAACTAGGGGAAATACTGACTGAACTTCCTAATTTAAAGCATTGGATTACTTGACGAATGGATTTTTTAGGTTCTCGTTGTGTCCCAGATACCGCAAATTGGGAATATGATTTAAATTAAAAGCAATCTCACTACGGCGAAATCTAAATCTATCTGCAACAGAAAATTTATAACACTCAGACAAGGAGTCTTTATCTAAACCAACTCATTATATGTACGTAGTTACATTGTATATTATTTAGGTACCAACATTACCAACTACACCTCTTAATTTAAATAGATTTTAATTAAAATTATCGTCGATATTTCTTTTACATTTTCCGATAATAAACCTTTTAAGAATATTTTCCAAGCCCTTTTTTTGAATTAATTCAATTCCTCCTTCTGCAAATTTTTGTTTCACATTTAATCTTAAAAAAGTCTCTGGCCACCCCCCGGCTTCTTGGAAAGCCCAACTGATTATGCCAATTTTAAAACCTTCGAAAGACCCAAATAACCTTCGATCTTACCGTCCCATAGCTCTTTCCTCTGTTTTGATGAAGATTTTCGAACACCTCATTAAAAACCGGTTGGAGTGGTTTATAGAAAGTCATGAGATACTTGGGAATTCGCAATTCGGATTTAGAAAGGGAAAATGCACTATGGACAGTTTAGGCATTTTCACATCCGATGTAAGACTCGCGTTCTCTAATTCCACATCAGTGGTGGCTGCTTTTCTGGATGTTGAGGCTGCATATGACAACGTACAGCTCCCTATTCTCAGGGAAAAAATCCGCGAGCTGAGAATACCGGTGAGGTTGGCCACACTTGTCGGCAATCTCCTTTCAGAGCGGCAGGTCACATTTCGCGGAAGGGACCCTAATATAAATCCATCGAGAACTGTCTGGCGTGGCTTACCTCAAGGGTCCGTCCTAAGCCCTCTGTTGTATAACCTTTACACCTACGATTTGGAGAGGTCAATGAATGGGTGTCAAATTTTACAATACGCTGATGACCTACTAATTTACTGCCAAAATAAAAATATCGTAACTGCGTGCGGGATAATAAATAATTCCTTGGAGTCACTAAATAGCTGGCTCCAAAATAACGGGTTATCCCTCTCACCTAATAAGAGCTGTGCTGTTGTATTCTCACGTAAGAGAGTGTTACCTTCCATTTCCATTACTATTAATAACTCGGATATCCCCATTAGCTCCTCATAAATTTCTAGGGGTAATTTTAGACACTAAATTGCATCAGGCATGCGGCTGTCAAGCGGCGGTCGTGGGTTCGAATCCCGGCTCGTACCAATGAGTTTTTCGGAACTTATGTACGAAATATTTACCGTTAGCTTTTCGGTGAAGGAAAACATCGTGAGGAAACCGGTCTTATCCCAATAAGGTCTAGTTTTCCCTCTGGGTTGGAAGGTCAGATGGCAGTCGCTTTCGTAAAACTAGCGCCTATGGCAAATCTTGGGATTAGGTGTCAAAGCGGACCCCGAGCTCCTTTAGGGGCATAACCGGGAACAACGCTAGGAGAATGATGAGATTGATGAATTTTAGACACTAAATTGAATGGAACCCCTCACTTTGAATATCTTTAAAAAAAATGTGAACGCGGCCTCAACACCCTCAGGTGCCTTGCAGGGGTTTGGTGGGGCGCCCACCCAACCTCCCTTAGGTTATTATACAATGCCACGATTAGGAGTGTACTGGATTACGGGACTTTCCTTCTGGAGCCAGGGAATAGGACGGGGTTCAAAAAACTAGACCTCATAGAATCAAAGGCTATGAGAATAATCACAGGTGCAATGCGATCTAGCCCAATTAATGCCCTACAAGTTGAATGTGCGGACCCTCCACTACAATTGCGTAGACAGTTTTTGGCTGATACTCGTAGTTATTTTTTCCGCTCACTCCAACTTTCCCACCATCCAATTTTTCATCGTGCGTACGATTTAAAAGATACTTCCTGGTCGAGTAGCAAGGGCCCTCCGTGTATTGTCAACAGTTTAGTGAAATTCCAATCTATCAAAGACCCAGTATGTCATTCCCGAAGACTCCCTCTCTTTGAATTCAACTACGAAACCATTTGTTACCAGCCCCGTGTGATTATAGATTTCGACATCTGTCACGATGATCCACACGCAGATGAATACCTCCGCCAGATCCTGACACGCGATTGGCACGATTGGCACACAATTTATTGCGATGCGTCAAAATTTTCTGAGGTCGGGTGTGTGGGAGTGGGCGTTTTTCACTCACAATACAATACATCAAGTGAAATATCCTCCTGTGACCTCCGTTTTTACTGGCGAATGCATTGGTATATTGGAAAGCGTAAAATATATATTACAATACAATTTAGAGAAATCAATATTTTTTTCCGACTCTCGTAGCTGTTATAGCTGTTGTAGCTTAACTAACTAACCCTTTTACCGCTAAATTTCAAAACCCAATTATATATGAAATTAAGGATAAACTTATAGCCTGTAAGAGTAAAGGATACGAAGTCGCACTTATCTGGATCCCAGGACATTCAGGGGTGACTGGTAATGAAACAGTAGACCAAATAGCTAAGGAGGCGGTGGTGTCTGGTGATAAAATTTCATTCAAAGACTATAGTAATGACATAGTCCCGTTAGCGTCGAAGTTCCATTTCCGGACGTGGTCTTCTTCTTGGGCCAGGTCAATTAAATCTCGTGGAAGACTGTTCTCTCAGGTCCAACCCACAATCTCTAGAAAACCTTGGTTTTCAAAATTGTACATCCCAAAATAATTTTGTTCAACTATTATCCGTATGAGATTGGGTCATTGTAGTATCCCTTCTCATTTAGCAAAAATTCATATTCGAGATTCCTCTATATATGAGTGTGGGATGGATGAGGGTGATCTCAATCATATCTTCCTGGCGTGCCCCCTTTATAATAATATTTTTCTATACAAAGAGCTGATTAGGCTAAAAGTTCAATTCCCAACCCGGGTTTTAGATTTAATTACTTGTAAAGATAAAGAAATACTTGTGGCTTTATGCTTATTTTGTGAACTAAATAAGTTAAAGATTTAGTAAACTTAGTTTATATTGTATATACTTACCTTTAATATTTCAGTGTTACAATGTTATAAATGTGGTAAATGGTACTAACATCGCAGTTGTGACTCGTCTAACTAAAAATATGGGATTATTTACCGTTCTTTTCTAGGAATAGCAACTTGTTCTATCATATGTCGTTTCCGAATAGAATTTCGTTTTTGTTTTCAAATCGACATGACACTGGCTAAAAAGCCAAAAAGGAAAAAAAAAAAAAAAAAAAAAAAAACTTAAAATGTCTGATATTTTTATATATTGCTTTTCAGTCTATAATATGTCGTAACGTCATTTATGTGTCAAAACTTTAATTTATGTCGTATATGATACGTTCTCAATATTCAGTTAAAGTCATGAATTTCCTAAATGATCACTTAGAATTTTCCCGGTTTAATACAGAGTTGATGGCGAAATTAGAAGTAACCCGAATGCGACGCGGAAATGGTTCGTGAATTTAATACCTTGTACAAATAACAGTGTAGGTATAAATTAGCTAAAATAATGTACATACATACAGTATTAATTTTCGAATAAATACTTAATTATTTCTTTTAAATCAAATTTACGGGTTTGTTCTGTTACAGATAAAAATATGATACATTTGTGCCAATGCACCATAAATTTTAAAGTAATGTGCCTTCGGTTCTTATTAAAACATGTTGACATATACAACTATGACGATTGTTGGGATGAAGTAGTTAAAGTGTTCAGAAAATATACAACAGAATGTGAAAATGGATGGACAAAAGGGGAATTCAACTGCACGTGCAATAGGGAGACATCGAAATTAAGAAAAATGCTTATGAAAATATCACCTCAACAAATGGAACCTTTTTGGATTGAAGTAGTGAATTTGATTGAAAAGTATTTAAATTAGTTTAGTATATATATCCTTAATTAAATTGCGGTTGTAAATCCACAACATCCTTTTATTTCTCGCATAAGGGCTCTCGAGATAAACCTTATCCATCAAAGCAATTACTGGCCAGTTGTTCTTACTCACAATGTCAATCTATTTACAACATTGTCTTTTGTTGACTTGAGTGCTTAGATGGACGTCATACTTAAATCGAAATAACTATATTCTTAAAAAATATAGCGTATTTCTGTACACTAAGCATGGATAATTATCTGAAGGATAACGTAGAGTTTGAAACCCATGGGCAGACTATATTTTGTAAGGTATGTGATATAGAACTTAAACCGAAAAAGTTTATTTTGGAATCACATCTTAAAACTCGAGGTCACAATGACAAAGCCGCCAATTCTCCATCTTGCTTTGACCTGGATTTTGAAGCTGAAAATTTAGAAATTCAAGATTCCAGAGTTTTTTGTAAATCTTGTAATGTATCTTTATTTTTCTCCAAGTACAGTGTACAAAAGCATTGTGATACATTAAAACACAGAAATATAAAGAATATGCAACCGGAATTCAATAAAGATTTGACTGAATTTTTGGTTAATTGTAATATACCCTGGAGCCAATTGGATAACCCCAAATTTAGAGAATTTATTCAAAACTGCTTGACGCATTAATATGGAAATGACATCAGCCTTCCGTGTGAGTCTACATTAAGATTAAATTACTTGCCAGTCATATATGAAGAAAAAAAAGAAAAGATAAGAATAGATTTAAAGGACTCCTACATATATTTGAGCATTGATGAGACTGAAAATCATGGAAAAAGCATCGCCAATGTCATTATAGGGAAGATGGATAACTGTGTCTCAACACCTCGACTATATGCAAGTAAAATTTTAGAAACCACAAATCATAGCACTGTGTCAGATTTAGTAGTCGAGACTCTAAAAGACCTGTGGGGTGGCAATTACGAAAATAATCTTTATAAGCTACTAATTTTAACAACGGATGCTGCCCAGTACATGATAAAGGCTGCAAAAACTCTTAAAGAGATTTTTCCAAATATGTCTCATGTAACTTGTATAGCCCACGCATTGAACAGAGTAGCTGACACGATAAGAGGTATATATCCAAATGTCAACAAATTGGTTGACAGCGTCAAAAAAGTATTTAGTAAATCGCCAAAACGACTTCAGAAACTGAAAGACATGTTTCCTTCAATTCCAAAACCTCCCCGTCCGGTCATCACAAGATGGGATACATGGCTAGAGGCAGTTACCTATTATCAAAAATACTTTACTGAAATCAAAGACGTAATAAATGAATTCAACAGTCGAGATGCTGTTGCCGTAGCAGCGGCGAAGCGAGTTTTTTGCAGTCCAAATTTAAAGCACGACATTGATTTCATAGTTGATAAATTTTGTTACCTAACAATTGCAATAGATCAATTACAAAATTCCAAATTAACGTTAGAAGAATCTATGTGCATTGTTATTGGTGTCCAAAAAAAGTTGTCTATGTCAAACCTTCACCCCAAAGGAAAAAATGTATATACGAAGTTGAACACAGTCTTAAAAAAAAAACCCGATTTCAGTACAGTAAGAGTTATTTTAAATTTACTTAATAATGGGGAAGCTGAAATTACAAAATGCATTAACAAAAACACAGTGGAACATTATAATTACCTAAAATATTTACCAATAACATCTGTAGCTGTGGAGCGATCTTTTTCATATTTAAAATGGATATACAGTAACAGACGACAAAATTTAACGCCAGCTAATCTAGAAAAACTTTTAATAATTTATTCAGACAAGTAATGAATCACTACATAGTACATATATAAGAAAGTCACTGTAGCTGTCTGTCCGCCCCTATGTACCTATGCTTAAATCTTCAAAATGACCCAACCAATTGATGCGGCTTTTTTTAGTAGATGGAGTGATTCGAGAAGAAGGTTTTTAAGTATAATGAATGCATAATACAGTAGAGGAACCCGTGATTTTCCCGTGCGAAACCGGGGTGGGTCGCTAGTATAATATATTAGAAGAAATAGTTTAGTTTTCTGTGTTTTTGAAAAAACAAATGTAGGTATTTTTAATGACTAATAAAATAAATTTACATTTTACCACTAATGAAAGTATACAAATGTTTTGCGTATGATATTTATTCAAGAAACAATATAATGTGATAGTAAAAAAAAATGTTTTATTTTACCTGTAAAAACATTCTTCAACAAGTACACATGTTGCATTGACAATAATAATTGCATTGATAATACCTACCTATTAGGTATTTATTATTAAATAATAAATTAACAAAAGGTAAGATGATTATGTTAAAATATTTTTCTGTCAAAAATTTAAACAATATGTCACATTTACTCGACATAAATATTATGTTACAACCCTAGTACCAGATTTCAATGAATCTGCAACACTGATAACGGGGTGTGGTAATAAGTAAGTAAGTAGGTCTTTACTTGTAATAAATGTGGTTGACAATAGATCTTATAAAACAAATGAATTCAATGAGCACACATTTAGCCATATTTTAGCATGCAAAAGTTATAGGTACAATAACCAAGATACATTCCATATTTTTTTACAACAACATACATGAAATTACAGTTTATGCAAGTCATCGTAGCCCCGCGGTACACGCGGTCTTGGAGTCGATGTTCCTGGGTTCGAGCCCAGCTGCCGACTTGCACTTTTTGTATGTTTTAAATTAATAGAGAGTACATTTTCAAAACGCTGAGTAGCATGGAATGTTCTGGAAAAAGTAAGCGAATAGAACATTCGATGCTTAAGGAAATTTATAGACGAATGTATGGGCTTGGAATATTCGAGAAAAGTGGCACGTTTATCTGGAAAAGCCCATGCATCGATTTTCATTTCATGGAAATGAAAATCGAAATTAAGGTCTAGAATAAATTAATTTTGTATTAAGCAGTTACGCTGCTAACGAAATTATACATTTTTAAATAAAGGAAAAATTTAAAAATGTAATGCTCCGAGCCGGATTCGAACCGGCGACCTACCTACTAACCAACTGAGCTATCGGAACAATCCGGTTCGGCCACCAAATCTTTCAATCAGTTCCTTCCTACAACGCCTTAGGAAGGCGTCTAGCTACATCTACCAGAAGACTAAGGCTTCTTAACGGCAGCAACGTCTCAAATTATATTGAGAAATCCCCGCCTGCCAATAAATGCCTGAAATTGCCTGTGGTCGCCGGTTCGAATCCGGCTCGGAACATTAAATTTTTAAAATTTTCCTTTATTTAAAAAGGTCTAGAATAAAGTGAAGTCTTAAGTGAGTGATCTAAGTGGATTAATCAGAGTGGGATACTAAGTAGTATCGGGTGAGACAGTGGAAATAAGTAGCGGAAAGTGAAGTGGTCTAGTGCGTAACAGTAAAGTGTAGCTGTAACAGTAAAGTGTAGCTGTGCCAGTATATACTAGTAGCCGCGGACTCAGTCACTTGTGTCTGATGAGAGGTCTCTAAATACGAATTCAAAGTCAGAAATATTACAAAAAGTGGTCGCATTATTTAACATTTTTGAAACATATTTTGTAACGTTTTTTTACAGAACATCTTATATTTTCAGGCTTCTCGAGGCTGCAGATTCTAGAAATGATGTCCATTTTGGATTCCAAGATGGCGGACATTGTTTTTCTTTAAAGATATCACGGGTGTCGCTTTTAGGGTGATCGAGGGTGAGATTCCAGAAATTATGCCCATTTTGGATTCAATAAAGTGGGGATGGTATTCTTTCTTAAAATTCGTTATAGGTGTCACTTTCACGGTTATCAAGGGTACAGATTCCAACAACGAAGTCTATTTTGGATTTCAAGAAAGTGGCCATGGTATTTTTTCTTAAAAATCGTCATGCGTGTCACTTCCAGGGTTTTCGAGGGTGCAGATTCCAATAATTATGTCTATTTTGAATTTCAAGAAAGTGGGCATGGTATATTTTCTTTATATTCGTTATGGGTGTCACTGTGGCCGGCAACTCGCTGCTAGGCGGCGTCGACGAGGTGATGCGAATCACACCATGCAATCACCCCACAGTCACCTAAAACGTACGCGCTCCGAGACAGAACTCGGAGGGCCCACCAATGACGACCTACGGGCACGACTACCGAGTGGTAAGCTCGTAGTCCTGACGTACCCGTGAATACCTGGACAAAACCTAGGTTACGAATACGTGGACAAAACCTAGGTTACCTATAAATGATAAAACTGTTAAGACTGAATAAATAAATATTTATTAAAAGAATTATTACAATTATTTTCTTATACTTAATTTTACTACTGCCCTACTGCCTATCACTGCCTTTATGACTTTCCTTATGTTTTGATTTCTTGAGGACTTCTTCTAGTTGCTTTCTCCTTGGAAGCTTTGATTTGGCACAATTTGCAACCCTCTATTTATACTAAATTTATTTATTTATTCAATTGTATAAGTCATGCACATTTCAATAAAGATGTTACAAAGTAATAATAGTCAGGTCATGACGCCCTGTAAGGGCACGCAATAATAAGGTTATAAAAATTATAAGTCATTAAAACAGAATTAAAAATTTAAAATTGGACATTAACATTAAAAGCATTCAATTTACAATTTATCATGTCAGTATTACTTATTTATTACAATAATATTAATACAACATTTCAATATCACAATTTATCATCATTTAAGAATTCGTCAATAGTATAATAACATTTGTCAATTAATATTTTCTTTAGTTTATTTTTAAATATAATGTCACGAGTTTCTTGTTTAAGGGGCTACCCGAGGTTTTCATCGATTTTTGACAAGTTTTGAATCGTATCTACTACTTTTGCACTACAGATAGAATCATAAATCAAACGGCTATCGGTTCTTCAATCTTTTATCTCCATTTTGACAGACCGGATTTTGAAACAAATTAATACTTAATTTTGTATGATTTTTTTAAACATTGTCTAAAAAAACACTTAAGTCGCATCTCTATTGACGTAACATATACGAAATCTACAAATTTGGGTTCGTCTATGACGTCTCTAAAAACTGGCAGAGGGTTTTAATTTTAAACCAATTAACACAAAAGTTATGGCCAGAAAACCAGTTTTTTGGCCTAAATTTGTTCAACTTTGATGCCAAATATCTCGAAAACAATGAAGTTTGAAGTAAATATGGGATACTATATTGCTTAAAGCCGTTGTTGTTAATATAATAAGCTACAAAAAACATTAGAAAACTAAGGGATTCAGATCGAAGGTCATTGGCGTATGGGAGCCTCTTAATCGATTCTGGGATCTTGTTAGTAATTAAAATACATTTATAATGAGGGCTTTTTCTATACATCGCTAAATTCGGTTTTGGTAATAATAGTTTATTTTTATATTGCGATCTGGTTTTGTCGGTGTCTTGTTTTGCCTCGAATAGATTTGGATTCTCACGGACAAAAAGTGCTGCTTGCATAATGTATAGACACGGCAACGTTAAAAGTTTGTATTTTACAAAATATGGGCGACAACCTGTAGGGATGCGAAATTGCGGAGGAGAAATTATCAATGAAACAACACTATCTTTCTTCTCATATTAAACTAGGGCTTTTCACGCCCCTTTCCTTAAGGAAAACCCTATGGCTCAGATTAATCCCAAGTGGATTATCCGAATTACATTTGAAGTACATATTTTTAGTTGACTAGCTTTGTATGAACGTCTTACAACACTTTGCGTTCGCTACATATGATTCTATTTTTAGATAATAAACATTGAAGTGGTACTATTTTGATTTGGAACATATTTCCTGAGCTTACGTTAAGTTTATATAATAACTATGGTGAATTTACTTTCTTGCATACTATAATAAGCAAGGGCGCACTTTGCCTGTCATTATGGTAGTTAAACTTTAACTGTACGGTTAGCGGTTACAGAGTTATCGCTTTAGATGTCGAGAACTGATAAGCCGAAATAACGTAATCGATTTAAATTCCTGTATTTTGATATCTAATTATAGCCAATCGTGTATGGTGCTATCTCATGTTGCTATTACTGTCTCTTTCTGGCGAGCGGGCTCTCGCCTCGGTTAGGCCGGCCGGATATACACGATTGCTAGGGACTAGTGCCCTTTCAGTACATGCTGTCCCGCTCTAGCGCTCAGTCGCAGCTTTCGGTAGAGCTCGGCGGATATAGTCGAGTTTTAAGGATTTTTAAACGTAATTTCTGCTCATTTACATAGGTTATTTACTATTCTTACATACTTGAGACCTAGCTCTTACTATTATATACTCGTTAAGTATTAGATTTTCATGACTGCGAATTTATTTACTGAGTGTATTCTACTTTACATTCTTATGACATTCCTATGGGATTTAAGTTATGAGGTTGGGTAAATAAGTGCTACCGTGGAATCTTGTTTATTTTTTGGTACATTTTAATGTCTTATATGCTAGAAAGAGGTTTGGTTAATCTTATACGTGAGCGTGGAGTTCCGTCGTTCACAGTCACTAACCCTTTATCGAGGGTGCAGATTCTAAAAATGATGCCCATTTTGCATTCCAAGATGGCGGCCTTTTTTCAATGCTCAGGTACGCATAAGGAAAACTCGCCATCAAATATAACAAAAACCATGGACAAAAACACGAAATGGCACCCACACACCCGATACTAGCCCCGGATTCGTATTCGATCTATAATAAGAATAGGATCAATTATTTAATAAGAGACCAGCATGCATAATTAATCGCCGGCTTGGACAATTATTGCCTGCGAACTTGGACATTTTTATATGTAAAAAAAGTGAACACAATTTTGCAGTTTTTCTTTAATTTGTTCAAAATTGATAACTAAAGGGCCCGAGCGTCTCTATTGTCCAAGTACGAATTTTTTTTTGCTTTAGGCTTTTAATAGCAATTATTATGCTAAATTACAACCCTTACGTAATTTAGTAAAAAAACGGAAGGTCATATCAGTATATTCAGTTATAGCTCCGGTTGTTTTTTAAGCAACAAAATGTTGAGCTAATTCAATGCTGATAAAGGTTTTCCTTTCAATGCGGAAGTTATTTTTTAACTATATAATACTGAAACATCTATGTTTTGTTCCTGCATTAACCCTTTGGATGCATGATTTTTTGTGTAACTTTTTAATAAATTGAAATAGATGGGTCATAGATTGAGGGAACAATAAAGAAAAAAATCATAGTAATTACAAAACATATATTATTTCGAAAAACGGCTTGATGCAGATATACATCACTATGCATTAGCGTCAATCAACGTTATGAACATCTTTAGAGGTAGGAAAACTAGATACAGCTTCTGATTTTCTCAAACCCGGCCATGTCCTTCTTCTGAAATTTCGAATCCCAAATAATCAACTTGTTTTTGAAAATAAAAATATTTTTGAGGTTTTAGTGTTACATTAGCTGATCTTAGTTTCTCAAATACTAATCTTAATCTTTCTATGCCTTTTTCGATCCATATATGCCAAGTGCGGAATCAAACCTTGCGTTTCCCAATATTTGATTAATTTGTCCGTTGAAATACTGCAGGAGCGTTTGCCAAACCGAAATACATTTACATTTACGTTTAAATTCAAATTGACCGTCAGGTGGTACAAACGAAGTCATCGACTTTGCATCCTCTGCAAGAGAAATACCCAGATTAGACAAAGAAAATTCCTGCCAGTCGATCAGTTTGATTTTCTATTCCACGTTATCCACGTTAATCCCCTAGCCTGATCCCCCAGGGGAATTAGCGGCAATTATTTTATATTCAACTAGGAAAAAATGATAATGTTCGGTTATGGCGCTTCGCCGGACGCTACCGCGTCACGCTCGCTTCGCTCGCTCGGCTCGCGCGCTGTAGGGTCGCAGTTCAACTAACAACCTAACCGTTTTTTCCCCTGGGGGATCAGGCTAGGGGATTAACGTGGACAACAGCTTCTATTCTGGGAAGTGGATAGCGTTTTTTAACTGTTTTTTTATTTAACGCTCGGTAATCAACACATAATCTTTTATCGCCTGTTTTCTTTTTTACGACGATTATCGGGCTAGCGTATGGTGACGTATGTCACGAGTGACGTCACACATCACTACGTCACGAAACTTCGTACGATAGCCCTTCGCGTCGGCCTACGTCACACCACGTCATCGGCATACGTAGTGCATCGAAAGACCGCTGTATGCACTGATTGCGAAATACCTAATACCAGTGATCAATAAAAGCAGATCGCCGCGATGGCTCGCGGCCAATCGTTACTTCCAAATCAGTTCGTTTGGACACTTTAGTTAAGACTTAATTTTAATTTGCACTATTATATTCTATTCCGAAGTACAGACTTCTAATCATTTACCTCCTCCGCTGCTGCCACTCCCTACATAACATAATTCGTATATGGTCTGATTATGTTATACTGTAATAATTCATCTACCATATTTTTCACTTCTAATCGTTCCATTTGGCTCAATCTATAAGGACGATAAACCACCGGCTCAGTATCTTTTAGAACAATATCCATTTCCGTGACATGAGTTTGCCCGGGTTCAGAAGTTCAGATAGATCTTTCCCTTCGGCCGCCAACGAAACCATGCTACGTAACCGGTTACGTGAGAAGAATTGTTTTTCTTGCTACGAAACCAGTTACGTACAAAGAAGTTTTTTTCTTCCTACGAAACTGGTTACGTACGATCGCCTACGAAACCAATGCTACGTAACCAGTTACGTGGGAAGAATTATTTTTCTTGCTACGAAACCTGTTTGTGACACATCTTTGCATTTGTGGATAAGGGACAAAAACATTTTTGTATTTTTTTAACACAGGCATTGCTATTGGCTAGGGGTCTGAAAATAAGTAAGTAGTTTCTACACCGATTTAATTTGAAATTCAGCAATAAATCTCTTGTCCACGTGACATTGATTAACCGTGACACGAATATAAAAGTGGGAAATATGAAAACAGCGTTAAATTAAATTTACTTTTATTCATATAAACCAATATTTACCACTGCTAAATCTAAACTCATTATAACTGCTAACTTCATTGAAAGTTACATACCACACGTTATTTAAAATTATAAATGAAAAACATATGGACAAATAATTTCTAAACAATGTCCGACAGTGATTTTGCCCGCGTTCAAGTCATCGAGTGAATTTTTAATTTCATTGTCGATCTCCATGTAATTCTCAGATTTCTTTCTGTGAGCTTTACTTTTGAAAATATCTACAACTTTTGTGTCTTTGCTCAAAACTTCTAACAGTTACCCAGTGACGGATTAGGAAGAAAAAAACCTCTTTGTACGTAACTGGTTTCGTAGCAAGAAAAACAATTCTTCTCACGTAACCGGTTACGTAGCATGGTTTCGTCGGCGGCCGAAGGGAGATCTTTTGCAAAGCAATCTCGTTAATCGGTTATTAACTCCAATAATGTAAGTTTTTGATTTTCATCGAGCTTTGTGCCTATACTCAATTCATCAACATTGATTAAATTACGTTCTCTTTCGAATTTTCTAACATTCATTAATTGCATACATACTTAAAGTCGTACATCATATCAAACATGGTCGTTTTATTAATTGTAAGACTGTATAATACGATGGAGTCGATATTATTATATCGTCGAAGCATCACTCAATGCGACATTAATTAAACTATCTTCCTAAGTAGGTACCTAATTGTGATTCCACTATGAAACTTTTAGTGTAAATTAAATATACTATATGTACTTTAAAAGGACTTTTTAGTATTAGGTCACGGATGCCAATTTATAAGAAAATTATATCCAAAACTTCTCAATGACTACAAATAACGAAATAATAAAGTAAATTCTAATACAACTGATTTTGCATGGTGATGTATTTACGCATCACATATGAAACACAAATTTTCGGAAAACTATACTATTATTATCAAACCTGTTAATAATATACATTACACTTACTTTTCATCCTTTTCAAAAACTATTTTTGCTTGCAGTTTTTTTAATATTTATCAGTAAAACTCGAACTTGTACTTAAATTTCGCGGCGACCAGTGTAGCAACTTACGCGCCAAAGATTGGAAATATGACACTACAGAAAAAAAAACTATCAGAATATTATATAACACGTAAATGTCACATTTATTAAAAAAAAAGTAATAAATGTGATTTCGGATAGCTGCATATTGAGCCACGGGCCATCAAATATACGATGCAGATATACGTAATTATGCATTTAAGGGTTAAATAATGAGTCATTATAAATAATTTTTCATTTAATTTTATGTCTGGTCTAGAAATCGGTTCTCATAGACATTTAAATCGAAATTTTTATACATTATGTTTTGTTTTAAATGTCTTTTACTTGCCATTATTATGCGAAACTGACGTGATTTGGCAATTGTTTCTATTAGAGTTTAAAGAAATAAGCAACACGGGTGTTGAAGTATAACGCTGGCCATCTTTATGAAGACTAGACTTTGTATTTTGAATTAAGTCAATTCTGTCAGTGCTGTCTCTGTCAATCAGCTTTTGTATTTAACAGATGTCATACAATGTTTTTAACATAATATATTTCAATATTTACATTATTTCCACTGTGCCCGTGTTCTGTATTTCTTTAAACTCTAATATGACAAATTACTCTATAAAAAGGCGAAACATGCATTTGTCGCTAAATGAAGCGTCCGGGATGAAAAAAAAATACATTCCAAATATCGCCGATTACAAAAAGACTGATAATACAGATATAATTAGTACTATAACCGGCTGGGACTGGCTCGAAAGATGTATAGGTTTTCATGCGGTTCCAGAAACATCCCGATTATTCGGTCCTTAAGTATATCCTACTAATATTATAAATACGAAAGTTTGGATGATTGGATGTTTAGGTGTTTGGATGTTTGTTACTCAATCACGCTTAAACGGGTCAACCGATTTGGATGAAATTTTGCACCAAGTTTATAGCCTAGATTACAATAAAGGATAGTTTTCAACCCAGGTCCACGCAGACAAAGTCGCGGGCGGAATCTAGTATTATATATTTTTTAGTCCCCATGTGACTTACTAGCGAAAATATTATCTTCAAATATACAAGTTTACGTCTCCTATTTTTGTAGAAGTCGAAAATAGCAGACGTATCACATAAAATGAGAAACCTGAAATGGAAATGGGCGGGCCACCTAACCAGAAAGCAAGACAAAGAAATGGGCCAAATTAGTTTCCGAGTGGTACCCTAGAGGAGGAGCAAGGAAAAGAGGGCGACCGTTTCGTAGGTGGGAAGACGAAATAAAAATGGTAGCAGGTTCAACCTGGAGAAGAAAATACCACGATCGGCATCTTTGGAAAGATTTGGGGGAGGCCTATGCGAAAGCAAAACAATCTTCATCGTAACTATATCTATGTATAAAAAATATATACACTAATGTGAAAGACTAGAATTAAGATTGTTAATAAAGGCTTATTATTATTATAAAAGAGATTACTATGAAAGGGGGAATTTCGCGCGGAATGCCAATTTATGAAAGTTAAGTAGACATAAGTTTCTTAAAATAGGACGCCGTTAGAATGTCAAAAGACTTTTTGTATGGAAAGCGAATCACCTTAATTATTGGACATAAACTAATTGATAAGTGGCTAATCAATGATGTCCCGCATCCTTCAGAATCCAACTTCTTTCATGCCGGTGTTTAAGTCTAATAGCTGGAAAAAATATGTATTACTACTGTTTAATATCATTTTCACGTAACGATCATCATTATTTCCTTTTGAGTAGTGTATACATATGTATACAATAAGGAGTAAATATTTTAGTCTACGAGGTGTATATGCGGCGTGGCGCGCCATAAACTAAGGCGTTCTGCAAAGTGCGTGGATAACAAGGAAGGCTTTAGAGGAAATTGTTCGTGATATACGACTTCCGGGGCAGCTGCGAATTAGTGAGCTTTGTTGGGCTTATTCCGAGCTTTGCCATTACGCGGGCCGATAAACCTCTGTTTCATGAGATTCTACATCGCAAACTTTTGCGTGTTGATTTCGGCAATCGATCGTAACATTATTTTATTAGTTAAACAGAAACGCGACCACTATTGGTCGGCGTCGGCTGTTAAAACTAGCAGCTATCTAAGTCAGCAACCTGGCAGCGGCGTGCCTGCGGTAGTTCTGTCTGATATTAGCACATGGTGACTTATACGTCGTGATACTAGTGATAACGAATGAAAAAAAAGTTATTCTAATACAACTATAACTTTTTCATACTGTTTGGTCAGCCGGTTGAAGACCTTTCTTATGAAACAGAATTTATTTTCACATGGATAAGGTTAGTCCCATAAGGTTAGTCCCTGAATAGATTCACTTTCACTCTCAAAAGAAAAAAAACGGAACCCTTATAGGATCACTTTGTTCTCTGTCTGTCTGTCGAGAGTGCCTTGTAGAGTAGTCCCTTGCAGCTGTGAATAAATCAAACTTCTAAGTTAACGTAAAATAAACGGCCGTTTATGCCGTAAAAATGGGATTATAGGGTAGGTTTCCGTTGACCTAGAACGTTAAAATTAAAATCGTCTTAAATACTACAAGTACAGCGAAAAATCCGAGATCTATACATTTGTAATTAAATAAATAAAAAAAACGTAACCCTCGGTGGGCGAATCCGACTCGTTTTTGTCCGGTTTTTTATTTTGTACTTATATATAAAAAACCGTCTTTACGAGAATACAATTATTGTGGGCAGAATCATTGGTACTAAAGTGTGCCCTGTCCAATCACTTTTTAAAAGTTTCAGCCCTCTTTTGAATAAAAAAAAGATATCTACTGCTTCTCTCCCCTCGAGAAATCAGGTGAGCCACATTAAGACGGCACACGGGAATTCGCGTACATGTGTGGACGTGTAATACGCCGCGATTAATTCATTTTAAATGTTCATAAAGTACACCAAACAGCAAAAAAAGCAGTACACTTTACATATGAATTGTTAAGGTTGTTATTGGCTGTGAACAGTTTTCTTTATGAGTTTGATTATGGCTATTTCAGTCAGTCAGAAAAATCAATTTCTTCATTTGTTATAAATAAATAAATAAATAAAATAAATAAATATTAAGGGACAATCTTACACAAATCGACCTAGTCCCACAGTAAGCTCAGTAAGGCTTGTGTTATGGGTACTAGACGACGATATATATAATAATAGATATAAATACTTAAATATATAGAAAAACTTTCATGACTCAGAAAGAAATATTCATGCTCATCACACAAAATATTAATAATAATGTAATATAAAAAAGAGATAGGTTATAAGCGCTGCAAAAGTCGCACACTAAAACTGATACAATTGCACTAACTTGCCTCAGTTTCGCGACGTCAATGGAAACGTATACTGTCAGATCTGGTGGCTATTTTTAAACACGGAATTTCGTATAGACGACGTTCCTATTTCTAATGTTTGACAGGACGGATTAGGCTAACTGGAAAATTCGCGTATATTTTTTTACAATTTAAACAATGTAAAGAAGTAGTAACACGATTCTACTAATCGTTGAATGGAAAATCATGTAAATTGCGGTCTCGGTCGCGAAATACTTCGTGCGTCCAATGATGTTGTACAATTTTTTTTTCTTTAAAAGCGTAAGGATTCGGTTAGTAGCTTATATTTAGGGGAACCTGGAAATTTAACTGTCTGGTTGATCCCCCCTTTTGATTTTGGACTGTCTTTTTTTTATTTTTCACATTATGGGAAAGCTTTTTAGGTCAAAAGGTTCAGAATTTATCTATTCATTGATAGTTTGAATGAAAACAAGATTGTGCTATAATTTAACCGATTATTAAATGAAATACCGTACTGTAGACTTTTACCATGTGTCCCCTATGTAAGGGAGACTTGTTTACCCCTAGTTGGGAGCCTTGATCCCAGGCGGGTCAAATCTCCCAATTACGTGGGACACTTGGTAAACCGATTTTTACCGTGTCTCCCCATACTTGATTCCCATTTAATAAATAACTCGATTCGCAGTCAGCAATGCATCAAAAAATAGGAAAACGTACAGCGAACAGATACTTACTGTATCTTCCATAAATAGAAGTTTGGTTCCCACCGATCAGATGACTTTATCCCCAGGAATCAAATCTCCCATGATTGGGGACACAATGGTAAACAGATTTTCAGCGCGAATGCCATACTCATAGGGTTGATTCCACCTTAATTAATGACTTGAATCACAGGAATAGAAGTAATCTGGGAATTAAAACCATAGTGATCCATATTTTTATAATTTTAAATAAGTAACTGTATTATTTTCCAAATAACACCACAAAACTGGTAATCAATTTATTTACCATCAAAAAGTAAGACTTCTAACAATAAGATTTATTTATTTAATCTTTATTGCACAAAAGAACAACTTATCGTACAAAAGGCGGACTTAATGCCGAAAGCATTCTCTACCAGTCAACCTTATCGGTATTATGATTATAATCTCCCTTTTAAATAATCTCTTCTCTTGTCTTATACTTCCGCGGCATTTCTTTAACCCGACAACGGAAAAAAAGTTGAAATTGAATTTTGAATTTCGGAACATTATTTCTATTTTTATTCTATTTTCTCAAAATTTTCTACACTTACATGTACATCGATGATATAGCAAAAAAACATTTTTTTCACATTTTTGCTGTGAAGTGTGTTTTTTTTCATATGAAATCTCTTCTTCGTTACCCGGACTATAAAAACGAATCGATTGACACCTCGTTCATCCAAATTGGTTCAGTAGTTTTGCCGCTACGGTGGAACACTTATTTCATTTATTTCACGGGGACACAAGATCTCGGGATCATGTCACCCCCCAATCAAAACGACCAAGTCTCACCATACATAGTGAGGTTGTAAAACATGCGATACTACTCAACACTAGTGATCACGTATTTTACGTAAAAAAGTGTATCACGTTTGGTAGAACTAGAAATCAAGTTTACCAAGTGTCCCCTAGGGATCAACCATCCCCAGGTTCCCATACTGTTGGACAATAAAAAATCGTTTTATGGTTTCAATTATATAAGGTGAGGAGTGAAAGTTGCACCGTAAAGAAATAAAAATAATTCTCTTTTTGTTCACCATTAACACTTGTGACTGAATTAATAAAATCTGATAAACAATCCATACTAATATTATTAATGGGAAAGTGTATGTGTGTGTTTGTTTGTCCGTCTTTCACGGCAAAACGGAGCGACGAATTGACGTGATTTTTTAGGTGGAGATAGTTGAAGGGATGGAGAGTGACATAGGCTACTTTATGTCTCTTTCAAACCCCCCACTTCCCTAAAATGGGGGGTGAACGTTTGTATGGAGCTACGATATAAACGAGTTCCACGCGGACGGAGTCGCGGGCAGAAGCTAGTGCTTAATAATTATGTCGAATAAACATTTTTAAAGAGAACCACTACTTACATTGGATTATAGCGTTATTTTTTTAAAGCAGGTTCTAAGTAAGTACTCGATTTAGCGTCGATTGTTTTGATAATAAAGGCGTTTAATTATTATTTTATTGAAAAGATAATTTATACTGCACTTCTTGCTTCTTATAAACTCACAAAAATAAATCTGTAACAGAGAAGCAATCCGGAGGGCACCAGTATAATGCAACAATGTCCGATTTAGTATGTTTTTAGACCAATGCTCATCACTAAGTTTCGCACATGTATAGAAAGTCTATCATTGAGCTAAGAATGTGGTTGACGTAACGAAAAGATTCCGAATCTGCATGTAAAATTCACTAATTTAAATTCGACCAACAAATATAGTTAGATATTGACCAATTTCAATAACGTTGGTTTAGTTATGGTGTTTGCCGTTTTCGTGATTGTGTCGAGTCAGTATTTTATTTGACGAGAGCCATGATTGTTGGCCATTGTAACTAGCTTTATACCTACTCAGTGTGTTATTTCGGCCCGGCTGCGGCCACGCGTAGTTTATGTTTTTAATTGATAGCTGTTACTATTTTAGAGGTTTGACAAAGACACCGAAGCTTTTTTTTTGATAATTATTTTATGAGTTATTGTGATTTTCTAGAGAAACCCACAGAAACCATAAAACAATGTTTTTTTTAGATCCATTATATACAGATATGTTCTCATAAAATAAGTTCGTAGCTAATGACCTTGTAAAAATTAAGACACGATTAGTTTTTACCAAAAATGAAAACTATTTTTTGTGGGACAGTGTCTTAATGGTCGCGTTTTATTTTTTTATGGAAGGAATCTACACAATAGTTGTACATCAAATATCAGCTAATAAAAATGAAAGGGTGACGAAATATGTTTTTTTTTAATTAAGGGTTGCCACTAACTTTTCTATGGAAATTTAATTATCATATTCAGACTCATATACATTGATTCTGCTCATAAATAACATCGTAAATTTTGGTTTATTATATCACTTATATCATTAAATCACTTAACTTTTTGAAACAAAAAGACATTTAAAAAATCTTCACATTTAGGCTATAAAAATTACCCTGCTGTGAGTGGAGAGCAGCGAAAAAGTCGCCAGAAGCTCGTATTAAGGAGGAAAGAAAAAAACAAATCCAAAATGATATCAGACACAAAATAGGTCAATCGGTTGACGTAGTTCGGCCCAACTCTAGAACAACCAATGACGGCAACACCGTACTACTTTATCAGAATCAAAAAAGACCTTTGTTAATATTTTAGGAAACGAAGAATGACTTCTTGACGATCTACATTCCAAAACGTCTGGCAATTTTGCTCTTTATTAAGAAAAGAGAGCAAATATCAAGATTTTCGTATTCAGCAAAGTCAATTGCATTGCTCTGGGAAAAAACCTAAAAAAGTGATCGTGAACATAAATAATAATAATAATAAAAAGCCTTTTTATTTCCTTATCAACTACTTACAGACTTATCATTCCTATAACTACATACAATTACTTAACTAACATTGTTGTTAATTTATCTTATCTAAAGGTATTTTAACTGTTGAGTATACTTTAAACTTAATTTATTTTATGTTTATGTATATAAAAAAGAAAACCAGGACGACCACGAAAGCGATGGAGCGACGACATAGTGAACATAAATAACCAAATTAAAAATATTGTTAATGATTGCAACATTGGAAAAATAGAAGTACTCGATTGCTTAGACCGATTAATTGAATTACCAACTGAAAATTGAGTGCAAGTGTAAAATAATAATAATTTAAGTAAGAAAAATGTTTAATTAAAGATAACGTTTTTTATTTATGTTAAACAGCATTGAATATGGAGTAGTTTATTTTATTGTTCTAGAAAAATCAATATTTAAAAATGACTTTGTTTTATTCTTTTTTGGTCAGTAGCTTTCCTTCTCTGACTGTACTTTGCGTGATATATTGACAGCGTGAAAAAATGCGCATGTGAAAATCAGAGAGTTTGTTGAAATGGGACTGTGAAGAATTGGGCAAGTGAGAACAGAGAGTGTGAAGAATTGAGACTGTGAAGAACTGAGCATGTGCAAAATTGGGAAAGTGAAGATCTGGGGATGTGAAAAATGGGGCATGTGCAAAATTGGGAACGTGAAGACCTGGGAACAATTCTTTTGACTGAATATTGGAACCATGTTAAAAATATGTAAAACCTTTGTACTTAGGTACAGTCATGGACTTTAATCGATGAGCCACTTGCCACTGTTCGTATTTTAGCCGCGTTATACAAATCGGCTTTAGTCGCGTATACTCGTATTAAAGAAAGACAAGTCTTCGTATAATAAAAGAGCAAACTTATACTTCTATCTTTATCATTGTATTTAGCACCCGTCATTAAGGTTCGAATGTTAAAGGTTGGACAACTTCAGAGCTACAGAGTCACTTGTCACGAAAAGTTAACCAATGGCAGATATAGCAACCGTATCTTATTAACAATAAAATTGTTATAGCGTAACAGTATGATTGATTGGCATTGACATTTCGACACAGGAGAAACGAAAAACCCGATTTTATCCGAATCAGTATTCGGATGAAATCAGGTTATCATAAATGACAACAATAACAGTCGGCCGCCATCATTAGAAGAATAATTAACATAGAAATTGAATGTCTTTTTTTGAAAATAGCTAAGTATTAGTCATTAACTATTGAATATAAATAAAATATTATTATCAATAAAAAACAATATTTCAAAAGTTTACATTTATTAGTTAATGTATTCATAATTATTAAATCGTTCCATGTCGCTGCGAAATGCGTAAATCCAAATCCGTCAAATTCATAGTACGGAGTATTTCTCTTCGCTAAATGCATCGGGCCGCTGGCTGTTGTGACCATGATAGTTTACATTTTTGTCGGCATCGGTTATCGTCATACCCTAAACGCAACAGTATTTTTTAAATCTTTGAAGCTTGTGGTTATATGCTATTATAATATATACATATCTTAGTTTTTAACAACATCATGGAATAAGCTTTTTTCTGGAGCATCCTCTTGACGCTGACTACTCAAGACCATGAAATTAACACGATTCTTTGGAAATTTATCGGAAATTGTGATAAATTGGCATTATGGTGTAAACACTTCAATATTGTTTTAGATAAGATTCAATAAATTGTCTTTTTGACATAGCTTTTAACTGACATTGAGTTTTAATTAAAAAGAGGTCGGAATCAATAAAACTGCGAAACGCACATGAAAAATGCATTTCTGTATAGATTATCACACTTTATTTCGCAATATTAGTATTTTGTTTACTTTTCAATCGTGAAATTATATCTATGCATTAAATCGCAACATTAGTTACGAAATTATATTCATTAAGACTAAACCGGAAGCTCGTTAATCGGATAACAATTTACTACTAGGAAATATTCCTTATCTATAGAGGTTAAAGGTAAACAAATAAGTTATCATGTCAACACACCGATGCATTCGCATGTTGCAGATAATCTGTGCGAAAACAAACCTACTATAATTCAGACCTTTTTTGAAACAAAACTCGTTGCTGCAATATCGCATATTATTTTAGATCAAAGAGTATAATAAGTATATTTATGTAAAGAGTGGCAACACCAAGAAATTACTGGTCCCACAGCCGCCTGGCAGCGAGTGGATTGAACTACTCTGACGCACGCATGCATGCAGCATGCACGCTTCACATACACACTAACGCACACATACATATTCACGCACCACGCACACACGTATACAAAAGTTGTATTCTCTGTTTTGACTTCGAAGCCTACAATGCGACTGTGACGTCCAACCTTTTGGGTCTCTCAGGGTATACTCGTATAAATAAAACAACCATTGAATGCTATTAGCTCAGGCGCACAGACGTGACCTCGCTCACCGACAGCTAGCCGGCGACTGCCTAGTGGCTGTCGGTTCGCCTGAACACAGCTGCTACCCTCGCGTATATATTTGTGGTGGCAGTCCGTCACATCTCTCCTTTCTTTTACAAATTACATAATATTTTACAAAATTACAGTTTTACTTTAACGGTTTAGTTTACAAGTTTACACCGAGACATTAATATTTAAGTGGTGCATTTTATTCCATACATTCATAAGAATATCCTTATTTATCTAGAACAGAATTTAGGAATACCTCATCAAATTGACGAAAGCCATGTGACTAAGTTTAACTTATCTCTCTCTCTCTTTTTCCAATTATTTTTTGTTAACACTAAAATTACCTTTATTACATTTACCTCTAGGAGGTTGTATGTCACAATCATCTGAAACTCGGAATAAATTATACACCGCTTATGATTATGATTTATAAACAGGTGAAAGTGAATTTTCCTGCAATATTTTTTTACTAAAATTACATTGTGAATTGTCAACCTTATACTAGTAATATGGATACCCAAAATATTGGTAACATATGTAGTAAAACTTGCCAATGTAATAATCTATAGGATTAGGCGGTTTTTTGGACCATTATAAGATATAATTTATTTATTTCTCGTCTTAGCTTATTAGTATTCATTGAGGTAATGTATTGAAAAGTCATCGCGATCCAACGAATTAAAATCCGATCCGGTCAATTTCTTACAACTTTCATTTTTACCGTTTCAGATTTGTTTGTTTTTTTTTTTTTTTTTTTTTTTTTCTTTTTTTTTTTTTTTTTTTTTTATGCAAGATTTTCATTACTTACTTATTACTTAAAATTTTAAACATCATTAGGGGTACAATACCCCATACTAGATATCATAGTCATAGTATATACTGAAGTATTATGGTTTAGTATTGATCTCAGATTAGTTTATTTCCTCAGTGTTAAGTGAGACCTAGTTGCTACATTCGCAGATTAAAATTGAAAATTAGATGAAGGTGTATTTCCTGTTTATTATATTATTCATTATTTAACTGCTGAAATGTAGCAATTCAGGCAAAGTTATCTCGTATTTTAAAATCTCACTTCTATACAATCGTTACAAAAGTTTATATGGAAATATACAACCTCTATAAAAAATATTTAGTTTGGTGGCCCTTTTCCGGTAACCTATTACACCGCCAAGTTTTTAGGTAACCTTTATTATTTGATTTATTTATTTTCACAAGAACGGTTAATACCAATTACACTTGTGCAAAATATTCTTTGATTTGATGTATCTACTCGTATTACTTCGTAGTATGCAACTTGAAGAGATCGATATTTTATTCCACAGAGGCGTCCTAAATACCTTTTTGGCCATACATTATACACTTGTTAGCGTTTTGAAATATAGATAGTACTAGTACTTGATGAGAAGAAACCCCAGTCTGTTCTCAGTTTCCAATTTTGGGTTTATGTAAATTTTCACCAAATATACGTTATTCTATTATAAACCACGGACGATTATCAATTTACTAACTACCAGCTACATGGCACAAGTGTAGCTAAAGCAATACTTATTATAAGAATATTAACTTGTTCTCATTTAATTATTCCCGGCATTTCTTGGCAAATCACCGTATTAAGATGAGGTATTCAGTTAAAGAACTAAAATTTGAAGATAAATGATTAACTTTTATATATTTGCTCTTGTCTAACAGCCAAAAGAAAGGTCATATGTATTTCTAATTTGATTTGCATGGCATTATTTAATTACGTTGACTGCTAGCACATAAATATGTTTATAAAAAAATATTTAAAGCCAATTTTACCGTCCTTGCTCCAATACATATTTTCCAGATTGCCCTTGGCAATCTAACCATCAATAAAAAAGGTATCTGAATATTTTTATTTTACTTCATTATTTTCTTGAGACCTCATCTCAATCAGCAATTATTTTGCTATACCCACCTTATGGGATTGGTTTATAAAATTAGCACATGCTATGTTTTTTTTTTTGTTTATTATTATTATTATTATTTTTTTCCCACATTATGGACTTGCTTATAAACTAGCATACAACTTCTAAAATTTTACCCACATTATGGGTTAGCAACTGACGCTTTGTACTAACTCACATCATGAGCAGAATCAATTATTTATTCATTTTCTTTGACTATTTATATGACATGCATTCCATGTCATAATTGTGTATTAACTCACATCATGAGCAAAATCAACTTTTTATTTACTATATATGTGACATGCATTCCATGTCATAACCACATTTTGGTCTATTTATTTGCTATTCATGTGACATGCATTTCATGTCATAACCACATTTTGGTCTATTTATTTACTATTTGTGACATGCATCCCATGTCATAACCACATTTTGGTCTATTTATTTACTATTTATGTGACATGCATTCCATGTCATAACCACATTTTGGTCTATTTATTTGCTATTTGTGACATGCATCCCATGTCATAACCACATTTTGGTCTATTTATTTACTATTTATGTGACATGCATTCCATGTCATAACCACATTTTGGTCTATTTATTTGCTATTTGTGACATGCATCCCATGTCATAACCACATTTTGGTCTATTTATTTACTATTTATGTGACATGCATTCCATGTCATAACCACATTTTGGTCTATTTATTTGCTATTTGTGACATGCATCCCATGTCATAACCACATTTTGGTCTATTTATTTACTATTTGTGACATGCATCCCATGTCATAACCACATTTTGGTCTATTTATTTCACTTTATGTTAATAGCATAACCAGATATACATCATATATCACTAGTTATGTGGAACTCGGGGAGATTTCGCTCCTTAGCATTTGACTTCATGTTAATTGCATAAACTGAAAACAATTTCTAATTTCCAGTTTATGAGAAACTCACGGAGTTTTCACTCCTTAATATGTTACGTCTAGTTTAATTTGCATAAACTGAAAACAATGTCTACTTTCCAGTTTATGAGGAACTCGAGGAGTTTTCGCTCCTTAGCACTTGGTGGGGGTGTGGTGATATCTGGGATTTTTTGAAGCGACGACAAAGTTTAAATCATCGTAACGAAACAAATTATTTTATTGATTATTATTGTTCCGTGTTATTTTTAACGAAGAAGGAGCCTTTTAGGATGGAGCGAGCGCATAGCTCGTCCATTACAATGGTCCTAGAAGGCCTGATGAGCCTTTCAAAAGAATACAAAGAGGTCGCTATTCGTAGCGGGAATATACTTTAATAATTGACTTTAGTCTCGTAGCTTAGTGCTCAAAGCAGTCTAGCGTTAATAGAGAGATCGCAGGTCCGAGTCCTGTCGGGGGCTACAGACGAATATGATTTATTTTTCCATTATATTCTTTCTCTCTGTATCATATCATATAATTTAAGGTTTTTATTGTTAGTACCAACCAAAACTCAGTGCGTTGGTTTACTACTACTATTACTTCATATCATATTACACACTTCATTTTGCCAGTAGGTACCAGTTGATCAGTCAACTTACTACTGTAGAATTTGTTTATCTTGTAAGTACCAACTGCAACATAGGTACCTAGGTGTACGTATGCCATACAGTTTACTTCTTATATTGATTTTATTTGTTAGTACCAGTTGATCAGTCAACTTACTACTGTATAATTTGTTTATCTTGTAAGTACCAACTGTAGCATAGGTACATAGGTGTACGTATGTCATACAGTTTACTTCTTATATTGATTTTATTTGTTAGTACCTGTCTATACAGACTTACTACTCAATCAGTTACATTACAGGCACATCTTTTGCCTACACCATGTACTTTGTTATTGACTTACTTTCGGATTCATTAGGAGTTCATTGGGTTATCGGTTACTGCAGGGTTCACGTGTCAACCCATACAGGTATCTAAAATAACAAATCTTGACATTTGTAACAATAACTCCACTGTTCTCTTTTCACGACAATGCCAACACCTTCTCAACTCTAGACACAATTCCATTGTCATCTAGTGCAATCCAAATTAATCAGGCTATTGAAAGCACAAAATAGCCCTGCAACTTTCTTACAACCTTTTTACACGGAACAAACAATAAGTTTCTATAACACTTTTCGTGTAGGTAGTGTAGTAGTAGGCTACTTAAATTGTATAAAGTTATTATTATTCGTGTAATCAGACATTTTATCACTTTATGCGCCTTAGTTGCACTTGGTTTATATAATACACATTTGTACAATTTATTTTATATGCATATGGTAGATATTTGTGCTCACTGGCACCTTATATGCACTTGGCATATGATATATATTTGTACAATTAGGCGGCTTTGTGCGCATATACACACATTCCTACACCGAGGTATATTCTTGTTTAGTGCGTACCTATTTAGTGTACCTATATAATACTCGTACGCTACTTGAATAAATTAATCGCGGTTTAGATCTATCCAAAGAACCCTACTCACACTTTTTATTATAGTGCTAGTCCATTTTTATTTTTATTTTTTATTGAAAGAAGGTGCTTATATGTTTATCGGTCAATCAACTTTTCTTGTCCCTTAGCTTTTCTTCATGGTCAGTTACCACAACATGTGATTTGGTAAATTCTGTAAGTTCTTATAGCCAGATAACCTCATTTCCTAGACACACAGTCTATTTGAACATATATGTTGCATCCTGCAAAACGTATTTTAGCAGAAAACATGGTTGTCTAGGGTACAAATACAATTTTCATACAAATCGGGGACATTTTACCTTCCTGGCAACTGGTGCAATTGAGGGCAAATGAATATCTCTTATTAATACAGATGTCATTTAGTTTCACGCTATAATTAATTGAGTAAGGCAGACAGGCAGGTTAGACAGCAAATATTAGAGACGAAGAGGACACTAAAAAGTTGATTCACCTCTATGCTTTAATAAATACCTTCTGCTGTGGCGTCAAAATACTACGAGTACCTACCCAAGTACTTAAACAAAAACATTTTCGTGAAGTCTCGGTAGTAAGTTGAGGTATCGGTTTTATTCCTACCTCACTGCGAGATTAAGTTTAGGTCTGCACCTGCAAGGCGCATAATATATCTACGCACAATTTCCATCTATAGGCACCAATGCTAAAGTACTTCTCGTATACTCATTTATTCTGTATTTTCTGCCACTCTGTATATTAGCATTTTGATATAGTAAATCAACCAATATTATCATTCCTAGTGCTCATATTATCTTATTATAAACAGAATACAGCGTATTTCAGTGGATACTTATAATGTATTTTGGTACCCACTCGTTAATTATACCTACATGTAGCACTACATAGGTTACAACGACCTTTTAGATAATTAGGTACACTGAATAGTTGTTATGCCTTGATAACCTTTATTTTATTGACACACACGGGCTCGTATTTCCTCTTCCTTTCTTTTTAGCGTTTTTAATAAACCCAAGGAAAGAGTTAAATATGATTTGTCACTTACTCGAGGACTCGTCGCCATTGTGACGTCCAACCTTTTGGGTCTCTCAGGGTATACTCGTATAAATAAAACAACCATTGAATGCTATTAGCTCAGGCGCACAGACGTGACCTCGCTCACCGACAGCTAGCCGGCGACTGCCTAGTGGCTGTCGGTTCGCCTGAACACAGCTGCTACCCTCGCGTATATATTTGTGGTGGCAGTCCGTCACAGCGACTATCAAAGTTAGGAAGAAAACGTTTCTAAAACATGATATAAATCACATTTTAGTTACCTAAGTACGCTTCCCTTCATACTTTGCCAGTCACATTGTAGGTTTCAAAATAATCACACAACTATGAAATGGATCTGAAAAGTGAAACATGCAACATTCATAAAAGTATTTATTAAACTTAACAAATAACAAATTATGTAACAAGAACTTAACAAAGCACACCCTTTTTAACAAAAAACACGAGACAAGGACGAGATCATAAAGTAATATACTTCATTTATGACGAGATTAAGCTTCAAAACATTAGATTAAATCTCCTGGACCAGATTTAACAAATCCACGTACAGCCGATCTACACTGCATATTACTCAACCTCAAACTATTTACTGCACACATACCTAGATATTATTTTTATAAATAGATAGTGGACTCGATTCTACAGTGGCCTCTAAACTTCCTAATTTTATTTAGGTGTCGCTAAAACACTTTGCTATTCTATGAGCAGCTGTCATAATCAAATGACAGCGCTAATTTGAATCTGACGTTTCTTATTTTAGGCGGTCTATACAACTTACTTAGCTGCCTAAATGCTATTCTAAATATGTCGTTTTTAATCTGCCGCTTAAATTATGTCTAAATATTAGACAATTTAGTTTTAGGCTAGTTAAGCCATGTGCACGTAGAATCGGGTCCACTGTGGCTAAAACTATTCTTGATTTTATTTAAATATGATTTAAATGTGTTTTCATTCAATGTTTTTTATAGACAATACATTGACATTTACTTACTGACTGACACGTAGGTATATATATATATACTATACTTATTATATATATATACTTCATCTAAAACCACAAAGGCCGAACAACAAACACAATTCCATATTAATGAGATATTTGTTCATGTTCAGTTAAATAAAATGGATACTTAATAAATTATATCTCAAAACATAAAAATATATTTTATTTCATTTCAAAATCTTAAAATTTACTGTCGTGGGTCTATTGTACTGACATCTATTTCCATTTTCTGTCAACAACATTAAATACAGCGATCCGCTTCGCCAGAGATGTCACTTCTTTCCATACAATCAATCGGCGTGTCGCCTCTTTTCTAAGTTTCCAGCCCCTGTTTTAGATGATATTGACAACTGAAAAGTCAGGTGTCAAGAGACGATTAAAAAATCGGTAATAATAAATCCGTAGTCAATTATATTAATGTGAAAATGCCACCCACTATTAACGATGAAATTCGTCATAGAATTGTGACAATGCACCAGCAGGGTCTTAGTATTCGTGCAATTTCGAGGGATCTGCTCCTATTGGTAAGTTTGATGTCTGATAAGTCTTCAGAATATTAAAAGGAAGTAAAAATCATACTAATTTCGAGTTTATATTTTAGCGAAATACCGTTGCGTTATGGGTAAACCGATATGCTGCGGAAGGGACTGTTGCCGATCGTCGGCAAAACAATCATCGTCCTGCTGCTTTAAACCGAATGCAGCGAACAGTAATGCTTCATGGTTACGAGCAAAATGGATTCACACCCACTAAGATGTATGCAGAACGGTTCGATGTGGATTCCAGAACCATCCGAAGGCATCTGCATTCAATGAACTTACATCACCGAGTTCCGGCTTATAAAGTCGATATGACGGATGATCATAAAATCGCCCGCGAAAATTTTGCCAACTGGTTCCGAGATTTCGATTGGACTTCAACAATTTTCACTGACGAGAAAACGTTCCATTCAAGCGAACACGGTCGCTTACATTTATGGCGGTATAATGCAACACGATATGACATAGAGCATGTCATACCAAATAGAGAATCAGGCAGAATTGGTGTGAATATGTGGGGTTGGATGAGCTCCGAAGGTGTTGGCGAACTCGTCCAAATGCCACCGCGTGCAAATGCCCTCAACTACCTACATTAGCATTCTGGAAGAAGTAATGCTTCCTTCCGTTAGAACGGTCTATCCAGAGCACGATATGCCGAATATAAATTTCGTGCATGATAACTGCTCGATTCACCGTGCTAGAGTCGTTACCGCGTGGTTAAATGCACACCCAGCCATTACGGTAATTCCGTGGCCGTCTAAATCTCCGGACTTGAATCCCATAGAAAATCTATGGGGTTTAATGGTGCAGCGGTGGGATCACCGTAATGAACGTAGGGCTGATGTTTTGGCTCAACATTGCCAAGTTGTCTGGGAAAGTATGCGAGGAACAGACATTGGCACAAGATTAGTCGCCTCTATGCGAACACGATTACAAGCTGTTTCGGACAGCCATGGAGCATATACTAAATATTAAATTTTAAAATAAATAAGTTTTTGCTAAAGGTTGAATTTTTATTAGGGGATGTATACTAACTCAAATCAAAATTAATGGCTCATAATTATCAAATCTATTGAATTGATAATTATGGGCCATCAAATAATTAATAAATGGCTGATTAATCCATCATATCCGACTGTATGTTATCTCTATCATGCTGTTATTTGGCAAATAACTAGAAAGAAATATCATACCGTTACATATTTTTGCGAAATGTGTATACATATTTTTGGCGATTTGGATATTAAATTTACTCTGACAAAATATAACTGACATATATCGCAACTGTCACAATGTGATGGATGTTACTCGTATTATATTGTTCTATTATGTTGGTATCAATCTTTACTGTTGCTATAGACACGTTAAAACGTCGCCATGGTGAGGCTGCAGCATGTATAACACGGCTAAAACATGAACAGCGGCAAGTGGCTCATTGATTAAAGTCCGTGACTGTACGTATTCTTGCGAATAAACATTTCTATTTCTATTTCTAATAATAAAGTTGGCAACCGTTCTTCTGGTTATTGAGTTTCGGGAAAACGATAATGTGGGAAAACAAACCAGCGAAACTTCAAAAGTATGGTATACAAAATATATGGAATGTAAGAATTCGGTTAACCGTTTTCGGACAAGTGAATATCGGGCAAGTGTCTTTCCAAACTACGATAGGTGGCATCGATCTTTTTGGACATGACCAATGCCTTCGATTTCGTAAATCACGCTAAACTTCTCCGTAAGCTCGAAATCTATGGAGTGAGGGCGAAAGTTCTTGATTGGATTGAGGATTATTTAAAAAATAGAAGGCAATGTCTCGAAACCAACAGAACAACACGCTCGAGTAAGAACATTCTCAAACAAACATATAGAGATAATAAAAAGAAGCGAAGGCGACAGACACGACTGACAGGACGGGAAGGAAAAGCAGTGGTACAAGCGGACGGAAAATTCAAAGCAGCAGACATCCGAATCCCTCTATTTATCACAATGTAGACAAGCAAACGAGTGAAGCGGATATTCATGATCATATAAAGCGGAAAACGGGATTGTCTGTAACGCTTAAGAAAATAAACATGAAAAAGCCAAAGCGATACGACGCGTACAAAATTTTTTGTATGTACAGTCAGCGTCAAAAGTAAGTGAACAAAATCAAGGTACCAAAATTAATAGACACGTGTAGTACCTAAAGAATCACAGCATTTAAAATTTCAGAATTATCTGACATGTTTAAAGTTTATAATAAATGGTTATGGTAATTATGCAAAAGTAAATAAAGGATGTCCCAGAAGTAAAGAGACAACTTTTTAATGTCGTATTGGCCGAAAACAAAGAAAAATAACTGTCATGGCGACCGTCAAAAGCAAATCTATCAAATTATTTGGCATTTGCATATTGGTTTCATATGATTTTCAAAAATGAAACGGGCTCAATAAGAACTATTCGCGAAGCGAGTTATTCAATATTATGAGTGTAATGGTCAAAAAGACACAATACACCATTTTACACAAGAGGGAGCGAGAAGAACGAGTTTATACGAATAAAACGTTTTGAAGAAACAGAAGAGCAAAATTTCAAAAGTCTACCGGGAAGACCACGTGTAGTTTCTACGGCTCGAAACTGAAATAAGGTAAAAAGGGTGTTTGAACAGACTCCCTCGATATCCGTCAGAGCCGTGGCGGATAAATTAAGATTATCTAAGTCTAGTGTATCTAGAATTAAAAGACACGACCTAAACATGAAAGCCTATGCAAAACTATCTGCTCTCAAATATATTAAAGAGGAGGTGCGTGCTAAAAAAGGATGTCGTAAAGTCTACGCGAAAACATTGAAAAAAATACTTATCATTGATGATGAGAAATATGTACCGGTGGACCCGAGCGATGTGCCTGGCAAACAATATTTCCATTCTACCATTCGAGACGCTGCAGATTATATGCAAAGGGTCTTGCCAAAGGCTAAATTTTTCAACAAATATCTCGTTTGGCAAGTGATTGACCAAAACAGCAATATATCTGAACCTTATATTTGTACTGGATCCATGAACTCAAAGGTTTATCTCAAAGAGTGCATTATTAAACGATTTATTCCATTTATAAACAAACATCATCGTCAGGAAGACGTTCTGTTTTTTGTGGGAACAAAATATGCAATTTTCCAATATTTACTTTTTACTTTTGTATGAGATCTAATACTCTTTAACAAAATCTTTTGTAGTACATTCTTCTTTATTCGAAACTTTTCAAAGAAACAAAAAACATTCTGTCTTAAGTGTCTAGATAGAGTCACTGTATTTGTCACGGGAATGTACTCGACGAAATTATTTGAATTTGTTGTATTATCATCTTATCTGAATCATTAAAGCTGCTACCTACTTGAGACACAATAGCTAGGTATAATCATTATATGTTTAGTCAATCATGGAATCTATTGAAGATCATGATAGTTGTGTAATCTGATCCGTTTTTCTTGAACAGTGAAAAAGTAAAACCAGTGTTGCTAAGAAATGGGTATCGTTTTTATTTTGGTTGCAAAAATAAAACTGGCACAACAATTTGGAGGTGTGTTCACCGTAATATGTGCAGTGGATCAGTGACATTAGATGAAAAGAGAGTAAGTATTCTGCGAGAAGGCAAACACACCTGTTCAGTGAGTGCAACGGACAACAAGGTGCAGGAAGCGATCGACAAATGCCGAAAAAGAGCAAGATCAGAATGTACTCCTGTTAAGAACATATACGATGAAAGTATCAAAGATTTAATTGACAAAGGAATGAACTTTGTAGCAGCAGTGCCGGCGTTCGAGTCGCTAAAAAGTGGGCTTTACCAATGCAGAAAAAAATAATACAATGTAAATAAATTGAAATTTAACACAGTCAGTGAAATTTTTTAATAATAATTGATGGCTGCGATGATAACATTTTAGTGTTTATGACTGCGGATGCTATGAAACTACTTCCATCTGTAGAAGATTTTTTCGGAGACGGAACGTTCAAATCTTGCAAGAATCCGTTTTACCAAATTTATTCCATACATGGAGATATTAACAGTACTGAAAATTCACCAAACATATTTCCGCTGATATATGTCTTACTATCCAACAAATCGGAAGATACTTATACTAGAATGCTTAGTTTAATATTGCAGAAAGTTCCTAACTGGGACCCGAAAACTTTTCGAATTGATTATGAAACTGCAATGATGAACGCAATCCAAAAAGTTTTTTCCCACGCTAAATGCAAAGGATGTTTCTTTCATTATACCCAGGCGGTTACACGAAAAACAAAATTGTTGAACATGGACAATCTCACTGAGATAAAATTTACGTATTTAACAACAGTCTTAGCTCTTTTGCCCAGTCACTATATCCCGGAAGCATGGTTAACTATTAAAGATACCACAAAACAAACAAATAATATAACATTATTCATCGAATATTTTGAGAAGCAGTGGTTGACGCCCAAAATGATGCAAATGTTGAGTTGTTACGGAGACCAGTATAGGACGACGAATAGTGTGGAAGCCTGGCATAAAGTCGTTAATAGGGAAATTGGCCCTCTCAAGGACTCGCTTGTTTACGTGGTTTCATTTTTAAAACAGGAAGCAACACGTAACGATTTTAAAAAAATACGTGCGATTCATCACATAGAGATGAAAAAGAGTAGGGCCCACACAATGCAGGAAAAATAAGAAAATTAAAGAAATTTTGGATGAACTTCTAAACGACAAAATTTGTGTTTTAGAATGCTTGAACCAACTAAGAGTATTACCTCTTTTTAAAAAGAATTACTTTGCGATGATGACGTTTTAACAAGTGAAGAGGAACCAAAAAATTCTAGTAAACAAAACGATGAAATAAACAGAAATGATGGAGTTGATGAAATATATAAAATATTGGCTAGTGAATAAACTTCAAGTTGTTTAAGATAATTGAGTTTTTATTTAAGTTCATAATGTTCTAACGGAGGTTTTTTTTTGTTCATAACTCGCTTATTTATGTTGAAGCTGTATGATTTCATTAAATGTTCTATTAATCAAACTGTTTTCTTATTACATAACAAACATTTTTGAATTTGTACAAATATGGATAAGTAGTCATTGAATGTTGTACAAACTTGCACTTCTTATGCGTTTGTACAAATATGGAAATTGTACCAATGTGTCCGAAGTCACAAAGACGGCCATATGTATCATTTCGCAGCAATTTATCGAAATATGTGGTAGCTCTCCCTTGCAAAGTTGTCTACAAGTTAAAAATATACAATTCGAAACTTATATGTAAAGATAGATTCTAATAATTTTTACGTAAAAAAACCGACTTCAATGAGTTATACTTTTCGTAATTTTTCCTGTCTGTGTTATATGACGTTGCTTCTTGCCAAATTTCAAGTTTCTGAGTTCACGGGAAGTACCCCGTAGGTTTTGCGAGTGTCGAAAAAATCTAAAAATGGCAGCATAAACGACTGTATCTTTTGATTGCGTTGGCTTTTAAGTTTGACACAACAACAACACACCGTCATTATAGAAACGTCAATCCAGCTATTTGGACATTAAACGACTCTATCTTTTTCCACCATGTAGATAGATTACATGTACATGAATAACACGGATTTTTATAACGTGCTTTATTCAGAGAATTTTTAAATTATACTTACAGCAGTTTCTGCGTTATTAACTTAAATTAAATCACACTTCAAAACAATATAGGAACTAAATTCGTGTGTCCTCCATAATTGTCAATTATACACTGTAGACGTTCCCTCATAGAATCGACCATATTTTTGCATGTCTCTGTTCCTCGGTAGTATTCCCATGACTCAAAAACGTGGTTACGAAAAGCGTTTAGTCGGCGAGGAGTTGTTGGATACCATGTCTGGACCATTAGCCCCCGTAAATTTTCAATTGGATTGATATCTGGTGATTTAGGTAGTAAAGGCAAGGCAATGATCTCATCACGATGGTCTCTCAACCACGCTTTGGTAACTCGTGATGTGTGTACAGAACAATTATCATGTACGAAATATAGTGGAGCATTATTATATTAGGGTAGCAGATCGCTGCAGTAGGCAACAAACAATCTTGCAATATGTTGATGTACCCCTGGGCATTCATACATCCACCGATCTCTACTAATTCTCCGGGACCAGCTGCCGACATCCAGCCCCAAAACCCAAGGTTTAGTCGTTCACTTGCGGTGACATAGACAATGTTACGGTCAAGATATCTCGTACTATCTGGTCTCCACAAAGTTAACCGTCCACTTTCATTAGTTGTAAACGTCTTTTCGTCGGTGAATATCACATTCTGAAAATTGTAATTACGATATTCGTTGGCAAATTTTAACCTCTCTTCCTTATGTAAAACTGATGAAGCAGGTTTGCGAGCAGGTTGACGGTAGTGCAGATTGGCCTCGTGTAATATTCGTAGCACTGTAGACCGGGAGATATTGTAACGAGTAGCTAAATCCGCGACTGGTAGAAAGCCATTTCGTCTCACTCTTTGGACTATTTCATCACGAACGGTAATGGATGTAACTTTAGGCCTTCCAGTTTTTTTTAGAACATTGAGGTGACCTTCACTTTCCCATCGATTAATCCAGAGCACAACAGTATTTCGTGCAACACCAACACGCCTACATATGTCGGGTACTGGCAAACCATCTTCGTGCAAAGTTACAATCCTATGTCTCATGATCTGTTAGATGATGAGACATGACTAAGAAGTATTACTTATCAGGTATTACTTGTAATCTAATTGATTAGATATCTTGAGTAGTATTATAGAAATATCGCTTCAGTAATGACAATGTCACTTGATGAAAATCTAATTGACAAAAATATTTTAAGTTTAGAATTATTTAGAACAAAGATCTCTTTCGATGCATTACAAAGAGTTTTTTCCATGTGGCCAGTGATTTTCTTTTATAACATGTAACCTGCCTGAAGTTACAAATAGGTAGTGTAAGTACGTAATATTTTCGCTAATCTTGACTCTAAACATCCAAATCTTCATTCACTTAAGTGTGAAGTGTTGACACGTGCAAAACATGGCGTTTCTTGTCGATTCTTTATATTCATTGTGTTTAACAAAAATCAAAGCTGTCATGAAAGACTATATGCATGATATATCTTGGGTAGTTGTAAAAACAAACCAAACAAGGATTTTTCAGCAACCTTTGCCGAAATACGTATTACGCGATGTTTTCCTGGATTATGTCCACGACATAAACATTAAGATAGACAAACTTGGAAAAAGAGCAGATAATCTTCATTGGCATATGGCATATGTATACATAACTGCCATTATTACGGGTTTATGGGCGATGAAGAAATTTATAAATAATAATTTATAATATATATATATAATAAGAAGACGAACTTGAACCCGCATTTTTATTTTGTAAAATATGTGGTAGTCCATGTTTTATACAATGTCGTCATACAAGTAATTGTAATTGTCTCGAATATGTGACTAGTTTAAGTAAATATAGTAATTTGAATGAATTATTATTATAATTTGGGTATTACCTTGGACCAGACGCTTTCTTGGTCACCCCATATAGCTGAGGTGAGTCAGAGGATCTTTAGATCCCTTCACTCCCTATGGCGTCTCCAGCATTTCCTTCCTCTTCGTACCAAGTTGACCCTTACTCAATCACTTTTGCTTCCTCTTCTGGATTATGGCGATATTGCGTTTCTGAACCTCAACGAGGAGCTACTTGATAAGCTGGAGCGCCTACAAAATGTATGTATCAGATATATATTTTGTCTACGCAAGTATGATCATATCTATGAATTACGTTCTGATGGCGAATCGGTAACCATCGAAGGTCACCGATTCGCCGGCGCAGGGACGTGCATATCCTGTCAGTACTTTTCAACACACTGTTCAGCCCTACTTCCCGTCCTTATCTTTCTGAGCGGTTTAGTTATATGGCAGACGGCAGTGGCCACCGCATGCGGTCGAGTGCTAACCTTACTCTTGCTGTACCGTCTAAAAAGACGCGAACATACTCTAGATCTTTTACCGCGCGCGCTGTTTAGTTGTGGAATGAGTTGCCTTTGTCGCTGAGACAGTCGCGGTCCGTTGCGTTGCGTCACTTAAGATGAATTTGAAGAAGTTGTGGCTTTCCAATGACTTGTGAATTGGTTGAATATAGTATTTATTTATTTATTGTATATTTGCGATATATATATTACATATGTTAGTGTGTATTATATTTTATATTGTATATTTATATATTTATTGGCATGTTTTTATTTGTCTAGGATTAATACCTATTAGGTTTTGTTTTCATTTTCTCTGTGTTTTTGTACACGGTATAAGTTTGCCTATCTCGTTCTACCTACCTTCCTCTCAATTGCTCCAAGGTTAGCTGGAAGAGATCCCTTATAGGGATCTTAGGGGGGGGGGTTCGCCTTTGTACTTTGATCTATTGTGTGACATGTATATTCTTTAACCTGTTATTGTGTACAATAAAGTGCTTACATACATACATACATAATTTATAATTTGTGACTTTTTATGTGATTAATTGGTTGTTTTTATTGATTAAAGCGTATTATTTCAATGCTTTCTGTTTATGTGTTTGTAATCTCTGAAACGAGCTCTTCAACACAACAAGGAGGAAATCGTCAGGAAATGTACTATTTGACTAGCATAGATAATGAAATGATACTTAGTCAAATAATTATGATACCTATGTAATGAAAATGATCTATTTATTAAATTGAAATTTTAGTTTATTTTGACGTTGGTGATGGTTATATACTTTTGACTCAAAAGCTATGTCAGAGAATTCTGGCCATTTAAACCGTTACATTTATTTGAGAATTTCATATGCTGAGTTACTTTTGATGCTGACTGTACCACACACCAAAGTGTCGTTATTTATGGATAGTGCTATGTGGCCCGAAGGAATACAATTTCGTCGGTTTATCTATTTTAATAGGAGCACATATGAATCGGGAATGCGAATGACGGGATCAAAAATTGGGACAAATAAAACTGTGCAGTTTCAACTGTATGTAGATCGGTAACAAGATCGGTAGAATGTGTTAAGTCGTTGTGTCGGAGGGCCCAGATTATATGCTTGCAAGAAACGTGGCTGTTGCCGGAAAATATACCTTATCTTGGAGGCATAGATCAGTATTTTGCGTACGCAGGGAAATCAGCTGTTGACATGAGTGCCAGCTTATGTGTAGGCCGGCCGTACGGTGGCTGTGCTATTCTGTATGACACGCGTGTATTAGTGCGCGCTTAGTAGCTATAAGATTAGATCTTCCGGAGCGTAAACTTTTGGTTTGGTTGGTGTTTTCGGTCTATATGCCTATGGACTCGGCTGAGGCACTTACTGAGTTTGCTGAGTGCTTAGGAGAAGTCGCTGCGATAGTGGAGGAATGTCAGATAGACTACGTGTACATACTAGGTGACTTCAATGCGCACCCTGGTCGGAGGTTTGGCAAAGAACTGATTAAATATTGCACTAATTTAAAGTGGAGATGTGCGGACATGGAGTGTTTTGGTTATGACTCGGACACAAACACAGTCAGTGAGATAAGTGGATTTAGAAGCTGGCTGGATCATTGCCTGGTAACTGAAGCGGCTTGGAAAACAGTCGTACACGTTAAAGTCCACTGCGATGTGTATTGTATTGGAAAGCTAGAAATAAAATGTAATTTAGGATTAATGACGGCTAAAAATAAGGTTAGTAGTTCAACATTAAATTCAATTATTTTGGGGGAAGGACCTCTGAGCAGTTGACATGTTTTAAAAATATATGTAATGAAAAGCTTGGATCTATTGATTTTCCGGACGAGTTTAAAGAGTGTAGTCACAAGCAATGTAATAATTTAGATCACAGGTTGATTATTGACAAGTTATATGCAAAAATTATAAGTATTTTAAGTGAAGCCGCCACCATTAGTTATTCTATAAAAAAGTGTTTTAAACATAAACAAGTTGTTGGCTGGAACAAGGATGTACGACAGGCCCACTCGGAGGCTCGACTTGCATTTGAAAATTGGGTTTTGTGTGGTAAACCGAATGTAGGATCTGTGCACGATGAAATGGTAGAGTCTAGGAAGGTTCTTAAGCGTAAGCTTAAGTGGTGCCAAGACAACGCTGAACAAATTAAGATGAACATTAGCGATGCATCACTCAAAAAAGGACTTTCCTAGTTTCTGGAAAAATACCCGTAAATTGAGCCCCAAGTCGAGTCTCCCTGTGAGCGTAGGGGGTATTAGCGAGCCTTACCAAATTGCTGAACATTTCAGGAAACATTTTAAAGTCGCGTCCTCAATGGGTACGGGAGGGGAGGTCCTTCAGGTTGAGCGGCAGTCTGTTGGGTCCTGTATGCGGATCACAGCAAGGGAGGTCGAGACAGTGGTGAAGAGCATGAAGCGCGGAAAATGCTTGCCAAGAGTACTCGCCTTGCTCTTCACCTTCTTTGTCGGCCATTCGTATTTGCCAGATGATATGACGAGGACCGTTGTAGTGCCCATAGTCAAAAACAGGACAGGTGACACCGCTGACTTAAATAATTATAGACCCATTTCGTTGGCTACTATTGTGGCAAAAGTGCTGGACAGTGTGCTGGACAGGAAACTGGGGAAACACCTGAGTCTTCAAGATGCTCAGTTCGGTTTTAGGTCCGGACTCTCCACGGAGACTGCAGTTCTCTGTCTCAAGCACACTGTCCGATACTACACAGACAGGGAAACACCTGTATACTTGTGCTGCCGCGCCATTGCAGTGCATCAGGGATGTTTTGCGATGCGCACACGGATGCGTTTCACGCCATAATGCGTAAGCGTGTCGCGTCCCTGCTGAGGCGCCTGCGCGGCAGCCCGAACAGCCTCCTGCAAACGGTGTTGGCGCGCCTGGATGGTCCCTTCCTATTCCACTGGGATAGCTTGCATAGGGCATCGAACTGACTTGCAAATAGTAATATAATACCTACTAACAGTTTTTAAGCCCTTTATAACTAACGAATTATGGAAACACTTCCGAAATAAATTATTTGATTGATTAGATTTTTGATATATCTGAATTAAAACCAAATCAAAATGGAATCCATCAAGGGAGTATACTAGGTCCATTGCTATTCATTATTTACATCAATGACCTATCGAAAGCGACAACACATAAAACAATCATGTTCGTCGATGATACAACACTAATTGTAAAATGTAACAATAAATTAAATTTTGAATAAGACATAAATAAAATATGGTATCATAGAGCTGGCTTGATGATGGAGCTGGGAGTTTGCCATATCTACTGACTATGCGATGAAATAACGCCATTGCTTCGAGTTTTGGCTTGTTCGAGAAGTTTTGATAAGTAGCTCATCTATAATATTATTTGTAAATTTATATCTTTCAGGTGCATCAACATCATCCACTATTTCTGGCCAGAATAGGAGTGCGACTGCAGACACTGCGACAACAAATGCAGTAACTAATGTTGCCCTGACGAGAAAAATCAATAAAATTGCAATTAAGAACAATTACGCAGCACAGTTGAAAAAGGCCCTTACAATCGCAAAAAATACGTCATTCAAAAAGCACTGAATAATTTTACTACAGCTTACTTACAATTTTACTACTTTATTTTTTTTAACAATGATACAATTTAGAGAGATCAAAAAGCATAAAATGGACATAAAAAAGACAAGGTCGTGGCATGGTCCCTGTATAAACCTATAGATTTTTAAGGAAAACGTTCGTTCTACCATCACCGATTACTTTCAGCAGGATAATTTCGAAAGCATGCAAGCAGTTAGAAAAACATGCAAATAAAATGAATTCCACCTATTCGACGTCCTGTTATTCGGCAAGTTCGCCCCCTATTATATTATACTCTCATTTTGACGACAATTAAAGAAATTGAATATCAGGGTTTGTCAATGACGGCTGCATAATAAAGAAACAAATAGCGGACCACGCGTTGGTCTTTATGATAAGGGGTGTCCACAGGAACTACAAACAGCCAATATGTTGTATTTTTTGTGCTAGGACCACCCCTAAACTTGACATCGCCAACCAACTAAAAACAAAAATTAAACACTATTGGATTTAAAGTCTTAATATGAATCTTTTTGAAATTGATAATTAATGATTGTGCCTTCATTTGATCCACCGCATTTGATCAAAGGAATACGGAAAAAAATACTTGATAAAGAATTACAATGCGTTATTGACAAAAAACAGACATCTGCTAAATCGGACCATGTAATGAGAAACAATACAATACCATGGCCGCAGGATTCAGTTTCAAAACTAAGTCCGTTTGCTGTTTTTGTCTACAAGCTCGGATTGATTTTGTTTTTACGACGTTTGACTTGATCATATTGGACTTCGATATTACCGCATATCACGACGAACCTCGCTCACGTATACTGGACAAAATTGTTTCGCACCGGGACTTACACGGGTGATTTACTTTTATTTAAGACGTACAAATACACATACAGAGTGTAGGTACCTAAAATAGGATGTGAACCGATGAAGGGCATAACAGATGGCGATGGAGGCATAACAAGCGATGTTCAGAAAATAATCGATAAATTAAGTAACTGCAAAGCTCCAGGTATTGATGACATCAGGGTCCAAGATATAAAATATGTGAAAGAGGACTTCAGTATAATAATAGCCAGATTTATAAATTTATGTATGATAAAGTGTGTATATCCAGATCAATTGAAAAAATCACTTATTAGGCCAATATTCAAGCAGGGTTCTCATTTGAATTATTCAAACTACAGGCCTATTGCAATCTTATCAATAATCAATAAGATTGTTGAAAAGGTTGTAGTGGGGCAGGTGAGCAGTTTTTTAGAATGTAACGGTATTTTATCGCAGGCGCAGCACGGGTTCAGACGAGGGCGGAGCACCGCCACGGCCTTGACCCACTTCTCTGACTATGTAAACAGCTGCCTCGGCGGCGGACAGCAGGTCCTGGCGGTGTTCAAAGACTTCCGGAAGGCATTCGACACACTGGATCATGAACAACTGTTGCAGGCTATGGACGAGTGCGGCATACGCGGCCCCACAAACCAGTGGTTTAGGGAATACCTAAACAATAGGACCTTGCGTACTGTCATAAATGGGACGACCGGAGCCGAAGCCTGCGTCAGTCTTGGCGTGCCGACCGGCTCAGTATACGGGCCCGTCGGCTATGTCATGCATGTGAACAGTGTGTCGAATGTTGTCCGGCACTGCAGGGTCTATATGTACGCGGACGACATATGCCTGATGTTCGCTGGCAGGGATGTAGTCGACATGGTAGCCAAAGTGCAGGATGATTTTGAGAACATTACCAAGTGGGCGCATGATAATGGAATAATATTGAATATCAGCAAAACTAAATGTATGAGAATCTATTCACCGTATAATAAAAAAGCAAAACAAATAGCATCAAACGACATTAGCATTACAGGACATACTTATGAATGCCTGCACGGGAATAAAAATAATTGCACATGTAGTAAAATAGAATTAGTCGAAAGCTTCAGATACTTAGGATTATTAATTGATAAACAGTTTAATTGGAAATTGCATATTAATCAAGTATGTAATAGATTAAGATCTGTATTGGGTCAATTTTATCACTTAAGCAGAATAGTCAATAAGCGCACCCTGCACGTTGTCTACCATGCGCTTGCTGACTCAGTGTTGAGTTATGGACTCAGTTGCTATGGACGTACCTTCAAAACATATTTGGATCAAATAAAGCAACTGCAAATTATTATTAGGTTAATGAAATATTTAGTTGGAAGAAACACGAGGAATAGGTATAAACACCAGTATGATTCACTGTTCTCAATTTGTAAAATTCTCCCAGTGCATTGTAAAGTTACTTACTTAAATGTAATTAATACGTATTACACAGATGACTCTAAAGTACAAAAGAAAAATAATCGTATGACACGATCCTCTAAAATACTACAATTAAAACAACCTGTAGCCAAAAATTATTATGGACGAAGAACTCAAGAATACTTGATCCCCAAAATGTATAATGAGATTCCTAGGTTACTTGATAACCCGAAATTAAAAATAGGTAGCTTGAAAGAAATACTTAAACAAATATTATTAGATAAGTTCGATAACTCCTTACAACAACAGCAGTAAGTAACTATAAGTTAAGTACAGTTAGTTTATTACAATGTATTAAAGATTAATTACAGTCACAGTACCTCTGGCCACGAGTATTGTGACGAGTTGTTAGTTTAATTAGTTAGTTAATTAGTTAGTTCAAACAGCATTAAAACAAGGTAGTTTATAAGCACTGTTGTACTCCTGCCCCGCCAGTGGCTCATTCATCTGATTTGCACTTAATGGAAAATAATATGTTATGAGATATGAATGGGTTACGTCGGGCGGGTAGTGCAGCGTAATTTCTATGTATACCTACTTTTGTCATAAAACGAGCGAGTTCATCGCCAACAAACTGCTCCGCAGTTTGGCGAATTGATGTATTTACGGTACACATATTTTATATTTTCATGTTAAATAAATAAAAAAAAAAATAAAAAAAAAAAAGATATCGTGTTCTGATAAGAAAAAACTAAGTTTCTTTATTTTTTTACGCGATTTTTTGTTTACGTTTGTATGGTCAGGTCGCCCTAGTCGACCAACGCCCCATAGAAATGTTTAAAAAAATCGCGTATTTTTTTTTTCTCTTAGTTTTATCTTATCAGAACACGACAAATACCTGTTATGCCATTGATCGGTTCACACCCCATTTTTGGTACACTCTGTATAGTATCCCTATATGCGTAAATGCGTATTTTCAAAAACCTTACTAACTCCAATATTGATTTCAGGATGGCATCACCTTACATAAGTTATCTTATATCTCGGCATGCTGACAAAGAGGTAAGAAAGATGCACCGGCATCAAATACGAGATGCTTCTAACCCTTTTGAATTTTTGGAGCCTGAATTTCACTCTATATATGAGACCAAATAAGCGACCAGTTAAATGCTGCACAGAGCGACGGCTTGTCTGTCTACATAAAGGTGAGAAACCCTATAAAAGTATATGAAACAGTAATGTGGGGAACTTAAGCAAGTAATCTGGGGACACCGCCCCCGCCAAGTCGAGCAAAACAAAGACGGCCGTACCATCATTTTGTCGAAGCCACTCAGACCATTTTCAACATCCTGTAATTTTGTGCTGGCTAAAGCCAGAAACCTGGCGGTTCATGTGTTATTGGAAAAGAAATGTTGAAATCTTCACGTGGCTTGGCGGAGTACTAATTTTAAGTCTGTTAAATTTTGTTTTTAATGAAATTATTTTATATTAATTATTCGTCTTCATTAACTTTTCGTGCCTAAGAATAACGTTCATACGTAATATTCATTATATAATATTTACTCAAAACGGAGACGCGCTCGACCCCGTCGGCGAGCAAGACTCCTGTTTAAAGAATTGCCCAGAGACTGCTCAAGAACGCGCAGTGTGGAAACGGAGGGTCTTTGCCCAGCAGTGGGACACAACAGGTTCTTAACAATAATAATAAAAAAAAGAAAAAAAATGGAATAAAATAGCCTAGGATTTGGAAACTAAAGAATGTTACAATAGTGCCCATAGTTTTGTCTACCACTGGTGTCATCTTATAGCAGTTGCATTCCTCCATAAAAATCCTGTCATTACCGCCATCCTATTTTATTGTTATGCAGAAAGCAGCCATCTTAAAAACTTGCAGGATGGTCCGATTTTTTTTATAGAACGATATACAACTACCCAGCTCACAAACTCAAATACCCGCCTCAGTCACCCAAATACCTAGTTCAGACGACAACCAATCCCAAAACATACAAGAAATGTGATACGCTGTATGAATATGGGATGCACTTGGGCTTCGGTATTAAAATACTGAGAAAAGGAAAGAAAAATAATAGATATATTAATTGAGTTCACACTTTGAACAAAACTTGCATTATACGGAGTAGATGCTATATTTGTGTCGGTAGGTATGTTCATAAGTAAGTAAATGTCAGGCAGAATAGTGAATTTCCTTTGAACCAAATCTGCTATGTGTTGATTATGATGACAGTTATGTTACTGTACAAGTCATCCTTACTGTTATAATGAGGAATATACAGGGTGTTTGCTCCATCGTTTGCCAAATTAAAACGAGTTTGGGTCATAAGCTATCTTTTCCGGCCTCCAAAAAAATTTTATGTCCACTAGTATTTTTTTTGTATTCTTTTAAAATAATTTAGACATTTTCTATATGCTTACGCGTTTCAACTTGAATAAAAAAAAAAGAAGTGGTAGAGCCTAATTTTTTATTTTATTGTAATGTGTAATGTTGTACGGATCTATCAAAGTCAAAATTATTTGCAAGTAACGTCTACTTATTTTTTTATTAACCCTCAAAGAAAATTAAGATGCAAGAATTTCGTCTTGGGTAACTTTGATTTGCAACTTAAAAAAAAACTAGAATTGATAATGTTCTTAAAATTGTTTAAAAAAGTTCCATAGTCTTTCCTCTTTCTAATGATGTGCAATAATGCCAAAAAACCTTCAACGAACTTTATTAATTTGCCAATTTTGCGTCAGGGACGCACTAGGCTCGTAACCGGCAAGCGATAAAAATAGTAGATTACTGCAGAGGCCGTGAAGTAAGGGATTGCTGGACGAGATTGGGGTAGACGGCCGAGTCGTAGACGAGGCCGAATACAACGAGTCCAGCAATCCCTGTTCCGGCCGAGGATTGTATAGTACTTTTCTCAAACGATGTGAGGAAATATTAAAATTAAAATAAATACAAGGTAATCAATTAAATAAAAGGAAATTTGCGCCTTTTTTACTTTTTAAACATGCCATTTGAACAAGCCGTTCGAGCACCATGTTTAACCGCACATAAAGTATAGTACCATAGATTATTTTTATTTTTTCTATGAAGCAAGTATGCTTACAGTGTCTAGTGGTGGTTGGCAGTATGTAAATTTTCCTTTGTCAGTTTGATATTAGTAAGCAAATTTAAAAAGTTAGAGTAGCGGACAATAATGGTTTTACTTAGGGTTTTCATACATTACTTCTTGGCGTAAGGCCAAGAAGTAATGTAGGGAGCCATAAACAAGAAACTTCACGTCTTCATTTCGTGATATTAACGCGTACATTTCCGAGCATGTTTGAGAAAACATACTTTCGCTAAATACGAGTAGTAGGTAAGCTAGACTTGCAGATTGACGACTATCATACGAACGCACGCGTAGCATCTGAAAGGGTACCGCGAAACGAAAACAAACTTCGTACGCTATCTCCCTCCGTCGCTCGAATTTGCAAGTGCGACAGAGAGGGAGATACATCTGGGTTTGTAACCAAATTTCCTCTTTAATAACGACGAATGTCACGATGAATGCTGTCTGTATCCGGTGGGACTAATCTTTATGAGTTTCTGAAAACATTACATTGCAGGACAACCTTTTTTTTCTGAATCACGATTGGCCTGTTGGCACAACAGCTAGAAATTAAGACAACTCATTAAAAAAAACGCAATGCCGCGAACTTTCACGCTTCTAATCTTACTGTTTCTGTTAATCTTGTTATTGTTGAGTTTTGGTAATTTGATAATGGCTACATTCACGATTGAAGAATATGCGGGCATTTTGATGGCATACGGAAAAGCTAATGGTGTTGCACGAGCTGCGCAAAGAATCTACCAGGACCGATTCCCTACTAGACGCTTACCAACCCGCAACACTTTTCAAAACACTTACCGACGCTTACGCGAAACTGGGAATTTGAACATCAATGAAGTAAGAGGAATTGTGGTGCGACACAATGTTGAAGTCGATGAGCAAATTTTGGCACTGTTGGAGGAAGACCCGACTAGAAGCATAAGAAAAATAGCTGCTTTACTCGAAATTTCTATCTGGAAGGTGTGGAAAGTTCTTCGCCAAAATAACAAACACGCTTTTCATTACACTAAAGTACAAGGTATTACATTTTTGAATAAAAACTGCTATTGTTTAATTAACCCGTACACGCTAAAAAGAGGTTTACATGTAATGCAAATCGTCATCCGATTCACGTAGTAAAAATTAAAAATAAACTTGAAAATTTATTCTTGTGCGTATTTTATTAATTGCATACAGGTCTTGAAGAGAACGACTTAGGGAAACGTGTCCGGTTCTGTCGTATTTTGCTGCATACAGACTTAGACGATCGCGACTTTTTAAAAAGTGTTCTGTGGAAAGATGAGTCCAAATTTACAATTGAAGGGATTCTTAATGTACATAATCTGCACCACTGGGCACCGCAAGATGAAAACCCACGAGTAAAAAGACAGAGATATTTTCAGAGGGGATACAGCGTCAATGTTTGGGCAGGAGTCATTGGTGATAAAGTGATTGGGCCACACTACCTACCCGATAATCTAAACGGAGATAACGAGTACCTTGATTTTTTGCAAAATGAACTGCCTGAATTGCTAGCTGATGTGCCGCATTTTGATGAAGATAGGCGAATCGTGTTTCAACAAGACGGTTGTCCTGCGCACTGGAGGCTAACAGTCAGGGAGCACCTGGACAATACTTTCCCAAATTCGTGGATCCCTCGCTCCCCAGACCTAACTCCGTTAGACTTTTACATCTTGGGACGGGCAAAAGAACTTGTCTACACAACGGAAGTCGAATCCAGAGAAGATTTATCCCAACGCATACAGGCGGCATTCGTCGTTATTAAAGAGGAAATTCGTTTACGAACAACCATAGTAGAAATCAGAAACAGATGCTACGCGTGCATTCGTAATGAAGGCCGTCAATATGACCAAGACTTGTAAATGATGACGAATTTATTGATTGAAATGATTAAAATTTTACTATTACCTACACTACTTACAGTATGTTATTTACATAAAAACCTGCTTATCGAATTTCATTGCCTGGTTGGCATCGTTTATCGTTTATTTGACGAAAGAGAGAGACAGCTGATGCATTTCTACGCACGTGTCACGTGTGGTTTACAAAAAATATTGTACGCTGATTAAGAGCCTAGTCCGTCCCTTACACAAAATTGGCAAATTAATAAAGTTCCTTAAATAGTTTTTGGCATTATTGCACATAATAAGAAAGAGGATAGACTAGAAAACTTTTTTAAGGAGTTTTAAGAACATTATCATTTTTAGTTTTTTTTTTTAATTGTAAATCAAAGTTACCCAAGACGAAATTCTTGCATCTCATTTTTTTTTGAGGGTTAATAAAAAAATACTTGCAAATAATTTTGATAGAGCCGTACACATTACAATAAAATAAAAAAATAGGCTCCACAGCTTTTTTTTTAATTCAAGTTAAACGCGTAAGCATATAGAAATTTTATAAATTACTTTAAAAGAATACAAAAAAAATACCAGTGGACACAACATTTTTGGGAGGCCGGAAAAGATAGCCGATGACCCTACCTGCCGTTTTAATTTGGCAAACGATGGAACAAACACCCTGTATAACTTTCATTACGTAAGTTTTTATCAGGTGGCGGATGTGGACCGCATTTTGGGAGTCCAGGCCCGATTCCCTGGCAGCGTTCTTGATCAATTTATTTTTAACAACTCCGTCGTATAACAGGAGATGCGGAGATTATCTGGCCAAATGGGATGGGAGAATATTTCCTTCTGGTACATACAAGTCATTTATATGTTATACTTAATAAACTTTTAATTTAATGCTTTAATTTTCAGGCGATTCCGGGAATGCCTTAGAGCCTTGGCTAATGACTCCTATCATAGATGCTGCCCCAAATAGCTCAGAAGGAAGATACATTTACTGGCATAGTCTCGCGCGCAATATATTTATAAGGACTGATTCGAGACGAACTTGCCAAATTAAAAAAATATATATATTCACAAAATACAATTTTATTAATTTTATCAATTAAATTACAAGAATATATTATTTAAATTGTTTTGAATTGATTTTTACATTATTTTAACTGATTTTTTACCACTCCTTTCGTAAATTCTGGCGTATACCCTTCATTAAGCGTGCGACAGTGTCCTTTGTCACCTTCTTGCAGGCTGCATTCCATTTGGCGAGGAAATCCTTTTTGTCGCATGCTGACTTGCCTGTTTTACGCAATATTCCCTTGACTAGAGAGCCCAGTACCGCTCTATAAGGCGTCACTGTGGGACATTTGGTGGATAAGGTCTTTAGGCACTATTTAAACAGCATTACGTTCAAGGAAGTTGAGGGTATCCCTGGCGTAGTGAGATGTGGCTAGATCCGGCCAGAATAATGTTGAAGTACTGTGCTTTTTGACAAAAGGGACCAGCCGTTTCTTCAGGCACTCGTTGATATATATTTCCTTGTTGATTGTACCTGTCGTGACAAAGGCTCGGCTGCGATCTCCGCATTGACAAATGGCCTGCCCCACGAGGTATTTGGAGCCAAACTTTTCAATTCCGATCGTGGTTTCTGAATCTGGAAGAACCTCTCCTTCAGCAGCCGTGTAACTGTTCAGCCGGTAGTGTTAAAAATCGGCTTTAACATAGGTTTCGTCATCGAGTACTAAGTGAAAATTTTGTGTACCCAAGAAGTCATATAGTTTACGTGACCTTTTTTTTATTGGTGCTCGTTGTTTCAATGAAGTTTTTTTAGCGATGTCTCGTTCAGACATACTACGATTCTTGCGAATTGTACGTACGATTTTCCTCTCGAGGTTAGGGTCGCGTGGACCTCTGTGTTCGTTAATTCTTGCCTTCCGAGTTGTTGATAAGGTCCTCTTGTAGCGTTTGATAACTTCAATAATATTTATATTATTTACTAATATTATTTTTATTTATAAAATAAAAATAGACTAACCCCCTTATTCATAAAACTTAAAATGCGTCTGCTAAATAAAATGTGCTTTGTCCCTGTCTAACGAACACTAATGTCTAAGTGACAGATAAGGACAAACGAATTTGAACGCCATTTTAGTGAAAAATTGGTTTATTAACGTTTATGTGGGTGTGCTACAGACTGCCAAAGGAGATCGTGCATATGCAGACGCAATAAACTCCCTTGTGCGCCCATCTGCAAGAAATGCAAGGGCAATTTGCTATAATAGGAGGTCAACAAACGGCGATCTTGCATCTGAAGAGAAGTTAGACACTATTACAGAAATCTCAAAAGATTATTTTTATTTTTACATCAAATTAATATTAATAAATTATTATTATTATTATATAAATATAAATATTATTGAAAACTCCTCTCGCATTAGTATTTATCATCCTCAGTGTCTAAAATTGAACTTTTTATACATGTTTCAACTGATTGTAATTTTATAAAAAATACTAAATGAAATTATTTGCAAAATTGCTTTTTTGAGGTTAAATATGAGGATATCACGTATCATTTGTGGTATATTGTATTAAAAAAACCGACCAAGTGCGAGTCGGAATCGCGCACGAAGGGTTCCGTATCATTATCTATAAAAACAGTAAAAAAAAAGTTTGTTGTATGGGAGGGCCCCCTTAAATATTTATTTTATTTTGTTTTTAGTATTTTTTGTTATAGCGGCAACAGAAATACAAAATTTGTGAAAATTTCAACTGTCTAGCTATCGCGGTTCTTGAGATACAGCCTGGCGACAGACAAAACGGCAAAAAAAAACACGTTTGTTGTATGGGAGCCCCCCTTAAATATTTATTTTATTTGGTTTTTAGTATTTTTTATTATAGCGGTAACAGAAATACATCATTTGTGAAAATATCAACTGTCTAGCTATCGCGGTTCTTGAGATACAGCCTGGTGACACAGACAGACGGACTGTAACCAATTTTACCCTTTGGGTACGAATCCCTAAAAAAATAAGCCATATCGTGTCTGGAGGAGCCCAAACTTGGTATGTTTCGAAAGTTGTTTTGTTTTAATTTAACAAAAATGGCTGAAATATAATGATGTGATATATTTTTAGAATCGGCTTAGTAAGCCCTTTCATTAGGTACCACACACGATAGGTTTCAGAACAATATATATTTTCTTTCCATACAAAAAAAAGATGTTGACATAACTCCTCTCCTTTTTCGTTTTTTTTTCGGGCTACGGGTCAAATAGATTCGTTTGGCCTAAAGATCATTCGTACCGATTTTCAAAACTTTAATGTCCGCCGAGTGTCCCAGAACGTTTTAGATCTCATCAACCCATAATAGCTTCACCCTGGCGGGCGCGTCTCATTCGTTAACACGGGAAGGGACCGCATCCGTTCATTTCATTACAACATCGATATAGGGACTCTACATATTGGCTTTGTCGCAGCGTTCCTCTTTCAAAGGCGCAAATAACAAGTCCTACAGAATGAAAACCTATCTAAGTCCTTACTTCTTCTGACTACGTGATCATAAATATATCATTGGGAGATCTATGACTTACTTGAGGGCAATCTCCTTATAGAATGCTTCTGATATTTAGTTAAATAATGTAGGCATCTTTAAACCTTCCTGATTTAAAGCCTCGAGTGAAAACGCAGTGAGAGAGTACTATAAATGGTAATCTTTATTATGGAAGACTCATTTCTGAAATGAAATTCGCAGCGAAGGTAAAATTTAAGGAGAAAAAGGAAAAAAAAAAAGATGAATAAACCAGAGCCGAGTAGATGCTTACTGAATAAATCTCAGTTGGCATCTTGAGATCCCAAAGTTAACATTTAGAATAACCATTTCAATGTTTAAGTACATATAAATTTCTTTCAGTAGGATAATCGAAGGTGTCGGATGTAAATCGGTAGGTGCTTTCAGTAATATTAAAGCAGCCGCAGTTAGAATTAAGAACGTTTTCTCTTTGAAGTAGGTAGACAATTATTTAACTTCCTCGGGTCGTCACCATCTAATGCGGTCCTTAATTAAGACTTTCCTTTTTTAAGGATCCTTCAGTAACTATGATTATGATTAATTTAGTAATTTTAACCAAAGACATTTCTGCCTGGATCCAAGTATATTTTTAGCTAGTAATTTTCACTTCACATAGTTCAGTACGCATCAAAAGAACCGCCTATTCTATGAATAAAAAGAAAACTGTGTGGTCTTAGAATTATTTATTTAAATTAATGAAGTTTAAAAAACTAAGAAAATATATGAAGTAGGTACCTATTATGTATGTACATGGATACTACAGATGGTGTATTATTTTTATGTACCGTTTACATCAATTATATATATGTACCTTTATACGACGACCGCTTTAGCCTAGTTGGTAGTGACCTTGCCTACGAAGCAAGAGGTCCTGGGTTCGAACCCCGGTAAGGGTATTTATTTGTGTGATGAGCACGAATATTTGTTAGTAATACACAAACATGTATAAGTAGTATATGCTTGAAATATCAGGATTCTGTAATTAACCTACAAATTACAGGGTAATCCGCTTTCATGCCGAATGAGCAGAATGTTTTAATGTGATGATCAGCTGTAATCAGTCAGGTGAAGCATTAATTAAGCCTTATCATATTTAGATAAGTAGGTAGGTAATTATTAAGTCAGTTATCGGATCAATGTATCTTAATGTCAACCAATGGTTTTATTTAGGTCGTATTCGGTGAGTACATTTTAATATTGATTTCTCTCCGAAAATAGCTGAATGAAAACAAAGGGCATCTTATAAACATGACTAATTAGTCATGTTTATAAGATGCCCTTAGCTTAATTGGACGTATTTATGCACAAGGGAACCAACCCACACAATGATAGTTTTGAGAAAAAGATGTTTTTGTTAAAAAAGTGTATACAAAAAAAAACCTCATGTTTTTTGGCAAAGTTGGATTGCCAAGCGTTGTAACATGGTATTGTTGATATTTTTTTACTTAAACATGCCGTGAAAATGTAGTTTTAAGTGTAGTTTTGTCTTGAAAAGGCAATGGTTCCTTTTAGCAAAAATATGTAAGTGAGGGTTGGTACCTTGTTGATTTAATAGGGACTATAAACAGGTATACAAAAAAATTATATACGCTAGTTTGAATGTACTTTATCAACACAATGTTTACAATACAAAAGTTATAAAAAATCAGAAATATTATTCTTTAATCTAATCCTTCTCAAACATCAACGCTTTAATTAAAAAAATAAGCGAAAGATTTTATCACAAAGCTTTCTTAGTTCTCGCTAGTTTCATCTTCCACTTCAAAGTCAGGTTCACCCGAAAAGCCCTCCAGATCATCCTCGATGCTTTCGTCGGGAATTAACAGAACGTAAAACTCGTGATGGACCTGTGGAATCAGATGAAGAAGGGTCTTCAGGTCTTTAACTTTGCGTCGGCAACACGCTTTCCTGATGGCCAAAGTGGTTCCATTAACTGCTTGGTAATAATTGATGATGCCCTTCCCCGAGTACTTTTTTCATAATACCTACTTCCTTAAATTCTTCAATGAAGTTAGATCTCATGTAAATTTGAAACATTTCATGTTTTCTAAGCTCTATTTCTTTTGTGGGCAACCATGACACTTTCGTTTCATCTGTACTTATCTTTTTCTATTTGTAATATTTTTCTCCAACATTAATGAGGACAAAAATTATTTCGGATCCATGCGGTGGTGTACTGTCATGGCATTTTTTTTTCTTGCAAGTTTTTATTATATTCATATAATCTTCCGGCGTATAAATTATTTGTAGCCATTTTAAAGCATTCACTATTTTTCGGAAATCCGTATCATTTGGAAGAAAGCTGTGTCCCAATCCCAATTCTAGATATCGTAAATTAATCTGTTCAAGCATTGGATGTTCATTTAAGATCGCTTTAAGCATCAACACAAGCTTTATATTCCGATTTTGGCCGCTACATGAATCGCTCCATAAAATAAGACGTTCCCATTAATGTTGGAGAAAATATTACCAATAGAAAAAAATTGACAGAAGTTGGAAGAGTTTTTAAGAGTTTAAGGAATTAGATATTAGGAAAAAAATTAATATTCGGGGAAGGGTCTCATCAAGTATTGCCAAGCAATTAATGGAACCACTTTGGCCATCAGGAAAGCCTGTTGCCGACGCAAAGTTAAATACCTGAAGAGTCTTCTTCATCTGATTCCACAGGTCCATCACAATTTTTACGTTCCGTTAATTCTCGATGATCGATGATTAATTCTCGAATTCGAGGATGATCTGGAAGGCTTTTACGGGTGAACCTGACTTTGAAGTGGAAGATGAAACTAGCGAGTAACTAAGAAAGCTTTGTGATAAAATCTTTCTCTTAAATTTTTAATTAAAGCGTTTGATGTTTGGGGAGGATTAGATTAGAGAATAATATTTCAAACATTTGCAGACCTTTTGTATTGTAAACATTTTGTTAATAAAGTACATTCAAACTAGTGTGTATATTTTTTTATTAAATCTACAAGGTACCAACCCTCACTTAAATGTTTTTGCTAAAAGGAACCATTGCCCTTTTAAGAGAAAACTATACTTAAAACTATATATTCTTGACATGATATCAACAACAAAATATCAACAATACCATGTCGTAACGCTTGGCAATCCAACTTTGCTAAAAATATGGAAAAAAAAATGTATAGGTACACTTTTTACAAAAACCTATTTTTCTCAAAACTATTAATGTGTGGGTTGGTTTCCTTGTGCATAAATACGTCAAATTATGTCAGATCGTACGACTTTGATCTTTAAAGCCTTTTGCATGTAACTCACATTTGGGTAATGTGTAGGTTGGTTCCATTTGGTACAAGTACGTCCAATTTCGATTATGCAAACCAGATTCAATGAAGTTGGTTCCTTACTTTATGTAAACTAGATTATTTTAACCAGGAACCATGTGATGTGGATCTTTGTTGAAAGTGTTAACTTTTGCAGTTTTTATTATGCAAACAAGAACCAACCCGCATGGACTCTTATGAAGTAAATGAAACGATACTGTAACGGTGAACCACGTGACATGGATCTTTTCAAATAAATATAATGTAATATTAGCAAATTACCATACAGCATGGATCTTTTTAAAGTTTTATGAAACAATGATAATGTGGTTTGATAACTTTGTCAACGGAATCTTTTCATATGTCGAATGATCTTACGACTTTGATCTTTATGTAGGGGGTATAAGGCACATTTTTAAAGCCTTCTGCATACTTAACTCAATTTTGGGTGATGTGTGGGTTGGTTCCCTTCTGCATAAATACGTCCAATTAAGCTAGGAATAATCGAACATTTCGTTTGTAATTATTTTTTTCTAAACAAGCATTGAAATGTTTTTGTTATATTTAGGATAATGATGGAAAGCGAAAAATTGCGTTACGAGTGCTCAATAAAATTGTTTAAAGAAAGACAAACGGACAGCGGCAATATATTATCAGACTGAATCGGTACATTACACGTGACCCCTGGGCGGTGCTAAAAGTGAAACAACCTGGCAACCGTAGGTACTGTCATCGGGAAGATCTCACGGTTCTAAATACACTGATTTGTAATACATAATTGAGTCACAGTGTTTTCTATGTATAGACGATCAGTCATCATAGTCAGTGAATATCCTATGCTCTAGTTCCCGTAAAACCACTGTTCAAGTTTTCAGCGTGTTTGACGGTTAACACATTGTTTCTACTAAATATCTCTGTTTACCCACGGTCCCACGATACCAAAAATGACACTTTTTTTAAAGTCCAAAGTCAACTTTCAATAATATTATATTATCACCTGAAATAAAAGCATCTCCTATTTCGTGTTATTTACGTTTTATCCGTTATGGATTTTTAAAAAAAGCAGTTCGGATTAGTGGATAGTGCAAATTTAAAACAAAACAAACCATAAGTGAAATATTTCTGGTTTTACACCTCCAATTCCAAATGACAATGAGCAGATGAAAACAACGTTAAACTACCTTTAACTTACCAAGGCATTGTATTTGTGTTCGGGAATAAAACGGATGTAAGTTCTTTAAAAGCGTTTCCCTCGATTCTTGTACATCACGCCCGTGTGTTAGAAACAAGAGAATTCAACAGAGCCCTAAGAAAGTGGCTCCTAGAACACTGTTTTTATAATATAAATGATTTCATCAATTACAAAGTATGACTTAATGTGTAAATTTTCACTGATAAGATAATACTACACTCGGCGTCAAAAAAATCGCACCTTTCCTAAAATTCGTGTCAAGCTATTATAACTCCTAAGACTTTTACTATCTTAGCAAATGGAGATCCGTGATCTTTGCCTACCCCTCCTCTGGGAAAGAGGCGTGATTATATGTATGTATGTATGTATGTAATTATAAGGTAAAATGTAAATATTAGATTCTCCTATGACCTTCGTGTACCAAGATGTGTAGATATGTAATATTCAATGTTCATCTCTGTGTAATAACATAACTATTTGCATGCTGTTAAAAAATAGCTGAAGAAGGTTGGACAATTTGTTAGCAAAAGTCCTGTAATTTACCCTTTTTCTGCAAATAAATCTTTATCTTATCTTAACATGTATACATCTTCCACACACGAGAAAATGAAATGCAACTTTCTTCGGGAATGGCTTTTTGGGACAAATGGCAAGTATATTATGTAGGTATACTCGTACTTGGGAAGTTTTATTATTATTACATACAAGATGATAATAAACATTAACTAAATTAAATTAAAACTAAGTTAAATCATAGAAGGCGATTGAGTCATTGTACCGAGGATGCTGGCGGCATTTCCTCGCTGAATTGCAATGCATCAGCGTTGCGCGAGAAAGCCGCCAGCTCTTCGGTCACCACTCCAACCACCACAGCCAAAGGGTAAGTTGTACTCTCTGCCGAGCGATATTTACTACGTTTCAGATTTTCGGCATGTCAGTGCAGCAGTGGTGACCCAGTCGGTATACAGTAACTTTAACTTGGTTATAAAATGATTTGGTAATTTAATGTTTAAGGGCCGGTTTTTCAATCACCAGATAGATGTATCTGTCAGACAAAATTATCACTTAAATACCCTTATCACGAAACAAATTATTTAATTAAATATTTTTTTGTTTTCGTGTTTTTCTTAACGAGGAAGTTACCCCGATCATTTTATAATCGATATGATACAGAGAAAGAATATAATGGAAAAATAAACCATCTTCGTCTGTAGCCCCCACAGGACTCGAACCTGCGACCTTTTATTAACGCTAGACTGCTCTACCACCTGAACTACGAGGACAGTGACGGCAGCTGTGTATTTTTGCATTACATTCCCGCTAAGACTAGCGCCCTCTGTATCATGTTATAGACTTCGTTTCACAGCCTTGGCACACCTCTAATGGGCGAGCTATATGCTCGCTCCATTCTCATCGAACCACATCAGGTAGTTTCGGACAAGCGAGAGAGATGGCGCTGGTGTACATTTAAATACCTAGGCTGTGAAACAAGTCTATAACACGATACAGAGGGCGCTAGTCTTAGCGGGAATGTAATGCAAAAATACACAGCTGCCGTCACTGTCCTCGTAGCTCAGTTGGTAGAGCAGTCTAGCGTTAATATAAAGGTCGCAGGTTCGAATCCTGTCGGGGACTACAGACGAAGATGGTTTATTTTTCCATTATATTCTTTCTCTGTATCATATCGATTAAAATTATCACTATCCTTTTCCCCAGCCAAATAAAAGAAAAGGACAGCTAACATTTATCTAAGAGATATGTCTATATATGGATATGTCTGGGGGCTGCAAAATCGGTCCTAAGTTGACTGGGAACGATAAGTTAAATAAAGACTCAATTTTGTTTTTTTTTTTCTATACAGAAAGATTTAAGAAATTAGGTACGATTATGTGTGCATGAGATTTAAGTATGGACCAATTTATTTCCTAGCCTAATACAACCGTTGCCTAGGTATTTTTTTCTCATAACGCTACGTTATTTTGAATTTTATATACAGTATAATCTTTCTACCTCTGATTTACTGTAATTCGGCACAAAGGGATTGGATGGTCGAAAAAGGACCAAAAGTAATACCACCAAAAGTGAATTTGATTAAAATTTAATTGTTTCCATAATTTTTTGTGACCAATTTGTTTCTTGTTCAAAATCAATCTAGCCCAAATGGAATTTTGCCCAGCGTGAAATAGGTTCACATTCAAATACGTGCAAAGTGGAATTGAAATTAAACAACAATTTAAATTAATATCAAGATTGAATATGATTATTATCTTGGGATTAGGTGTCAAAGCGGACCCCGAGCTCCTTTAGGGGCATAACCGGGAACAACGCTAGGAGGATGATGATTGAATATGAATATCGGCTATTATGTACAAAATTCATATAAGACGTATTTTCGATTGGACATATTTTTGGAGTGCACGTAATTCCATATGGACGTATTTCTTTCGACCTATATCATTATCAAGTATGTAAATTTTACTTTAAATACGTTTTTTACATTTTAGCATTGTACAGGCTGGATAATTTTCCATGTCGAGGATTTTCAAATTGACATTATTCAGATTCGATCAATAATTTCGAGTTGTAAATTTTCCATTTGTGCTGATTGACAGTAAATCATTCCTCTGCCCGTGTTACATTCTATGCTTCCCATTAGAGTATATCGCGGAACCATCACGAGAAAACACATCTACACTTGGAAGTTGATGTTTTTATTTTGCTTTCCCTTTTATGAAATGTAAATTCAGATTAAACTTTGCCACAAAGATGAACTGCGGGGACATAAATTTGTTCAGGCAGAAAGTTAATTAGGCTGTGATTCTTCTTAATGCGCACTTGCACATCTGGACAAGTACGCATTAACATCATATAAAAAGATGGCACAATAGATTAGATTTTTTTAGAAGATTATTATAGAAGGTTAAATGTCACCCAAAGGGCAATGGAGAGGGCTATGCTGGAAATTTATTTGCGTGATTTCATCAGAAACAAGGCTATCCGCAGCAGCACCTGATAACCATGGCTATATCCCTCCGAATCGCTAAAATTTAGTGACAGTGGGCCACATTGCACGTAGACCCGATGCCCGTTGAGACGGAAAGGTTCTCGAGTGGCGACCTCGGCAGGCGCAGCGTGGGCATTTCCCCCACAAGCTGGACTGATGACCTGGCAAAGGTCGCAGCAGTCCGCCAGTTCGGTTTAATGAAAAATCTTTTGATTTCACTTGTTCCCTGACTTGACACACACATGTTCAATAACACTTTCACAACACTGAATTAAACACCTATAAAAGTAACGAAAAGCCAATTTGAGTATACGAGTATATTGTAATGGTGGCCATACACCATACTTCCTATCGTCCAGTCGGCATGACGCTGCAGGCTTGATCCAATGTGCAGTTCATCTATATACATCACACACGATCAGTTTAAATTGTCCAATCGGCAGCGACGTTCAGTTGAATCCATGGCGTCACAGACGACGATGTTTTAGCCGTTTTTGGCATTTTACTCGTGAAAATGAAACAAAAAAAACAAAAGATCGAGCAGAGTGGTGCACACAATGGTTAATGAAAAGAAAACAGTTTACTCATACAAATTTAGTAAAGGAATTGAAGATTACGCCAAAAGATTATTGTAATTATTTACGAATGAATGAGGAAACTGACGATCGCTGACCTGACTGAACTGACGATCGCCGACCGCCATGCCACATGGTCCAATTGGCATGATCAAGCCAAAAGAATCGACATTCGATTGTGCCGTCAAGTATAATTGTTGGCATGACTCATGCCAATCCACTCCCACACACTTATGCCGATTGGACGATAGGAAGCATGGTGTATGGCCAGCATAACATAACAACGGACGTTTAAGAGGCTGACAAGACCTAATTTGGTGAAATTGATGTTATTTAAGTAGTTTTTTAAGAAAAACTATTTGTTCTAGTACTTACATCAAATAAAATATATGTTAATATTCACCATATTTCAAAGACCGTGGACGGGCTCGATACATAATTGGACGAAATCGGCTCGATAGAAAAGATTGGTCTTAAAATCACATTAAACGGTTCTATATCTTTATTTTTTTGACGTATGGGTCTGCATTAAAAACATGAAGTCAACATATTCATACCTAAACCGCTTACGAGTCATATTTCACAAATAATCCACCCTTTTTTTAATTTCAATGTTTATGAAGGTACTATTATCTTCAAGAACCGGGCCGCCCAGTAACACTCGCTCTCGTTTACTCCGATACAAATGGACAGTGTGCGCGTGCGCGCTATCCAAAATCCTCAAGGGCATTTTAGTGTTGATAGCGTCTTAACAATAGCTGGTATTATATTATTATTATGATGCTGTGCTGTAGATCACGTCATCAGCCGCATCCAGAATCCAGATGCGGGTGACGCAGGACCGGTCATTGTGAACTATCCCGCACATTTTTTCATTCTATGAGAGTTTCCAAAGGCTGCTGAGCACTGCCACTTCAAATCACGACTTAAAAATCACTTTGTATATTGTAATAATCCGAGTGCGTACCTGGTGGTTTCATAGTGACCCAAACGTGGAGCGCGGACGTGTGATGGAAGTAATTTGCTTGGACGCCCAAGAAAATTTAAACATTTTGTATGGGGACTGTGAACGTGTTAAACACGCTCCAAGGTCAAATTACTTTCCCCACTAGTGGATTAAATGCGTTTTTGCACACTGGTATTAAAGGATAAAAGACGGCTTTCCGAGGCAAAGAGGGGAAATAGTTATTTACAAAAAGTTCCGAAAATAGGAAATTCGCACGAGTATCCTACAACGTTTTACTGTACATATGGCTCTTTAAAGTTTCGATATATGCACGGAAAGTGCTCTTTCCGCACTAGTGCGGGAAAGTAGCACCATATGTACTGTAATTGTTAACAGTAATAATAACGTAAGTATAATATGAAGAAGAATTTTGGTCAAGTGCGAGTCGGATTTTAGTTTTCCCATACATTGTGAGACCCAGCGCCTGATGGAAGGCAACAAGCAATTCTTTAATATTCATTTTATTCTGTTTTTAGTATTTGTTGTTATAGCGGCAACAGAAATACATCATCTGTGAAAATTTTGTATTGTGAGCGTTTTACGTTTTGTTATCTGTCAAAAGCTTTTTAAACACGCTCCAAGGTCAAATTACTTTCCACATTAGTGGATAAAATGCGTTATTGCCCACTGGTTTTAAAGAATAAAAGACGGCTTTCCGAGGCAAAAATAATAAATTATACCAGTCATATCCATATTAATATTGAGATAGCTACTTCAAATCCGCTCTCTAAAATTATGAGTTATTCAAAGTTAATTGCGTTCCAAATCCACAATACAATGGTTTTTACCTAAGTCATAAAGCTTGACAGCAAAAGATGTGGAGAAGTTGTTAAATGCAGCTCCAGATAATAAGCAGGTACCTGACACCCTACGAGTACCTAGGTTCTTCAATTTTAACCTAAGATCTATTTTAAACTGACATTTCAACATTTAATATGTTTCCTCACACAAGCTACAACTTCACTCGCTCATGTATAAAAATGACACCCGTCGGATATCACCTACTTTCAACACTTGTAACATAAATTACTAATTCGCCTTTTTAAATATTGAGTTTCATCAATAAATTAATTAATTTTAAATATTTGCTTAATGTCTTTGGCTGAACGCATATCTTTCTTATGCCTTTTGCGATACGACAGTATGGCAAATTACCCATGGGCAGTAGTTTGAGTTAAACAAAATTAATTGCGTTCCAAATCCACACTACAATGGTTCAACTCGCTCCACTCGCTCATGTATAAAAATGACACTCGTCAGAAATCACCTACTTTCCACACTTGTAGCATAAATAACTATTGTCGCATATTTGAACCGTGTTTATGCGGATTATTAGTCCAACTCAAAATTAGGCATCACAGGTACTAAGTCTACTAATCTGTACCTTCTAGGTATATTAATATTAAAAGTCTGTGAGATTGTATGTTTATAAGTTTGTACATAGCGGGTAGTTTTTGAAACCACTTTCATATCTTTAAATCTTTCAGTTGTCTATAGAATGGACATAATAGGATATATTTAATACCGCGGGTTCAGTCTGCGTTCTTTGCAACACGCGGTCTAAGCCGCGCGGGCATCTAGTAATATTATAAAGCGGTTAACTTTGTGAGTTTTTCATCAGTGTACAGAATGGACTTTCGGGATACACATAGGCTATATTTTATTTCGCGGCTTTGTTTGCTTTCTGTGTAATACGCGGGTGTAGCCGCGCGGGCAGGTAGTTGTAAATATAAGAATGCTAAATATCTTTTTTTCTCTAGAAATACGCTTCTTGACTTGCGTGGCATTTGTATGCTAACTACGACTCAGGGGAACAACTACCCGAAAGAAATATTGTCGGGCCGAGTATCTGGGTGAGCGTGCCTATCGCCGCTGGGGAATTTATTTACCCACCACTATGCGCTCGAAACAGTAATATCGTTGTTCACGTGCGTGTACTGGCAAATATTATAATAGTGTGAGGTCGGCATTTTGCGGGATGACATATTGCTAATCGACTGCAGTGAAGCTGCCGCCGGGCAAGTCCGTGCCATAGTGTGCGTTCGGGGCTAATGGCCGAGCTTTGTGGAGAGGGTAGTAGGGGTTTAATAAACATGATTACTTTTGTAATTTTACTTCAGTTTTGTTTATATCTATATATATAAAAAAAAGACTTCCTGACTGATTCATCACCGCACAGCCGAAACTACTGGGACTAGAAACTTGAAATTTACACCAGAACTTCCTTTTATGACGTAGGCAAGGGATAAGACGGGATTTTTGGAAATTCCATCCCTAAGGGGGATAAATGGGGGTGCAACGTTTGTATGGGGGAACATTTTTTTTTTTGAGACTTGAAACTTTGTAGGAAGATTACTTAATAAGATACAAAAAAACTTTTTTTGTATCTTACTAAGTAATCTTCCTGAAAGTACTTTTTTTTTAAAAGTACTTTCAGCGTTTTAAAAAATTCCGCCCCTATAGGGGTTAAATAGGGTTGCAATGTTTGTATAGGGGAAACATTATTTTTTGAACGAGAGACTTGAAACTTTGTAGAAAGATTAATTAGTAAGATAAAAAAAGGAACCTTCAGCTTTTTAAAAAATTCCATCCCTAAAGGGGTGAAATAGGGGTGCAATATTTGTATAGGGGAAACATTATTTTTTGAACTAGAGACTTGAAATTTTGTAGAAAGATAACTTATTAGAATACAAAAAAGTACTTTCTGCGTCTTAAAAAATGTCACCCTTAAGGGGGTTTAATAGGGGTGCAAAGTTTGTATAGAGGGAACTTTATTTTTTGAGCTAGCCTGTATGTTAAAAGACTACAAAACTGATTTCAGAGTTTTTTTTTAATTCATCACCTATAGGGATTAAAGGGGGTTCTAAGCTTGTATGGAGAGCAAAACTTTTTTAAGTAAGAGATTTGTAACTTCTGTTTTAGACTGTTTGAAATTGATTCCATAAGGGGTTAAAACGTTCAACCCCTAAATGGGCTAAAAGGAGTTGGATGTTTGTACGGGGAACAAGACAATTTTAAAGTAAGGGATCTGTTACTTCAGTTAAAGACTAGCCCCTTTATCCATTAAACTTAAAATGCCTCTGCTAAATAAAATGTGATTTGTTCCTTTCTTACGAACACAAATGTCAAAGAAGTGACAGATAAGGACAAACGAATTTTAACGCCATTTTAGTTAAAATAGGCTATACAAAGTTTATGAATAAGGCCGTAGGAAACTAATTACAGCGTTTCTTAAAATTCATCCTCTAAGGAGGTTAGAGGGTTGGAAAGTAAATTTTGATGTGAAAGAATTCTTAGGTCATACATACTATAGGTAATATAGTATATAATAGGCTTCCGCCAGCAACCTGGATTAAGTATATTTTAATCCAGGCTATAATTTATCTTCGTGCAAAATTTCATCCAAATCAGTTGAGCGTGATTGAGTACCAAACATCTAAACATCCAAACTTAACAATCCTACTAATATTTTAAATGCGAAAATATTAGTAGGATGGCCAGCCGATTATTAGCCAAAATACATAATCCGACTGCTAGCAGAAAAGTAGGTTAGGTTAAATTAGAACCACGACCCTTACAGAACCGAACAGCTACCAGAAATGTAGGTTAGGTTAAGTTAGACCTGCTATGCTCCCAGAACCGAAAAGAAGGTAATATTTCATTTAACCTGCGGAGTAATCAAATAATTTATTCTCTAACACCGTCAAATGGGGACGGCGGATGGAGATATGGAAAGTCCTACGTCTTTTAGCATTAGATAAGTTTGCTTTCAAAACTATACAGGTAGCCCGGAGTAAAGTGAGAAAACTGCTGGAAGGAGATTGCCAAAAACTTCCAGTAATGTAGCTTTCTTTAATACATTATGAAAAATATACAATTTAAGCAGAAACGTCTGTGGAGATATTTATAATTGTAAAAACGGAGTTCTTTATTTAAATTCAGCAATTTAAACTAATGAACTCATCGCACTGTTGCCTTTTACGCTTAATCCCTGAACGGACTTAGATGAAATTTTTCGTAGGTAATTTGAGTGAGACCCTTGGAAGGATATAGGATAGTTTAATCTGGGAAATCTTCCCTTAAAATGGTAGAACTTTGTTTGGGTCGGCGATAATTGAGGTTCCGCCTACAATAATTCAATAGCAATCATTTTTCTAAGACGGTAACAAGTTCTACGCGGACGAAGTCGCGGGCAACAGCTAGTGTAGCATAAAGTAAATACCTATTCTTTATGAAAAAATCTCTTGCTAAATACAAGAAAAGTGTTCCCGGCTCAGTTCATGACGTAATAATATAATGCCTAAACTTTTGCTTATTTTCGAACAAAATGAATACCTAGAAATTTGTAAGTATGTACAGTCGACAACACGGCTAACTGACCATACCGTGAAAACCTAGAACCTTATTACAATGCACTTAAGGTCAGATTAGATTTCCGATGGTCAGTTAGCTGTGTTGTCGACTGTACATATGTTTAATAAATACAAAAATGTCTAGAATTTAAAATTTTGGACAAACCTAGATCAACTAGCTGTCTGTGATGTTTAATATGGAAAATTACCTCTAGTACGATCACTCCAAGCAATCGTTGATGAAATAAGGTCAATATGAGTAAGCTTATTTAGACGTGCTTAGAGAATGACACTGATCCAGAATGCGTTTTTATTCATAAATCATCAGCAAGACCAATGAGTATTTACTACAAAAATAAATGTGAATCTTTTTACTCTTAGCAAATTGATAAGAGAAAAGAAAAGATAGAGAGGAGAAGAACTAGAAGCAAAAATTTACTAATGCTAATATAAATCAACTATACTTTTAATATAATTTTTCTACTCCTGTACCGTTATCTGTCATTTATAGGCTTTAGCTCAAATACAATGACACCGATAATAAAAGTCGTCGAAAAACTCTATGATCTATGGCCCATAAGTCCCATAACGCTCTGTTTAGCGTACTTTTATGGTTCATACATTTTTCATAAAAGCACTGTTTACCACGATGTCAAATCATGTAACTTTTTAGGGTTCCGGACCAATAAGGTAAAAACGGAACCCTTACGGTGCGGTGCGACTCTGTCCGTCTGTCTGTCTGTCACAAAGTTAAATATCTCAGGAATTACTTATGCTATCCATTTGAAATTTGGAACAGTTTTAAAGAAACTTAATCCACGTGTATGGAACATGAAAATTTTTAATATATATTTTTAATATCTATCTAAAATTACGGATAAGACGGGTGACAAAAATTCAAAGTTTAGTTACTAGGTCAAGTGGGGTATCATATGAAAGGGCTTGAGTTGGACATTTTAAAACAGTTTTTATTTTTCTACACTGGTAAAATTTCGATCTATGAAGGAAAATTTAAAAAGAAGTAGTAAAGAAGTAAAAAGAAATACCATAAGGGGGGGGGGGGCTTATCTCCGAAGTTATACTTAAAAGAGAAAAAATTGAAATTATTACTTGTGATTAAGGTAAACGTAAATATTACTGGAAAAGCATAACTTTTTCTGTATCTAGCGTATTTTTTGTATTGTTTGGTTTTTGAGGAGGGGGCAACAAAAAAAAAACAACTATTAGTTCAAGTGGGGTGTCATATGAAAGGACTTGAGTTCCACTTTTTGAAACAGTAATAACATTACAGTACAGATTTTACCTACTACCACAGACAAGAAAGTTCTCATAGTAAAATCGGTTGTAGTAATGCTGGTAATTTCCTACGGTTTCTGAACGCATTTTAGAGCACTAATGATATGTGCGTAGATAAAATATTATTACCGTAAAATGCTGCAACTTTGCCATTTAAACTCAATTTTGCCTATTTCGTTTCAATTATGACCTCTCGAATTTGCTTAGTTTTTTCTTGTTTTTTACCATTTGGTAGGAATTTTCATTATTCTGGCAACACATATTTATTTTTTTACAATGGTAACTCCATTGTTGCTCCGCCAGTTACGCATCATAAGTCGGAGTGAGTGGCAGCATTTTTTTAGTGTCTCGCAACTTTTGAACTTTTATCTACAAAACAGGTGTTTTTTGAGAAGTGGTAACGTCCCAGGGTAAGTAAAGACTGTCTATTTTCCGTAAGTTTAATATTTTCAAGAAAAGGACATGATTTCAGCATAATAACGTACTAGGCAATATTGGGCAGTGTTTTGGAAACTTGAATGACACAATTTTGCCTGGGTCTAGGGCTGTCACTAGCTGGGTTTTATAAATGTACAGAAAATAGTAAAAATAAGCCTGCTTAAATGAGTTTATTTATTACAAGCTTTTTATTAACTTGCAATGATTGTTGGTTTAAGTCAAATCTTGCAAGGCGATTTTCACCAACTTTCAGTGTGGGTAGATCTGCTGACAATGCAGTAATAAACTAACGTTAACAAAAAAAACTTAAAGGTACTCAAGTTATTTTTATTGTAATTACTTGCAAATTGTATATCTATTGTATTATAATTATGTTGTATGTTTGTCTTTTAGTTCAAGATTCGCAATAAATTTTTCAACCACTTATTAGCGACCAATTGAGGTGTTTAACGTACTTATGTAACTTGGGTGACAGTGCAATGTTTATGGTACCATCGAGATGGTCTGATAATGGAGACCGAAGATAGAAACTTCTAAACAACACATAATAAACCCACTGTGTTTAGGCTCGTTTGATTTGTCTTGCAGTTATCTTTCTTATCAAATGGGGTGTCAGGTCGATTACCTACAGTTGGAGTTTAAAGGTGATGGGTGATTAGAACTTTACACTATAATAATGCATTGTGAATTAGCAAAAAAGTGTACTTGCAATGTACTTATCCATACTAATATTATAAATGCGAAAGTGTGTCTGTCTGTCTGTCTGTCTGTCTGTCTGTCTGTCTGTCTGTCTGTCTGTCTGTTACCTCTTCACACTTAAACCGCTGAACCGATTTGGATGAAATTTGGTATAGAGATAGTTTGAGTCCTGGGGAAGGACATAGGATAGTTTTTATCCCGGAAGTCATCCCCCAAGGGGATGAAATGGGGGGTGAAAGTTTGTATGGAGCTACGATATAAACGAGTTCCACGCGGACGGAGTCGCGGGCAGAAGCTAGTAATAAATAAATAAAAGACCGGGTTGCAGTGCCGGCAGAAGTGAAAACTCAATAACATTGTAACAGTTTTTCGATCAGGTCACGTGACATCTTACGGTGTCACCCTAAAAATGAATTTGGCGCAAATTTATGAACGATTATCAATTATTTAGGCGTTATTCCGTTTAAAAAAAATAAGGAAAAAAATGGGTATTATTGATTGTTGATTATTTTGTAACTAAAAATAAAAATATTTTATTTAAATAACGATCTTTTTTTTGGCACAACCCTACAGTTAACAATATTTTTGTATAGAAAGTTTGTGGAACCTGCTACAACTTTACCTATTGCCTGTGAAAAAAAAAGTATTAGGCTTATGGCAATAATTTGACTGCCAGGGACAAGCCCAATGTCTCATGCACACGAGTAAATATTATTACAAATAGCAACACATTATTTATTGAGATATCCGCCTAGGCAAAGTTACGTCTTAGGTCTACAACTTTGCCTGCCACTTTGATTGCTTGTAAATCGGAAATACAGTATGATTAGGTAATGGGATTTGAGTCTTATCTGGCAAGACATAGGGTATGTTTTCCGACTAATACTCATTAAACTCATCATGAAAAATAGGTTCACAGATATAACGATTAACGATTTTTATTTTTATTTTTATTTTATTTTTTATTTTTTTATATAAGAAAAAAACGTCAAAATCCAGGCAAAGTTGCAGCATTTTACGGTAACAACACCATTTTAATTAGAGGCTAAGGAAATGTCTATAAAAAATGGATATATAATTCGTCTTATCTTTCACCCCGTACATGTCTTTTACCCATTCAAACAGGAAATTTATACGTGATCATGGTGGCCATAAACACTCATGAGCAACATAAAAACGGGTACACTTTACAATGGATATCCATGCAAAGTATTCCAGTTTTTTTTTACTTTACAAGTCTACATGGATGAAATACTCTACAGCTTTTATATTTATTAGTTCCCTAACCAATAAAATAAGTGTGTGAAAAGTGTTTAAATACATACGGCTTTCACGACTGGCGCAAGCTAAGTGTTTTCCACCGTCACGATTTGGGCATCATCTTTACGAACGTGCGTGATCTCAGCACATAAATAAAATAACTATTTCCACTCTGCTATCTTTATACTAAAAGTTCATTTTCTGCACAAAAAGCAGCAGATATAAAAACTGTCCAGTTGGGAAGATAACTACGATTTTTTCTAGATTTTAGCGGAAACTCAATTGGAACAAGTGTGAATCCAGTGAATAAGCTATACTTTCCTTATTTGCCTTAACTAAGAGTACTGTATATTTCTAGCATACCTTACCTGGTATTATTGTGTCGAAAAGCATTACGAGTAGTTGTAAGGTTTTTAAGATTTACTCCGCCGTCGCAGTAGTTACAAAATTAGTATGTCACATTTATAGTATACTCGTTTTATAAACCTAAGACTAACGTTGTGAGATTTTTAGGGTTCCGTAGCCAAATGGCAAAAAGCGGAACACTTATGGATTCGTCATGTCTGTTTGTCTGTCTGTCTGTCCGTCCGTATTTCACAGGCATTTTACTCGAGAACTATAAGGTGTATTTGAATAAAATTTTGAGGGTAAGGTGTATTTTGTTAGTCGCTACATAGTTTTGTAATTAAATTACATACATACATACTTAAAACTGAAAGTCAAAATAGTTATTTATGCTACAAGTGTGGAAAGTAGGTGATTTCCGACGAGTGTCATTTTTATACATGAGCGAGTGGAGCGAGCGAATGTATAATTCGACACGAGTCGGAAATCATCTTTACGCGCGTGTATCATACAACATTTTACTATGCCTTGTGTGAGGAAATATATTAAATGTTGAAATGTTGGTTTAAAATAGATCTAGGTTAAAATTGAAGAACCCAGGTAGATTGTTAGGTACCTACTTATTATCTGGAATTGCATTAAACAACTTCTACACATCTTTTGCTGTCAAGCTTATTCACTTAAAAGTTAAAACCATTGTATTGTGGTTTTGGAACACAATTAATTTTGAGTAACTCAATATTATATTAAACAACAAAAAGACGCTGTACCGTCGTAGTTCTAAGAAACATACTGACACTAAACACTATTGAAACGCAATAAATCATTATTATTATTGATTACTCACTTTCACTCGACCTTTTTAACATATTTACATAAAATAACTACACAAAACTCACAATAAACAACAATGGCGGGCTTTTAGATACATATGCGCATTGCGCATGTGCAAGCCGCCATACTGTCGTATTGTAAAAGGCATAAGAAAGATATGCGTTCAGCCAAACACATTAAGTGAATATTAAAAAATAATTTATTTATTGACCAAATTCAAAATTCATAAACATTAATAAATCATTTTATACGTTATTAGTATTTATGTACCTTTTATTTGAAAGAAAACGTGTAATTTAAATATTTGTACAACTTTTCTCGAGTAATAAAAACTCTTTCTGTCGGGCTGACGACGGACTAGAAAATTAAAAAAAAATTGAAAAGTAAAAAGCACTAGTGCGAAAAAGTGGCACTTTCCGCACGATTTTAGTGCTTGGAAAACGCTCTTTTCGAGCACATGCATTGTAATAGTTATTTATGCTACAAGTGTGGAAAGTAGGTGATTTCCGACGAGTGTCATTTTTATACATGAGCGAGTGAAGCGAGCGAATGTATAATTCGACACGAGTCGGAAATCATCTTTACGCGCGTGTATCATACAACATTTTACTATGCCTTGTGTGAGGAAATATATTAAATGTTGAAATGTTGGTTTAAAATAGATCTAGGTTAAAATTGAAGAACCCAGGTAGATTGTCAGGTACCCTACTTATTATCTGGAATTGCATTTAACAACTTCTACACATCTTTTGCTGTCAAGCTTATTCACTTAAAAGTTAAAACCATTGTATTGTGGTTTTGGAACACAATTAATTTTGAGTAACTCAATATTATATTAAACAACAAAAAGACGCTGTACCGTCGTAGTTCTAAGAAACATACTGACACTAAACACTATTGAAACGCAATAAATCATTATTATTATTGATTACTCACTTTCACTCGACCTTTTTAACATATTTACATAAAATAACTACACAAAACTTACAATAAACAACAATGGCGGGCTTTTAGATACATATGCGCATTGCGCATGTGCAAGCCGCCATACTGTCGTATTGTAAAAGGCATAAGGAAGATATGCGTTCAGCCAAACACATTAAGTGAATATTAAAAATTAATTAATTTATTGACCAAATTCAAAATTCATAAACATTAATAAATCATTTTATACGTTATTAGTATTTATGTACCTTTTATATGAAAGAAAACCTGTAATTTAAATATTTGTAAAACTTTTCTCGAGTAATAAAAACTGTTTGTGTCGGGCTGACGACGACGGACTAGAAAATTAAAAAAAAATTGAAAAGTAAAAAGCACTAGTGCGAAAAAGTGGCACTTTCCGCACGATTTTAGTGCTTGGAAAACGCTCTTTTCGAGCACATGCATTGTAAAATATTTTTCATTGCAAGCCCACGTGTGGCACATCAATCGACAGGCCTTTCAAAAGAAATATAAGGTTTCTCAGCACTTTTTTTGAGCGAATAGAGTCGGAGCTAATCGCCCCGGAAGTCACTAAATTTGTGTCCCCCCCCCCTAATTTTTGAACCGTGTATTTTAAAAATATGAAAAAAATCATGGACATAGGGCTTATTAAATTCTTTCAGCGAAAATTGTTTTGTACAAGATCGGTTCAAAGGTTTTCGAGATATTTCTAAAAAACTGCCTTCCTTAAAGAAAAGGACGTCAGTGTCGTAAGATTTCAGTAACGATACGACCTTTTTAATAGGCACGGAAACCCTTCATTGTGCGTGGTCCGACACGCACTTGGCCGCTTGTTTACCATTTTTCTTACTAAAAAGTAACAAATTTACACATACAACCTAGAACACTCGCTTGTGCTAGAAAAACAGATATCGCCGATATAAAGTATAGCAAATAAGCCAAACGTAACTGGAGCACTAAAAAGGTTTTTGGTTTGACTTTAGGTAAGTGCTTCAGTGAATGAACACAGCTGCTGTGTTTGGCTTATTTTCCTCGTAACGAACTTACCTGCATTATGATATGTAAGCCCGGCTTAGTCATTGAAAACCTTCCGTGCCAGGCGCAATAAAATAGTTATTTGCATAAGCAGGGCTGCAAAGTTGTTGTTTGGCGCAAGTGCTTGTATCGAAATCCGAGCTAGCGAAGGATTGTAAGATTGAACCATGAGCGAAGCGAATGGTTCAAAAGTACAATCCTGAGCATAGCGAGGCTTTCAAGGCACGAGACGCCAAACAACTTTGCTGCCGAGCGAAACATACAACTTTTCACCTCACCACCGCGAGGAAAATTGTAATGGAAATAATTTGGACCTTATAATAATTTTCAATAAAGGTTTGTTTACATCTCATAAAGATATAACATTTTATAATTATTAAATGTAACATAAACATTTTTGCATCTTTAAATATCTCCACGCTTACCTACACTAAAAAAGTCAAAGTATTGTTGGGTACTCACGCACGGGTAAACTAAGGCTCAAATACGCTTATTTCACTTTTTCCGCTAAATTAGCAGGCATTAAAATTCTTATATGTATATCTTCTGCACTAAAATCTATAAATAACCACCATTATTTTGGTTTAACTGTGGCTTTGAAACAAAACAAAATTAAATGTAGGTACATGGGTTTTTTCTTAAATTAACTTTTCAAACGGTGCGTTCCAAATTTGGATAAAGCGAAATTTTATGAAAAATAAAATTACATTTTAAAATTATTTATTCGTATTGTATCCTTATAAGTCAGTCTAAATATTGATATTTCGTATGTAAATAGGAAAGAATAAGTATTATAAATTTTATTTTATCAAAATAATAACAATTTCTAATTGGAAAACACCATCAGTTTCTGAACGCAGGATAATGACCTCTCATTCTGTAGGTATAGAAAAAAGTTGGATCTGGCGATGGACCGTCACGTTCCAAATTCAAAAACTCTTTCCACGCTACCGGATTGTTCGATGCGTAGTTTGCCCCTGGTGGATAACTCTCAAGCCCCTAAAGGGGCTCGGAGAAGCCTTCCGCGGCAGTGCCGCTTATGGCGGGTTCGGGCGCCGTCCGCGACAACGGACGGGTGTCTGAGTTGGGCGTATAGCCCGTCAAGTCCGGTGGGGTCATCTGTTTCGTCCGTCGGCGAGGTCAAGCCCTGCCGGGTGAGACTCCCTAGGGAGAGGCCCAGCGAGCGACCTACAAGCCGACGGCACTTCAGGAACATCCTAGTCTTGTCAGGTTGGGGCGGGCGGATCCGGGCGGATCAGGTCCCGCGGTAGTGCCCTCTTGTCGGGCGGCCGGGAGTGGTAAGGGGCTATGTTCTGCAGGTGCGTTTGGCGCGAGCCATCTGCACGCTCGAACATAGCCCTGGCCAGTCTGGTGACGAAGTCGTCCAGGTGTTCTATCTTCAGGTCGCGGTGCAGAACACGGTTGCTTACGTAGTGGTGCACATCGGTGGCGGTACGGAGCGCCAGCGACTGCTGGGCGCGGAGCCGCCGCCGTTTGCACTCTCCCACCAGCGCATACCATGCGGGGGCTGCATATGTGAGCCGCGACCTGATGTATCCCTTGTAGATTCCGATCTTGGCGGGTAGGGGCAGGGACGACTTCATCACCGGAGTGAGGAGTGCACGCGCTGCTCTGGTCTGGCTAATGGTGTTGTTGACGTGGGCGGACATGTTAAGTAGTCGGTCGATGGTGACGCCCAGGTACTTAACAGTCCGCAACCACGGCAACGGTTGTCCGAGTAAGTGGAGTTCCGGCGGCTGGTTGATCTTTGGGCTGAGGGTGATGGCCTGGGTCTTCGCCACGTTCACCCTCAGTCGCCAGCGGTCGAGCCAGCTCGGGAGCGCGTCTAGTGCGCGCTGCATCTTCGCGGCTGCGTGCGGGAGTTTGTATGACGTTGTGATGTACGCCGCGTCGTCGGCGTACAGGGCGAGTGTGGCCCCCTCTTCGGCTGGGATGTCGTCTGTGTAGCGCGCGTATAGCGCGGGCGACAGGCAGCTTCCCTGGGGGACTCCGGCAGCTATGGGTTTCCTCGCCGAGAGCTTGCCTTCTACCGCAACTTGGAAGCTGCGATCGGCGAGGAAGCTGGCTATCGTAAGCACTAGCCGTCTTGGCGCCGTGGTGGTCATCAGTTTTTGGGCCAGGCCTGAGTGCCAGACCCGGTCGAAAGCCTTTTCCATGTCAAGGAGCACAGCCACCGCGTGCTCCTTTTTGTTGCGCGCTGCTGCAGCGATGTGGAGGATCCTGGTCAGTTGTAGTGTGGTGGAGTGCTCCGCCCTGAAGCCGAACTGCTCGGTGCGGGGCTCGATGTGCGGTGTCAAGTGGCGGAGAAAAAGTCGCTCGAACACCTTTGACACCGCAGGCAGCAGTGTGATGGGGCGGTAACTATCAGGGCGGAGAATGTTCTTCCCCGGCTTGGGCAGCATGATTACTTTCCCTAGCTTCCAGCAGCTGGGAAAGTGGCAGGTCCTCACGATCCCGTTGAAGAGCCGCGTCAGTGTCGCGATGGCTCGCGGGGGCAAGTGACGCAGCGCCTCGTTCGGGATCGTGTCTGGTCCTGGGGCCTTGCGGAGCTGGGTTTTCCTTACTGCCCGTTGGATCTGGCCGGGGGAGAAGATGATCGGATCCTCCTCTGGCGGTGGTGGGGCCTCGAGATACCCCTCGACCTCGCGTTCCAACTGTGCGGTGTACTCGGCATCAGTGGGCGCGTTTGGCCGGAACTGGTTCTCGAGGTGCTCGGCAAAGATGTGCGCCCTGTCCTCAGCACGGTATCTGGTTGTACCGTCCGGGGCGAGGAGCGGTCTGGTGGGGAGCGGCTTCTTCGAGAGGCGACGGCACAGGCGGTGTATGCCGCCCCAGCCTTCCTCGGCTGCGGAGTTGACGCCCTCGAGCCAGGAGTAGCGAGAGTTTGCCGCGAGGCTAGTCCCGATCTTCTCGGCGAGGGCGTTGAGCCGGGTCTTCAGGGTGGGGCAGCGGGTCTCATTGTAGAGCCGACGCATCCTCCGCTTCTCCTCCAGCATCCTCTGGATGAACGGCGGCAGCTTCTTTTGATGGTGTGTGTTGGCAGGGCTCGTGGTGGTGGCAGCTGCGATGGCCGACTGGGCGTTCAGGCTGAACAGCTCGGCAAGGCGGTCAACTTCCTCGGCGGAGGTTGCCGGGAAGGACTCCGAGTGTTCAGCCATGTGTGCGGCGAACCTCTCCCAGTCGGTCCTCCTCTTTGCTGGCTGGTGTTTCGTGGTAGTGGCAGCAGTCTCCAGTCTGAGCACAACTGGCTGGTGGTCCGAGAGCATGTGGTCATCGAGGACTTGCAGCTCCGGCCAGTGTGTCAGGTTTTGGACTGCTGCCAGGTCAATGACGTCCGGTTGGTGGCTTGTGTTGTAAGGGTAGTGCGAGGGGGCCTCCGGGCCCAGCACGGTGTAGTTGTGGCCCCTCGGCGTGGTTTTGTAGGCGGCGGCCCGTGTGACAGATCTTGGACGAGTTCCAGGCCGGGTGCTTCGCGTTGAAGTCCCCGGCGACGATAACGTAGTTTGCATCGAGCGGGTTCTGAGCTTAGGTAGCCTCGCGTCGGCCGCTTGATGATGCGGGTGGCGCGAACTACAGAAGCGGCGATGCGCGTATACGGGCTGCGGCGCCTTTGCAGCAGTGGAGAGTTGGTGGGAGCGAGACTTCTCTCTGTCTGTCGCGCTCTCACGTAGTGGAATCCGCAGGGCGGAAAGAGAAAACAATAGTTATTTGTTATGCAAGGCTGCAAAGTTGTTGTTTGGCGCAAGTGCTTGTATTGAAAGCCGAGATAGCGAAGGATTGTAAGATTGAACCATGAGCGAAGCGAATGGTTCAAAAGTACAATCCTGAGCATAGCGAGGCTTTCAAGGCACGAGACGCCAAACAACTTTGCTGCCGAGCGAAACACACAACTTTTCACCTCACCACCGCGAGGAAAATTGTAAATGTAATGGAAGTAATTTGGACCTTATACTCATTTTCAATAAAGGTTTGTTTACATCTCATAAAGATATAACATTTTATAATTATTAAATGTAACATAAACATTTTTGCATCTTTAAATAACTCCACGCTTACCTACACTAAAAAAGTCAATGTATTGTTGGGTACTCACGCACGGGTAAACTAAGGCTCAAATACGCTTATTTCACTTTTTCCGCTAAATTAGCAGGCATCAAAATTCATATATGTATATCTTCTGCACTAAAATCTATAAATAACCACCATTTTTTTGGTTTTACTGTGGCTTTAAAACAAAACAAAATTAAATGTAGGTTCATGAGGTTTTTCTTAAATTAACTTTTCAAACGGTGCGTTCCAAATTTGGAAAAAGCGATTTTTTTTGAAAAATAAATTCTCTTTATTCGTATTGTATCCTTACAAGTCAGTCTAAATATTCATATTTCGTATGTAATTAAGAAAGAATAAGTATTATTCACTTAAGTTTATCTAAATAATAACAATTAATTATTGGCAAACACCATCAGTTTCTGAACGCAGGATAATGACCTCTCATTCTGTATAGAAAAAAGTTGGATCTGGCGATTGACCGTCACGTTCCAAATTCAAAAACTCTTTCCACGCTAGCGGATATAATGGGCTTTTGGGCGCAGATTTTGAGCGATAAAGCAAGCCTTTTCGAGCCGGTGAGGTGAAAATTTCTTTCTTCAGGAAGGCTTGATGGTGAGTGAGATGGCTATTTGTTGCTTGCTTGAGTTGTAGACGACGAATGGTGGAATTGATTTTAAGCAACAAGCTTATTATGCCTTATATTAGCCAGTCACTTACCATAAAGTAGACAACTTTTTATTTTCCAAAATTACGTAATTCATAACAGTTTTTTCATTATTGATTTAGTGTCCACATTTTGGCACTGATTTAATCTAGTTATCTTAAAATGCTATGTTGCATTTTTATGATGCAGAATTACATGTAGATTAATAAAATAATTGTTGTATGTATATAATTCAATCAACTTTGCAGAAATGTCTATATGAAAGCCTAAGTTTCACGCTAATGTGAACAATTCAGGTCTTAATGTTATTACTGAAACTAACAGCGGTCTTATATATTAAGTTTAACTATGTTGATAGTAGCGTATAGTTATACAGAATTACAATACAATAAATTCTATTGTCTAAAGTTAATTATTGATGTTTTATTTAAGTATGAGTGTGATTACATAAGTGAATTTTGTGTTCTAATACAAATTTAAATACAAAACGAATGATTTGGAAACAGAGAAATGTCTCTCACACATTTCTCACTTAAAATTAAGATAGGCGCAGTGCCTTTGAAACAGAATTACAGGCAAAGATTGACTTTTAAATTAATACACAGAGCAAGGTTAATATTTTTACGTTATGAGCAATATGGGTCAATCTTAATGAAAATGAATATGGAGTCTGGTTAGGTTTGTGACGATTTGCACAGTATACTATACAAAACAAACCGATCACCGATCTTTTCAAGGGGATCAGCCGTGAGTCATCATTCGAGTCATCATTTTTGAAAATGGATATCTAGGCTATTCGAATGCACGTCCCTCTGGAACGTGCATGACCTAAGGTCGCAATTCTATGTTTATAGGGATACTAGGTGTTTGCGACCTGCGTTATTAATAACGTCTTTTGTCAAATCCGGTATTGTGAATGGTTAGTAAACTGAACCCTTCGTTATCTAAAGATGTTGTTATCAAATAAAATGATTCGTCTGACGTAAGCAGACCTACGCAGCAGGGAAAGCTATCCTAAGATGGTAACTAAATATAGTATAGAAATAGTCAAGATTGACGGGTGTCCTGAACACGGATATAATGGGCCTTTGGGCGCAGATTTTGAGCGATAAAGCAAGCCTTTTCGAGCCGGTGAGGTGAAAATAGTATTGTGCTCCGAGCCATTCACAAATCAATAACCAGTTAGTGGTTTCACAATGCATATTAGACGACTTGGTTCGTTCAAATCATCGTTGTATCGGAAGGGTCTATAACGGAATGCCTTAAAGGTATTCACAACGAACCCCAATGAATTTATGCGATTCCTGACTTCATAATATGCCCTATTTGCCTATTGAGGGATATTGTATTGGCTTATGCCTCCGCACATAAGTAGACAAAGGGAATAAGCCAACTATACTACAAATGAATTTCACCAAGTCAAACAAAGACCAATGAGCTTGTTAAATATATATTAGACAAATAGACACTAACTAAATAACTACATTTTGAGTTACAGAAATTTTTCATTCTTGTGTTACGTCGGACGCCAAATTTGATCTAAAACCTTCTTGCTTTTAAACTCACGTATTGCGGCCTCATGTTCAAATTGATAACGTAGTGATGCTAAATGGATAGTAAACCATCAAATTATCGTAATAAAGTATAAATTATAAAATGTACTAATTACAATCATACAAACCTTGAATATTTAGAAAAATTATGCATTTTTTTTTTATTGTCCAAGAGTAAATTTAAAGCTGCCAATAGAATCCTTACGCTTTTATAGAAACAAAATTGTATGACAACCATGTACTTAAACGCAGTATTTCGTGACCGAAACAACAATTTACCGGATTTTCCATACAATGATACAACTACTTTGTCAGTGATATCACTACGTTATCAGTTTGAACATGAGGCCGCGATTCAAGTTTTTTTTTTTATACAACGAAGTGTGTCAGGGTGCTCTGTAGCGCATGGCTAGATGACAGCAGCATCTCATTTTCATCAAAAGCCTAAAAATACCACCACTGCCTTGTCTATCTATACATTAGAGAGATATGTATGTTTGTCAACTCATCCACCAGGCATAATTTAAAAAGCGATGCGAAATAATGAATAGGCAGACAAGGAAGAAAATTATCAACTCTTTGTTCCGACCTCGAAGCCATAAAATGATTAATAAAAAAAAGTAATCCCATTAAAAACTCATTCCATGTAAAAAAGAGGCCAAGTCTCTAAACTCTTCCACTTATATAAATAAAATTCTGCTACTTGGCAATCAGACAACTTTACTGCATTTATGGATTTTTGCATACCTAAAACTATGCAGTATTGTGTGATTGATAAATCAAAAAATTAAAATTAGCTAGCAAATAAAGAATAATAAGAACGGTTGACTACTGAGAATGTGCAAAAAAATTCCAAGGAAAAATATGACGGCTAAGTCGGCATAACTAGTTACCGAGTAATAGTCGACCATATAGTTAGTAGCAGCCAGAATAGCCAAATATTTCGTAACCCACACTTGAAAAAAATTTTAAATTTAAAAAAATAAAAAATAGTTTATTTGGTCTAATCATTATGTAGTGTTACAAGGCAAAGGTTGGAGCTTCCTTTTAAGCATTACATTATGCTTGTGTCAGGAGTCACCGCTCTTCCAGTAAAAGATGTGGTAATAGTAAACCAAACAATAATAATTTGAGAAATTAACTTACTTATAGTAACCTTTACATACCTAATAAATACTAGGAATAAATTTACAGTTTAGACGTAATAGTATTATGGAGAACAATTATAACACAGAGCTAAAAAGTTAAATTAAATTTTAAATAGTGTGTGCGCGCGCGCGTGTGTGTGTGTGTGTGCGTGTGTGTGTGCGTGTGCGTGTGCGTGTGCGTGTGCGTGTGCGTATGTGTGCATCAAAGTTATCTATGCAGTTGGTGTATCTAGAAAACTGGACACAAATTGCAATTTTTTTTAGTGTTCCCTTGATTTATACACTAAACACTAATTGTATTCTAAATTTGAAGCTTCTATGTCTGCTAGAAGTGCCTTAGACTTTTGATGATCGGTGAGTCAATCAGTGAGTGACAAAATTAAGAAACTTTGATTAGTTATAAATCTGAAACCACTAGTTCAAATTGAATGAAATTTGAAATATATCGTGTTTAACACTATGCGGCTTGGTTAATGAAAATGCTGGCTTCTAGTTTTATCCACAACGAAGTTATAGGGGGGTCGAAAATGGACTGAACTGCTTCGAGATTCGAGAAAAGGATGGTACGGCCGTGCCGCTGTTTTGCTCGTCCTCTATTCTGACCTCTTAATAGGTGATAACCATTAATATGGAACCCTCTCTAAGTGAGACAGATATTTATTTATAATAACCTCTTTAAATGAGACAACTTTGCAAGTCCCTTAATATCCATGTATCGCTGTATGTTCACAATATTACGTGTCGGTGACATAAGTACATCGCTCTTTTGTAACTTTTAATTAGCTCTCAAATGATACCTATATAGTTTGAAATACAATACTGATAATCAATGTATTAACCGGCTTTCATTATTAACCCTAGGCGTGTTGTTCATTGCATATTTAATTTGGAAGTAATTAACATTTTACACGGTAGCCAATTTTTCGAATGAAAACCGCTGTTGATTTCCGAATAAGAACAATAATGGTTTTTTAGGGTTCCGTAACCAAATGGCAAATAACGGAACCCTTATGGATTCGTCATGTCTGTCTGTCTGTCTGTCTGACCATCCGTATGTCACAGGCATTTTACTCGAAAACTATAAGGTGTATTTGAATAATTTTTTGAGGATAGGTGTATTTGGTTAGCCGCTACAGTTTTGTAATTACATTACAAAAAAAAAAATATTTAGGGGTGCACTCCATACATAAAACTGAAAGTCAAAAAAAAAAAATTCATTGCAAGCCCATGTGCACATCAATTGATAGGCATTTAAAAATGAATATAAGGTTTTTCAGCATTTTTTGTTGGTTAAGTGAATAGAGTCGGAGATAATCGCCCCGAAAGTCACTAAAATTGTGTGGGGGACACATCTCTAATTTTTGAACCGTGTATTTTTAAAATATGAAAAAAATCATGGACATAGGGCTTATTATATTCTTTCAGCGAAAATTGTTTTGAACAAGATCGGTTCAATGGTTTTTGAAATATTTCTAAAAAACTGCTTTTTTTTCAAGAAAAGGACGTAAGTGCCATAAGATTTCAGTAACGATACGACCATTTTAATAGGCACTGAACCCTTCGCTGTGCGTGGTCCGACACACACTTGGCCGCTTTTTTTTCGACTACATCAGTGCACTAGGTATACACTATATTATTAGCCTTCTACTATACCATATAACACTTATCAGCCATATAATTACCCATGTATCAATATAGCTCTCTCATCACAACTCACTTGCTTGTGGCAACCACAGTTGCCAATTTCGCAGACTCCTAAACTGATGGTGGCAACTGTGGTTTGCCTTGCCTGTCACCGTAGCCTATGGACGCTTGCATCTCCAGACCCCGTATCATGGTCGGCCTTATCACGCGATAAGTGACAAGATAGAGCGTCAGTCACTGGCTGAAACCGTTCGATAAAACGGGCTACCTTTTTTAAAATGTGAAAGCAAGTGAATGGATATAAGTAACACGGAGTGTACCAAAAATGGGGTGAGAACCGATCAATACCGTGTGAACCGATAATAGGTATCGTGTTCTGATAAGAAAAAAAAATTGCTTTATTATTTTTTTCTCTTAGTTTTTTCTTATCAGAACACGATGTCTGTTATGCCCTTGATCGGTTCACATCCCATTTATGGTACACCCTGTATACTTAACATTTATTCGCTTTCTACATATGATATATAACAGTTAGTATTATATGGAGAAGGCAAGATGAAGTCGGGTCGTGCGGATTGCAGGATGCCGGCGGTTATGAAACATTTCGCCCGTAGTGACATTTGATACGCGAGTTGAAACGTTTAATTATTAGTATATTTCAATATGTCTCGCGAAAGTTTAATTTAAATTTGAATTACATTGTTTAATTCCATCCAATAAAGCACTGGTTTGGTAACAATTCCCTGCAGTCACAAAGCAATTAACGATCGAACAAGTAAATAGCACTAATTATACACTGGGCTATCTGACCACGAAATACAATATGAATTTTGCGGCTCGTAAAGTTGATCATATCACGCGCGGGTTTTATTTTCTGGAAGTGCCATGCGGCGCAGGACTGTTAAGTCAGCTTGTGGATGGAATCAGTTTTCCCGTGACCTTTATCCGTACCGAATCTGACGTAATTCCGCACAAACGTTAGTGACTTACTCCCTTATTCATAAAACTTAAAATGCCTCTGCTAAATAAAATGTGCTTTGTCCCTTTCTTACGAACACAAATGTCAAAGTGACAGATAAGGACAAACGAATATTAACGCCATTTTAGTTAAAACAGGCTTATAGTACGTTTATGAATACGGCCGTTAGTTAATATAATGGATCAGGCCGTTATTTCTTGTTCCTGATTAAGCAGTTTAAATCGTCTACATTTTAATCAATTCCAGTGTGTTACGAATATTAGTAATCCATTTATATGGCTAATTGGCGTAACACACTGGAAGTGATTAAAATGTAGACGATTTAAACTGCTTAATCAGGAACAAGAAATAACGGCCTTACCCTAATATACTCGTATTATGGTTTCATTTAAAAAAGCTCCTTGATAGGCTTTGTTTCACTCCGGCCAGTAACTGAAGTGTGCATTTCTGAAGTAAGAATAGTACTCTCTTGGCATATGTAGAATTACCCCATTTAACAGTAAGTTAGGAACATTAGCACAGGACCGAGACGAGTGGCGGAAATAAGCGGAGGCCTTTGCCCAGCAGTGAGACACAATATAGGCTAATAAAATAATAATATAAAACTGTAAGTACCGTAAGACATTAGTGAATTAAAAAGAAGCGGGTTGTGTCGGAGATACAACCGTTAATTAAGTTTAAGTGGACACTTCTTTGTTGGCTATGGAACCCTGTATGCTGTGTGCTATTGTTAAATTCAAAATGTTTGGATTATTAAAAGGAAGCTGCTATTATGGTAGGTACCCGTAAAATATATACCTGAATTAATTCACTAAAATCTGTATAAGTACAGATAAATCGGTATATATGGCAACATTGACTGACGTAGCTCATTTGACTCGCGATACATTGAAAATGGCGGTCATTTCAGCATTATTTTCATGTCCGCCACATAAACTGAATAAAATTTCGTGATTAACAACTAATGGCAAATAAAGAAGGATTAAAACATGTAATCAACAATTATTTGAAATCAGGTAAGGCTTCTCTACAAAAAGTTATTCCGGAAGTCACGTGATACATTTTGAACTGTACCCCTATAAAAGAACGCGAGCTAAGAAGTAACTACTTCAAAAGGGACAAATATCACACACGGGAATTAGACACTAATGGATATCTGGGGGCACGGCAACTAGAAGCCTGAATTTTCAGTAACCAAGCACGCATTGTATAAACACGGTATATTTAAAAGTTCATTCAATTTGAATTAGTATAGTTAGTTTAAGAATTATAACTAGTCAATGTTTCTTAATTATGTCACTCACTGACGGACTCATCGATCATCAAAAGTCTAAGGCACTTCTAGTAGACACAGAAGCTTTAAATTTAGAATAAAATTAGTGTTTAGTGTATAAATCAAGGGAAAACTAAAAAAGAAAGGCAATTTCAGTCCAGTTTTCTAGATACACCAACTGCATAAATAACTCTGTAATCCCATATGAACATGTCGGATTACAAAATTATATTTGCAGTGAACGAGACAAAAAATGAAAAAGCAAGAATGGGACTGCATTCATAATTCGTATGTATAACACAATAACGTACAAAAAAAAGTGAGATCCCATAAAAAAACATTCCATGTAAAAAAGAGGCCATGTCCCGAAACTCTTCCACCGTAAAAAGTTGTGAGATAGTTCGTAGAGCCAAGTCTCAGGCATTCTTATTAATCTTTATTTGCTTGCTAAATTAAATTTTGTGACTTGGCAATCACACAATACAATAGATTTAGGTATGCAGAAATCCATAAATGCAGGAAAGTTGTGTGATTGCCAAGTTACAGAATTTTATTTAGCAAGCAAATAATTATTAATAAGAATGCCTGAGACTCTACGAAATATCTCACAACTTTTTAGGGTGGAAGAGTTTCGAGACTTGGCCTCTTTTTTACATGGAATGTTTTTTATGGGATATTTTTTTAAGCGAAGGCACTTGCATTTATCTTTGTATAGATGGCCGACATGGCTCTTACAGTCACCTAAGACAAAAGTCTATACTGTAAAGCCGAGATATTTGGATTAATAATCGTAAATTAAGGATTTTAAATATTCGTAAGGATTGATACCCAAATAAGAAGTTTAACAATTTACGAGCATTAATTACTGTAAACAGTATCTACAAGAACTTAATATCCTATAACGAACAAAGCCGCCACAAACCGAGATTGAAAGTCAACTCCTCTCCAAGAAGCGAAATTCGATTGTGGCTTTTAATTAAGCATCTATTTTTTTTAACAGGCCAGTATTCAATGGTAAATTGACAGTTGAATTGATGAAACACCAAGTTAACAATGAGCAACGATAATATGTAGGCTATGTTAGTAGAGCAAAATTCTCGAAAACAAATTAATACATAATATAATACCTGCTGGTCGATTCCGTAACGTATCGTGCGTACGTTAGGTGTAAATGTAAAGAATGTAATGTCAAAATGTTTAGTTTAGTTTAGTTTTATTCATCTCACTACACAATTCTCATATAACAATAACATTTTGCAACTATACTACTTATTGTATAATGATCGTTAGGCACGATTGCGTAACAATAATAAGAAAAAACATTAAACAACAAACAGAATATAAAAAATAAGAACATCAAAAATGTAAAAGTAAAGGATGTACTGACCTTATCAATAATTAGCTTCCATAAAATTATAAGGCCAAAACCAAAACCTCGCCCCTTAGTCAAATAAAAATAAACAAAATAGCATTGCCGGCACTCATTCTATCAATTAGAATGTCGGTATATATTTAATATGACAAATAAAAAAGCAAAGAGAAATCAAATTGAACCATCTTACCGAATAATTACATTTTTAAAATGAAAATTTAATGTCTTATTTGGGTATGTCAATGTATTCTATTAGGGTCCATAATAATAGGTCGGGTTGCATAATATTTAAAGCCATAGTCTTGATCGGCACACCACCGACAATAGTCATAAATTAGTTCGCATATATTTTTTAACCATAATATTTAAGAGCAAATATCATATAGTAGATTGTTAACCAAGGGTTGAAAACACTCTACTTTTGATTTCGAATAATAGGAAATTAAACAACAAACACCAAATACAACATCAACAAAATTTATTTAAAACAAAACATTAATTACAAAAAATTACTATGTATTTTATTTACAAATATTGTGAAGTAGGTAAACGTACTAACGACGTATTTACTTAAAATTATACTGTAAAATTCGAGCAGTTTGTGAATGTAATTGAAAGGTTTTTTCCTGGAATATTTACATTTGATACTGTTTGTGAAATTTGTGTATCTTGCACTGTAGGATCTGTAAATGTCGGAGACGGCAATATCTCATTAGCAGAGGAAGACATCGGAAGATCATCTCTAGCTGTGATATTCACCTCTTCACCCCTGAGATCCCGATATTGACAAGCTGATTCTTTGGAAGATCCTGGTTGAGGCGAATATTCAGCCGAGCATAAATGTATGGCCTCTGTTATTTTGCTTGAAATTTTTGACTTATTCTGCACGGAGTCTTCGATGTACCCTTCGGCTACAGTACTGGATTTCCATCCGCCGTGCCGTTTGAGCATAGTCATGTCCGCTCCAGCATCGGCTTAAAGGGTCGCAGAATGTTCTCCGGAAGCAATGCCCAGAGTAAAGATCGGCATTTGGCAAGTTAAGTTAAGATACGTCGCTATTAGTTTAGGCATGCCTGAGATGTTATTTTTGCTGATCACCAGCCTAAGACATTTGCCCCGTTGGTATTTTAGGAAAAATCGATTAGTTTGAATATTATCGGGGCGAAGTCCTTGGTATTTCAGTACTAATTGAGTAAACTCTTCCCGCACGACAAATGTACGATCATTTTTTGTTTTCGTATTCGGTAATTTTACAAGTAATAATTGGCCGTCTTTCCACGTTTTCCACAGTTATGTTTGTAAGCTCAACTCCTCTGCATGCGCCACTTATCCCAAAAATTAGTGCCACCTGTAAAAATAATATTTTTTATTTATTCGGTAACGATCAAATTTGTACATTGGTACATAATCGTAAACAGCACAACATCATATGAAATCACACTAATAAATATGAAATCGTCACGTACCTACCTTTATTGCCAGATATATTTCGTCTGGTGCTTGATTTAAGAAGGATTCCACATCTTGTGCAGTGAAAACCTTCGATTTTTTGCTTTTAAATCCATCCGATGTTCTTTTTAGGAATGACGTTAAACTTGTATAATTTTTGAAGTTCACTCCGTGTTTCGTGTGTACACCGAATAAATGCTCCACAGTGTCGAAAGCTGATATTTTTTAGATAACTCGCTGAAATACGCCAGAAACACACTTTCTGACAAAGATTTCACTTTTTTCTCCGCCCGCCACTTTATAAAATCGTTATATGGTTTTATGTATCTCTCCTTCGAAACTACCGGTAAAAGGTTTTGTACAACCATTTCAGCCACTTTTCTAATTAAATCAGGCGTTAAATCCATATCCGAATCGCTGGATGAACTCATTTTTGGAAAATGTATAATTCGTTGTATGTAAATAATGTTTGTTTTTATTAATTGTCTTTAATAAATGAATATACGATACGATACCTACTAGATATAAACTAAATTTTGCCCTCGTCTCGTTTTCCCGCTTTTTACTTTTTTCGCGCAACTATTTTTCAAGTAGGTACCATAGAGACCACTTATTTTTTTACGCGGCATTGATTCGGTTTCATCGGTGTCAAGGAAATAATAAAATGCGTATTGTATGTATATCACCTAAAAATAACAGCAATTAATGTTATTTAAAGCATTAGTATTGTATTGTACTAAAGGTATTTATAATGATAAGTAGTCCAAAATGTACATATTATTGAAATTCGGTTGTACAGGTTTTCCCGTTGCTCAACAAGTGTAGACCAACTTTAAATATTGTTTGTTTGTGGACAATTTTTGCGTCGCGCCGCGTATAAATATTAATTCATTATATAAAAATGCGTTAAATATATGTATTTATTTTCTAAATGGCTTTAATAACTTTAATTGACTTAAATTACTACTTTTTAGATAAAGTTATCGTAAGAACTACCAATAAACTTCAAAAAACAATTCAGTTTAATAGGGTGTATACATGTCATGATTTGTCAGCCCCAATTCATCAGATGTTGACTAATTGCTATCAAGCTTGTCAAACGAGTTGTACTGAGAAATTGGATGCACATGTGGTCGGATTGTTACATCTGTACGCTACACCCAATTCGGACTTCGACATGTTGCACTGACAAATTGGGATAAAATCACATAATCTGTATACCCTATAACGAAGTGTGGCTGTTTAGGTTATTGCCATTGGTCATTGTTTTTTTTAGTACTTTTCAACCCTAGGGGCGACATGGCTCACTTTCAACCCGCTATTCAGATAAACAATGACCTACTTTCAGAGTATGAGAGATGAAAAATTTATTGCGCATAAAAGCTTTAAGCATTTAAATAACAATTGCCATAATAGGTTTGCGCATAACGTTTTTAAGTCATAGGTAGGTTATACACTTATAAGAAAATTGGTAAAAGTAAAGGTAAAAGTAAATTATCTCTTTGTAATCTAAACCTAACACAACTATTTTCTTAAACAAACGCACGGCGATTATGTTAGCCTAACCTTAACCTAACCTAACCGCCAGCCTGTCGACGTCACCCGGGGTGACGGGGTGCCTCTTAGGGACACAAGATAAGCATATTAACTTAACCTACCAAAAATACAATTTTTTGCCCCCGGCCCCCCTTTTCTAGCTGCCCTAACCTAATTAAACGCTGGTCAACTAATTTAATAGCATGTTTCTTTTGCGAATCAATCTTAATAGCAGTCTATCGACAAAAAATATGCATAACAATTCTTATGACTAAAAATAATGATGATCTTCAATATAATGACTTGTATGACATTTAACATTATGGTTTAGAAAAATATGACATATTACAATTATGACAATGAAAGCATTATGCACAGCATCATTAATGACAAAATACTTTTATGAGCAACAACTTTATGCGTAAAGTTGTATGACATTCGAAATTATGACAATTGTCATTATGCGACTAGATGGACACCCATTTACAGAATAAAGTGACTTCTCCAATAAAAGGTTCTTTAATCGGCGCTTAAACGTTTCCTGGGAACATTTTAGCACTGTGCTCCGTTGCACTGTTCGAAGTCTTCCCGTACTGGGAAGGCACGCGCGTCCCCGTCACTTCCACTCGCTAAACCTTTGTCAGCCAGGGTGCAAAACAAAACGCTGCCCAACTGAGGGGTTTACTAATAATGTATCCAAAAAATATTAGCAAATTATCGTTTGACAAAAAACGCTTCATCAAATAATTACTTGGCAAACGTGTTATTGCGCAAAAGTTTCATTTTACAAACGTTTACTTGAGAAACACTCAATTAGCAATAAGCACATAACGTCAAATGTATTCAATAATAAAGTGTCAATTGTACATATTTCATTACACCAAATAATATGTTTGGCAATTTTATACACTTACCAAAATATCAAACAAACAGTAACAGTAGGTAATAATATAAAAAAAAATCGGTTCTGGCGCTTCGCCAGCCGCTGCCGCGGCACGCTCGCTTCGCTCGCTCGGCTCGCGCGGTATGGTCGCAGTTCTACCTAACACTCCTCGTTTCGCTCGTCGTCGTACCTACACCGACCTGCCTAAAAGTAGAATTTGTGAAAGTTGAGAATTTGTAAGTACTTAGTATAAATTCTCAACTTTCACAAATTCTACTTATTGCATATGACACCGTAAATAGTCAAATAATAACCTAACCTAGTTTCCTAGGAGTAAGTAGTTCGTTTCTGTTGTAGTAAAATTACTTCGTCACAGAATTACTTCGGCGACCGGTTAGTCTAGTGGGTAGTGACGCTGCCTACGAAGCTGAAGGTCCTGGGTTCGAATCCCGGTAAGGGCAAATATTTGTGTGATGAGCATGAATATTTGTTTCTGAGTCATGGATGTTTTCTATGTATTTAAGTATTTATATCTATTAAATATATCGTCGTCTAGTACCCATAACACAAGCCTTATTGAGCTTACTATGGGACTAGGTCGATTTGTGTAAGATTGTCCCCTAATATTTATTTATATTTATTTATTTATTATTTATTTATTGAAAACGACAACCATCCTTTTTCAAACATGTTGCACGTTGCTTGAATCTTAATAAAAATAGTTGTACTATATTCATAAGATGACTGCTAGCAGTAATATACAAATATAGCCGTAGACAAATAGACTTCATTGCCATTACTCAAATGAAGTTGATTTACATATCGCTGTCAGTCATTTAATTGACAGAAAAAAAACAATAATTTTACAAAAGATGAGGCTCAGGTCTAAAAATGTCTCAAGAGACGTTGTTTAGCTAATAATGTGTTTACTGTGTTTACGGGTAGGTACATGTTTTTTTTACTACGTACTTATGAGACCAGTCATATAATATAACATAATATAATACATATTATTATTGTTGTTATACGTATAAGATGATCAACAATATAGAACATATTCAAAAAACTCCCTGGATGTTTCTTTATAGGCTCTTTCAGACAATTCCATAGAATTCATTCAATCGATGGAAAGTCTTCACTGCGCTCTTTTGCCTCTATCCCAGGCCCGATTTCCTGTCCTTTACGGCAAAGCATAATAAATCTCAACCTACGTGCCACTCAGTCTTGGTTCCGTAGAGCTCATGTTACCAATTTCGATGATGTATTATCGCCGAGGGATTGTCTGAAGGTAAAGAGTGCTTTGTTATGTGCCACTGAAACATAAATGGATGATGTTAAAACATTGAACAGCCGTAAACGCACATAAAAAAAAAGGGACTTTTTGTAACGAGGTTTGTGTGCACATCATGAATGGCCGTAGGTACATAATAGTTATTTACGATACAAGTGCCGAAAATAGGAAATTCGTTACGAGTGGCGATAAATTAAAACACGACCGAAGGGAGTGTTTTAAATCGGCACGAGTTGCGAATTACCTATTTGCACGTGTACCGTACAACGTTTTACTGTACATATGGCTCTTTAAAGTTTCGACATATGCACGAAAAGTGCTCTTTTCCGCACTAGTTAACGCGTTTTAGATTAACTACTCGCTTATCTACTTTTAATGCTTACTATTAATGTACGAGGGGTTCAAAAATTCGCGGAATGAAGTATTTGCAAATTAAATATAACAACATAGTAATTTGTCTTTTCAATATATTTGCCCTCGAGTTGTAACTAGAACTATGCCTATGGCGCTATTATGGTCTTTAATGAATGCTAAATGAAGGAATAATACAATATAATAAGGATTAATACATTAATCATCATCATCATTGGATATGAATCGAAATTACATGGACACCTGAATAGAATATAATAGTACATAGTTAAATCGACGTTCGTACGTAACAAAACGTAATATTTTCATATTTCTCAGTAAACTAGGTACGTGTTGCCGCTATGGAGCTGGCGCAAACACTACGCAATGAGTAAAGTTGGTTCCAATAGGGAATAAATACGTACGCGCACGATTGAAAACAAACTTTAAGTTAATGATGGTAAGGTATTATTTCGTTTACGTCAAGCACATCGAGCGTTTAATGCGGATCAAGCCAATCGAGCGATTCATCCTTTTTTAGTGTATATAAGACCGGCGCACCAAGTAGACGTATTCATTATTTCTCTAGCGAACTCCCGGATTGTCATTGATTCTGGGTCAAGCTTAAATTCATAACGTAAACATTCGTAGATACATTGTTAGGGTGGCGGGAAGGTTAAATATTGTGCGATTGCTTTGCATAGTATTGCACTATTCCACTACTTATTCTGAGGTTCAGTATTGTGCAATTTAGTTGCATAGTAATGAACTATTTCACTTTCTGTTAGATTTTGAGTTTATTTTAGATGATTTTATTATTATTTCGAACCAGATCAAAGTCCTAGTTGCATGGTCAACTTAACGAAGTGCATTTCCCCTAACGGTGCCAAGGAAATATACTTCGGGATCCTGTTAGTAGTAGGCCAGGTTTGAGAGAAGCCTGGCACCATCTTTTTTATTTGCACAGATGGTGTAGCCTATCTTTGATGGGCCTCTTACTTGTCTTAAGGTTGGCCACAGGCTGAAGCGAGAAGATCGCCGTTTCAAATAAGTCGATCGCTATGATTGTTATCCACTCGTTGAGGTCTTGTGTGTGCTTAAGGCTTGGTCTTTTATTGGATATATATTTATATGTTATAAAATAGGGCGTGCATTTCACAGAACCCTTAAGTCCACGGACACGTTGTGAAATGTACATTACACAGGCTCTAGGTTGCATTCTCGGACTAGCCTTCCGAATGATTTACAGCGTAGATCCCTAGCTAGCTTAGAACATACACATCACATAACGTTAATAAAAGTAATGATGGGAGTTTTGCATACAGTAGTATAGGATTTAGTGGTAGGTAGGCTTAGGTATAGAGTCAAACACCGTCATAGGGTATTAGGAATACTATTCTTAGGGATGGATAGTTAGAATGAAGGTTTACAAATCAAATAACATTTATTTAAAGGTTTAATTGCAATTATGAGTAACTGAATAGGAATTAGTTATTTTGTGTGGATCAGTAGTATTGGGTTCCGTATTTTATTACATATGAAATATTAAAGGTGTAATCGTCATATTGCTTATTGTCATCAAGGTGTTATACTTCCAGTTATGATTAGGATATCAGAATTGATTCAGAAAGATGAAATGATTCTAGGCTAATGGCAAGCGGAGCAGTCCATTATGTCTTAAATATAATTAAGGTATCGAATTATCATGAGTGGAATATACTCATTACTTAGGGTAAACTTCAGGTTCAATATTTCATATTTAATGGACGGTATACCTCAGTATTACAAATATCTTCACTATAGCAGGTTTATAGGAATCTAATGGATACATTAGTCTCTATGTAAAGGGTGGAATAATGCCTTAATACATAATTTTCCTTGAAGGAAATAATATTCAACTGTTAGGTCTGATGAGTTTGTTGAGTGCTTCTTCTCATCAGAAATTAGGTACGAAGCACAGGTAAATTTATTAAACATGTTAGGATTACCTATTAGAAACAAAATATAATAAAATGGGTACTTAATTAGCTAGATGGCCAGACCCACATCCAGGCGGAAATGGTAGCATAGTATGGATGAAAGAGAATCTTCCATACAATAATAATAAACAATTAGCTAGCTACGTTGGTCTGTTATCTGATTTGATGGTATGATTATAAATTGATGCAATGTTTTGGTATATAAAGAAACAAAGGCTTTGATTTAAGAGGATATTATATGTTGAGAAAATATTGATAAAGCTTTACGTTAACCGGCCACGGTAGGATCTGGTTGGGGTTTATTAACCAAAAACAAATTTTATTTATTACATAGTTAACATTTTGAACTAGGATGCAGTAGAATGAACGTGGGGTTGAGTAGGTAGGGAGGAGTCAAAGTCTAATTTGCTACACATAAAAGAATTTAGGTTGCTCGGCACACAACGTAGACACTAGACGATCTATTGGCCAAATTCAAGTTAATTTTAATTATTTATGTTCTGTAGGTAAAAACATTAATTTAGCGTTTGAAGCAGATGTTTAGTTACAGAGTATAATGCATTTTTCAGATCGACTAATTAATTTATGTAGACCATCAACATTTTTTTTTTATCTTTGCCTTCAAAATGAGCCGAAATAGCCTAGCCTCCTTCAATTCTTTTTCGTCACAATTTTTTTTTCCTCGTAGTTCTTTTTTTATATTTGGGAACAAATAATAATCACTGGGGGCCAGATCCGGGCTGTAGGGTGGGTGAACCAGCGATTCGAAGCCGCACCTGTTAAGAGCAGCAGTCGCAACATGGCTCTTGTGAACCGGTGCATTGTCGTGCAACAGCAACACACCAGTCGCAACATTTCGACAGTTTTCCCCGCCTTTTTTCTTTAATGGCTACACGTAGCTTTTCTAATAGCATTGCATAATATGTCCCAGTTATAGTAAACACCCTTGTCCTTGTAGTCGATCATAAGAATTCCTGTTGAATCCCAAAAAATCGTACCCATCACCTTTCCGGCTGATTCTGATACCCTGAACTTCGTCGGAGGTGGTGCACCCTTCTTATGCCACTGCATAGATTCTTGTTTTGACTCAGGATCAAAATGATGGACCCAAGTCTCATCTCCAGTCACAATTCGTTCCAATATGTGTGTAGGATTCTCACCGCACAGATTCAAAAACTGCTTCATTCATCATCATTTAAGGTAGGTATGTAGGCTTTCATTCCATTAAATCCCCGTCCGTCCGATCAAATCAATGCTCGGAAATGAGGGTTATCCCCGGGATTAAAAAAATAACCGTCGGCAATGACCGGATCAAATCAGCCGTAAACGAACCTTTCTTCGTCGTTCCTTCCTTATTTAGGGTGCGACCGCTTATTGCTTTAAGGTTAACGGTTCACTGTATAGAGGTACATTTTCGGCGACTAAATAATTTTCTCCACTAACGCATTTTATGAAACTGTTGTATGATAAGGTTCTTCTCGAGCGGCGTGGCGAGCATCACAATTAAACACGCTACGAGTATTTTTAAAACAGTTATACACCGTTGCATACAATACTTTTTCTAAGACCAGACTACTATTCAATTATACCATTTATTTATTTATGAAAATGAATGTGCACATTTTGTATAGTGTTATTGGTAATTTTGACAGTTGGGGTGATGGATGAAGGGGGTGGCTTTTTCAGATTTGTGGACAAAATAATCAGTTTGTTAACCAAAAAACGATGTCAACGACCTGCTTAAAGTAAAGTGAAGACCTTATTATTTTTGGTATATTGTGCTTATCTTTTCTTTTAACATTCAATGATCTCACTAGTATTGAGTCAATTACAGATGACTCAATAACGCCTGTTAGATTTAATAATTTTATTTTTTGGTTTTCATCTTTAAATTAGAGATGTGCCAACCCGAAAATATCACAAACCGAGTTGAACGGTTCGACTTTCTATGTAAACCGGTTTCAACCCGGGTTGATCAAACCGAGTTGCTATGACGGTCCTAAACGTATATTACGTAATAAACGACAAAACTCAAAAAATGCAAAAATTAGTTTGGATTCAATCGCTCAAGGACAAGTGAAGTGTCACTCCACCGTACCATTGTTCGGGAGAAATCGGGTTTATTCGGCTTCTCATTCGGTTCGCCTGCTCGCGCGAGAGTCGGTTCGGTTTCGTTCGCCCGGCCCGCTGTCGGCGAGCGAGCTCGAATGTTGCGGTCTGCTGCTCGTTATAGAATCGAGTTAGTGGACTAACAAACCGGGTCGGTTCGACTTTAGCTTGACTCGGTTTGAACCGGGTTGGCAAACCGAGTTGACACATCTCTACTTTAAATAGTTTAAATAATAGCTTATGTATATTACACGTAAATATTCTTTTCAGAACTACTCCTAACGCTTAATGACAATATTGACAAAATAGACGTCCTTGTAATTACTGAACCTAATGTTAGTTACTCATTGTTAAGTTTTTATAGTATAAAAAGCTTTAGTCTTCATAATTTAATCTTCCCACCTTTCATTGAAGTCTTCTTTCTTTGGTAAAAGATCTGGAAAGAATATAAAGTGCAGGCAGGCAATATCAGTCAGCTGAAAGATACAATAGGTAACGCAAGTTAGATAAATGCCGATGGAGCTGCAGGAAAAGCTAGGTTATTTATAGGTACTAACATAAGAAAAGTCTGCGGAATTGTAAGTTTGTATGTAAACAACAACAACTTTAGATCTTTTGACTCCTCGTAGACTGAAATCAATCGGTTTTTCAAAGCATCGAAATTTTTGTTTTCAGGTGGTTTTAAGAATGTCGCTAGTTTCGTTTATGTCCTGACGTTCTAGTTGTGCGATAAGAGATTCGTACAGAGCCTGGTCACCTTTCTTGAGGGGGTTTATTATAGCTTTAAACTGCACGAACTAAAAGCGTATTCTGTCGCGCCACAGCGGCATTGCGATGCCCAGCCGGAGATCTCTTGAATTGGGCTTGAAACTGCCGGTTCGAATCCTTCGTTTGCGTCATTGTCTGTAGACATGTTTTCCGAAGGCTAGGTGCTGCTCTAAATGCAGGGTTTATGTTTACTAAATGTTGTTTTACTTCTCGACAAGCATGAATGACAGACTTCGCACGCAGACGTTTTATAAAACGCGCCGATGGTCATTACATGTAATGCACGGACGTATTGACCTATGACAGTGGCGAAAGCGAGGGACAGTCACAGTGTTAAGTATGGAAAGATCCGGGATCTGGATCCAAACATTTCCATACAAGTCGGATCCAGATTGCAAACCCTGAATAGCTCGAAAAGTAAAAAAGCAATACTGAATTTTGAAGAGGAGACCGGGAAACACAACTTTGACATGCAAAGCAATATAAAACCGAATCGCACTTGGCAGTCATATAAAAATAACAACCTTAATTTGAACCACTGACATCAAAAATTAAATTTTGAATAATTGATTCCATTATTGGCTCAGCCGTTGGAGCGACAATAGAATTTGCTGATTGGAATTTCAAATAGAAAAATGTTTCAAATGTTTTCTGCGTAAAAATAATTCAGACTTTTGGTAGAGGCGAGACGATGTACCGTGAATAAATGTGTCAAATATATTCTAAATTGTAAGTTGTGTTGTAACAGATAACCAACAGCTTTTATTACACACATAACACCTTAAACTTTAAACAGACAGAAATATAGGAACACACTGGTAAAAATAACATTCATAATCCAAATATAGAAAGAATTTCGGAGAGTGCTGTGGTGCTTCACTACCTATCGTATTTTCCTAACAGACTTCACTGCGAGGGCTTTCTCCCCAGTGTACTGTTGCTGTTCCCCCGTCTAAAGTTAGTAACGCCTCTTTACGTTGTAACTTTGGGCTTACCATTCTCCCAACTATATAGGTAGATGCTCGCTGAAGTGCTGGCACTCAAGCATTAACTCCTTTTTGACTGGATTTTGACTATCCACAACGTAATTCCACAAATGTTTCACTTTTGCATGTTGTTACGGGATTCCGTCGAACATAAGTCTTCGTCACTTTCGGATACCAGCGCCATCTTTTTAGTATGTTGCTAGGAATGTCTCCTGGGCCCCACAACTGTCTCTAAGGAGTCAGTCTCCCGAATAAAGACATCATCAGAATCGCCGTACGTTTTCCCGCAAGTATTGCCAAGTGGATGATATTATCACTATCGTGAGAGCCTGAAGAGAAAAATTTAATCTCTAAAATTAAAGGCATACAGAATAGAGTCACTTTGCAAATCTTTACCACCATTACCTAAAGAAAATATTCTGGACGGTTGGAGTTACATAATGGATGAGATGGTGAACCCCTATGTGCAAGATAATATGAAAGCATTTAAAAACTATATGATCAGATATAGGATAACAAAAAACAAAATTGAGAGAATGTGTGTATTTGGCCAACGGCATCGCACAACCAATTATTTGGAATCGTGGCATTTAGTATTGAATGGTGATGTGGGTAAGAAAAAAAGTAACTTTCACCAATTGTTAAACATTTTAATTTCTGACGCATCGTATCAAATGGTGCGTAGAATCCAAGTAAAAACAATTTGAATTTGAATAAAAGACACAATGTTTACATTGAACGCGACCGGTTTATTCAGACTGCACAAATGCAGTTAATTAGTGGAGAGATAAGCATTGATCATTTTTTGGAAAAGTTACGTTGTTGAAATAGGTCAATTAAGTAGGTAGTTACTTACTGGGTACAGTCGAGTTCATAAATACGTGTACATTTTGTCACCTTTCATATGATTGCAGGAAATTGCATGCATTTATTATTTTAAAAGGAAATTTTATTTATATAAAATATATTTATATATTTTATGAACTCGACTGTAAAAAATGCATTTTATTTATTTTTATTCTAAGATTAAATAAAGCTACTGCCTATCAAGTATGAGGTCTATGATTTATACATTTTAACAGAGTAAAACTAATGGGATAAAAATGACATTGCGAAGTCTTACGACCTTCTATTGTAGTCTATTGGGAAGGAAATTCCCAGTAGTCGAACAGGTAAGACTACGCGGTAAGACTACAGGGAATAGGGGCAACTGTTTACAGGGGTTTAACTAGATCAGGGCAGCCAGAAAGGGAGGCTCGGGGAGCGAAGTAAAAAAAACTAACAACCGTAACAATTGTATTATGAGTGTTGGTTCACTTGTGTCCCTCAGAGCGGAAATAAGCACCCGCAGGCCGACACGCTGGCGGTTAGGTTAGGTTTAGGTTAGGTTAAAATAATTGACATAGATAATTGTGTACTTATGCTAAATATTTTCATTTTAAGTAATAATACTTGTAATAATTTGTATGTTAATTAAAAATACTTGAAACAATAAATCACAAAACGTTTTCCATGACATAATTCAACTATTTAATGAATCATCGACAAGTAAAAATACACGATTTCAAATTTGTAATGACCACTCCACGAACTGAATTGTCGACGAAATGAAAATACATGAAACGTTGAGTGAAATTCGACAAAGTGAGTGTCGACAATTTGATGATAAACCAGAATAGTGTTTCTTCAAATAGTTATTTCATAAGATTTTTTGGTTTTAAATGTGAGCTCATAATATTCTGCTCATTATAGTATTTTTCAAAGTGGTTTTTGTATTCGAAACACTTCATTTAAGATAAAATGCCGCTGAGTATAAAAAAAAACATTTGCCAAATATAGAAAAAAATGCAGGACGTAACGTTGACACTCAAACAAATATTAGGTCGCTCAAATATTATGGAGCTACTCATTTTGTATTTTAAGTAACTCAAATCAATGTTTGTAAGTTGCTGTTCTGTTAATTTCTCGTCACTCGCAGTCAGTCGCTCACTTAATAATACTATAACCTAAATTTATTATTTTTGACACTTAAAACTTTAATTTACAGTCACTCGTTTAAATACTACCCAAAAACAACCACTGTGCAAACCGTTCACCATCTGCACCACCACCGGGTACGTCGTGGACATGCTGGGTCCATTCGAAGCAAATCTAAATTATGCTCTAATACTTCGAAACATCATATAGATGAGCCTAACGGTTTAAGTACGTTAATGCAGCCGGGAGATATCTTTGTATTAGATAGGGGATTTCGTGATGTTATGATTATAACATAATAAAACGCAGTATATGTAAAAAAAAAAAAAATTGTGACAACAGTACAGTCAGATATTCAGGTATAGTCGAAGTCAAACAGATGTTTATATCTACTTTTTCACCTTATTTATATATATATTTATACATTATATACATATATACTAATTAGACACACCAACAAAACACAAGCTTATACATTTTATATTAAAATTATTATTGCAATGAAATAAGGTTGAAAGTGTAAACATAACTTTGACTACGAACTTATACAAATGAATATACAAATGAAACATACAGATTCCTGCTAGTAATCCTATTAGTAACAAATACCATACACTACAGATCACTTTTCTCGTCCCGGCAGAATAGTTAATTGGTGCAGTAAAACTAAGCATGTACAAATTTATTTACTCTAGTGACCGTGACAGTGTGAGAAGTTTATTTGAACATAAAGAAGAGACAGGGAGTAGTTCAAAATCTGTTTTAAGTGAAGGTATAAAGCTAGAACAAAGAAAGATATGTGACATAACAATGAGCAGGATAATGGCGAAGCCCCAGTTGTACATAGGAGTTCCACCTTCTAGCAGTTTTCTTGTAGACCTGCTACAAAAACATATTAAATGCAAACTGTATCACATTTACATACTCTTAAAGAAGCTGCGGCTGAATGAATCATTTTCTATTTTAGCTGATGATTTTGATTTACATGAAACAATAGTAAGCAGAATATTTTTTCTAGAACTTGTTGGAAAGTGGCACAAATATTAAACAAGTTAATTATAAAACCATCACGAGAGTCAGTTCTCACCAACTTGCCAATAAGCTTCAGAAATTATTTTTCTAAAACATATTGCATAATTGATTGCCTAGAAATAGAAATTCCTAGTGACACACACACTAGTACACCAATCTCTGACCTATTCATCTTACAAGAAATGTAATACTCCAAAATATCTGATATCCTCAACTCCTGATGGAGTTATCAACTTCGTCTACGAGGGTTTTGGTGGCCGAAATTCAGATTTGAAAATATTTGAAGAATCTGGGTTTATGGATGTTATACCGCCTGGTGTTTGCATCATGGCAGACAGAGGGTTGAAGCACATAGAAGCAGTTTTAGCAAAAGACAAAGTTCAGTTAATTAGACCACCTAGTGTAAGCAGCACCAGGAAAAGCTCAAGGGAGGATGTTTTAAGTTCAAAAAAAATTGCAAGCCTACGGATTCACATAGAAAGGGTAATCAGAAGACTGCGTGAATTTGCCTTTCTAAAGCCACATGCCTGCATAGATCACTTTTTGATTTCCTGTGTAGACCATGCCATAATCATTTGTTGCGCTCTGGTCAATTTGCAATCAGCCTTAATAAGAAGGGAATAAAAACAGTATTAAAAACATTTGTCTTTATTTTATGTGTACCTACTTGTACAAAAATTATTTGGAACAATAAATATATAAGTTTAAATATTCAATGTCAATTTGTCAACTGTCAGTGTGAGAACTACTGTGCTGTGAATATCCCTAGTTAAAACCACTAAAAGTGTGTGATTAGTCACAAAACTATAATTATTACTCAATAGCACAGGTATTAACAGTTCGACAACTATACATAGAGAGTTTGCCTGAGTCAACACAAAGTAGTATTTATTGATGCAAAAAATCGAACAGCAAATACCTCAAAACGTCTAGGTGGACGTAGAAAACACCAAGTATTTGACATAGTACTCGTAGTACATAACACAGCATTTTATCGTAGACAACTTAATTTCTTAGCACCTTTTTTATACAATAAAATTGAAACTTGGATATTTGCAATTGTAATAAGTAGGTATACTGTACTAAAATTGTTCCGCAAATGGATTATTAGCCAAGACTATAGTTAAACCGAAAAATTACTAGAAACAATCAAATAAAACACAGATGGAAATAAAAATGAATAAAACCAATGTAGGTTACCAATTTAACCAAAAAAAAAAACTTGTAATAATTTTTTTTACGTAGATTTTATTTTTATTTTTGTTTTTAATCTTGTTCAATAATAAGTAACAAGTTACTATCTTGTACAAAAACTAATTCTTACTATCTATAGTTGATTAATTATCTAGCAAAATAAGTAACAAACATCATTGAAGGCGGAACGCAGAACAGTGGCGGAATACCCTCAATCAAGCTAGAACACAGTTTGTAAATACTTATAGACTGTTGGTCATCGTGAAAATAGCGAAGAATACTTGCTTCACAATCTTGTTTTTTGACAGTATCTAGATATTCATTTAAAGACATTAAAAACACCATGGTCCCGAAGCTCAATGTTACGAAGCACGCCGCATACTATCAGGCTGTGTTTCTTTATAAGAAGCTACCAATAGGGAATATGCATGTGATTTAGAAATGGACAAAAAAAATCACGTGTAATCTATATTGCTTAATAAATATACACACATGATTATTTTTTCAAATTATCATGTTTCTATTGATAAAATAAATTGTTTAAAAGTACTATTTTTCAAATTCCCTCGCAAATTTCCAAAACGCAACGCTATTGGCGGAGCGAAACGTGACGTCACCGTGCAGGTCGTTAGTATGATTATTGAAAGTTATTCGCATTGTTTGGCCGCTGTTTATGATAAATAATCAGTGTTTTTTGGTAATTATTAAGTGAAAAAAGACTCGCCACAATGACTGAAGGCGGTTTTGTCAAGGCACAGTCGGATAATCTGCCTAAAATTGATGTGTTCATGATGACTAAATTTAATACATACTTCGCAAATATTTGTGACTTTACGTCCGCTGAACTAAGAGGAGTAAAAGCTGCAAGGTAAATAAGTTACAGATATTCAATAAATTTTCATATTCCTTGTTTTTATACTCGTGAGATTGGTCAATTAAATAATTATAACCTATTTTGGCGATTCAAATAGCTAGACTTTTAAACTACTTCAAATAGGTGTCTTTGTTAAATAAGTGGAATAAAAAACTAGTAGATATTTATCCATACTATATACTATTTTACTATACTATAACTTTATATATTATATATACTAACTTCTGCCCGCGACTCCGTCCGCGTGGAACTCATTTATATCGTAGCTCCATACAAACTTTCACCCCCCACTTCATCCCTTTGGGGGATATGGGGGGAGCTACGATATAAACGAGTTCCACGCGGACGGAGTCGCGGGCAGAAGCTAGTTATATTATATATTTTATATATACTTACTTAATAATAAATTATAAATGCGAAAGTGTGTCTGTCTGTCTGTTTGTTACCTCTTCACGCTTAAACTGCTGAACCGATTTGGATGAAATTTGGTATAGAGATAGTATAAACGAGTTCCACGCGGACGGAGTCGCGGGCAGAAGCTAGTATTATATAATCAAAGATATGTAGGTACCTATTAGGAATGTTAAATGTTGAGAACATCTTTATGAACTTTAACAAACTAGGTTGTTTTCGTCAAGGCTTATAAATAAAACAAGTTTGTGTAGGTCACTCAGTAAAAAGGATTAAATTCTTTTAACTTTCTTCGATCAACAGTGCAAACAAAGAAACTTAGCTAAAACGTTTCTTGATCAAAATCAACACTCGTAGTCAGCTGTTGATCAACAAAAATCATAATATTTGTAACATTAATAACTAAAAAAATTGGGAATCAGAATAGTTTTATGAATAAGTATATAATACAATTTTGAGGTTAGGTTATTGTTTACCTATATTGTTCGCGAGTCGTAATAAAAAAGATTTTAGGTACATACATATTTAATACTCACGTCGAAATGATCTTCACAACAATATAAACTACTCAAGCACGATACATTATCTCTCCTCATCGCCTTACACCACTTTATCCTTATATTTGCACCTTTGGGCATATGAAAATATTTGCAGTTTTAATGTGATTTTCACACATAGGGACAATACAATATTTATAATAAGCTTTTGTGTGCTCTTCCATTACAATAAGTTGATCTTATAAACTTTAATCACTCACATTTATTAAAAGTGTGAATCAAACACTTTGTTGTTAATTTGTTTAAGAACCGCCGTGCACTAAGCTGCACGGTGACGTCACAAATGAGCGCGCCAAAATGGTGGCGTTTTGATCGTCCGAAAATAATAGTAATTTTAATTAATTTTTTTTAGCTTATTTAATAATATTGTGAAAGTGTTATATTTTTTTCCGGTTATATAATTACTTATAGAATAGAAAAAAAAAAAAAAAAAAAATGTCATGAATATTCCCTATTGAGTTCAAATCGTTGATCGTTTTTAATGCGAGGCTTAAGCAATTTCTTCTGAAAAAGTCGTATTACTCTGTATCAGAGTTTATAGCTGATGAATGATATGTTAATTGTATTGTTATATCTGAATTGTTCATTGGATTATATAAGATTACTTAATAGGGAAACATTGTATTGACATTTAATTTATTGTATCGACATTTGAATTTATTGTATTGTCATTTGAATTTATTGTACTGACATTAACATTAGGATTTTAATTGTATTATTATTATGTTTACTGTAATATTCTACACAATTTCTTTGTTATGAATAAAAATGAAATGAAATGAAATGAATATCCACCTAAAAAAGAACAATAAAATCTTTTTTTTTATATACATTTGATAATTTCACTTTATAAATAAAGTAGATAGAATTAATTACTTGAGAGAAACTATCAGTGACCGGAATGTAAGCTATTTCTTTGGCTTTTATGCAGGATTTTCCAGAAGCACATGTAGATAATTTTTGATTTCATCCAATAACATGTGGTGGACGTAGTTGAAGGCTCTTCAGATCTTCTGTGCAGCAGCATGCTTACACCCACCTGGAGATAGATTTAAGTTTTACGAATCTGCACTCTAGTATATTATAATTTCATCTACATAAATCGGTTCAGAGGTTTAAGTATCTCCATAAAAAAAATAACCCCCCATTTCACCCCCTTAGGGGATGAATTTCGGGAAAAAAACTATCCTATGTCCTTTCCCAGGATTCAAATTATTTTTGCACCAAATTTCACCTAAATTGGTTCAGCGGTTTAAGTAGCTCTATAGAAATTGTATAGCCCCCTTCACCCCTTTTGGGAAGACTTTCGGGAAAAAAATATTCTATGTCCTTTCCCAGAATTCAAACTATCTCTGCACCAAATTTCATCTCAGTCGGTTCAGCGGTTTAAGTACCTCCATACAAATTTAAACCTCCCATTTCACCCCCCTAAGGGGATGAATTGTGGGAAAAAAACTACCATATGTCCTTTCCCAGAATACAATCAATATATGCACCAAATTTAATTTCAATCGGTTCGGCGGTTTAAGTATCTCCATAGAAATTGTAACCCTCCATTTCACCCCCTTAGGGAATGACTTCCGGGAAAAACCATCACCAAATATGCACCATATTTCATCTCAATCGGTTCAGCGGTTTAAGTATCTCCATAAAAAATGTAACCCTCCATTTCACCCCCTTAGGGGACGAATTTCGGGAAAAAACTATCCTGTGTCCTTTCCCAGAATTCAAACTATCTGTGCACCAAATTTCACCTAAATCGGTTCGGCGGTTTAAGTATCTCCATATAATTTGTAACCCGCCATTTCACCCAATTAGGGAATGACTTTCGGGAAAAAACCATCACCAAATATGCACCAAATTTCATCTCAATCGGTTCAGCGGTTTAAGTATCTCCATAAAAAATGAAACCCCCCATTTCACCCCCTTAGGGGATGAATTTCGGGAAAAAACTATCCTGTGGCTTTCCCAGAATTCAAACAATCTCTGCACCAAATTTCACCTAAATCGGATTAGCGGTTTAAGTAGCTCCATACAAATTGTAACCCCCCATTTCACCCCTTAGGGGATGACTTTTGGGAAAAAAACTATCCTATGTCCTTTCCCAGAATTCAAACTATCTCTGCACTAAATTTCATCTCAATCAGTTCGGAGGTTTAAGTATCTCCGTAGAAATTTTAAACCCCCATTTCACCCCTTAGGGGATGAATTTCGAGAAAAAAACTATCCTATGTCCTTTTCCAAGATTCATACTATCTCTGCACTAAATTTCATCTCAATCGGTACGGGGCTTTAAGTATCTCCATAGAAATTTTAACCACCCTTTTTATCCCCTTGGGAGATGATTTCCGGGATAAAAACGATCCTATGTCCTTCCCCAGGACTCAAACTATCTCTATACCAAATTTCATCCAAATCGGTTCAGCGGTTTAAGCGTGAAGAGGTAACAGACAGACAGACAGACAGACAGACAGACAGAGACACTTTCGCATTTATAATATTAGTATGGATATGGATTAGTATGGATAGTATGGATGGATATGGATATTGCCAAAGGGGGAAAATGACGTCAGCAGGGAGATTGCACGCGTTTGCGCCACCGTGCATGTGGATAGCGTCAAAGGAGCATCAACGTGGTGGAGCACGGTACCGGAATGGATGCGTATACAAGACGCCATGAAAGTGCATAGTTTTCGGTTGTTTCCCCAACCTTCGCATGGACTAAAACATGTAATGTACAGCTCGCGTGGATGGCACGAATTGTTACGTCGAGTGGCTCCGACTACAATTACCAGGAAATGGCCAAAAATTACAGACCACCTTCATCAATTGTGGTCTCCGTGGCTGGACCTGAGCTCCGATACTAAATTTGGAGGCTGTTTACAAACCGATGGCATTAGCGTCAGTTTATCGATGAATCGTATAAAAAAACCAACACCGGTTTCTACCAATAAACGGGCTAGGAAACATTACGAGAGGATATAATAGCCGTGGATCCTGGCTCGCGAGTACCTATCGCTACCGTAGTCTCACAGGCAGGCTTTTAAAAAAATTACTAAAAGATACGTGCGTTCACATACACTGGAATGGAAGCGGGAACGCATACGTAAAAAAATATTGACGCCCGTTTTGGATGCCATGCAGCGAGAAAGGTCTAAATTTACATTTCCAGTATCTTCTAAAAACACCCTGCACGTGATACAGCGTTTCGTATAAAGTGGTTCGAGGCCATGCAAGCGCCCTTCGAACAGAGTCCCAAACTCACGCGTCTACGGTTAGACAAGTACATGAACACGGCTCGCTGCGAAGAAAATATAATCAAAGAGGTGTTTGATGGCAGTGGAGTGGAAAATGTACTTGTATTGTACGGTGCCGGTAGCAAATTTATGAACACTGCTTCATTTTCCGGTCGCAAATTCAAGCACGATTCTTTACTGAAGAAATTACGCTCCAAGTCCAACATTACAGTGCAAGTGGTAGACGAATCCTACACTTCACAAGCGTGCTCCAATTGCAACCAAAAGATGAAGATTTGGAAGATTTGGAACATAATTCCTCCTCCTCTTCGAGCTTTAAACTCTATTCATAGCTTTAAGTCAAAAATCAGGACACATCTTTTTAGTGTGCAAATTGGTCTTTGATTATTTGTTACTAATCAAATGTTTTAATCTGTGGGTAGGTACTTACCGCTTACAAAAGTAAAATGGAGCAGCGGTTGCAGTTAATCAGCTTACATTCACTTAAGTCTCTCATTATATTCACTTAATTACACCATTATATCTATAATTAATGTTTTTTTTTTTTTTTTTTTTTCAATAAGTATTAGATTAAGGATTAAGTCATGTTATATTATATTTTTAGTTAATATCTGGTCATGGACATTACCACCTTTTTGTCGCCACACGCACTGTAGATGTCACCCGTTAGTTAGTTAGTTTTAAGTTCAGCATTGTAATTTTTAGGTATTTATTTAATTTGCCTACAAATTACAAAATTGATTGTTTAGTTTAGTCTTAATTTAATTTTATTTTATTTTTTATTTTTGGGGGCACTCACTGAAAATCAGCGTCACGGCTTCCGTGACAACATCCTTTCGGCCGCCATCGCAACCAGTTGTCTATGAGGATTTTTTAATCTTTCATGGCAACCAGTTGTAAAAGAAGAATATTTATTCCTGTTACACAACCAGTTGTGAATAAGGAAAATCTCAAAAAGGCTAGTTGCTACAGAAGATTTAACTTTCCTTGTTCACAACCATAGCAGAAAATGTTATGCCTTGTTATATTTTATTTTTCCGACAAATTAAATTAATAAAGGAAGTTAAATATATGTGGGACTCATTTTCCTGCGTTGAACGGTTCCTTATTCTTTCGTAGTTAGTGCTAAGAACAAATAGAGTATAAAATAAGCTGATAATTAAACCCTACATAATTTAAAAAAAAACTTACAAATGCCAATGACTTGAACAAAAATAACGGCTTCGGCCCTTTCGGGCTAGGAAATGTGGCCTATTTGGTGGCTAGCATATTTGATAAAAAAAACATGTTTGACATATTGCTGTGAGAAGTGAGTTGTCATTGTCGCTGTGTATAAAAGTACTTACCTAATTTAAATTGAGCAAAACAAAGCAAAATGTCGAGCTTCGAGACATTACAGAAACTATTGCGAACGCCAGAGATCGAGGGGGAATGTATATTTCCCGGCTGTTTCCGAACAGACTTTAGGCCGGTACCCAAAATTCTAAGGATAAATTTCTTGTGCAAGCTCAATTTTTTTATATCACCAGGAACGTGCGTTTGCAGTGAACATTGCGGAGTTGGGGAAGATGGATGTACTCAAGTATTTCTATGCCCCAACAACCGCACCGATTTTGATGCCCGCCTTGCACAGGATATTGCAGATCTGTTGAGGTTCTCGTTGGAGATGGTGAATTCCGTGGTGTCAAATATGTTGAGCAATGTTATGGAATAAAATACTATTTTATAAAATATTAACCTGTACGTTTTATTTTGTATTTTTGTGAAATTTAGTCAATCGCAGCCATGGTATTTGGTACTGCCAGACTGACCCTCAATTCGTGATAAACACACAAATAAATGCCCGTACCAGGATTCGAACCCGGGAACTCAAGCTTCGTAAGCAGGGTCACTACCATCTAGGCTACGGCGGTCGTCATATCAATGCTATGTCGTAGTCATCTGCAGAGAAAAGGATCTATGTAGGGGGGTATATTTTTCTATGCAGCTGACTGTACATATGAACTAATAAATAGAATGCAATGATATTACTTATTCAACTTAAATAACTTTATTCTGCATAGCATAAAACACGAACATAAATTAAATATTATTTTTCCTAAGAATTAAACCACCACTGCTTATTATAAATGAAAAACTTAAAACACATTCTGTAATTTTATATGAACTTAATTACTCTAAAATGTAATGGAGAACGGGCTTATAATTTCCAAGCAATGTCCAACCGTAATTTCTTTTCTATCTAGTTGTTGTGTAGCCGCATCAATTTCATCGTCGATTAGTTTGTACTCTAATTTTTTTTTGCTACTTAATTTCAAATGGTATGATTCTGTTTCCGTTAGTAACACTTCTAACAATTGTGCCAGTAATGGGTGTTTCCGTCCTATATAACGGTTTATCTTAGCATGCCACCCTTCAACGTTATTGTTGGTTCTTATAGTTTCTTTCGCACATGAACATGATTTCATCAGTTCATTTTTCTTTAACCATTGCTTTTGAAAGTATCTGTTAAATTTTTTAAGGGCTTCACTACAATTGGAACGCATTCTCTTCATTGTGTATAAATAACCTTCTTCTATACAGGGTGCAATCTTTTACGTGATACAAAATAGCAAAATGTGAATCTATCCATGATTCTGAGCAACTTTTATTATGGGACCAACTTTGTGTTATGCCAAAAAAAACACACCTGTTCATACATTCTTGTCAGTCTAAAATGAGCAGAGTTAATGAAATAGTTGGATTTTTTTGGCATAACACAAAGTTGGTCCCATAATAAAAGTTGCTCAGAATCATGGATAGATTCACATTTTTCTATTTTGTGTCACGTAAAAGATTGCACCCTGTATATTGAGCTGGCAGTCGTGGAAGCCCTACGCAGCGTGCCACGTGTCTTCGTTCTGTACGCAGTTTCACATTTAAGATTTTTGCTTTTTTCCATAGGCAACGGTTGTAATGGTAGTAGCAACCTTTGAATATGATTTTCGGAAAAACACTTTGTATAGCATTTATAGCTGCAACTTCAAAATCTAGAGTTATTTTTTGTGGATTCCAACTAATACGTGACTTGATCAGATTAAATAATTTATTATAGGTGTCAGTTTTTTTGTCCGGTAGTAACGCGAATATTAAAGGAAGTATAGTGTGTTTGTTTTTATCATAAGCGTGTATTGTATATAGCTGTACAAATCCTTTGGGACAAGATTTAAAAGTACCGTCAGCGAAAAAGTGATGATATTTATTAATAGCTATTCCCTGTGGATAATTTTTTATTTCTTTGGATGCGAAAACAATAATTCGCTTATCGTCATCACAGTACTCGGACAAAAGGAAATCTTTATATTTATTAGGTATAATAACGTCATGAGCGTTATTGAACCTTGTCTTAGCAACACCCAATACTTTGTTTCTTTCATTGTATAAGCCGGTTTTTATATTTTCGTATCTCGGTATCGTATCTTAGTAAGCAATTCAGTACCAACATATTTAAGTTCTCGAACAGTTTCTTCGTATTGCTTCTTAATGGACACAAAATTGCAACTACTCTTTTGCTTCAAACAGTCCAACTTCTTCAATACCTCGTTTTTTTCAATGTCAGGTTTACAATCAGTGCTATGTGCTTTAGATATTTTTGTTATCTCATTTCGTGCGTTCACTGTCAAATTACCTTTACAACTGGAACTAACGCAACATTTGAAAAACGTATCTCCATTCGTATAATTTTTTTTGCGATGATATCGATAACCATCATACAGAAGAGTGACTCCTCCTCTTCTTGAAGCTATAAATTCCAGTTTTGACGTATTCGGAAAGATATTTGAGGTAGACATTGCTTGATGAACTTATTCAATGAATTGACTTAGAATTACAATCTCTGCATTGAAACGATAATCTTTGACCTAATGTTATTTATATTATATAATCAATACCTATTTATTTATGCAACCATGTAAGCAAATAATTAGAATTCAAATATACAGAAAATGACGAAATGCCAATGTCAATCATTATATTTATGACAGATTTATTTCTAATACTGGAGAGGTTTTAATAAATAATTATCTTGATAAGTTATATGTAAAAATAAAACTTCGTGCATAAAACTCTTGGTTTTTGCAGATTATTAACAAAACAGCTATAAAAATACAATAAATTATTATAAAATTCCATAAACTCAGCCGGAACAAAAGTCGATAAGGCCATAGTTTGTTACAAATTATAACCAAAACAGCCCTTAGGCCTTATTACCTGAAAACCGGTAGTGACATGATGAAATAACAGTTGACATTTTCCCCATAGACTTAATAAAGGGCCCCATACACCGATTGAAATTTATAGGTGGCCAATTTGTACATCGAGTACGGCTAAGCGAACTCTGCAGTTCTGCACCTTGCTAGGGTTTCAAATATGATCGTTATGTTTTAAAGGTTTTCGGTTACCACATTCTAGCGGCGTTTGAACGCTGCTACCGGGTCTCTAGTTATTTAAAATAAAGGTGCTGTTAATATGCCAACTGGTTGCCATGAAAGATTAAAAAATCCTCATAGACAACTGGTTGTGAAACACAGTTGCGATGGCGGCGATTTTTTTCTTCGTTGACAACTGGTTGTGTAACAGGAATAAATCTTCTTCTTTTACAACTGGTTGCCATGAAAGATTAAAAAATCCTCATAGACAACTGGTTGTGAAACACAGTTGCGATGGCGGCCGAAAGGGACAACATGCTGAGTGAGGGTCCTATTTAGCGCATTACATATATTGTATTACCTGTTACCTTTTTCATTTTTTTATTTTTTTTTATGTGCTAAATAAATAAATTCTTATTCTTATTCTTATTCTTATACAAAAGACGGGAGAATTTTGCAAGGTCGGCATGAACCATCGACTGCGCTGGGGAGTCTGCCCGACGTGCCACAGCGAATTCGATAGGGACGCGAATGCCGCAAAAATCTATACAATGTGTATTGCTTATACTTGATCAAACGAAATGTGCGGATACTAGACAAAAAAATATTGATAAAAAAAATAAAAATAAAAATTATAGGCTAAAAAAAAAAAAAAAAGCCTACCAAAAAAAAAACAAAAAGGCGAAAAAGTGCTAGTCTTTTTTGCACTTTTTTGGCTTTTTTTTTTTTTGGTAGGCTTTTTTTTCTTTTTTTTTAGCCTATAATTTTTATTTTTATTTTTTTTATCGATATTTTTTTGTCTAGTATCCGCACATTTCGTTTGATCAAGTATAAGCAATACACATTGCATTAATTAATCATATACGGTCTACCATATGTAGGCCAAGATGTTCCAAAAATGAAACATCGTAGCCTTCTGCACACAGCAGCTATATGTAATCCTAGAAACTATAAGGTTGAAATTTCAATTTTACTTTGTCAGTGTCTGGGACTCAGGAGGTTAAAGACGCACTGCACATAGTCCTGTTACTACATCTGAAGTTTATTGTACCTGATTTGTTTTTAAGCTAGTAACAATATTTGTGTCCATTTAAAAGTATATTGGGCCGATCTTTAGCAGTTTTTATAATATTCAAGTTTTTCATTTCCATTTTGGACATTTTTCACAAAGAAAGACATTCATATGACATTTGTCATTAAGACCAGGGGGGGGACAGTGACATACCCGTTGACGTTTGCACGTGTATGCATTTGTTATTCCTCAATTGTGTAGGTTGTCACAAGTTTTGTCCTTTGCTAGGGATGTTACTGTGTCGACTTGTTTATCGATAAATTATACAACCAAACTAAATTGTACTCATTTATTTATAGTTTAATAAATAATGCACTGTGTGAAAAACGGTTTTCTTTAGTCGTCATATCAGCAAAATACATAATTTTAAGTAGCATACGTCCAGAAAACATTCCAAGCTGTTATCATAAGGAGACGCTACACTATTGAAATCGGCAGGCCCGCATGCAGTCCTGCAGCGTGATTTGGCACGTGTGGATACGTGTCGGAAGCACGGCTTCCAACCAAATCAAGGGCACTTTATACTAGATTTTCTGTGACCTTCCTTTGCAGTCCTGTGAACTGTCTTGAACAGACGCGACGATGGATTTTCCATGTCCAATTTTTTTTTTGACATGCATTAATCATTTTTTTTTTATATCTTCATCCTTTGGGAAACTAAAATCAAAAAGTCAAGTTTTGTTACACAAATACATTGTCTTCAATACATGGGACAACCAGAAAGCTTGCAAGCAGCAAACTTGTAATTTCCTATGTTCCAATCCAACACAGATTTTTCTATATACCGATATATATACATCCATGTCAATGTCGATAAGTTATTGTTCCGAGTTCGATAAAAAATATACATCACTATGTAAATAAACATAACCTCTTTAATTCACAGAAAATGTCTTAATTACATGCCGATTTTGCACGATTAATTGAACATGATGATATTTACATAAACTTCTAATAGTGATTATTAATTTTAGCTTATATCGTTACATTAATAACATCATAATCTATTGAAACTTACCGGTGAAAGCTTAATGGTCCCTGGACATTTTCTTTTCTTCCCATATGGGACGTACAACCTTCAATCGCACAAGACATTTGCTTATATTCTACAGTAAACTATACAAAACCTTACTGTATTCAAATGATTTAGCGCGGAACAATACACAAATTAATAAATTTTCCTTGAGACGGTCCGTTTGTTTACACAAAATATGACAGCTACTATAATGCGCGCAGGTTAAGTTGTGACGTTATAACACTTACTACCAAACAGTGATGACATATTTAATTTTGCTGGACTAAATTACTACCAAAATAAATCCATTTGACATTTCCCGAGTTCATTTTAGTGACAACCTACGAAAATGTGAAACTGAGTACGGATTGTGGTCTCATTCACTCTCACGCCAACTATAGATAAACGCAAGTGAATAAGGTAGCCGTTGCCAAGCTCTTATTTGAGCCCTATTTCCATGTCTATCCTTATTCCGAGGGGCTAAGGTGGTTTAAAAAACAAAAAACATTATTATGGCAGGCTTCTAGCGGGACATCCAAATTGACAGTTTTTTAGATTCGGACGCAGACTTCATTATAAATGTTGGCTCTCAGGAACCACTTCGGCCTCTGTTTCTGAACAAAGTGATGGAACATCCGATTAATAAAAAAACTATTTTAAGAAAAGCTTTAATCTGTGGTCGTACTATATATTTACCACCTAGTGCTGGGTACAGGCGTCCTCTTATGGACGAGTGGCTAAAGTCCCCACGGTGGGCTGGTGCGGGTTGGGCACTTTACCTTTGAATTTTTTCACCAATGTCTGCAGGGCTCCTCACGAAGTTTAAGCTATTGGTAAATGAAATGAAATGACATTCCGTACCCTACATAACTTCCGAGAAAGTAATTGGCACGGGCCACATTTGATTTAACGACCCCGTGGTTGAGTTTTAAATATTGTGTGACCTACATTCATTTATTCCAGCGAATATCAGAATCAAAATTGGCTTATCTAAATGTTAAATTATATTTTAACAATATTTGTAATAGCTGTAGGCCTGAAGGCTCCCAATATTCCATATATGGGTATTATCAAAAGAAATCGTAAGTGAAATTGATTACATTAGCCTTTCAAAATTCATAATCGCTAAACTTGACGCAATATTTTGTCTTAGCCTAATCACTACAAACATCAATACGCAAGCGTGAAATAATGGCTGTTAAAATAATCTAATTATAAATTTACAAATGATTGCATTTGGAATACAATGTCGTCCTAGTATTCCCTAAAGCAATAAAAAAGCTAAAAGCGTCTAAACAATAGGTACTACAGCATAAGTAAAACCAAATTATGAATGTTTCAACGCTTTATTTTGCTGCGACGTTCAAACGGAGGTGTAAAAATAAATAAATGATTATGTTACATTACATTAACAAGGCCCGGAGCGGAGGCCTAAGTGCTCCCCTTAAATGCACGCAGAGGCAGGTCCACATCAGTCACAAAAGGGTAAACGATGTGTGTTGTGTTATCACTACCAATTTTAGGAATTACGATATTATGGTTGACCTTTTACAAGCAGCCAACTTAAGAGGGAACTATAGCTAGCAGCTCGCGGCTGACAATAGGTACCTACTTTTTATATAAAATTTCCATTTCAGGGGAAAAGTTTTCCACGAACTAAATCTTAACAAATCACTTTGATTTTGATGTCGATCGCTTCAGCATAATATGATCTAGATTTATAGGATCCGCTTTAAAAAAAAATGACGTGCCTGTAAGTTTGAATTTACCGAAAATTTTGAAAAAAGGAAAACCTATAAACACAGTCTTTCATTGTGTCAAGAATATACAAAAAAAAACATACTTAGTGGAAAAACGTTTTCTCTTTTTGTGTGGACGAGTATTATGAGGTATTCCAAAGGTATACTTCCCTTTTAATATCGGCAATTTGGTTAAAATTGCAAAGATTGTTTTTTTTTATTCGAATCATAAATAATCATTCGATTTTGCCCGCGAGTTCGTCTGTGTAGAACTCGTTATCGGTTTAGAGAAATAATTGCTATGATATTATTTTAGGCGCTCGCCCACAAAAACTTAACGCTCGGCTCGCGCGCTATTAATTAGGTCGGAGTTCTACCTTACACTTCTCCTCGCTTCGCTCGTCGTCGTACCTAATGGATGCTTTTCATTATAGTATATTTACATTTACACTGCTGTCTTTAAATTAAAAAGCAAACCTTGTTTCAGTGAAATTCTATACTGGACTAGATGTTGTCAAGGACTTTGCAACACCAAAAGCTCATCTCATACAATCGTCTTCATGACTAAAATTGTTTTAAAGCTATAGACCGCAATAGACTAGCATTTGTTGCTGGATTGCCAGATTAGAACAAAGTCTACGCGATTACATTCGATTTCTGTACTATAATAGATTAGGGTTTTGTGAAGGTTTTGCATAAACAAAAGCTAATTGAGTTAAGGTCTCACTTTGACTTTAATAGTATAAGGATTGTTAAGTCGCTCGAAATGTATCGCTCTTGACTATGAATAGATTTGGGCATTTTTTTTCATTTATCATTTAATATTCAATTTACTATTATTCAAGTAAATGCCACAATGACACTGACAACAGTAACAACTTGTCATTAACAATATTGCCAGTGTAAGAAATACGTTCCAATGAAATTCCGCAACATGGCGCATGATCATATATTTCTGATCAGGCTTTGACCGGAATGATATCGAAACATCCCTAGTAGCATTTTAAGTTGGCATTTCGTAGGGCCATTGATCACCGAATGGTTGGTCAACCGTTGCGAGTGAAACACCTGTTTTCGGTAAAGCCAACGGTGTCTCCCAACATTGGGCCTACTATGATGACTATGTTGGGCCAACCACCGTTTCCGGCTGTAGGGCCAATTTACATTTACAACGTAGGGCCTACAGCAATATTACTACGACAACTACGTTGGGCCAACCACCGTTTCCAGTTGTAGGGCCAATTTACATTTGCAAAGTAGGGCCTACAGCAACATTACTACGAGAACTATGTTGGGCCAACCACAGTTTCCGACTGTTGGACCTAAAGCAACATTGCGTAAGAAGGGCCTACGAAATAAAAGCACTCTGTACCAACTGTAGAATAGCCGTTGGCAGTTAGTAGGGTTAGGTACAGTTGTTTATCTCACGAAGGCGGGTTGGTCTTACTTATGCACGATCTTCACTGACCGGGTGACGCCGGGGCGCACATTGTGAGTGCCAAAGGAAATTGAAACTTCTCTGCTGTAGTTAAATTCCATATTTGCACGGAATTTACGCAGCTTGCCACCTGCGCGCACGAGTAGTGGAATTTAACTGAAGCAGAGAAGCTTCAATTTCCTTTGGCACTTACAATATGCGCCCCGGCGTCGCTCGTGGTCGGTAGGGATCGTACATTTGTTGTGGGGTGGTACCTATTTAGTGCACATGTCCATGGTTTCTAGGTGCGTAATCTCGAGAGAGATTCTATATTGGCCGAGCACACAACAATGTGCATGTGCATAATACTCACAAACCGCCTTCGTGAGAATAAACATCTGTAACATACAAAGTAAACGTATTTAAATAACCGAATTTACAAACGTAACTGCACATTAACTGTTAACGGAGATTTAAATGCCTTCTGAGACTTTTCACATTTACTTGCGTTACCATCATTTTGTACAGCTAGACCGTAAAATAAAACTTCACATAATACGTTTATAATTTTATTGTAAGGAAAAAAAGACAACCTCGATTTATAATCGATATGTTTCTATTATAATTAATTGTATTTGAATGCTGGCCCTGTAGCACGATGCTTTTTGACCGGCCTTAAAGCATTCATCACTTTCTAGTAAGTATGTAAGTGAGAAAGGGACACATTCTTTATGGCGGGCCATAAAAGGCATCATACTAGCCCAAATTTGTCAACGTCATGACTGGACTAACATATTTTGACCTCCGATTCCGAGCAGTTGCACTCCGTCATTTCAGTGGGTTCAGGTGTCAAAAATCCAATGGTCCGCTCATCGCGCAAGGTCCAAATAAGTTAACTAGACGCTGGATTATTCAGCAACTTTAATGTGGCGTCCTCACTGGCCAGTTTCGTCAGCCAATTGACAAGGACGCAGCCATCTGTTAGAAGAGAGATGAACACACATTTAAATGACACAGACAAAGAGGACTGTGAAGAAATAGCTAAAACTAACCTTTTCATAAAAACGACAAATAGCTAAAACTATTTATTATTACCTATGTACTTATAGAGAAATGGCAGCTCGAAACTTTTGCCAGCATCAGTTTTAAACAGATATTAAATCAAAATGAACACACGACGTTACAAAACTAAATTGACCTTGTGATTTAAAAATTAAATTATCTAATATTAACTCACCTGTCTCGTACAATATGCGTTTAATGGGATACACATGTCAATTCTCGTCCGGTAATATTTTAGTTGTGAGGCATAGGTACTACACTGACGATTTTATGAGGAGGCCAAAGGCACTCCTTCTTGCGAGGCGTGATCCACTCTTCTGTTACATAAGTATTACACTAAGACCACGCCGTCACCATCAGAATCATTAAATTCCACCACTTTGATCATACTGAACGTGATTTTGAAAGGATTGCTTAATAAACACGATATATTGTTATTTGATTAGTGAATATAACATGTAAGTATTAACTTGCACACTATTTTTTATATATATTTGCTAAGTAAATATGCAACCCTTTCAAAAACAAGTAATACTTTATACCATGCACGCACGCACTCAAAAGAAAATATAACCACTAAGTATATACTTATACGTTTACACGCACTATTCACGATGGAGATCGATAACAAAATGGCCGATCGAATTCGCGCGCCGCGCGTGCTCATGTCCACCGCCCCCCGCACCGCACTTTGTTTCCGAATTCCCCTCTCCTCCCGCTGCCATTGGATTCATATGTGGCCCACTGTTGGCCCTATGCTGTTTTCAATATGCAATAGTACTAATGCTATGTGCTCTCTGGTGATGAATAGCGTAAAAAGTACTTGTTTAGCCTATGTCCACGCCCGTGACAGATGAGCAATGCCTCTACTCGACACGAAATAGCGCTAAATTCCAATTTTTTGGTAGGAAAGCCAACTAAGTCGGCGGTAGGGCCTATGTTGGCTGCTCGTATGGGATTTTCTGTTGGAAATCCGACTAAAACCGCGGTAGGTTGTATGTTACATGATCGTATGGATTTTTTGTTCGGAACGCCGTACAAAACCTCAGTAGGGCCTATGTTGGCTGCTAGTAGGGATTTTTTGGTAGGAAAGCCAACTCAGTCGGCGGTAGGGCCTATGTTGTATGGTCGTATGGTTTTTTTGTTGGGAACGCTGCGCAAAACTGCAGTAGGGCCTATGTTGGCTGCTCGTATGGGATTTTCAGTTGGAAAGCCAACTCAGTCGGCGGTAGGGCCTACGTTGTATAGTCGTATGGATTTTTTGTTGGGAACGCTGCGCAAAACTGCAGTAGGGCGTATGTTGGCTGCTCGTATGGGATTTTCGGTTGGAAATCCGACCAAAACCGCGGTAGGGCCTATGTTGCATGATCGTATGGATTTTTTGTTCATAACGCCGTACAAAACCGCAGTAGGGCCTATGTTGGCTGCTCGTAGGGATTTTTTGGTAGGGAAGCCAACTAAGTCGGCGGTAGGGCTTATGTTGTATGGTCGTATGGTTTTTTTGTTGGGAACGCTGCGCAAAACTGCAGTAGGGCCTATGTTGGCTGCTCGTATGGGATTTTCTGTTGGAAATCCGACCAAAAACGGTAGTAGGGCCTACGTCGTTTGTTCGTATGGATTATTTGTTGGTAACCCAACTGATAACTGTGGTAGGGCCCATGTTAGATGTTTGTATGGTTTTGCAGTTGGAAAATGAACCATAAATAGCATTAGGGCCATTGTTGGCAATTCGTTAGATTGCTACTAACGATTTCCCAACTTTTTCCCAACCGTTAGCTACGGTTGGCCAACGCAAAATGCTACTAGGGATTACTAGGGCCAACAATGCCTTATATACTTACGTCATAAACGCTATTACGATTTACATTTATAATGAAGACATGTCGTACCTAGTATGCAAACGTTGGAATAAACGACGAACGAGCAAACAAATCCTTAACAATAATGAAACGGCAAAAAGCGTCTTTGCTCTGCGAATGTACAAAGTCGTCCATTTTGCACAAAGTTGAGTGCTGCTATTGAGAATTCGTGACGAATGAGCATGATTTTGTGAATAGAATAGGAGCAAATTAAAAATGTAAGTACTTACGTCAATTTAAATCTATATGTATTGACATGTACTTTCATATTTTATTTGTTTTCTTACTTTACTGATGTGATGTCATGATCTTTTCACATTTTCGCCATTTATTTGTACGGTACTTGTTTGCGTTTACCGATTATGAATGCAAGAGCAGTTGCATTTGTTGGGTATTGTTAGTTGTCTTCTTTTTGGATGTTTAGATGTGTGTTACTCAATCACGGTTAAACGGCTCAACCAATTTGAATGTTTTTTTTTACGAAGATAGTCTACAGCCTGGATTAAAATAGTAGTTATTTGTTATGCAAGGCTGCAAAGTTGTTGTTTGGCGCAAGTGCTTGTATTGAAAGCCGAGCTAGCGAAGGATTGTAAGATTGAACCATGAGCGAAGCGAATGGTTCAAAAGTACAATCCTGAGCATAGCGAGGCTTTCAAGGCACGATACGCCAAACAACTATGCTGCCGAGCGAAACACACAACTTTTCACCTCACCACCGTGAGGAAAATTGTAAATGTACCTAATGAAAGTAATTTGGACATTTTACTCATTTTCAATAAAGGTTTGTATACATCTCATCAAGACTAAAACATTTTATAATGATTAAATGTAACATAAACATTTTTGCATCTTTAAATAACTCCACGCTTACCGACATTAAAAAGGTCAAAGTATTGTTGGGTACTCACGGGTAAACTATTAAGGCTTTATTTTACTTTTTCCGCTAATTTAGCAGGCATTAAAATTCATATATGTATATCTTCTGTACTAAAATCTATAAATAACTTCCATTATTTTGATTTTACTGTCGCTTTAGAACAAAACAAAATAAAATAAAATTGAGTTTTTTCTTAAATTAACTTTTTAAACGGTGCGTTCCAAATTTGCACTGTGATAAGTTTAGAATAAGGTTTTATTATTTTTAAAAATTTCATCATTCATTCAATCATTTGTATTTGTTAATTTAAATTGTATTATTTATCCTTATAAGTCAGTCTATTTATTAATATTTCATACGTAATTAAGAAATAATAAGTATTAACAATTTAATTATATCAAAATTATAATAATGAATTATTGGCATAACGACATAAGTTTCAGACGCAGGATAATGACCTCTTATTTTGTATAGAAAAAAGTTGGATCTCGCGATTTACCGTCACGCTCCAAATTCTAAAACTCTTTCCACGCTAGCGGATATAATGGACTTTTGGGCGCAGATTTTGAGCGATAAAGCAAGCCTTTTCGAGCCGGTGAGGTGAAAAGGATAGTTTTTATCCCGGGTCCACGCAGTCTAAGTCGCGGGCGGAAGCTAGTAATTCATAAATCTTAACAGATATGAAACAATTCTTGTTCCTTCTGAAGCGGAATGCTAGAGTTTGAACATTAACTTATTTTTTTCGGGTGAGTAATTGTCTGAATGTACTTAATTAAATGGGGTTACTTCATTTTTAAATACGCCTAATGAGATTCAGAGAGATAAGGCACAGCGGAATATCATCTCGCTCATATTAGTAGAAAGCCCAACTGAGGACCACCTTACAGAAGACCACAGCTATAATAACACCACATAATACTTGCTCTGTAGGTAGGTACCTATACATACAGTGAGTTCTCGGCAAGTGGGTTTTTTTAACATAGTTCTTTAACTTAACCATGACCTTCAATTACCAACTATAATTCGGACTTCATACATTATCTAACAAATTTTTAACCGTCCGCCATTGCGGACACTACGCGCGCGTGCTCGTGCGTGTTGCGGATTGTAACTTTTCTGTACATTTACAGAAAAGTTAGTGTAAATGAGAGTTCTTTATACTTTATTTCTTACATACACCTAGTACATTGAAGGTTTCGATTTTGGAAAAATAGTTATGCAGTTAATTTACTTAATTATGATTTGCTAATACATGCAAACCATTACTAATGGAACATGTAGGGGCGTTTAACCTCCGCGCAGACAGACATATATTAATAGCCTGATGGATTAAAATATAGTATAGTTATTGTCCCAGCTCCACGCAGACGAAGTCGCGGGCGGAAGCTAGTTAGTTTATAATACTAGAGTAATAATATGTTAAAAACAGGAAGGTAACACAACACCATATAAGTTTTATTGAGAGCCCCGGGTGTTGTAGGCTCCTGTGATTTAATGACGAGTGTACTGGGTGTATCTTATAAATAATTTCAAACAAAGAACCTTACTTCTGTAACAGTCACAGTCCCTCAATGTCCACATTCACCGGGCTCTCGACTCTGCAGCCATTCCCTCTATATTAGAGCATGTAGGTCTGTCTACGCATTCACCGGGCTCTCGACTCTGCAGCCATTCCCTCTATATTAGAGCATGTAGGTCTGTCTACGCATTCACCGGGCTCTCGACTCTGCAGCCATTCCCTCTATATTAGAGCATGTAGGTCTGTCTACGCATTCACCGGGCTCTCGACTCTGCAGCCATTCCCTCTATATTAGAGCATGTAGGTCTGTCTACGCATTCACCGGGCTCTCGACTCTGCAGCCATTCCCTCTATATTAGAGCATGTAGGTCTGTCTACACATTCACCGGGCTCTCGACTCTGCAGCCATTCCCTCTATATTAGAGCATGTAGGTCTGTCTACGCATTCACCGGGCTCTCGACTCTGCAGCCATTCCCTCTATATTAGAGCATGTAGGTCTGTCTACGCATTCACCGGGCTCTCGACTCTGCAGCCATTCCCTCTATATTAGAGCATGTAGGTCTGTCTACGCATTCACCGGGCTCTCGACTCTGCAGCCATTCCCTCTATATTAGAGCATGTAGGTCTGTCTACGCATTCACCGGGCTCTCGACTCTGCAGCCATTCCCTCTATATTAGAGCATGTAGGTCTGTCTACGCATTCACCGGGCTCTCGACTCTGCAGCCATTCCCTCTATATTAGAGCATGTAGGTCTGTCTACGCATTCACCGGGCTCTCGACTCTGCAGCCATTCCCTCTATATTAGAGCATGTAGGTCTGTCTACGCATTCACCGGGCTCTCGACTCTGCAGCCATTCCCTCTATATTAGAGCATGTAGGTCTGTCTACGCATTCACCGGGCTCTCGACTCTGCAGCCATTCCCTCTATATTAGAGCATGTAGGTCTGTCTACGCATTCACCGGGCTCTCGACTCTGCAGCCATTCCCTCTATATTAGAGCATGTAGGTCTGTCTACGCATTCACCGGGCTCTCGACTCTGCAGCCATTCCCTCTATATTAGAGCATGTAGGTCTGTCTACGCATTCACCGGGCTCTCGACTCTGCAGCCATTCCCTCTATATTAGAGCATGTAGGTCTGTCTACGCATTCACCGGGCTCTCGACTCTGCAGCCATTCCCTCTATATTAGAGCATGTAGGTCTGTCTACGCATTCACCGGGCTCTCGACTCTGCAGCCATTCCCTCTATATTAGAGCATGTAGGTCTGTCTACGCATTCACCGGGCTCTCGACTCTGCAGCCATTCCCTCTATATTAGAGCATGTAGGTCTGTCTACGCATTCACCGGGCTCTCGACTCTGCAGCCATTCCCTCTATATTAGAGCATGTAGGTCTGTCTACGCATTCACCGGGCTCTCGACTCTGCAGCCATTCCCTCTATATTAGAGCATGTAGGTCTGTCTACGCATTCACCGGGCTCTCGACTCTGCAGCCATTCCCTCTATATTAGAGCATGTAGGTCTGTCTACACATTCACCGGGCTCTCGACTCTGCAGCCATTCCCTCTATATTAGAGCATGTAGGTCTGTCTACGCATTCACCGGGCTCTCGACTCTGCAGCCATTCCCTCTATATTAGAGCATGTAGGTCTGTCTACGCATTCACCGGGCTCTCGACTCTGCAGCCATTCCCTCTATATTAGAGCATGTAGGTCTGTCTACGCATTCACCGGGCTCTCGACTCTGCAGCCATTCCCTCTATATTAGAGCATGTAGGTCTGTCTACGCATTCACCGGGCTCTCGACTCTGCAGCCATTCCCTCTATATTAGAGCATGTAGGTCTGTCTACGCATTCACCGGGCTCTCGACTCTGCAGCCATTCCCTCTATATTAGAGCATGTAGGTCTGTCTACGCATTCACCGGGCTCTCGACTCTGCAGCCATTCCCTCTATATTAGAGCATGTAGGTCTGTCTACGCATTCACCGGGCTCTCGACTCTGCAGCCATTCCCTCTATATTAGAGCATGTAGGTCTGTCTACGCATTCACCGGGCTCTCGACTCTGCAGCCATTCCCTCTATATTAGAGCATGTAGGTCTGTCTACGCATTCACCGGGCTCTCGACTCTGCAGCCATTCCCTCTATATTAGAGCATGTAGGTCTGTCTACACATTCACCGGGCTCTCGACTCTGCAGCCATTCCCTCTATATTAGAGCATGTAGGTCTGTCTACGCATTCACCGGGCTCTCGACTCTGCAGCCATTCCCTCTATATTAGAGCATGTAGGTCTGTCTACGCATTCACCGGGCTCTCGACTCTGCAGCCATTCCCTCTATATTAGAGCATGTAGGTCTGTCTACGCATTCACCGGGCTCTCGACTCTGCAGCCATTCCCTCTATATTAGAGCATGTAGGTCTGTCTACGCATTCACCGGGCTCTCGACTCTGCAGCCATTCCCTCTATATTAGAGCATGTAGGTCTGTCTACGCATTCACCGGGCTCTCGACTCTGCAGCCATTCCCTCTATATTAGAGCATGTAGGTCTGTCTACGCATTCACCGGGCTCTCGACTCTGCAGCCATTCCCTCTATATTAGAGCATGTAGGTCTGTCTACGCATTCACCGGGCTCTCGACTCTGCAGCCATTCCCTCTATATTAGAGCATGTAGGTCTGTCTACGCATTCACCGGGCTCTCGACTCTGCAGCCATTCCCTCTATATTAGAGCATGTAGGTCTGTCTACGCATTCACCGGGCTCTCGACTCTGCAGCCATTCCCTCTATATTAGAGCATGTAGGTCTGTCTACGCATTCACCGGGCTCTCGACTCTGCAGCCATTCCCTCTATATTAGAGCATGTAGGTCTGTCTACGCATTCACCGGGCTCTCGACTCTGCAGCCATTCCCTCTATATTAGAGCATGTAGGTCTGTCTACGGTAGACGGTAAAAGCACAGAATAAGTAATGGTAAAAGGCACGGCGGGTGCACTCCAGTGCCGTGGCATCTGGGTCGTCCATTGGCATGAGACATGACCTGCGTGGATACGTTGACCCCGTCCCATGTCGTGCGGTCTGCCAAAAAGCCGGACTCGGCCGCTACTGACGCCCAAACTGTCAAGTGTCGCAAAAACGCTTTTTTAGCGGATAATTACGTATTTGCGGTGCTTGCAGTAGAGACCCTTGGGCTTTGGTCTTCCGACACTAAGGAGTTTGTTAAAAAACTGTCCTAAAAATTGATCGGGGTCTCAGGCGACCTCAGGGCGGGTTCTTTTCTTACTTCGCCCAAAGGCTGAGCCTGGCCATCTAACTGCGTCAATGAGCGTCAGGTAACGATGCCCCGGGCAACATTGGGGTGTGTCGAGGGCGGGCAATTTTGTTTCTTATAAGTTCTGTTATCGTCAAATGTGTTCCATGCAGGTTTAACTTCTCAACTAAATTCCAACCTTATATGACCACAAGCTTTAAAATCGCGTAACGCTTTTTACTACTTTTTTCATCAAAATACGTACGGTCAGGGACTTTAATTGTTGCGCCATTTAGAGCTCACTTTATACTGGACACTTGAAATTTTAACTATTTCTTGTTTTCGAAACTTATATAGTGTCCCACTGCTGGGCAAAGGCCTCCCCTCTCGACTTGCACTCGTCCCGGCTTTGAGTAATCTCAGGCTTAATCGTTACAAAATGCGTCCAGACCCCGTATCATGGTCGGCCTTATCACGCGATAAATGACAAGATAGAGCGTCAGTCTCGTTCTTATCTAATATAATTATGAGTATTAATTATGTAATTTATTTTTATTAAATTATTTCATGCAGCTACTAAACTAGACAAGATACATTCGTCTCGTTTGGGTCCAATGGAACCTTTTCAACGAAAGTTGCATATTAAATAGATCTGTACTATCCGCCAAAAACCGATCCCGCGTCTTTTGTTCTCAAAATAAAATATGAATAAACCTAAAAACCAACAGTGCTTCAGGACCCGATAATATTCCAAACGAATTCCTTAAACTTGCAAGGTCTCTTGTCGTTCCAGTGATTGCTCATCTAGCCAATCTATGTTTCGGAAACGGAGTTGCGAAACGTAGATTGCTTACTTAAACAATCGATAATCACACCAGTGTACACTGTACAAGAGTGGAATATAGTAGATTGTTATCCAAGGGCTGAGGCACTCATTTTTGACGAGATATTTTGGCGCTCGAACGAAGTGAGTGACTCTACTTTTCATATCAAATACGAGGAAAGTAAAAAAAACAGAGACGGAAAATTAAACAATATTATGTTTATTCAAAGTACAACTTTAAGTTAAAAAAAGCTTTTGTGGGTATTCCATTTGTCACCAACTCATAGACCCTAGTGAATATTTTAGCTAAAATAAAAGTAATGAATTTACAACATAAACTTATTTTATATTTAATAAAATAAATTCCATGAACTAGTAAGAATAATATTTCCCTTTGTCAGTAGCGGGGTAAGTATTGATATTTATTAGAATTAGTCCCCGCACAATGCTTATAAGGCGAGGACTAATTGGAATCCACTACTTTTCTCCACTAGAGCAGAAACTGTATCATTTTCTGCACACTTTTTAGAACAACAACTACCCACTTTCAGAACATGAGATATGAAAAAGATAATGCTAACAACTATAGACCTACTCGTATTTCCGTTTTACCTGCAATTTCTAAAATAATTGAAAAACTTTATTACATTACGGTCTTTTACGATGAGCGCTGTGAAGTTGTGGAACGGCTTGCAGTTGTCCTTTAGACAGTTCTGTGGCATTCAATCGAAGAAAATATGAAAAAGCTGTGGCTCTCCAATGACTTGGGATTTAATAGGATACTGTTTGTATATTGTGTAAAGATGTTTATTTGTATATATAACTATATCTATAAAATATAAGAAGACTTCCTGACTTATTCATCAACGCACAACCGAAACTACTGGGACTAGAAACTTAAAATTTACACCAGAACTTCCTTTTATGACGTAGGTAAGGAATAAGACGGGATTTTTGGAAATTCCATCCCTAAAGGGGTTCAATAGGGTTGCAAAGTTTGTATAGAGGAAATTTTATTTTTTGAACTAGAGACTTGAAACTTTGTAGGAAGATACTTATTAAGATACAAAAAAAGTAATTTCAGCGTTTTAAAAAATTCAACCCTTAAGAGGGTTAAATAGGGGTGCAATGTTTGTATGGGGGAAACATTATTTTTTGAACTAGCCTTGAAACTTTGTAGAAAGATTACTTATTTGAATACAAAAAAAGTACTTTCTGCGTTTCAGTAAATTCCCCCCTAAGGGGGTTAAATAGGGGTGCAAATTTTGTATGAAGGGAACTTTATTTGTTGAGCTACAAACTTAAAATGTTGTAGAAAGATTACTTATTGAAATACAAAATAGCACTGTCAGCGTTTTAGAAAATTTCACCCTTAAGACGCTGTCAACACCAAAATGCCCTCGAGGATTTTGGATAGCGCGCACCCTATATTTGTATCGGAGTAAACGAGTGCGAGTGTTACTGGGCGGCCCGGTTTTTGAAGATAATATTACATAAATATGTAAATAAAAAAGAGGGTGGATTATTTGTGAAATATGACTCGTTAGCGGTTTAGGTATGAATATGTTGACTTCGTGTTTTTAAGTGCAGACTCATACGTCAAAAAAATAAAGACATAGAAACAATAATTGTTTCATAATAATTATTATGTATCGAGCCCGTCCACGGTCTTTGAAATATGGTGAATATTAAAATATATTTTATTTGATGTGCTAGAACAAATAATAAAATTTCTTAAAAGACTGCTTAAATAACATAATTTTACCAAATTAGGTCTTGTCAAGGCGGTTAAAACGGGATTCAAGGTTTATATGGAGAGCAAGAAAATAGTGTAAGAGATTTGTAACGTCAGTCTTAGCCTGTATGTTAAAACACAAAACTGATTTCAAAGTTTTTTTTTAATTCATCCCCTGTAGTGGTTAAAGGGGGTTCAAAGTTTGTATGGAGAGAAAAGTAATTTTTATAGTAAGAGATTTTTTAACTTTGGTGTTAGACTTTTTATTCCAAGACTACGAAACAGATGTCAGCATTATTTTTTCATTCATCCCCTAACAGTTTAAAGAGTGTTTGAAGTTCGTATAGATCAAGACATTTTAAAGTAAAAGATTTGTAACTTGGATTTCAGACGGTTTGTTTAAAACTAAAAAACAAATTCCTGCGGTTTTTGGAATTCATCCCCTAAGGGGGATAAGAGGGGGGGTTCAAAGTTTATACCTTTAAGTTTAGTTCCCTGCCGAGGTTTTCCCGAGGGACTGTAGTATGGGGTTCTTCAAAAAAGGAGTGTATAAATTCTTAAGGGGTCGGCAACGCGCCTGTAACACCCCTGGAGTTGCAAGCGTCCATAGGCTACGGTAACCATCAGGTTTGCCCCCGAGGTGGTATAAAAATAAAAACAAAATACGGTGACCAAGGTATTTTTAAAAAGATTTCTTACTTAGGTTTTGGACTGTTTAATTAAATATTAAAAAATATTTCAGCGTTTTTTTTAATTTACCCCTAAGAGGGTTAAAAGGGGTTTGGTTATGTATAGAGAGCCAAAAAAATTTAAAGTAATAGATTTGTAACTTCGGGTTTAGACTGTTTGAAATTTATTTCATAAGGGTGTTAACCCGACGAACGCGCGTCGTCTGTAGAACAATGTGTAAAGGGCTTATGACTCAACTCCGCTCCCTAATTAGATGCTAAATTCAGGTAAGTGTCATGAGCCCTTTACTATTGTCCGTTCTGAAAACACGTGTTGTTAAGAATACTTGGCAATTTAGCACTTTGGAAACCAAAAAACCAATTCACTGAACCACAATTTATTTGAGAGTGACATAATCAGACATCAAAAATCAAAAATAATTTAAACAACAGAAATCAAAAATAATTTAAACAAAAAGAATATTCGATATTTCAAAATTAAAATGCACGTCAGTTCACCATAGATTGCACCATAGAGTTTCCAACGTCCTCCCACCTTTGGGCGAAGACCCAAACTCATCATCTCTTTATAGAACTTCGCCAGGTTGTAGTTCCTTACTCGCGTCACTGAAGACATGAAGACTGTTAGTACATTCACTTATTGCCTCAGAGGTAAGTCGACGTGGAATACGGCACTCGTTAAGCAAATGAATATGTTTAGATCACTCGAGGAATTCCTTTTGTAAGTTGTTGGGCAGCTCTGCATCCCAACTCAGTTTTAAATTCCATGTTTTCTGAATAATCAGCTTGGAACAAGTGTCACTGGGCACGTCCAGCCAATTGGATCAAAAACTTTCTGCGTTATGGAAAGTAAACTTCTCTTCGTAATGTTTTCCTTTAAAGCAATGTCGTGTACAAAGTTGACGTTGCAACATAATTGATCACTCCTGACATCCCATATTAGGCCGAGTACAGACATGCTCTCTGACTCTGACGTCATCTGTTCATTAGTCATAGGCATGCCCCGTTATCAGTGTTGCAGATCCATTGAAACTAAGTCATAGGGTTGTCGCACAATATCTATTTTATTGCCAATGTGACATGTGACATTTTGGTGTACAGGCTTTTGCTTGAAGAATCTTTTTACAGGTAAAATAACAGATTTGTATAAAGATAAAGATGGTTTATTTTTCATATTACAATTACAATGCACTTATGAACGTCATACGAAGGTAAAATCTTTTCAAAAACAATATATCTTATAACTAACATGCATTAAAGACATGCCTACCTAACCTATAAGTATACTTTCATTAGTTGTCTGAATAAATTATTAAGTTTTTCTAGGTTAGCTGGCGTTAAAATTTGTCGTCTATTACTGTATATCCATTTTAAATATGAAAACGATCGCTCCACTTCTACAGATGTAATTCGTAAATACTTCAGGCAATTATAATGTTCCACGGTGTTTTTGTTAATACATTTTGTAATTTCAGCTTCTCCATTATTAAGTTGCTTCAAAATAACTCTCACTGTACTGAATTCGGGATTTTTTTAAAGACTGTGTTCAACTTCGTATATGCAATTTTCCTTTGGGGTGAAGTTTTAACATAGACAACTTTTTTAGGACACCATTTACAATGCACATAGATTCTTCTAAAGTTAGCTTGGAATTTTCCAACTGATCTATTGCAATTCTTAGGAAACAAAAATTGTCTACTATGAAATCAATGCCGTGCTTTAAATTCGGACTGCAAAAAACTCGTTTCACGGCTGCTATGGCAGCGGCATCTCGACTGTTGAATTCATTCATTACGTCTTTAATTTCAGTAAAATATTTTTGATAATAGGTTACTGCCTCCGGGCATGTTCCCCATCTTGTGATGCCGGACGGGGAGGTTTAGGAATCGAAGGAAACATGTTTTTCAGTTTGTGAAGTCGTTTAGGCGATTTACAAAATACTTTTTGTAAATCGCCGCTGTCAATCAGTTTGTTGACATTTGGATGTATACCTCTTATTGTTTCAGCTACACTTTTCCATGCGTGGGCTAAACAAGTCACATGAGACATATTAGGAAAATACTTTTTAAGAGTTTTTGCAGCCTTAATCATGCCCCTGCCCCTTAGGGCAGCAACCGTTGTTAAAATCAGTAGATTACAAAGATTATTTTCATAATCGCTATCCCACAGGTCTTTCAAAGTCTCGACTAAATCTAACACAGTGCTGTGATTTGTGGTTTCTGAAATTTTACTCGAGATATGTGAGGTTTTGAGACACAGTTGTCCAACTTCCCTAGAATCACATTGGCGATGCTTTTTCCATGATTTTCAGTCTCATCAATGCTTAAAAATAGGAGTCCTTTAAATCTCTTGTTAACCTTTCTTTTTTTTCTTCATATACCTATGTCTGGCAAGTAAATAGATTAACGTTTCAAAATGACGTTTATCATATGGTAAGCAAAGTCAGCATACCAAAAACATTAAAAAAACTTCAATAACTTACTGAAGGTGCCAACAAGTGTTTCCTTCTCGAACTCATTTTGACACTGACAGTTGTAGGTTAGTGTTGCTAGCGTTTCTGATTTTTTCAACTATTGACTATATTACAATTGATGAATTACCAGTAAAAAGTAAATAAAATATCTAAAAAATCAGGGTTAAGGTAGACTCACATGGAAGGCTGACGTCATTTTCATATTTTTGCGTCAAGCAATTTTCAATAAAACCTCTAAATTTCGGGTTATCCAATTGCCTCCAGGGTTATATTACAATGAATAATACATTCTGTTAAGTCTTTATTGAATTCCGGTTGCATATTCTTTGTATTGCTGTGTTTCATTGTATTGCAATGTTTTTGTACACAATACTTGGAGAAAAAAAATATACATTACAGGACTTAAAATAAACTCTAGTATCTACGATTTCAATATTTTCTGTTTCAAAATCCAGATCGAAGCAAGTTGTAGAATTACCAGTTTTCTTTTGACGTTTAGTTTTTAGATGTGTATCCAAAATAAACTTTTTCGATTTAAGGTTTATCTCACATACATTACAAAATATATTCTGCCCATGGTTTTCGAACTCGGCGTGATCCTTCTTCAATTTCCATGGTTAGTGTATTTTTATAACGAAACACGCTATAATTGATCAATAAGAAATTATTTCAATTTAGGTATGGCTTCCATCTAAGAAGTCAACACGACAAAAAGACAATGTTGTAAATAGTTTGACAACTGGCCAGTAATTTATTTCTATCAAATAAAATTGTGTCTTTACTATCGCATTTTATTTAGGGATAAACTATACTACTTATTTAATACTTTTCAATCAAATTAACCACTTCAATCCAAAAAGGTTCCATTTGTTGAGGTGATATTTTCATCAGCATTTTCCTAATTCTGATGTTTGGCTATTGCATGTGCAGTTGAATTCACCCTTTGACCATCCATCTTCCCATTCTATTGTAAATTTTCTGAACACTAACTATTTTATCCCAACAATCGTCATCTCTCACTTATAATAAATCTCTAAATTAAAAAAAGAATCAGCCAGTATCAAACGAAGCATTGTTGTGTCCCCGAATGATTTCAGCTTCCCTTGAACGGAAAAACATGTAACTTTTTTTATAAGTACATTATTACTCTAGCTTCCGTTTAGGATAGTTTTTATCCGACTGCGACGATGAATTAATTTTCGGAAACATTTGACCTCCTGAAATTAGTAATTTCTTCTGTTTGAAATCGTAGCCGCCATATCTGTCAACTGTCAGTGACGTTAAAATGGCGGGCTTGCCATAACTATCCCACAGTAATAATTTCGATCCGGTGTTGTGATAGACCTTCGCAAAACGCATATTAAACACTAAAGCATAATAAAATAATCGATTCTGATATGGAAACTTATATGCGCTTAATTCGTATTGAGGCGTAATTTGAATAAATGTATCAACAAATTTCAACGATATAACGTGAAACGTCAAAAGTCTGACTTGTCCTTTTTTTTTAATGGCATGGCATAGCGATGTTCTTGCGTTCAGCCTTATACTCTATTTGATGGGGTGTATAAATGTCATGATTTGTCAGCCTCAATTTATCAGAAACTGAATAATTGTTATCGTCTGGAGGCATGTTGCGCTGCTGATCCAACTGTCGTACTGACAAATTGTATGCACATCACAATCAACCCAAATGTGGACCATGGAAATATTTATGATCAGCCAAGTTTTCTGTCAGATAATTTTGAAGTAACAATTCATTCGCCATCAGCTCTCTTTTAAACTGGGAAAATTCAGCGTGATCAATGAAATTCATGATTTTAACTGAATACTAAGCGAATGAATTATATACGACATAAATCAATTTTGACAAATAAATGACGCAACCACCTATTATGGAGTGAAACAGAGAATAAAACCTTTTTTAATTACGGGTTGTAAAAAATAGATTATTTTGTTAAAAACTTAGTTTATATCAATTAAAAAAAGGGGGCTTATGTATACCTAGAGACATATGTTAAAAATAATATTCGTGCAGTGCCAACCCTAGGGTTTTTAATGATTCTGCAACACTGATAACGGGGTATGGTCATAGGAGTTGTGACCCAACCTCGCAAGTCGAATTTCGCCTGCAACATTATTTTCTTCGCCTCTTCTATGAAAATTTGCGCTTCTTGCTCACTTCCTAGGCTGGTGACGCAGTTGTCCACATAGAACGAGTTCTTAAGATGTTCGGCCGTGTCTTTGTAATCTTTAGTGTACTTCTCCAAGTGGTAGTTTATAGTAGCACCCAAAAGAAATGGACTACAGGTTATGCCAAATACTACACGAGAATGGCGGTACATTAATAACTCTTTTCTTTCGTTATTCTTCCACCATAGAAATGACAGATACTGTCTGTCTTCGTCTTTCAGTGATATCTGAAGAAAGGCTTCGGACGTTATCCCAATCGCATGTTTCCTAAATTTGATAAGTAGTTTCGGGATCAGTTCAAGACAATTTACATCCTTTTCCAGGAACGAGTTGAGAGAATTCCCATTACGGGCGTACCCTCGTTGTCAGGCTGGAGTTTTTGATGACCGCATGGTGTGAAAGGTGGTGTTTAGGCCTTGCTGAATTATCGACCTCTTCGATTATGCCCTCTTTCAACCAATCTTCGAAGACTTGACCATAGTTATTAAATTAGTTCAGCAGCAGCAGCAGCAGCGCAGGTGCGGTAGCAGTCTTTGTGTAGTCGACATCAATCTTGTTTCAGCAAACTGTTTGTTGTCAGTTCACTATAGAGTTGCACCATAGAGTTTCCAACACGTGTGTTACTAGCGCGCTTGACGAGTTAAAAGATATTCATCCCCTAAATGGGCTAAAAGGAGTAAGAAGTTTGTACAAGACATTTAAAGTATGGAAACTGTAACTTCTGTTAAAGATTAGAAAATGAATTACAGCGTTCGGTAAAATTCATTTAAGGAGATTAATTAGGGGTTGGAAGTATGTAAGAGGAACAAGTCATTTTAGAAGTAAGGGGATTCTTCGGTCATACTTATATACTACACTCAGAGGCAATGAAAACGGGTCACTACCCATGGATTACTTTACAAAGTGACCCGTTTTCATTGCCTCTGAGGTAGCGTACCTTCATATTTCACATTGGGAATTACACTCAGAGGCAATGAAAACGGGTCACTTTGTAAAGTAATCCATGGTAAGTGACCCGTTTTCATTGCCTCTGAGTGTATTTAGTAAGCAATTTATTAGTCAAAATACGTAATCCAACTTGACAAAAAAGTACGATAGGTTAAGTTAGAACCACGACCCTTACAGAATCGACCAGCTACCAGAAATGTAGGTTAGATTCCCAGAACCGAAAAGAAGGTACTTAATGTTTCATTAAACCTGCGAATTATTTTGTTGATTTAAAAAGTTTATTTTGGATAATGAAAATATTGTATTCTCTTACACCGTTAAATGGGGATTGGGGATGGAGATGGAAAGTTCTACGGTTTTTTAGCATAAGTGCAAGGCCTGAGTGGACGCCCCGCTCTGAGCGGGGCGTCCACTCAGGCCTTGCACTAAGATAATTTTGCTTTCAAAACTATACAGGTAGCCGTACTAACGTGAATAAAACTACTGGACGGATTTAGGCAAAATAAACCAGTTAGGTAGCTTAGTAGACATAAATAAATATATCTGTTATCTTGTTGTATAGTCTGTAGATGATTCTTAAGATATTTATGTTTGTAAAAACGAAGTTACAATTTAGATATAGCAATTTCAGCTAACGAACTCATCGCACTGTTACCTTTTACTCTTAATTCCTGAACGGATTTAGATTAAATTTTCCAGCCTAGTGGTTCAGGCATGCGGCTGGGCTTTCAAGCGGCGGTCGAGTAGTTTTATGGAACTTATGTACGGAATATTTACCGTTAGCTTTTCGGTGAAGGAAAACATCGTGAGGAAGCCGGTCTTATCCCAATAAGGTCTAGTTTTCCCTTTGGGTTGGAAGATCAGATGGCATTCGCTTTCGTAAAATTAGTGCCTATGCCAAATCTTGGGATTAGGTGTCAAAGCGGACCCCGGGCTCCTTTAATGGAATAACGCTAGGAGGATGATGATGATAATTTGAGACCCTTGGAAGGATATAGCATAGTTTAGATACGTAACGCTCGCGAGGCCCCGGGCCGCCAGTCAGTCGAGGGCCGGCACCGCGCGAGCGGAGTACACGTGCGTCGTGATCCGCCGCCACCGCCGCCGACTTGAACGCGACGAACCGCGCGTACCTATTTTAGTCTTATTTATTACGAAGTTTTTAGAAGCACGATCAAAACGAAATAGGGCCACAGCTGCTCTGTTTATGATGGTTTGAATACCCAATCCCTTTACCCTTCGAAGTGAATATTTTATAAAGTTATTTTTTTCTACCATCAAATATAATAATCGCCTATTCAAAGACTAAAAAAAACATAAGCATTATATTAAAGTACCTACAACAATTGTAATTGAATTACTTTAATAAAGCAAGTCTGTCTTTTGTCTGTTAGTTGTCTATCCTATCCTTTCCTAACCTATATGCAGCACTTTACCAAATAATGTCTACCTTTCCAATTCCAATATAGAAAAACGTATCCTCATAGGAAAATCATGGCAGTCACGTCGTTTTGAGTAAGGAGCACTTTTCCGGTGATAATGCAAACTTTTGGAGCTAGATATACTCTTAAAAAAAACTATAAAAGTACCTACCATACAATAAACCATATGCTTTTTGAACTTACTTGTGAATTAACTTGCGAATTAACATTTCAAAAGTTAAATTGAATTAGTTAATAGAGAATAGAGAAGTGGCAGATCAATTTTATGTGTAATGTTTATTCATAATGACACTGACATACATGTGAAGTAGCATACTGTAATAAATTAATATCGGTTCACTTTACTCAAGCGACATCTGGTGAGGTAGAAAATTTTTGACAGCCCTGCTAGCGCTACACCTGCCGTGTGTGAATTAATACAAGTTATACGATAGACAGAGATGCACAGGGTAGGCACGTTTCTTATGCCTAAACGCCGTTTTTTCTAGGAAGTGCAATTTCTGTACTTGTACTATTACTTATTCTGTGCCCTAACCTAACCTACTTACCTACAAATAACACCATTGTTACCATTATTTGTAATTTATTGAATCAGGCGTTACTTTGCGGAAGTCCATGATATATTACGAGAACAATATTTATTTGCTATTCCGCTAAAAAACGTGCTGGTCTATCAGTGAAGATAAGATGCAACTATTTGCGTATAAACATGCAAAAAATTACAGCAAACCACCACCAATATTGACAAAAACCTCGACACGTGTTTCGCCTCTCTACGAGGCATCATCAGGAGATGCTGGCAGGAGATGTTGCTTGCGCTACGTCCATTCGTTCGTCCATTTGCTCAGTACATCAATTCAATTCACAACACACTCAGACATCTAACCGACGACTCCAAATACAAATTCTGCTGGATAAAAGCACACGTGGGCATAAATGAAAATGAACAAGCAGACTCTCTAGCAAAAGCTACACCCAGCTACACTCCACACTCCACACTCCATAAACAGCCTGATTATAACATGTTCCCAATATCTTACCATAAACTTAAGCTAAAACTGGAACACCTTCAAATTCATGAGAACCAGAGATATACATCAAGCACAACCGGCCAACATACTAAAATATGGCTCCCTTCAATAAAGGACATACGCAACCTAAATAAATTCTCACATATAACTTCCATCTAACACAAACTATAACCACAACTACTCCCGATCCTACCTGAAACGTTTCAACATCATTGATTCATGCCCATGCGACAACTTATCTGTCCAAAATATTGATCATCTCCTAAAACTCTGCCCCAGATTCGGTTTAGCATGCACCAACCATGAATTCATATGCATGATTCACAATATCACTCCATACAACCTCTCCGATCTTATAAAAAGAGAAGAGGCAATCAAATCTTTCATTAACTACAATGAATACATCATATACAATCTTAAATCTTTTAAGAAGTCATAGTATTTTTTTTGCATTATTAACACAATCCTCATTCTAATCATTGGATTAGGATGAGGACTACATTGGTAGTGATTTAAAACTTTTAAGTGGGGGGCAGTACCTCCGTGATGATTCCAACACTTCGTATAAGGAAATATATAATCCATGTATGCACTAATTTTACCTAATATTACGAGTATGTAACGAATCATTAATATATTAACTACTTACTGTACTCTATATACTATTTCATGTTACTAACTTGCTATAAGTGAATATTTCATGTACATTTTGTATTATTAACCATAGTAAAAGTAATTTTTAGTTTTGGCCTTCCGTTATTTTGATTGTGTTTGTTTATTTAGAGAAAAAATAACCTTATCAGTAACCTTTTCGATCTGCATCATAAAAACGGCATGTTTTTTTGTGTCGCATTTGACCGGTTCGTCCCGACTAAGACAAGCGACTTTTCGTAAATCCATAAATGCAGTTTTTTTTTTAATAAAGGAAAGTCTCCTTTACACAGAATGTGCTATTTCCAATATTTAAGGTAGTGGCCATCCATGTGGCATTCGATATTTCCACCGTGCACAAGTACAGTTGGCGTCGTATAGTTGGTAGCAGCAGTCGAAGTAGCCAAATACATCCTAACACATCCTTCCTCTTACAGTAATAAAGACGTGGTAACGAACTTTTTGACTACTTTGGCTGCTACGAGTACTAACTATATGATGCTGACTGTACATATGAACCCATACACACATACCTACACACTACCTCATTCTAATTTATTCATTGATTTCAAATACCTAATGTATTCATTGTTTAAAGTCTAATAATGTTCCTCACAATTTAAAATTTAGCAGTTGTTTTAGTTTATTTTGACTTGGGAATAGTTTATTTAAGGTATTGGTATTTTAACTAACTAACCACATGTTATGGAAGAGCGGGATCTCCTGACACAGGTATCTCTATACTTACTAGTAGATCCAAACCTTTGTGTACATCACAATCTTCAAGTCTCTAATAGATTTATAATATATTTTTAACCGACTTAAAAGGAGAGAGAGACTCGAAAAGGAGGAGGTTCTCAATTCGGTTCTATTTTTTTTGGTTGTAAGTATATGCGTCCAGATTGGTCCCATTCTTTTCAAAAATCCAGTTGGATGATAGGCTCCATGAGGAATTGAGGGAACTCCTCAAATATATTAGGCACGCATGTAGTAATTTCGGTATTTTCTATTATAGCTCGTGTACACCCGGAAATCACAAAAGTGGTGAAGTGGAACTGATGATGAAGACCACAGATGTCTCCTGCAACTCCCCAATGATGTACTAAAACTATAAAAGTACGTCACAGATTCTGATATGATTCCGTTGAAATAGCAACTAATGAAGTGCCAAAGGAACCTCTGTTGATGAATCGACGGAACTCCTCAAATATTATCGGCCCACATACTAATAATACGTAATAATCAATGTTCTTGTGGTAAAGTGGAAGGAAATGTGGAAATGTTCATGTGGCTTGGCGGAATACTGAATTGAAGTCGGTTAAAACTTTGTTTTTAAAATAAATTATTTTAATTCCCTGGTTTGTTTCCCTATAACAGCACATTTTTATCACAGCACATCAGGAAACTAGGTACCGTTTATTGGAGTCACCCCTTATATCATTGTGCTCGAATATACTGTACATAAAAGTAACAAAGGGAGGTTTTATGGTCTTAACAAATTTCACTCCGGCTTAAAAAAAAGCTTTTTTCGTCCGTACCTTTTTCCGCGCTTTATTACAATACCCCACCCCAAGGAATGATTTGCTTCGACATGAGGTCTATGTTACGAGATTGAGGATAAATAAGATTTTTTGTATAAAACAATATTTATTCTTCTATATTACGAGTATATGTATTGGGAGTGTGCATTTAAACGAAATGATTTATAGAAGTGCAAAGCGCGGTTAGCGATCAATGTATTTACAGAAGTCGAATGTGTATCTGTGATATCATCAGCTGGGGCACATAATCACGAAGGCAATCCTGTGACAGTGAGCCTGGCTAGAAATGGGCACGATTTAAAAATGAAAACAAAAGATCAGCCTACGGTGACGACGAGTCAGATACTTCAAAATCATATCGCATCTACCAGTAGTGATGTTGCGACAAGTATGCCATCTAATGATTCGTTACATCTAACGAGTCATTATATTTAGTACAAAGTAATGTGTGATATATTTAAGCCAAGCAAATTATTGGTTAATGGATGGAACGTTCAAGATCGCCCCAATAATATTCCAGCAACTATATACTCGTACTATTCACGGTTCAGTGCAATTTAGATTTTAGGGATTTTGAACGTAGGTTATTATACGTTCGTTTTTTTCATTTTAGATATTGGCATACGTACCGGGGACAAGCCTTAGCAAATATAGTTTATGAAGGATTGCAGACGACGCCCACTTTTTCCGCATTCACCCCAATTTTCCCGCGCTCACAGGGTGAATCCGACTGATTTCAGCAAGTAAAAATACTCATTGTAGAATTTGTAGATCACTTTTACCACTCAATTATATTTTTACTCCGAAGCGTACAGTTTTGGCGCGAAAATCTGATATTGGAAAAATACTACTTTTTCAACATTCACATATTTTTACGTCACTCTGGGTGGTAACTGAGATTTACCGCCCACGGGCGCAGCGGCAAATCTCACTTCTCGTACGCGGTTTTCGCTCGATGTTCGATTATTATGTAAATAGTCTATAAGTATTTTAGATAAATAAACGAAAAAATACAAGTCTTCAAGGCAGCCTATAGGAGTCAACAACAAAATAGACCCCACGAGAAATAGCCACCTATTTGAAACTGCAAGAACCACAGCTTTGCACCGGTCACTGCTTTAGGCGAACATTGGCCATGCTTTTGACAGATCAAAAGCCGACCGTACCACCTTAAAACGCCACGGTGGATAGCGGTCAAACACGGTGGCTGCAGGATATATCGAGGATTCTATAGAGAATAAGTCTAAAATCAGTAAACGTATAGTAGAAACTATAAACTTAAACCAGCGCTCAGATCCTTGGTCACGTCCGGGTACTTCCAGAGACCTAAATATGAAAAAACCGCCCTAAGTTGCCAACTTTTTCCGTCTCAGTCACAGCCCACACGCAATGTAACGCAAACTTCGACTACTCGAACGTCGCGAACACAACAATCACGGTCCCGAACAAAACTATAACTTAATTTACAGATCTGTAATAATCTGTACATTTAACTTGTAATTTTTGATTTAATTATATTGTTTAATTCAGTAATATACATAAAAGTGGTTTAATTTAATGTTATATTTGTTTAATCTTTTGAAATGTTCTCACTTCTGAAGTGAGCATCTCGTGCATTTGAGTCCCTCGTTACACTCAAGATTCTAACTTTGAATCACGAGCGTAGCGAGCAATTATAGAATCTTTCGCTAGCTCGGGACTCAAAATCTGCACTCGCAGCAAAAACAACTTTGCTCTCTTGTTGCACGCCATGAACACTTTTGTCATAAAAACAACAATTAAGGTGCTATTCCATTTTATCAGCGAATTAAATGAGCCGTTCGGAGCTGCTTACTTAAATGCACAATTAATTGAATTACCCAGTCTATCGCAAGAGGCAACAAAGAAACATTTCAATCGATCAGAAGATTGAACGTATTGTGAACAGAAGTTATTAATTTGGGCAAATGGCCAATGCATCAATAAATTAGCATTATCTAAAACATTCATGACTCTAACATGAAGCGCTGATACGGAAAGAGGAATCACGGGCCGACGGGCGTTCCGAACAGGGATGCCGCGGATGCGACTTTTTAGACATTCGCGGATGCGGATATTTCAAGGCTCACATCCGCGGATGCGAATGCGGATGCGGATTTTGAGGCAACACTCAAAAACATAAATACGCAACGTCTTTAGGGTCACGCAGGACTTGAACACGTTGCGACTGATTTACAATCGTTGCAAACCTATTAACGGATCACTAATAGCGAATACGGCTAATCATCAGATTACAGAAACGAAATAAAGATTCTTATTGACTAATGACGAAAATACAGAATGCGCGTGGCACGCGCCGTGTTTGTCCCTATCTGGTCGCAAACTGTAATTCATCCGCATCCGCAAAAACACCGCATCAATTTTTGCGGATAGTGACTTATTTCAAGTTTGTAAAGCTACTTTTAAACTATTATACAATGTTACGTTATTTGTATACTTACGTTATAAATAACGAAGATACGTAGATACCTACCAAACTTTATTTCGTAGTTTCGCCGTAACTTTATTCGATGTTTTTTTTTTTTTGTTTAATCATTCATTCAACATTACATTGAGGTGTAGCAATTGTAGATAATTGCATCACTTTAATGTAAGTAATCGCATATTTTATTAAAAATTTTTTACTAAAATTATTTTAAAAAATAAACAGTTTTTTATTTGTGTTAGTATCGTTTCGTCTAAAACGCAACTGGTACTAGCGGTAACCGGTCTAAAACGTTGATAGTCTAAAAATAATAGACTAGGCGGCGCAGTATTTGCATTGCGCAAATTAAAGCCGTTGGTTTCCCGTGATGCGCTGAGACAAGCATACTTTTCTCACTTCCACTCGCTTATGACGTATGGCGTAATCCTATGGGGCAACTCGACTGATGCTGGGAGGGTGATGCGCATGCAAAAACGAGCTCTGCGGACCATGCTTGGCCTCAATCATCCTCATCATCAATCGTCCTGCAAGACTGTTTACCGAGCACCGAATCATGACGCATTACTCCCAGTATCTCTTCGAGGTCATTATGTACACAAAAAGGCACCTGCCTCAGTTCTAGCGAGTGGAAGTGGAAAACTAGGAAAACTTCGAACAGTACCGCGTCGCACGGCACTTCACGCCAAAAACGCACGGGTTATCGGGCCGACATACTACGAGCACGTTCCCGCTGACATAAAGAGTGAAACATGCGAGGAGACATTTAAGCAGACTGAAGAACCTTTTGTTGGATAAGTCACTTTACTCGGTAGACGAATACATCAATTAAATAAATTAAGAACCAATTTGAATTATTTTGAATATTGTTTTAATTTTGATTTGTCTGTATTTATTTTTTGTTATTTGTTTGTTATTATTTGTTAGATTTGACATCATTGTAAATTTATATAGTTAGTTGATAGGTACTTCATGGGTACCACATTTTTATTTCTTTTTATTTTTCATTATTACTCTGTGATATGTTATGATTGGTACCTGCACTCAGGTACAGTCGCCATCCGATATATCGGAGCGGCCGAAGTGCTCACAAATATCTGAACACATCTCTAATGCCTTGACAATAGAGACGTGTTCAGATATTTGTGATCACTTTGGCCGCTCCGATATATCTGATTGCGACTGTACAACATCGTTGGTTTAAATTTTTCTGTTCTTTTTAATTCGTTGTGACTTTTTATTCATCTGTGTAAACATGACATTGCAACATTTATTAATACTATTACATTATTTGAAATGCAACTATATATTTTGTATATGCGGTGCACATTGTTTATTATTCCGCATTTTTCAAGTTATTATGACTGTATTTTTATAACGATCACTATACGACGAGTAGCATAAGCAAATTTCACATAATATAATGTGTTATGTGAAATTTGTTTACTGAGATAAAATAATATAAACTAAACTAAGCTAAAACAAGTTTAGTGGCGAATGGCAAAAAGTTACGAAGTCGACAAAGGGAACCCATCGAAGCAAACATCCTCCTGCTGACCTCGCTCACCTGAGGTAGCCAAGACAACGTGCGATCAATTATAACACCAATTATAATTACATAGTCTTTATACTAGTATAGACATTCTTCAATATTGGCCGTGCAGATTATCTAGACCGTTAAACCTATTAAAACGTTGACATGAAGTCGTTTTACAGCCAAGTCTTTAATGGCTTATAGCAGTGAGAGCGTTTTACACACCAAGACATTTTGCTACACGGTCTATATACAACTTTTCCTTCACCGGAAAGCTAACGGTAAATACTAAATGATATTCCGTACATAAAAACTCATTGGTACGAGCCGGGATTCGAACGTAGGACCAGCGTTTGACAGCCGCATGCTTGAACCACTAGCCTAAGCTACCGTAACTATCAACTAGACTACCAGCTATTTGGACACATCCCAAATATTCCGGCTGTTGTGGGCCCGTGTAATTGCCGCCACTGGGTGACCCACACATAAAAAAGTATGAAAACTATTATATGAGCAATTTAAATAATCTAAGTTCCTGTGTCGCTCCTCTAATTACACGTACCTAGAGAATGAAGGTCAACTCTACAGACCCGCGAAAAGTATGCTACTCACATGTTTTAATTTCGGACACATGCAAAGTCTCAAACTCACCTCTGGATAATATTTTATTATTGAAGAAGTTTATATTTGTAAAATAAAACGTATTTTTGAATGGCCTTACATGCAAAGAAATAATGATTGCAGTTATAATGACTCAAACCTAACTTTAGCATTTTTTTTCTACCTATGAAACTGTGTGAATTAAAAAAACTCATTTTGAAAACAAAATTAATGAGGATTTAAAACGCTATGCTACAGTTTTTAGCGAAAAGATAAAAATTTACGCAAATATAAGGAGAGGTGTTGTACCGCATTAATTTAATGACACACTTTTCTTTAGTGTGGTTTGCACAGGCAGCCGTATATTGCAATGATATTGTACTCACCGACACATACACATTAAATCTAACATACCAACCATCAAGGACGAAAATGTACCTACATTATTATTTTTTCACGCCACTGCTCGGAAATGTGGCAAAAGATGGTTAGAATTCAGGCTTCAAAGCTGGGGTTAGTTGGACGTCGCACGTGCGCAGTGCGCGGTCGGCCCGGCGCGCTGCTGCTGCTGTTTCATTTTGTGATCTTTAATTAGGTACTTCATTTTGACTTATAATTATAATTATTTGCAATTTCCTCGCAGTATAGGCGTGAAAAGCACTATGTAATGTCTCGGCCAAAAGTGCAATAGATGGACTCGTCTCCTTCGAGGTCCTCACCTGCGGCTCGGACCTCGAACACACTCGTCCATCTATTGCCTACTTTCTAGCCTTTACAACAATGTACTATTTCTGGGTCAATAATATTGGTAAATACGAGTCGGACTCGTGCAACCAGGGTTCCGTACAAACGAGTCGACTATTACTTTGTAACTAGTTATGCCTAGCATCAATATCTCACAAACGAAATACTAATTTGAAAATCCCCACTTTAGGTGTAGCGGAGGTACCCCAAAAAAAAACTTTTTCATGATTTTATTCTTCTGTTTTGTCGGCGTGATTGATTTTCATACCCATGCCGAATAAAAGTTTTCTAGTAGTAATGGTTACTGAGCTAAGCCGAAGACGTACGGACAGACGGACGAACGGACGGACGGCCAGACGGACATGGCGAAACTATAAGGGTTCCTTGTTGCTTACGGAACCCTAAAAATCGTGCAGCGCATGGTACGCCGTCATACGTCATTTGTTATTAATAACATGCAACCTGTTCGTTTTCCAACGTTTTCACGGGAACCGATTTTGTTATTATTTTATTTAAAGGAAGGTACTTTATGAATAATCGCATAGGAAATTGAAGAAATATTATATAGAGGGAGCAAAAACGATTTCTCAGTTCCGAAAGATTATAACAAATAGTCAATAATAGAAGTGACACTCATATTGAGAAACGTTAATACCTACAAATTTAACACCTATGTACGTTTTCTTTCTAAAATCTTGACTTGATTAATACTTTTCCTGCTACTCTAGACATTTGCCGTTGTTGAATGTTTTGAAGCAACATAATTATAATGAAGTACTACTAACTGAATATTTGAAAACAGATATTTAAAAAGCTGAAACTATTTTTGGAGAACAATACTATTCGGTATTAGTAAAGAAACTGATATCGGGGAAGAAAAAAGTACTTGAATCATCGATATGTCGTTCTACGTTAAATTACATCTAACGTTTTAAATATGCACTCCTAACAACAGTTCCTATTGAAAGACCATTTAGCCAGTTGAAATGGATATTTCCTGCACGAGGCCGCAAATAAACTATTTTAGTTCCAAACCGTAGTAACATACACCGTGCAGCCTTAACAATCGTGCGGTTTCCCTTTCCACTACGCCGTTTTGAGATGAACAGTGAGGAACAGTCCTCTGGTGTATAATACCATGCTTTTATTTATTTTCAATTGATTCTTCAATATAGCCTTCTGCCACGGTAATCGATTGCCATCCTCCATGACGCTTGATTAAAGTTAGATAGGCCCCGGAATCTGCCAGTAAAGTGGCAGATGTGCGTCTATAATAATGACCTGCATACATCTGTGGATTTGGCAAATTTAGAAAGCTTGCAATTTCTCGAGGTATTGAGCTAAGCTTGTTTTTACCAATAACTTGTCAAGTACATTTTCCATTATGGTATTGAATTAAAGAGCGATTATTAGTCATGTCAGACGCTCTTGATATTTATTGTCAATTTTCTTATATTCTTCACGGATAGTAAATGTTCGGTCTCGCTTGTTTTTGGTATCGGGCAAAGTTACTAGCAATAGTTCATCAGTGTTCCCGGATGTTGTCAACATTTCTTTGTGGCACCACTAAGTCAACAAACCAGAACTACCCAGAACAAAAAAGAACTATGCATTATTTGATAAGCATTGTATGTCATTCATTACTATCATTACACTGATATTGGTTTTGGCTTCAAATATCCTATGTGATTTACTTACTTTCATCAGAAGAAAATGGTAATCGGATGCGCCGTTGAAAAATGTCTCAAGATTTTGAGTAACCAATACGTTTGACTTTTTTTAATTGTGACCTTCAGTAAATCTTTTTAGAAATGTGGTAAGTTTGGTGTGTACAAAGTTACAAAAATATGTATACACGACCTTAATGTTAAGGTAATAAAGTCGTGAATACATATTTTTGTAACTTTGGCCGTATCCATCTCTTTGTAGTCGACTGTACATGTTGATTTACACGTTGTTTTTTATAATGGTATTACAATTTTGGTGTTAAAGGATATTACATGTGCAACATATTCTGCCCGCACAAGCGTAAAAATGGATATAAAGTAACATGTCAATTAATAAATCTATATCACAATTAAGCAAATACATAAAGTAAAAAAAAAAGTTCGAGTGAGGATGTCAAACATTACAATTTAAATATTCGTCAATTGTGTAAAAGGATTTATCCAAGAGCCAGTTTGTGATCCTTCTTTTAAATATTGATGAAAATAACCAAGGCATGGCCTCCCAACTCGAACAACGTATAATTGTTAAGTAAAATAACTCATAGATGGCGACACATGTACCGAGTGAAACATTTGAGAACCAGTAATTGTGAAGATAGAATGATTTTTACACCTTAATAAATTCAACGTACCTTAATTATATCACAGACATCCCTGCCTTGCCTACAATCCATCCATTGCCTAGGTAAAATAATAGTATTTTATGCAACTGTTGTATAAGTAGGGTCTTAAAACGCGAGTGGCGTGAGTTGCGATGCGAGCCTTGGCAAGCATCGCAATTAAAGACGCCACGAGCGTTTTAAGACCAAGTTATACACCGTTGCATACAATACTTTTTCTACGACTAATTCTAAATAAGCATTTGACTTTTCAGGCAGTAGTTTTTCCGTTAGTTCTAAACAACTCACGCAATTTCTTCAGCGGTGCAGTTATTTTCTTCTTCGTCCATTTTAAAAGGAACGTACAAAGTTTTCTTCACTTCACAAACACGAATAAAATCTTATTAAGTTATATATAAATAACGAATAGTTATCATATTTCGTCTTTTCATTTTGAATTGGAACTTTGGTGGGAAATTAGAAATATGACACACTGACACCTCTTGTTTATGGTCTGTTTTGTTTTTAATTTCCTTCAACTTGCCATCCGAACCAAACTGAATCCGGATCCGAACCGAATCGGATCGGTTTATATTTATAAATAATACCAATAATTGGTAAAATATGTATACACATAATACATGATCATTTATTTTTATTTTAGTAATTAATTTATGTTCTACAAATGTTTGATAGAAAACTTTTTATTCCGAAAAAAATGCTTATGAAGTTGGTACCACTGCAATATGGCGGCCGATTGAAAAAAAGTTACATGATTTGACATTGTGGTAAACTACACTAAACAGTGCGTTTATGGGCCATAGAGCATAGAGTTTTTCGACGACTTATTATCGGTGTCATTGTATTTGAGCTAGAGCCTATATAAATGACAGATAACGGTACAGGAGTAGAAAAAGGTAGATTTTATAAGTTTAGTAAATGCAATCAAATTTATACTAAATCCATGTAACTCGTACTATACGTGTGAGCTTTCAAGCTTGCTACGTATTATTGGGTACTGTCACTAGATGGTGCCATCACGATGTCACATGTCAACACAAAGACAAAGGTCAAATATATCCACACAGAAAACAATATTCAAATTTGACTTTTGAAATTTGACGCTCATCGAGAAGAGATCAGTAATGTCATGCGATACATTCGTCCCTTTCATTTCGGTCCGTATGTACCAAAATAATGAAATATTCGCTGATGCAGGGGCTGGAAACTTAGAAAAGAGGCGACACGCCGATTGATTGTATGGAAAGTAGTGACATCTCTGGCGAAGCGGATCGCTGTATTTAATGTTGTTGACAGAAAATGGAAATAGATGTCAGTACAATAGACCCACGACAATAAATTTTAAGATTTTGAAATAAAATAAAATATATTTTTATGTTTTGAGATAGAATTTATTAAGTATCCATTTTATTTAACTGAACATGAACAGATCTCTCATTAATATGGAATTGTGTTTGTTGTTCGGCCTTTGTGGTTTTAGATGAAGTATACATGTCAGTCAGTAAATAAATGTCAATGTATTGTCTATAAAAACATTGAATGAAAACACATTTAAATCATATTTAAATAAAATCAAGAATAGTTTTAGCCACAGTATCTAGTTATAAAAATAATATCTAGGTGTTATGTGTGCAGTAAATAGTTTGAGGTTGAGTAATATGCAGTGTGGATCGGCTGTACGTGGATTTGTTAAATCTGGTCCAGGAGATTTAATCTAAAGTTTTGAAGCTAAATCTCGTCCTTGTCTCGTGTTTTTTTGTTAAAAAGGTTGTACTTTGTTAAGTTCTTGTTAAATAATTTGTTAAGTTAAATAAATACTTTTATGAATGTTGCATGTTTCACTTTTCAGATCCATTTCATAGTTGTGTCATTATTTTGATACCTACAATGTGACTGGCAAAGTGTGAAGGGAAGCGTACTTAGGTAACTAAAATGTGATTTATATCATGTTTTAGAAACGTTTTCTTCCTAACTTTGATAGTCGCATTGTAGGCTTCAAAGTCAAAACAGAAAATACAACTTTTGTATACGTGTGTGCGTGGTGCGTGAATATGTATGTGTGCGTTAGTGTGTATGTGAAGCGTGCACGTTGCACGCATGCGTGCGTCAGAGTAGTTCAATCCACTCGCTGCTAGGCGGCTGTGGGACCAGTAATTTCTTGGTGTTGCCACTCTTTACATAAATATACTTATTATACTCTTTGCTGTGATGTGGCATTATTAGCATGAAATGAGCGTCGTATCGACGCCGTAGTTCAGTTCCTTTGCTCATATGAAAAAAAAAACTAGAGGGTAGTATGGAAATGGAGTAAGAGCATGTTTTTACTGTGGCAGCCCAAAAGTTGCCATAGAACCTCGGAAATTAAAGCAAGTCCCACTTTTCAGATGGACTTGTTTAAATTATTTCTGTGTATTGAAATATCCAAAGAAAAAACTAAGTCACAAGCACAGTCTACAATTTATCACAAATTGTAGGTAAATGAAAATATTCCTTATTTATCGGACTGCTCTGTTATAAGTAGCGATGTTACGAGTTGAAATTTTTCCAACTCGAATGATTCGAATCAACTCGCCCCCCGATCCGGATCAGAATGCGAGTTGACTCGTATCCGCATCATTCGGATGGGGCACGGACGGCCGCAATGCCGCATGGCGTTTGGTTTGCGGCTTTCTTATCCGTATCTGTAATCCGTATTCGTGTTATTTTATTTGACTCGCCGAGTCAAGGACGTGCTGTAGGCTGTAGGTTTATTTAAAATATTAATGTTTCACCATTAGTGATGGCGAATACAAAAAAAAAAATACTAGTATTTTTATTTTTATTGTAATTGTATAATATACACGGTGGAATTTAATCGGTGATCAGGAATCCAAAAATCTTAATTATCAATCTACACAGAAACCAATACGTGAGATCTCGTGCAATATAGCTCACAATCTAATTAATCACACTTAATTAACATCGGTAAAATGTACACTGACTGAATAAATGGACACCCTACTTTTATTGAAGGGAAGTTACTCGTAAGTGTACATACGTCAAGTGCTTGCTGGCTTTGGCGGGAAACTAGACAGATCAGACGTTTGTTATGAATTTGACAATGACAAATTGACAGCTTATTGCTCATTTATGTTTTAAGTTTCTATGGCTGATAGTTTGAAAAGAGGTATTAAACGTTTCAGACTAAACCATTAGTAGGGTGACAATAAATTTTAATTAAAAATTAATTTCAATTTAAAAATTAGTTATGATAAAAAAAACTTGGTTCCACTTAAGTACTACATAAACGTGACCGCCATCGATTACTGAATTAGAAAAATGGTTTCCTGTTCACCGATTAAATTCCACCGTGTATATTATACAATTACAATAAAAATAAAAATACTAGTAATTTTTTTTTTGTATTCGCCATCACTAATGGTGAAACATTAATATTTTAAATAAACCTACAGCCTACAGCACGTCCGTCATGTTTGGATTATTAGTTCAGTACAATCAGTTCAGTGAAACAATAGGTATACTTAAAAAAAAACTCGTATTATTGATCATATCAATAAAAACACACAATACTAAACTAAATGACTAATCAACAATAAAAATAATGAAGACATTTCAAGGAACTTTTTTATTCAGTCTTGAATATTAGTTACAAATGGCGGGTTCTTGGCACTTAATGTGTTAACAGTAACAAAACAAAATAAAAAACAAAATCACTAACAAAAATAACAAGTTCCGACACCCGTGCAGTGCTGATAGTAAGATAGCTTTTTTGGTTTGTATTACCGTAAAATCATAAACTCTGAACAATAGAAATACTAACAAAAACTCTTCTAAATACTTATGTGCAAATACAAACTCTCGTGCAGTTCGGTTTAACTATAATATTTTACATCTATATTATGTCTTTATGTTTTAACCCTATTAACTGTAGCCCTATCCCCCTTTACCCTATTCCCCTTTCTGTTTGTAGTATAGTTTCAAAAGTTATAATTTCTTTTTCTTTTCGAACAATAGGAATTTAAAAATAAAATTTGGTCTACCTTTTTTGGTTTCAGTCTGTTTCTTCGTTGGTTTGTTACGAATCCTGCTTTAGAAAAAAGTATTTCTGATGGCACAGAGGAAGCTGGGATGCACAAATATTTATTGGCCATTTCGAACAGCGTTGGATATATTTGATTTCGCTCTAACCAATACTGGAGGGGATCTGATTTTAGATCTAAATATGGCAGATCAAAATATTGTTTCAAAACAATTGATGCCGACGATATTGGTGTCTGCTGCACTACACTGTCGCTGACTTTTTTATCGAAATGCTCCCATTATGTCGTCATCGTTATGTGTTCGCGAACTGAAGCATGAAGTTCCGTTGGCTGTGGCTGTTGATCTTCTAAAGCGGATTGCACTTGCACATGATAGTGGTCCAATTCTTTTAGAACGTATTTAACAGCATTTACTGCCGTACTTTCTACGAAAAAGGGTTACTTTTTAAAGCGTGGGTCTAGAAGCGTTGCTTTGGCCGCAGTCCGGTTTGTTTCGTTAACACTAAGTCGCCTATGTACTACTTCCAACAATGACCTCAGGAGGTGCCTTCCAGCTTCGGTGACTGAAGCTTTCTTAATTAGAGAGTTTTGCAGGCCTCGGACTAAAGGTATGATGCAGGATAACGTTGGGTAGGACTCCGCAGACACCATAGCCGTATTTTTTTTCAAATGGCTGCAATACGGCTACACAGTCTTCTAGTAAGGGCCACTCTGAAGCAGCCAAGTTGGGTGGCGGAGAATACAATATGGACAATGTTGCGGACAGAGGCACTTTCACTTGCAACAGTCGTTGAAACATGTAAAATGAAGAATTCCATCAGGTTTGCACATCTTGTTTGAGTTGTACAACCTCAACGTTCATTTGGCTCTGCATGGCTCTGAGGGAATTAGACGATTTTGTGCTTTGTTTGAAATGTGTTACTATGGCGCGACTTTTGGATATAACTTGGAGCACGTCATCATTTTTTAATTTATTTAGCTGGGTGTTTTGTGTTTGGTTATTACTGATGCAATCTTTTACGGCTAGGTTTAATGTATGTGCTATACAGAAATGGTTTCTCTTGTGTAAATAATCCTGGACGGCCTTTTTCATGTTTGTAGCATTGTCGGTTACTATTGTCACTACCTTGTCATAAATTTGCCATTCTGTCATTATAGCACGTAAAGCATTAGCAATATTCAATGATGTGTGTGTTTCAGTTAACCCGGTTGTGGAGATTACTAAAGAGTGCAACTTTGATTTTTTAATGAAGTGGATAGTGGCACTAATAAAGCTCTTTTGGCCGTCCGAACTCTATATATCAGTGGTAAGAGCGATATCCTGTACATCTTTCAATTTTTCCTTTACCTCCCCACTGCATATATTATATCTATCAAAAGTTGACGTGAATGCACGACAGACAGCAGCACGTAATCCGGATTCAATTTATTCGAGTAAAGTAAAGCCTTCGTTCTCTACAATTTGTAATGGCTGCATGTCTAGTACTATTAGGTCTAATAGAGCATCGTCACCAGCTTTTTGATTCATTTTCGTAGGCGCAGTTAAACGCATTTGGCGCTGACGCTTTGGTGGTGGGGGCAACAACTCTGAACCGTTCTGGAGCCAATCACGTTGTTTTCAGTTTGTTCTTGTTGACTTTCAGAGCTTTGTCAGACCGGGATATACCCTGTATACTATTAGATTAGATTAGATTAGATTTATTTATTTCGAGATAAAAATTACAATATAGATTCGCATACAATGTCAAAATTATAAGAATCCTTATCACGATCGTCAATAATAAGAAATAAAAATTAAATATTATCCAAAATGTCAATACAGAAAGTGGAAATAGTATCTCCGATTACGGATTGTCATTGTCATGTATTTTCGTCGTGTATATCATTCATACCGGTTGCTTCAGCATACTGGACAATATTTTTCTTTTTTAGATGATTTATTACATTTGACGTACTGTTCCCCGTACTTTTATATTGAGTGGAGCACAAATTACAAACTAATTTACCATCCACCATCCATCCATCCATCTGCACTTTTTTGGAAAAAATCCCACACTATACTCTTCTTGTTGGGAGTCATTTTATTGTACGTATCCAAAAATCCACTAAACTTCACTAATACAATATAAAACAAAATGCATTCGCATTACGTCACGAGTAATTGCACGACTGCGACTCCGCAAATTGTTTGTAAACAAACATTTCGTCTATGTCAAGGTTAAGCAGTAGTCGAGGCAAACGGAATAGTGATGGGGTACCATGTTAATTAGTGTTAATATTAATACCGGAAAATGAACCCCTTCTGAACTAGCATTTGTAACAAATAAATCAATACATATTATTAATTTATTTGATTACTTGTTACGAGTAGTATCAATTGATACAAAATTAATCAATACGAGTAATGCTTAAGCGCGATCTTCCGTCCGGATCATATGTTTATATAGGTTGTATATTGTTCCTACCGCATTTTTATCGTGATACGAGTAACTAACTACTCCTTACCTTTAGAAACTACGTTAACGACTACATGATAAATATTCTTGGGATTTGGGAACTCCTGGTTTCACATAATATCTCCACAAAACAAAAACATAAGAGTACTTAGATACTAAAATATTAATCTAATAAAACCAATGAAAAGTGCCACAGCTATGTTACATAATAAATAAACTGCCCGAGAAACTCAAAACTAAGTAAAATAGTTAACAACACCAGCGTAATAAAATCAGTATGTCCCGTCCCTAGGTTTCCCCGAATTTCGCCGTCTATTTTCTGTTGCACTTTTTCACGCATTCAAGTACATCTTCCTTCTTTCTCACACAACCGATCGCCATTGATGAGACTCCTGACCTGAGTAGCTATGTCAATTCACAACACAAATTGTTTTGTGTTTCCCAGCAACCTGAATAATTACCAGTATAATTGGCCCCCAATTCTTATACGGATTTATTTGGTTGACTAGTTCAGTCAACGGTGGCCACCCGCGAGGTCGGTAGTCGGTAACAGTAGTGAATTGATTATATTCTATTTGTATCCGTTTCGTCGTAACGCGTATGACGTAAGCGAGTTGGAGTGACTCGTGACTCGCAATATTCGCAATTAGTTGTACGATCCGATTCAATTGATGCGAGTGCGAGTGTGAGTGAGACAAACCGGCTTAACCGAAATTTAGGTATTAATATGGCCAGTATTTTTCAATCACAACACCCGATAGAAACATTATCAGCAAAAAGTTTTAATGTGAAGTAACATGATTATGACATAGGTGTATAGTCTATACTATAGACATTTTCGACCTCTGTTGTTCACATATATAAGGAAAATATGTGCGACAGTTAAAATGTACCCAATTCATTGATTCATGCACTCAGTGTCACGCAACTAGGAACAAAAAGAAGAATGACATCCATTTGCTCAAATTCAGCTCTAATCTGACAAGAAGTGTCAGAACAAGTGACAAGTTTTCTATCTGTGCTTCTACGCACACATGCATGCATGTGTGTGCACATGGCGGACACATGCTATCTCTTACTTCCGTTCTTTCTCTTTCTGTCATTGTGGCATTTGGATGGTAACCATGGATATTGTAACTTCAGGAGAAAACATGTGTGTCAAACAACCAATGCTTTGGACGAATACAACACGATCTTAATTATTTTCAATGTTTAAGATTCTCGTCATCAACCAGTTTTAAGTTTGTTTAACCTATAATGTTATAACGAAATATATAAGTAGATAACCATAACGAAAATAACGAAATATCGAGCGTAAACATTGATTTACTTTTGAAAATCTACGGCACTTGGATAATACAAGCGGGAGCTGTCTTATAATAAGAAAAATTATGAAAATACATTGGACTGTTTGCGAACGAAAAAGAGACAGTATGTATGGACAAGTTGGTGAAATTTTGTAAACATATATTACCTACTCCTAAATAATTTTTATAATTCATAAATTGGTGTGAAATAAATAAAATGACCAAACATTTATTATCCTTTTATTACTTTGTTAGTGTCGATATACTTAGTGCAATAATTTGCTCTTCATGCAGTAGACCTAACCATCATAATTTATCGATATCGATAACGTTGCGTACTAATATTATCGACATCGATAATGTTAGGTAGTCATCCCTAATCCCTTTCGTTCCATTATGTTGGTACGACTTACATCCGTATTGGACTTTTTAATGTGGTATGGCAAAGTAGCTAAACTCAATTGAGTTATCATGTCAAAATCAAATGACAATGTCACTGTCATCCAAAACTTAGTTCGAAGTCCTGTCTCTTAGAACGTAGTGGTTGTATTCTCTTTGCATGCACCCACTACTTAGGTACAGTCGGGGTACGAAAACCTTCGTCAGTTATTAAATTCATTCCTTTATAAAGTAATAGACTCTTAGTACTTTTTGAAAGCAAAGTAGACAAGTGCATATAAAATTATACTTACTTACTATGGTAACAAGGATCAGAATAGTTAACACCTCTGACCTATATCTAGTTAAGTATTTATCAACATCAAACCTTTTTAATGACCTAGTCAAATAAACAACTTCGTAGGTGATTGTCAGTGTTTGTCAGTGTCAATATTTTCTCTTGTAATGTTTGCGATCAATAATAACATTAATAACTCTGCGTCGTATTTAACTTGATAATGGCGAGGAATTTAAATATCCATGAAAGAATTATTGCAGATCATGAAGCTGGCTATAACATTAGCGAAATATTTTTAAATCTGAATATTAGTTGATACATTGTAAGGTTCTGGATTAGGAGACATGCGGAAGAGGGTAATCTTATTGATCACCGCTATACCAATTCTGGACGCCACCTGACTCTTATCCAAGGGCAAAAGAATTTTATGAGTCTGCAATATGAAGAAAATGGTTGCATGAAAACTAGTTATATCGCCGAATTATTTGACGTATCTCTGAGAGTAATAAGAAATGCGTTGCACTCTATGGGACTTCATCATCGACGTCCTGCCAAAAAAGTGGCTTTAACTAATGCTCAAAAAGCAACACGCTTAAATTTTGCCCGAACATATATTTAAATTTTGATTGGAGTTACACTATTTTTACTGATGAAAAGAGCTTCCAATCATTCCAACATGCAGGGAGACTAAACTTGTGGTTGTTGGTTACGAGAGCGACGCCTAGAATGTGTTCACCGGCGTGAAACGGTCTTTATGGTTTATTCGTATGAATCAGTTTACAATCGCCTTCATCTATGTGTTTTTGAACGGATAAATCCTGCTCCTACAGTTCTGCGTGCTTAAGTAACTTCAGTTTGAGCTACCTTGGGTATATAAGATATATAGGTATCGAGTACCGAGAGTATCGAGACCTGGAATACGAACACTCTGACCGTCCCGACGGCAGCGAGAAAAACGAATGTTCGTAATATTTGTCTTTGCTCTTACAACCCGCTGCGATATGTTTTTGCTTTTTTTGATTTAGGCATTTTTACGAGGCAAATGACGATTCAGAGCGCGAACGCGTGCGTTCCGTAGCAGTGCGCGGCAACCACTAATAGACCGTACACTTAAGGCCGACCGGTATGTACTTGTAGCGGCGCGACGAAATCAAAGTGTGAACCGCCCCCGCAATGGATGACATGTATGCTCGTAGCTTGCGGTAGGTTTATTTGTCTTATTATAAGATATAATTTTACCTTTCAAGTCTAGAATCATCTTGGTTCGGTTAAAAATAGAAATATTAAGAAAATAGTTTTCATTTTTTTTCAGCCAATCTCATGGTTTGATATCTTTGAAATTTGGAGCTTGCATATACCTTGTAGTTGTTTTTCCTTCCTCTTTCTTTTCTTGTATTCCTGCTTGCTTCTGGGAGTGGTACCTACTTTGTTGTGACATTTTATGAGCTTCGTTTTTATTTTCCGTGGCCTTCTGACACTCTTTGTCATATCAATTATTTCTTGTCCGTGATCCTCCAAAACCTTATTCGCAGCCAACATTTTTCAGATAATCGTAGGTTGTACAGTCAGCATCAAAAGTAACTGCGCAATCGAAGACGTCAAAAGCTCTTACTCCCTTTTAATAAAGACTTTTGACGTCTTCGTTTGCGCAGTTACTTTTGATGCTGACTGTACATTATCTCCCGACAGACAATATCGACTTATGTTGACGAATTTCGTCGTTGTGCCTGCCTTACTATACTTCGCTCGAGATTATACGGGCGCGTACTTTACAGACTACTAAGAAGTGGTCCGAACCAATGTTGGCACCGCCTCGGCTTCTGACATCCAGGAGATTAGAGCAGTGCCGTCTATCCATCAAAATGTGATCTATTTGGTTGCGAACACGAACCACTTATCTTTATGCAGAAAATATATCGTTACGCCTTACAAGTATATTTGCTGTATGCTGTAAGGCTTAACGACACTAATCCAGTTTTAAGCATTGCGTCTAATGAAGATTTAAAAAGGATCAAATAAGGACTATATTTCTGACGGCTGATTTTAAACATCATCATTGTTGTTACGTTTTGTTCTTTGTTATGTGGTTGGGAGGACTAGCATGTTTATTGTTACTGCAATAATAATATGTTATTGTGCATTTATCAATTGAGTATATTCTGTTTTTTGAATAATGAATCTTTACTGGGAGTCTATATTGTCATGAAATAAATATTTATTTATGTGTACATGATATGCTTTTTCCATGGCTAATGTCCGTGGCCTCCGAACGAAGACGAGTGTATTTTATAAGAATATGCTTAATGCTAATGTCGTTATAATTTGCCTTACTGAAACATGGCTCCTTCCGGGCATTTAGGATTCTATTCTATTCTAGGATTTGGTGCGATACAGCGTTTATAGGAATGATTGTAATTACGTCGCCAGGGGTGAGTTTGGGGGGTGGAGTTCTCATTGCTGTGCGAAGTAGCTTGATGGTAACCGGCGTCGTGCATGTGCCAGCCCGGAATTATTCAGCAGATATGCTCCATATAACTCTTAACATGCAACGTGATCCCATCTTAAGAAAGCGTAACAATTCATTTATACTAAACTCCATGTCCTGATTTGTTTGACTCTGAGGCAGAATTTTTCGAGGCAGTTTCCATTAATAATACTCAAAACTCTAACGACCATTTTGTTATTGTTGGAGATCTTAATACTCGTATCAGCCATGCATTTTGGTCATTAGTAACACTATTTAATTCTGGCCCATACTCTCAACTAGATTCCAATGCTTGTTGCAATAGGACGCCGCTTGTGGAATCACTTCAGCTTTTCGTTTGTTTAACGATTTAAATCAATATAATTAAATTTTCAATAGTAACGAAAGAATATTGGACCTAGTAATATCTAATCTCGAATGATATGTAACACAAGTCAATGGAGCCTCTGGTAAAAGAAGATAAACACCATCCGGCCCTGCCTATTGAACTAAAATACGCCTGTTTTACACGCTTGTGAGGAGGAGGTGCGCCTCCTCGTTCGGTCAAACCTTTTAAAATTGGGGATTAACAACGTCCTTGGAGCGTTTGACTAGAATGGCTGTCTTGATTTTGAAGATGTGGAACAGTTAGTTAAGCATTTTTATGATATTGTTGATGAAGTAATCTCTAAATATATACCTTCAAATATCCTGTGTGGTTCTCTCCCTTTAGAGTCTAAAGGCTTAATTAAATTGATTACTGAAAAATTTAAATTTCATAAAAAATGGACTACTGATGGACGCTTGGCTGACTATGACACATTTGCACTTCTTCGGGACAGACAAAAAAGTTTCCAAGAAAATTGTTATAGGCATTATTAAATAATGTTACGAGTAGAATTTAAAAAAATATCTAATTCTATGTATTTCTGGCGGTTTATCAAAAGCAAAAGAGGCAACTTTGGCATCCCCGAATCAAAGCACTTAGATGATAACTATTCATCTTTTGGTGATAGGATATGTAATGCCTTTAATCAATATTTCCAATCTGCTTTTGAGGCCCGGGTTCAACCATTCACCATATCAGTTAAGCTCAGAGACCTCGGTAAACATTAATTATATGCATATTGATTCCAATGTAGTCTGTAGGTATCTAAAGCATCTTGACATAAATAAGGGGGCGGACCCTAACGGTATTCCACCCATTTCTTGGCGTAACTGCCGAAGCAAATTATCTGAACCTATAGTTTATTTATTTATTATTTCATTAAAGACTGGTGTAGTGCCGAAAGTATGGAAGGAATCATATGTGACGCCTGTTTTTAAATCTGGTGAGTCTATTTCGAAACTAAACACATTATCTAAAGTATTCTAAAATATTATATACGACCAAACTTTTCCTCTATTGAGACCCTATTAAGCTATAGAGCTACATGAATTTATAAGTAAAAGGTCAACTCTAAGTGAATTTGTTGATAGAATACATACTGCTATGGATGATGGTTGTCAGGTGGACGTGGTTTATACGGATTACTCCAAGGCCTTTAACAAATTATCATATGACCTTCTTCTGAGAAAGTTGAAGGTCGCTGGCATTCATGGAAGCCTTTTTCGTTTACTTCATACTTGAGACACCGGTCCCAGGCTGTAGCTGTAAAGGGATGTTCTAGCTTTGTTCAAGTCTTATCTGGCGTGCCCCAGGGGTCTCATCTGGGACCTCTGGTTTTTATCATTTATGTTAACGACGATTTATCTCAATTTCAATTTGCTTCATGTTTACTCTATGCTGATGATAAGAAAATCTACAAAGTTATTAGGAGTGTCCGTGATTGAAAGAACTTACAGGAAGATCTCAATCGATTTTACACCTTATTGCCTTTCGATTTTCTTGTATCTAAATATTAAGAAATGTCGCCTTTACAAGGAAAAAGCAAATATTTATTTATAAATCTCCTTGGCAGTGAACCTGTGCAAAGAGTGAACACTGTCAGGGACCTGGGTGAACATATATACTATAGTAAGCTGATGTTTAAAGATCACGTTGATTTCTTAACACAACGAGCCTTCCGCTTATTGGGATTTGTCTTAGGAGCAGGTAAGGAGTTCAAGAGACCTGACACATTATTGATGCTTTTCAACTCATTAGTTAGATCTATTCTAGAATATGCATCGACCGTTTGGAACCCGCAATACAAAATATATGTTAACTTAATAGAGAGAATCCACAATACGTTTTTAAGGATTTTGAATTACAAAACATACTCGTATAGTATTACTAAATCTCAATTCGATAATTGAAGAATAGTTTCACTCGAAGACCGTCGCACATTACGAGTAAAAGATCAAATGATTTTTTTTATATAAAATCGTACATACATATATACATATAATCACGCCTCTTTCCCAGAGGGGTAGGCAGACATCACGGATCTCCATTTGCTACGATCCTGACAAACCACTTTCGCTTCACTCACTTTCATAACATTTCTCATACACGCTCGTCGGTTTAGGGTACTTTTGACCTGGCCTTTTAGTAAGATTTCTCCAATTTGATCGGAGAAAGTTCGCCTAGGTCTTCCCCTTCCAACTTGCCCTCCCACTATTTTTGTATACTATCTCTTCGTTAATCTCAACGCTCTCATTTCTACTGCGTTCACTCGACTTTGATGTCTTTTCTGCCACACCCAACTTTCACTACCATACATAAGTGTGGGTACCAACACTCCTCTATGCACAGCCACGCGTGCTTTTTGTGATATTTTCTGGCTGCCCATAAAGGCGTTTAGTGCACCATTCACTCGGTTCCCTGTATGTCTCCTTTCAATATCTTTCTCATGTTTTCCGTCTCAAGTAAATAACGTCCCCAAATACACAAACTCTTTTACTTGTTCCAGTTTTTCTTCACCAATCATTATTTCACAGTCTGTCATAATTTCATCTTTATCAAATACCATAACTTACGTCTTACTTACATTCATCTTCATCCCTTTCCATTCAAAAGATTCATTAATCTCGTTACCATCAATTGTAACTCCTCAGCGGACGATGCAAGTAATACAAAGTCGTCAGCATATAGGAGACATTTGACGCGTAACCCTTCAATTCTCAAACCACATTCATCACCTTTTAGATCCTGCAGACAGCTGTCCATGAATAGATTAAACAGCCACGAAGACGCTACACATCCCTGTCTAACACCCTTTTCGATGTTAAACCAGTCAGTATACGAGTATGACCCGTTTATTCTCACGCAAGCACTGGAATCCTTATATAAAGATTTCAGTGCTTGAACAAGGCGGCTGTCTACTCCATACGTGCACAACACCGACCATAGTTCATTCCTCATCACTCTATCATAAGCCTTTTCCAAGTCCACGAAAGCTCAATAGACCTTTTGACCTTTGGCCAAATACTTTTCGGCTATGCATCGTAGGGAAAAGACTTGATCCGTACAACCCATACCCTTTCTAAATCCTGCTTGTGCATCCCATACTTTCTCATCGGTCTCTTTCACTGCTCTATTAATTATCACTTTGGCATACAATTTGCCGACGATGCTGAGTAAGCTAATGCCCCTGTAGTTTTTGCAGTCAAGTTGTGATAAATATAAAATCGTAATCATGTAATAGACTCCCCATATTTCTTAAATGCATTACGTTTCAAAGTTCCACGCAATAACACTAGACGAGTTAACTGTTTGTTCTGTGTTCCCCTCACACATACAAAATATAAGGCTAATTCGTTTTTAAGCAGAGCATGTCAAACATATAATGATAGATTTAGCAATGCCGATGTTGTATCAGAAACAGATCAGAACAATATGTCAGAATCTCAATATAAGTGTCTGGCTTGCAGTTTAAAAAAGTTACATAAAGATTTATTTATTTATTTAAGGATCACCAACAGATAATACATCAATATGCTAAAAAACTAACCTAGTACAAAAATCATTGTAAGATGCTAAGCCACTTACAGGTGACCACAGCTCACACACCTGTTAAAGAATAAATACTAAAAAAAAGAGCAATGTTACAAAAAAAAAAAAGATATAAAACAATAATAATAAACAGAATGGTATGTACCTACAGAGTGAATAATGCACAGTGTGCAGTAGGTAGGACACATTCGACACAACTATGATAAACCAATCTTAAGTAAACTAATACAAGATGAATATACAGACGAGAGATGTCGACAAAAGTGGGTCGGCACAATCACCTTCCAGACTCCAGTGAAGTTAGATGAGAGAATCATCTCTCAACTATCAAGTTTTCCTGAATTTTGTTTCTGAGTCATTGAATATATCTATTCCCCTGGAGTCCGGAATGCCATTGTATAACCGCACCATCCTTGAAATTGGCGAGTTATTGCCCTGCCTTGTCTTCCTAAAGCGCTGTTTAAAAAGCTTATACGGGCCTTTCCTTGGCAATCTGTTCGGTATGGTGAAATTAACTGCCTCTAACAGATCGGGACAACGTAAACCTCTACCATTAACCAACTTATATAGAAACGTTAAGTCAAGTATTTTTCTCCTGTTACTTAGACCTAAAAGGTTGAAAAATTGCAAACGCTCTCGAGTTGACTTTAGTACCCGGGTAATCGGGGAGGAATAGCTTAAAATTGCTAGGAATTGCCTCTGCACCCGCTCAATTCGATTATTGTGGACTTCGTAAAGAGGAGACCACAGCTGTGTGCAATATTCAAGGTTACTTCTAACAAGGGTTTTAAATAGAAGTAACTTTGTTCGCGTTAGTTTGAAATGCCGGGCGTTTCTGAAGAAGATAAGATACACTTATTAACCGCCTGTATTTAAATTTTTGCTACTTAAATTTAAACTAGTATTCACATTGTTTGTGTGGTTACTATACTAGTATAGTTACTATCCTATATATGTATAAGTGGTTGGTGGCAACTTTGCTAGTGTAGCCTATCGCCGTAGTATTAAGTAAACTTTTGTTTCCTAGTTTTTTTACTAAAATTAAAATTAATTATGTTGGTTTTGGTTACAATCCTAGTTAAAAAAAATGTATTATTAAGTGGTGGCAACTTTGCTGGTTGATGTTTATCCTATCGCCGTAGTATTAAGTATTATTGTACCGTTGTTTGCCCAAATAAACATTAAAACAAAACGGAATGCCGGCCATGTAGTTTGTGTAGTATGCCGAGTATTTAGGTGCAAGTTTGTATTCTGTGCCCGAAAGTACTTAGCTAAAATGAACTGCCTTCCGGTTTGAGTTACATAGGCTAGACTATGCGTCCTGAATTATACTAGCCTTTTCACATAAAAGCGTGTTTTCTTATTCGCATTTCTTCATTACAGCCTTTCAGCACATTAGTTATTCTTCACAGTACTCATACTACTCATTTTAGGATCTGTGCTGAATTACGTAATTATGGTGAAACTGCTGAATTACTGTTGTGTGTTGTGATAAATAGGAAAAAAGGCTTCGGTGTAAAACCAAGGATAATTCGGAATTTTGATAGTTAAAAAAACGCAGAGAGAATATGTACATCAACGTGCGAAAAAAGATAAATCCGGGCGCCATATAAAATGTATGGCCGTCTTTTAACGTTTATATAGTTAATAAATATTAATTATTGTATATTTACGAATATATTAACTTGCCCTGTTAGTATGGGACAAATCTTGCAAGTTAAATTTGACCCACTTCCCGGTGACCGATTGAGCTGAAATTTTGGATATACGTATACTTTGGATGACAATTCAATATTATGGTACCATCGAGCTGATCTGATGATGGAGACAGAAGGTGGCCCTGGGAATTCAGTATTTAACCGACGTACGTAACCCCGTTGAGTTTGGGTTCGTTAGAATCGATTTAATGAGTAGTTGTATTATACAGAAAAGTACAGTCAGCAATAAAAGCTTGTACCAAAAATGATTTTTTTTGACAGTAACTTATTTTAATAGTGCAGGAAAAACATCATGAGGAAACCTGCATACATCTGAGAAGAAATTCATAAGGTGTATGTCCCCTACCCACCCCGGGCTAGCGGGGGGAATACTGCCCGTTCTCATCCGTGAGAGGAGGCCTGTGCCCAGCAGTGGGACGTATATAGGCTCATTTTATTGATTTATTATTTAGTAGGCAAGTAATATTACGTTTACAACACAAAATGTAAAATGATCTAAAAAAAAACAAATTACCCTCATAAAAAACCCAATTTCCAGCAAATCACTTTCGCTTCGGTGAAGTTCACTGCATATTGCATCAGGATCAAATTCCCACCCGTAACCGTTTTCAAATGGAATAATCCACACCAAGCCGACTGCGGAATTTATATACGTTTCCTGAAAAAGATTTCTAACTCTGAATTAGAAAAGTTGGAAACGTTATTTGTCAAGCCGGTGTTAATTTAAAGCCCGATAACACCAAACATAAATTGATTTGCTTCATCAAGGCGATATAAGCTGGTAGATTGAGTAGGTAACGTTTCGTTCGTCATTTTTTGAAAGACATAACGAAAGTTGCGTTGCCCTAACGCTTCTTTGAAAAGTTATGCGATTACAACACTACGTTTGAATGAAGACTACGGTCTAGAAAATTATAAATTAATTATTCGATATTCCGCTTGTTGATAAATTTCATTCCATAACTAGCTGCTGCCCGCGACTTTATACGCGTATAAATTAAAGCCTGTCTTATTTCGATGTCTACATTGCTGGAAAGTGTGTGATTAACAGAAACGTACATCTACACAGACTTCCTCGTTTGCGTTTGTGTGAAAGTATTATAATAAATTTGAAGTGCATAAATGAGATCTAGTTGCATTATTATTTATTTTCTTTCTTTTTTTGAAGAATAGTTCTACTCTGTGATGTTAACATTTTCTATGGTAACTTGGTAAGTAACTATTTACTTTAGTAGCAAATCGATTACAATAACAGACCCGTTAAAAATAAAAGATTGCACTAAACTTAAAATAGCATTTGCTTTGCTCGGAGAATGTTATCAAGATATCTTTGTGCGGAATTACAGCGATAGTGGTGGTGTTGTTTATTATTTTAATAATATAAATAATAAATAAATGGGGACAATCTTGCACCAATGATCTATGTAGCCCCAACCTACGAAAAGCTTGTACTTATGGGTACTAGGCGACGAACAATGTCAAAATCTATAAAAAAAATATAAGAGACAATTAGAAAAGAATAAAGAAATATAATATGTAAAAGATTGTTTTAAAAAAAATAGGAAGAATTTAAACACAGATTAGGAAAATTAAAATAAACCGTTTATTAGGTTATTAGGTAAGTATAGTGATGTGCAAATTGCGGAAAGTTTCCAAAAAGTTGGAAAGGTTCTCGGAAATTTCTAGAAAGTTTTACAAGGAATTAAGGAAATTTCCATGTTGGAAATCGAAATTTTCAATTCCCATCCAAAAATGAAGAAAATTTCCGAAATTTTCCTATGTTAAATTGCAGAAACATTTCGCAATATAGGAAACTTTCTTGAAAAATCTGAGATGGAATCAGTCAGAAAAGAGACGAAGATTTAAGGTAAGGTGGCATTGCATAAATTAGGGATAAGAGAGATAAATATGTAATAAAATGACAACTCACCTGAGTACCGGGAAAAACAGCACAGGCGTGCTCAAGTCGGGAAGTAAGTAATTGAAAAAACAAATGTTTGACACATACATAGTGCTTATCGACTATCGTACATGTTGAGCGAACATTGTTATTTTAAATGTATGGTCATATACTTGCTCTTCAAAATGGCTCAACACGTTTTTTCACGGGACAATTCGTTTACTTTTATTTTTATCTGAGTCAAACTGATGAAAAAAAATATTAAAACTAGTAGGTAGCTCTGTAATCTGTAAAACTCGCAGACTGTTTTTTTTTCAAATACATTTTTTTTCCTTATTATATACTAAATGTATTTAAGTATTTACATCTATTATGTGTTAATCGAGAGCAAACTTTGAATCTTTCGCTTCCTCAGGACTCAAAATCAGCACTCGCAGCAAAAACAAACTTTGCTCTCTTGTTGCACAAATAACTATTTTCTGCGGTGGCCTTGAACTTCAAAGTTCGATGCCATCTTTCAATGGCATTTGTAGTTTGATGCCGTTCTAGAGCACAACACCGCATATCTGCGTTATATTTTTTGATCCATTGACCGGTAAAGTATTTTCTGTATTTATGACTTTCATCGCATTCCGGTGCCTTTTGTTCAATTGTTAACCATGCCTCCGGTATGTAACATTGGGGCAGCAGAGCAAGATTAGACGTCATATGCACGAGTTTCTTTAATGACTTTTTCTTTTGACAGTCTTGTTTATTTATTGGTTCCAGTATTCCTAATTCGTTTGCCTTCTTAAATATGGCTTGTTTCAAATGAAAAAAAAAACAACCTTTCACTTGGACGTTTGGAAAGACTCCATTCACTGCATTAATTACTGCGACTTCATAGTCGCATTTGAAAAAAGTAATATTGAGCTTCAGTTTTTCCTTGAGAACAGTAAATAGTTTTTGGTATGTTGATTGATGATTTCTTAATAAACAAAACAAAACCGGCATTATAGAAGTAGATTATATTGAGCTTCCTGTATCAACATACAACGAATATATTTGGTAGGATGGTCGTGGCACTGTCGAAAATGTGCCATCTCCCAGAACTAAATCGATTTTTTTTATTTTTGGCACTAATCTGGATCTTGATCCAATGCAAAGGATTGGATCAAGACCCAGATTAGTGCCAAAAATAAAAAAAAACGTTTTCATCGCTTTTTTTGTAAAGCAAAAAACTCTGTCAAAATTTTAGGGAACTTTACTTTGTCTGCTGTATTAAATTTACTGGGTGCTTGGAAAGCAGATTTTCTTCTATTGTAAAGAGCATCAGATTTTGATCGAAAATCAGGGATATCTGGTCCATCCGAATCTGACGTATCTAACACTTCAAAACACGATTGGATTTAAGGATTGCCAACGGAGTTTACAATGTTACATTTTATGTGGACACATCAAGTACTTATTAGACATACTAATTGTAACCCTAATAATACGCAACCACAATAATAAGCTACAATTTTTAATAATAGGTTTTAATTTATGCATTAATGCACTAAATTATCTAGGCTTAAAACTAAATCACATCAGTCAGACTATGGTTCAAGGTTCAACAACAGATCCCTGATTTTTGCCTTTGAAGCTGTTAGGAGAATCACAAAAAATATCGACATTTTCCTGTTCTGTAACGAGACCATTGTAAGCACGCGACAGGCGAGGTACAGGTGAGTGCTTGCCAAAGTTGGTTTTACAAAAACGAACGTGAAATAAGGCACGAGGCATGCGAGGTATTTTACGTGTAGTTGGGACGCTTAAAGTGAACTTATCAACAATTTGAGACGAATCAATTAGATTGTTGATGGTTTTATACAAGAAAGACATACTAAGCAACATTCTTCTGTTTTTTAAATACTGGATACAGCTTTGAATTCTGAGACTACCCGTTTTTTACATGTTTTGAGGCAAACGTCAACTTTATTCTTGGAAAAGTCCGGCACGCAGATATGCTGGCTTTCTCGGATGATGGTGTCGGAATTAGAGTTTAACGTGATCGAGCCTTAAACAATACCACATCAAATATTTAGTAGATAGATAGTAAGTATAATAGCCGCTATGTCACATAATATTAGGAAATAACCAATTGTACTTACCATTACATAATATATGTATCTTTTAACACATCTCCATATCGTAGATCTATCGCCATTTTCCATATGGTAAGTGAACTGATGGCCAGCTCTTAATAATTTTGATTTGCCCCTCTTGCTTTTAATGAAAAATAATTCATTTTGCCCCGATGAACTTGATGCCATAATTTTACAGAAACTTACAGTAAGTACGTATTTTGCTTATGTATTGCGATAAGTATTTACTTAGTAATATACATAGATGACATGACCGCAATGACATTATGATATTGCATTTGTATTTATCTAGTCGATAGATAACACTTCTAATATAATAAGGAGGTTAGGTTTTAGCTGTAAAAACCCTTACCCCCCCCCCCCTTAATTTATATTATATTTATATATTTCGATATTTTTTATATTTGATTTTTACTATTGGACAAAGACATCGTGAAATTTAGTCAAAACAAGCATTAAGGCATGGTGACATAATGTTATAATTAAACCTACTCTAGGCTAATATGCTCAGAGCAGAGAAAAAAAAGGGGTCACATGCCTGTACTACGTGTGCAGATAATACTTTACTATTTGATTGCACTGACGCTTGCCTTAATTACGTTTTGACAAAATATTCTTTTACCGAAAAAAAAACTTGACTTAATAAGCGTTAGACGAAACAATGATTCAGCGAAACAAGGATCCGACGAAGCTAGGTTTGATCGTAACTAGAATCGGACAAAACAAGCATTTGACAGAACAAGTATATCACGAAGCAAGGACTTGACAATACAAGGAATTGACGACCCTAGGATTGGACAAAACTAGCACTTAACGAAATAAGGATTTGTCCAAACAAGGATTTGACAAGCGTCTGTGCCATCCTTTCACCCAATGGTCGGGTAACCTCAAGGCCTTCATTTTGATTAAAAAGTTTAGTTTGGCTAGTCAAAATAATTTATTCTCTAATACCGTTAAATGGGGACTGGGGATGGAGATGGTAAGTTCTACGTCTTTTGGCATAAGATAATTTTGCTTTCAAAACTATACAGGAAGCCCCAGCGAACGAAAAAACCGTAGAAAACTAAGTAGCGCCGCAAAATTGCCTCACATGGGTGGGTGCCATTGGCATTATGTAGGGATGGGGGCGGGGTGTCAAAAGGGTACCAGGCAGCCATTTAGTTCGAACATTTATATGTGTAAAACAGGCATTTCAATTTAGATTGAGCTATATAGCCTTTTAAACTTAAACCTAGAACTGGCGTAGAGATAATTTGAAACCCTTGGAAGGATATAGGATAGTTTTTATTTCGGACATCATACCGTAATATGGTAGTAGTTGTTTGGGACAGCAATAATTAGGCTTGCACCTAAAATAAATAAATATAATCAGTGATGGTGTTTTCGTGTTCTCTCTGTGTTGATAATTTGAACCACAATGGTCTCATTAATTTAATGTTTGAACATTTTCTAGTTGAAACCTGTGCAATACCTATTTGCGACAGGCACCAAACACTCTAAATATGACTGCAAGCTGTAAAATAAAAAAATAATACATTGCATGTAATACAAGACAAGAGAGAAGTGAGCCTATAGAACTAGGGATATAGGATAAGTTAGTAAATTATACTAGCAGTGTTGATAATTTGTAAGACTTAGGGTGGTATTCAACTTGTCCAAGATCTTTGTCCAATATGTATTTGCGTCTCATTGAGTGAGACGCAATGCGCATTGGAGAAAGATCTTGGACAAGTGGAATACTATTTCGAATTGCAGCCGCGAACCGCAGTAGAGTTATAATAGCCACACTATAGATTCAGGCTACCGAAAGCTGAGGCTAGCAGGGTAGTTTGACATTATTCCTACATCCATTTATCCAATAATACCTGATTATAGAAAAGTATAAGTTTATGTTCTCTGGCCACCCTGATTAGACTCCCTGGATATCTGCCACCAATGGCACGAAACAGAAACAAAACTTCCGACTGACTGTGATGACGAGTCGAGAACAAATTCTTTGCGATTGTATATGCAAAAACAAAACACAAAAGTAGGCAAAATGCATCTTTGCCATTGAGTGAGATCCCATAAAAAAACATTCCATGTAAAAAAGAGGCCAAGTCTCGAAACTCTTCCACCGTAAAAAGTTGAGAGATTTTTCGTAGAGCCAAGTCTCAGGCATTCTTATTAATATTTATTTGCTTGCTTAATAAAATTTTGTGACTTGGCAATCACATGAAATCATATACAGGGGGGCATGGTGTGTCCAATTAGGAACAATAGAATATCCAACATATACATTGTTACTTTTTCATCACACTTGCTCGAAAAGGGCTTCATTATGCGCAGACATACAGAGCTACAATAGCTTATGTTACGCCCACGAGCGTAATGGTTTTTTTCTTAAATTGTATCTGTCACTCATGCGGCAGTTACAAAGCAAAGAGGTTTTATATCAATACGATGTCTGAAAACGTATTTATAAATAAATTTAAACTAAACACTACTAAAACATGTTTAACAGAATTATTTACAGATTTAATATATTATGTAGTTATTATGTAAAATGTTTTTAAGTGTTTTCAAATCGTGGCTGTATGTCTAAGGCATTCCCCAATTCCAATGGGTTTCACGCCCGGGCATTTATCCAAAGCTACTAGACGGCTCGACATAAGGGCTTGTATATGTGTTCAAGGTAGGTACGTGTTCGTTATTCAATTTCATAGTAAGTTGGGCTATGGCATTTCTTAAGTGCAGGCTCGCCTCGCCGAATCGTAAGAGAAAGTCTTTCCAGTTTTCGGAAGTTGAGCCAGTTGGGCCACCACCACCATGTAGTTTTCTTGCAATTTGCTCGATGTGGTTACTAGTTATGTCGACATCTAATATTGGTGGCATTTCGGCGAAATCCTCGGGCAAGACGAATAAGTCAGTGATGGGGTTTGCCGGAAGAGGATGTTTTTCTCTTAGTATAGTCGCCATCAGATATATTGTAGCGGTCGAGGTACTCAAATAATTCGGAGCAGCATTACTTTTCAATAAATTCGTTACACTAGTTATGCTCAATAACATCAGAACATGCAATTTGTCATAAATATAAGAACAGCAAGTTTTCCTTAAATTCGTTACACTAGTTATGGTCAATAACATCAGAACATGCAATTTGTCATAACCTCGTAAGGCCCAAGCTAATTCTAGGACGTTTGATATACTGACCCAATGTCCTAATTCTAGGCCCTTATACTAGCATCCCAGACTTTCATATTGCTATATTTGAAACTGATCTAGGTATTTCAAGCTGATGTCTTTACAATTATTGTAAAGGTAAGTATTATAAACAATATTAATATATATTTTAATAAAAAAACGTGTCCTAATTTTAGGTCGTTGGGATGATATTTCGAGGAAATTTGCAATTAATATGTATATATAAATTATTTGGTGGTCACTTTTATTTAACGAAATTATTAGATTAAATGAATGATTGAATAAAAACCAATACATCACACACGTTTAAATGCTTTTTATGTATAAAAAAACTAACATAAAAACAGTTCTTTCCTTCAAAAAAAGCAACATAAACTTCAAAACTCAAAAGTGATACAGCTAGAACAGTATCATGAAGAAGTTGACATTAAAAAATTGTATGACATCAGTCTTAAAATTCTAATGCAATAACATCCCATCAACCTACTTTTAGGACATTCAAACTTTCTCGCTTCTCCTACTCGAAATAAATCACGAAGGAATAAAATATTAAGTAATCGATGTAGTATAAACCTTATATAATCAGTTTCATTTCTTTTCCTAGGCACTACTGCGTGGCACTACCGGTAGTGTCATGGAAAATTTTACTTTCCTATGACACTACCGGTAGTGCCATGGTTAAAACATAATTTTCTGTGACACTACTGTGGCCTTAGTAAAGTCACGGGAAAATTAAATTCCCTTGGCACGCGATTTCCCCGTACAGGAATTCTTATTACCCATGCACCTACTGCATTTTATCTTATATTGCATCTTATCCTAATTGTAATTCAAACTACTTAGAGCTTGTTCTAATTCGTATCTACTGGCACTCGATTTGATGTTTAATGTTTATAAGTACACAATGTCAATGTCATACATTACATTAAATCCAATCCAAATAAATGTATTATACAAATTCATACATACATATTTTAAATTACAAAAATATTGGTTGAAATAAACTACTTTATTTAAATGGAAGCCGACGACAGTGAACTTTTCTTTCGTCAATATAAAGGCGGCACGGTTATTATACATTGCGATTACCAATATCACAAGCTTCGAGAATTCAAAAGTGGTTCAAGCATATGGCGATGCTCAGCTTATAAGAAATCTAAATGTCCAGGAACAATAACAATCAAAGTAAGTCTTAAATATTTAAACTATTGCAGATGATTCATGATTTTTATTTATATTTTATGTCCTAATTTTATGGTTTATTTTTAGGGCAACACGTTCATTAAAACATCACAAAAAGTTCACACGTGTGAACGTCTTGTGGGCAGGTCTATTGTTGCTAAAGAAATAGAAAATCTAAAAACGAAAGTAATAAAATCTGACAAACCAATCACTCAATTATATGACGAGGCTAATAATTCGTTTAATAATAAAGGTTTGAATTTTGTGGTCTCACTACCCCCACTTTCGAGTGTGCAGCATTGTTTGTATGATATGAGAAACAAATCGCTGGGCGTTCAAAAAACAGTTTACCGGAATTTTGAAGAAGTGCAAATTCCAGTGTCTTACTGTGATTTTATTTTGGCAGACTACTATCACGAAGGCATTCGAATTTTATTATTTTGTTCTCCGGACAGCAGACAACTGGTTGGCGAAACCCGTGAATTTTTTGGGGATGCTACATTTAAAAGCTGCCCTCCACCATTTGCTGAACTATACAGTATTCATGCTGACATTGGTAGCACAGTAGAAACTACAAACGTAGTTCCCTTAATTTTTGCTCTATTACCAAATAAGAAACAAAAAACGTACGTGACCTTATACAACTTAATAAAATCGGAACTACCCAGTTGGTCTCCTGATATATTCCACTGCGATTTTGAGTTGGTGCAAGATTATCAATGCATTGACAGAAGTTTTCCCCAACATTCAACTGAAAGGATGCTTTTACCATTGGTCAAGAGCCATGTGGAAAAAAGCCAAAGCAATGGGTTTTAATAAAAAGAAAGGTCACAAACGAATTATTGGACTAACAGCAGCTCTCCCATTGTTGCCGGAAGAAGAAATGGAGCATGGTTGGGAATATGTAAAAGCAGAGAGTCAAGACTTAGGCATGCAAAAGTTTATAAATTACATCGAACGTTTCTGGCTCAAAAAACAAATCAGAAAAATGTTGAGTGTATATGGTTTACGTCATAGAACCAATAATGCTATGGAGGGTTGGCACTCCAAAATTAATAAAAGAGTGACGAAAGGTTCGATCACAATACCACGACTGCTAAATCTCCTGAGGCAGGTCCAAAATACAAAGATAAAACAACAACAAAAGAACAAGGGGTCAAAACGGACCAAAATTGCTATCGATAATGATGATTATATCATGAACATTCTTCTTCAGTTTATCAATGGAGAATTATCGGTTGGCAACACGTTGGAAAAATTGAGATAGAGATTTTAAGCTATTGTTTATTTTAAGTAAGCTTAATACTTAATAAAAGATTTTAGTTTTCATTCTTTCTTTATGTTCACAAACATATATTTAACGTGGAACAATCTGAAAAAAAAAACAATAAACTTCGTATAAAATAATCTCCGAAACGTTACACCATAAATCCAAATCCACTGAATGGTAGTGCCACGGGTAATTAAGCAGATCAGGGGTAATTTTGTTGTATGCGTCCAATGAGCCAATCAGACAGTAGTGTCATGGGAAAGAAAAATCTTCTATGACACTACTGGTAGTGCCACGCAGTAGTGCCTAGGGAAAGAAATGATCAGTTTCAATTAAATTTAGGTTAAAACAATTGAAGATTCTACTGAAATAATCGGGTTAACTTATCATGTTTCCGCGAGTTCGCCATGTTGCTCAACATCCCCGAGGCAAAAGACAGGTTTTTGATTGTCAAACGTCAAAACTGACAGCTAACAATATGGCTGCGTACAGTACTGCCATATTAAAAACAAAAACGATCCGTCGTACGCAATATTTAAGGCATGGTATGTGGTTAAAGTGAATGTCCTAATTTTAGGACCCTGGGCCGCTAATTGACGAATTATAAAGTTTACTTGGGCCGGAAGGACTACATTTTGTAGTCCTAAAAATAGGACGTTGGGCCTTACGAGGATAAATATAAGAGCAGCGATTTTTCAAGAAATTCGTTACACTAGTTATGGTCAATAACATCAGAACATGCAATTTGTCATAAATATAAGAGCAGCGACTTTTCAATAAATTCGTTACACTCGTTATAATCAATAACATCAGAACATGCAATTTGTCATAAATATAAGATTAATAAATCAGAAAGCACAGAACGTCAAAGATATCTACGCAGTCAGGCAGGATGATCATAAAGATCGGAACATTTATGGAAAATATACCTTAGTCTGTATCACACAGTTTAAATTCGTTACTATATTATTCATGTCGATCTTTGGCATGACGTATGGGGTATATTTATGTTTTGTTTGGAATTCGAATACTCGTGTCCAGTCAGCGTCATATAGTTAGTAGCAGCCAAGGTAGCCAAATAATTCAGTACACGTCTTTATTACTGTAAGAATAAGGGCGTGTAACGAAATATTTGGCTACCTTGGCTTCTACTAACTATATGACGCTGACTGTCCAAATGATAAGATTTTATTTTGAAACTTGAATCTTTAATAGTGGTTTATGGCCGCGGGTACTACGCTGCGAGAAACAGAATTAGATTTCCGTCAGCTCATAAGTGAAATAAAAAGTATCCTTATTAGGAATTTCCTGTTCCAGGACGTCTTACTTTAAAAAAAAAACCGGCCAAGTGCGAGTCGGACTCCCGCACGAAGGATTCCGTATCATTATCTATAAAAACGGCAAAAAAATCACGTTTGTTGTATGGGAGCCCCTTTAAATATTTATTTTATCCTGTTTTTAGGGTTCCGTAATAAAAAAGGTAAAAAAGGAACCCTTATGGTGCGACTCCGACTGTCTGTCTGTCTGTCACAAAGTGAAATATCTCACGAACTACTTAAGCTATCAATTTGAAATTTGGAATGGTTTTAAATGAGAGTTATCCACGTGCATGGAAAAAATCGATTAATAATAAAGCCAAATAAACAGATGGAATTAAATTTGCATTTATAATATTAGTTAGTAGGTATAGATTTTATTAATAAGGATATTTGTGTATCACGTTATAATTGTTGAATACTAGAACCTACTTGGTAAATAATTATCTTTCATGTGCGAACTCTTTCGACGAGTGCGATACTTCAAACTTCGTTCGATATTTGCGTTGTTGATTTTCTATACTCTTGACTTTGACAACTTCTTGCAGTTGTTCTCCTCGCCTAGTACTGATTCATCGTTCATTTGCTTTTGATGAAAATTGTTATTTTAATCTTAGATATAGGTAATTTCACGAGAGTTGAGGTGAATGATTACACACACAGCTACATAAAGTACTGATTGCAAAAAAAGTGAATGAATGAAATGAGTGAGTGAATGGAAATAAAAACGCTTTCATATACATATATTTTAATAAGAATAGGTATAACCAACAGTAAAAAAAAAAATATTTTTATAAAGTATCTTCACTTAGCATATCTTCATCTGAATCGTCAAGATTGATTATTACAAGGTTATGGTTTTCGGTTAGTTCATCAATCTTAGGTTCCTTTATTCTGTATCTTTCTTCATTTTCTTGGGTTTTTCTGAAAATATTCTGAAACGTCTCTTTGTCAAGTGCTTCAATTTCTTCGTTTAATTTCCTCATGACGCTATTGAATGTGAACTCAGATTAATGGCTGCCACTCTTCCTTTTATGATTCCCCAACAAAGTTCTATAGGGTTGAGGTCAGGATGGTACGGTGGGAGACGTAGTACTGAGTGCCCTTGTTCTTCAAGCATTTTATCCAGAATGAATTTCTTGTGTCGTGGCTTATAAAGCTGTATAATGTCATATAAAACGGGCTTCGTGTTTTTTTCAGGATATGGTATTTTATTTTTATTTAGCCAATTCAACATTTCTGCTTTATTTGTGTTTTTAGTTGGACACTGCTCATACTGTACATTATGGTAAGATGCATTGTCTACAACCAAAACTGAATTTGGTTGTAGATTTGGCAAAAGTTTCTCCGAGACCCATTTTCTGTAATTAGTAAAGTTCATAGACCCATGATAGTCACTAGTTATTTTATTTGATTGAATCGTGAGAAGTGCGTCGGGTACAAAACCATTTTTAGTACATGCATGCACAATAATACATCGTTGTCCCTTAGATACGGGCACTTTGCATCCTTTATTTGATTTATCAGTCCAAGCCTTTGGTGTCGAATGTGAGCTATCAATGTAGGACTCGTCAGTATACACAATAGGCCGCTCTTGATTATTATATTCTTCTGATTTGTTAAGATATTGCGTACGTTTCAATCTAATGTCATTCGTTTCGATGAGACACTGTCTGTTTGACTGTGATTTATTCCAGCGAAAACCTAACTTACGTACGATTCTCCATAATGAAGTTTGAGATCCTGTAAAGTTTATGTCACGTTTTAAAACTTCATGTACTTATTCTTTTTAACCTTTTCAACGCTCTCATATTTGAATGAAGTGATCATTCACACGCCAAGAGCTGTTGCCTTATCAAAAATGACGAATCTCGTAATGCTGTGCAAAACATGATTAGATAGATTTTATGCATGATCAAAGTACAACTTTATTCCGACCTTTTTATGGGTTGTTGGCGTGGTGGGCACGACAGCACTCGACCACTTTAGTGGCTCTTGGCGCTGAAAAGGTTAATGTCGGCAATTTTTTTTTTAAATCTTCTTATGACATCGTAATCAAATTTATCAAAATTGTTTTTCGGTGATAATCTTAGTCGCTTCAGTCCCGGTGTCGTGAACGTGGGTTCAGTTAATGCCGAGTTGGATGGTTCAGTTGATGACGGACAGTTTTTAGCTCCAGCTTCTTTTAGCACTCCCGTTACGATTCGCTGAATGGTCGATTTAGATACACCGGTTACTTCAGCCGTCACATTGTATATTTCTGTCGCAGGTAAATGTTGACCGTCATTTCTTAAGTTCTGTCTAAAATGACAGAACACGTTAAATATAATTTCCCGCCTTTTCTATTTAAAGTTTTCCCACGACCTATTGTTTCAGCCATGTTTCCGTAGAATAAAAACCTGTAGGTTTTCTTGTCTCTTGGAAAATCCGGTTGTCAATAAGCATGACAACGATGTAACGAGTGCCAGTTACTTCAATCATCTTTAAAGAGGTTTGATAACGAGATAACAAAGTAATGAACATATATGTGAATACAATTTTAATAGCTAAATAAATAAAGACAATGCAATTTGTTACCTACATATTCTCTTTCGTTTCTACGATTAATATTATATATATTCATGTATATACCTACGCATATCTGACCTTTATTTGAATTGGTGTAAATAAAATTAATTAAAATGCTTTCTGTTTTGTTTAAAGCCGATGAATTGGTAGAAATATATTAATACTTAACAAAATAGTTTAAAGAAACTTTTTGGTCTTTCTTGCCATTCACTGTTGAACTTGCTATCGGTACAATAATAGAAAAGTAATGCCAAAACTTCGCTGTCATTACATGACAGTGTTGTTGTGTGCGTGGCCTCAACTCTCGTGAAATTACCTATAACAGCTTTCCCTACCACAATGATTCCCTATCGCGTAGATACTGAAATAAAAAAGAAAATAATACAATTACGGATAGATGGTCTGCCTATAACAGACGTAGCTAATGAAGTTGGGGTTGCGGTAAGATTTTTTTACTATATTGAAAGCTAGACAAATAGAAATTAAATGCAAAGCTCATTTTCGATCATGATAAAATTTACTATAAAAATATTTCAGAGAAACACTGTGTATCGATGGCTGGAGAGATGGCAGCAAGAAGGTGCCTTGACAAATCACGTATCATTTGGACGTCCGCGTTCTACGATAAGGCCTCAGGACATGGGTATCATAAATAAAGCTCACGAAGAAAGTTCATAAATACGACTCAGTTTGCAAATTAATACGAAGTATCGCAGTACCATACGAAGGCGACTAAAAGAGGGTGGTTTACAAAATAGAGTGCCAGCAAGGAAGCCGGCACTAACTGACAGACACAAAAGTGATAGGTTGCAATTTGCAGCTACTTATTTTAATTACAATTTTAATAAAGTGATTTTTATGGATGAAAAGGTGTTCTGTTCATCGGATAATGGCAGAATGAGTTGGAGTATGGAGACCAGATAATACCCAATATCTGGAGCAAAATGTAGTGCCTAATCGCCACAGTGGGCGTATTACGATTGGGTTTTGGGGCTGGATGTGTAAGGAAGGTCCAGGGGAACTGGTCGAAATTACAGGTCGTATGAATGCAATACAGTACAAAGAAATACTTGAAGAGTCGTTTCTGCCAACTGCCAACGTATTTTACCCAAATGAGCACATAACTTTCATGCAAGATAACAGCTCGGTGCATAATGCTCGCTTGGTACAAAGCTGGATTCATGACCAAAAAGATGTGCTGACTCGCATAAAAATGCCTGCTAAGAGCCCCGATCTCAACCCCATAGAAAATCTATGGGGTAAAATGGTTCAAGAGTGGGACGGAAACCAGTGTCGCACAAAAGATGCTTTAAGACGCCACGCCATCAACGTTTGGGAGTCTTTTTGAGGGCGAAACGTATGTGAAAACCTGGTTGGTTCCATGCGAAAACGGTTGCAGGATGTTTTAAACGCTGAAGGAAGTTATACGAAGTACTAACGTTTTCACTGACTGAAGAAAATTTGAATTTTTTATTAGTTTACGCGTAGTGAAGTAGTTGTTAAAAGTTTTATTAACAATAAAATAAATGTAGTGTTTGTGTTTGAGTCTTAAAATAAAAAGTATTTTCTGTTTCATTACACGTTTTTATTCACCTTACTCATAATACTCAAATTAATACCTCTCAATAGAAATAGAATAGCTATCAATCTGACAGGTTGACATTATGCAGTAATATAGTAACGAATTTAAACTGTGTGATGCAGACTTTAGGTATATTTTCCATAAATGTTCCGATCTTTATGATCATCCTGACTGCGTAGATACCTTTGACGTTCTGTGCTTTCTGATATTTTTACCTCGTTATATGTTCCGAATTTATTGAAAAGTCGCTGCTCTTATATTTATGACAAATTGCATGTTCTGATGTTATTGACCATAACTAGTGTAACGAATTTATGGAAAAGTTACTGCTCTTATATTTATGACAAATTGCATGTTCTGATGTTATTGACCATAACTAGTGTAACGAATTTATGGAAAAGTTGCTGTCCTTATATTTATGACAAATTGCATGTTCCGATGTTATTGACCATAACTAGTGTAACGAATTTATTGAAAAGTATTGCTGCTCCTAATTATTTGAGTACCTCGCCCGCTACAATATATCTGATGGCGACTGTACGTCACTGACGGTTTTACCGGTACAGTCGATTTAGTCATTACTATTCAGGACTTTGCTTGTATCTTTGGTTAATAGCCAGCTTAGGGCCTCGCGGACTTTGCCACGTTGAATTGACAACATTTCATATTTTTGAGCCCTACATTTTATTGGTTCTGTGTATTTGGTTTAAAAAGACAAATACGCTGATAGTTTATTTATTTCTCTAGGGTTCGTATTTAATTTGTTATTAATTTTTCAATATTTACTTATTCTAAAAGGGCGTAACTCCAATTCTACGCAGGAATAGCCTTTACCTTAGTCTTACCACGATCGAAAAAAAAGTGATCTGACATTGACAATGACATCTGACTTTGCCATTGTCACTGGAGTAGGTATGTGGTGTGTAGTTTGTTTAAATTGTACTATTTGTTAAAAAGAAACGATTTTATTGACGAATTTGGCTGTGATAAGATAAGGGATACCGATACTTACTGCATTATATAAATACGACACCTTGCATTCACACGGATCTTTGGAATTACTGCTCGACACCACTCCGCTTTATTTTTATACGGTACATGGAAGAAATGTTTGTCCGGTTTCTTCAAAGAGTCATTGTTACAACTTGGCACGAAACAATACTTGGTGTACTTAGGAGTACAAACCTCGTCGATCCACGCGGGTTTCTCCATAGTAGGCAATAAATCCCTATAATATAGAATCTTTTAATATTATTTTACTTCCTTATGTTCCAGTCGTTAACATCGATAGTAAACAATTTACGTCAATGTCAAATTCAAATTTGTGACAGCAGACCTTTGTTTTTCTGTAACATAAGGCACAGGCTATCCATTAACTATGTCGTAGAATGGGTAAAATTAGACCATATTTTTAATTGTTCTTTAACTATTTTATTAAGCTATATATTTTTTTTATAAATACAGTATAGTGTTCAGGGGGCAATATGCTTTTGAATCATATATTCATTTTGAAGTGTTTATAAAATGAAATGTTGTCAATTAGTCTTGTGAATGTTCGTGTTGCTTCATCGTTATTGTGGTATTTTCGAGTATATGAATTTTGAACAGATTTGTCGGATTTTATCGATTCTGATATTAAAATATCAAACTGCTCATCGGCCCACAGTTTAAGGCGGCGTTCGAGTAATCTGCTAATATCTTTAGCTTGTTTAGTGTTTTTGTCCCTTTGTGGCACGGCAGTGTAAATTAGTAATCGTTCCGAGGGGTAATTCAGCTTGGTTAGGTGTTCTATTTCATCGGCAAGTGTGTGAACGAATTTTCTGCTGGCTGTGCCAAAAGGGAGATCGTAAAGTTTTCCATGAAGTGAGCAATGAGCATATGTCGTTCCATCTTTTCTGCCACATACTTTTTCTGTCTTCGATCCAGTGTTATTAAAGTAGAGCGACCCATATGCTTCTTCTAGTGGTGATGCCAAAGGCGAGTGTTGAGTGGAAGCTTGTTGTAGCAAAGCAATAAACGATATGTGATGGTATCCATTTCGGACAAAAATTCTGTCATATTCTGTCCCTGATATGTGTAGTTTTAAATTCTTGCATTGTGGTGCATTTGTTTCGTGACTCGTGCCCGTCATAAATGTCACACAGGGTTTTAAGCATTTGTGCAGCAGTTTCGCATGTTAGAATATATTGCAGATGCTTTCTGTCGATAGACGAGATTATAAGGACTTGCGCCTCTGAGCATCCAGCTTTTCATCGATTTTTTTTTCTGCATCTTTATTTACTGTCACGTCCAACAAACCTTTTGCTCGCAGAAATATCGTAAGCCCAAACTTCCAGCCACGGTAAGACTCGACGCCGGTTCATTTTTCGATATTCTCATTTTCAGATCTTGACATTTTTCTTACATACTTTTTCCATGAAAATTTACGATGTTTTTATATTTTTATTTCACTATTTTGTCTTTTTTTTTAAAGCCCATAACCTATAGGAACCTGTGCATTAAAACAGTATAATCACGAAACGAACAATTCCTTTTATTATTATATTTTTAGACATATTAAATCAATAACATATGTCAACTACTGTTTTTCTATCTACTCGTAGTATTAAAAACCAAAGACAAAATCTGTTAAAATAGGTCCACTGCAACAGCCAACGCGTTTGGATCCCTCCCGTTTTCAGTAATTGGGGAGGCGCTCCAATATGATGGTGGAGGCGCATAATAGAGAACTACCTCACGCAGCGGGTAGTGCTCTTTGAGGAAACAGGAGGGCAAAGAAAGAGGCCAATGGCCTGTGGCGTGCCTCATGGGTCCGTGCTGGGCCCTTTACTATGGAACCTGGGATACGATTGGGCCCTTAGGCTCCGTGGGAGGTGGACGCGGAGGTGCTAGCCGAGGCGCACAGGGACCTGCTAAGGTGGAGGGCTTTGGGAGAATGTCCCGCTACCGAAGAGGTGCTTTGCAACAGGTGTAAGAGAGACGTAGGGTTTCTATATTTTCAGTGGATATTAGTATGATAGTTTCCGTAAAAGATTAAAAATTATCTAAATTACAAAGTCCCAGAACCCAGGTTTTCCAGCCGCTTTGCGTTGTTGGTTTTTTGACCAGAATTTTCCCACTTTTGCTTTTTTTTTGCCAAAATATTTAAATGTAAAACTGAACTGTGAACTCCAAGTTATCTTTTGTGTCGTACTATACTTTCGAGTATCTTTTCTAGTTTTGTCGCCAAGTCTGAAAATCCATAGACTTTTCTTTGTTTTTTTTCACTCATGCTAATAGTTCTTTATACTGAAACCTCATTATACACAATTTATTTAGATTTTATTTGATACTGCAGAGTCCAGGGTATGTACGTTGCATGGTTTGGGTGTAATTGACACTTTTTCAACCGCGGCCGCGGCGATTTTGATGACGTCATTACTGGGGATACCGACTCATTAGAGATGGTCTCTCGGCAGTTTTGGGGTCAAGGAGACATGCTTTACAACATGCCAAAAGAAGGCGCTGGTATCCGAAAGAGAAGTGTTGATTCGAAAGAATCTCGTACTAACAAGCACTAGACGAGCTCAGATCAATTTTCGATCTCTTTCAATTACTGGTACAAACGACAACACTGTTAACTGACCATCCTGTGTTTATATAGAACCTTATTACAATGCACTTAAGGTGCACCGAAGGTCAGTTAGCTGTGTTGTCGATAGTACTATAATTGTTAATCTACGTTAGAAAATGTTAGCCCGTATATTTTCTTAAGGCTTACTTACAGGATATGTACTTGAGTATTGAGTTAAAAGCTTAGCGGATCTGTCTTACTGGCTGTCAAGTAAAACAGTCCTGTCCTATTAACAATCATTTGTAAGTGTAATAGTTTAAAATGCAGGTTTTTTTTAAATTGTTTTTTCAACATTTTTAGTTTAACCACATGCCCATGAATGTAGAAACAAGAATACTTTTGACCAAATTTTACCGTACTCATTCATTTTACTAGCATTATTTGAAAATAAGTAAGGTGTTAGCACTTACGTAATATTTATACCTACATTTGTCGACGTCATTACAGGAACGATAAATCAACTCCGCCTTTTGTTACATGCGAATGAAATATGATCACGAAGAACACTTTCCTGCTATCGACATTTTACTTCAGCATTCCTACAAGAAATTTCACTATGTAAAAACTCTTTTGTTTCAGGTCAAGAAGCTGCGATAATATTTTATTCCAACAAAACAAAAGGCAGTGGGTAGGCAAGAAAATAAAAATGCACCCACCTCAACACGCGCAATTAGTGAGTTGCCATATTTTCCGAAGGTAATATAAGATCAAAATTCTTGAATAAAAAAAACAAATTTCATAAATAAATATTTTAAGTTCTCACGATGACGATTGGATCTCGGGAATTTCAATGAAATTGTTAATAGGTACCTTTTGTGTACATCTGTGTATCTTTAATGAAATTCTGTGTACCTCTCTTGAAAACGAACTATGTTCAAGCCGCCATTCTGACGTCAGACCTGTCAAATATGTACCAAACTTACATTTTATTTCACCAAATGTATGTACTAATTTGGTACCTTCCGTGTACCTCAGTGAACCTAAAAAAAAAACTGTGTACCTCTCCTGAAAATGTGCTATCCTTAAAAAAAAAGACCGGGCGTGCCGGCAGAAGTGAAAACTTGAATATTTTGACATTTTGAATCGACGAATACCGTAGCAACAGAAGTAAACTATTTCACTTGGAAATTAGCGCGTGAGAACTTATTGTGTGTCGGCCGAACGGGTAAGCGCCGTATCGCCACTGGGCATCGGTCTCCCCCCGCCCCCAAGCCTCGTCCCGAATCTCTCACCATTTACGGTCACGGGAGTTTAACAATTTTTCCGCATCCCAAAAAGTGCACAGCGCCGTTAAAGAAGTTTTCACTTCAAAAATGTTCATATAAAAATCACGGACGCGTCATTGCTGTGTGTGGTTTGATCTGGTAGGGGTTGGTATCAAAACGACTGGATTGTCAAAACGACCAGAACCGCATAAAGACTGGATCGCAAAACGACCACGGCTGCAAAATTGTCGGATAATGACTATGTAGCAAAACGACCACCAAGCATAAAGTCTCAATCTCTGAATGGCTTACTATCAAAATTACTAGATCGCAGAAATACCACCTCGTGCAAAGTCTACCTCTTATAAGGCCCTAATAGTTAAAATAGCCAGATCGCGGAAGAAATTAACTCAGAATGGCATTGTATCAATTAGCCTTGTTAGTAAAATGCCATGAAACAATTCCATCGGCATCATACCATCATAGTATACTTCTCGTGTTTTGGCAGAAAAAAAGAGCCTGGAATCCGCTTTGGCATCTGATTCCAAGATTTGACTTCGACACTAGTTTTATGAAAGTGACTGCCATTTACCACCAATGTGTGAAACTTAAAAAATCTTCCCTTTCCCTCTTTTTTCTTCTTGCATGCACAAACTCTAGTAGATAATACAGGGTGTTTACTGTACTAAGAGCAATAATTTTAACAGTAGCTTTTTGAGCCTATTAGTGATTGTTTTGTATTAGTAAAAACTTACTTTCTTTTGCTAAATTATATATAAGAATTTTAAAACATTGAAACCAAGACAGAATAACTCAGGCAGGATGGACTAGAAAATAATTTCTTTAAATATTGGCTCCTATTACTTACAGGAAACACCCGGTAAATACAAACAAGTACACGAAGGTTTATAAGAAGAGTAAACAATAGGTGTTAGGTACTGGCCACTTAAAAAAATATAATTACGAGTTCCTATGACACTTAGTGACAGATAATGTTATAATTTGTTTTCATGCGGTTACCGTACAATTCATTCCTAAAGTTATTTTATTTAAAAAAAAATATGGAAAGAAAAGAAATTATATATTTTAAAAGCAACAAAAATAAAAAAGCCTGCATATACGGAGACTACAAGTACAACCACGTATCCGATAACAAAAATGGAACCTTATATTGGAGATGCAATCAACGAGATGAGTGAAGTGCGTCCATAACAGTCAAACAAGAAAACGATGCAGTACTTCGAGAAAGTCAACATGTATGCGAAGCCGATCCTGACAAAATTATGAGGGATGTAATTATTGACAAGGCGAAGGACAATGTTTGTGAAAATATGAAATCCGTGAAACAAAACTATGAAAGAGCATGTCTTTCACACATTAATGAAAATGACATTCTATGGATATTGTTGCTATTCTGATAATTAGTCGTTTTGCTACCATACATTGTAGTCGTTTCACTAGGAAGTCGTTTTATGATCTAGTAATTTTACTATTAGGGCATTTTAAGATGTAGACCTTCTGCGAGGTTGTCCTTTCGCGATCTAGTAATTTTGATAGTAAGCTATTCTGAGATTTAGACTTTATGCTTAGTGGTCGTTTTACTAGAAATTTATTACTAGATAAAGGCTTTTTGCAGCTGGGGTCGTTTTGCGATCCAGTCTTTATGCGGTTCTGGTCGTTTTGAGAATCCAGTCGTTTTGATACCAACCCGTTCCCAAACGTCGCCGCCGCCAACCAATTTATTTTTGCCATTGCCAAATATTTTTCAAAGCTTTATCTTTTTAGGAATAACGTCCAAATTCGAACTATTCGAATTTGCTCAATAGCAAAACGGTAAAGGACGCGTGGACAAAATTACAATTTCATTTGCAGAATATGCTATTGCAAAAAGTGTTTAACGGCTTTATACTCTTACGAATAGCGTTCAGTTTTGAATGAAGTCGAATCGGCTAGCAGCAAAATATACAAGTTTGTGACCTCCTTCACATCTGACGTCACAAAAATCTGTCGCACATAAAGATACTCCACTCTGTGTTAAAATCCGTTATAGATTACAAATTTGGCACTTCCACCTTACGAAAACAAATACAAAAATTAGGCTTTTAATGGAAAAAGACCGAGGACAACCGAAAAATATTAATGGAAAGACACAACATACGACTGCTAAGAATAAATTACCTTACCAAAATTGCGGAATATCGGTCTAAAGATAGACCACTAGTTTATACTGATGAAACCTACATCAACACTTCACATGTGTCCGGAGAGGCTTGGACCGATGGAACAGAATTTGGTGTAAAAAACAAATCAGTACAGGCCAGCGGTTGATAATAGTGCACGCAGGAGGAAAATATGGTTTTATTCCCAACGCTTTGTTAATGTTTAAGGCAAACCAAAAAACGGGAGATAACCATAACCAGATGAACTATGTCAACTACGAAAAATGGTTAAAAGAAAAATTTATACCGAATCTTAAACCGAATAGCGTACCTACTTATCTTAGATAATGCGTCCTGTCACAACAAACTTTTGAATCGTGCTCCAACGTCAAATTCTCTTAAACAAGAAATGATGGATTGGTTGACAGAACGCAACATTTCATATAGCCCGTTGATGTACAAAACCAGTTTGTTTGATTTAATTAAACAAAATAAAGAGCGGTTTCGAGAGTACCACATAGATGCAATTTTAAAAGAACATGGCCACTCCGTTTTAAGATTGCCACCGTATCACCCGACATTCAATCCGATCGAAAATATTTGGTCCATGGTAAAAGGATATTTATTTATTTATTTATATAGGAAGATCATCAGCTTAAATACTACACAGTAGCTTAAAACAGTAGTGACAGTGAGCTAATAACAGATCCTCACCGATAGCGTAATAAATATGCAATAAATAAGTGAGCAAAAGCCAAACGAGAACACAGCGCTTTTGCGTCTTGGTACTGCTACATAATTTATAAGTACTTATTTCTAATAGACTAAAAAGAGTCACCTAAACTATTTCCCTACCTCTACCGAAAAGTTCTCGAGATAAACGTTGTCTCACTGAGGGAACACTTGCACTGAATAGGTCCAGGTCGTCAAACCTCTGAAACACATCATTTAAGCCGTTGCTCGCTCTGATCATAAAACTATTTTGCCTATAGTTGGTGGATGATAATGGCACGGATAGTGGCGGCTTACGCCGAGCTCTACTGGGTATACGGATGTTCAATTTACCAAGTAAGGTGGGGCTGTCGACTGAATTAGATGTAACTTTAAGTAGATATGTAACGTCGGCTATATTGCGACGGGTCTCAAGTGGGAGAAGATGGAATCTCCTACACAGATCCAAATACTTACTTGAGTCGTAGTGAATATCCAATTTGAAGCAAAGAAACTTTAAAAACTCATAACATAGCATTTGTAACGAGGATTCCAGACCTGAGATGCATATTCCAAGGTACTCCTAACAAGGGCACAATATAGAATCTTAAATGTTTTAGCCTGTTTAAAATCCCTTGAACAACGAAACAAGAAACCTAGTGATTTTGATGCTCTAGATATGCCTTACGCCAAGAAATAATGTATGAAAACCCTAAGTAAAACCATTATTGTCCGCTACTCTAACTTTTTAAATTTGCTTACTAATATTAAACTGACAAAGGAAAATTTACATACTGCCAATCACCACTAGACACTGTAAGCATACTTGCTTCATAAAAAAAATCTATGGTATTAGTACTTTATGTGCGGGGTTAAACATGGTGCTCGAACGGCTTGTTCAAATGGCATGTTTAAAAAATAAAAAAGGCGCAAATTACCTATTATTTAATTGATTACCTAGTATTTATTTTAATTTTAATATTTCTTCACATCGTTTGAGAAAAGTACTATACAATCCTCGGCCGGAACAGGGATTGCTGGACTCGTTGTATTCGGCCTCGTCTACGACTCGGCCATCTACCCCAATCTCGTCCAGCAATCCCTTACTTCACGGCCTCTGCAGTAATCTACTATTAATAAACAAGAATGATTGGGTACATAAAAATATCCGCAATGCAGGCTTCGTCAATTGCTTACAAACAAACATCCCCCACATCAACAAATTGAACTGCGGCAAGAGATTCTCTTGCTGGTATATAAACGGTTAAAATATTAACCGGTACAATTTGAATATCTTGACAAGGTAAGTAAAGTTATAAACATGATAAATATTGATCTACTTTTTCAAAATTATCACAGACTACGGGACGGGACATAAATGGCACGAAAGCGTGTGGAGCGAGAAAGGCTTTGCAAAAAACACGATTGGTCAACATTTAGAAAAGTACCTTCAGCAAAAGGAATAGGCCCAGAGGCGACAAAAATCGTACACACGGACGCGCTTATTCACGTCTAAACTATCCACCAGCCCAGCTAGCCATGCATTATGGGCCCAAAGGGAAGTGATCCAGAGGATGTTACCCTTAAATAAATTAGAAGAAAAAAGGGAGAAAAGAAGGATATTAGTTGATCGCAAAACAAATTTCAGTCAGTACTGACATTAGGTCGAAAGGATCTTTCAAAATATTTTCATTAATAATTAATGTACTTCCCATTATCCGATTTAGAAACGGCTCAAGTAGTATCTTAATATGTTTATTGAAAGTAGTTACCAATAAAAAAACTAATCCAAACGACGACCTCCAGCTAGTAAATTGCAGGTGAACATACACATCTTGAACAGATCCATTCGACCTTATGACGCTGCAATGCAGTTAAGTAACAGGCCCAAAATATCTGATACAGCACCAACGAAAATTCAGCTAAATAGACTGCCGCAATGAACGTGTTAAGAAAGTAGTTGCCATATAAAAAGTTTTGAATAAATCTCAGGCTCACCTGTCCGTGGCCATACTCTAGTACTTATGTAGCTTCTGTAATGTACTTCCTACTTATTAGTTACTTACTACTTTACTAATAATAGAGATTTATTCAGGAAAAACAAACACAAAAAGAATAAAACTGAACCACTACATACCATCAAGATCCACAGCGCAGGTTTCGTCATTCCACAGATAATGCATCCACCACAGGTTTCGTCAGTAAAATATAAATACAACACACAATCCGCAACACGCATCGTCAACTAAAACTATAATACATATACATACACACCACCTAGATCCAACCCTATCGTCCTGCGAGATACGTTCCTGGCGCAAACGTCTCGCTTCGACACACCAAGGACCCGCCGTTTCGACAGCAAGAGGGACGAAGTCATAGACCGGTTCCAAGTTTGAATATTTGGCGTGCTTGTGCCTTGCTGCATTTTCTGCAGCACCGCCCGCCACCCGCGTTGTTTGGGCAAGATGCGACACCGCGAAGGTGCTAACACAAGTCGCATCCCACAACAAACTACGCCCTTTCTCCCAAGGAACCAGTGTAAGACCGTCTGGCCCCTTCCCATCCGTCCGACTCAAACCCTGGGGCTCCAAAACGCAGGGTACACTTGCCGACACCATAGCCCGACGAACAATATCATTGATGGTATGGTGCCGAGAGAACCTACCAGCGCTATTATTTCTAACAACTAAAATGTCTTCTACAATATCAAAATTTGTTCGCAGGGCAGACAACAAACTTTGATGACAAAAAAATCTTTGCTATTAAACATTGATGATTCATGTGTAAATGAGTTCTCGGCAAACGGCTCTAACAATTCCGCTGAGAATTACAGTCCGGGAAATTTCAGTCATCACGAAAAGCAAAGCTTTTCTTGTGTTGCCGGCGTGGCCAGAATTATGCAAGCTAAGGAATAAAGCTGTGGATCAGATATTTGCTTTTTGTGCCAGAAGTTTAGAATATTTTCTTTGTAATTTATTCGAGGATGCGTTGATTTTTTTTCTAATGTGGCCGATATATTACAGTGCGTCTGAAGATAGCTTGCTCGATGATCTTGTCTTCTGTCGCGTTCTGTTGTAGCAAGCAGATTTTCCATCTCGTCTTCTATGTTTTCGTTTTCATCTTCTCGGCTTTCTTGATTTCCTGGTTCCTCTGGTTCTGTTTGCAGGGACTGCGATTCCACTTTTAAAAGCTGTATCCACGTAGTATTGATGTGATTGACAGCTGTACGTATTTTTTCCGATGACAATACAACATGAAAGCCAGGCCAGATAGAATGCGCTGACAAATGTCCCATTTTCCATCAGCATAGCTTTTCTGGTCACAATATGCATATAAATAGTTTGCGCAAGACGTACCATAATCTTGATAGTATCTAGATAACATTTCATCCAATGATAGTAAAAATTTCCAAGCGTCAACTGCTCTGTTTGCAGTATCTTTGTCAATATTTTAGACGGCGTTAGTGAGGATAATTATCATTTCGGTTATTGCCGTCCAAGTGTTTTCGGATAAGTACAATGGATATCCTGGAATAGTTGAGCAGCAATCGCGTACAAGAACCAAGCTTTCTAGCATATCTAAAGTAGAATGCCACCGTGTAAGATTGTCTAAAACGGGTTTTTTCTTATGGGCAGCCTTTAGCATGTTTTTTATTGTTGATGTTCTAAGTCGGTGTACTAAATTTCTGGCTTCTTCAATAACAGACGTGGTCATTTCTTCTCGTAGAGCATCGAGAACTGCTAACTGCAAGACTGCAACGTATGAGCAGCACAACGAATAGAACTAATGTTGTGGGTGTGCTCTTCTTCTGCCAGTGTTAGGAGGCATTCGCTCTGCTTGTTTATCACCACCCTGACGTACTCACACTGACGTCACGGACATAATACGATTAAAGTATATAGACATGAAATGTCGAGGATTTATTAGTCTTCTGATCCTTCTCAATTTAGTTAGGTAAATATTTTTTTTATACAACGATGCGTACGGCCCGCCTGATGGTAAGCGCACACCGCAGCCTATAGATGCATGCAACTCCAAAGGGAGTTGCCGACCCTTGAAGCTGAAGGAACAAATTCCCTCGCTCTCAACACAACGCATTCTCAGGAGCTCTGGCGACCTTGCTCACCTCCACAACACTACTACAGAGCCATTACTACTAGAGAGAGAGAGATAGAATTTAGTTTCGCTTTATCCCATTTGGGAATTAGCAAAGGACTCCATCTAAGTAAATCCTCTATCTATGGTCTCGTCAATTCCAGTAGAATCCTATTGGCTAAAATGGCTGTATGGCAGTTGTGCGTCTGATACGTTAGCGGCGACGTCTGACAACAGTTGTCATATTGACCGCCACCGCAGGCCATGCCACTGTATTTTGACTTTTAAGCCTGAATCACACTGGCGGCTTGCGGTAGCGGTCAATTGTAAACTTGAAATTAACTGTCAGTATATTTGTCGTCAAACAAAAAAGATTATCGAAGCTTTTCAAGAAAATACAGTTGTTTTAGTAGTTTATGCAACTGATCCATAATGAGAGGCCTTAAAATATGAGTGTGGTTTTCAATAGGATCATAATAGGATCAAACGAGTGTTTAAGGCCTAATTATGTACACACAGCAACACACCTAACCATACCGTGAAAACCTAGAACCTTATTACAATGCACTTAAGGTCAGATTAGATTTCCGATGGTCACTTAGCTGTGTTGTCGACTGTACAGTTGCATACACTACTTTATCTACCCACATATATCATAATTACTCTAAGATGGGTTCACAATTCTACTGTCCTAAGAGCAAAAAACCAACAAAAAAATTACAACAGCAATGGCGCCAATTCGATCGTCCGTCAAGACGAATGTTTTTTTTAATCATAGACAAATGAATGAAGTTCCTATACTCATGTCACTCGAGATCAAATGTCGTGCGTTAATATTAAAAAAACACATCGATAACTGTTTTAATATCTATGGATACTAGAATAGAGACCCACTTGAGTTTTGACAGCTGTTCCAAATGTAAACTCATAACGTTACAAAAATCTATACTGTTATAACGTTAAAGTACAGATTTTTTTTTTGAAAGTTCTCATAGTAAAATCGGTTGTAATAATGCTGGTCATTTCCTACGGTTTCTTAACGCATTTTAGAGCACTAATAATATTATGTGCGTAGATAATAGTACATTTTACAACTAGTGTGAAAAGAATGTCTTTTTACCACTAGTACCGAGGTAGGAGGGTACTCGCTTTCAGCTCGTGGCAAGACTCGGTACGAGTGGTAAAAGACATTTCACACGTGTTGTAAACGACGTTTTTTAATACAATTGCGAAATAATAATAAATTAATATATCATTACGATAAAATATGCTTGCTTCGAAGTTATTTTTGAACGAACCCATACTTTACAAATGACACTGACAGTGACAACATACTATTGGAATCAGCGCCATCGGCCTCGAGTTGAGAAACTAAATTGACACTTGGCAGTTGACACTGACAGTATTCATAAGGATAATATTTAGCTTGCCACAGCCCAATGCAGATAATTATAATACTGAAACGACATTAATTAGAACCTTTAACATTATCAAAACAGAAGTACAAGACATTACAGTATCAACAAACAGAAACAGATCATGCAACAAGAGTTTTAGTGCCAAATTTGTGATCTGCGACATGTGACCAAGGACACGTTTACAACTAAAATATCATGAATTGTTTGAATATTTGAAGACTATCAAGGATAATTAGAGGTAAAAGAAACATTAAATCACATTATTAGTTATGTTTAAGGTTATTTTTTGAACAAGAAGCTGGTGAAATCTATAAATGTTACTAAATTATTAACATTTTGCAGGTCCCTAACAAATTGGCGAAAGGATAATATTCACTCAAAGCGGCTCCTAGGAAGTCAACCAGTCAATTACTATGTACCTACAACTGCTGCTCAAGTGCCACGTTGATGACCATGTTTAGAAGAAATGATGATTATGTTTAACATTACGAAAAGAGAACTATATCAAATGAGGTCTAAGAAGAATTACTTGCTTATGTGATTAAATGAGAATTAAAAATATATATATTTGTATCAAAACAAGGTTGATATCAGAAATATGTTATTTTCAGTAATAATTATAGTTAATGGTACAATTAGTGCAGTTCATAGTTATGTTGTGAGTTCTTCCATGTAAATTAAGTGTCTGACTAGTCAGGCATGGTGTATTTTCAGGTTCCTGCTGTTGTGATAATTCCTGTGGGTCAAAGTTAGAGGGGCTATGTGTAATCCAAGTGTTGTTGGCACGTGACGGTCCTGGTTGGTTAACAGGGCTGGGTGTAACCAAAGTGTTGTTAGCATGTGACGGTCCTGGTTGAGGTTCAGTATTAACAGGTACATTAAGACCAGATTGGAATGTGGATGACGAAAATTCTGTGGACTCTTGCGACTTGACATTAATTGATTTTGCAATTTGTTTTCCAATTTTTAATTTGTTATCAATGGAGTTTTCTATGTATCCTTCTGCTACATTACTTGACCGCCAACCTCCATGCCTCTTCAAAGTTGTTATGTCTGCTCCTGAGTCGGCAAGTAATGTAGCAGAGGTTCTCCTAAATGCATGTCCGGTGTAAAGATTTGCATCAGGCAAATTTAAGTACTGAGCGATATCTCTCGGCATATTACCAAACTTGTTTAAGCCTATTACCTGGGCAGTGCACCTTCCTCTTTGAAAATTCTGAAAGAAACGGTCACTTTTTCCCTTAGAAGACCGCAGACTCTGATATTTCTTGACTATTTCTGCAAATGGGCCGTCAATAGTGAAGGACCTGGGAATTTTATTTTTTGTATTTGGTATTTTGACAAGAAGTATGTCCCCATGTGTTTCTATATCTTTTACTGATACATTTGTGAGCTCTTCGCGTCTGCATGCGCCACAGACTCCAAATATAAGAGCAACCTATGAACAAAGTTACATATTTATTATATATTGAAAGACAATTGTTTATTTCATTCTATTTTTTTTAACTTCCTACTTTATTTTTAGAGTTAATTTACTTAAATTGTGTACATATTTTATTAGATTTATATTTAACCTTTGTAGCTAGATGTTGCTGATCTGGAGCTTCATTAATAAACGTCTCAATTTGTTCAGCTGTTAGTACCTTCGATTTTTTACACTGAAATCCTGCACTTTGCCTTTTTAAGAAAGCAGTCAATCTGGTGTAAGTTTTTATATCTATGTCATGTTTTAACTTTATAACAGCTTTCAACATAGAATATTTTGACCATAATGTTGATGGCCGATAGGTTTCAGACAGCTCTTGAAAATAGGCCATCAAAATAACTCTTCGTACCAAATTATATATTTATATGCGTTAATGTGTTTAAATAATGTTAGAAGTTATTTCAAAAGGGCGGGCTGATTTGCTTTTAAACTTTTTTTTTCTAGGCATATGCTTGTATCATTCAGCCAAATCAAAGAACGATTTTTAGGAAAGTAAATATTTCATACATAGATACCTAAGACAGAGTAGGCTATAAAATGCAAATTCTTAATATTTTTTCGTCATTTATATATTAATGAATACTTTAAATAAATACTCCTAGTATTCGTAAGCGTTTTTAATTTCATAATTTCCAAGTAAAAAATCTAATATAAAATTACTGCGTTTCGAAAGTATAGTTTGGAACTAAAAAGTAAAAAGCACTAGTTCGAGAAATTGAGCTTCTCGTACGCTACGCAGCCACAAAAAGTATCACTTTTTGAGCAACTGTATTAAAAAGCATATTTACGATATAAATATTACAGGAGGTTGGTTAATGTAAAAAAAAAAAAAACAATAATAATAGCAAAAAGACATTAACAATTTCAAACATTAAAAAATTGACACGTTTTATTAAAAATCAAAATTAGTTTAGTTACTTACACATTGCAACGGTTAGTAGGTATTACTTTTCAGCAGAAAACACATTAAACAAGAATTGTCTATATTGTTCTTTTTTGAGGTTTAGAGCGACCCTGACGTTGGCTTTGTTTTTTTCGACGAAATCATTGGTATTGATGCCTCGTTTCTCACCTGTAAGCAATAAGGTATATTCTATAACTTAATGGAAACATGTGCGAGTTCACAGTAGAGCACTCTGCTATCACAGGACGGCCCGCGAGCTGTGTCGCGTCGAGATCGTGTACATCGTGTGCATTAAATCCTTTTCCCTGAACTACGTCGTATATTTATAAGATTATGATGATTGGAGACTTCATAGTAGTGTTTGTTTTTACGTACCATTCAAAGTAATTTTATTCCTGGAAAAAGTGTATTCATCCACCAGGTCTGGATTGATTGCTATTGCGGCAACCGCAGGGTCAAGGTCTTCCCAGCGATTATTTTTCTTCATTGAAATCTGTTCATATTTATTCATAGCTCTGACCACATCATTGTCGATGGCACCTAATATCTCTTGCCTCCAGTTCTATAAAGGAAAACGGTAGTCACGTAAGGTATTATTTATACTGAATTATGGAGATCAATTTGGCCAATATAAGTAAAGGAATATGCCGAACTAAATACCTAAGGATTTGCACCAAAGTCAAATCTAATTTTAGAAGAGTATGACGAAATGTAAAAAGATTTACGGTAGCCTAGTGGTTCAGGCATGCGGCTGTCAAGCGGCGGTTGTGGGTTCGAATCCCGGCTCGTACCAATGAGTTTTTCGGAACTTATGTACGAAATATATTTACCGTTAGTTTTTCGGTGAAGGAAAACATCGTGAGGAAACCGGTCTAACCCCAATAAGGTCTAGTTTTCCAGCTAGTTGGATGGTCAGATGGCAATCGCTTTCGTAAAACTAGTGCCTTAGCCAAATCTTGGGGTTAGGTGTCAAAGCGGACATCGGGCTTCTTTAGGAGCACATTCGGAAATAACGCTAGAAGGATGATGGTAGAGTTCCAAAACAATGAATGGTTTAGTAAGTATAATGAACAGGCATTCTATGAATTTAAACAGGGCAACGATATCATTGTAGGTGTTGATTTTATTATATTTAATTGTACAAAAATTAACATATTCTGTTAATAAAAGGTAACTGATTTGACTACTTTGTTAAGGGAACGAATGAGACCGATTGATTGTGTGAATGGTTAGATTAAATCATTATCTGTTCAGATCTTTTAGTTACTCCTGCGCCATGCCTCACTTTGATCCAGACTGTAATCGTAAATAGACGTGTCCTAGCTTCCAAGTATAAAATTAAAATCATAATAAAATAAATGAGAATATTTGAATTGCTACTAAGTATTTAATTTAAAATAAATCCTATAGTTTTCAGATTTTTCCCTATACTTATAGTATAAGACGATGTTACTTGCCAAATTTCATAGTTCTAGGTCAACGGAAAGTTTCCTACGAGTATAACTTGAGTAAGTATATGATTTTAATTTCAACTCGATACCCCTCCACGCGTTCCCGTGATAAAGGGTTTGGACAGACAGCCAGACGGACAACAAAGTGCCAGCAAGTAAGGGTTCCGTTTTTTCCTTTCGAGGTACGGAACTCTAAAAAAGACTAAGTAGGTACACATAACAATGAAAACCTTTAGGTACTAACTACATATGTACACCAAAGTTATTAGGTTATAGGTACCATAATAGAGGGAATAGGTATTTATTTTTTCATTCTTCGTAATAAATCGAAAACTATAAATCATAAAAATATTTAAAAAATCTGGTGATGCTTGTGCCAATGAAGTTCTTTCATACGATACTGCACATGACACGGTTAACTCACTTAAAAATTTGGACCCCGTTCCTTGCATAAAGACCCTGTTTATTTTGTGATTTAATTAAAAATGTATAGTTTTCAGATTTTCCCCTGTATTTGTAGTATAAGACGATCTTACTTTCCAAATTTCATAGTTCTAGGTCAAGGGAAACGACCCCTATAAATTTTGATTCCCTTGAGAGTCTCGAAATATACGTTTTTTGCGGCATAAACGGCCCTATCTTTTTTTTACGTTAATTTAGTTCTTTGATTTTTTCACAGCTTCAAGGAATTATAGACTTAAGTATGAAGTTTTAATTTCAACTCGATACCTCCAGCCGTAGTAATCGAACAGTTAGCATGGCATGGTATGCATTTAAGAAATCACTATTCAAAGACGCCCGGGTAAATTCAATGATTACGTTTCTTATCTGTGCCGACAGATTCGTACTTGGGATCGAACACTTATAAGGATGCAATAGCCTGCCCTGATAAGGAATTGTGGAATACAGCTATGGATAGCGAGATTGGATCCTTGAAGGAGAGTAAAGCTTGGATTTTAGAGAAGCTATCTAAGAACTGGAAAGCAATTTCCTGCAAATGGGTTTATAAGGTGAAGCTCAATCCCGGCGGAACAGTCAGTAAGTATAAGGCTCAGTTGTTAGTAAAAGGCTTTCGATAAAAAAAGGGAGAAGACGACGAAAAGCAATCTCTTTATTTTAGAGATAGAGATAGAAATCAGGGAAGGTGGTGATGAGAGAATTCACCAGACAGCCTATGTGAAGATGATTTCTAAGCGGTTTGGAATGCAAGAGTGCAGACCGGTGACTACTACAATAGTAAAAGAAGATGTAGTCCAAAGAAGGTTCAAGTGGAATACTACTTCCTTACTAGCTATAGACAAGTGGTTGGAGCGCTTGCATAGTCGTACCTGATGCTAGGCTCGTACCGAATATTGTGCATGCCGTGAGTGTGGTCTCCAGAAGCCTAGAGAATTGAACTCAAGCAGATTGTGTGAGGCTAAAGCGTATTCTACGCTATGAGGGTCAAACAATAAATGAAAGTTCCAAGAAAATCTAAAACTTAGAAAACTAGAAAGTTATTTATATATTTTATTATATCTTTTCAAAATAGTGTCACTTTAATGCATCCGATGGAATCAATGAGAAAAGCATTTTGCCCACTCGTCCTTAAGGGTCTCTTCGAAGGCCTTTTGAAACGCAGCCACTGCTTCCTCGGCGTCCCCTTCCGGGGCACTATGTCCAAGGGTCAAAAAGTCCAAGGGGTCAATAGGTCCAAGTGTCAAAATGTCCAAAGAGTCAATATGTCCAAGGAGTCAACATGTCCAAAGGTCAAAACATCCAAGTAGTCAATATGTCCAAGGAGTCATTTTGTCCAAAGAGTCGATATGTCCAAGGAATCAACATGTCCAGGGGTCAAAACGTCCAAGGAGTCAATATGCCGAAGGTATCAATATGTCCGATGGTCAAAACGTCCTAAGAGTCAATATGTCCAAGGAGTCATTTTGTCCAAAGAGTCAATATGTCCAAGGAGTCATTTTGTCCATTTTATGATGTAGGTGTCGAAAAAATAAGAATTTTGTTTTTAGCACCATCGTCACAAACCAAAAAACTTATCTTTCAAAATATTAGGGATCCGAACATCTTCTAATCGTTTGAACGTCGAATAGCCGTTCATTGCACGTTTTCTGGCTATGTATAGTGATGGTTTCCTTGACTGAAACGATGGCAGCTTGTTGTAATATTCAGCATCCGGACGACTCAAATGTTCAAATTTGTTCTCAATTTTTTTTTGTGCTGATGAATATTTTTCTGACACTTCCTTTTTGCATTCTTGATATTTTGCAAACAATTCATTTTCCACTTCAAATGGCACATGCAATGGCAATGGTGGGTGACACATGTGTTCATTTTTCCTTAATATTCTGTTCTTGTCACGGTTTATGGTGATAGATAGATGCCGAACATTGGTTACGTTGGGTACACCGCCACGCCATAGTGTACTGCCACCTTTTTTTGTAAAATGTATGTTGTACCAATATCTGTACAGTAATGTCGTTTTACCCTTTTGGTTGGTTGAGAAGGTAAATGTTGCAATTGAATGATGGCCATCATTCTCCTCCATTTTTATCTAGCAATCGATAATCATTACGTTTACTAGATTTGTTGATAGATGTTTGACAACATGTAATCAAATGACAATAACTAATAGTAAATGGCCAGTATTATTGCCTATGTTATCTAAAGAGGATTTATGAACGGCTTTCTATGATAAATCAATCGGTACACATCGAATTTGACGACACATTTAGCCTAGTGGGTCTGTCTATGAGCCAAGTTGTTCCGGGTTCGATCCTCGGTAAGGGCAAATATTTGTGTGATGAGCAAATGAGTTCTATCTATTTATTTAAACTTTTTTGCACAACAAAAATATGTACAAATATCGGACTTAATGCCCCAACGAATGATCTATGTTTATGGTCGTCTAGTACCCATAGTACAAGCTTTGCTTAGTTTGGGACTAAATTGATTTGTGTAAGATGTCCCTCGATATTTGTTTATTATTTTTATAATTTATTTATATCCCCCTGTATTTGTTTATAGTTAATCAAGATGTGATAATTTCAGAAAAAGTTAAGAAAAACAACAATAAAAATAGCATCGTCTGAAAATTTACAACATGCAAAATGCGTAAACAATCTACGAGTAAATATTCATTGCACAAAATCTACATGCACTAAAATGTACACCATGACAAATGTACAGCACGCGCAATATACATACGGGGCAAGCACATAATGAAAAACGTGTAAAAAGAAAAAAAAGCCGGGAAGGTGCAGCCGAAAAAACAAAAAGATTGGACAATTCGATAGTTGACTATGGGTAACCACAATCAGAGATATTGAAACGTGGACAACTTAACGTCTGGTCTTTTTCATCTGTGAAACATATTGACTCCTAATACAAACTGACATAATATTGACTCTTTGGACATTTTGGCTCCTTGGACATATCGACTCCTTGGACGATTTGACCCTTGGACATGTTGACTCCTTGGACATATAGACTCTTTGGACATTTTGACACATGGATATATTTACTAATTGAACATTTTGACACTTGGACATATTGACTTTTTTAGACATTTTGGCTCTTTGGACGTTTTTACCCTTGGACATGTTGACTCCATGGACATATTGTGTCTTTGGACAAATTGACACTTAGATATATTTACTCATTGGACATGTTGACTCCTTGGACATATTGACTTTTTGGACAAAATGACTCCTTGGAAGTATTGACTACTTGGATGTTTTGAACTATGAACATGTTGACTCCCTGGACATATTGACTCTTTGGGCATTTTGACACTTGGACCTATTCACCCCTTGGACTTTTTGACCCTTGGAAATAGTGCCCCGGAAGGCATAAAACGTTTTCCTCGAAGTTTTTATTTTATTTTTGGGAATCAATAAAAATCGCGAGGTCGGGCCTATATGGCGGGTGACCTAGTAATTCCACGCCTGACGTTGCCAAATAGTCGATCGTACGCCTTGCGTTGTTTTACGAGGCGTTGTCGTGGTAAAGGAGGATCCTACTGCGAGGACCTCTCTTCACTTTAGTTGGCAACTCCTCGGAAGGAAACACCCACTGAGCAGACTGTCTATTGGCTTCGGGGTCATAACAGTAATGACAGCATTCGTCAGTCATACGAGGGGCGTTCAATAAATTCTCGGTATGAGAATGAAAACAAAAGAATACTATAGGTGTTTTTTTGAGGTGAAAACTTCTTTAGCGGCGCTGAGCACTTTTTGGGATGGGGAAAAATTGTTAAATACGCGACAGAGTTTTGTGACGTCAGATGTGAAGGAGGTCACTTTTTGCTGCTAGCCGATTCGACTTCATTCAAAACTGAACGCTATTCATAAGAGTATAAAGCCGTTAAACACTTTTTGCAATAGCATTTTCTGCAAATAAAGGGTCTAGCAGGCTAAGCTAACAAGATTGGCCCCCGCAAGCGATTTGGTTGTAATTTGAGGTGCAGTAGTGGCAGGTCCTAAGAAGACTATGCAAAATATCAGCCTTCGATCTTCTTTTGTTTTAGACTTATCCACGAAAATGTCAAAATATCAAGTTAATTTTTAAACGGTTATTTCAGCTAAACCAAGCAAACGAGAGTAACCAAATAAATTCAGAATTAAAGAGCATGAAATGAGGTTCATAATGCATATTTTTAAAGACATTCATATCCTTGAACTTGGATGAAAAAAAATTTTTCGCTTATATTTTTTGCTTTTTCTCGCGGAGGCACAAGTTTACAAAATATCGATATTTTCACGGGTATCCGAGGAGTTAGAAGAAGAATCCAGTAATGAAACAAGTAATTGTAGTACAGATATTGACGATGAGCATTGGCGACCTCTTGATGCCGCTAATGAGAACGAAGTACGCTTTGAAGTCTCAATGCAGCGTGTAGTTTCCACTCACAAATATTGTTGTATTTGTAAGTCTAGCTCAGACCTTCATTTGGTGCCCTTGGAGGTTCACTGCAATGTTTATAAAAGGACCAATATTTATATTCCGCAAGGAAACAGATGTTGTAGATCACATTTGATAGGCAGCGATTTGTATGAAGAAGATTTATCAGCATTGCGTGTTATTTCATCAACAAGTAACGTCACTGATAATGAACTTGGTACATTCATGAGAGCTCTTTCTGATAAAATCGACACATGTTTGTTTGATGCTATAAACAATTCAAGCATAAATGACAAACAGCTGCAAGTATTGACGGGATTAACGTGGGATCAGATTAATGACTTAAAAAATTTGCTGACGTCCATGAGAAACAGTTCTGCTAGAAGTATTCAACAAGCATTGGTTATATTCCTTTTTAAACTCAGAACTGGAAATTCTAACAAGGTGATAGCCAGTGTTTTTGGGATAAAACACGAACAGCAGGTATCAAATATGTGGTTAGAGGTTTTACGAAGCTTCAAAAATGATATTACATTCGGTTACACATCAACGACTCGTGAGGAACTTCTTTGCAACACAACGCATACTGCTCGTCGATTGCTTGGTCTTCGGGATAACCAATTGGCGTTAATTTTTGACGGAACTTACATTCGTCATGAAAAAAGTGAAAATAACGAATACCAACGAAAGGCTTATTCTTGGCTTTGGAGGTGAAGTGGACGGTCGACGAGTCGACGACGGTATATAAAACTCATGCGACCATACTTAGCAGGGTTTATTACTGTACTAAATAACCACGTACAATCGGTATTGTACGACAAACAATAACTTATGTATCTAGGACATAACGACGTATATTTTCTTATGTCACCCTCTTCTGTTCTCATCTGACAGCAGAGGAAAAACATGCCATACAAAACAAGGTGGCTTACCAAGCTTACAAGGAGGTCGCCACACCACCCCCCCACGGAGAAAAATAAATCATCAAATTAATAATAACAAAAATCATCGCGTTTACTAAAGGTTACCTTGCGGCCGGACCGCGTCATCGGTGGCTGGATTCTTTGGGTAGTGGCCCCTGCAGGCGTTTTCGCCGTTTTTTCACTAGGACAAAACTCAGGCAGGCTAGGACAAGTAGGAGATCTATGATGCGTCAATTTAGCCGGCACCGAGGGTTGTACACCGTTGTGTGCTTCAGTGTTGGCATGAAATTCGTTGCCAACCTCAATAAAAGCTGGTTTTACGCGGTCGATGCTTACTACAACTTTCCTGCCCTTGAAGTTAAGGGTCAATGTTTTGCCATCGTTTCAGGCCAAAAAAAGGCACCATTGTGTAAACCTTTTACGGTCTGCACTACAAATGGTTTTCTTGTTAATTTCGCTGGACCATTTTATGGGACACAAAATGATGCTTGTATTATGAGACAGGTGATGGAAGAATCTGATTTTCAATCTTTACTGTAACCGGATGATATTTTTATTGTTGATCGTGGCTTTCGCGATGTTATTACGTACCTCCGCGAAAAGGGTTATAATGTAAAAATGCCTGGCTTGATGGGTAAACGAAAGCAACTCCCCACAGACGAAGCCAATGAGTCTAGGCGAGTAACGAAGTTATGTTGGGTTGTAGAGGCCGTTCATGGTGCTATTAGTCAAAAGTACCGACAATTACATCACACCCTAGACAATAAAATACTAATCAAGGTGAAAACACTCTGCAAAGTAGTGGGATTTTTGCACAACAGGTATGGGAAAAGGCTTGACGTTCGAAGCGATATGGAAAACGAAATAATTGATCGTATAGAAAAAAGAATGCGTGTGTCAAATACATTAAATATTGAAGTGGAAACCAAGAGATGGAGTCGACGCAAAACAACTTTGAAAAATCTAATGGCTTCAGAAGTTATAGATTTTCCACGTTTGACAGTAAACCAACTAAAATTATTCTTTACTGGCACGTATCAATTATCACAAGCTGTATCATACCTGTCAGAATTGCTGGATGATAAAAATAACGTTTGCATTCAATACATAAAAGAAACGCCAAACATAATAAAATGCGATGTCAGGTCTCGCCACAGAAACGCTAAAACATATCGAATTTACATTGACTACGCATCAAATAGTAACCAAATCGAAGGCATACGAAGATATTGCTGTGACTGTCCAAACGGGCTCAGGACAGTTGGATGTTGCTCGCATGTTGCGAGTATTGTTTACTATTTAAGTCATGCCAGGTTTCTTGCTAAAATACTACGACCTTCTGAATTATTATCGAAAATCTGTTCTACAGATGAGACAGTGGTCGTGATTAATCAAAACAGTGATGATGATGACTAAGTAAGTACCAATTATTTAAAGGAGTTTTAATAGGTTTAGTCAATGTGAAATGTTGGCTGATATGCAAATTTTTTCTTTTTGTTTTACCTTAAAGTGTGAACGTATAGAGAATTAATAATAAAACACCACGTATTTATTTCATTAAAAGAGGAATAATGTCCTATTTTAAACTTAAAAGACAGCCGTTAAGTTTATACAATAGTGCACTTAAAAAACTAAGCGGTTATTTGAATGGATAATTATATAATGTACTATTTAGAAGAGGAATCAGAGTTGACTATGATTGCAAAAGTATGTTGTTGTGTGTCTTTATAATTCAAAAACATAAATAAAATTGTAAAAAAACTTAACTTAGATGCATTATATTGTTTTAGATGAAGATTATAAAGTCGAAAATATTTGGGCTCAACATACCAGTACAAATGTGCAAGGAGCTTTTTGTAAAATCCTTGCCTAACATTGAGATTTCCCTTTCGGATGAAAACATTGCCCTTAAAAAAAAATGAGAATATATTGTGGAATGGAATATAGTCATACTTGGGACGATGAAGAGTATAATTTTGTAAATATGGAAGTTGTATTGTTCTGTTTGCTCTACTGAGTTATTTGTTGAAATTGAATGGTAATAAAAAATGATTTATCAACGATTGTCGTCGTATTCTTGTACAGATAGTACGAATAAGCTAAGTCTGTATACGTCAACCTCTATCTAATGTGGCCATCAACCCTCTTTCCGTAGTGTGACAACTAGATTTACCTTTAGAAGGCCTCTACTCATTTGTCACTACAATATAGTAAACATACGTTCGTAAATGTTTTTTTTTGACATGACGCACCATGATTTTTCAAAATCTTTTTAAATGTATACGTAGTTGCCAGTTGTGACTTATTAAGCAATTTTTTTGGTAGTTGTGCCTCCGCGAGAAGTGGCAAAAAATATAAGCGAAAAAAAAAACTATTTTTTTTTTCATCCAAGTTCAAGGATATGAATGTCATTAAAAATATGCATTATGAACCTCATTTCATGCTCTTTAATTCTGAATTTATTTGGTTACTCTCGCTTGCTTGGTTTAGCTGAAATAACCATTTAAAAATTACCTTGATATTTTGACATTTTCGTGGATAAGTCTAAAACAAAAGAAGATCGAAGGCTGATATTATGCATACAGTCTTCTTAGGACCTGCCACTACTGCACCTCAAATTACAACCAAATCGCTTGCGGGGGCCAATCTTGTTAGCTTAGCCTGCTGTCCTTCACCGTTTTGCTAATGAGAAAATTCGAATAGTTCGAATTTGGGCGTTATTCCTAAAGAGATAAAGCTTGGAAAAATATTTACCAACGGCAAAAACAAATTGATATTTTGGTCGCCACCGCCGTCTGATGTTCTTGCAAATTCGAATAGTTCGAATTTAGACGTTATTCCTAAGAACATACCTAAAGCTTTGAAAAATATTTGGCAATGGCAAAAACAAATTGGTTGGCGGCGGCGACGTTGGGGAACGGCGCGGGGCGAGCGGCGGCCGGCGGGCCATCGGCGCCGGCCCGGCGAGCTGCGACGCGTACCACTACCACATCAAACCACACACAGCAATGACTGATTTTTATACTAACATTTTTGAAGTGAAAACTTCTTTAGCGGCGTTGTGCACTTTTTGGTATGCGGAAAAATTGTTAAACTCGCGACACGTCCGTACGTGCGACCGTAAATGGTAAAAGATTCGGGACGAGGCTTGGGGGCGGGGGGGGACCGATGCCGTAGTGGCGATGCGGCGGTAAGCGTTTGGCCGACGCCCGAGACACAATAAGTTCTCACGCGCTAATTTGCAAGTTAAATAGTTTACTTCTGTTGCTACGGTATTCGTCGATTCGAAATGTCAAAATATTCAAGTTTTTACTTCCGCCGGCACTCCCAGAGTGCAACCCGGTCTTTTTATTATTTTTCAATATACTCCCCCCTTTGTTTATGCACTTATAAGATCGGTCAATTAGTTTTTTTATCTTTACTCTCAAAATGCTCCTCCACAAAATCGATTTCCTCGTAGGTTGGTTAGTGGTTGTTGGTTGGTTGTAAGTGTTGGTTGGTTGGTGGTTTTTGATCTTGGGAAACACAAAGAAATCGCTCGGGGCTAGGTCTGGACTATACGGTGGGTGTGTAATGATTTCGAACCCAGATTCCCGAACAGCAGCCTTGGCAATATGAGCAGTATGCACAGGGGCGTTGTCGTGCAGAAGCAGGACTCCCTTGGTTAATTTTTCCCTTCTCTTCTCTTTGATTGCTTCTCTTAATTGGCGTAGAATATTACGAGTATTAAACGTAGTACCTTCCTCTGATATTTACACCCTTTTCTTTATAATCGATCAGAATAAACAAACTTCATAACCAATTATGCTTTATGATGAAAATATTACCTACTTTTGAAAGTATTACATGGCAATATAAAAATCGTTACATCGGTAAAGGCTTCTATTAAAGCAGGTGGTTGAACGCGCGGATCAAATAGGTTTGAAACTCAACCGAGAAAAATCAATTTTGTGCGTTTCAGAATTTCCGCCAAAGGGTTTCTAAAAATGTAAGAAGGAAGATTATCTCTACGCTGGTCCAGAGTTCTCATTGAACCTAGTATATACTTCTTGGTACTAATACTATTGCGACCACATGGATACATTAGTAAAACTATTTTTCATCTCTCCCGTTCTGAAAGTTGAGTTTTCATGGGTATATAGCCGGATGGAAAGTATTTTTTTGTTAATTGGTAAAGTCAGCCACGGAGTCGAAGATAATAAGTATTAAAATAAAAGGTTTTCACAAATCCACAGTCAGCTATAGGTACCTACATTAAACGACGTGTTTATTACGACCTGTAGGTAGATATTAAAATCGTTTTACAGTTGGTTTATTTTTATTCGCAATTACAGAAAATCAATATTCAAAATCATTCCTCTATTCGCCTGCCCGCCATAATGCCATGTCACTTTTTCTTTTTTTACGTTTCGGCATGGCCCTCTAAATTAGTCGCGTCGCGGCCTACTCGATTACACCGGAGATGACGATGCAACGGGGCCACGCCGTTTCGTCGCCTAAATAGTATTATTTGTTGTTTTTAGTTTCGTGACGCATTGGTTTTACTGTAATGTCACGTAAATGTATTTTCTCAAAAATGGCCCGCAAAGTGAACATAACTCGCTACATATTGGAAGGTAAAGTGTAAAGTTTAAGGTCAGATCTAAATTATAAAATAAAAAACATTGCAGGCCGCCTGGAATGTTGTATACAGGGTGCCATGGATCCAACTATTTCATTAACTCTGCTCATTTTAGACTGACAAGAATGTATGAACAGGTGTGTTTTTTTTGGCATAACACAAAGTTGGTCCCATAATAAAAGTTGCGCCTGGAATGTTGTATACAGGGTGCCATGGATCCAACTATTTCATTAACTCTGCTCATTTTAGACTGACAAGAATGTATGAACAGGTGTGTTTTTTTTGGCATAACACAAAGTTGGTCCCATAATAAAAGTTGCTCAGAATCATGGATAGATTCACATTTTGCTATTTTGTATCACGTAAAAGATTGCACCCTGTATAATAGTATTTTGTGCAACTGTTGTATAAGTAGGGTCTTAAAACGCGAGTGGCGTGATTTGCGATGCGATCCTTGGCGAGCATCGCAATTAAAGACGCCACGAGCGTTTTAAGACCAAGTTATACACCGTTGCATACAATACTTTTTCTACGACTAATTCTAAATAAATAGCATTTGACTTTACAGGCAGTAGTTTTTCCGTTGGTTCTAAACTACTCACGCAATTTCTTCAGCGGTGCAGTTATTTTCTTCTTCGTCCATTTAAAAAGGAACGTACACAGTTTTCTTCACTTCACAAACACGAATAAAATCTTAATAAGTTATAAATAACGAATAGTATATTTCGTCTTTTCATTTTGAATTGGAACTTTGGTGGGAAATTAGAAATATGACACATTGACACCTCTTGTTTATGGTCTGTTTTGTTTTTAATTTTCTTGAACTTGCCATCCGAACCAAACTGAATCCGGATCCGAACCGAATCGGATCGGTCTATCTATATTTATAAATAATACCAATAATTGGTAAAATATATATATACATGATCATTTATTTTTATTTTAGTAAATAATTTATGTTCTACAAATGTTTGATAGTGAAACTTTTTGTTTGGAAAAATTTGCTTACGAAGTTGGTACAATTGGCACTACAATATGGCGGCCGATTGAAAAAAAGTTAAGATGATTTGACATCGTGGTAAACAGCGCTTTTATGAAAAATGTATGAACCATAAAAGTACACTAAACAGTGCGTTTATGGGCCATAGAGCATAGAGTTTTTCGACGACTTATTATCGGTGCCATTGTATTTGAGCTAGAGCCTATATAAATGACAGATACCGGTACAGGAGTAGAAAAATTGCTTTATTTGTCGAGTACCAAATTGTTTAAAAAGTAGAAACTGGCATATAAAAGACGGCACAGCTCGTATTCAGCCAATTCAACTCGTATTTTTCTGTTGCAAACACGCCGTTCTTGTATGTCTGTTGTGTGTCAAATAGTTTGCGTTTTTTCTTTTACACTTGCGATTCTGTTTAAAAAAAACGGCGGGATATCGTAAATATTTTCACGTCGTGGAACGATATTTAAAGTTTATATAAATTTAGTATTTTTTATTCCCCCATTTTTGAGAAAAGCACTATATTAGCCTCAGCCGGAATGGCAATTGGAGGCTTCGTATTATAATTAAAAGGACTCGCAAGCTCCTCCGTTTAAACAAATACTCAGCCTGCTATTGCCTCCTTCCCGGCCACGGCAATAATGTACTATTGTCAATAAATAAATAAATAATGTAGCCAGTGCGAAAAAGTTGGAAATTGGATAATACAATTATTTTAATTATTTTATTTATTTATATCTTATTTATTTCATATTCATAACATAAGTAATACATGTAAAATTCTGTACATTTATTTATAGAACTAGCTTCTGCCCGCGACTTCGTCCGCGTGGAACTCTTTTATATATCTCTGTTTCGCCCCCTTAGACGATGATTCCCGGAATACACACACGTTTTTGGTATACACTATCGGCCGTATTCATAAACGTTCTACAAGCCTGTTTTAACAAAAATGCCGTTAAAATTCGTTTGTCCTTATCTGTCACTTTGGCATTTGTGTTCGTAAGAAAGAGACAAAGCACATTTTATGTAGCAGAGGCATTTTAAATTTTATGAATAAGGGGGTATATGTATACAAAAATTCATTTTAATCCGTTTTTGCGTGATTGAGGTCCAAACTTTAGCATCATAGGCTAGCGGCGGCTGCGAGTCGGAAACGATAACGCAGGATAAGCAAAGATGGCAGCGGTCAGTCTTTGGATGGGTGACCGCCTGATGTTTGAGTGGGTGGTTAATATTTAATATAAATGAGCGGGAAAGCACGCTAAGCAGTTGATACCGGCTGCTGTCTATGACAGTAGTCGTTAAGCCGAGTTAGAGGCCTTCGGGCGGCTTAAGAACTCCTAACAGTCGAGGTGCCCACTCACTTGACAAAGGGGGGACAACTGTTACTCGCGTCCGGAGGAGCTACCTACCACAACCCTGCACGTGTCCTCTGGGTGGTATTGAAGAGTGATAAACTTTAAAGGCCAAAAATAATGTATGCCATACGATTAAATAGTTTATGAAGGTTTAGGGTTTAGGTTTAGGTTTAGTCACGATTTTCGCTACGGTGTTAGAATTGTGTTGAAGTTACAACAAAGTGAAAATTTAATTGATAAAATAAGTATAAAGTCAAGGATAATCCTACTAATATTATAAATGCAAAATTTTGGATGGTTGGATGTTTGGATGTTTAGATATTTGGATGTTTGTTACTCAATGACGCTTAAACGGCTCAACCGATTTATATGAAATTTTACATGAAGATAGTGTATAGCCTGGATTAAAATATAAGATAAATTTATCCCGTGTCCACGCAAACGAAGTCGCGTGCGGAAGCTATTATTAAATAAGGGATAAAACTGGCCGAGATGGAGTCAGACTTTCGCAGCGGTAAAACGCGCCGGGTGCCGTTGAACGTGTTAAAAGTCTTAAAACTAACGCAATTTCAGATCTTTGTTACAACGGATATTAACAATAATATATTCATGATTATGAGTCGCAAATTCAATGAAAAAGAAACATTATTAATGCTTGATGTATATAATGATAGCACCATCTAGCGAGCATGATTTTGATACAATTTCACTTTGATAGAGGTCGTTGAAGTTAGTTGTCGATTGGCGCCATCTACCGAGCTTTAGTTTAGTCCAATTTTATATTATGTTTTTGATTTTATTTAGACTAATAAAAATAACATACCAAACCGTATTAAATGAGTTTTATTTGATTCTAAAATTATGAAATAAAAACTAATGTAAAACTGTAAATGTTTCTAAGTATAATGCCGTACAATATTTCCGTAACTTCGCAAACAGAACATTTTATCAGTTCATATTTTAATTATGTTTGGCCCATGTTGGGGTCATGTTGGAGAAACTCGGCATAAATTTAAAACGCTAAGGCTGCATGAATACATTCAAATCCACAACCGTCGATATTGTTATTAATAAAGCTTTGTTTTTTCCGGGGACTGAGTTTTTCTCGGCTGTAATACTACAAAAAATTGATTTCTATTCAAAATTAAACAAAAAACCTGATTGTTTACCAAAAAAAAAACGAAATAAACTGATAGAAAGAAAACAATAAAAACCTTATCGCTGGGGTTCCAACTCACAGCCATCAACAAACCAACCATTGGGTAACCATTGGTCGTCATCGAAGTGTAAGCCTGCCTTTTGCGAGAAAATACGGAAAAAACTAATGTTCTCGAAAATAACACGAAGCTAACCACTTGCTTTAAAAAGGACGCCAGTATATTTGTTTAAAATTAACCTCACTGAATTATTGATTTCTAAATGTTATTATTCTTTAGCTGATTATTTCTCGGACAATTTTTATTAATTTTTTGTAACGTTGACTATTTTTATTTTATTTTTGTTTTATTGATTTTAAGCAATTTGAATTTTATTTTATTTATGGAAATAAAATTATATAATTGACATCCTTATATTTAATATTATAATTTTGTATAACATGTAAACTCAATAACAAATTTGTATGCTTAACGGTTAAACAGGCGCTCCCGCATTGCTTGTACTTAGCATCATATACTTGTCACCTATGTTTACAAATAAATCACTTTGACTTTGGCTAGATCGGTCACTCGGCCCCTTAAACCCAGACTGCAAATTTTATCAGAACGTGATTACAAATATATATAAACAATTTTACATCCCGTGTTTTTTACGTTTTATCTTTATTTTGCTGAAAGTTTGAATAGGGTTCTTTTTAATTTCTAGTCAAGTATATGCTTGCCAATTTTCAAGTCTTTAGCTCATTATATTCAATGGGTTCCCATACAAACTTCAACCCCATTTTTTAACCCTTTTGCACCCTTATCTTTATAATTTTTATAGCCTATTGCGTGGCCGAAGATCCATTGAACGTTTTAGTGAAAGTTGCATATTAATCCATTCGATAGTTTTCCCATGATACCCAGACCAAAACAGACAAATATCCTTTTCGTTGGGCTGTCGTATTAATAAACAGATAGATGGCGCCGCTGTTGCGTAAAGTAAAGACGACTTTATCCAAATATTCTCAAATTTGGCCTGTGGGTCACCGTAACTCAATCAAACTTTTTTATACGTTTAATATGGTATGTTGGAGTTCAGACGCCGACAAAAATCTGGAGAATGACCTTCTAAATGCGTGGAAATAGGTAAAATTTTGCATCGCGCTATTGAAGTTTTTAATGTATGTTGTATAAATACAATTTCCTTCAAGCTCTACTTATTATGTCTCACTGACAACCTCAACGAACTTTCACATTTATTATATGTAGAGATTATACATGTATAACCAAAAACTTAAATTGATACCATTAGATACGTTTTATAAACTTTTCTTAAGTTGGCAGTATGTGCATTTTAATTAAAAAAAAACAATGAAACTTGACAGTAGAAAAAGCGGGATAAATGTTTTTAATTCTAATTACCTACTTATGTTGTTGCAGGTTGTTCTTACCTTTGGCATATGCGAAGCATGTAAGAGCATCGAATTTTCAAAAAACACAGTAAACGATGTCGAAAAACACAATCAAATTATACTAGTTAAACTACGCAATACGAATGACGACATTTTGATTATATTTCTACGTCGAATAGCGACACTAATAGTTCAGTCAGTGCTAGATGGCGACTTAGTATTTATAAAGCGTCCGGAGAACGCGTCGAAGTATGGGAGTTGCCACTCCTTATATTATTTCTTCCATGGTATTTATCACAGCCAGTTTTAACTCATGAAGCTACTGTATGTGGCCGCCATCTATAATCGCTATCATCTATCGCTTTAGAATAAAAATATGTGTGACAATCGTGAAAATTTAAATGAATATATTGAAGGGTGGCCCGTAATTAACATATAACAAAAATTAATTCTATTATAGGTGAATAGAGAGAACGGTGGCCAGTAATTGACGAGTTATCCTGTGCATTTTATTTAGATTTCTTAATTTTTCATTTTGTTTCACGCCATGGCGTTCGCAAGGAGCGGGGTGGGTGTCCGCTCAAGGCCCTGTATTTATTTTAAATGCTAACTAAACGCCTCTAGCAAACTGGCACGGCCTAAGGTGAATTATTTATTACTGCTGGAATTTAAAGAAATGTATATGAATACACCTTTTATAAGTGGATAGAGTTAATTTTTAGTATGAGGTGGCCAGTTATCGAACGGTGGCTGCAGAGTACAAGAGGTTTTAATTACTGAGATTCATGTTGACATTTTAATAAATGTATGTACATGAAAATATATACTCTATTTTATTTCCATATCGTTCGTTATGTTGCTAATCAGGGCTCATTAACTAATACAATTGTGGCAAATACATTCATATTTTTCATTCACGCGGGTGGAGCCGCGGGCACTTCTAGTTACTTACATTATATTTTATTGCTGCATATTGTACTACTTATATTTTACCCTAAAAATAATATTATAGCAAACTGTAACTATATGTTAACCCATCAAAAAATAATCATAACTATAGGATCTATGGTGTCGTAAATTTATATAAAAAAAAACGTATAAATCAACGCCGCGCGCTTAGTCCCCGCCGAAATATATATTTAAGAAATGATTAGTGTTTAAAAAAATATTATTTTAGTTCGTTATCAGTTTTCGAATAAATTCTAATAGTTACGTCGTAATCTTGAATGAAAAAGTAAACGGTAGGACTCTTAATAGGTACCTAATCAACATCTAAAAGTGCTTTTTCTACTCCAGCACTTCTATCTGTCAATTAAATGACAGCGATATCTAAATCAACTTCATCTGAGTAATGGCAATGAAGTATATAACTGCTTTATTTTAAGATTCAAGATCCGTGCAACATGGTTGAAAAAGTTTTGTTTTCGTTTTCAATAATAATAACACACTTTTCAAATTAAAATAATACTTTACTTAGGTATTATTTTATTTTAAGTTTTTTTCAATCAAGATTGAAAAAAACTTAAACGTGTCTCAATTATATTGACACGTCGCAACCAAGAACCCGACTGGTAGGCACTCGTAATGTTTGCTCAGATGGCTCAGCCCGTTAGGCGGGCAGTAGTATGATGTATGAACCTACACGCCTAGCGAGTTCTGTCGGTTTCTGGTGTATTGTTCCATTTTTAGTCTTGTTGCGAAAGTGCAATGATTACAAAATAAAAATAAACACCAATATGCTATCAATTTAATTTAATTTTTGGACATTTATATTTACTTGAACGCAACCACATTTTTCGTAATTGAGAACTGTCTATGCTATCAGTTGATGTTCCGTCTTCGAAATTGAAAAAAAAAATGCTAAAGTGTTAAATGTGGGTTTTAATTGACTTTTCATCACACTTGCTCGAAAAGGGCTTCATAATGCGCAGACATACAGAGCTGTAATAGCCTGTGTTACGCCCACGGGCGTAATGGTTTTTTTCTTAAATTGTATCTGTCACTCATGCGGCAGTTACAGAGCAAAGAGGTTTTATATCAAATACGATGTCTGAAAACGTATTTATAAATAAATTTAAACTTAAAAAAACTACTTAAACATGTTTAACTGAATTATTTACAGATTTAATATGTAGTTATTTAGTGTCTATGTAAAATGTTTTTAAGTGTTTTCAAATCGTGGCTGTATACAGAAGGGTATTTGCCATACGCGCCTCACGTCAAATTCAACAAAATGGACGACTGTCATGTTGAAGTTTTTATTACGATTTGTATTAATTTCATCTAAAATGTATTTGTTTCCTCGCAAATGTGATGAAAAACATTGTGTATAACACGGGCGTAAGAATATTGCAAACGCGAGTCATCAAAAGCCCTCCGCCTTCGGCGTCGGGCTTCTGATAGACTCTTGTTCGCAATATTCCACTTCCGCCCCTCGTTAAACAATGTACCATTATTTTGTGAATATACCAAGAAATAAAATAAATTTTATACTTACATTTTATTTAATTTACCGTACACTCAAGAACAATAACAGTGGTTCACATTGTTTTGATTTATGCTGCTGTGTACAAAATTCTTCATACAAAGTGACCCATTTCCATTGCTCTCGAGTGTGCTATGTATTTGCTGTCATAGAAAAAGTAATGTATGCAACAGCTCATAATTGGTTCTTAAAATCCCTTATTATAGCACTGTTGCATAAACTACTATTAAGCATGCTATGCTTTTTAATAGGTACTTCGCGTAATTTTCTCGTCTCATCTGTTATGATGAATACCGGAAAACGACGAAACATGACATCAAAGTAAATTAATGGTAAGTATCTAATCTATTTTTTGCGTGATAATTTCGTATAACTTATACAACTTTGATCGAACTTAATCAGAAGCACCGATTGCGATTGTAATCTTCGTAAACTCTCGGATGTCAAGGGTACCAATTATATTTAATAAGCATTGGCCACAAATCCTAAACCTACAATTATAATTGCAATCTTCAAAGGGGTAGGGTTAATTAAACCGTGGCTTAAACTAAGTCCCCGGCCCGGGGACATGGAATTCTAAATGGTGCGCACAGACTGATAATGAGATTATGACGAAATGTAAATGTCCAGTAAATAATAGACTTTTCTCATAATGTGGCTCTTATACTTTTTGCTTATTATACAGCATATGCAATCGTCAAATGCAAGATTTATTTCCGTGTTATAAAAAAAAGATAGCGGAATACGAGAAAAAATCCGTGAATATTTTTACACTTTGCATTCCCTGCAAAATCAAATAATTCGTAAACACCTTCATACTAGCTCGTGTAAACATTACAGCTAACTATTTAACCAGTCTGTCAACACTCGCTTATAACACGCTTAATGTTCTGGAGTTACCGACCGATACCAAACCACACCGATTTTGAGGTATTTGTCATGTTCGTTAACGCCGATACGAATATCAAACGCACTAAGATAATTGAATAGGCTAGTTGTATTATGTTTTTGCCATTCAAACACAAGGGATAACATAATTTAATCCAAACGTTGCTCTTAGACACATTGTAACCCAGAGTTTCATATTTTTTGCGACTACTTCAGCTTTGTGCGTGTTTTGAACACGACAAGTTAGCTAAGCGCGCGGTAGGTATTATTTAAATGCCTTGTGGGCTAATGAATACCGTCTCTCACTTCTGATTTTAGCAATAAAAGATACACGGCTCAAAAATAAGAATTGCTTTTTCTATAAATAATAAATGAATTTTATCGTAAATACTTCTCCTACACTCCGTTCCACGAGCGCTAACCGGCCACTCAGCCGTTATTCAAACTTCGCGCCCTAAAGCTATAAGGTCCACATGCTTTACTACTATAGGCAAACCTGGTGGTCGAGTAATCTCCGAAAACTCAGCTAGCCCGTCCGCGTAAGCAGAACATTTTTATTTTTTATTTATTTGACCAAAATATTAAAATAACACAGTAGTGGTACAACATTTTACACCAGCGGAAACCTCAGGGGGTTTATATGCTGATGAGCAGTTCGCTTAGCTAATATATATTAAATTTACTTAACTAGTTAGTACAATTACAATACACTCGTGTTCGGTTCAGCTAACGTGAGATATCTTTTAATGGACGGTATCGACTTGTAGATGTTTAAATATCTATGCTGGAGTTCTTTAGGTAGTTGATTAATTATATAAGAAAGTAGATATCTAACGTTTCTTTTACCCTGCACATGAACAAACTTAGGTTGCTTGAACATGGCTAGCTGCGGTATATTTTGTCTAAGATTATTTTGTCTTGCATTTTTTTCTAGTTGGTCTATATAAGCATATTCTTCCTTTAAGGTACACAACTTTACTTTATTGTATACAGACATTATTTTGCAACTATTAAACAGCTGTTCATAGTTTGGGGAGATTTTTTCCCTTATGATATTATAAATGAATAAATGAAATTATGTTTTTAGGTACAATATTTTTAAGCAATCTAATTATCGTCAAGGTACGTTTTGTAAGTTCTTCCATAACTGCTTAGTCCGTAAGTTATCACTGAGTCTGTCATAGAGTTGTACAAAAGCTTTAGGGTGCAGTAGGGTAAATTATTTTAAAATGTGAATTTTACAAAGTAGCGCTCTTAGCTTCTCGCATACATGCTGTATGTGCGGCCACCGGTTGAATCTATGGTCAATTATTAAACCTACGTAAGTATGTTGCATGACAAGTTCAATCCGCCTTACAGTTGTGCAAGCAGTGGAAGCTGTGCGCGATGATGCAGGGCTCACGGGCTGTCTTGTTGTGGCTAGTATGGATGTGCATAGCTTTTGTTTTTTGGGCATTAAAGACTAGAGTCCCATATCGTGCGACCAGCGGCACAGCAGGTCGCAATTTGCTTGCATTTGCTGTTCTGCCTTTACAATCTCCGTGTCAGCGACTACCAGGCAGGTGTCGTCCGCAAACTGATACACAGAGCCCTCTTCGACCATAGAACACATTTCGTTTACATAAATAAGATATTCACTCGGTCCGATTATTGACCCTACCAATTTGTACAGCTTTGACGCTTGGCTGTGAAGTTCCAGACAAAGATACAGGTAAGTCTTATTTAGTATTACTATCCACCAGGCGCTGATGATAGCGACAATCGGGTAACAAGTTGTTATAACTAAGAAAATCGGAACCGATGATGGGTGTCGCAACGTCAGCGATCACGAAGTTTCAATGGAAATCCCGGCGTAAACCTAAGTCCAAGTGCAAGGAAACATTGGCAGCGCTCAGATTGTCATCGCTAGGTTAGTAGCGACCTGTAAGGAGACGGCGAGGGAAACAGCAGAGATCTGACCCAGTGTCAACTAAGTACTGGTGTTTAGACACTCTAAACTGGACAACTGGACTGACTCTGGATCTGTAACAAAAATTCGGCGGCCGGGACTTATACAATCAGTTGCCGCCTCTACTGATTGCTCGTCGCGTTTCCCTGGTTACTATATTTCCAGCTACACGGGGTTATACACCTGTTTGCCCCTTCATTGTATTTCTTATGGCACCAACATACCTTGGAGCCATCCCTCGATGCGGAAGCACGAGAGCCCGAGCGCAAGCGATGCGAAGACGCAGGGCGCTGACGCGTGCAAGAGGGCCCGATGTTGACCGCTAAGGCAGCGCTACGCTGTAAAAAACTTTCTTGGTGAGAAGACGAAACAGCGGGGGCAGGGGTTGCACAAGGGAATACTTGCTTGGACCCTGCGATCTCCATGACCTCGTCACCTAGTTCAGTCAGCTTGTCTAGGCTAAGTTCAGCCTGGGACGCAAGTATAGCTTGCACTTGTTGTGGAAGTCGGCGTAGCCACAGTTGGCGCAGTATATTCTCGTTAGAAAGCGCGCTGCCAGCAAGTGAGCGCAGGTGACGTAGGAACTAAGAGAAACGTCTATCTCCGAGTTCTAATCAGTTGACGTACCCGCTGCTCTTCAGACTTGACAGGCGTCTATGAGCTCTTCTTTCAGCTTCACGCACTGCTGACCAATGACTGGGGGTCTTGTGATAAGGTCTTCAACTTTGCCAGCCAATGTTTGATCTAGCTGAGTAACGACGTAGTTGAACTTGGTGCTGTCAGCGGTGATACCTGCTATCTGGAACTAGCCTCAACCTGGCCAAACCAAACCACAGGCTTATCAGGCCAAAAAGTTGGTAATTTGACAGAAATTCTGCAAACTTCAGGAACTGGTTGTAGCTGTTGATGAAACGCAGCATTTTCAGCTTCCTAAACTACAATTAACACTTTCGTATTTCACAAACAACTCAAATAATAGTCGTTATTCCATTAAAACTAAGAAGGAAATCTAAAAGTTTGTTTACAAAACAACAATTGACGCAATTTATTTACGTTTGAATCATCGAGATTCTGCCGAGTTGGAGATATTTCTCTTAGAAACTTCTCGTTGATTCATTCAAATCGGTTTTCATTCTCCGACGCCCGTCACTATTTAGTCATCGTCAAGACTTCAATAAATCACGTCGGGACTTCAATAGATCACGTCGGGGTTAGCAATATAGGGTATAAATGTACGGGTGCCAGTATGGGAAAGGCACCCGTTATTGGAGGAGGGCTATGGTATGAGCCTCGTCGGTTGCGGGTTCAGCTTCTTCGTCTTCCTCGGATCTTGACGAAATGAAATGCCAGTTGGATTGGAGATTGGTGTATTGGTTTCCGTCACAATATAAACTTATGAGTGTACTATGGAGCTAAAATATAATATTGTATTTAACATTACTCTCATTACATGTTCACTTTGCTTTGTAGAACGAACCATGTGTCACATGACAGATAAAAATCTAGACATCAATATATTTCATATTTTCAACCAGCCTAACCAGCCTGTTGTGCAACAAGGTGGCCACAAAGTTATAAGTTGCATATTTTCCACAAATAAAAAATGCAATCAATCAATCAAATGCAAATCAATTTAATGCATACGGCTAAAAACATTTCAATGTAGGTAAATACCTATCATCATCATTTTCAGGTTTACCCAACCAGAAAACGAATTATATAATAAAAATGAATAAAAAATGTTTTAAAAATCAATGCAGAAAATAATGCAGCCTTCATGCTCGCATTTTCTTAGACGTCGATGGTCCATCATCTACGAAGCCCTCAAGCTGGGGTGGCATGTCGAGCCCCTCTTCATCAGGATCATGTTCAAAGAGACTGTCCTCGCCTATTTCTGCTTCTACGGCAATCGGCATGTGGGACATACCATCATCCTCGAACGGTTCCGAATTCGAGCAGGACAGGCCGTAGCAGTTGAGGCAAATTGTTGGACATTTTCATACCTACTTTCCGGCAGCTGCACTTCCCTGTACACCCCTTCTTACATCCGCAGGACACAGTGTTAAGGATTTCAGCTGGAGCTGGATCCTTGGTGGTCATGGTAGGGAGCAGGCCAAGGTCCGTCCTCTTCCAGCCCCAGCTGAGAGGATACTTTGGTCTATCATACCAGCCCTAGATTTGGAGGTAGAACCGCAGAATATGTTGGGCGGTGGTTGCATTTGTTGGGGGTAGAGAGGCCAGCATGAAAGTTGGCTTTATGAGGGATTTTGAGAATATCTCGTTGCGGATTTTGTCCAAGGAGGTGAAATTGGCCTTAAGTGAATATAGGGCTGCCAGGAATAGTTGATCTGCTGAAATGAGGTCCTCAGGATCAGCAGCATCTGCATGGTGAAAACCTTGACAGCCTCCTGTAAAGCCGCCGTTTTAAGGAGCTTGACTAACTTCAACTTCCCTTGGCGATAGAATGCAGAGGTTCTATCACACCCACTGATTGCATGTAGGAATAGAAGGTTCTGTTTGACAGCAGAAGAGAAGTTGAAGTACCTGGGAGAGTAGAACGTGTTCCGTGAGGCCCCCTTTCCAGGTTTCATGACGTAAATGTTTGAGGAATCTGGTGCTTTGGCGGTTACTAGGATCAATAGATCGGTGTCCTCAGCGACTATTATGACCGTCGCAAAGTTCTCTGCCGTTTGAATGGCGGTGTTGACGATGAGGGTGTCAGCATCTTCAATAGCTTGTCTCACTTCAAACCCAGACTGTACAAATTTTGCACGCAGCATGGAGATAAGCCGTTCTTTGTTGCTGTGGTTGGACAAAAATTGTTCTTTCGGCATGGTTGCAGCCATCGTTTCAGTGAACACCGCGTTTGCAGAAGAGTGATTGCTGTTGCGGCGAAGACGCCCAGCTGATTTGGTACTCTTTAGAGATGCATCATCAGGGTAAGCGTCGAAAACGATTATTATACTCGCATGGTCGTAGTAGTGCTTAACGTAGTCGACATACAGTGTAGAAGAACAAGTGAACCAATGCCAATGACTCCCATATATTTATCGTGTAAAAAATGAAGGGATAAACAATCTCGCTTAGATACTTTTATTATTAGAAATTTTACACCATGAAATTAATGCTAAGAAGTGCAATCAATAAGTTTGAAATCATTGTAATAAACTTATAATCAACATTCATACTGAATCAGATTTGTTCATCTTAGTAACAAACTTTGAATCAGTTTTGCAACACATATTTCGTTGAAAATGTCGTCTATTAATATTTTGTCCACAATCCTTGGCGTTTTTACAGTATGCAGGCGACAGTAACTGCAATTGTTCTTGAATGATGATGGCGGTGAATCGTAGTTATTCACTAACGCTTTTTTAACCCCCGACGCAAAGAGAGGGGTGTTATAAGTTTAACGTGTATGTCTGTGTATCTGTCTGTGGTATCGTAGCTCCCAAACGGGTGAACCGATTTTCGTTTAGTTTTTTTTTGTCGCTTTCATGAAAATTCTGGTCTTCCGTTTTTGAGATATTGGACTTTGAAATGTAAATGTCGAGAGTTTCTCAACTTTTCTAAGTTGTGGTTATTTAACATAGACCACAGGCATTCAAAAGGGTTTAAATCGAGACTTTGAGCTAGCTATTTCAACAGATGAAAACCCCGTTCAGCCAACCATCTTTTAACAACTTCTGCAGTGTGTTTAGGGTCATGAATCATGTTGAAACGTTATTTCATTGATTAGGAAGGGCATATTCTCCAGTGTTCATATCAACATAGATCTCTTTGTGCATTATCCCATCAATTTTTTGAATAGAACCAGCCCCACATTTTGATTGTAGGTACAATTGGCATGATTTAGTATATAAGAAGTGACCGCTGGAATGGAAGTAAGGCAACATCCGTTGCACTGACTGTAGATGTAACTGCCAATTGCCAGTTCGCTCAGCCTCTATGAACTGCCTTGACAACCCAAGTAGCACAGATAGCTGTATAGTAGCTGAAAAACGGAGTACGAATACGCTTGAGGCTAAATATAAGAGCTGCATAAGGGCTTTATACCCAGCTATACAGCTCTTATTACTCTTAAATGGGCACAAATTTTGGCAGCCTCAAGTTCACATAGCTACTTAAAAGCGTTGTAGCAGCAATTTAACGGAGTTATAAGTGGTAACAGGAGTTATAAAAGCTATATTTTGACTGGGTAAGAGACCACCAGTTACCCTTTATTCAGAAAATGTGTCACATGTACACCCTAATACCGGGAAATGTTGACGTTGGGCTGAATAAAAGAGAATTAATAACATACTTTTACACCTCTGCCTTAAAAGGCAGCTTATATTATTTTAGTAATAGTAAACGAACGCAGAAGTGACATGAAGCAAAAACGTTAACCGCGCAACGACACAAATAGTTATTTTGTATAAGGGTTGTCATATTGCATTTTGTACACGATCTTTTATATATTAATGCGAGATAACTGTTTGGGAATGCAAGTTTATTGACATTATATATATGCATTATTTAAGAAAATTTTAGTGCGCCACGAAAATAATCAGTTTTTGTTTAATTGAATGATATAAATAAAATATGTGTAAAAACAATTTCAGTGGTTTTAACAAAATTATGAGATAAAAAGTTAATAATACGTTATAGGAAGTACTAAACTAATGCTAATTATTAAGAACTCATGCACAAAACTTTATTGTCAACCTTAAAAGTTCGAAAAGTAATCTAACTTTTATAGGTTACATACAATAAAATGGCGGCCAATGTTAAACTGCAACGTGAACCGTTAAAATTGTAATATGCAGCAAACGACTGTTTAATTAGTTATTTGTGGACTGTTAAAGACCCCAAACTCTAATAGAATTGAACATATGAACCTGTAAGCAGCCGTAGATCCTTAAGTGAACCACTATAAAGTCCAAGCCGTTATTTCGATACACTCGTGAACCTCTAAACAGTTATAAGGCATCTTGTGAACGTTTAAACAGCCGCTATGCAGACAGTATGAATGGTAGTATAATAAGGCTGCTAAGTGGTAAACATGTTCAGCGCTAAGCTGTATTATGCGCCACATGTGTTCGATTATACGTCTATAGGTTTCATAATGGTTCACTCGTTCTCCCTTATAATAAGTCAGCGTAATAAAAGCTGCTTTAGCGGTAAACATGTTCAGCGATAAGCTGTATTATGCGCCACATGTGTTGCATTATACGTCTATTGGCTTCATAATAGTTGATTCGTGCTCCCTTAAAAATCAGCGTATTAAAAGCTGCTTAGCGGCAAACATGTTCAGAGATAAGCTGTATTGTGCGCCGCAAGTGTTCCATTGAAAGGTTTGAAAGGTGTCTTTCCAATGAGACTAAGTTATTGTATTGTCGGTGTTTGACAACGGATCCGCGTCGAACCGCTCGGGGCGTAAAAATTTATCCATACTTAATTTGCTAAATAAATTGAGATAATAGTAATCAGATAATGCCCGAAATAATAGGCTTTATTTAGCAAATAGATACATGGTTATATCTACGTATGTTAGTATGATTGACGGATGTCAGATATCCTCCTTCTTTATGGCATTCATTCACCACAATAATAGTTCACTTGTGCTCCCTTAAAAATTCAGCGTAATAAAAGCTGCTTAGCGGCAAACATGTTCGGCGATAAGCTGTATTATAAGCCACGTGTGTTCCAGTATACGTCTATTGGCTTCATAATAGTTCACTCGTGCTCCATTAAAAATTCAGCGTAATAAAAGCTGCTTAGAGGCAAACATGTTCAGCGATAAGTTGTATTACGCCCCACATGTGTTCCAGTATACGTCTATTGGCTTCATAATAGTTCACTTAGGCTCCCTTAAAAAATCAGCGTAATAAAAGCTGCTTAGCGGCAAACATGTTCAGCGATAAGCTGTATTATGCCCCACATGTGTTCCAGTATACGTCTATTGGCTTCATAATAGTTCATTTGTGCTCCCTTAAAAAGTCAGCGTAATAAAAGCTGCTTAGCGGCAAACACGTTCAGCGATAAGCTGTATTATGCGCCACATGTGTTTCAGTATATGTCTATTGGCTTCATAATAGTTCACTTGTGCTCCCTTAAAAATTCAGCGTAATAAAAGCTGCTTAGCGGCAAACATGTTCAGCGATAAGCTGTATTATGAGCCACGTGTGTTCCAGTATACGTCTATTGGCTTCATAATTCACAAACCAACGTTCCATATAAAATTTCTATGGAGATACTTAAAGCGCCGTACCGATTGAGATGAAATTTAGTGCAGAGAAAAGGGGGTGATAATTTGTATGGAGCTACGATATAAACGAGTTCCACGCGGACGGAGTCGCGAGCAGAAGCTAGTATTATATAATCAAAGATATGTACGAGTAGGTACCTATTAGGAATGTTAAATGTTGAGAACATCCTTATGAACTTTAACAAACTAGGTTGTTTTCGTCAAGGCTTATAATAAAACAAATTTGTGTAGGTCACTCAGTAAAAAGGATTAAATTCTTTCATCTTCGATCTTCGATCAACAGTGCAAACAAAGAAACTTAGCTAAAACGTTTCATGATCAAAATCAACACTCGTAGTCAGCTGTTGATCAACAAAAATCATAATATTTGTAACATTAATAACTAAAAAAATTGGGAATCAGAATAGTTTTATGAATAAGTATATAATACAATTTTGAGGTTAGGTTATTGTTTATATTGTTCGCGAGTCCTAATAAAAAAGATTTTAGGTACATACACATTTAATACTCACGTCGAAATGATCTTCACAACAATATAAACTACTCAAGCACGATACATTATCTCTCCTCATCGCCTTACACCACTTTATCCTTATATTTGCACCTTTGGGCATATGAAAATATTTGCAGTTTTAATGTTATTTTCACACATAGGGACAATACAATATTTATAATAAGCTTTTGTGAGCTCTTCCATTACAAGTGAGTGATTAAAGCTTATAAGTTGATCTTATAAGCTTTAATCACTCACATTTTATTAAAAGTGTGAATCAAACACTTGTTGTTAATTTGTTCTTAGTGCACGGTGACGTCACAAATGAGCGCTCCAAAATGGTGGCGTTTTGATCGTCCGAAAATGATAGCAGTTTTAATTATTATTTTTTAGCTTATTTAATAACATTGTGAAAGTGTTGTATTTTTTTCCGGTTATATAATTACTTATAGAATAGATAAAAAAAAAGAAAAAAAAACATGAATATTCCCTATTATAAATAAATAAACAGAATAAAAAGGGGATTTAAATTTTGAAAGAAAAGTAATATTATTCAAGCTGAAGACATTTAACTAGTTACATAACATATTGATTTAAACTTTCACGATTCTCACACATTATTTATACTAAACGGGACTTAATCGCGTATAATTAACTTATTTTATTTACCTCACTGAGGTCTCCCGACGTTTCGGATGTGTTGCAACATCCATGGTCACGGGACAACAGGTGAGTGGGTGAGTTGTCCCGTGACCATGGATGTTCTGTGAACTTCCATTAGAAAACATTAACAAAAACTTATTTGTGCCTTTTCAAATAAGTTTTTGTTAAATTTATCAGAATACAATATTCATTCGACTTAAAACTTTAATTTTTTTTATCAATTAATTTTTAGCTTTTAATTTTATGACTTCAATCAAAAATGTCATCGGTGTTAGTCGACCTTCTTCTAATCGGCCCAATAACTTCTTGTATTTTATGTCAAAGACTTCGTGCCCTTCTATTATTTCTTAATTACCTTTTCAATGTTACTCTTATTTTGTGATCTGTAAGAACTGTTTCTTTTTTTAATTTTTTAATGAAATTGAACAATGATGGTTTCCGGGGTATTTTGACGTTCATGCGATAATGCCACCCTTCTATAGAGTTGGTAGTACGATGTTTTGTTGTGGCACAGCTTATTATTGATGGCTTCATTTTTGGGTACCATCGTGCTTGAAAATATTCGATGAACTTTTGTACCTCCGGCATTTCAGTAGTGTTTAAAATGGTTTACCCTTGTAATCTCGACAAACTTTTAATCGAATTTCAGTTCAAAGTCAACGTTTCGCATTTTTTCATTTGATCGAATATTCATTACTTCGAACATTTAAATTGTCATTGTCCTTTTCTCCCACACGGCACCCCAAATATAACAAATGCTACAAGATCTCAGCACTGCAAGCCTCAAGGTTGGACTCACAATGAACAGAGCGAAAACTCAGTTGATGACCACTGCTCCGTTGATCAACACAGCCACCCTAACGGAATAACCAGAAAATAACCAGAAAGACAGTGATTTAACAGGGATTAAACCTGACTATGAAAATTATGAAACGGATGAACGTTTCTCCAATAGGTAGACCACGGGGTCTCACTTCTACAGCACCATGCCGTGAAATTTACAGCTTTAAGGCGGTGCATTGGAAATTATCGCGTGCTTTGAAACGCCGTTCTGACTAGATTAAGAAACAATAAGGTCTGATTTTCAGATATATGATTCTTGACTATATGATTGTTTATCTGATTTGATAGATAAGTTGGGTCTGTATTTTCCTTTTTTTACTCAGCCTACTCAAACGATACATTATTTTACGACACAATCAAGTTAATACTATATTATTTTATCTCATCTAAAATATCACTTGATGAAATTTAAATAAAACTTCACTAAGATAGGTATTTATCGAAATTTGTCCAAAAAAGTTGGATGTTTGTAAGGAGAACAATACAATTTTAATGTTAGGGATCTGTAACTTCGGTTAAAGACAACGAAACGAATTACAGCGTTTCTTAAAATTCATCCTCTGAGGTTAATATTGGTTGGAAGTTTGTATGACGAACAAGTAATTTTTGAAGTAAGGGAATTCTTAGGTCATTACTCATAATATAATATATGGTAAGCCATTTATTAGTCAATATACATAATCTGACTGCTAGCAGAAAAGTAGGTTAGGTTAAGTTAGAACCACGACTCTTACCTAACCTACATTTCTGGTAGGCCTGGAAGGTTAGAACTGCGATGCTCCCAGAACCGAAAAGAATTCATTTATCCTGCGGATTAATTTGTTAATTCAAAAAGTTTATTTTGGACAAATTAAAAAATGTATTCTCTAACACCGTTAAAAGGGGACGGCGGATGGAGATGGAAATATTTATGAAACTGAGTGAGTGAATAGCTATTGGTGCCCTTGACTATACGAGTACCTGATAGGTTTATTCAGAGTATTTAGTTAGGTATAAATTTAGTATTTATTGTAAAACGAATCTTCTTTTACCTTACAGGTTGTCCTTATTATAAGCATTAGTGGGGCTTGCCGGATTAATGAGCTCACATACATTTCAATTAAAAACATTGAGCACCATTCAGATAAATTACTTATGGTTAACCTACCAAACACGAAAACAAATATGGAAAGAAACTTCGTTATAACTACGTGACGAATATGTGAAAATCGTCGAAAAATATCGAGACTTGCGCCCACGTAATACACCAATTGATCGATATTTTCTACAATATCGCCAAGGAAAGTGTGTTAGGAAACTAGGGCTTCCAAATACCGGACCTTTCGCAAAGACGGTATTATACTCGTAATGCAGGGATCCCGGGATTGGATACAAAAAACTAGGACATTTCAAAATTTAATTTGAAAACAAGCTTTTTAGTAATTTTCTTTGCATATTTGTCAACGAACTACTTCATCAAGACGATTATAACACGATGTCGATGAACTTGCTGTAGTTGCTGTATCTAAATTAAACAAACTAATTTGACAAATGAAAATGTTTGCAAGTATTTTTTTCTGTGCCTAATTGCCTATTCAATGTCTCACAGTTGGGCAATGAAAGCCGTGATTTTCATGACTCCCTACTACGAGCTTCTTCGGCCCAATCGCTGAAGAATGCGTCCAGGTCGTCCCGCCATCTCCGTCTAGGTCGGCCCCGTCTGCGTCGCCTGTTATGTGGCACCAACTTGGTAGCTATATTGGTCCATCTATCTGGATGCATCCGATAGACGTGGCCGGCTCAGTCGACATAATGTATGATAAGTATGCCCCTTGCCCGTCTACCTCGACCCTACGTTTTGAGCTGTTTTGGTCTTCACCTGAGTTTGCAAGAATACAAAAAAAAATTACATATATTTATGTCAATACAAATACTTCGACAAAAAGTTGTTTTATAGATCTGTGTCGATAATTGTGTTTCATATCACCATACTATGCATAAATTAGAAATGAAAGACGTCCTAAAACATAGTGCCGTTATAAGGGTTATCGAAATCAATAAAAGTTAATGAAAAAGTAATTAGTCTTCATTTTGTAAAAGTGAACTATGACTCAACTGGTTGCTAAACTGCCACTGGTTTAATTTTCGCATTTTTTTGCATGAACAGTCAAGATGAAAATTAAAAATTCAATTCTATCACCTCATGAACTCTCTACATGACAATGATGATGATGTAGCTTATAAATATCAATTATTTCACCTTATTATGCAGTTGCGATTATGAACTATCTAAAACATTCGAATTTAAGTGATAAGCAGTCATTATGCAGCGTCAGTAACTGGATGGATTTGTTGTCCGTTTTTCAGATTTCTGGTACTTTGGTACGCACGTCTAGCTGTTGATTTCCAGAGACAATTGCTGGCTTACAAACTTAAGGGAAAAGTCTATCTAGACACTACAAGCGACTAACTCCGGGGTGCAGCCGAGATTTATCGTTTTGATGGATGATACTAAACTTTTTTAGCATATTTCGCGACTTTATAAAAATACCGGGATTTTATTTTAAATACCGGTATTGAAAAACCCCCTAAAAAAGGCGGGATCCCTATAGAAGCCCTATAGGCAACCTATGGGCAGCATTAAAATTGGTGGTTTACCACGACAAATCTCGGAAACTTTTTTCTAACTATAGACTAATAGCCTGTCTGTCTGTCTGTGTGTTTGTAACCTATGATTTTTCTTGTATGCATAATGATATGTTAGACTGCCGCTGCAACCCCATCTCACGCGTTAACTGTGTACCTAACGTATCTAGGCGTCAAAGTAGATGATCACTTTTCTTGTAAGCATCATGTAGATTTTATTTATAGCAAACTCGAGAGTATTATTCGGGAAATTTTATTACTTAAGATTTAAAGTGCCTTTACATATCCTAAAGTATTTATATGTATCCCTAGTTGAATCAATAATTGGTTATGCTCTTGACTGCTATGGATTAACGACTAAAACTAACATAAAAAAATTAGAATTTATGCAAGTAAGATTCCTAAAACTGTTAGTTAATAATAAAACTAAAGATAAGAATAAAAAAGATTATAGAAACTTGTTCAAAATTTGTAATATTCTACCGGTGAGCCTTAAGCATAAATATTTATTAGTATTAAATAACCATGGCAGTCATGAGCACACCCAATTACAATTACACCGTAATGATGTTTGTGAAACCGGGTCGATGTTGGCGGGCAAGTTTGATGTGCCGAGGGTCACTAATTACTACGGCGATAGGTGTCTCCGGAAACGCCTACCCTATATACTCAACAGCCTGCCCTCTGACATCAGGCAGGAAGACAGTAAAGCTAATCTTGGTGAAAAGCTGCGTAGTTACCTTGTCAAACCTATAAAATAATTATTGTACCTATAGACATAGTACTTATAGTTAAATATTATAAATAGAAGAGAGTAGAGACTGCTCGATCCCACAGTCAAACTGTGCAAATGGTTTTGCGGGACCCTGTACTTGTTTATATTGTATTATTGTTTCTTTCTTAATAAATAAATAAATAAAATAAATGTATCGCGGCATTCTTAGGCCTGAAAGAACCAGAACAATACACCGGGCACTGTTTTAGGAGGACGTCAGCCACACTTAGCCGACTCGGGAGCAGATTAAATCACGCTGAAGCGTCACAGATGCTGGAAGTCTAGTACCGTGGCGGACGGGTATATACATAGAAGACTCGATAGAAAACAAGTCCAAAATATGCCAGTTTGAGGAATAACATTAAACCAGTCTTGCTCAGATCCCTGTGTGTCAGATCCATGTCCATCAACATCTGAAGTAAACATATTAGAAACTCATTCGGAATCGCCCGCCGGTCCTTCGCTGTCTCCAACTTTTACCACAGTATTAGAATCAAATGACCAATCTCCTCATAATTTACAAAACAATAGTACTCAAGTAACAAACACTACCACTAGCATAACAGTGCCCAAAAAAAAATGGAACTATTAATATTACCAACTGCGCAGCAATTTAACTTTTAACATAAATGTATGAATAATTTAATAAGGTAGATACTTACATTTTTTTGTAAATGTTTGATGTACCCCTATAATATATAAATTAATAAAATTCTTATCTATATATATAAAAGAAGACTTCCTGACTGATTCATCACCGCACAGCCGAAACTACTAGGACTAGAAACTTGAAATTTACACCAGAACTTCCTTTTATGACGAAGGCAAAGGATAAGACGGGATTTTTGGAAATTCTATCTCTAAGTGGGTTAAATGGGGGAGCAAAGTTTGTATCGGGGAAACATTCTTTTTTGAACTAGAGACTTGAAACTTCGTGGGAAGATTACTTATTAAGATACAAGGAAAGCACTTTCAGCGTTTTAGAAAATTCCACCCCTAAGGGGGTTAAATAGAGGTGCAATGTTTGTATGGGAAAAACATTATTTTTTGAACTAGAGACTTGAAACTTTGTAGAAAAATAACTTATTAGAATACAAAGAAAATAATTTCTGCGTTTTAGAAAATTCCACCCTTAAGGGGGTTAAATAGGGGTGCACAGTTAGTATGGAGGGAACTTTATTTTCTGAGCTAGAAACTTGAATTGAAAGATGACTTATTAGAATAAAAATAAAATCTCTCAGCGTTTTAGAAAATTCCACACAAGGAGGTTTAATAGGGATGCCAAATTTGTATGAGGGAAACTGTTCCTTTTGAGCTAGAAACTTGAAACGTTATAGACAGATTACTTATTTGAATACAAAAAAATAACTTTAAGCGTTTTGGAAAAATCCACCCCCAAAGGGGTTAAAAAGGAGTGAAAAGTTTGTATGGGGGAAACTTTGTTTTTTAGCTATGTAGAGACATACAATTTTGTAGAAAGATTACTAATTAAAATATAAACGAGTACTTCCAATATTTTAGAAACGTCGAAAAAAAAGTGCAAGGTTTGGATGAGAAACACTCTTTATTGGTTTGATCTGAATAAAAAAAAAGTTCTTTCAGCATTTTGGAAAAGTTGCACCCCTAAGGGGGTCAAAGCGGGATTCAAAGTTTATATAGAGACCAAGAAAATGAGATTTGTAACTTCGGTCTTAGCCTGTATGTTAAACGACTACAAAACAGATTTCAGAGTTTTTTGAAATTCATCCTCTATACGGGTTACCCCCTTTAACCCGTATAGGGGATCAAAGTTTGTATGGAGAGCAAGACATTATTAAAGTAAGAGATTTGTAACTTCTGTTATAGACTAATTCAAATTGATTCCATAAGGGGTTAAAAACGTTCATCCCCTAAATGGGTTCTAAGGAGTTGGATGTTTGTACGGGGAACAAGACAATTTTAAAGTAAGGGATTTGTAACTTCGGTTAAAGACTAGCCCCTTTATCTATAAAATTTTAAAAATGTCACTGCTAAATAAAATGTGATTTGTCCCTTTGACAAACGAATTTTAACGCCATTTTCGTCAAAACAGGCTTATAGTTAGGACGTTTATGAATACGGCCGTAGAAAACTAATTACAGCGTTTCTTAAATACATCCTCTAAGGAGGTTAGAAAGGGTTGGAAGTATGTATGAGGAACAAGTACATTTTGAAGTGAGGGAATTCTTAGGTCATAAATACAATAATAGCTTCCGCTCGCAACTTCTTCTGCGTAGACCCGGGATAAAAACTATTCTATATTTTAATCCCGGCTATAATTTATCTTCGTGCAAAGTTTCATACAAATCGGTTGAGCCGTTTAAGCGTGATTGAGTAACAAACATCTAAACATCCACAGTATCCACACTTTCGCATTTATAATATTAGTAGGATGGTCAGCCATCTATTAGTCAAAATACATAATCCGACTGCTAACAGAAAAGTAGATTAGATTAAGTTAGAACCACGACCCTTACAGAACTGAACAGCTACCAGAAATGTAAGTTAGGTTAAGTTAGAACTGCTGCTCTAGTGAAATGAAAAAACGAGTTGCCTTTTTTGGCCGATTTCGTCATTTCACTAAACAGATTCAGAGATTTGATCAAATGACTGATTTTTTCTAGGCAAATGATAAAATGTATTCGCCATTTTAACATCCTGCGTGATTTGATCATATCCCTTAGAGATATGTTCAAATCTCTGTTTTGGCCATTTCCCTGCGACATATACAGAGTGTTTTTTTTAAATGGGACAGTATGGGGAAATCCGAATCTAAAGGAGATAGAGGAAAAGTGTCCAAGGAGACATTAGGTGTTTTTTTATGTAAACAAATTTGGCTCATTAAAATTTTTGGTCAAGCTTGAGTTGTTCTTAAAAAATTATAAAGTTGGTCAATTTTTTTTTTGACGCGGGTCGGCTCTGTTTCATGTAAGGATTATTTCATTGTATGGAAAGAAGAAAATCTGAACAGCAGAAGTTGGTCAAATTTGATAAAAACTAATCTTCATACAATTGCAGTATTCGCCTTTTAATATTGTTACAAGTGCCTAGGCGTGTAAAAAATATTTAAAATTATTCCATTTTTAAATTTCGATAATCGATAAGAGCTCCAGATGATTCAAGAGAAGAACATTTTTTTTAATCTTCGCAAACATCATGGCACGCGATAGTCTTAAAAGTCCGATAAAGTGGCCCCCACGATCGCCCGACTTAACGCCATTAGATTTTTTCTTATGGGGTTACCTTAAGGGTCGAATTTATGAATCCCGATACAACTCCGTACAAGAATTAAAAGATGCTGTTTACAACACTAAACACAATTCACCATAAGTCTCTGTTAAATGCAACTAGAAGTGTCTTGAAGCGTGCTCGTACCTGCATAAGACAAGACGGCGGCCACATCGAACATTTACTCAAGTAATAAACCAACTGTATGAAGATTAGTTTTCATTAAATTTGACCAACTTCTGCTGTTCAGATTTTTTTCTTTCCATACAATGAAATAATCCTTACATGAAACAGAGCCGACCCGCGTCAAAAAAAAAATTGACCAACTTTATAATTTTTTAAGAACCACTCACGCTTGACCAAAAATTTTAATGAGCCAAATTTGTTTACATAAAAAAACGCCTAATGTCTCCTTGGACACTTTTCCTCTATCTCCTTTAGATTTGGATTTCCCCATACTGTCCCATTTAAAAAAAACACTCTGTATAAGTGTAGTCAGCTGAAGAAAAACGTGACTTCCTTTGATAGAAGTCGCCTCAAGTTGAAAGTCACTTGTCTTTTTTTCTCCTTCTTTTCAAATACTTGGACTTAAAAACGGTATTGCGTTTGACCTTCGTCTAACCTGATGGAAAATTAAACCAACCCTTAAGATGGATCACTCTCACCCAGAAGATGCTGGTTCACTCTTACCTTGAAGACATCGAGGCTGGATGATTCCGGGAACATAGACGAGGCCGGAAGAGAATTCCAGATCCATTCTGCACCCATTTGATCTTTTAAATACGAGTAAATTATTCGCACAAAAAGTTCTTCCGTTATGGCCATTGTAGAAATGCCTGTAGAATACTTTTAAGCTACTCGGTAACATATACTCTTAGTTGCTTTTATGTTACATAAATCCAATGTTACGGCCGTGACCATGTAGGGTGTATAATAAGGTAAGCTTTGGTTTGGTTCCTTGACTCCTATTTGATTCAATTAGCGGTAGAAGCAATATGCCTGTAACAAGGGGGTTTGAAGGGGAGATAAGAGGAACAAATTAAGTCTAGTGCATAACTTTATTGAATCTGATTAATGTATTGCTGTAGAGTTATTTATTACATCAAAAGTCAAAATCTATGTACTTGTTGATTTATTGTTTTCTTGATTATGTAGACATTTAGGTATTTCACATTTAACATTTAGTACAGATATAGCAAAGTTGAAATAAACCTGTCATTAGACAAACACATTTCAGTACCATGTTTATAAATGCAATCCCAGCTACCAACCTATTTATCTGTTTTTAAGTGTTAAGTAGATAATTTCACCTAATTAATTCATGGTTTCTTCTTCCAACTGATAACATTATTTAATATAACGTATTAAAAATAGAAATTTCAGTCTGATATCTAGTAAATAACAGCTTTCATCTTGAAGATAATTTCGATATAATTTAGTTTATTATCCAGATTTAAGAAAATAAGTAAGTATTAAGTAGGTATAAATAGGTACTCTGTTACATTCATATTACATAATATTATTAGTAATAAATAAATACTTATAGTTAATTATGGAAATTGTGACTAGGTACATAAATAGTCTACTAAAATTGTTGTCAAGGGTGAATATCCACCAGAGATGTCCGAAGATATTACATAAATTTGACACCTCGAACGCTTGACAGCTAGATGTCAATAATATGCAAAAGCCAGTGGTAATACTGGGCATCCCGCCAAAAAAAAGTGCTATAGTGCTTTCCAAATTGATTAAGTAGGTACTGTAAAATACGTCACCGCATACATTTTATAACCACATTTACAATTTAAGGTTATAAATCATATTGATACTGTCGCCGAATCCAAGCTATATGAAAAACACTATAGTATTTTAGGCACCAATAAAGGGCGTTTTTCACTAGTCTATCGCTGTTTTATATTTTATTCAGTAATTTTTTCGTAGTGCTTGCACTTTGCACTTGAACACCTTGGCAATGAAGTCACGTTCAGATGTTTGAGCACCTTGTATGCCACGATGTACTTATGTGTTGGCGAGAATAAAACCTGACCTGACCTTTCTCGTAATCTCTGGTAATACTGATTGCTATGTAGTACTGCCTACTTAAAAAAATAATGATAACTTGTTTATTAAATAAATAAGTATTTTAAAGGGCATTGGGTAAACCTTGTATGAGAAAAAATGTCATTTTTGTTTGCAGTGGCCAAAGATCTTTTTTTAATAATCTTTTAGAGGACCTCTTAATAAGCATATATATATATAAAATTAAACGCGTTAGTCAATATCCGAGCCGAGACATTTAAGTTTGAAGTATTGTTTATACTTTTCAATATGACCTGTGAAAATATATATTGCAAATATCTAGGCTCCGATGCATTTTAGTGCATTACATTTAATAACAAAATATGCTTGTTTTGAGTAAATCTATCATAATCTACCAGGTTCACGAATGGCCGCTCATCTAAAAAAAAATTACAACATTTTTACCCAAACCCCTTTGGTAAAACAGTAAAATTATATATCACAGAACGCAAGTAACATTGCTACTACGCTAGGCATGTTTATAATACTTATAATAGGACACTTATCAACTACAGTCTGCATTACTTTATGAATTATGAAAAGCAGTGGCGAAGCGTCTACTTATAGAACTGAAATAGAAAACGGTTCCAAACAGCTTGGCAATTTTGAGACATTAGACGCCGCGTCAGTTCCAATAATACATTTATTGATCATATGAAACATTTAATGGGCAAATCTATCTTCTTTAACAACTAACACTTAAAAATAAAAAAGCTAATTGAATAGCTGTACTCTAATAACTATATGTTGAACTATGCTAATTGTAAATATACATTTACTGCAATTTATATGTTTGAATATGTATCTGGTTAATTTCACAATTCAATGCGAGCAACTTTGTCGCCCACTACAGAGTTTTTACACTCAAGGATTATACTAAACGGACATACAGATAAGATTTCCATTAACAATATGTGTGATATATCTTTATTATAATGACATAAAAGCATGACTATTATATACAGGCACCGTATAACACAAATAGGTATTATGAAAACTGTCATCAAATCAATGCAAGATTACTGATACAAAACTTTTACAAATAGCAATAACAAGTTTTCCTGACTTTCATACAACCTTTTAAGCAGAGTCAGGGTTGTGGAATTAAAAATAATTAAAGACCCTTAGATCCTTTTTAAAACAAAATACTTTTAAAGCATATTCTGTGTAGTATGTAGTGTTAAAAAAAAGGAAAGCCTATTTCAAATAATTTATACCGATAAAACCTAACCACAGTTTTGAATGTCTAAAGCCAAACAGATAGCATTTTAACATGTCCTTCCCACTTGACCACATGAACTGCTTAACGATATCAAAAAAGCGGTGGTTACTGCAGCAAAAAACCATGTCGCTGATAATATTTTAGGAGTTCCGTCAATTCCTCAGGATACCACACTTAGCTTTAGTTCCTCATCATTAGTTTCACTTCATAAAACTGCATTTTGATCGAATATGAGTTGCTAGGTCAATGAAATTGCATCGAAATCTGTGAAGAACCTAAATCAAAGAGTTCCATATGTCATTTGTGGTCATCGTCATTAGTTCGACTTCACCAAATTTGTGGTTTCCCAGAGCAGAAAATACCGAAATAGTCATATGCGTGCCGTGCCTATTATATTTGAGGAGCTCCCTCGGTCAGCCTTTGAACAAAAATGAATTATCAAAATGGGACAACATGGTAAAGCATTATCGCTGAACATACATTAAAAAAATCGGCCAAGTACGTGTCGGGCCACCCGCAGTGTAGGGTTCCGTAGTTGCCTGTCTGTCTTAGTTACATCGACACGCGCGCGCCAATTTTATGGTTGCGTCGGCCGAATTTGTACGAAAGTTGGTCTTTCTAAGTACACATTTTAAATTGGTCGACTATTACGCGGTAATTAGTCATGCCTATAGATGAAATAGAGATTAATGTGGCTAAGGCCGTGATATTTTTCCTTTTAAATTCATTATATGTACTACTGCCACGATTTTTTTCACATTCCCAGTAGCAGCCATTTAGCAGGCGGGGGAGGGGGACACACATGACTCTAAAAAAAATTTGGGCTGTAAAGCCCAATATCTCGCAAACGTATCACTAATTTGAAATCGTTTTAAAAAACCCATAATATTTTTGAACAAGCTATCCAACGATACCCCACACTATGGGTTTAACGATATATGGGTTTCATACATCCCCACTTTATAAAAACTCCGATTATTAATCAGACAGAAAAAATTTAAACAAAGTTATGTCACTGTCAAAGTGACATATCAGGGGTTCTGAAAGTACGGGTTGGTCATGCAATATTATTTAAAGTTTACTTTAACAGCAAAATTGAAAATAAATATGATAAATATTTATAAGCAGTATACTCGTACTAGTTACTAGTAAAGCATGGAATTGTATAGTGCATCGGTTCTTAACCTTTTTTCCGTCCACGGACCCCTAGGAAATCAATCACAAATCATTTTTTTCTGTGTAGGGGAGGTACGCCAAAAAAAAATATTTTTCAAGATTTTATTCTTCTGTTCTGTAGGCGTGATGGATTTATATACCCATGCCGAATTACAGTTTTCTAGTGGTAATGGTTACTGAGCTAAGCGGAAGACGGACGGACGGACGGCCAGACGGACATGGCGAAACTATAAGGGTTCCTTGTTGACTACGGAACCCTAAAAAGCAACTGTAGCCGAGTGGTAATAAGACACGCGACTTTCAAACTGGAGGTCACGGTTTGAACTTCGGCTCTAACCGCTGGGTTTTTTCAAAAAACTTATGTACCTATACAGTGGTTGGCTTTTCGGTGAAGGAAAACGTGGTGAGGAAACCGGGCTAGTCCCAATAAATTTCATTTTTCCCTCTCGGTTGGAAGGTTATATATTGCAGTCGCTTTCGTAAAATTAGTGCCTACGTCAAACTTTTGGATTAGGTGCCAGGAGGGATGATGTATATAAAAAAAGCAAACAACAAGACGAACTGAGACCTCTTTCCTTTTAATGAAGTCGGTAAAAAAAAATACATCAGAGAAGAACAAGAAGTTACCAAGCTCCTATAACTTTCTACTTATTATTATACCTATTATTGACAAATAAAAACACACGTTTGCACCTACGTAGTTGGCATTATGTATTGTACCTACCTTTATATAATATTTTTTCGAGACAAGGCAGTGCATCAGACATGCATGTTGTTGTCTTGTTCCGGTTATCATTGCCTATATATATCTGAAACTACTGTATATAAAGTGGGTAGGTACTCTGTCACTCACGTTCTGACAAGTATGCGAGTGCGAAATGATAACCATAATACACCCGCTGATATATCAGAAGATAACAGTCACCACTTAAGTAACAACGTTTTCCAATATATTTAAGTACGTTTGATATTGTAAGTGTGAAGTTCTTAGTAGTTAGGCCCAGAACACACGAGGTGCTTGTGCAACGCGGAGTTGCGCTTTTGCTCGTTTCGAAACATTACTATTGTAATGACGGTGTAGTTGACGAATGTAATGATATAATATCTCTTCACACGGCGCTACAACTACGCCTCATGTGTTCCTTTTTGTTACTAAGTAACTATACCGTATATTTTTTATCGTGTTAAGTTATTACTTTTTTTTTCTAAGCAAGTGATTTTTAAATAGTAAAGTGATATCCCAAGAATTACATAACTACGCCATAAAACTTAGAAATTGTAACTAACTTACAAACCATAGATTCTCAAAAATGCATTAACCATAGGTAAGTACAGTCGCCATCAGATAAATCGGAGCGGCCAAGGTGCTCACAAATATCTGAACACGTCTCTATTGTCGAGGCATTAGCCGCCATATATCTGATGGCGACTGTATATAACATAGCTTGCGAGCCCTAAGACTATATACACTTTCACCCAATCTGATTATTTCCTAGCGGCTTGAGCCTTCAGCCATCTCAATGTGGCTAAGTCTCATACGCTCTTAACCCTGTCAGTTCCTTAGGCATATCTCTAATAATGACATGACTCAAATCAACAATCCTGATTTCGCTAAAAGTAATGACTAATGATCGTGTAACAATTACAATACGTACTCGTATTCTATTCATACTCTGTTTACTGTTTACAAAGCATCCATCAATGTTTGTGTGCAATATTATTTAAAGTTGTGCATATACAGCTAAACAGACAAACGGTACAATTTCAGTTTTCATAAACTAAGCCGCTATAGTGCAACCCACGATGGTTTTATAATATATCTAGCCTGTGAAGTGACATGTAACCCAGTTGATAACGGCGCTATGGTGACGAACCAACATTATATGGCGTTGTATTTAACCCAACCATTATCCTCTTCCTTTAGTTCAACTATGCCCATACAGAGTGACACATAAGACGAAATACAACCACTTTAATATATATTTTTCTAATTCAAAAAAATCTGCTAGAAGTCTTAAGTTTATATTTATTATGTGATATGTGTATTTGTAAATATATTATTCTTGTTGTTGTTTCATAATAATTATAGTACTCGAACTGTTAAATAACCCACCCCTCTATTCAACGGACGGGGGGGCCTTTGTCCAGCATGGTGCAAACGCAAACTCTGTCATCAAAGATACGTGAAGGTCGATCACGTAACGCATTGTGTGTAGCCTTAGAGCATACATACCTGGAGTAGCCTTTCAGTAACTTACCCCTCTGTTGAAAACCTTGCACAATGTGCAAAAAAATATACAAACACAGTTTCACAATCGATTAATGGTCATTCACACAATCGCATCGCAAGAGACAACACGTATGATAAAAATGGACGCATGTGCTGTAAGCACGTGTAATAAACGTTCAACCACTTCAAGCTTAGAAAATTGGTATAAAATTCCATTTGTAAGTAATTTTAGTATTATTGCATTGCTTTAATATTATTTTTATGAAAATATTTTCATGACACGTCAAATTAAACGATTATGTAATCGATTTATAATTCTTTCTTGGATACGTCATGACACTCCCCACGAGACTCCATTTTCATGCTTTGTAAGAAATAACTTAATGGCATTTGAAAAAGAGTCTATAATAACATTAACGTTGATTAATCAAAATTAGTTAAATTTACGCACTCCCCACGAGACTCCGTTTTCAAGCTTTGTAAAAATTTACCTAATTGCGATTGCAATAGAGTTAATAATAATATTTGCAAGGATTATCTAAAATGACAGATCATTGTCACGAGAAGTAGAGATGAGGGTAGTGTCGATAATCAATAATTATCGATAAAGAGTATGATTCACTAAGAACCTGTACAAATTGCCGAGTGAACACAATTTATATAAATGTATACTTTGCAGTTTTCCGAAACCCAGAATTAAAAAAAAAAATGAACCAAGACAACAACGGTGCAGCAGCGGAAAATGCCGAAAATCTAAAACGCAATAAATACTCGTATATGTAGAGATTGTAGAGGCCTCGGCAGAGAGTACAACTTTGTACCATTTGGCGTCGAGACACTCGGTCCGTGGGGTCCCAGTTCGCAAAAGTTATTTGCGGAAATCGCGAAATGTCTGGTCGACGTAACTGGTGACCGAAGAGCTGGCAGCTTTCTCGCGCAATGCATCAGCATTGCAATTCAGCGAGGAAATCCCGCCAGCATCCTCGGTACAAGACCTCGACGGCCTTTTTTAGATTTAACTTAGTTTTTATTTAATTTAGTTAATGTTCATCATCTTGTATTTAAACTTTAGAAAATAAATGAAAAACTTTTCGGAATTAATTGAATGACAAACGTTTATGTCGGGTCCACCTAATTTCCTATAACCCGGGCAAGCTCGTTTTTAACGGTCCAGGCAAAAATCCAGTCTTAAGCGGGAAACCGTCTTGTAATATAATACTACTCGCTACTTTATATGTAAGTAGTTAATTGAAATGTAATTTCTTTAATAAAAATAAATAAACACGTCATATTTTTTTGCGTTATTGTATTTTATAGCCTAACAATTATTTCAGTAACAAATTGAGTCTCAGTATACATTTGTGTAAATATCGATAAAATTATCGAAATTAGTTAACGAATCAAACCTCGCCCTATAGGTTTAGCCGATCACATTGGCATTTTCGTATTCTTAACCCGTGTTTCCACGAAGTTTTTCCATGTGTGATATGTTTGTGTGCATCAAAGTGAGAATGTGTTTTCCTTTTTCATAATGTGTGCGTGTGTAAATATACAGATCGTTTTTGCATTAGTGAGTAATCTTTTGCATGTGTTATTTCTTCACCGGCAAAATTCGGCAGACTTTTTTGTACTCAAATACGACATAAAGGGTACTCCAGGTATGTATGCTCTAAGTGTGTAGCCCGACAAGTTTCTTTTTGACACCTAGCCACGTTGAGGATTTTTAATGGACCTAATTTATTTTACTGACATGGCAGTACTCTTTGAAAACAGACGTTAGAAGTCATCGAATGTCACCGATGTAAAGAGAGGAAGACGAAATACTTCGCGATTGTATAATAAATTACAATAAATATGCCGAAAGCAATCCATAGCGATGTCAGTAAGCTTATTTTGATTATAATTGAATATTTACAGTAAAAAAAGGATGCCGGATTGTCCAGTATTTCTATAAACAATGTCTTTAAATTGGTTGTTGACATGACCGCTACTGACATTTTATAGTGCGGTCGTAGGTATTGATTGAAATGGTTAGTTTGGTTGGATTTAACGAGTAATCTAATTGAAGACGAATATAGAAAAAGGTCCTTTAGTCGGATCCCATGCCGAACGTTTTATAAATTGAGGTCGGCGGTCTTGAAAGCGACTCATCAGAGTCTTCGGAGTCATAATCTGAAAAATACTTAAATATCGAATACGTACATGAGATATGGATATGGATGAATAAGTGATTATTATAAAGCATATAATTTTTACGTTCACCAAACAACACAATGCCAATACACACTGTCCCGACTACACATGACGTATAAACATTATTGCCATATATTATGCGGTTTACAGCGACACACGTCAGGGTCAGGTCAGTGTAAATGAAAATTTTATAATATATGTATAGAGTCAATAATAAACCCTAGTTTTTTTATTAATACAAGTAAAACATAACTAATGTTAACAACTGAGTTTTGCACGCATTATTATTACAAATTCGTCATCAACTGAACCGGAAACAAATATTGTATTACGCCTTATGTTTCGCCTTGTATTAAACTTTATGGTTGACGTCTGGCCACTTTTTTTCAACTGCATTCGTCTAAAAAGAAATGCTTTGTCAATGGCAGTTATCCTTCTGTCAATGTCAGTTGTAAGAATTTGTTAACATGTCGGAAGATTTTTTACTTATGTTATTTTTTTCTTTTATTGGATTATTAACAATCACGAGTTTCATGCCTTTATTACTACGTATGATGCAGTTAATCTAAAGACCATTTCACAATATGGTTTTGAATAGTTTCGGTTCCAAATAACACATTATGTGCATTTTGTCATATCGTGTTTAGTTTAGTCCGAAATTATTAGCAGGAAGTTAAATCTAAAGGCTGATGTTGCAAACGAGCGAATTGTGTGGTGAGTGCAATCTGTTATCCCCGGCTTTACACGAACTGTGAGCGTATGTTCCGATGCACTGAGAGCGCCGTCGCGCCGGGGTCCGAGACGGGCCGCGCGCGGTGGCGCTCCCACGGAGCGGGCTATGTCGACCCCTGACAATACTCGCATAAAAGCACCTTCTTGAAAGCCTGCCGGAATACTTTGTTGAATATCGTGTAGAAAATTGGATTAACCATGGAGCTTGAGTAACCTAGCCACATAACAAAATCGAAAACCCAATGAGGTACGTTTTTCTCCCATCGAGGACAAATAGCTGGTAGCATATTTAGGATAAAAAAAGGCGCCCAGAGTATAACGAATGTGAAAAATACAACTCCTAGGACTTTAGTAGCCTTTTGCTCCAGCCGTAGGATCCGTCCGTGTCGAGAAGAGTTGCGCGATATAACACTTGAATTCCTCGAGTGATGTGTTCTTGGGTTTGCATGGCGGTATGGGCTCGGGTTGGCCGGTTGTGCTCGACATGTCAATGACCTGCGATTCCTCATAGCACGAGCGGGCGGTGCCAATGTTGTTTTGGTTACCCCGAAACTTGAACCTCGTCTTCCGAACCTTCTTTCCTCTTCCCAAGTAACCATAGAAGGCGCACCACGGCTAGACCGTCTCGAGTAGGAAATGGAGGGTTCATCGCTTCTTTGACGTGAAAATCCATTACAGTCATCAATGTCTCCCCCGGGTACAATTACTACTTCGGTGTTGCGCCTTGGCGGAGTAGACTCATTGCCAAAATACGGGCATGTACAAGGAGGCGGCAGCAGTAGACCATCTTCGGAACTACGGGATTTTGTGGCTAAGGCGTTAGGATCGAGAAGGCCTTCATTACCTTCATCGTCGGATGCGCTCCGCGGCCGAGGCGGCAGCGTGCCTGCCTCGACAGCGGCGGACAGCCGGCGACGGTCGCGGTGCATCGACGACGGCGAGCTTGATGAAACGCTTACGGACCCAGACGTGGCAATCCCAGCGCGTTGTGATGCTTGAGCTCTGAACAAAACATGGAATGATAATACATGTTAAATGTAATCCATTATTTATTTTCGCAAGTTATATTACTTTTTATTATACGTAGTGTTTTATAGCTTACGGTTCGTATATTTAATTTAGATTGTTAATGCCTACCAATAATTCCATATCGTGCGCTTATTTTGGTTTCGTGTCTATTGTGTGAAATAGTTATTGGTAAATTATTGAAAGACTTATATTATATTCATTATACATTTACACAGTGTGTTGTGTTATTTATTCACGTTAACCTCAATTTTGTTACATCTTATATTTAAAAGGTTCTAAAAAGGTCCGGCCTCATGAACCGCTTTTTCTTAAAATTGAACTCCATCATAATTTAACATTTAATGTGTGTATAAAGAAACGTTAGACCCAACGAAAGATCAAATTTTAGTAACTCAATACAATATGGTCATTATTATTTGCCTACATTAATTAGGTCGTCTTAACGAATCTTTGTAAGACTGGGCCTTGGATTTTAAGTAGGTACCTATAGTCAGTGATATCTTACTTCCTATTTTTGACACATCTTTATAAAGCATCTCAATAATGTATTTAAAGCTATATCCTCGGAAGCGACTTAGATAACTTTTTTCTTTAATGCTCTAATAATCGTCTTCTCTTGAATGCTGAATTTTTTGTTTGGTATTAGTTTTAACGGTAAAAATTACCCAATAATATTCAATTATACCTTAGCTGGTAATAACATAGCACGGGTATCTTCTACTATGGACTTGGGTGTTATTTTAGACTCTCAATTAAATTTTAACATACAAATTGATAATAAATGTGAGCGAGGTTATAAAAAGTTAGAGATGCTCCTTCGGATCGGACAGCCTTTCAGGCGCGGATACTTATAAACTATTATGCGATGTTCTTGGAGGTGTGATACACTGTCCAAACCTCTTGGAATTGGTTACTTTTAGTTGCCCACATCATCCCTTACATGCTGGCTCTCTATTCCATATCAACTTTGGCATACTTTTTTCAGACGAGTCCCTACTTTTTACCCGCCTGCTGAAGGAGATGAGGGTTATGTTATTATATTAAGTATCTGATCGATATTGATCCTTTTCATCAATCATTGTTAAGTATCAAATTGTTGGTAAAATTTAAGTAATTTTTAGTTCATCCATGAGTGTAATAATTATTTTTCAGATTTCTAACTGAAAAATGTCTACATTAATTTTAGTTTTTTCTGAAGTAGGTATGTACCTAAATCGACGTGAAGTGTGACAGTCTTTTGACTCTTTTATCCCCGATGACTCCCACTCTTTAGGATATATAAATATATAAACTTATGCACTTATTACACTAACTTGTGCTTCTGTTATACACTGATAGTGCGTCGAATACCAGTTTTTTTAAGCTTTTATTTTATAATTAAGTTGTTTTGTTAACATAATTATCATAATATTAGGGCCGATTTTTCTACCGTTGTCGCATTTTGGAAAAGTAGTGTTCAAATACAAATTGATGATTCTGATGAAAAAAATACTTTTTGTATGTCTATTAAGTATTAAGCTGTATAAAAAATATAGAAATCCATAGGTTTATGCTTTAATTCGTCAGATAATTGCATATTAGTGGGATAATCAGCGGGCCGACGTTCCCGGGAGTGACGAAATTGTTAGGATCGAAGGGTAGTGTAAAACTCGAAAACTATTAATTTTATTCCTTGAATTATAATAAACATAGGCCGCAATAATCCTTCTCAAACAAAAAAGTTATTATTTATTAAACAAAATCTTAGAAAAAACAGATTTTCATTTCTACTGAGTTACAATTTGTACAAAATGTACCCTAGTTTTTATTATAATTCAGTGAAATAACCAAGTAAAAACCAAATTTATTTTTAAATACAAAACAAATGTGTAAAGATATCTTTAACAGCCATAAAAAACTGACTAAAGATTGTATTTTTTTTTTTTTTATATTTTAGTCAAAGAAATGTAGGACAATTTCTCAGTGGAACGTAACCGCGTGTTCACACTGCGTCCGTTTCCGTGTCCGGGAGGCATCCGTCTCTTTCGCACTCGGGCGAAACATCGCAAGCGAGAAAAAGAGGGATGCCTCCCGGACACGGAAACGGACGCAGTGTGAACACGCGGTGACGAACGAATAGGGGTGTATCCACAGTGACCCATATTTTGACAAATATCTTATCTATACATATAATAAAGCTGAAGAGGGTCGAAAGTCTGTTCATTGTATGCAGCTACGAGATACACGTGTTACACGCGGACGCAGTCGCGGGCACAAACTAGTACAAACAAAAACAATCAAAACTTCTGTATTCTTGAATTGCTTACCTTCTACAAAAAATGTGTATTTTGATGATTTGTTGCTAAGTTAACGAAATATTATCAGAATCTGTAACCAGAGTTCCATAAGTCACAAAGGTCATCATGATATATTGTAGACTATACCGAAATCGCCTTATGCATGCCCATTATATTTAAGTTCCCTCAACTCCTCTATCTATGCCAAATGTATATGCGGTAGACTACCTTGCAGATATCTGCTTGCCAACAAAAAAATAATTATTGAAATCGGACAACGTGGTAAAGAATTATCACCGACTATATACAACAAAAAGTCGAAACGAGAACCACCTTCATTTTATTGAAGTATAAGTCACGGGAAAAAACTAGTCTTCAAAATTGTTATCCACATTTGTGCCCATAAAACACAGCTTTATTGTTCCAATGAGTGACTTTTCGTTCCAATGAGAAAGATTTTGGAAGGTCACGTTTCGACCTTGCGAAACGAAATTTAGATTATTATCAATACTAAAGAGAATTTAAAGATTATTTTAATACATCAATAAAAAAGATTAATTTGTTAACAAAACTACATATTAAAAACGTACTGAAATATGAAAATTACCCTAGAAAAGTCCGTCACTAAGTGGAATTCACAATATGCACTCAAAAAACCTCCGTAACGAAACCTGCTTTCACCTCTTAATTATCTGACATTATACTAACCAAAAACAAATATGGCCGGCACGGTAAAGGTACCGGAATGTTGCCAAACCAAAAAAAATGCTACTAATTGGTCGGAATAATCAAAATATCATCGAAAAATCAGTTTCACAACAGGATTTTCCACTGAGTTACTTTTTATAGTTAGATTTAAAAACAATTTTTATATTTTAAATAGGTATTAACTGTAAGGAAAGCATTAAAATTATTAAATATGGATACATTTTGAAACCTTATAGGTCGTAAAATCATATTATTACCTTGCAGAAATATGTGAAAATATGCTTGCAATTTTAAATTTCGCGGTAGGACATGAGAAAAACAGCAGTGTTGCTGACTTTAAAATTGAATAATTTAAAAAGTTTTCACTATCTTAAATAAATAACTATTGTTGTATTGATCCCAAACTATCCCTTTATATGTATAATTAAGACGAGGACGAAATTTTGAAACTCTCAAAGGGATTAGACATTAATAAAGGCGCAAGTCCAGATGATATACCTCCGATATTAATTAGGATGTGCGCACCTGCTCTAGTTAAGCCACTTCAAACAATATTTTCAAAATAAATTTCAGAAGGCATGGTTCCAGACTTATGGAAGATTGGAAGAGTTATACCCATACATAAAACTGGCAATAAACAAAATGTCTATAACTACCGACTATACACATACTCTCGTGTTTTAGTAAAGTTTTAGAGTCAATAGTATAAGAGAATCTTTTTTATAACTTTTATCCTATTCTAAGTAACAGCCAACACGGTTTCGTCTCTGGGAGATCTACAACTACAAATCTTTTGCACTATACTAGTTACATTTCTAACGATTCATAAAACTGGCAATAAACAAAATGTCTATAACTACCGACTATACACATACTCTCGTGTTTTAGTAAAGTTTTAGAGTTAATAGTATAAGAGAATCTTTTTTATAACTTTTATCCTATTCTAAGTAACAGCCAACACGGTTTCGTCTCTGGGAGATCTACAACTACAAATCTTTTGCACTATACTAGTTACATTTCTAACGCTTTTAACAAGGCAATTCGATTTATACGGATTTTTCAAAAGCCTTTGAATGTGTCAATCACGACCTTTTAATCAGTTAGCTTGGATCCATTGGCGTTCACGGCACTTTGCTTCGGTGGTTTATATCTTATCTTCAGAATCGGAGCCAGATTGTGGCTGATATGGATATGAGTCTTCTCCTTTTCAACCGTCATCCTGGGGTGCCTCAAGGTTCCAATTTGGGACCCTTGTTATTCATCATATTAATCAATGATTTGTTGAACTCAATATGTTCAGAAGTCCTTGCATAATATGCTGATGATTTGAAAATTTATCGTAAAATTTCTAGCCTACAACACTGTCAACTGTTACAAGCGGATCTTAAAACTGTGGAAAAATGGTACGGATAATAAAACGCCCTTAAATACTGAAAAATGACAGTGTCTTACTTTTACAAAAAATAGGAAATATGTGCCATATGATTATAAAATAGGTGAAGATGAAGTCAGAGATTTTGGTGTCATATATGACAGTCAATTGTCTTTCAGACAGCACTACGACCATATTATAATCCGAGCTAATAAAATGCTTGGTTTTGTCGCTCGCGTTTGTAGGCCGTTTAAACAAGGAAAAACAGTCCTGCATCTGTTCAAATCTCTCGTAAGAAGCATCCTCGAATACAACTCTTCGATATGGAACCCCATTTATTCCATCCACGACCAGAAACTGGAAGCTGTCCAAGCTCGTGCACTTAGATTTGCTTCTATGAAAATGGGTAAAGATCTCTCCCCAGTTACGAAGCTAGACTAGAGTTCTTCAAACTTAATACCTTAAACAATAGGCGAAAACTTGCAGATGTTACACTCTTATTCAAAATTGTAAATTTCCTAGTAGATGCCGATATTATTCATGAATTTAATTTTCTATGTAGTAATAGACCTGTACGCCATCCGCGATTGTTTGCCTGTCCTCTTGCCAATAACAACGTCTCTGCAAATTGCAATTTAGTATCGTGGCGTAATCAGTCTTTTCGATTCAGACGTTACTTCCGTAACTTGACAGGAATCGATAAAATTTATGAATATAATAACTAGTGATGCGCCGAATATTCGGTAAATATTCGGCAGTTTTACCGAATAATTCGACCGAATACCGAACATTGAAAAACATGCCGAATTTACCGAATAATTACCGAATATTCGGCGCATCTCTAGTTATTATATTCATAAATTTTATCGATTCCTGGCAAGTTACGGAAGTATCGTCTGAATCGAAAAGACTGATTACGCCACGATACTAAAATTTAAAAATAAAGATGTGGTACTTACCTATTTTTATGGTGAATTATTATCATAAAATACTCCAGAACTACGACACACAGATAAAAAATAACAATATCAATTTGATTGCATCTTAAAACAGTGTTTTACAGTTTTAAGTACTTGTGAATCCATAATCTTATAACTCGATTTTATTTATAATTTCGACGGGTCATGCGCATTTTCGTTATATGGGTGTTAAGATGTTTTAATTTAATTAGAAACACAAACAGTCGCATAAACATATATATATGGGGTACACATAGAGTACCAACAGACATAATGCTAAAGACCTGGACGATCATTAATGGGCCGATATTTCTATCGTTGTATAGTTGAGTTTTTGTCATGTCCTACCAGTTCCCCAATCATTATAGACCACTTAACTTTTTTGGGGAACGTATTAATATTATTTCAGTTTATTTTATTTATTTAAGGAACAGTTACAACTTAAAAACTAAGCTAACTTATCATCACATGCGTTTACACAAAAATCATACTTGTAAGTTAACGACAACTGTCCACATCACTTACAGAAATATATATTTATGGTAAGTACAAGGATATACAATCTGAGATGATATAATACTGTATGTAATACTACTGCTAATATTTTTAAGGTATTGGATTATTAAAAGCTAAAGTTGCTTTGGCTTTAAATGTATGGAGGTACACTGAAAATAAGTCACATGTTGAGCAAATATCATTAAATGTGCGACACATACGGATAGTGGGACAATTTGCAGAGACGTTGTTATTGGCAAGAGGACAGGCAAACAATCGCGGATGGCGTACAGGTCTATTACTACATAGAAAATTAAATTCATGAATAATATCGGCATCTACTAGGAAATTTACAATTTTGAATAAGAGTGTAACATCTGCAAGTTTTCGCCTATTGTTTAAGGTATTAAGTTTGAAGAACTCTAGTCTAGCTTCGTAACTGGGGAGAGATCTTTACCCATTTTCATAGAAGCAAATCTAAGTGCACGAGCTTGGACAGCTTCCAGTTTCTGGTCGTGGATGGAATAAATGGGGTTCCATATCGAAGAGTTGTATTTGAGGATGCTTCTTACGAGAGATTTGTATAGATGCAGGACTGTTTTTCCGTGTTTAAACGGCCTACTAACGCGAGCGACAAAACCAAGCATTTTATTAGCTCGGATTATAATATGGTCGTAGTGCTGTCTGAAAGACAATTGACTGTCATATATGACACCAAAATCTCTGACTTCATCTTCACCTATTTTATAATCATATGGCACATATTTCCTATTTTTTGTAAAAGTAAGACACTGTCATTTTTCAGTATTTAAGGGCGTTTTATTATCCGTACCATTTTTCCACAGTTTTAAGATCCGCTTGTAACTGTTGACAGTGTTGTAGGCTAGAAATTTTACGATAAATTTTCAAATCATCAGCATATTATGCAAGGACTTCTGAACATATTGAGTTCAACAAATCATTGATTAATATGATGAATAACAAGGGTCCCAAATTGGGGGTCCTTCCACGTAGTCAAACTATTTTGTCCAACTGGTTTGACCACGAGGAATTATGCTTCCTCGTGGTCAAACTAATCGAATCATTCACCCTGTATTAATGTTTCATTGAAAATGTGTATAGTCAACCTTAATTAAAATAAATAAACATAAAATCCCTATCGCACTTTATTCAAAAAATAACCAACATCTATTTCGTAATGAATCAACTCCATTTTACATTTTGTTATGAAATCATCTCTATATATATGTTCACCCCGACGAGGAGATGGCTCTTCACAGAAATTTGTTTCTTTTTCTAACAATGTTTTAAGCAAGCGTTCAACAGTTATTGGATGATGCCTTTTCATTGTTTTATTTAGTTGGGCATTCCAACTCTCTACAACATTATTTGTGCGATGTCTTTGTCCGTATACACACCATTGCTTTATGAACAATTCATTTTTTAGCCACGTATTCTCGAAATATTTATAATATTTTTGAATTTTCTCAGTGTTAGGAGTATCCGATTTAATGTAACACCACCCTTCCGCAATTGTGTCATCGGGAAGTAAAGCGAGTGCTGAACATAGTCCAACAGCTCTGTTTCCATCTTTGCTCTTGATTTTAATTTTTTTTGCATGCTTCCATTGGGAATTTGTGAAATGGTAAAAACACTTTATGATTTGAATGTCGGGAAAAATGGTTGAAATGGCATTGCTCGCAGCAGTTTCGAAGTCAAAATGAATTTTTTTTGGAGACCAATTGGGTATCCTTGACTGTAACATAGAGAACAAGATGGTATACGATTCTTCGGTTTTATCCGTCATTAAAGCGTAAACAACGGGGAGCACGTGCGTTGTTGTTGTCGACGTAGATAGATCAGCATGAATCGTATATAATTGATAGAAAGGATTTGGGCTGCTGAAGAATGTGCCATCCCCAAAAAACTCTTGCAACTGAACCATTCTTTCCCGATTAGTTTCAGAGCATAAAACCATAATCCGACGTGTTTCGTCAACATAATCCGCCAAGAGAAATGATTTCAAGTTATCAGGAACTGTTACCTCTTTGAAGTGTCGGAAGCACGTTTTCTTTTTTCTGTTATACAAATCGGACTTGAGGCTGCCGAAAGACGGCAACGTAACTCGATCTTCAACCGACTTCTTTTTTTCTTTGTATGCATCCGGAATAGGGACGTCACTGTTATCAACTACCTCATTTCTTAGTTCATCAATGACTATATCGATTTCATTTTTTTTGAAATCAGCATTACATGTATGGCTATTGCGTTTTACTACGATTTCATTCTAAGTGAAAAAGAAAATATATTACGAATGAATAAAACGGAATATAGTAGAATTATCGGAGATGAGGAGACATAAGAAATATATGATTGTTTAAAAAAAACACTTATCTTTTTCTCAGATTTAAATTTTTTGGTTTTTCGTACTTTACCCTACCGATCGTCATATAAGAAAAAAGTAAACGTATTTTTTTAAACGCTCATGTATATAGGTTTGATATCCTCAATATTTCATGACTGGAGGTAATAATTTAGTATGGTACCTTCAGAGTAATAGACCCACGACACTTTTCCTTTCTTCGCAGGTTGCAAACCCAGAAAACGTTCTCATTTTTATATGTTCGCCATTTATAGTACTGCCGGCCCTCCAGTAGAAGAACTGTTCCATCTTTACGTTTCACATATTTTAAATCCATTTTTAATTACTAATATAAGAGCCCAACTGACAAGGCTGAGTTAGAATTTAAATAGATATTAATATAACAAGGAAGACAATTTCACGAACGTCGCGTCGCTGAACCTGACATTTGACATTAACTTATTACTTATTACTTATATTATTATCATCTATGACTGTACATACACAAACTGCATGCATACAGCGTGCTGAAAATGTGCAATGTCAATGAAGTTTGACCACGAGGAAGCATAATTCCTCGTAGTCAAACCAGTTGGACAAAATAGTTTGACTACGTGGAAGGACCGCAAATTGGAACCTTGAGGCACCCCAGGATGACGGTTGAAAAGGAGAAGACTCATATCCATATCAGCCACAATCTGGCTCCGATTCTGAAGATAAGATGTAAACCACCGAAGCAAAGTGCCGTGAACGCCAATGGATCCAAGCTAACTGATTAAAAGGTCGTGATTGACACATTCAAAGGCTTTTGAAAAATCCGTATAAATCGAATTGCCTTGTGTTTTAACATTAAAAGCGTTAGAAATGTAACTAGTATAGTGCAAAAGATTTGTAGTTGTAGATCTCCCAGAGACGAAACCGTGTTGGCTGTTACTTAGAATAGGATAAAAGTTATAAAAAAGATTCTCTTATACTATTGACTATAAAACTTTACTAAAACACGAGAGTATGTGTATAGTCGGTAGTTATAGACATTTTATTTATTGCCAGTTTTATGTATGGGTATAACTCTTCCAATCTTCCATAAGTCTGGAACCATGCCGGTATTTTAGTATCGTGGCGTAATCAGTCTTTTCGATTCAGACGATACTTCCGTAACTTGACAGGAATCGATAAAATTTATGAATATAATAACTAGAGATGCGCCGAATATTCGGTAATTATTCGGTAAATTCGGCATGTTTTTCAATGTTCGGTATTCGTTCGAATTATTCGGTAAAACTGCCGAATATTTACCGAATAAACATATGATATTTATCTGATAATAAATAAATCATTAATACTATTTGTACCTCTTAAAAGTTAAGTTATATATTTATTGTTATTAGGCATATAATAAAACAAGAAACTTGGTTTTAGTAAGCTTTATTATTCAGTTTAATCACCATATCACCGTCTGTCACTAATTCACCATCAATAACAATTGCAAATGTTGACATTGACAATGCCAAGGTCGGTCAAATTTCGCACTCAGCGAGCCGCGCGGACCTGCATAAACCTGTTTAGTTTTACCGGATAATTCGGCCGAATATTCGGTTCGGTAAAATCTGAACCGAATGTTCGGCCGAATATTCGTATTCGGCCCATCTCTAATAATAAGCGAAATAAAACATGAAATAAAAGAAATATTGAAACAAAACACGTAACTAAACTAGCTCGCGCCGCCGGGCGAATTCAGTGCGCCCCAACGCGAGGTTTAGTTTAAAGTCGGCTATAAAATCGATTCGATTTTCCATTCGTTAAAAATCGCGAAATATAACAAACTATATGTCTTCTCATCAATCATCATCATAGACATCACATTTGAAGATGTCAAAAATAGGAACTAAAATGTCGTGAACAAGTGAGATTTGAATACACTTTATTTGTAGTGACTATCCGGCCAGCAGCACCTCATTTGACCGTATTTTCCGGTCATAGAAATTAATAATCGCTCAATACAACAAACGATACGTCTTCGCCACCATAGACATCAATTTGAAGGTGTCAAAAATAGGAACTAAAATCTCATGGACAAGTTAAGTTACATTTGAATATAGGTACTTTATTTGTAAGGACTATCCGGCCAGCACCTCATTTGACCGTATTTTCCCAAGTATTCGAACGAACGGAGTCGTAGATTGATCAGAAAAAGATGCCAATACTTGGGAAAATACGGAAAAGTGAGGTGCTGGCCGCATAGTTACAACAAATTACACATCCCGGTGTGCGGCAGGATAGCGGATGGATCTCGGGAATATTTGATACCTTCTAGGTACAGTCACCAGCATTAATATCTGCCACAACAGCAGATATGCTGGTGACTGTACCCCCATGTACAGTCGACGTAATAAATGTTTACACTTTTCCACCTCATTCCAACGCAATAAAGCGAAAAAATCATAGGTAAAATCTTGTGTATCTCGCCTAAAACAAGCTATCTTCAAGTAATAAATTCTTCTAGTAATACTAGACACGAAGTTAGGCATGACCTTCCTTCACCCATCTGTTAAATAGATGAAAAGTATTTTATATGGAAAATAGTAAATTAAAAAATATTTTGTGAATGGGTTGGTTTAAGAAATCCTGGCCGAAAAAAAACAAAATTGACTTGCACATTGCACTCAAATTTTATACTTATCGAAAGTATGAAGATAGAATATATAAACGAATACATTTAATAAAAAGATGAGTTTAAATGACTAGTTGCGACTCACCAGTCACCTGCCAATGTTATAGTTAGGCCAGGAAAAAAATACAACCCATCGTATATACTATACACCTCATACTTTCGAATTCCGATTCGTATAAAACGTGTTAGTTTCGTACAAATAATAAATATCTTCGATCGTAACTGGTAACAAACTTGCGGTTTCGTACGCGGCCGAAGGGGTGCAATGCTTAAAAAAGTCATTTTTGAATTCTTTAACTTCTTTAGCAAATGTGTGCATATTTTTAGACTTTACAGTACATAGGTACCGAATATCTGAAATTCCCGAGGTCCAGCCGCTATCCTGTCGCACCTTTATATGACGAAGTGAGTTGAGTAGCCGCCACTCGGATGGACTTAATGAACTGGTTATATTTTATTTTGTTATTTGAACATGTTATTCCTCAGCAATACACACCTACGAGCTGTTAGTTAGGAGCTAGGAGACTGGAACGTTTTTAACATTTCTACAGTTATAATATATTTTTTAAACCAAGTAAATCGCGAGTAATTGTATTTTCAAATCACACTGAGTAAATTGTAGGCGTGTGGACTAATAACACAAACAATGCTATAACTCTTACATACTATAATTACAACTATACATTTATTTCGGGTTACTCTTTCATTGAGATATCTACTACTGACTTTGAATGTTACGTTTTAAAAGTAGCTAGTTACTAAGATAAAATTTGTTTTTACTAAAATTTTGAAAAAGTTATTATGGTTTGACTTTCTGTAAACTAATAATTGCCAATTAATATATACCCGCTAAATTGTGGTTTAGACGCAGCGGAAGCTTCCAAGCCGCGCGACAGACGCAACATCTCTGCCCCAAACTGATGCAGTGCGGTCATTGCAGACGGGGCGGGCTCGCTGTGGTACACAACACGGACATATATGAGGACTAGAGTCTGGCCAGCGAGTCGTCTCACAAAAAAACAACATATTTCAAAAATAGTAATAATAGCGCCGTGATACAACGTTTAAAGTGATATTTTATTTTATGGGTAAAATTGTTGCCTTATAAAGACTTGGCAAATAACTTGTGACACCACTCGCTGATCAGACTCTGCACAGGTGAACACAGAGCAGCTGCGCGGAGGAATCACATACCTACTCGTAGTACTGCTAAGTAAAGTCAAGGAATTTAAATACCTACCCATTTCGTTGAAATGTCGTTAGACATTCGCAATGCATTAAGGTCGAAACTTCTATTTCAGTAATAGTATTGAAATGTCAAATTGTCAATACATATTTATTTGTCACTTCACATTACAGATAACCTCTTTGCGAAAAGTTATCATTTGCTTTTCTAATTACGAACATGTGTCAGTGTCAATCGAGAACTCTGAAAAATAATTTTCAATTACGTTATTAATTTTTAAAATAAATTACCAGCCGCTAACCGTGATCTATTAAAAGCTAGAAATAGCAGAGTTACACCAGGAAGTGGGGATTGAGGAGATAACACGTTTAAAATTTCAGTTCACCATGTCAACGTAGTTAATCTGGTTGCCTAGTTACTAACATATAATGCTTGCGATATGTCAAAGGAACGTCGTGCTCTAGCTAGCTCTTATGGTGACAATTTGCTGTACAATATTGAGCCTTAGCTGGGTCGGAAATTAAATTCCTTGACTGTACCTACGTGTCAGTAATCAATAAGCAACATAATATATACATGCAACTATTCATAACGCCATAGGTTAAGTTAAAAATACTATTATTACATGAAAAAATATCTAACACCAATCTCTAAATCTAATTTTGAAATAGCGACAAATTTTTGACTTTTTTGTGAAATGAATTATAGCCCCAAATGATGAATTGACGCCACTGGAAATTCTTGGCGATTTACAGTCGAGGAAAATGAAGGTTTGGCACATGTCAACTCTATTTGAATGACGTTAAGGTCCAAAAGTGCTAAAGATTCAATTTCCTCGACTTTACTATATGGGAGTCAAAACCAATACTAAAGTATTCCGCCTCGGATGTTAAGCTCTTGTATCACAATGTACTACATATTAAAACTGCATGCTTTGTTTAACAAATATGTAATATTATATTATGCTTAAGATATCGTCAGGTACCAAACCAATTCCGATGGATAAGATTGACCAAGTTGCAAAGCACACACACGTACCTACGTGTTGCAAAATGCGATCCAAAGAAAATTGTTGACTGCATTCATGTACAATCAAAAATGTAGGATATTAAATCAATCATAATTTACACTCCTGTTCGAACGCGAGGTGAAAATGAAAGTTGATATGTACTGACGCTCGTTTAAAAAGGTTTTCGATTACCCTGCCGTTGATTTACAAATTATAACAAAATGCTACTTGAATTTAGTAGGTACCTACTCCGCCATGCCACATACATGCACACTACTACTTTTCCTTTCTATTTTACCACATATATAAACTACTTTTCGAGAGCCAATGCGTGGGTACGGGTAACTACAGAAAGCCAATCGTTCCTTCCGGTTCATTAAAACCTAAACTCATGTTGCTCTATTACACAATACAACCTAATGTCATAAACACTTATATTCATATACAGGGTGTTTTTCTGAATTTCCTTGAACTTCGGCATATTGCAGAGTCCATTCACCGAAACAAAGTAGCATAATTAGTTTAAAAAAAAAAAAAAAAAAAGATTTTTTTTCGATTTTCATACAAAATAGTTAAATTTAGCATTAACGGTTATTGTACAAGGGTCTTAAGAGTTAATGAAAAGTTAGTGTCAAATGTGATAATGTTCAAATGACATCACATGACATGCACGTCAAAAAACCGTTTACACTGGTTAAAGTTGCATAACTGATTAAATTAAAATGTTGAATATCTTGCTAACAGTAAGAGTTAAGATACTGGTGTCTTGGAGAAATTACCTTTATTTGACCTAAGCTATGCCCCCTTTCAATTAACGGAAATTAGCGGGAACACGTTATATACCTAAATTTAATATCTTTAATTGCGGAACTCGCGAAACGTCTGGTTGACGTAACTGGTGACCGAAGAGCTGGCGGTTTTCTCGCGCAACGCATCAACATTGCAATTCAGCGAGGAAATGCCGCCAGCATCCTCGGTACAATGCCTCGAGGGTTTTTTTATTTATTTAACTTAGTTTTAATTTAATTTAGTTAATGTTAGTTCTCATCTTGTATATACTTTAGAAAATAAATATGTTGTAATCCAAAAATACTTACGTATATTTTAATTTAAAATAACCTAATCTCTAATTACCCCTGTCCCAAAATACCCTAAAACCAAAACGATCTTATCTCGATTGTGTACTACTACCAAGATCACCTAATTTCATAGCGGCTTAGCAGCTGAAGCTCAAATGGTTGTAAAATAGTTCACAGAATATACTAGTCCAAAATGGTATACCTTCATTTGCCCGAATTTCATTTGCCCGAAATTCATTTGCCATCCTATTCACAGGCCATAATTTTGTTTACCATAATTTCATGTGCCATAACTGTTATTTACCATAATATTCATAAGACAGAATTGTTATTTTCCATAATATCATATGCCATAATATCATTTGCCAGAAACTTTATAATCCATTATATTCATATGCAATAAAATCATTTGCCATACCTTTCAATAGCCATACTATATGTAAAACAACAAGTTACTGTGTGAAATGGGTGATATTATGAAAAATAGCTACCAAAACCAGAATCAGCGCACCCCACTGCCACGTGGTCTTATCTGTCCTACCCCTAGAGTATACAAAGCTCGCGGAGATGAATCGAGTTTCTGGCTAGCCCGGGCGGAGGGCGGGAGACTGAGTCCCAGAAACGAAACGCACGAATACACTCAACTCTTACAGCTAAACTATTTAGGTTAAAAAACTTTTATAGACTATGATCATTATAACTCTAAGGCAGGCCGGTGTAAAACCGTGCTACAGTGCCAAAACCGAACATTCGCAACATTCGAACAGCTCGCAGAAATGTAGTTTGGCAAATGAATATTCTATCAAGTAAAATGTGAATGATTCGGGTATACAACATTATGGAAAATAATAATATGTCAAATGAATATTAAGGAAAATGAAACGTTATGGAATATAAAATTCGGGCAAATGAAATTCGGGGAAACGATAGATAACCGTCCAAAATACGCTAATCCCAAAATACACTAGTTAGTCCCAAAATTCGAGACACGGGATAGTTGAAGATGCATCAATGAAAGTAAATAGCTACGATGATTAATATGGTATTAATATATAATTTCGTATAACTTGAGTTTTTTTTGACTCCCATCCCATGTATATGTCTGAAATTTAGGATATTTCTAATGAACCGGAAGGCAATAGTTATGTTCGTCTGTGGGTCGATAATATTTGAGAAGATCCCTCGATTCCATGTGGAAGCTCAACATCAAATCTTCTCTTAAATTTATTTGGGACCTTTCTACATACTATCTACTCACAAAAATCTACTCTACAACTCTCTATCTCTAATCTACTTACAAATAAAAAAAACTTTTCTTCTTCTTGACTGTGACATGAAGACATCGCTAACGTAAACGCGAAGACGAATTCAAAACCTCCTCCTTCAATTGAAGTTGGTTAACATGCAGTTAACCTTCAAGAAAGTTAAATACCTAAACTGGATAAATTTTGGCATTTGAATTTTTCCGCATAGCGCTCTCGACATAGTTTAGAAACGTGGCATGCCATGGAGATACTTTATGTTCCCACAGTTATTGCTGACTATCCCGAACAAACAAGTAAACCAAATATGAAATAATAAGTAACATGGCCAGTGGACGGCAACCGTGATAAAAAACCGGACATTGCCATTTGTTTTACGTACAGTCAGCGTCATATACTTAGTAGCAGCCAAGGTAGCCAAATATTTCGGTACACGTCTTTATTACTGTAAGAATAAGGGTGTGTTACGAAATAATTGGCTACTCTGGCTGCTACTAACTACATGTTCAGAGAACAGAATCACGCGCCTCCCAAGGCGCCTACGTTTGCGACATCAACCTAGTTTAAGTAAATCATAAGATTCCGCACATTTGTAAATAACAAGTATAAAGATCACATATAAGATAACTCTGCACAATTTTCTACAGTTGGCACTTTACACCTACAGTATACTAAGAAAAATATGTAATAGTGTGCTGTAGGCGAACATTGTATATAAAGAATAGAGAGAAATAAATCTAGTTAGTTACCAATTGTCCGTTGGTGTTTTATTACCTAAAACCCTGCACTCTCTCCGGGAGTGTAGGGTCTCACCTTTCAGCATCCTCTCACAGTGGCGAAGACACCTTCAAGCCCTCAATTGATCAACAGAGTCTGTTTGATCTGCTGTGAGAAAATCACCCTCCGCTAAACCCTATTCCTCCACGTAGGTATCCATCTGTTGCCTTAGGTCTCGTGGCAACAGATATCCCTGGCTCCATGTGTACGTGTGTGTAAGGTGTAAGTCGAGGATAGGTTAGGGACTTAGGGACGTAGGATGGTAGGCTCCCTTGCATAAACCCACCCCTTAGTCTTACACAGTCTGTGCAGTCGCACGCTGGATAACAAACCTCCCACCCTAGGGAAATTACTACTTAAACCCGATCCAAGGGTAATTATTACTGAATTCCCATCCTAGGGAAGTTACTACTTAAACCCGATCCAAGGGTAGTTACCTTTACTTATTTGCATTATTTTACACCCCGACCTGGGGTACATTATCCATTTTGCGAGTTGTACATACATACATGACGCTGACTGTACAACAAAGTATTATTCCGGATCATACATATTATTGAACTTTATGAAGTGGATTTGAAATGCTCGCCTTGAGTTTTAAGTAGCAAGCCAAAACTATGGAGGCTGTATTAAGATTTAATGAATTACGACGTTATACAGTAAAACCTGAATAATTGAGATCTCAAGGGCAATTTTATCTAACCAGACCCCGTATCACGCGATAGGTGACAAGATCGAGGGTCCGTCTCGTTCTATTGAACGATGTCAGCCAGTGACGGACACTATCTTGTCACTTATCGCGTGATAAGGCCGTCCATGCTACGGGGTATGTTGTCTCATTTAATAGAGGTTATCAATAATTTATTGTATGGAGGTGCAATTATAACAAAAACTCTAAATTTATACCTAAATCAATGTTTTTATGACATATAGAAAAACTACGAAGTAAATATTATTTGTTTGAATTTTCATTTTAAAGAAAAACAGGCCGTATTTAAGATATTCATATTATTTATAAACTAAGTGTTATTTGAAAATTTGTAGGTTCGGGAAGAGTTTATTTCATGAAAATCGCTATAATAACATAATTTTGTAATAAGTATAGTAATCATATTTGTAAGTAGGTACAACTAGAGCATGGATACCGGTATTCGATAATATCGAAATTTCGATAATATCGGACGAAATTCCGATATTCTATTATCGATATTACATTAATCGAAAACCGGTATTTTCGATATTTTCGATATTCACATTTTTATTATTAATATTAATCTACGCAATGCGTTATAAGAGTCAAAAGGTAGGTGTATCAATTTACTGTGAGTACTGTTATACCAAATACTTTGTTTCCTTTAAAAACAACGTGCGTGATTGTGACACAAGTCACACAATACACAACTCACAAAGACAAAGAGAAGAGACTAACTACATTCTCAAAAAATCATTTTAACTCAGACCATTGTGATTTATAATAGCAATGTAGGTAATTTCTCAATTCAAAGAGTTGATGTTTAATTTAGGCCTAACAGGTTCTTATTTTATTCGTCTATCTATGAGATGAGACTAAGACTCATTTATGAAATTATTTGATTTTGTGATGAAACTGAACTGATTATGCTTTATTATTTAAGTTTGTAAAACTGATTTATTTCTTTTAAGGAGAGATTTTTGTTTTTTTTTTTTTCTATTTGATACTGATTTTATTTGTATTGTATTGTGTCAACTGTTATTTAAGTTTGTGAACCAATTAAGTCTATTATTAGAGTAAGACACTAAATAGTGAGGTTACCTGGGAAACTGATTTTTGGTGGCACTACACTAATTGTATTATTTTTCTAGAAGTCGAAAATTCATTTATTTTTTATTTCACATTTTTTATTCAAGTTTAGTTTATGAGACAAATTTAAATTTTATAGTGTTGGAGTTTGTTACACTGATTTATATTTTATTCCTTTGATTTGTCGTTCGCTGCAAGTATCCCTTGATAAATAAATGTCAATTTTGAATTATAATGCTATTTAATTCGAGTTTCCAGGTTCCTTTTCCTTCCAGTATCGAAAAAATATCGAAATATCGGAAAACCGATATTCAAAATTTTGATATCGGAAAAATACCGGTATTGGAAAAAGGCTCCGATATTCCATGCTCTAGGTACAACGCATTTAAACTATAATCCTTTCTATAGTTTTAAAGCTGATGCCTCGTGACAATTAAAGAGGTCATTTCATTTTAAGATAAAAACAAGTTATTTAACGGCGTTACAATTACTTATTATTACTTACAATTATTACAGAGGTCATTTATAGTATGAAAAAAAGAAAAACCAAGTGATTTAACGGCGTTTTTGAATGATAGAGGTCTTCGATGACTCGTGTCAATTACAGATATCTTCTGATAAAAAAAAACCAAGACGTGATTTAATGACTTTTCAATTATAGAGGTCTTTGACGCCTCGTGTTTCTTTTACAGGGGTCATATTTAAAAAAAAAGTTTAAAATCTAAACGTCAATTATAGAGGTCCCGAAATTTCAATTGTAGAGATATTTTGTGTCAAAGGACCGGGACCAGCCAGTTTGCAATTACCAATTAACCAGGTTTCACTGTATATTATATTTTCATTATGATATGACTACTATGATACTTGTATGAAAAATATTGAAGTAGGTAATTCTTATTGTAATTACTATACTTAGTGACAAACATCCCCTTACAATCTAAAATGTAAATAAAAAAATAACAGGGACCGGAACCGGTTTCCCTAATTAGGGTTTTCCATGGGGTTATTTTAGAAGTTGTAAAACCCTATTCATATTGGTAACCTTATGATAAGGTAACCTTACTGATAGGGTAACCCTATTGATCGAGTTAACTTGGTTTGCCACTAATTTGAAACCCCTATCTCAAGAGGGTTCTCGTATGGTTATCTTATCATAAGGTATAGAATAGGGTTGCCAAATAGAGAGCCTAAAAAGGAGTTTTCCGATGATTGAAAAAAACATTGGAGGTATTACCTAGTATCCTGAAGCCAGAGGTCTCTGGTGTCGAACGGTGGCAACTCGGTGTCGGTGGAGGCGGCCGAGTGTTGGGGCGTGCCCCTGTTCCCGAGGAAGCGGCGCCAGGTGCAGCGGCGATCTACATTGTTACAAAGTTACATTTTAAAATTGATAGCCGAGTTGTCATAATTAACGATTTTATTAGGTAACTCTCAGAGACGATATATTTTCGCAAATAGAGATCCCTTGGGTTAAATTTGGAATAATAATGTAGCAATATATTGTCTAAACTTTCTATTTTACAACCACCTATGTGGTTACTCAATTGACAATGTCCATTAGCCAGCAAAATCTTATTGAAGGTTAATAATCATTATCATAACTGAACAGTCTGTTCAATTGTAGGTACTTTTTAATTCTGTGATTGGGAAGTAGTAGTAGTAGCCAGCCGCCTAAACTGGCCGATAGAAAAATATTAATTTGTTACTTCAATTGTGTCAGGTGATTCTATAAGGGTGAGTATCCACCAGATCTGTGCGAGGTTCCGAGGCGGTGAGCGAGGAAAAATCCACCAACAGCGTGGCTGGCCGCGCTCGCGCTTCGATTCGTATCGGTTATTTTTTTCCTCGCTCACCTCCTCGCAACCTCGCCATGTGATTTGACACAGCAGAAGTTACAAGCGATACAAGTACTACTGAAGAATTTTTCGAACATAGAAACTTAGCGTGTCTGGTAGTATGGAGCACCAGCGGGGCTAGCACAGCTGACGCCGCGCCGCGACACGAGTTGAGAAAGGTCTACCTAATTCTTATTTCTAATTTTCACGATGCGACTGAGATAGGAGAACCTAACTTGCGCGCGAAGCTACTGAGCAACAAGTTGTGCTAGACGTACTGGGGTACACGACACGGCACAAGTTACATACAAGTGTGACGAGCGCCACTATGAAACCTTTACAACACTTCGAGTGGCGTAAACTACCAGGGGCACATGACACAGCAGGAGTTAGGTACAAGAGAGATGAGGACCAGTGGCAATCAAATAGGTAAAATTTAAATTGTAGCAGGCATATCCCCATTGTCATTTTGGCGCGAAACGATTCTTATCTATAGTAACCTCCTGTGAAGGTCTAGTTAAGGATGTACAGCGTATCACACACAATGACGTTTCATATGTACGTTCCATTGAACGTAGTAACAACAAAATTTCATTGATCGCACATCATTAAAATAATTTCAATTGTACAACATTTAGCTAACACGACGAAAGAAGTAGTGCTATTGCACAAATATGACATTTTGTAAAATTTAATTGATTTCATGTATTTTTTTACGTAATCCTGACTTTCCGGTGTTCGAATTTTTTTATGATGATTATTTCGATGACAAACATAGGAACTAAAACAATTATAATTTTGGATATATAGTTATGTGGTATGTCGACAAGCCTATCCCACTATATCATGTCTATTACCAAAAAAATACAGCTGACGTCATCACTTAGGCAGTGGACTTTCTGTACCTTTAGGTACTATAATGATTATTCTGTGTTTGTTGGTACAATCATTCTTATAATTTTTAAGTATAATGTAAACACCAATCGTGCCAGTTGCAAAAAGAAGATGAAAGCATCTTATTTTTTATTAATAACGCGTTTGAGGAGAAGGGCTTATGATGAGTCCTCTTTGATTGACCCGGATGGCCAGCCAGACTGTAAAATTTATATCATGTAATTTAAATAAAACCCGCCATGTTTTAGATACGTAATGAAACTAATGAATGATCGAAAAATAATGAATTGACGGATCATGTCAGTAACAAAAACATAGCGGTTAGCACAGAAGTTCGCGCGAGCTGTGTCGCGTGTTCTGTAAGAAAGAGAGGGATAGTCTAAGTATCTCGTCGCGGTAAAGGTCGCGCGCCGTCTTGTGGTAACCAATGCAATGAATCGTGTCGATAGCAAAGAAGCAAACAATTTGAAGTGGTACCCCACGCACAGTGTCGGGTTCCGTAGTTGCCTATTTGTCTTTGTTACATCGACTTGCGCGCGAAAAATAAACATTGCAATTGCGTCGCCCCAATTTGTACGAATGTTAGCCTTTCCGAGTACTTAATTTTGTTGGTCAACTAATTACTCGTTAACTAGTTATGCGTTTGCCTCTCCGTGATAGTTTTCCTATTAAATTAATTATACGAGTAATGAGTATGTACTACTGCCATGTTTTTGTCGTATACCCAGTCTTAACCACTTAACCGGCAGAGGGCCCGACACTGACTGTAATAAAAATTAGAGCTTTAAAGCCCAATATCACGCAAATGCATCCCTGAATTGAATAATCCTTTTTTAAGACCCATCTTATTTTCCAACGATAGCCCACACTGTAGGTTTACCGAGAAAACAAATACATCCCCACTTAATGGGCAGGGGAGGCAGGGACCGGAACCGGTTTACCTAATCAGGGTTTTGCGTAGGCTTATTTTAGAAGTTGTTTTAAAACCCTATTCATATTGGTAACCTTATGATAAGGTAACCTTATTGATAGGGTAACCCTGGGTGACTGATGTATTACCGAAGTTTTTTTGGCAGATTTTCGATTCCCAAACAATTTTTCCCAAAAACTAATTCGCCAAATAATCAAATATCAAACATCTTTTGCAAGCGAACGTTAAGCAAATATAAGGCATTAATTTAATTTGTCATAGTAAAACAGTCCATTTTGTATATTAATTGTATTTATTTATTTATACACGCACGGAGAGCCAACAGCATGAAATATTACTATACACAAAAATAAATTACAGAGCCAATTACAGGTTCTCAATATAAACATACAACACCTAGAAGATAATACACAAACATAATGATTAGCAAAGACATGTTTAGACATTAATTCATTTAGTCGTCATATGATTTAGGCTTAAGTATGCTACCCCTAACAGAGTTAAATTGTCATCCCTTAAGCAAGCAAAATAAAGGTATAATCATACCTTTCGCTATTCGTCAGCAGGTGGCGTTAGTGTAGCAAATGAATTTATTTATTCCTTAATTAAGGGATTGGTCACACTGGACGCGTTCTGCGGTCTGCGGTCACGTCTCTTATACAAAATTGCAGGGAAGACCTGACCGCAGACCGAAGACTGCAGAATACGTCCAGGAATTGCATATCAGTGTCTCTGCCACTGTTTGAAATGTAATATGTGTAGACCATTTTAACTAAGAATAAAATGCACTTACCTATTTTTATATCTTTGTCATCATCAAAAATCTACGCGGACGAAGTCGCGGGCGGCCGCTAGTCTATATATGTCGCAGGGAAATGGCCAAAACAGAGATTTGAACAAATCTCTAAGGGATATGATCAAATCACGCATATCTGTTTAGTGATTTGATGAAATTCCTGAAACGCGTCAGTGACTTGACGAAACAAACTCGCAGTGAAATGATGAAACGAGTTGACTCTGAAATTTAGATATTTTTTAACTTTGGTCTTAGCCTGTTTATTAAAAGAGTACAAAACAGATTTCAGCGTTATGTTTTCATTCATCCCCTAAGAGTTTAAAGGGGGTTCGAAGTTCGTATAGATCAAGACAATTTTAAAAGTAAAACATTTGTAAGTAATTTCGATTTTAGATGGTGTTTAAAACTAATGAACATATTTGAACAGAGGGGGCTCATAGTTTAAACGGAGAGCAAGATATTTTTAAGGTAAGAGATTTTATACTTAGGTTTTGGACTGTTTGTTTAAAAATTAGAATACGATCCCAGTGTTTATTTTTATTCATAGAGAGATAAACAAGAGAGGGTAAAAAGTTTAAAAGTTTAGAGATTTGTAACTTCGGGTATAGACTGTTTGTTTAAAAACTTGAAAACAAATTAGTTATTTTTTAAATTCATCCCTTAAGGGGGTTCAAAGTTTGTATGGAAAGCAAGACATTTTAAAGGTAAGGTATTCGTAACATCTGTTTTAGACTGTTTGAAAATGATTCCATAAGCGGGTTAAAATATATTCATCCCCTAAAGGGGCTAAAAGGAGTTGGAAGTTTGTACGGGGAACAAGACAATTTTAAAGTAAGGAAACTGTAACTTCGGTTAAATTACAGCGTTTTTTAAAATCATCCTCTAAGGAGGTTAAAAGGGGTTGGAAATATGTATGTGAAAAAGTTACCAAAATAATATTTTGTGTCCTATGATGCATTTATAGTTCAGGAGGTTAATGACAAATATTTATGTCGCATACACAATACTGTTGTTGTATTCCATTACATATTATAGTTTGCACGGTAAGACTAAATTGCTCAGTCCCCCTTACATACCTCGAAATGTTCGCTCCAAGTGAAGCACACTCACACTACCTACAAACCTTAGGGAATAAACAAAATCATTGAACATTAACGTACGCGTAATGTACGTGTGTTTACATTTAGTTGAGCTCCCTGCCGGTTTTCCGTTTCCCTGAGGTTTTACCGTTTCTAAAGTTGCTTGTGACACACCTGGAGTTGCAAGCTACGCATAGGCTACGGTGACCGCCTAACTTCAGGCGAGCCGTGAGCTTGATTGCCACCGGCATCGCATAAATAAACTGGAGAAGTGCGAGTCGGATTCGCCCACCGAGGGTTCCGTACTTAATTACAAATGTAAAGTACATTTGTAATTAAGTACGGAACCCTCGCTGATACGATATTAGGTACTTGCCAAATTTCACAGGTCAATTTTCAGGTCAGCGGGAAGTACCCTAATAACTTTTAATTCCCCGGAGAGTGTCGAAACACGACTACCTATACGTTAGTTGTACACGGCCGTACCTTTCTTTTTCGCTTATACATAGAAGATTGTTTTTTTCCCAGCTACAAATTATATGGTTATAAGTTCAATTCGATTCCCGAGATAAAGGGTCTTGACAGACAATATACAGACAACAAAGTGACCCATAAGGGTTTCGCTTTTCCTTTTGAGGTACGAAACCCTAAAAAAGACATGTAATAAGTAGTGTGTCTACGTGTGGGTTCTAGAAAGAGAAGAAATAGACATAGCGATTTGGGTTTTTTCTCTCGGAAAGCAGTTTATGTAGGTGTTTGGATTGGCGAGTTACTAAAATGAAGTCGGTTCTTTTTAAAGTAAATTATTGAAATGGGCTGAAAATATACCCAATGTTCTCCCGCAGCCGCACCCATTTAACAGCTGCACTACGAGTACGCATCCTCCCCCCGCTCATCTGTACACATTTCACAGGTCCGCAATTCGCATCACACTCTCGCAACGCTCACCTCACATTTCACACTTCCGTTACGCTTTCTCGCTTCGCTCAGCTTCCTCGCAAATCTATGGTGGACACGGTCACACCGTTTCACAGCTTCGCTACGCATCCTAATTACTTGCGGGTTCGACCTGTCTCCATTCCCCCCATCCAAATCTATAGCAAGTTAATTGCTGGTACCTACACAACATGAGGGTTTTTCACTAAACGGCGCAACCACGAGAAACCTAGCTACTTTTAAGGTTCTGTATCAAGTTGAAATTGACATCACGTACTCAAATCTCCAGTCCCGTGAAGCTGTGAAAAAACAAACTGTTAAATTAACGCAATCAACTTCTATGGCCGTTAATGCCGCATATTTGTATGCCCAAAAAGCATGAATCTATACCGACATTAAGGGTATGGACTTTAGAAGGGATTGAAGTCATATTGAAAAAAAAAATACCGAGCCAACAACATTACTTCTGTGTGGCTGCGGCATTTGTATCAGGACCCAATTGTTTTTCTGGGTCTGTACGGAGTTATGGATGCAACAATGTACATACACCTAACAGCTGAGAAATTTTAGTTGGCCTATGCATCTTTATTGGTATAATAGCTTATCCTTTATGCACGCTCCCGGAGAGACAGACTATTGTGCCCTACTACAGGAAAACATGGTTTCGATGTACAAGAAAAAAAAAACAAAAGTAAGTACAGAGTATAATAGTAAACGAAACGCTTATTTTCCCGCCAATAAACTAACGATCTTGGTTTTCAACCACAAAATTCGGCTAGAAATTAAATATAATCGTTCACCTGCCAATCACTTAGGATCGAATCAATATATTTAATTTAAATTATATCTATCTTTTAAATTAAATAGTCAGTCCAAAATTAAAAGTGAAGGGTCCAATTTTTCAAACGCTAGAATTGAATACGAGTGGTCAATACCACTCGTTAGGGTTCCGTAGCCAAATGGCAAAAACCGGAACTCCTTTGGATTCGTCATGTCTGTCTGTCTGTCTGTCCGTCCGTATGTCACAGCCACTTTTTTCCGAAACTATAAGAACTCTACTGTAGAAACTTGGTAAGTAGATGTATTCTGTGAATCGCATTAAGATTTTCACACAAAAATAGAAAAAAAAAAATTGGGTTATCCCCATACTTAGTACTGAAACTCAATTTTTTTTTCGTCTTCAAAAATGATATTGAGGTTTTTAATATCATTTTTTTCTAAACTGAATAGTTTGCGCGAAAGACACTTCCAAAGTGGTAAAATGTGTCCCCCCCCCCTCCTGTAGGTAACTTCTAAAATAAGACAATGATAAAACTAAAAAAAATATATGATGTAGGTACCATGCAATCTTCCGCCGAAAATTGGTTTAAACGAGATCTAGTAAGTAGTTTTTTTTAATACGTCATAAATCGTAAACCGCCATTTACCTTCCATTCAATCAACCCAAATATATATATATATAAAATAAATATAAAAACCCTTAATACGGAACACTTCATGGGCGAGTCCGACTCGTACTTGGCCGCTTTTTTTTTCTATTTTCTATCGCTCGTATTTCAAAAATAGCATTTCATCGTTTCGACGAGTTTAAATATATATATAAATCAGGCAACTAATTAATTGCTGGTAAGTTATGTATGTCTATGGAAGTTTATTTTCTCCTATATATACAAAATTCAAGCCATATGAAGTTATTACCTTGATGCCAAAGAATGGACGTCCATTGCGATAACAATTGTACTAGAGTTATTTCAAAATATGTTCTATCGTCTTGTAAGAAACATCTGGGGTATTGCGTACTTACAGCGTCACGAATTAAAGCGTCACGCTTTTTATTGTGCTCTAATTTTAGTATGCCCCAAACAGATATTCGATGTTGAACAAATTTTGAAATTTCTAAAAACATATTTTGTTTGAAACCACTTGACTCATGTAAACTCATTTTTAAACTTCACAAGCTCTTGTCTTTCCCGTCCCTATATATATATATATATATCTCTCTACATATAATAATTGTGAAAGTTCGTTGGGGTTGTCAGTGAGACATAATAAGTAGAGCTTGAAGGAAATTGTATTTATGCAACATAGTATACATTAAAAACTTCAATAGCGCGATGCAGAACTTCACCAATTTCCACGCATTTAGGTCATTCTCCGGATTTTTGTCGGCGTCTGAACTCCAACAAACCATATCATACGTATAAAAAAGTTTGACGGAGTTACGGTGACCCACAGGCCAAATTTGAGAATATTTGGATAAAATCGTCTTTACTTTACGCAACAGCGCCATCTTACGACAGCCCACCATACATTATTTTTGGCCTTTAAAGTTTATCACTCTTCAATACCACCCAGAGGACACGTGCAGGGTTGTGGTAGGTAGCTCCTCCGGACGCGAGTAACAGTTGTCTCCCCTTTGTCAAGTGAGTGGGCAACTCGACTGTTAGGAGTTCTTAAGCCGCCCGAAGGCCTCTAACTCGGCTTAACGACTACTGTCATAGACAGCAGCCGGGAGCGTGCATTCCAAAGCACGGAAGCGCTCATTTATATTAAATATTAACCACCCACTCAAACATCAGGCGGTCACCCATCCAAAGACTGACCGCTGCCATCTTTGCTTAACCTGCGTTATCGTTTCCGACTCGCAGCCGCCGCTAGGCAATGATGCTAAAGTTTGGACCTCAATCACGCAAAAACGGATTAAAATGAATTTTGGTATACATATAGTGTTTATTCCGGGAATCATCGTCTAAGGGGGCGAAATAGGGGGCGCCAGTTTGTATTTAAGGAGCTACGATATAAAAGAGTTCCACGCGGACGAAGTCACGGGCAGAAGCTAGTATATATATGTATATACGAGGTAGCTGTATTTGTTCATAGAATCAACATAGTTTTGTGAAAAATTGCAATGTCATAATGTATGGGAACCGAATGTCAAGGCAACAAAATCTACTATATTTACCTAAAGCTCGTCTAAAACAAACTACTCGTACCCCATATTTTATGTGCATTAAAATATTTAACAGGCTTCCTAGAGCCATAAAAGACTTGCCCCTGAGGTAATTCAAAAATAAACTCGATGCATGGTTATGCGAACTGTGTGTGTATTCTGTCAAGGAGTTCATGAATACTAAAACTATTAATAAGAAATTTAGAAATAAGGAATGTCTTGATTGTCTGATCTACCTAACCGACAGCAAAATCTGGACTATTGTTACATTTGCATGTTTATCTAAGTAGGATATGGTGGACTGTAATATATATTTGTACCAACTGAATGTGACCCATATTCCGCAAATAAATTCATTACATTTCGTCTAACTACGAGTAGGTCGATATGGTGATACCATTAAAAAATGCACACTAAAGTTAGAACCCATTTAGCTATTCCTGAACGACACAAAAGACACACAATTTGGGTTGAAATCGAGCGATAACTGTATCTCAAAGCGTCTTCTTCCCGGCTCCCCTTAGGGGGTTGCTAGTGAGATAATTTCGTGGCTGCCGCGAGTGCCGGGATAAATCAACTTAAAACAACCAAAGGAACTGTCATGTTAAGAGGGGCGCCAGACAATATGATAGTTCTGTCTCGGGAGACATGCATCCTGAAACAGAAATAAATGTAACGTCATGTCTAATAAATCACCTCCGAGTTGTTTTGCGGGGTTTTCGTACATTTAAAAGTAAAATAGTAAAAATAACTGTGAGTCAGTCTACTATGGCTCGTATATTTGCTCGAACTTGCTCGTTTTTTTTTCAAAGTCGTTATTTGTAGTTCGTGTAGCCACTGTTTTTTGTTTTGTTTGCCGTTTTCAGATTTTCTGTCCATTCTTTATTGTCTCCTAATTCTTTATAACCTTTTTTTACTGCTCCTCGGCGCAATAGTATTTAATTGTCCGCAAGCCTTCTTATCCAATCAGGAAGGACTGAAATGTAGGCAAGCGGAATCTGTTCTGACTCGGTAATAGTACATTGTTTAACGAGGGGCGTAAGTGGAATATTGCGAACAAGAGTCTATCAGAAGGCTGATGACTCGAGTTTGCAATATTCTTACGCCCGTGTTATACACAATGTTTTTCATCACATTTGCGAGGAAACAAATACAAATCGATGATAGATAGATGAAATGAATACAAATCGTAATAAAAACTGCAACATGTCAGTCGTTCATTTTGCTGAATTTGACGTGAGGCGCGTATGGCAAAGACCCTTCGGTATACAGCCACGGTTTAAAAACACTTCAAAAGATTTTACATAGACACTAAATAACTACATATTAAATATGTAAATAATTCAGTTTAACATGTTTAAGTAGTTTTTTAAGTTTTAATTTATTTATAAATACGTTTCAGACATCGTATTTGATATAAAACCTCTTTACTTTGTAACTGCCGCATGAGTGACAGAAACAATTTAAGAAAAAAACCAATACGCCCGTGGGTGTAACATAGGCTATTACAGCTCTGTATGTTTGCGCATTATGATGCCCTTTTCGAGCAAGTGTGATGAAAAAAATATTGCAATTCAAACGAGGAGGTGAACTTATTTTAAAGAATAAAATTATAAAATTACTGTCTTCACGGAATCCATTTATGTATTAACAAATTGTTCGATAAGATATAGATAAAAATGTTCACCACAGTACCTGTATCAAAGCTAAAGGTACGCGTAGGTAGGTAAGTTTCATCGCTGGAATTGCTTGTTGGCAGGCATCAATATTAAACGTCATTAAAGGCTGAACGTAGTAGACCGATTAAGCTTCTTATAAGTGACTAGACGTGCCCGCGTGCCGCTCCACCCGCGTGAATAAATGATGTAGGTATTTGTCACAATTGTATTATGTTCATGAGCTCTGATTAGCAACGTAACGATATGGAAATAAAAAAGGGTATATATTTTCATATTCATTTATTAAAATGTCAACATGAAACTCAGTAATACGGGTGTAGTTTACAAAAATATTATTAAGTACTGCAAAAGAAAGAAGGCAAAAAATATGCCTAGTAACGAAAATCTCATTCAGATATCTCAAAGAATTAAGAAGCTACAACTGTTTTAATATTGCTTGTTAGAGAGAGAAAACACAAACACTTTGTGACATCACAATCTGCGAGGCTGCCGCAGAGCGCGTCGCCCGCCGCGTCGATGGCGGCGCCGAACACGATGGGGCACGGCACGTTGCCGTCTTCTAGTGACGTCACAAACTCAATTGTTTTATATGAAGTTGCGTTTTGCGAAAAAGGGACAGATCATACCCCTTTTTAAAACATTGAACACTTATACCTTCGTGATTATTTAACCTCTTGCGTTGATGTTTGTCTATTTGACTACATTTTTAATCCTTTTTCGAGCAAATATGAAATTATTGATTATTTTATTTATTGTCTACACCCCTATTAAAACCTCTTGTACTCTGCGGCCACCGTTCCATAACTGGAACTCTATTCACTTATAATAGATCTATACTATACTTATAGCTCCGTATTGCACTTGTGCAAAAGAGACGGAGCACCCCTTTATCCATTTCTTTAATCACAAACCGTGGTTTTACAGTCTAAGCAGGGCTTAAGGTATTATTAGAGACCAAATGCGTCTACTTAAACGTAAGGTATTAAGCGAGACCGATCCGAACGTCAGCCGAAACATTTGCCAACAATGGCCGACGGTTCAAATTGTCAATGTTATCGAGATTTCATTACGTGATTGTAGAAAAAATACGCAACACAACCGGGAGCCATATCCAGAAAATTGATTCTAAAATTTATTTTTCGTGTTACTTGCGTTGTTTTTGAGAAACGTGACGCCGGATATCGTGTTTTTTGTACGGCGCTATCTCGCTCGTTCCTTCGTGTTTTATCCCGTTCTGGTTTTTCGATTTTATATAATAGATATGAAGCTTGGCTTAAGGGCATTTGCCACGTCCAGGCGGCGTCGCCGCCGGGCAGCACGCGCGTCACGTACCACGTACCCGGTCCCTCTCAAAAGCCTGAGAGGATCGTCTCGCTAGCCTTGCAACCAAGTAAAACGAAATCATTCTGCCAAAGCGAACATATTTTATACAGCGATGGTTACGATTAAGTGCGTTCCCAAGCTTTTGGGCTTACCACACCCCAGTTGCGGTTTGGTAGATAGAAAGTAGTATGCAAAAATAGGAGTAAAACTAAAAACTTCAAGAACAATGGTATTTTTACTGCTACGCAGACATACCCACAGCGGAGGCTTAATTACAGGGTTCCGTTGGTGTCCTTTGGGAACTCGACCCTAAAAAATATCTACTTGAAATCCCTGAACCCGAATATTTAGAGACCAAGTTTGTGATTCTAAGTGATTTAGAATATTCATTATTAACTATAATTAAAAAATGGCCGGAATAAAATTAAATATGGCCGACGGAGGAGTCGGTTCTTATCAAAAACTTTACACTATCTGTGTACCTAACTAGTACCTGAAAAAGAATTGGCGCTTTTGTCCAGCGTGTCCACATTTAACGACAATTTGTATATTTGCATAGTAATTACATCATTACTGGAGACCAAGACCCTGTAGACTAGACTGCAGTTTTGCGGCATACTGACATACTGAACAATATTTTAATTGGAAGCCCTCGTCTACTGACACTAGTTGACACACAAAAATTACCTTTAGTAATGTACGAAGATATCGCAGTTCCTTTCGCAGCGGAGGTGAGAAATCTGTGCCTGACTATGGATAGTGGTTTCACATGGGCACCTCAGGTGTCTGACGTTAGTCGCAAGGTCACCAATATGCTGAGATCGTTTTATAGGTTTAAGCACTTCCTTCCAGTCAGCACGAAAACTCTGCTAATTCAAGCGCTAGTATTACCTGTTATTGATTATGCTGATGTGTGTTACTCCAACATCACCCAGGAGCTCTTAAGTAGACTAGACCGGCTTCTAAATAACTGCATTCGTTTTGTTTTCGGCCTCCGTAAATATGACCATATCTCCGCCTTCCGCCGTCAACTGTACTGGCTTCCCATTCGCGAGCGCAGATCTTTCAGGATTCTGTGCACACTTTATACCATCTTATTTGACCCAGCTGCACCGGAATATCTTAAATCTAAATTTCAATTTGTTACACCCCGTCCCGGTTGCGAGCTACGTACATCCAGGAGTCTTAAACTCTCTGTCCTATTTCACCGTACTGGTTTCCTCTCAAATTCCTTCGCTGTTCAGGCTATTCGTCTGTGGAATGATCTCCCGCTTACCGTCAGGCAAGCTCAGAGCAAGTTCACCTTTAAATGCAAGTTGCGTAAGCATCTCTTATTAACCATTAAACATTGATGATCCTCATGATATCTTTGTTCGGGTACATTTAATTGTATGTATTTATGTAAGTATAAGTAAGTTTATATTGTATGCATTATATATGTATGTATATTAATTATATTAATTGATTTGTGTTTCCATTCGAGTCTCTGTACTTAGGATCCTGCACCACTAAAGTTTCTGTTTAGCCCAATGGTTGACTGGTAGAGAATGCCTTAAGGCATTAAGTCCGCCAATTGTACTTCTATTTTTATATTTGTGCAATAAAGTTTAAATAAATAAATATTATAAAAGCTCGCGCGAATCAGCAACTTCGATCTTATTTTAATGAATAGAAAGTCGTAACAGAGAACACTTACTTACGCTTAAGTCCAAATCAAAGTGGATGAGAATCAATCGACGTAAGTAAATGTAAAAAATATTTCGTATTAATAGCAGAAAAATACATTAGTTTATCGACCAATTTATTTCGACACCCCGGTGATTTATTACCAAATCGTCATAGGCATAGGTATGATAGCAGCATAGGTAGTAATCGCCTATGATAAACCACAAAAGGTGTCATTTATTTAGTGTTTATGGATATCGGAGAACTTTTTTGCGCTAACAGAAGAATATTTGAATATGTGAGTCGCGTCTTTCTTGGCTTGTCTACCCTAATTGCGCGCATGGACAAGTGCGCCCAAGAACATAAGTATATATCGTTACATGGTGCCAATCCAACGCGACGGAGCCCCTTCTCATACTGTTGTGGCTGTCAAAATTTGTCCGAAATATTTGGAGATCATGGATCGGACGTTACGGTCCTAGCTATGGCCCCCGAGGTCGCCGGATTTAAAATGGTAGGATTATTTTTGGGGAGCCATATAGCCATAATACGGGCATTTCACACCATATCAGGCTACCTTGCACGAAGCCCGTGGACGTCCTCTTGCCGCGCTCACATAAGTACGTCCCCCAGGGGTCAAATCACAGGGCTAACCCACGTTGCTGCGAGCGGTTAGGAGTATGAAATATTTGTTATGTTGACGACGTATTACCCCAATTTAATTTTGTTTTTTTTTGTAAGTATTAGGTGTTGTATCAGTTGGCAACGCTACCAATAAATAATTATATTCAGAATCAAAAGTACTTTTAAATAATTAAATACATATTTGGGGACAAACTTACACTCTTTGGAAGGCGTCCCTATGTCCAGCAGTGGACGTCTTTCAGCTGATATGATGATGATGATCAATCTTACACAAATCGACCTAGTCCCAAACTAAGTAAAGCTTGTACTATGGGTACTAAACGACGCTATACATACTTATTTAAATAAATAAAAACAGAATAAACATCCATGACTCAGGAACATATATTCGTGCTCATCACACAAATAAATGCCCTAACCGGGATTTGAACCCGGAACCTCCGGCTTCGTAGGCAGGGTCACTACCAACTAGGATACAGAGGTCGTCAAAGAGAGGTTTAGGTTTTTAGAGGTAAAGTTTTTAGTTAGTTTTGACATATAAATAAATTATTGTGTTCCAATATAAGCGTCGGTAACAAAATACTTATGGACACGACGAAGACGTCCACTGATGGACAAATGCTTTTAATTTATTTTTAGGTGACTTTGTCTTTGACAACGCACACTGGTCAAAGACTCTCGTCTTGAGACATTGCGGAATATTGGACGAAAAGATGTGCCGCCGTAGCTTCCCGAACGCTGCCTAGCCGAGTCGCATTCGACGATTAACCTCTTTCTCGAAGTTGGACCTACCTAACTGGACAGACTGTCCTAGGTATACGTAATCCTCTACAACTTCGACCGTAAAGCGTCCGATTATAATGGGAGTTGGTACTACACGGGCATTTGACATAATATTCGTCTTATCCATGTTCATCCTTAGACCAACTCCCTCGGAGGCTTTAATGAGGTCATCGAGCATAGTACTCAAGTCCTCCATGGTCTCAGCCAAGACTACTACATCATTAGCAAACAGAAAGTCAGTGATGTACTCGCCGTTGATGTTGATGCCTAGCCTTTTCCAGTCCAGAGTCTTGAAAACATCCTCCATTGCAGCGGTGAACAGTTTTGGGGAAACGACATCCCCTTGCCGGACACCCCGCTGCAGCGTAATAGGTTTTGAGCTCCAACCTTGGAGTCGGACTGACATAGTGGCGTTCTCGTAGGAACAACACTTTCTTCTTTGCCAAATGGGGCAGTGTCTCTTTTCTATTTTATCAAACCGGACCAATAACTCACAATAGTACGGCCCTGTGATAATAACCTCTTTTTGTATAGAAATCTATAAGGATTATTCCCTTACTATCCCAAAAAATCGTGGCGATGACTTTTCCGGCTGATGGGACCGTTTTCATTGGAAAAAATCCATTGTTTAGACTGCTGCTTGGTCTCAGGTGTATAATAATTGATCCAGGTTTCATCAACAGTAACGACACGACGGAAGAACTCCTGCGGATTTCGCTCTAACAAGCCCAAAGACTCCTTCGACATTGACAGCCGTAACCGCTTATTTTCATCCGTGAGCAATCGCGGCACCCATCGAGCGGACACTTTTTTCATATTTAATTTATCGTGTATGATATTGATTGCTGTTCCGTACGACACCCCTACAGCCTCTGCTGATTCACGCACTTTGGTACGTCGATAGATAGCGATTTTTTTTTTACCTTTTGCACTTCTTCGATAACCACGTCCGCCGGGCGCCCTGGGCGGTCCTCCTCAAAAACACATGTACGACCTCGTTTAAATTCATTAAACCAATATCTCACTCAGATGTATATATTTGTACTCACCTTCTCGAAAACGGCTCTAACGATTGGAATTAAATTTGGGGTGTACGGTGCGAAAAATCGATCTAACAAGAGGGTATCTTGTATTTTATACTAAACATTTAAAACTGATAACTTTTGGGAGAGTGAAGCTCATTCTAGTTTGAAGTTTGAGCAATTAGTCAACTTTTGTATTAGCAGGCAGACCTTGTCAAACTCAGTTCCAGAAGATGATTTATTTTAATTGTATTTATTTGAATGCTCTGTTCACCGAACTCTACTTACCTTGTCTTGTATTGATTGTTTATGAATAATGACTCATTTTACATGTTTTATTCGAATAGTTTAACCGGCAACCAATGATAGTGTAGCCCAAGGCTAAGGTTTGTTAGTTAATAGTAAGTTATTCATTCTGAATTAACTTACGGCCAACGCCCATACTATGATTGTTATTTTTAGCGACATGTCTGATTTAATCGGGCGACCGGATACCGTAAAGTTGCACGAGAACTGCTATCGGACCGATACAAACCTTAGCCTTGGGCTACACTATCATGGTTGCCAGTTAAACTATTCGAATAAAACATAATTATTCATAAACAATCAATACAAGGCAAGTAGAGTTAGATATAGAATGTGTATATTATAAGAAGAAAGCATTTAATACAAGAAGTTTGATTTATGTGTGTTTTTTATTTCTACAGAAACAAATCCCATCCCTTCATATGGTTCGACCGCCGACATGTCAGTTAAATCTTTAGAACTATTCTGAGATACCAAATATATGTTTTGAAATGATTGGGATTTATTAAAAAAATATATATATTTAAAGAGGCACCAAGATAGTTATTGTATTAGCTAATTATTCGACAATATTATTCGTGAATAAATTATTCGTCGGATATTTTTTTCGCGAATAAATCATTCGTGGAATATTTTATTCGCGAATAAATCATTCGTGGAATATTTCATTCGCGAATAATTTATTTGGCTAATTTCGAATAAGAATAATCATTCGATAAATGTATTCGTCATTTGCGAATGATTCTGTTATTCTCAATCGTTATTCGTCATTCGAATAAATTTTCCCCATCTCTGCTATCGGTGTAGTTCCTCGCAAGCCGCAGCTACGAAAGCCTCCGAGCCGAGCGATAACATGGAAACATGTTACAAATTATAACAACTCTAAGTTAATTAAGAATTAATAACTCGGAATGTACACTCGAAATAAGTGTGACAAATGTTAGTTTAAAAAAGTTAAGGTTCTCTATTGCTATGATTACTTACCGATTGGTGGAGCACCGAGCCAGCCGGACGCCCAGCCGGCGCCCAGCCCCTTGCGCTGGCGCGCCAGCAGTTGCACCGTGAGCGCATACGTCACCATCATTACCACCAGCGGAATGTAGAACGAGACGATAGATCCAATTGATTTATACAGTGGGTCGGGGATCTGGCACACTCCATCAACTAATAGAGATTCAACATCCTGCAATCACAAAAGGTACTCAATAACAAAATTACAGGAAAATAATACTTTTGTATTCATGCTGTTTGCCTTTTTTTGCAATTCATTTAATGACAATTTGTTATATTTTGTACCTGCGAATACATTAGGCTTAGCGGCAGACTCATAGCTGTTGATGAAATCCAAACGAATGCAATCTTTACTGTGACACGTTTCCTAGTCTTATTGCGTCCGAATTTCATTGGGTAGCGAAGTGAAAGATATCTGAAAGTACATAAATAAAGTTAAAATCCGGCTGGAACTATACGATTTGTTCCACAATAAAACTAACTGCAAATATGTGTCTCTAGTATCTGTTCATTAAAAACAACCATGGTCTGCTATTGTACAGTTCACAGCTAAAGTAGCTTGCTTAACTTGGCGTTTAATAGCTGAAAGTATTTGGACTCAGCACTATTTGCAAGATACCATTCACAAAATGTAACAGGTCGGTGTTAACTAAAATGTGTAATTCCTTTGTCACAAACACAAATGTCATAGTGATGGATAACTTGGTAACGAAGTAAATATTCGAGAACCATCTATTTTGTCGAGAAGAAGACAAACTTAGTTTAAAGGCGTTATAACTAAAATGGCTTTGATGGACATTTATAGATAAGGCCATACGAGTTTGTACGGATCGTTTTAACACATTATCCGAGTAGCCTTTCCTGTTTCTTAGGTAGTGTACGACACACATGATACACCACACAGGTATCAGTTATATCACTAACTAACAAATTCGCATCCGGTTAGGTACATCGCACAGCAAAATAATCCAGAGGTTCAAATTCATTGAAGTTATACGTTCGCTCAGCAGCAGACCTTTGCTTGCATGTGATAAGTTAGCACAATTTAATAATATGTTTAATTCGGCCCATTTAATGCCTAAAATCGTCGCGCACCCGAAAGTTGTCATGTAAGTATGTGGCCAAAACCAGCCTTATTATTATGACCTAAAATACTTTCAATTTGAACGCAGGAATATGCTCACCTCAACACTGGGACCACAAGTATATCTTGACACCACAATGCGTACTAAGCGTAGGTAGAGGTCTAGTTTCGTGACGGGTGACCAGTGGGGTGAGCTGCATTAGCGCGTAGCAAATAAAGCCAGGTGTAGACGAAGCCAGTGCGGGCCGCCAGTGAAACGAAGTTGTATGTAAAGTACTGGCTGCCAGCACTGGTGGGAATAGAGCCCCGGCCTATTTTTCAAGTCAGTGAGCCAGGCAGGGCTTCGTCTAAACCTGGCTGAGCAACCCTGGGGTCATGTTACGGTAGCGTTCCCGAACGAGCACGGTGACGACCATTGATGGATACAAAATTGACTAGCGGGATCGCGACATGTTGGATTTCGTGAAAACGAAACTCCATGGACAGGCTAATATGGTGTACGACTAGTACAATCAGGTATTATCATGTTTGGAAAACTTTATTACGCAGGCACGAAGGACCAATATCCGTTGACAAAGTCTTACAAATTGGTCTATAATAATTATATAATTTATGTAAGACCTACCCGTGCCTGGGTTTTTTCTCGCTCGTCGGAAAAACAATTAGTCGGTTCTTTCGCACTAAGCTTTCATCACTATCCCGATTAGGTAGTCACAGGTGAGTGTATTAAACATAATAATAATAAATCAGCCTACATACGTCCCACTGCTGGGCACAGGAATGCGGCGAACGGTCAAACGGCGGTCGTGGGTTTGAATCCCGGCTCGTACCAATGAGTTTTTCGTAACTTATATACGGAACATCAATTGAAATATACCGTTCGCTTTTCGGTGAAGGAAAAACATCGTGAGGAAATACATCTGCGAAAAATTAAACGATGTATGTGAAGTCACCAACCCGCACTGGGCCAGCGTGGGGACTACTGCCTTTTCCCACTCAACCATGAGAGGAGGCCGTGTTCAGCACTGGGACGTATTAAAAATACATTATAAAAAACGAATCTGATCGGGACACTAATGCCAAAGCGACATTAGACGGGCATGAAGATCGGCGGCCGTGTCGGACGCCGTCCATTTCGCCGCTCGATCGCGACTGTCCTCAGCGTAATCTTTCCCTAAAGTGATAAAAATCGGGTTTCTACTTCTTCTTGGTACCTGTAAAATTTGGATGCGGATTGTGAATATAAAAAGAAAATACAAAATTACCTGTCGATGCTGATCGTGCAGAGATGCATTATAGATGCCGTGCACAGCAGGACGTCTAGACATATCCACAGCAGACAGTAGACAGCCGGCAGTGGAAAGTGGCCTAGGAGAAAAACAAACCATTGTTATAAGTAGGTACGGTACAATAGGGTATTTTCATCTATCAAAATAACGGTAGTCATTTTATTAGGTGGGGTGGGGGGAGATGCCCCATTCAAGGAATTAACAGAATGATGATAAAACAAAATCGTAATTAAGAGTCCTTACGCCCACATAAGCAGAAGCGGAGGCGTATTTTGCAAAATGCTTCCTTTTTCATTCAAGATTACGACGTAACTATTAGTATTTATTCAAAAACTGATAACGTACTTATTTAAGGACCCTTAAACAATGACGTATATTATATCGACACGAGTTGCGAATTACCTATTCGCACGTGTATCGTACAACGTTTTACTGTACATATGGCTCTTTAAAGTTTCGACATATGCACGAAAAGTTATGTACTGTAAACGAATATACTTAACACATTTTTTTTCTATTTGAAAATTAAATCGTAGGTTTACTATCTGTATGTTACAAAACGAAAACGCCGACGGCCATTTTGTCTACTGTGAGTGACGTCAGAACCACAAATGCTAAAATTCGAAGGCGTAGATAAGAAGGACATGCTAGACTTCTCTGTTTCTGAACCTGAACATAGTCTCTTCTTAGTAGTCTGGTCTGTTGGTAATGCAGTTACGTCACGATAATGGCGGCTGCCTGTTTGGCGCGAATATATAAGTATAACGTTCAAATTCCAACCCTTATTTGCATAAGGCGAATATTTTTATTTTGAGGAAATAAAAATACCAGTTGGCTATCGAATCTATACGAACATTTTAAAATACAATCTAAAATATCGTAAAATAACCTACTGTCTGAAAACTAACTGCAAATGATTTAAAAACACATAATTCAGTTCGGATTATGTAACCCCTCACGCGACAAGCTCTATCTAGGATATTGGAAACATTGGCTTTAGTGCCGGGAAGTCGGCGTCAGTCAGATGACACAAATGGGTCGAAGATAAAACATTTTATTGAAAAGTAAAAGGTTGCGGAGATAGTTCTGTATGAAATATATATTAAGGTTTTAAATAAATAAAACTGACTTCGAATCCGGCCGTCGGGTCAGTTCGACCAAGCAAGAATAGAGTTTATTCTAAGTAACAGTAAACAAATTAAATATTGTATCTGTGATTGACTTAATTCTTATAGCAGTTTGGGACAAATCGGCTTCAGCTGTAAATGTTCTTCAGATATTTTTACCATAAAAACATTATACTCCTTATTAAAAAAAACAGCATTTTCCCGCGTCTTTTCGGTTCAGCAAAACAGAAATGAGGACTTACTTAATCAGAGGTTAAACGTCAAAGTAGTATGGCCTAATCTTAGAATTAGCCTTATTCGTGTTTGGTCTGAAATAGCCTGAGGGGATGAATATCAAAATGAAAATATCCGTATTAAAACTATTTTAGCTAAAATGTCGTTTAGATTAGCTTGCCTTTATCGATCACTTTGACATTTCTCATTATGAGAACGGGACAAAACCCATTTTAGTTAACACTGGCCAACTGTTATTATATACTGTGACTGGGCTACTATATTTGATGAAAACGGGAGTAAATGACTTTTAACCCAAATCCATATATAGGGTGGATTTTCGCTTATATGAAAATGCGAATGAGACCCAACATTTAGGAAACGCTTTTTAGTTGAATACTTATCCAATTCTTTAGCTGAATTTTGCTGACATGAATTGAAATTTAGGTAATCAGCATGCGCATATAATGTTTATCGAGAATTATCTACAACTATCGGAACAATTTTTTTTTTTTTTTTTTTTTTTATTATTTAAGTAAAGCACTTTACAATGACTTAAAATTAAATACAAAGTCCCACAAAACTGTTTGCACAGTTTGACTGTGGGATCCATGAGTCTATATAATTTGAGGTAGTCTTAATGATAATGAGTCTATTTAAAGTGGTAAAGACCTAATCAGTCTATATAATTAGTAAAAGTCTTAAGAAGTAAGAACAGCTTTAAATGATGTTGTATAAAGTGGATAGGTGACTAGATATAAGATATTAGGAATTTAAGTATTTAAATACTGTCGAGATAGTGTTTCAACAGGGCTCTTTTAAATTTATTTTTGTTTTTCTCTTGTCTAATAGCCGCAGGTAAAGCATTAAGCAAATATGGTAAGCGTTTTTCGATGAGCCTATCCCCGTAGTAATTGCTTACTCTGAGAACGGCATACTTACCTGCAGCTGCTTTCTTGATTGCCGTGCTGATTGACTAAAATTAAGTATTTATGTCTAAGTGTTGCCGGAAGAATTTTACATACTTTACATAATTTTATATAAGACTGTCAATAACGACTAAGTGATGACGTGTGCACATTTTATAACGCGATGACGCCGGTTAGGGTTCGATTGCTGGCGAGGACAAATATCTAATGTGTTGAGGCCGATTATTTGTTTCCGAATTTTTATTTTTTGTTCCTGTGTATGTTAGTATGTCTTCGACTTTGATTCTGTCACTCACGGGCGAACTTGGACGGTTATCGCACATAAAAGGGATTTTTACACGACATTTTATTTTTTCCTCATTCATGTGAGCCAATGTAGTTAGCCCGAAAATTTTATCGCGATACACATGTAGCCACGAATCTTCGCCTGATACATTAGCCGTAGCAATATACGCTACGGCGAAACACACTTTTGTATTGATTCGATTTCGTTAAAGAGTTGTGCATAGCCACCGCAGTTTAGTGAGGATCTTTAGCGACATAAAATGGCCAAACCTTACTTTTTTGATTCAAGTTTAAAACTTGGCACAGTTGTTCCTTTTATCAAAATATGGCGATTAAGATCCGTCGCCCTCCGGAGCACCCCCTCTGGCACCGGGGAGGGGTGTTAAAATACCGCGTCGTCCGACTTAATTCTAAAAATTCCAACTGTCCATGTTTAGGTCATAAGTCAAATTTAGTATTAATTTCGGATAAATCAATAACGTAGAATTCATTTCTGGTAAACAATGTTCATTGCAAAAAAAACAAAGTACAAAAAATCTAATTATACAACTTCAGTTTTTTTAACCGTTCGGCGTCGAAATAATTTAACGGTTAGCTAAAAAAAACGAAAAAAATCCTCTGAAATAAATAACTAAAAAAATATACATTTTTATTACCTTTGCTAATAATAAATAGTGTATAATATTATTTTAAGTCGCGCGCCGTTTCCGTCTGGTTATCGGGTTATAAAGCTCTTCGCATCGCTAATCTTTCGGCTAAGAATATACTTTATTTTCATCAAGCCTTAATTACAAGTTACATCTAGATGTTGAGATTCAAGTAATAAAAGTATGTATAATATCTGTAATTTCAGATCAGGTCCCTGCACAAAGATATATGAAAACCGATATATTATATAGGAATAAATATTACATCTTGTTTATTTTAAGCTGATGCTGGCATTCTAAACTGGTTGCAAAACGTGAGTATTGTATGAAGAGGTATTTGAAATGCACCCAATGAATATAATAGAGCACAGACATTCGGTGTACAGAATGTACACTTGTTCGGTTGTTGGCGGTAAAAATTGAGTATATAGGCGTCGTGCGACTTAAAAAAAATACACTACTTATTATTAACAAAGGTAGTTAAAACTTATATTTGTTCAAATCTACAATAAATTGGCTTTGTTTAAGTATTTTTGCATACGGAACTAACTAGTCGTTTAACATTTACGAAAGCACTTACTATAACAAAAGTTACTTATCCGCGTCTAAGGCCGGCGCCGTTCGCGAAGTTCTCTAAAAAATTGAGATAGCAAAGTTCAGTCAACGGAAACATTCCTTTATTTATGAAAAGAAGCACATGATAAAACAATGTTGTAGAAAAAAAAACTCAAATTTGACCTATTAGCTAACTATGGACAGTTAGAATTTTTGAATGAAGCCGGGCGGAGCGGTATTTTAAACCCCCCTCCCCGGTGCCAGAGGGGGGGCTCCCGAGAGCTTTCGATCTTAAATCGGCTTCTTTTGACACAATGAGTACGCGGACAGATTCATATGAAGACAACGGTGGTTGACCGAAGTAGTGTAAAACAAGTCGAACGACACAGACGCTCGATACTCACTGTGTAATGGATTGTAATTATGGCGTCTACATTATAGGTAGCGCACAGCGTAGGGTACAAGCATACTGCTCCTAGCGTGTAGTTTCCACTACACATCGCAATACATTTTACTAATCCTTCATTACGTGACCCATCGTACGGTGACCAAGCGTGAATATTTAACGTAAAACTCTTTAAATTTGCAAATGTTTTGTTTGTTGTAAGCTGTCGAAAATAATCCTACCACTCCAACATATGTCTTTTTTGTATATTAATTAGGTACATAATTGATGGTGACATACACATAGTAACAGTTCTTGAACTTCGTTTGTTTTCTGAGATAAAGCAAGTAGTCAAGTGAAAACTCTAAGTGCACCACCGATCCCGTCCATTACACTCCGCTGTGAGGAAACAAACTCAATTTTACTCGAACGTAGGTACCTACTCACCTTACTATAACAAAAGTTACTTATCCGCGTCTAAGGCCGGCGCCGTTCGCGAAGTTCTCTAAAAAATTGAGATAGCAAAGTTCAGTCAACGGAAACATTCCTTTATTTATGAAAAGAAACAAGTCTGCATTCTATTCGAAAAAACAACAACCTGTACTTTTATAGCATCAATCGAAAACGCGACACAGGCAGGGATTAGGCCACACTCCTGGCCGTTTCTATTAGGCCTGAAATGGGCCACGGGCTTCTTGCCTATTCTTCACCTAACACTAGAACTTTTATAGACGCATCCACGCTCCGTATAGCCATCGGTCTCCCGCTCGGGGCTGAGGTTTGCGTGGATCACAGCTGCCACGGTAGACCGCCTCGGCCACCACGGCCCCGCCTGCTCCTCGGGCACCGACCACCAATCCCGCCATGCTGCTCTCAACGCCATCCTCACTAGGGCGCTCTTAAGTGCCAATGTTCCCGCCGCTCTGGAGCCCCAGATAGTGCGGGGCAATTGTAAGAGCCCTGACGGGATGTCGTTGGTCCCATGCGCTTGTGTGGAACACCACTTGCACCGACACGTGGGCAGCATCCTACTCCCATCGACCAGCCTTCGTGCCAGGGCGACGGCGGACGCCCGGGAGAATATCAATGCGCGTAATAGTAGATTGTTAACCAAGGGTTGAAAGTAAAAATAGTTCGAGGGTGAAATGGGTAATTTCACCCGAGTTAAACACTCTACTTTTCACTTCGACTGTGAGGAAAATAAAATATTACACGTACATTCTATAAAAGGTTTTATTATGAGTAATCAGTTAAAATACTCATACTGCAAACTTAGAAAAGTTTAACAAACATTTCTTCTCAAAAACAAAGGAACGTTGCCTTTAGGTGAAATTTGCTATTTCCATGTCTGAGAGGACTTTCCCTCCATGTGGCATTAAAAAAATCCACCCTGTATGTATGTATACTCACTTGATAGCCATGCTTTTATCGACATTGCTTTATTGACGTTTAAAATAAAATGCTTTTGAACCATAGGAAAACCGATTACACGAAGGGAAGAGCCTAATCTACCCAGGGTAAGCATTATCGCTATCCTAAAACTCACATCCCCAAAATCCTTTATCTGATGACCCTTTTGCGGTAGATGTACAGGTTGGACTGTTACCTATGTCAATGTTAACCTACGGATTAAATAAAGGTGAATAAAGCTGTGCTGGTATCACTTTACGGTCTTATTACGGCTGACTGATCTAATGCTCGTGTCTGTTTATTCAAGAACTATTGATACTTACTTTGACCTTTGACCGGAAAATGAAAATAGGTTGGCTGGGTTGTGTTGTTAGGTTAACGGAGTTAAATTATCAGCTGCTAAGGGTTCTGTTGCCCCCTGGCATTTATGGCCTCCACCAGATAGATACGAATGATAACTATAATAATAATATTGCACGCTGCATCGGAATACCATATCAATACCATGCCAGGCTAACATGGTTTGGTTTAATTTCAATAACTAAACAGTGTACTTTTAGTTTGGGTTTACGTTGCAGGGGCTTTGAATACGCCAGACCATCTAGACTCTGTACGACCTTTATAATTTAATTAACTAAGTACCGTATCGTTAATTATGGAAACAAGTATAATGGTGTAATGTGCGTAAAAAATGATATAAAAAAAAAGATATTACGATTCTAAAACTTCAAACAATATAATATATACATACAAGACAAGAGTGATATTTTATTTATTTATTGCCTCCCTTTGCTAGTTTTCTGACTTTGCTTTTAATATTCTTCATTAACTTCTGGACAGCAACTGTACTGAACGGTTTTTGGGTACGAATCCAGTCTTTTTGGAATTGTTCGATGTTATCTGTTGGTTTGGCTTGTTTTCTTAATTTTTCGCAAAAAATGCTTTATCGTCTTTAGGGACTTTTGCTCCTCTCTCTATAGGTACAGTATAAAACTGCGGCCCGGGTAAGGTTTTGTAGTCAAGTTTGACATACGTTCAGCGTAGTATGGCATTTTTTCGCACAATCCCGAATAAAAATATCTTTTTTCCGGGAAAACTGTTCGCATATCCTCTTGTCCAAATTAGGACACGAAGGGCCGCGTTTTCTGCCACGACCAGGCAAATCTTTTAAACTATGATTCATGCTGAACCGTTGGATGGTATTATAAACCGCTTTCAGGCTAACTGCTTCCTCTGCAGCTATCTTTCTTATACTCGTAGACATACCCGATCCCTTGTAGTATTTGGTCACAATTGAAAGTAGTATCTGATAAACCATTAATCTTGGATATTATAAGAATTGGGTTTAATTTTATATTTAATTCCAATAATTTAATTTTGACCCTCACAAAATTGTCTTCATAATTAACGATACGGTCCTTAGTCATGTAGGGCGCCTATCAGAGAAGGTCTTACAGCACCGCGCTCTGCCACGTTGCGTGGGCCGCGAAAACGCGCGTTCGAATGTATGGGCGGACGCCACGCGAAACGTGGCGTTCTGTTAGAGCTCGTTAGAATAATCTTAATAAGTAGATCGATTGTGCAGAAAAGTACAGCTGGAATTCTATAAATATAGATGGGTCCATATCGGGTTGCATAATATTTGTAGCCATAAGGCCGATAGGCATAACTACTTGTGTCATAATCATCATTACGCATAAACGACAATAGTCATAAAGTAGTTCGCATACATTTTCTTGCCATAATATTTGAGAGCATAAATAGCAAATGTCATAAATTTATTGTGCATAAAAGCTTTAAGCATAAATATCAATCGCCATAATATGTTTGCGCATAACGTTTGCAAGTCATACATAGGTATAAGACAAACATTTAAGATCCTGTACATTTTTTAAATATAAATTGTCTCTGTAACCTAAACTTAATCCATTTTTCTTTTTTTTAAACGAACACCCGGCAATTATTTTAACCTAAGCGTCAGCGTGTCGACGCCACCTCGCTTCGCGGGGTGCCTATTTCCGCTCTAAGGGGCACAAGATAACCATAACCTAACCTACCAAAAATACAATGGTTGCGATTGTTTATTTTTTTACTTGCCGCCCGAGCCCCTCTTTTCTAGCTCCCTAACCTAATTAAATGCTAGCTTGTTTTTATTTGCGAATCAATCATAATGACAGCCTATTGTCATAAGTTATGCATAGATTTCTTATGACTAAAAATAATTATGATCTTCAATATAATGACTAAAACTTGTATGCTGATCAACATTATGGTTAAACAAAATATGACATAGTACAGTTATGACAATGAATGTATTATGCGCAGAATTATTAATAACAATAAGTATTACAAAAGACTTTTATGCGCAACAACTTTATGCGTAAAGTTGTAAGGCTTTCGAAATGACGAGAGTCATTATGCGACTAGATGGACACCCATATAAAAAATTGCTCAAAGGTTAGCTGGAAGAGATCCCTTATAGGGATAAGTTCGCCTTTGTACTTTGATCTATTGTGTGACATGTATATTCTTTAACCTGTTATTGTGTGCAATAAAGTGCTTACATACATACATACATATAGCTTTACATTCAATCCAACGGCAAAAAAACATAATCCTCCTTTGGCAGTCGGGAAATAACGGACGTTTTCAAAAAAATCTGTGAGATTGTTAATTTCGAAAAAGTAATAAATAAATATTAGGGGACAATCATACACAAATCGACCTAGTCCCAAACTAAGCAAAGCAAAGTGATCGTGTTGTGCGTACTATAACGTAAACGCTTATTAGTGTAGGACCATTGTTGTTATCACGGTAAGCCATTAAAAACACAAACAAATGAATAGTTGATTATGGATTAGTAGAGTTAGTGTTTTTTATGAGTCTACCCGTCTGCTGAAAATAAATAATATTATTATATTTTCTCAAACATGCAATGAAATGTCGTCGTTACGTGCGTCATAACAGGCTTCGAAGTATCACATTTCGGGCGGAACAATTCGAGAGAACTGTAAAGGAATTTCATACAAAATTGAAGGCCTAGGACAGGAAGTATTTTTTTTTTAATTTTAATCTAAATATGGCGTCTGTGTTCATGAACAGGCTAAACAGCTGAAATATATTGTTTTAATTTTTTTCTAGTGGCTGAATGGTTATCGGACCAAAAATATCCGCGTTAATGCCTATTACACACGAACTGATAATACAAATCTGTATGATTCAATGTGTTGATGAATAAATTTAAAATATTGACTATTCGTAAGTCACCAGAGACCATAGAGAATATTTTAAATCCTCTGCATTTATTTTATTTATATCCTCTGCATTTATTTTATTTATTATAGAAATTAAGATTCTCATTATCAGTTTGTGTATGGCCCTGATAGGGTCTATTCGAACACTACACACGCGTAATACGGACGACTTCCGTAAAAAATAAAGAAAAGATCGGGTTGCACTCCGGGAGTGCCGGCAGAAGTGAAAAAACTCAATAACCTTGTAACAGTTTTTCGATCAGGTCACGTGACATCTTACGGTGTCACCCTAAAAATGAATTTGGCGCAAATTTATAAACAATTATCAATTATTTAGGCGGACGGGCCGCGGGCGCGTTGGGTGCGACGGCTGTGAACAAAATACCAATTCGTTTTTGCCATTGCCAAATATTTTTCAAAGCTTTATCTCTTTAGGAATAACGTCCAAATTCGAACTATTCGAATTTGCAAGAACAGCGGACGGCGGCGGTGAACAAAATATCAATTTGTTTTTGCCGTTGGTAAATATTTTTCAAAGCTTTATCTCTTTAGGAATAACGTCCAAATTCGAACTATTCGAATTTGCTCAATAGCAAAACGGTGAAGGACGCGTGAACAAAATTACAAATTGATTTGCAAAATATGCTATTGCAAAAAGTGTATAACGGCTTTATACTCTTACGAATAGCGTTCAGTTTTGAATGAAGTCGAATCGGCTAGCAGCAAAATATAAAAGTTTGTGACCTCCTTCACATCTGACGTCACAAAAATCTGTCGCGTATTTAACAATTTTTCCCCATCCCAAAAAGTGCTCAGCGCCGCTAAAGAAATTTTCACTTCAAAAATGGAGGGATTGGAAGGAAAATTAAGTCTTTTGTCGTGTAGCTAGATTTTTCATTTGTGGTTGATATTTATATTTTTTATTTCATTGCATATGTTTGAGAAAAGCACTATACATGCCTAGCCGTGAAAAGGGCTTGCCGGCTTCGTATCACTATCCGGCAAGTCCTTCTTTCCCGGCGGCTGCAGTAATGTACTATTATTCCTTGGACCGTTGCTTTTAAGAGGGGGCGTATCGCCAGGGAAAAATCAGAAATCACCCGCGCGCCCCGTACCTGCCGCGCTGATGCGTCTATTGCTGCCCCGCTCCTTCTCGCATAGTATATGCCCCGACAGTCAGATGAAACATGATGAATACCTATAGATAATTATAATAAGTGGAAAGAAAGACAAAATCTGTAAGTACCTATATTTGAAGATATAATTTTCGCTAGTAGCTAAGTCAGTTTCGAGAGCTATAACTGAAATATGACCTTCCGTTTTTTTACTAAATCACGTAAGGGTTGTAATTTAGCATAATAATGTCTCGTAAAAGGCTAAGGCAAAAAAACAGCTATAATCGAATTTAAACTTTTGTGTGACATATCTAAAATACTACTAATAAATCCACGGTTAAAAAATTAACGTATATGTCACGGCAGGCGACATGTTTCGAACTCTTCGGGAGTTCTTCTTCAAAACAAACATAGAAAACACTAATCCTGAAGAAGAACTCCCGAAGAGTTCGAAACATGTCGCCTGTCGCGTCATTTGATACGTGAATTTATTAGTAGCATTAAAAAAAAAATGTTATTTATTATGAAAACTTCGATCATGTTTATGAAAGCCAGATTTTCAGGCCACTGTGTGGCGGCCAAATTTTTCAATTCTGACCCCGTGTCATGGTCGGCCTTATCACGCGATAAGTGACAGGATAGAGCGTCCGTCACTGGCTGACACCGTTTGATAGAACGAGACGATGCCCCTATCTTGTCACTTATCGAGTGATAAGGCCGACCATGATACGGGGTCTGATCTCGGATTCGTACTTGGAGACAATGGAGACGCTTTGGCCCTTTAGTTATCAATTTTTAACATACTCGTATTAAAGAAAAACTGCAAAATTGTGTTCACTTTTTTTAATATAAAAATGTCCAACTTCGCAGGCAATAATTCGGGTGCAGACTCGAAAATTATTATTACTCCAAAAGAAAGAAGGCAAAAAAATATGCATAGTGATGAAAATCCCATTCAGATATCTCAAAGAATTACGAAGCTACAACCGTTTTAATATTGCTTGTTAGAGAGAGAAAACGCAAACGGTGTGTGACGTCACATTACAGGATGCTGCCGGCAGGCCGCGTCGACGGCGTCACCGACCACGATGCGCGCGGCACGTTGCCGTCTTCTGTGACGTCACATTCTTCCAGCGTCATCGTTTCATATGAACTTGCGTTTTGCGAAAAAGGGACAGAACACATCCCTTCCTAAAACTTTGGACACTTATAACTTCGTGATTATTTAACCTTTTGCGTTGATTTTTTCTCCATTTAACAAATTTTTTTATCCTTCTTCGAGAAAATATCACATTATTTTATTTAGTGTCTACGCCCCTATTGTTGGAATCTAAAAGCGTCACCTGTGATGACTTTAAAGAAAAAAAATGACAATAATTAAACGGTTCACCCACGTATTAAACGTCACTACGGGCGACATGTTTCGAACTCTTCGGGAATTCTTATTCAGGATTGAGTGTTTTCGCGGCGTCATTCACGACAAGATTCAAGCGACACCGCCGCGAAAACACTCACTTTATAGAGTACAAATTACTTTAATTACCCAAGGAATACCACTACCTACATTTTGTTGCTTAAAAAACCACCGGAGCTATAACTGAAATATGGCCTTCCGTTTTTTTACTAAGTCACGTAAGGGTTGTGAGCTAGCATAATAATGGCGAGTAAAAGCCTAAAGCAAAAAAAAGCTATAATCGAATTTAAACTTTTGTGAGACATGTCTAAAATACTACTAATAAATCCACGGTTAAATTCACGCATTAAATGTCACAACAGGCGACATGTTTCGAACTTTTCGGGAGTTCTTCTTCAAAACAAACATCGAAAACACTCATCCTGAAGAAGAACTCCGGAAGTGTTCAAAACATGTCGCCTGTCGTGTCGTTTAATACGTGAATTTAACCTTGAATTTATTAGTAGCATTAAAAAAAAACTATAATATATTATGAAAACTTCGATCATGTCTATGAAAGTCAGATTTTCAGGGCACTACTGTGTGGCGGCCAAATTTTTCAATTCTGATCTCGGATTCGTACTTGGAGACAATGGAGACGCTTTGGCCCTTTAGTTATCAATTTTGAACATATTAAAGAAAAAGTGCATAATTATGTTCACTTTTTTAATATCAAAATGTCCAAGTTCGCAGGCAATAATTGTTGGAATCTGCACTCTCGATAACCCTAAAAGCGACACCCGCGATGACTTTAAAGAAAAACAATGTCAATAATGTCACTACGGGCGACATGTTCCGAACTCTTCGGAAGTTCTTCTTCAGGATGAGTGTTTTCGCGGCGGTGTCGCTTGAATCACGACAAGATTCAAGCGACACCGCCGCGAAAACACTCGTCCTTAAGAAGAATTCCCGAAGAGTTCGAAACATGTCTCCAGTAGTGACATTTAATACGTGAGTTGAACCGTGTAATTATTAGTACTGTTTCAACACGTCTCACGAAAGTTTAAATTCGAAAAGCAATGTCCGCCATCTTGGAATTCAAAATGGACATCATTTCTAGAATCTTCACCCTCGAGAAGCCTGCCAATGTATGTTGTTCTTTAAAAAAACGCGCATATTAATTTACAACGAATGTTTCAAAAATTTTAAATAATGCGACCACTTTTTGAAATATTTCTGACTATGAATTCGTATTTAGACCTCTCAGACATCGATTTTGAACATAACCGGATTTATTCTCAACTAGCGATCCGCTCCGGCTTCGCACGGATACTATATTATACATATAAACCTTCTTCTTGAATCACTCTATCTATTAAAAAAACCGCATCAAAATCCGTTGCGTAGTTTTAAAGATCTAAGCATGCATAGGGCAAACAGCGGGAAGCGACTTTGTTTTATACTATGTAGTGATAGTCATAGTGATAATCTTTCATAAAGTAAATACACGATCGACAGAAAAATGTTCGTCTAGTTTTGCATGTACTGCACAAATTATTCTAAGAAGCCGGTCACCCGCCGATCGCTGCGTAATCTTATAGTTGTATTTTGAACTTTAAGATCTATATGTTAAGGTCGACTTTTAAATATATTATTTCAAAATATAGCAATATATCTACAATGTAATGATACGTTCATTCACTGGACGAATATACTGGGTCACAATATTATTGAAATAATTATGTTCATCGTGCTGTCGTGAGAGCACAGAACGTAGTCCTCTCGTCTCAGCGGAGCGATTACGACTGACTCCGCCCGCGAACGGCAACAAAAGATATACAGAACCGCACGAAACACGCGACGGGAGAAAGGGTATCGCGCTAAATAAAAAAGGCCTATACGCCAAATACGTTTCACCTCAATAAGTCTGAAAAGGGACTACATAAAAATACCCCGCTAGTACTTTCATTAGGTAATGTGAAAAGCTATTATACACTCAGCTTTTACTTAATTTATATGCACGGGAACCTCACACTATTGAAATTGAGTAAAAATAAGACATGTTTTGGCGGTTCTTTTCTATCGAGGCAATTTTGGTTTTGTATGGTTTTGTTCAGACGATTCAATTGCAAATATGATGTAGTTTTGGTATGTTCTTTTTCCTGGCATTCGCTTTAGTTTGTCATAGGTAAATATTCAATCTAAGAACCCCGATTTCGCGGACCGCCCCCTCTTAAGGCCTCCAACACCACACATCGAACGCGGGTCGTGCCCGGCGCGGGGCGGGCGCGGCGCGTGTCTAGCGCGATTATAACGCGGGCCCGCGGCGGGCCCAAAGGGACGGCAAAGAGAATACAAATGCTGTTTGAATATATACCCAGCGTAAATGGACACCCAGACGCCGCGCCGCCGACCAAAACTCACTCAGTTTAATCTTTTAGAGGAAATAGGTACCTATATCTTTTTTATTTGTTTTAGGCTATAATGACGTTATCACTTGATGAAAGTTTTAGCAAACTAATGGGGAGATTATAGTAGTTAAATGCGATACTCAATTGAAGAAAAATGTATGTATGTGAGCACTTTATTGTACACAATAACAGGTTAAAGAATATACATGTCAAACAATAGATCAAAGTACAAAGGCGAACTTATCCCTGTAAGGGATCTCTTCCAGCTAACCTTTGAGCAATTGAGAGGAAGGTATGTAGAACAAGATAGGCAAACTTATACCGTGTACAAAAACACAGAGAAAATAAAAACAAAACCTAATAGGTAATAATTATAGAAAAATAAAAACATGCCAATACATATACTGGGTGGAACAGATCGATGGACTTTTAAGCAAATGGGATATAGATCAGGTTTAGTGCTTTACTTCTCACCTAGTAACCATATTAATATTTCTAACGGTTACCGAGATACAACTTGTTAAACTTTGGTGAAAAAAACTGTATGTTTCAACCCTATCCAGCAGATTCAATGACGTCAGCAAGATCAAGTAAATTACAAACAGCAACATTATGAACTGACCGTTGACAGACCTTATGTCATTGCAATAAGGTTTAAGAATAATTAGTTCACTGTATGTGATGGTATGTACCTAAATAGATAACCTTATTAAAGGTTACGCCATGTCACATGTAAAGTTAATTATACCTCTAAGGCAATTATCAATTTAATTGCCTCAGACTCCGGAATGTATTTTTGTTGATATTTTAATTAGCATTCTAATTTCTGCATTGTATTTTTTCTGGGAAAATACGTTACAAGTTACCCTTTCTAGTACTGGCCAGTTAATAGTTTCGCGATTGGTTGAATAGGTACAATTAAAAAGCGACATGTATATTGACATAACGTCACATGCCATTTTCAAGCCTTTGTAAAAATGCCACAATTAGAGGCTAGAGGTTATTTAAATTTACTTTTTTTATACGCTGAATGCAATTATAATGCTGCAGAGACCTTACGCCAATACCGAAATAGGTATCCGCCACCTTACCCAACCGGGCATCGGACAATATTACGAGCTATGGACCGTGTCGTTAACAATCGTCCGGTTGTACCTCGAACCGGTCAGGATGACCAACGCGGAGGACGCGGTGTTCGACATGCAGTAAGACTTGAGGAGAGAGTGCTACTGTACTTTGATCGTAATCCTAGAGCAAGTTCCAGACAGGCGGGTCGACATTTCGACACAAATCATTCTAAGATATTAAGAATATTAAAACGCGCCGGCCGTCACCCGTTTAAAATTCAAAGGGTTCAGGCATTACTACCCAGAGACTTTCCTGTCCGAGAAGCTTATTGTCGTTGGCTTTTGGAAAGGGTAGCTAACGACGGCGATTTTATCAAACACGTGATTTGGAGCGACGAAAGTTTATTCACGAGAAATGGAATGTGGAACAGGCGTAACGAACACATCTACGCGGAAGAAAATCCATTCGCTTATCGTTACACAGGACACCAATATCGTTGGTCGGTAAACGTTTGGACGGCAATACACGGCAATACAATAATAGGACCCGTTTTCCTTCCTCCAACCCTTAATAGAGAAGGATACATGCACCTATTAGAAACGGACCTGAACAATTATCTCGAAGATTTACCGCTGGCTGGCTGGAACATGTCTGGTTCCAGCAAGATGGAGCACCAGCACATTCTGTAGCTGAAGTGCGTGAAACATTAAACGCCATGTTTGGACGACAGTGGATAGGTAGATTTGGTCCACATCGTTGGCCACCTAGGTCTCCGGACCTAACGCCACTAGATTTCTTTTTATGGGGCACTGTAAAAGATATGGTGTTTAAGGAAGAGTGCAATACAGCGGACGAGATGAGGCAAAGACTCACGGTTGCCTTTGAAACACTCCGCAGGCGGAATGACCGCAACCAAATGTTAATAAATGTGCACCGTCATACACGGGCACGGGCGGCAACGTGCATAATACTACACGGCGGTACTTTCGAACATCGGATGTGAACTTTTCTTGTGACTTGTGACATGTGTCAATTTCAAATGAAAATAATAACTATGTATAGTATTAGGGTTGTCACTAAGATAAAATATTTCGATTTTTATGTTTTTTTTTTTCTTTTAAATCCAGCTTAACATTTATAATAGATCGTTTGTACGTCACTTATATAACACTGTCCTTTCAGCTTAGTCCAAGGAAATGTTCCTCCCTGTATAAATATACAATATAAAATATAATACACACTAAGTATCATATGTAATATATATCGCAAATATACAATAAAGAAATAAATACTATATTCAACCTATTCAGAAGTCATTGGAAAGCCACAACACATTAATCTTAAGTGACGCAACAGACCGCGACTGTCTTACTTGAACCGCTTCGCTTCCCACCCGCGACGCGCCCGACCCGCGCCGCACACGAACCGCGGCCGCGCTGCCCGAGTTGTAACTTAGCGCCGCGAGCCCGCGGCGGGCCCGCGTTCGCACTGCGATCGATGTGTGTTTTGAAGTGTAGTTTCAATGTTTTACATCTTGCGCGGGCCCGCGCCCGACCCGCAACCGCGACCGGTGTGTGGAGGCCTTTACATCTCAAAATGATATAAAAACAGCTGCATTTTTGTGGTACATATAACCTTCTTATATCAGCACGATCAACAACATCGTCCTTATTCGAAATCGACCTATTTTACATTCAATAATAAGCAATGAAATACTGAGTTTTTTGACGGGATATTGAGATATCATCATATTAGCCGAAAGACGTCCACACGTGCCAAAGGGACCGGTCCTGTGCCACCCATACGCATACTGAGATATCTTATAGTTTAATATTCACCCTTGTTACTTTTACGAACTAAACACGATATTTTAAACTGTGCTCGGTGATATATCATACCAAGAATAAACTCATAAAGTATAATTTACTTTAAAAACAAAGTTTTAACCGAGTTCAATTTAGTACTCCGCCAAGCCAGGAGAACATTTCCACATTAATTTTCCAATTTAGCACATGAACTGATTTTCGAGAGCAAATGCGTTGATTATTAGAGAAAAAAAACCCAATCGCTGTATGTGGCCCGATAATATTTGAGGACTTCTGTCGATTCCACAAGGATCACCTTTGGCACTTCACTAGTTGCTATTTCAACGGAATCTTATCTGAATCTGTGACGTATTTTTGTACTTTTAAGTACATAATTGAGGAATTCCATAAATCATCTGTGGTCTTCATCATCAATTACACTCCACCAAATTACTACCATACCAAAATCACTACACGCGTATCTAATATAATTGAGGAGTTCCCTCAATTCCTCATGGATCCCATTATCCAACTGAATTTTTGAAAAAAATGGGACGCACCTGGAAGCATATACTTACAAACAAAAACAAAATACGAATCGGCTCATCAATTACGGAGTTCTGAGGTAACAAACATTGAAAAAAAAAAAAAAAAAATAGGACCAAATTGAGAACCTCCATCTTTTTTTTGAAGACGGTTTAAAAAGGGAAATGTCTGATCTTAGTTTGAGTCCTATGTAAAGTAGGCATACAATTGACTCAAGTGAACAATGCCAAAAAATAGGCAATTGTGTAAAGAAGATCTTTATATGAACAGTTTCATTAAAAATGGCTTTATATTTATTTATGAACAATTTAAGTAACCCGCACGTCGCATTTTAGAAGGCAGATGGCCATGCGGCCTCCAGCTGGACGGACGTCTGTAGCGATATTTAACGTAACATCTGACATATTAGGTAGGTCTGACATTTGAGATTATTTTGTTTTACGCAACTATTGATTTTGCAAAGCTAATATTCTAAATAAATAATATGAAGTACAAGGAGCACCGTATCGTGTAGCTACGAAATATGTATATTTTACAATTAATAATGTTATAATTGTGATCCTGCCATAATGTTTTTTTTTTCCGTAATTTGTGGCTTTTTGCTACTTAGGCACTTTGCCATAATGTTTACGCCATCCAGTGAAGCGCAGAGCTGCGGTTCTAACGAATTGAATCCTAATCATTAAGAGTAAGACATAATCACAATATTTATAAGATCAACTTAGAATCGTCTACAGTTGAACGTTGTCTCCCGCTAATACTCCTGCTACTGCAGAAACTGTCGATGACATAAAGTCAGTAGTATAGTAGGCCCCGTCGTGATTCGATTGAGGACAATACTACGTGACCGACCGACCCCTATAGAAGATCTGTCTTCAAGATACTAATCTAGCTAGCAGCACACTTCAACTTCTACATGCTTTTAAAACTGAAATCCAAATGAAGAAGCACCACGTAAAACAGGCATATACATGTGTACAATTTGTTACCTAACATCTATAAATACATATTATAAAACTCTTGCGCTACTAATCGATTGACGGAAAGCGCACAGCTTAAACCGCTAAAGATATAAGCATGAAATTTGGAACATATATTCTTTACAGTACGTGGACGTGTACTAAGAAAGGATTTTTCGTAATTCAACCCTTAAGGGGTTGAAATAGGGGTGAAATCGTTGTATGGGTATCGTTCATTTTGAAAGTTATAGGCTTGAATCTTTGTATGAAGGTTTCTTACTAGAAAGCAAAACAAGTTATTTAGCGTTGTTATAAAATTCATCCCCAAAGGGGTTTAAAAAAGAGTTGAAAGTTTGTATGGGAAACATATCATTTTAGAAGTTTATACTGCCGTGCAATACTTAAACAACAGTAAGTGCTACTTTTGCGATTTTTTGTTTTTTCTTGATCTTGGACCACCGTGTCAAGACGCACACATGTATATAGTCCACGTGCGATTATGACAATGGGAACATATATAAATCGAAGGCTCCATGTACAGTAAATCAGAAGAATTTAGTAAATTATGGAGATAAAACTAACTAAACTGCCGTAATAACGTTGTCGGCTGTCAATTTTTAGACTTCACTGATTAAAATACAGTAAAGGTATCATGTCAATCCTAAATTAACTAGTAATGAGAAGGTAATACTTACGCCAAAAACTGTTTAAAATGCAGTACAATATAAATGTTCTAAAATATTTGTACTGTGTTTGAAATGTTATTGATTTTTCAGCATAATTACTAATTAAAATGCAGTAAAAATATTCCTCAATATAATTTAAGTGGTCGAACTGTCGTAAATAAGAGAGCAAAATACAACCTAAAGTACAGTTACTAAGCTCACTTACTGTGATTTAAACTGTCGTTTGGCTATTTTCAAATGTGTTTACTGCAATCGTGATAGCAATTTACTGTATATTAGGTTGAATTTTGCTCTTCAGTCTAGTCTCCGACGCTGTGCGAGGCAGACCGGGTGCGTGTAACACTGGACTTGTTTGTTATATTGCTTTAATTGTATAGGTAGTGGACTTATTATTGTCTATCATTCTGACAATATTTTATTGAACTTGCCGAGTTTGTTAGTATGAATGTACTCGTAGCTCTATGTATGTTTATAAACTGAGAGAACTAGTTTTCAAGTGTCGTTTCAGTTAGATAGATTAACCACATTGTAGGACAAAAGTTAGATAATATCGATACCATTGATGAAATGCTGTCATTGATGATCGTCCTACAAGTTGTCAAACACGGTCCTTATTAATCCCCTATTAGGTCAATTACAGTTTACACACCTCCGACACACGCTGCTGGTTTCCAAGGATTGAATTTACGTAAAGCTTGATTTTTGATAATAAATTTTAATATTAATGAACCTGTTCCATGTCATAATTGCAGTTTTTAGGGCTCGTTAGGTTAGGTTTGTTGGTATCTGGAAGAACTCAATCAATATTTATACGAAATAAATAATTTAAATAAATGAACTTTATTCTGCAAGTAGGCCGTAATGGCACTTTTACAAGTCAAAATTCTAACAGTGTTTCTGAAAAAAAGACCACTGTTAAGAAGCGCCGAAACAAACTCAACAGTCAGTATTTTTTTTTAATAAGTCAAATTTAATATGAATACAAAGAAAAATAATCATCATAATGCGTTGTTCTATTAGAACACATGTCCGAATAAGCTATATGAATAATTAAGCTATTTTCGGCTCTGGTTTGGGCCATGCATTTCTGTCAGTTAGATTAGTCCTCAACCCTGCCTTCGACCTCAATGTTTTTTTCAAGTAATTTTTAAGAGCTGGAAAGGGAAGAGCCAAAATTTCATTAGGTTATTTATTATAAAAATGGATACATTAACCCGAAAATGACTTGCATAGGTACTTTACAAACACGAAACTTTTTGGTTGGTATTTTATTTTTATTTCGTGTATTAAAATTATGGGTATCAGATTTTTTACAGGATGAATCTATGTTCTTAATGTCATAAACAATATTTTTATTGATATATTGGGACGCTACTGTTCAACTGCTAATTTCTTTAAAGAGTTCTCTCACGGATTCTCTTGCTCTCAGTTTATTATACCTATATAGAACGAATGGCTCTTTTTTGTAATACAAAGATTGTCTATATGTCAGCTGCTTTACCCCAAACCAGAATACCGTACGACATAATACTATGAAAATAACTATGATAAACTAGTCGAGCTGTTTCAACATTGGTCAGTTATTTTTTCCAGCATATACGGCTGAACTTAGTTTACGCGCCTACACGGCTATATGGGCACTCCATTGTAGACATTGAATACTAAGTAAATTACAGTAAATTGTTATGAATACTGTACTTTAGCTTGCAATTAATTCAAGTAGCTATTAGTGTACGAGGATTGTTTGCAGTAACCCGCTTTTTTACTGCACTTTATTCTGCATTTATTGTGTTTTTAGTTCTTTTCGAGAGTACAGTAAAGCTATTAAAAATTGAAAAATAGCAATAATTTATTAAATAATTGTTAAAATAAAACAGTGTTCACGTATTCGTATTTCATGTATTCCATGCTATATTTTGGCATTCAAGCATTTGTTAATAATCGTCGAGAACAGCAAAAAAACCTGTTTGAAAGGGTTTTTTGCGTTTTTCTCGTAACTCACTTTTTGCACTTACTGTTGTTTAAGTATTGCACGGCAGTATAATAAAGCACGCAAACAAGACTCGATTAGAGTGGTCAATTAAAAATTATTAATTATTAATTTAATTGGTCAAAATAATTTATTATCTAACATCCTTAAATGGGGACGGTGGATGGAGATGGAAAGTTCTACCTCTTTTAGCATTAGATTAGTTAGCCCGGACTAACGTGAGTAAAACCACTGGACGGATTTTGGCAAAAAATCCAGTAATGTAGCAGTGATGATCATCATCATTATCTATGTGTAGCTATTAATTTTGTTCAAGGTACTCGTATGTAAATTCTAAAGTCATAACATAAGAGGCGTTTTTATTCGGGGCATGCGAATATCCTTTCTACGTGATTTTTTGAAACCACTTGCATTTTCCTTGGTTTCTCTTGAAGGTTATACTGGAAGATCGATATTTTCTGTAGAAGTTGGCAAAATCATGGCAAAATTTTATTAATGTTATCCTGCTTATTTTCGATTTTGTACCTTATTGGAAACCACATAGAGTTACTATTTCAGTTTCTCTAAGGAGGTTGGTGACTGGTACAAATGCTTAATGTCACCAAAACAAAACTTAGGTCAGTGACCTGTCACAGTAAAGTGAGATAGTGTGCGTGAAATGTAGTGCTGGGCGTTACTAGCAGGGATCGTTACCGGTATTCTTACTACCGGTTTTAAATTAGGTATAACCGGTTATACCTAATTTTAAACCTTATTATAAAAAATTTTATTATATATTTCGGTATTTATATCACTAAAGCTCTAATAAGCGGTATAATCAAAACTGGTATTCAAATGTAATAGCGGTTTCGACAATTGACAGCATTACCTCTATTTGATACTTTACCAATAAAGCCATTACCGGTAATACCTGTCAGTGTCCAAACAAGCAAGTTTTCTCATTTTGAATTATGACAATCACCGAAAAGAGTACCATTCTGTCATATGATCGGTTTGTCCTTTTCATTTTGATCGTGACGTCATTGACGTGTCATTAGATCTTTCATCTATTATTTTATGGTTCTGCTTCACAATACATTATAATATACAAGATTTTCATGTGGTTTTCTCGTGAATATTATATTACCAATTTGTGGATAAACGGAATGCTTTATTTTTCTTTTTTTGCTTCCATATTTAGTTTAGACAAAAGTAGTTTAAAAAAAAAGAGTCCGCCCATACTCCGCCCACGTACTCCTAAAATCTAAATTTAAGTTTTAGTTCGTATAATACTGTCCCTGTCGTTTTCTTGTTAAACCTACTCATCTTTGAGAGCGAGAGAACAAAATAGCGGAAATCCAATCCGACGCCCTTCACAGGGTCATAAACCATCTTGAAACCAGATTTCTTCTAAATCTGTTTAGCGGCGTAGCCCTGAAAGAGTAATAGACGCTTGCCAACCGAAAGACAAAACTTACTTTAATTTTTTTTCCGCATCCTTTAATTGTTGGAATGGTTCCGTTCATATTTGTCGGGAAGAACCCTGCGCGTGGCCGTCGACGGAGTCAGCGGCGACGAAGCAGAGGTGCGCACTGGGGTCCCGACTGGCTCAGTCTACGGACCGGTCGGGTACATCATGCACGTAAACAGCGTCACGAATGTAGTGCGGAACTGCTCCACATATATGTACGCAGATGACACTTGTTTAATATACGCTGACAAAAACATTTCAAACGTTCAAAAGTGCATACAAGAGGATCTTGAGAACATACTTAAATGGTCGCACGACAACGGTATAATATTAAACTTAGAAAAAACTAAATGTATGCTCATAAGTTCACCCTATATAAAAACAAGTCACCTTCCTCCTATTAGAGTTATTGGACACACATACAACTGTTTACATAATGGAAATCATGCTTGTAAATGCATTCCAATTGAAATAGTAGATAAGTATAAATATTTAGGCCTTACGATAGATAAAAATATAAACTGGAAACTACACACTGATACAGTATGCAACAAGCTCAGGTCAATACTATGTAAAACGATAAGTTTAAAAAATATAGTAAATAAGAAAATATTACGAATGTTATATCATGCATTGGCGGACGCAGTAATTGGATACGGTATTATCGCATACGGACGCACTTTCAAAACATACATAGATAAAATACAACAGCTACAAACCAGACTGCTAAAAAGTATCACCGATAAAAAAACTAAAAGTAGCTGTAGCAATAACAATTATATGCCATTATTTAAAACCCTAAAAATTCTGCCAGTGCATGATAAAATAAAGTATGTAATAGCAACTGAGCAATTCAAAAATACGGAACATAAATCGGTTCGAGTGTACTCCCGCGGTCTGAGAAATACGACACAGCGGACCTACGTTGAGCCCAAAGCTAATAACTACTATGGTAAAAGGACTATAAGTTATATAACACCTAGAATATTTAATACCATCTTTCCGGAAAATGAATGCACTAATAAAAATATGTTCAAAAAAAGGCTAAAACAGTTTCTATTAGATGCTATCTAATATAATTTAATGTAAACCAGAACAAAGATGTAGGAATAGTATTACAGTAACAGAATAGTTAAATATGAGCTAGTCTATAATAATATTGTTATTGACTAGCTCATATTGAAATGAATATTTAGTATAATGCATGCTTTTGTAACAGATGTTTAGGTACAATAAATAAACTGAAAATGAGTGTACTACTCGCCAATAAACAGTTATGTTTGGCGAAACAAATGTAAAAACCATTGTACCTACTTTTTGTTTGGAAATAAATTAAAAAAAAAAAAAAAAGCAGGTGGACTCATTTTGGCTATCGTCGATATCAAAATACCATTAAGCTGCACTTTTTCTTTTCCGTCCGCGGCCCATTTTAGATGTTAGGTATTATATAAATACAAAACCTTTCTTTTTCGTGTAGCTTTGCTACTTTATTTTATTAAATTAAGTATTACAGAAAGGCGAATAAACAATTTAACAATTTTCAATTTGATATACATCGCAATTTAGCATCGCAGTACTAGCAAACATTTCAACCAGTGTTAACCAACAATGCTATTGAGTAACGTCACACCTATTTGTTGTGCTTCAGTCATAATGTCTACTTGACACCTTATCTATCAAGAGGAACGAAAACCGGTATTAAATAGAGGTAAAGAATATTGTAAATAGTGCATAAATAGTGAAAAAGACAAAAGCGGAATGAACATGTTACCTCTTATTTTAATATAGGTATTATTTTTTTAGCGGTAGTCGTTTGTCAATTTATATACAGGTATTCAATTTAACCGGTTTTACAATCCCTGGTTACGAGGGAGAATTACGATCACGTTGCGCCGCCTATTGGATATTTCTTGGCGTTCGCGTAGGTACTTCATTCGAGTTAGAAAGCTTTAAATAACTTTACAATGCATTTCCGCGCTAGTGCTTTTTACTTTTCAGTTTTTTCTCAATTTGTAACTACGTCGACAGGCCGTCGTAAAGAGTTTTTATAGCTTGAGAAAAGTTTACAAATGAGTGTATAACAGATTTTTATTCTTATAAAGGGTTTATAAAACCTAATACTTATTAGACGTGTTAGTTGGGTTCTGTGTAAACTGATTTATCTATGAATTTAAACCCAGAAAGTATTATTCAAGAAGCATACAATGCTAATCACAGCATCTTGCCGGCTAAAGCAAAGTACAAAAAAATACTGAAATATTTACAGACTTTTTTTGTGGAGTAATTAACTCGAAATTATTGCTTTTTAAATCGACAAAACAATGGTTTTAGTCAAAAATACCGTCTTGCCAGCAAACGATGTGGAGAAGTTGTTGAAGGAAGCTCCAAACCTCTGACAAACTATTCCCATTATTTATTTGGTTATTTTTACATACAGTACATTGTAATAACTTTGTATGATACACGCGTGTAAAAATGAGCACTCAAATCCATTATAGAAATCATAGCGCCTGCGTTGGCAGTTATATTTAACAACAGTGTCGATTGCGGTGAGTTTCCAGATCGAATGAAACATAGTAAAATCACTCCGTTATTCAAATCGGGTAGCACTACTGACCCCACTAACTTCAGACCAATATCTGTGCTCCCAACATTTAGCAAAATTAAAAAAAAAAATAGTTTTGTCGCAATTAATAAAACATTTTAATATAAACAATTTGATGCATAACATGCAATTTGGATTTACCCGGGGTCGCTCGACAACCGACGCTGGTGTCCAGCGAATTAAACACATTTTCGATGCCTGGGAGGAATCACGAGATGCTATAGTTTCCTCATCGACATAAATGACTTGCCATACCTCGTAAAGACCCACCATGATATAGTATTGTTTGCAGATGACACCTCACTTATTTTCAAACTCATAAGACAGCAACCAGCTTGCCATGATGTAAACAATGCTATTTCTTAAGTAGTAAATTGGTTTAATGTTAATATTTTTTGTTAGGTAAATGAGAAAAAGACTAAATGTTTTAAATTTGTCACGAATCACGTTAAGCACGAGCAAGGGAGTGTCTTTGTGAAAGATGAGAAATTTGAACTTGTCGGCCAGAAAATGTGGCGTAAAGCCACGAGAAAAGTGGTGGACTGTATACTGCGTTCTTTAAGAGAACCCCGATGCACCCCAATACCCACAAAGGAAGGAGAGACCGACTTACCCGTCACTGTCGTCACCACAACGTGGAAGGGGCGCCCCTCTTCTGCTCCCAATGCACTTGAGATGTTGGTTAATTAGTCTATTTTATAGTTATTTTATCCGTAGCTGTTTTGTTGATAATATTTCTTTTTCAACACTTTGTCCGACTGTTGATAGTACAGGTTTTCTTGGTTTAACGCTAGATTCTAAGCTCCAATGGGGTCCCCATATTGGGGTGCGTAATGTTTCATATAAAGTCAGAAAAACTAACATACACTTGATATACATTAAATTGGCATAAAGTTATTTAGTATAATGTAACGTTTGATATAACGGTTTTTAGCTATATTTTGCTATACTCTTATTATCGATTGATACAATAGGTAAAATGACATAATTTGCAAGTGACATAATTCTATTTTCGTATAACGCATTTATGACATAAATATGTTTAACATTGATATTATTTAAAATAATTGCGCTTTCATATAATCAATGTCTGCCAAGAAGTTGACGGAGCCCCGCTTTCGTTTCTGGGACTCAATCTCCCGCCCTCCGCCGTAGACTTTTGTAAGTACTTACATAATATGTAATGTAAGTATTACTAAAAAATGTTCGGTTCTGGCGCTTCGCCGTCCGCTACCAATCATAAAATACATGAAACGTTGACTTTGAAGTGAAATTCGACGAAGTGAGTGTCGACAATTTGATGATAAACCTCCACCTTAAGGCAGGTCTTAGGTAGGTACGACGACGAGCGAAGCAAGAAGGACTGTTTGGTAGAACTGCGACCATACAGTGCGCGAGCCGAGCGTGCGAAGCGACCGTGCCGCGGTAGCGGACGGCGAAGCGCCAGAACCGAACATTTTTTAGTAATACTTACATTGGTTTATCATCAAATTGTCGACACTCACTTCGTCAAATTTCAATTCAAAGTCAACGTTTCATGTATTTTCATTTCGTCGACAATTCAGTTCGTGGAATGGTCATTACAAGTAATTTTAAATAGTGTATTTTTACTTGCCGGATGATTCATGTCATAGTTGAATTATGTCATGGAAAACGTTTTGTGATTTATTTTTTCAAGTATTTATAATTATCATACACATTATTACAAGGATTATAATTTAAATTTAAGATAGTTGGCATACATCTATGGTTTGGTATCTATGGCATTAGCAGGGAGCGTACATTTCATGCCGATGACAGGCGTATGACGTCAAGCTACATACAGGATGGAAAAAGTTTGAAAAGAGCAACGGCATAACGAACGTTTATTTATCCGTACGCAATAATGGAAAATGTGATTAATCAATGATTAATCACTGTAATCTAATCAACCTCTTCCGTTTAAGTAGATCTAATATATTGACACTTGACACGGACATTGAAAGAACTTTATCTAACATTGTCACATGAAAGTTTACTCTTTGTCACAAATAGGAGACATGCGGAAACAACATTTCAGTTAAATTTAATAAGATCAGTAAACTTAATGCTTTGCTAGTGGCCTAAGTCGCCATGGAGGCTATAAAATTATTGTGCCAAATAAATCCATGTTTAGTTATATATAATAAACAAATTTATTGTTCCTGCTGTCAGCAAAGTTTGCCACCAAAAGCAAGCAACATCAAATTACATTTGCAAACAATAAAACACAAAGAACATGAGGAACATAAAGAAACACAGTTTGATTTTAACATGGACTTGACCAATTTCATGATAGCATCGATAGACACGTTGTTGTGGCCTATAAGTAATTAAAAATAAAATAAAATATTTGTTACTAAATACGTTTACGGTTACTAAGTCGTGTCACTTCGTTTTTTGAATCATCCTGTGTGTTTATATGAATACGTCATTATGACGAAACCGGCATGAAATTTGCGCTCCCTGGGCATTAGCATTACTAAGAACATGTTTGAACTCATAATTTTTACGCACGGCAATTATTTTAACCTAACCTAAACCTAACCAATTTAAACCACATCAAAAAAACCCTCTGAGTATAAGCCTTATGACTAAATACGGAAAAATGGAGGAGGTCCAAAGTTTCTTGTTACTAGGTATTACTATAGAAACTAGCCTAAACTGGAAAACAACGAGATTCGTGTACGCACTCAGCATTTTAAAGATAAACACCAATTATGAAACGGCATACTACGCCTACGCATACGCCTGGCTCCGTTATGGAGTAATCTTGTGGGGAGCCAGCACGGACGTCCAAGACCTGTTCGTGATGCAGAAGAAGTGCCTGCGCATCCCCACAAACATACAAAGCACAGAAAGTTGCCGACCACACTTTATAAATAAAGAACTCCTCACTCTTCCTTCCATCTACGTACTGGAAGTTTGTATGTTTGTGAGAGAGCACATGCACCTTTTCCGACGTATAAAAGATGCCCGAAATCGCAGAATGGCAACTCGGCATGAAAACAGGCTTGACTTGCCAATAGCTAAATTGGTAATCCATAAAAATAGTCCATATGTACGTTTTAAAATATATATAACAAGGCTCTTACAACCATTAAAACAATAGATAAGAATTACATATTTAAACATAATTTGAAAAACTTACTGACTAAAAAAGCGTACTTTACAATCGACGAATTTTTAAAGGATAATTTAAATGAATATCAAATTTAGTATAAATAGATATAACTCAAAGTATCTAATAATTCCTATGTTTGTATTGAACTTATTTATTTTCCATTTTAATTATCTTCTAATTACTTCAATTTATTTCCTTGTAAATTGACGCCTAAGCAAATTGTATTAAAATAACTATTCTCTGTTATCAATCCTACTATACACTTATACGACATTAAAATAGAATAGATAAACTAATACTACATAATAAGCAATTATTAATTACTAACTTAAAGCAATTATATGTACTTCTTATTAATCTTTGTGAAATGTTATATATTATTAATGAAATTGAATGTGATTTGGAACAAATTGAAAGCGAATATCGCTTTTATATTATAATTTAATACCTATTAATTAAATTGCTACGCCCTAACAGGGCCCATATGGAACATATGTACCTATTACTAAGAACTGTACAACTATGGATGCAATACATGATATGACTATGACTATGACTATAACCTAACCGCCAGCGTGTCGATGTGCCTATTTCCGCTCTGAGGAACACAAGTGAACCCTAACCTAACCTACTTGTAATTGTAATACAATTGTTACGGTTGTTTGTTTTTTTACTGCGGGGAGCTTATATATTTTTTGATTATTACAAGCAACTGAAATTCGTTGTTTTGTTATTCTGCCATTTATTATACAAAATGAATCATTTGCCAAATAATATTCCCTGAAAAGTAGTTATTCTATGAAAAAATAAAAATAGGAGTGATCATGAAATAAAATTACACGAAACAATAATTCGTGAACTAAATGTTACTTGAAACGTTTTCGATGAAAAGTTAGTCGACAAAACAAGGAACACCCTAAGGGGTTATTATGCTATATGTTGAAAGTGCAAAGGGACCGGGGAAGGGGTTATTATGCTATATGTTGAAAATTTCGGTATCGTGAAATTGATGTCAGTATAAAATGACAATTAACTTTTCTCTGGGACCATCCGTTTTGGAAATAAGGGGAATGAAAGGTGAAGATTACAACGCAGTGACTGATAGGCATTCCGACGAAGCTTCGACGGGTCTCGCTTATTTATTTTATTATTCATTATATCATAATTATTAATGAATTGCTTATATATAAAGTTATTTATTAAAAATAACTTATATCTTCTGAAATCTATAGCACTGACGAATTATGTCAAGTTGTCATTATGATAAACACGATTTATACCAAGTGAAAAATATAGTAAATGTCTTTTATACTAATTATAACTATAGCCTTAAATCATAATATCACTTTTGACATTAGATCATTAGAAAATTATCTGAAACAATATTATACCATCCGTTACATTATAATAAGCAAAATATGTCAAAAAAAAAACATTGTAAATTTTAGGAAAAACTGTGACATACATTATTAATACTAGAAATAAGCATAAACTCGCGGTTCCCACCACTCGGCTCCAAAAAATAAAAAAATCATTCATGGGTAATTGTGTAAGGTTTTATAACAAACTACCAGGAAACGTAACTGAGTTATCTATTAATAAATTCAAGAACTATTTGAAGCGTAAACTTATTTCGAAAGCTTATTGTAGCACACAAGACTACATGAATGATAAAACTCCATGGAACTATCTATTATTCTCGTTATATTTTGTTTTTTGACATTAGATTGTTTTTCTAGAAACATTCTTCTAGTATTATTTATACAATGTTTACTTCATATATTTTTTTATTTTGTTTCATAAATAACCCTAAACAATTAACTGACGATTTCAAAGTGCTTGTTACTAGGCCTACTTGAATAAAGATAATTTTGAGTTTGAGTTGAGTTCCGAATCGTGTCGAATTATTTATACCTTTGCTCACGAACATCCTGATTTTTATAAAGATTCCTTGTAAAACCGACTAGAAGATACGGTTTTTGAATCTTACGAGTATCATGAATGTTCAGACATAAATGTGATAACTACTATATATTATAGGCCGCTACCGTAATTTTCATAAAGAAATAATAGGATAACTGATGCTAGTACTAGTATGCAAAATAAGTAAGACTAATCTAAAACTTGTCACAGATAAGAAGAAGGGCCCGCTGTCGGTAATACTCGGGTACTTCAATTATAATGAATAGATACGTACCTTTGACCAATGACAATATTCCCAGAGGCATCACCAGCACCGCCACCATGCAATCCGTTATAGCCAGTGACATTAAAAAGTAGTTGGTGACATTTTGAAGTCTCCTCTCCAGGCATATAGCCATGCAGACGAGTATATTTCCGCATGCTGTGCACACCACTAGCATCGATGTTAGTATGGCCCAAATATTAAAATCCCAGAGTTCCATAAAAGCAAACCAACGATTATGCTTTTCGCTGTTAATAATCTCATTGTCAGCATAATCTAGAGTTGTTAGGAGGCTTTCGTTGAAGGAAAAATAAGATTTTCCATCGGTGAGCTCTGTGCCAGAGTATTGCGTTGGGGAGGCAAATTCCTGTAAGAACTGCAGATTGTTCATGACTGTAATTCTTTTTTATTTACTATTTTGTACAAGCTTCAAGCATATCCACGTATTTAAGCTTTTAACATCTTTGGTATCTCTTCACCTTATTTTATAAATATAGTACATAGATTTTAAGATAGCCATTGCGATTCAATATTTTCCTTATTACTCGCAGGCGGCACCACCTGTTGACAAATAAAAAAAAATTAGATACGAGATCTTAAAAATACCATACTATTAATATGCAACATAATGATGGCTCTATTGAAAATATATAGTGGCATTACATTGACCGTGTACAATCAGTAGATTATGTGTTTTATGATCATACATCGGGGTTTTCGGAGCGGGAACGTTTGACATTAGCCAAAGAGTAGGTATTTACTTAAAAACAGATCGTACCCTAGTAGGTTTCTACCGAATGAATAATTGATTGAAAAATAAATAAAGATTAATCATACATATAGGTACATATTTTATATTGGTCATTCATTATCAACCTCTTCAGTTAAGTCTATTCATTTATAAGAAAATGCTTCATAGATATCGAGCGTCAAGATTGACATTGTATTAGACACCTATTGTCAACCGTTACCCTTGCTTGTCTAGTAGATAAACTTATATGCAATTGTATTTTAAAAAACTGTAAATAATCAGTCAACACAAATATGCCTCCGAGAAAAAAAACTCGTTACGAGTTTATGCGTTCGTGGATAGAAAATAATCCAGAGATAGAGGTTCGAGATTCTTTATTAATTTGCACCAAGTGCAATGTGAGCTTCGCTCAAACGAAATCTAGTGTAACGCGACATGTCGCATCTAATAAACATACAGGTATGAAATATGATTTCAATAGTGAGCTCTTGAAATTTGTTGTGGGCTGTAATATACCATGGACGCAGGTAAACAATCCGATATTTAAAGATTTTATCGAAAATTGTGTTACCGGTAAATTTGGAAAAACTGCAAAAGTTCCTTCGGAATGTCAACTGCGACGGGAATATTTAAATAAAGCTTACGATGAAAAAATGAATAAAATACGGAGCGAGCTAAAAAATGAATATATATATGTGAGTGTTGACGAAACTACGGATGATTATGGTCGTCAAATAGCTAACGTAATAGTGGGAGCATTACGTGATGATCCATTGGCACTCAACACTTGATATCCAGTAAACGGTTAGACAGCACGAACAATGTATCAATATCCAATACGGTCACAAGTGCTCTTGATGAATTATGGGGTGCTAACCATAATAATCACAATAAAGTACTTTTACTTTTAACTGACGGTGTGGGCTACATGCTAAAGGCTGGAAGAAATTTAAAATGTATTTTTCCCAATCTTTTGCACGTCACATGTTTGGCTCATGGTTTAAATAGAGTGGCTGAACTAGTAAGAAAACTTTATCCAGATGTGAATGATTTAATCGCAAATGTTAAGAAGACATTTTTGAAATCTCCTAACAGAATACAAAAGTTTAAAGAAATGCTCCCCGGAGTGCCTTTACCACCTCGACCAACAATTATTCGGTGGGGAACCTGGATAGAAGCTGCAACGTATTACAGCAAACATTACGATGAAGTGAAACGTGTTCTAAATACATTCAGTCCCACCGAAGCCCAGAGTATTAGAAAGGCAAAAAGAGCGTTTGGAAATGCAAATATAAAAAGCGACTTAAATTTCATAGCAAATCATTTGATGACTATCCCAAATGCTATTAAAAAACTACAGGATGCGAAGCTGTCCATCAGCGATAGTTTAAAAATAGTTCATGAAACCTATAGAGATGTTTCCAAATTAAACATGAGCGTAAAAGGAAAACAGATTTATGATAAACTGAAGTTGGTGTTAAAGAAGAATTCTGGCTATAGCACACTAAAACTTATAAATGAGTTGGTACAAGGCAAAGAAATAGAACTTCAATCTCAAACTTCTCGTGCATCAATTGATCCCTACAAAAAATTTAAATATGCACCTATTACAACTGTCGACGTGGAAAGATCATTTAGCTCCTTGAAATGGATATTTACAGCAAGACGCCGTAGATTAACTGTCCCAAATATAGAAAAAATATTAATAGTTTATTCTGAAAATCGTGTCAACTATTCAATTTACAGCAGGTAATTAATTAAAGTTATTTTAATTGTTACCTTATAAGTTATAAGACTTTTACGGAAATTAAAATAAAACTTTGTCACAGATTGTATACAACTCACAGAGAGGTAGTTATTCATTAGGCATAATAAGATATTTTCTTAGACTAACATATCTGTTTATCTCTACTCTTTCTCAAATCATTCCCGCTCCGAAAACCCCGACGTATGTTTATGATGTCGCCCACTAATTTATTTATCAATTTTGTTTTGTTTCCCTCTTTTACGAGTGATAACAGTACTGTTTCGTTAATTTTATACGTATCAATTTACTGCCTCGTACAATGAAGCAAGCATGCATTTTATCCATCTGCATTTACTTGCAATTATCATCTAACCACTGATATTATTACACTCGGGAGCAAATAAATCGAGCCACCCTTGCAATTTCACATTATTGTCATTTATGTAAAACCCGTAAATACATAGTAAGAGTTTTCTTTTGATACCGTTTGAAATATATGCTTTTTGCCTATGAAATGATATCTTTTTCAGTAGTGGGGATGAATGTGTCACGAAATTGTGGGCGTAGACGATACACCCATCCAAGCAACTCACTAGCGCACGTACACTGATTGTGCTCGTATCATTAGGTGTAAAACCGATAACTTTCATTGTTTATACATTATTTTTGTATGAAAAGTCTTTCTAAACACTTTCTGCACTGTTTTATGCCAATGCTCCCAAGAAAAATGGACGACTACTAATAAGTATACCTATTTCTATCTAGAACGTAGTCGAATCACAAATTCGTAAAACATACCCAATTACCCAGTTCTCTCGCAATTTTACAAATACTTGCGTAATCAAATCATAGATATGTGATAAGGTGAGATTCAGCCTCCATCTCCTAAACAAGACCTCACAGTAATTAATAGACGTCAACTTATATTTTCTCGAAAAGTAACCCTTCAGATACTACTACGTAGTTGGAATCGCATGAAAATCCATTGATTTCCGTTTGGCGCCTCTTAATGAACCTTGGAAGATAAACGAGGTAACTTCCTCATCAACTTCAAAGACTAATAGATTTCTCTTCACCTCGTTTTTGAAACTCTGCTTTAAGAATATGAGACGAGCTAGGTCATAGTTTTTTCACTTCTCATGCTCATAAAGTTTGTCCCTATGGTGTGTGGAGGCTGCATAAAATTACTTACATACATCACACGCAAACATACTGACCTACTTTTATCACACCCATGGGCATAATGGTTTTTTTCTTACATTATATCTGTCACATATACGGCAGTTGAAAACCAGGCCCCGTATCATGGTCGGCCTTATCACGTGATAAGTGACAAGATAGAGCGTCCGTCACTGGCTGCCACCCTTCGATAGATCTTGTAGATATCCCGCGATAAGTGTCCCGCGATAAGTGGCGGGATAAGGCCGACCATGATACGGGGCCTGAGTTGAAATTAAATATAGTTGTTGAAATACAAAATATATGTTTAAATGTAAGAACTCATCAGTCATCTACCGCCCACCGGAATTCGTGGTCGAATATGTATGTATTCGCGGAAGTCCGGTAGAGGACGGGCACATACATCCAAAGAAAACCACCCGTAAATACGCGGTTTGCTGCGTGGCTATGACGGCGCCGTTAATTATTTCTAAAATTCTCATGACTCTCACGAATGTCCTAAAAATTTATATCGTCAACTCGTTAAATCACGACATTGTGTCAATATTCTGGCTAAACAAATTACTTAATCTATCTGCTGTATCAGCACTGCAAATTTAGAACAGGTAAGTCGATCCAAGAGATCCTGATCCCAAAGTCATGTACTTGACAGTGTGAACGTGATCGTTGCAAATATTAAGTCTACGTGAGTTGAGCGTTGTATCAACGGCTGCCATTCCCGGAAGAATGGCTCAGAATGGGAAGTTCAATAAAGGATGGAGTCTGCACCATAGCATTGTTATTTCCCATAGAAAATCATGATTATATTTGAAAAAGATTAGATATAGAATTTATTGAAATTGATATCTGCTTCTCGGAACACTTAAAATACTCCATGAAAGTTTAAGTGAAGGCTTTAACAGGTGAGTTGTTCTGAAATGTTACTCAAAATGAGGTAACACCGCTTTGAGGCGAGGTCGGCGGTAATTACCAGCTGCACCTTTACATTAGGTGCCTGTACGTAAAGGTAGATATAAACCTGCCTAAAGGAGGTCAAATATCTAAGTCATTTTGTAATTTAATATTCCTAAGGATAAATATGTATGGGGACTGCCGGTCTTAGTAATCTTACTAGAACCTGAAGTATCCTGTAGCATTAAAGTATGAGTCACTATCGAAAACACACGTTACTTTACTATTCTCCAGAGCGAGTAAACGCGCTTCGAATAGATTTCGATTGTCATAAATTCGAGCCTCCAAATTTGTATCTCATGGTACCGATGTTCTCCGAAAAAAACTTAAAACGTTACTCGCTAGCGTTTAGTTTTCGATGCGTAATTTAAACTTTCGATTCGTACGACCAATTGGTGCCCATGGCACACAAAGGGGGTTTGGGTAAAAATGTTGTAATTTTTTTAGATGAGTGGCCATTCGTAAAAGTGGTAGATTATGATAGATCTACTCAAAACAAACATATTTTGTTATGAAATGTAATACACTAAAATGCATCGGAGCCGAGATTTTTGCAATAGGTATGTATTTTCAGAGGTCATGTTAAAAAGTTATAAACAAAACTTCAAACTTAAATATCTCGGCTCCGATATTGTTTAACGCGTTTAATTTTAAATATGTATTTTATGCGTATTAAGAGGTCCTCTAAACGATTATTAAAATTGCATCCTTGGCCGCTGCAAAAAATAAAAACGATTTTTTTTCTCATACAAGGTTACCCAATGCCCTTTGACATTTCGAATCGACGAATACCGTAGCGAATGTAGTCAACTATTTCACTTGCATATTAGCCGTCAAGAGGTAGGTAACGTAGATCCGATCGAGACGTATTTCAAATTAAAGAACGTATAAAAATAAGGGTTTTCAATTGACAACATATATCAGCAAAATTCGGAATGTCACGTGTTTTGTATTTAAAATTGCAAATGAATGGCACAAATTCCGCCATATTGAGTTAGAATATGTGGAAAAATCGGTGCATACTTAATGTCCTTAAGCTTAAAGTGTAGAAGCCTTTAAATTATTCGTATTCTGTAATTTCATAACCGACACACGCTAACATTTAAATTAAATGCTTGTGAAATAAGGCTGAATATTGAAAATAATAGAATGGTATATTGCATTACGTGTTTTTGTGTGTGTCAAGAACATGCACACATTTGCAACGTAGTATTGGTCGATTCTACCACTACACCGCGTCCCGCCGCGGTGCGCGGAGCGGCAGATTTTACTATCGTATGCAAGAATCTCAATTTATACAGAAAACACGCCTAGTACTTCACACTGCCGACGCCGCAATTCGCGTGAACGCGCGTGTAAAAAAAGACCGGGTTGCACTCCGGGAGTGCCGGCAGAATTAAAAACTTGAATATTTTGACATTTCGAATCGACGTAGCAACAGAAGTAAACTATTTCACTAGCAAATTAGCGCGTGAGTACTTATTGTGTGTCGGCCGAACGGGTAAGCGCCGCATCGCCAATCGCCCCGATTTGCTATTGAGAACATTCGAATAGTTCGAATTGGGGCGTTATTCCTAAAGAGATAAAGCTTAGAAGAATATTTACCAACGGCAAAAACAAATTGATATTTTGGTCGCCACCGCCGTCTGCTGTTCTTGCAAATTCGAATAGTTCGAATTTAGACGTTATTCCTAAAGAGATAAAGCTTTGAAAAATATTTGACAATGGCAAAAACAAAGTGGTATTGTGATTGTCGCCCACCGCGCCCGCGGCCCGTCCGCCTAAATAATTTATAATTGTTTATAAATTTGCGTTAAATTCATTTTTAGGGTGACACCGTAAGATGTCACGTGACCTGATCGAAAAACTGTTACAATGTTATTGAGTTTTCACTTCTGCCGGCACTCCCGGAGTGCAACCCGGTCTTTTTTTAGTTCTACGAGTGTCCGCCAGGGGCGGTGTATATGTTTTTCATACAAATCATTTACGCAGCCCCTCCTACCCTCCGTCAAGACCTTTGCCATTATATTAGCGAAATGCGAGGCCGAGTTTTCTCTTATTTTCAGTGCCTCATCTCATCTACTGCATAGCTTATCAGACAAACTTGTAGCGCTACGGCACAGTTAGCCTTAATCCGTGTAGGTGTAAGAGTATGTCACAAGGATTATACGTAGATCCGTTACAAATATGTGTGCACTAGTAGGTATGTCTTTTGGGTATGCCAAATTCCAAAACATTTTTTTACGAATAACGAAACGAACGGGTCCTAACACTAGACGTGCGCGCCGGTCGAAAAAAATCGGGCGGCGGCGCGCCACGAAAAAGTCCACGGCGGCGGCGTAACGCCGGCGGCGTGGGATTTTTCAACTTTCTAATATTAAAACGTATAATGAAAAAAAACCACGCTTAAACAAAAGAACTTTATTAAAAAGATGTCTTAGTTACTTTTCTTGACAGAAATTGCTTGACAGAAATTGCTTGCAACTTTTATAGTTGTCGTGCACAAAAATGATTTTGTTTACCCTAAATGGACTCAGCCGGGACCTTTTAGCTGTTAAAACCAATCCAGCAACCGAAAACACTCTTTCGCTCGGAGTGCTGGTTGCTGGAATGCATAACAGAGCCTGTGCTGACGATGATAAACGTAGGTAGGCAGATTGTCTGGTTTTCCAGTAGGACAAGATGTCCCCGTCTTCAAGTTCCGCAGGATCAGCAGTCGCTAAGTATTTCCAAGCTTCCTGGTCAACAGCATCATCGAAGCCGGAACCATGAGAACTGTGTTGCATGCTGTATTTGCGCGAGAGTTGGGAAAGTATTGAAACTTTACTTGTACTCGCTTCTTCCTGGTGACCCTGGCCCTGGTGTAATAATAGTTGATTATGTTCGTGGTAAGGGTTTATTTCTTTGGCATATTCTGCCAAGAAACCAGCTGGAGTTAATTCGTTAGCAGTCAGGTAGAGGTCAACTTCTCCAAGCTTCATAAACCTACAGTCTAATAAGGCTGCAGCAACAACGGCCTTACTGACTGGGAAGCGTGTGTCCAGTTTCATCAACATATTCTTTTTTAAGGATGTTATTATTAGCGACTCGTCATCATCAATCGAATTAAGCACGTCTTTTATTTCGGCTTTAAATACGAGAGCAAGGTTAATTGTGCTCGATTTTGATGCTGATAAAATTTCAACAATTTGCCGAAACTTGCTCAGAAAATTGCATAAATCCTCTAACAAAATCCATTCTACTTGGGGAATTGTCATAGTATCTTGCCCAATCCGACGTAAGATGCTATTTATCGGGTTCCTATTACAACAGTGCACCATACTTTCGAGCATTGCTAAGACACTGTGCCATCTCGTTGGAGTAGAGGTTTTAACCGTAGGTATGTTTGCCAAATTTCCAAACAAGGCACGAGCTTCTGTCTCTTCTACCGCGTCTTCACTGTCTTCAGAAACAGGGTCATTTTCATCTTCCTCTATCACTTGAGAAACAGTCTCCAAAGAGCGTAAAAACTTTTGTTCATATTCTGCCTCTTTCTCCAATTCTGGCAAACGATACCTGACTGTTTTTACTATTTTCTTGCATTTCGTCACAAGACTTAAAACTTCGGGTGTTTTTTTTATTCCATCAACCGTGACTAAGTTATGGAGGCCGTGCCCTAAGCAAAGATGGTTGTCAATATCTGCCAGCTCTGTTGCCCGCTTCACATTAGCTCCTGCGTCAGTTACACTATAGAGTTTCTTGTCATGAATTCCAAATTCATTTTTGGTGTTAATTATTGCTTCTTTTATTTTCATTCCGGTTTTTTTCCCTTCCATGACCTCAGTTTTCAGCGTGAATGTCTTTAACTCGAAATCTAAAATAGTAAAACATATCATTATAACTGTTCTACTTTAGAACCTATTGAACTTTTTGTTCAATACATTATTACATACAAATATATATAGTTTCGCAAGCCAGCTTTGGCAATAGAAAATAGCGCGAGGTATTAAATTTATATGGGAGCTGATGCTAAGGTGCAAACATACATATTTCAAACTTTCCGTCTTTCTACTTACAAAGCTGGCTTGCCAGAGCATAGATTGTATTTGCAATATTATATTTATTTACCCATAGTAATGTAGTGTAGAGTAAACGTGATGTAACTGAGGCGCCTGTAGGAGTCTGTCCACAGATCGAAGGTAATAGCCAACTGATTTGGTTTGTCAGATATTATTTGTATCTTTATGTTATCTAGCATACTTTCATATACATCATCCAGGGCTGCTCGACTGATTGTATCACGCGAAGGTAACTCTGAAGGTGTCAGAATTATGCCATATTTCTGAAAAAAAGAGGTACTTTACTTACCTAAGCTACTTTCAAGAATGGCAATATTACATGGAATCTTTTGAATAAATATTTAAATGTTTTAAATTTAAAATTTGTGGTTTTCCATTAAATACGAACAAACACTTATAACAACGATGCAAGAGCAAAGCAAACAAACAGGTGAAGTGTCAGTTAGTTTATTGCCACTACAAAACGGAGATAAAGGTTAAATTGAACATAATTTATTGAGGACGGACGTGTCATAACCGTTACACCCATTGTCACGAAGGACCTGTCTCTTGTATTTAATTCAGTCCTATTTTGTAGTGACAACGTGTAAGTTTTAATCAATATGTTGTTAGTTTAAATAAAGAAATTTAAAAAAAGCCTTACGACACCTTCAAAAAGTCTATCATTCCCTCATCACCAACGGAATCAAATGGCATCAATGATTTGCAAAACCATAACGCTAAGTCTCTCGCTAAAAGCCATTTGTCAGTAGTGCGCATAGGCTGACTATATACTATATTTGACTTTGAACAGCTAGCTCCAGCTCCAGCACCAGGCCCGCCACCAGATTTGGAAAATCGATCGATGCTAAAGAATTGTTTTATGTTACTCCTTGCCTTGGCCACGTCCTCATCAGATCGAATTTTATGCTCATCGCGAAGATGTCGCATCAAATTTCCAGTTCTAACGGTTTTATTGTATGATTTTACATTGATGCTGAAAAAGTAAAAGCCATTCCAAGTCACCCACTCAAAAACGCACACAAGTAGAAAAAGAATAAAGTCAAGCAAATAAGTAAGTTTTTTAGTTACACACACTAACGCAAAAAAAAAAAAAAAATGTTACGCGTAGGTATAAAAATAAGTTATTAATAGGTAGAATTTATTATTAATTCAAAGTTCCCAAGTGAAAATTTCATTCAAAAATGCATAATAAAATAAAGTTAGTAGGTAGGTAAGTCAGTCACAGGCGCAAACCCAGCCAAATAAATTATTACATATGATAAGGTACTTACGATCCAAATGTAGTATCTCCACCAAACTCCTCCTTCTTAGTGGTAAGGCAAACGTTACAGAATACTAAATTGTCTAACACTTTTTTCCTTTTAGTATTACTCTCGTCATGCAGAACAAGATCCCCGAAATATTTCCAACATGAGCTTTTTGTTTTTGAGGTAAAATGTATTGCTATCGAAAGTCTATTTAACTTAATTTTTTCAATATCAGCTTTTGACGTCATGTTCGCTGTAACACAGTAACTAACCGGTACAAACAACTCAATACTACATACACAGATCACAGATTCATTAAAATAAATCAAACAACGAACGCTAAAACTACTCCTTGGCAGGCGTACGTACGAACGGCGAGCTTCTGAGCTTAGACGCGAGTTTGCCGGCGCTCGCTGTGCTCGCCCCCCGCCCCTCCCGCTACTCTTGCGGGTTTTGATTCGGCGCGAATTTTAAACTACCGGCGGCGGCGGCGGCGCGCTGCCTCCTTATGGCGGCGGCGCGCCGCGGCGGCGCGCACGTCTACCTAACACATTAAGGGCGTAACAACTAATAGGGAATATGCATGTGATTTAGAAATGGACAAAAAAAATCACGTGTAATCTATATTGCTTAATAAATATACACACATGATTATTTTTTCAAATTATCATGTTTCTATTGATAAAATAAATTGTTTAAAAGTACTATTTTTCAAATTCCCTCGCAAATTTCCAAAACGCAACGCTATTGGCGGAGCGAAACGTGACGTCACCGTGCAGGTCGTTAGTATGATTATTGAAAGTTATTCGCATTGTTTGGCCGCTGTTTATGATAAATAATCAGTGTTTTTTGGTAATTATTAAGTGAATAAAGACTCGCCACAATGACTGAAGGCGGTTTTGTCAAGGCACAGTCGGATAATCTGCCTAAAATTGATGTGTTCATGATGACTAAATTTAATACATACTTCGCAAATATTTGTGACTTTACGTCCGCTGAACTAAGAGGAGTAAAAGCTGCAAGGTAAATAAGTTACAGATATTCAATAAATTTTCATATTCCTTGTTTTTATACTCGTGAGATTGGTCAATTAAATAATTATAACCTATTTTGGCGATTCAAATAGCTAGACTTTTAAACTACTTCAAATAGGTGTCTTTGTTAAATAAGTGGAATAAAAAACTACTAGATAGATATTTATCCATACTATATACTATTTTACTATACTATAACTTTATATATTATATATACTAACTTCTGCCCGCGACTCCGTCCGCGTGGAACTCATTTATATCGTAGCTCCATACAAACTTTCACCCCCACTTCATCCCTTTGGGGGATATGGGGGGAGCTACGATATAAACGAGTTCCACGCGGACGGAGTCGCGGGCAGAAGCTAGTTATAGTATATATTTTATATATACTTACTTAATAATAAATTATAAATGCGAAAGTGTGTCTGTCTGTCTGTTTGTTACCTCTTCACGCTTAAACTGCTGAACCGATTTGGATGAAATTTGGTATAGAGATAGTATAAACGAGTTCCACGCGGACGGAGTCGCGGGCAGAAGCTAGTATTATATAATCAAAGATATGTAGGTACCTATTAGGAATGTTAAATGTTGAGAACATCTTTATGAACTTTAACAAACTAGGTTGTTTTCGTCAAGGCTTATAAATAAAACAAATTTGTGTAGGTCACTCAGTAAAAAGGATTAAATTCTTTTAACTTTCTTCGATCAACAGTGCAAACAAAGAAACTTAGCTAAAACGTTTCTTGATCAAAATCAACACTCGTAGTCAGCTGTTGATCAACAAAAATCATAATATTTGTAACATTAATAACTAAAAAAATTGGGAATCAGAATAGTTTTATGAATAAGTATATAATACAATTTTGAGGTTAGGTTATTGTTTACCTATATTGTTCGCGAGTCGTAATAAAAAAGATTTTAGGTACATACATATTTAATACTCACGTCGAAATGATCTTCACAACAATATAAACTACTCAAGCACGATACATTGTCTCTCCTCATCGCCTTACACCACTTTATCCTTATATTTGCACCTTTGGGCATATGAAAATATTTGCAGTTTTAATGTGATTTTCACACATAGGGACAATACAATATTTATAATAAGCTTTTGTGTGCTCTTCCATTACAATAAGTTGATCTTATAAGCTTTAATCACTCACATTTATTAAAAGTGTGAATCAAACACTTTGTTGTTAATTTGTTTAAGAACCGCCGTGCACTAAGCTGCACGGTGACGTCACAAATGAGCGCGCCAAAATGGTGGCGTTTTGATCGTCCGAAAATGATAGTAATTTTAATTATTTTTTTTTAGCTTATTTAATAATATTGTGAAAGTGTTATATTTTTTCCGGTTATATAATTACTTATAGAATAGATAAAAAAAATGTCATGAATATTCCCTATTATGTAAATAGTTTTATGTACACACACACACATAAACACGCTTAAATGGGTTCCAAAACTGGTTGGAATGACGAGTATTACACCAATAGACTTATCATTATCATTATTGAATCCGTGGTAGTAGGTAACACTCGTATCTATAATTTGTAACGTAACATTTAAATTCACTTATTATTTTAACTTCCATACATTAGCAGCCATACAACAACAATGTTACACGAACAGCTGGTATAAATGAAGGTTTTAGCCCGCAGATTCTAAAAAAATTGGGGTAGTAAGTAGATAGTATGTGTGCAATGTAAATACCACTGTACAATAGTACATTATTGCCGTGGCCGGGAAGGAGGCAATTGCAGGCTGAGTATTTGTTGAAACGGACGAGCTTGCGAGTCCGTTTAATTATAATACGAAGCCTGCAATTGCCATTCCAGCTGAGGCTAATATAGTGCTTTTCTCAAAAATGGGGGAGTAAAAAATACTTAATCTATATAAACTTTAAATATCGTTGCACAACGTGAAAATATTTACGACTTCCCGCCGTTTTTTTTTAAACAGAATCGCAAGTGTATTTTTCCACCAAAAAAACGCAAACTATTTTAGACACATACAAAAACGTCGTGTTTGCAACAGAAAAATACGAGTTGAATGGGCTGAATACGAGCTGTGCCGTCTTTTATATGCCAGTTTCTACTTTAAAACAAATTTGGTACTCGACAAATAAAGGAATTTATATTTAACATTCCAGGCGGCCTGCAATGTTTTTTATTTTTTAATTTAGATCTGACCTTAAACCATACACTTTACCTTCCAATATGTAGCGAGTTATGTTCACTTTGCGGGCCATTTTTGAGAAAATGACTTTACAGGTTCACGTGGACCCACTGCGGGAGGCAGAAGCTTAGTTTGAGGTACGCATCAATAAAACCCGTGCCGTATATATTATGCACAGCTGACGCGCGTATGGACATCCTCAGTCATCACTCGCCGAACGAAAATTAGGTTTTTCATCTCTTATGTCAAGTCGGTTCATCATACAACTGGACATAATTAGGTCTTTTAACACTGGTGTGACTCGCATGCAGCTCGTTTCGTAAGACCACACTCGTAGTTTAAGGACCCTTATTAGTTGCATAAACTATTATTTCGTTTTTAAGTAACAGAAAATGTATTATAATAATACAATCAAATACAGGTATTTTGTTGTAATAACTCACGTACTGGTAATAGATACTGTTTAGTTTGTATTATTATATTTATTATAGTCAGTCTTTTGCCACTTCGACCATAAATTATTCTATGCTCACAGCCCTTTAAAGTTCACAACAAAGGCCCGTTCCTTCCTGAAATTCCACATTCTTAGGGAAAAGCAATGTTGTACCTGCTGTGCCGGTCTAGATAGACGCTTCTTTATATGTATAATCTGTCAAAATACTACGTACTAGCAACTGATTTTATTTTCGATATCATATCTACAGATTACAGTCGAGTCAGATAGACCTTGTTTTTAAATGAACTTACCATTTGTGTCCATGTCGTACTATTGGCATGCTTTAGCGTTCACCAAGGTCTGAAGTTACATTGAGAATCGTTATTAACAATGGGCTACCCCATTTTTAACAGTAAATGTTTATTAAGCAGAAACCGCTAACGAAATTCTAAATTTCGATCAAAGTGGAAAATTATTGAAACAACTTCACGGTAGATGTCGTTACGAGCCTCCCTAAGGTGTAATTACAATAGTAGAAAAGGATTGAAAGATTCGTCGCCATTAGCGGACCATCAAGTGGCAAGAGCAATGGACGGATTCCAGAGGTTGTGGGTTCAAATCCCGCTCGGGCGAATAAATTTTAAATTTTCCACTTTGATCGAAATTTGGAATTTCGTTAGCGGACTCTGCTTAATAAACATTTAATGCTTTCGCGTTATTTTGCTTAATTGCATCTCAAATTTAAAAGAATAATAGGTTACCATAGTGTGTTAACTAGACATTTTCAGCTTCAGTTAGAAGGTCGCCTCGTGGCTGTTTATTAACATGAATTCATCCGCCGCGGTCTACGAGATCACGTAGTTGCCAGAGATACGTGACACTCACAGTTCCCACTTTAAACGACATTCTCGTCACCATCGAACGCAATCTATTCATTCACCTCACCTTTTTTGACGTGAGAACTTCTTTAGCGGCGCTGAGCACTTTTTGGGATGGAGAAAAATTGCTAAATACGCGACAGATTTTTGTGACGTCAGATGTGAAGGAGGTCACAAACTTTTATATTTTGCTGCTAGCCGATTCGACTTCATTCAAAACTGAACGCTAATCGTAAGAGTATAAAGCCGTTAAACACTTTTTGCAATAGCATATTCTGCAAATTAATTTGTAATTGGGTCCACGCATCCTTCACCGTTTTGCTATTGAGCAAATTCGAATAGTTCGAATTTGGACGTTATTCCTAAAGAAATAAAGCTTTGAAAAATATTTGGCCACGGCAAAAACAAATTGGTATTTTGTTCGCCGCCGCCGTCCGCTGTTCTTGCAAATTCGAATAGTTTGAATTTGGAAGTTATTCCTAAAGAGATAAAGTTTTGGAAAATATTTGGCAATGGCAAAAACAGATAGGTATTTTGTTCGCCGCCGCCGTCCGCTGTTTATTATATACCCTGGTTTTTATAGTAGGTACCTAATTGATAATTGTTTATAAATTTGTGCCAAATTCATTTTCAGGGTGACACCGTAAGATGTCACGTGTCCTGATCGAAAAACTGTTACAATGTTATTGAGTTTTCACTTTCTCTCTCGGTCTTTTTTTATTGCTTCAAGGCGTTTTCAGCATGTTTGCGTCGTGACGTGGATTGTGTCTTGCATAAATTATGCATAGGTTACAAATCGGTCGACCTTGCTGTTTTTATTATCATTAAACCACCTGGCTGGGAGTCTCCCCACGTTACGACTTTTCATTCGAGGTCTCGCTGGCTCCATCGATCGTGCCTGCGACAAATATTCATGATAGCTTTAATGCCTTGTAAATGCGCTACTCTTTTACCGATGATTTGAATTAAGTAGTACGTTAGTGACTTACCGATATCGTATACTTTTGGAACGACCGCTCCCATTTCGTCCGTTCCTTAATTTCACGAAAAACTCAAACATTGATTGCTTGTTGTGATACTTTTAGCCGATCGACTATTCTAGTAGATATGTTTTTTTTTAATGTTTCCGTCAACTCCTTAAGCGGAAGAACACATTGATTGTACGCCTATATCAAACTCTGAATAGAGTTGGTTTGGGGTATCGTTTGGTGACAACTTTCTTACTTTGGTGACTTAAGGATCTGTAGACAAACGATGCCTTAGAGTAAAATTAAACGGTACAGTGGCAAAACGGCCGAATGACAAAGGCGTAAGCAAATTTTTTGCTTTGCCTTCTACTTAGTGAACGTTGAAAGGATTAGTGAACACATCAATTTATCACTCGTCGACATCGCATGGGTTCTCCCTTTTGTGTATCGTAACAAAAGCTTGCGGCCGCGTTTTCATTTTGATAGAGAACGATTGTTGGCTCGTTTGGAAACGAAGGCGTAGTAGCTAAGTGAATTCTCATTTCAAATCTGTTGTACGGCCGCGATGAGATCACCGCAGTGCTGTTACGAGTATGTCTTACCGTCTATCTGTTACCATTTCAAGCTTAAGCCCATATGTCTATGGGCTTAAGCGGTAACCTATCGAAGTTTGCCAACTTCATTATTTGACTACCGATTTGTTAATCACCTTTTCATAATTCCGATGCTACGTAAAATCTAAATCTCATTTGCCCTAATATCATTTTACCGTCAGGATTAAAACACATTCAAATATGCTAAAAACCCTACAGGAATGCACTTTAAAATTGCGATGCGAAAATAATATTTTGCTAATAAGTGGGTTAGGTTTGATTTAAAACTGTGACCTTACAAAATAAACAATTGATTGAAAATGGGCTTAGATTACGTCAAAACATTTAAGTAACTAGATTGCTACAGGAGTTCTTAAAAAGCCCCCCTTTTTGGGCTTTTTAAGAACAGTAAAACACCCCCCGCAGTAAAACAACAACAAATGATCGTAACCATGGTATTATTAGTAGGTTAGGTTATGGTGAGCTTGTGTCCCTTAGAGCGGAAATAGACACCCCGTGAAGCGGGGTGACGTCGACACGCTGGCGGTTAGGTTAAGTTACATGCTACAATTTCGATCTTTTGATATAGCGGGATAATAATATTTCGGACTTAATATTTTTCGGCACTAAAAACTAGTTGACAAATGATTCTTCGGAATTGTAATAAGTGTCTATTCGAATCATAAGCGAAATAAAATTGCAACGAATTGAGAATTGGGAAAATAATAATATTATGGGAAATGTAATTTCGGGCAAACAAAAATTCGGCTAACTAATAAAAAGGGAAACGTTTTAGGGATTTTAATATTCGGAATTACGATTTTCGAGCTTATGATAGGTAAGCGCTTAAGCTTAAGTTTCGGAAACTTACAAAGGATATTTTTTAGCTTGGGAATTGCGTGGAAGGTGAGGTTTCAATTCAATGGGATAGCGAATAATTTGGACTACGCTAGAAAAAATGAAATAGCAATAATCCGTATATTACCCACCGACCAACCGAACATTCCAACCAGTTGAACATATGACAACCCTGTTTGTCACATGTTCCTGACACACAACCTGGGTGTCTAGTTGATATTTTCTTCCCAATTAACCACCCAAATTGCCAAGTAGTTGGTCCGTTGATAACGTTTTCTTAACGACCCAGTTGAGTTACGAACCTGGTGGTCGGTTAGTAGCTATATTATTCCTCATCATCAAATCACTACGGCTAGTTGGTCAGTTAATATATTTTTCTCAAAAAACCAACCACGCTCTCTAGCTGGCTTTTCTCAAGCATGCCCGAAAAACGTCGCATTTTGTTTGAAAAAAACAAGCGAATTGCCTAATTTTCATCAGCTAAAGTTTAAAAAGGTAAAACTCTTCCCTGCCTAGGAGTACAATATTCCACACACAACATATAATACTGATAATACTGATTAGAAACGACTAAGGAAAAAACACATTCAGCCACAGAAAACCACCCGCAAACCGTGCGCTTTTCATCATGAGATTATTTTTTTAATCGTTTTTTCCTTCTTTATTATTTAAGGCCAGTAGAATAATAAAATCAAAAATTCAAAAATGATGAATAGATAGCTAAAACATTTAAATCAAGTAAATGTGATGACTACTGCCCGTACCCTCTCATCCGTGAGAGGAGGCCTGTGCTCAGCAGTGGGACGTATATATCCTTTTTTTTATGTGATGAACTTGGCACCCATTTATATCTTAATTCCTTTGTCGGCGAAGTTCACAATCACGCATATTCTTAATATTGAACTTGGCTCCCTTTTTTATGTTTATGTTTTAGTGGGTAGTATAATTACATTGCATGTGCTCTAAAAGAGCGTTTTCTAAACAGCCATATCGTGCGGAAAGTGCCACTTTTCCGCATTAGTGTCTTTTATTTTTCATTTTTATTTTTAGTTCGGTCGTCAGAGAATTATTATTACTTGAGAAAAGTATATATTTTTTCAATTACTTACATATAAAAGGTACATAGACGTTCTAATAATTTATAAAACGTTATTTATAAATTTTGAAATATTCTTCTAATTTGTTTGGCTGAACGAATATTTTGCTTATGCCTTTTGCGAGACGATATGGCGGCTCTTTGCACATGCGCAGTAGTAACATAATATGTCGAGCGCGCATATAAATAAAACAATAGGTAGAGCCCGCCATTGTTGTTTACTTCGGAGTTGTTCTTTCCGTGTATATTTGTTAAATATGTCGAGTGAAAGTGACTAATCAATAATAATAATTAGTTATTGCATTCCAATAATGTCAGTTTATTTCTTAGAACTACTACGGTACAGTGTATTTTTGTTGTGCAACATAATAAAAATAACTGCGATCCAAAACCACAATGCGTTTGAAGTGAATTAAGCTTGACAGCTAAAGATGTGAAGAAGTTGTTAAATGCAGCTCCATGTAGGTAATAAGTAAAATTAATTACATTAACCTAGCTATTTTAAAATGTAATTTATTTTATTTCCTCGCACAAGGCATAGTACAGTCAGCATCACATAGTTAGTAGCAGCCAAAGTAGCCAAATATATCGTAACACTTCCTTATTCCTATAGTAATAAAGACGTGTTCCGATATATTTGGCTACTTTGGCTGCTACTAACTATATGATGCTGACTGTATGATACACGCGCGTAAAGATAATTTTCAACACATTTGCTCGTAACGTACCTCTTATTATGTCGCTTTTAGGCCCATAATGCTGGGTAGTAAGACGCTGTCAACACCAAAATGCCCTTGAGGATTTAGGATAGCGCGCACACTGTCTATTTGTATCGGAGTAAACGAGAGCGAGTGTTACTGGGCGGCCCGGTTTTTGAAGATAATAGTACATAAATATAGAAATAAAAAAAGGGTGTATTATTTGTAAAATATGAGTCGTTAGCGGTGTAGGTATAAATATGTTGACTTCATGTTTTTAATTGCAGACCCATACGTCAAAAAAAATAAAGACATAGAACCGTTTAATGTGATTTTAAGACCAATCTTTGCAATTATTTTATATCGAGCCAATTTCGTCCAATTATGTATCGAGCCCGTCCACGGTCTTTGAAATATGGTGAATATTAACATATATTTTATTTGATGTGCTAGAACAAATAGTTTTTCTTAAAAAACTGCTTAAATAACATCAATTTCACCAAATTAGGTCTTGTCCGCTTCTTAACTGTAACTGTGCGTGTGTTGAACTGGAATCGGTTACCGAATATAAATACCTAGGATTGACAGTAGACATTAATTTTAGTTGGAAAAATCACATTAACCACCTTTGTAATAAACTTAGAATAATGTTAGGGAAATTCTACCACCTTAAAAATATAGTCAATAAAAACAAACTTTTAAAACTTTGCTGTTAGTTGGATACAAATTATAGTGCACCAATTTCATAATAGATGGTGGTGTTACATCCCCTGAAACACGCTATCGTTGTTTTCCCGTAGATTGTAGAAGGCTCCCTTCAAAATCTGAATTATACGAGTATTAAGTTGTCAAGGTGTGTTTCATTCAAATAACGTAGTAAGTGCAGTGACGTGTAGTAGGTAAACGTTGGACCTTCGAACCAAGGATAATCGTGAGTACAGTGACAGTGGAAATAAAAGTGATGTGTCAAAGGCTTAGTCGATTTTCGCGGTAACAAACACTTAGCATATTTCGCGGAATTATTAACTTAGTGCAATTTCGTGATTCAACAACTTAGAAAAAATCGGTGAAAATTTACTTAGAGAATTCGCCTTTCGACGCATAGTACCAAATTTGTAATGTGCCAACATACTCTATATGTCCAATTCCGCAAAACCCCAATTTCGTAAAGTACCAAGTTTGTAAAGTGACCAACTCGCAAAACACAAACTACGTTAGTTACCAAATCTGTAATTCCTTGTTTCTTTCTATGATCCACAATGAGCAGGGACTGAGTGATATACACAGCCATCACTATTTGAGATCGAGCTTGAAAGGTGAAGCAGAACAAGTCGTCCGTCATTTCGAGATCACAGCTGCCAACTATAGTAAGGCTTGGAACGCCTTAGTCTGCCGCTATAGTAATGATAGAGTTATAGCTAATACCATACTGAATCGTTTGCTCAATCAAAAGAAACTCACACTCGAATGCTCTAAAGGCCTCAAGGATCTGCTTGATACTACAAACCAGTGTCTCAGTAGTCTCTCAAATTTGAAAATAGACACAACTACATGGGATTCTATTATCGTGCATATTGTGGTATCCAAGTTAGATAACGAAACTCACAAAGCTTGGGAGCAGTCACTTGGTTCTTCGACGGAGTTACCCACTTATAAGAATCTCACCTCATACTTGGAAGGATGATTCAGAGCTATGGAGATGCTGCAAATGTCACAAAAGAAAGAAAAGAAGGAGTATACACTGCAACCACAAGCTATTGCACCTAAAATGAAGAATTTGAAATCCTTTAACACATAAATTGATACGGAACGCTCATATTGTAAGAAAAGTCACTACATCTGTCACTGCACCGAATTCGTACAACTCGACGTAGATCAACGCAAAGAATTAGTTCGAAACAACAACTTATGCTTCAATTGCCTTGTCAAAGGACATTCCATACGGATCTGTAGACAAGTCACATCATGGAGAACTTGTAACCGCAAACACCATACGCTCTTGCACTACCAGACCATAACAGCCAAGCCGCTTACAACGGACAGAGACACCCACAGAACCTGAATACCCACAACACGACAACCAAGTTATTCTGGCTACAGCACAGATTGGTGTGATGGATAGCAGTGGTTCTCTCGTGCACCTCAGAGCCTTAGTTGACCAAGGTTCACAAGCTACCTTCATTACGGAGTCGGCAGTGCAACTACTGCGACTGAAGAAGATTTTCACAGTCAGTTAATGTAACACGCTGTACAGGCACGACACGTCGTTAACTTAGATATTTACTCACCGATACAAACTCACCACGTAATGCAAGTTAACGCTCACGTACTCTCGAAATTGACACCATTGTTACCGACAAAAGAGTTTGACATCTCACAATGGCCTGCCCTGTCCCAATTGCAACTAGCGGACCCTCACATGCATCGACCGGGACCTATTGATGTTCTACTGGGCGCCGATGTCTACATAAAATTAATGGAAGAAGATGAGAACCCAGTGAATATCACACTTATGTCGTGAACTTGAATCACACGAAGATCGATTATTTTGGTATTTCCACATGTCAAGAGATTCTTTTGAAGTTGGTCTCAAAATTAAATCTAAAGTCAAATTAATTAAAAATATACAATATTTTAACATACAACCTTGCACTCCGAGTGATGCACCGATTTGTTCCCATAATAAATTTTTGTATGACACTTTTTTGTAGTATTTGTGCCTAATGTTATAAATACACTCATATTGTCGAACAACTTCAATTAGTTTAACATCTTTGGTCTCCGTATTCATGATGAAAACCATCACGCGCACCAGCGAATTTGTAAATAAATACAAGAGAGCTGCGCGTACACACGCTTAGCACCGAGCTGTGCGTGTCCGAATCGGTCCGGTGTGTCATCTCATAGGGAACGTCGACCAATACAACGTCATCACTGCACGCAGCGAAGCGACGTTGCGGCTCCGCTCTGTGTACGCATGCACGCAGCACGCAGCCTGTTTGTCTGCCTGGAGCTGCGTTGCGTGCGCACGCGTTGCGTGTGCGTGCACGTCTACGCAGACGCATCCGGTGTGTCATGTCGTATGAGGATTCATACATTACAACGCAGGGGTGTACGTGCTGCACACGCAGACGTGCTGCGCACGCAGCCGGTCTGGCTCGGCCTTTAAACTTGCGCGCGCACTTCACGAAAAAAAATAATTGCTCGCCATTATAGGTAATTTCACAAATATTTGTAAACAGTGTTGGTCCGTGTTTGGTTATTATTAAAAATGTTGACTTGTTGGTGAGCAGAAAAGTGAAAAATAGAATTGACGCCACTGGAAATACTTGTCAATGTACAATACGTGAGTAAAAACCTTTTGCAAATCAATAACAAAAGGAAATAACTGAGGAGACTATACTAAACATTTTCATTTTATGAAAAGGATTATTTCCTCGCAAATGTGTTGAATAACATCGTATGAAACGCGTCAGCTTTGTTGATTACATCGTCGGCTCTCTTATCACGCTCACCGCGGCTCGCGTAAACAATTCCACCTGTGATGTGATTATCAGTATTATCACCATACCTCACTTGTATCACAATGTACTATTCCGACTCGTGTCGAATTATACATTCGCTCGCTTCATTCGCTCATGTATAAAAATTACAGTCGTCAAAAATCACCTACTTTCCGCACTTTAACATTAATAACTATTTCTTATTAGACCGATTACGCTCTCCAGCGTGTTTATCGGTAGGCTTTTCCACCGACAGACCGACTAGACTACTCAAACAGACCCGACTCTGTTTGTAATGTTTTACACATAAAAAGTAATTGCATGTTTTCATACCGCATAACAACGAATTTTAACTTGTAGTTATATTTAGACACAATACATTAATTAGCAAAACGTTTACTTGTATTATAAGTACCTGTCCTGCCCTGCACTAGACATTGCCTGTATCGCAGGAGCCCGAATTGATAATCTAAAAAACAAAATAAATAAAACAATGTTTCTACTCCTGTACCGTTATCTGTAATTTATATAGGCTTTAGCTCAAATACAATGAAGTCGTCGAAAAACTCTATGCTCTATGGCCCATAAACGCACTGTTTAGCGTACTTTTATGGTTCACACATTTTTCATAAAAGCACTGTTTACCACGATGTCAAATCATCTAACTTTTTTTTAATCGGCCGTTATATTGCTGTGGTACCAACTTCATACTCAATTCGAATCAGTTTTTGGAGAGGAACAAATGCTTGTATGGGAGCAACTAGAATTAAAGAACATACATACCCAAAAAATTAGCTGTTGTCCACGTTAATCCCCTAGCCTGATCCCCCAGGGGAAAAAAACGGTTAGGTTGTTAGTTGAACTGCGACCCTACAGCGCGCGAGCCGAGCGAGCGAAGCGAGCGTGACGCGGTAGCGTCCGGCGAAGCGCCATAACCCAACATTATCATTTTTTCCTAGTTGAATATAAAATAATTGCCGCTAATTCCCCTGGGGGATCAGGCTAGGGGATTAACGTGGATAACGTGAAAAATTAAGACAAAGATTGACATCGCTGGCGGCAGCGCAAAACGCTTCATACTGATTGACATATAAGTATGACGTCACAACGACATTTATTTATATAACGTTGGGATCGTTGGGCGATTTGCCTATTGGAGGCTGCTCGAATAGGAGCACACGTTAATACAGTACACTTAGCGGAGTAGGTACACCTCCAACCTCCACAGACGGCCGCCGTCTCCGTTTCCGTTCATATTAAGCGAGCTGTATCCGTTTGCCGTTAGAAGTAGAAGTCAATCAACCTACTGGCGTCACGGAAAATCATTAAGTTGAAGTGTTTTATGGCCCAAGGATCCATTTTAAAATAAAAATTACCGCTACGAATCTCAATTTTATAAACTTAAACCGCAATACTGGTTGAAACGCTTTGCTGTTGCCGGTTTAGATTTTAGACCTGTATAGAATACGGGTGTAGACTCAAAATTTATTATTACTCCAAAAGGAAGAAGGCAATAAAATATGCCTACTGACGAAAATCTCATTCAGATAGATCAAAGGACTACGAAGCCACAACCGTTTTAGTATTGATTGTTAGAGAGAGTACGTGACGTCACGATCTGCGAGCGTCATAGTAAATGACAATCGTTTCATATGAAGGTGCTTTTTGTGGAAAAGGGACACTTATAACTTTGTACACCCCTATTGATTCTTGTAAAATCAGACATAATGCCTTATTTGACAAAGGCAATGAAGGCACGGCAAAAACGGCATTATAAAAGAAGGGCATTAAATGGACAAATTTTGTCAACAGTGAAAATATTTTTTTTCATTAGCAACAGATAAAGGGTCGTTCTCTCATTTCGTGCAAATCAAGGCATTCTCTCGAGTTTTTTGATATAAAAATATATATATACTAAGTATTAGGTAAAAAAAAAAAAGATTATTCACAATTTAGTGCTAAAGGCACCTTGATAACATTGTTATTTTTTTTTATAATGCTAGAAGGTTTTGAAGTGTGCGCTGGTAATGAAATGAGTTATACGAGTAAGTCTAATCATTACCAAGGAGAGGAATTAAATGAGCATTGGATGGTAATTTTTCCGGGAGACGGTAATTAAACTTCACATATCAAACAAAATATCATTTAGCAAAATAATTGGTATTATTATACGTATATATATAACGTATGAAAACTGTCTATTTCTAATTATGATGAAGTGGAAGAATGAAGTCTTATAAATGAAAATAATAATGATAAAAAATGAAATATTTATTAACTTATAGAAACCCCTTTCTTATATTATATCTATCTTTTACACTTATTCAAATTCTATCAATCTATTTTTTTACACTAATTAAGATTCATAGACAGACACACATAAAAGTTCGCACTAGGTGGTGGATCCTGAAAGGGGAAAAAGCTGATGAATTCAGAAGAAAGTTAGAGACCACATCTGCGATCACCTGCAAAGTAACATCCTCAAAGCGACAAATAAAAACCAGGGCGAACCAAAGTAGGAACCAGAATATCTAAAGAGCCGGTCACTGCAAAGTGCTCCATCTCTGAGAAAATAAAAAGCTTTCAAACTGGTTCGAGTACGGTCCTGAATACTAATAGGCCCATATTAAAACTCCCCGATGCCCAGGCTAAATTTGGATTAAAGAAGACCAGTATCACCATCAAAACCGAAGTAAAGAAGGCTTTGAACAAAATGGCAAATACGAAAGCCTTGGGACCGAATGGTAATCCAGTCGAAGCGTGCAAATGTCTAGGAGGCAAAGGTGTATTACTGGCGAGTTTTTCATTCACATCATGCTGGAGCCCCGACATATGCCAAAACAATGGGGGCTTAGCAGCGAACGAAAAAAAACCATAGAAGTCTAAGTAGCGACGCAAAATGGCCCCACAGATTGCCACTATGCGGGGCTGGGGGCGGGGTGTCAAAACGATGCCCGGCAGCCGTTAAGTTCGAGCATGCGCATACCGGGTTTTGGGCACGTGTTTGGGTAGAAATTTCTAAGGAGCTCACATTCTGTGGTTCGTTTTTTCGTTCACTGGTGCTTAGCAATTTGTTCCGCAGTACAAAGATGAAGGCAGTCGTTATTAATATAATAACCTACACGGCATTCAGTTGATGTGTCATACCATACCATGAAGTCGTATAACCCAGTGATTGATAGCCGATTAGCAACGGAAAGCACACTTTCTAGCAACCATCCAGGCCTCGTGCCATCTATGACGTGGCAACTCGACATGGATAAGAAGTTTGACCGAGTAAGAAGTTCGTAAGAAGGTATCGTCGTACTAAGAATATCCCCGACGATACGTCAAATTAATGGCCGATATGTAATGGGAAGCCTGATTAGTGATCAGGCGTGGAAGTAGTAGCATGTTCATCAAGGCATGCTATCTATTGATGGTATTCATTGTTATGCGGATGACAGTGCTGGGGATACATATTACATGAACCGCCACACAAATATTCCTCGTTCTGTTGTAGAGGAGAGTCGTCGTCAGAATTGAGAACACTGTATCCAGAGTCTTTACGAGGGGGAGAGATAATTTGGCCTGATTCAACAACAACAACAACTTACAAATACTTATAAATACTTACTAGGTGTTGATCAATACGAGTACCAATCCGTTGTGTTCAAGACTATCAAAACTTACAACCGGAGTCTGAGAATCTCAGCACGTAAAAAATATGACGAGCCGAGAGCGTGTAATTAATACAGTCAAAGGACAGATATACATAATACCACGAATATTAAATAACATACCCTCAGAAGATAACTTTTAGTCAAAACCAATATTTAAGAAAAAAATTAAGTCATTGTTGATTGAGAACCATTGTAAAAAAACCTGATATTTTAACATAATGTATGTTTAGTTTTTAATGATATTCAGTATTTAACAAGTTACACAATTAAACAGTTTACCCCTAGTTTTAGCATAATAGTATGTACTTACAGTAGATAAAGAAAGAAAGAAGAAGATAAGCAAAGAATGAGTGTACTTAACCCATTCGCCAACAAACTGCTCCGCAGTTTGGCGATGTTTTTGTAGTAGTTTTAAGTTTTTATTTTATGGGAGAAATAAATAAAAAAACCCACGAAGATGCAAGTATACGCATTCACCGCTAAGAAAACCCCTTTAATGTAGCCCCAGAGTTCGAAGACACTCCTCTGTCTATCTTCAAGATTATTGGGATTGGGAACACCAAGGTTGACATTTCCAGCGACGTGCTGTTTCGAAGCCACTTAGAGGGCAAAGCCAAGCTGGTATCCAAAAAGCTCGATGTGTTTATCAGAGGGAAGCGGCACTTCTTCCCAGGACAGAAATCATTGTTATATAAGTCTCATGTCCCTCACCACATGGTGTATAACTGTCATCTTTGGGCGGGAGCACCTGGTTACCAGCCTGGGCCTTATTTAACCATTAAGTTTAAGAAGAGGCTTCACCTTGTTGTGAGTGTGTCGCTGTATAATGGGTTGTACTCCGAAGAACTGTTCGAATACTCAGCAAGGAGCCGAGGTTTTACCGAGGGACTACAGTATGGGGTTTTTCAACCAACAACCCATACGTGGGATAAAACAACCGATCTGTAAACATAAATGGGTCAATCTTATATTCTGTAGCTGATGTTCTGCCCTGTTAATATAATTTATGTCATATAATCATCTTTAGTAAATATACAATTATATGTGAAGCACAGTAAAATCAGTCGGCTAGAAAAAAAAATATCGAAGAAAAATCTAATTTAGATTTTTTTAAAACACAATCTACATTTTGCAATTTTGCTAAGAAAGTATCAATCTTTCATTTATGTTAGCTATTATAAGATTTTAAAATGTATAAAAACGAGCAATAAAGACGTTGTTTGATTACGACGTAACAAGCAAGTAATCCCTTCAAATTCAATACTAACTGAGCGTTTTTGACGTTCCATAAAAAGAAGACTTTTGTCAAATACCTACCGTATTACTTTCGTTATAATCTGACTCCAAGGGCAAACCGCTCCTGGATTTGATTTTATGATTCACCATTAAAAAATATTTCTGAGCCGTAATGGAATTTGACGGTAGCCGAGTTTCGAATCCGAGGAAAGTTATTAGAAACGTCTAAATGCTTATCTTCGCGTTTCTTCTCAATCTTGTTTAGTACCTTTTCCAGACCGGGGTCGTTTCCCGATAGTGTTTCAGTGTGAGATTTCAGAAAGTAAAAACGAATAAGTAAAGCGTAATATTTCAAGAAAATTTGGATGAAACTTTTGAAGAAAAAAATTAGTAGGTATAAAATGAGTGATAAATCGTTTAAGTAACAGTTTTCTAACCTCCGACGCAAAAAGGGAGGTATTATTTATACGTTTTGTTCGCGCACGCGCGCGTGTGTGTATGTGTGTGTGTGTGTGTGTGTGTGTGTGTGTGTTTGTGTGTATGTGTGTCGAAACGGTTCTTCTCTTTGTTTGGTGGCAATAAAAGCTGCCATAATTCACTACGTATAGAAAATTAAATTTCATCATCACGCAAACGTCGGACTCCAGCGGGCATTTTCGTGGCATGTCAGAATGATAGGTAAGGTTCGCAAATCAATCAAATCACTTTCGAGTATTTGTACTTAGTATTTGGTACCTAGTATTTATCATGTGAAATTCCAAATATCAGCAACTAACTGCATTGGACTACACATAAGTCAAAATGGCGAAAAAGTTCGTTTGGCTTTATCCGTCACTCAGACAATTGCAGCTGTGAGAAAGGAACAAAACACAAATGAGTTAACTGGACAATGTCAAGTTCTATGAACACGGCTCTAAGGCTGTACGTTAGTTAGCTGTTTATTTTTTTATATCCTTTAAATTTTAAATAAAAATAAGATTGAATAGTCTGTGATATATTTGATTTAATTTACATTCATGGTACATTTGCAGGTATATTATGAGAATATATTATTAATATTTTTTCCAAACTCTTGGCAGTCAGCTATTTATTTGTTTTTTAAGTGGCCACTTCAGTGGGCTATCACTCATCACTTCAAAGAGTATTTACACATTAAAGATGAATAAATGGTAACGGGTAACTAATTTAATTAACTATGTTACAAGTAATACATTATAACACTCGTAAATTACGATTTTTTTGTAAATTTTACCTTGCCCTCAAACTGCCCCCTATAGTCCGACGTTTGCATCAGTAATTTAATATCACCCTTAACGCAACAAGTATATTTTTTTAACCCAAGTAGATAGATTTATTTTGTAGTCCCACCACGACGCAATGACGCTTGTTCCCTACATGTTAATACAGGAACCTATGTTGTAAAATCATTATCAAATGCAAACAAACAGGCTATTGCTAACAACAATAACAACATCGTATTTTTCATAATTCTCCTTGAAGTCCACAATGTAATCAGTTATTCCCATTTAGCCTTTATTTACGTTTTTTTTGGGTTATTAAAATGTAACACCAATTAGAGCACTACAAAAGTCGAAGACATTCCTACCCTGTAGGTACATTTTGACGTGGAACGGTGCCGTCACCATCATATTGTGGTATATGGAAAAATCTGATCACGAAAAAAACCATAGAATGAGAACAAATTTCTACCCAAACACGTGGCTAAAACCCGGTATGCGTGTGTTTGAACTAAACGGCTGCCTGGCATCGTTTTGACATCCCTCCCCCAACCCCGCATAATGGCAATGTAAACCATTCTGTAGGGCCATTTTGCGGCGCTACTTAGAGTTCTATGTTTCGTTTCGTTCACTGGGAAAAACAAGAAAATTGCAATTTTGGGCGTTTAATACTGGGTACATTATTGTTATACAATTTTTTGATGTCGAAAGGGAACGATCGATGATATTGCTTTTAAATACAACTTTGTTATAATTCTATGTTTCCTAGGCTATGCAAGCAAATAATACTTTTATATAATTCCACCACTAAGAGGGTCTACAGGTGTTGACAGATTGAAACTTTGGTAACATACGTTTTATTAAAATAAAGGGGTTGAATTTTTCTAAGGAATGTCCTGCTAGTCACCTCCTAGTCATTTTTAAAGTAAAGTATATTTGAACTTGGCTGTTTGATAGAGAAAGAAAGAAAGAAAATATATTAGCGGTTGAGAGGTGGTTCAAACTTTGTATGGAGTACAAGTAGTTTTTAAGTAACCAGAACTTTATGGGGCCTTAAGACTCGCCAAGTCGATCCCTGAAGCTGAACTGGTTACGAGCATACCTATAAATACTTACATTCTACATATATGTAAGCTTGCAAAGAATGTCGTCCTACCCTATGGATCTGTCATGTTATCCGGGCGGCGAAAACTACTAGAAATACATGGGTTAAGTTAGCTACTGTAGTTATGTTTGGACCCGACGTATTCCAAGGCCGCCGTAACGTGGGCGTTTTTCAAAAAAAGTACGGGCCTCCTGACACCACAGTGTTTTGTTTAGACTCACATTAAATATTCACTGTAGTGTAAGTCTAAGCGTGTCATAGACTCATTTTACTTGCTTTAGTATTAGCATTTTGTTATCTGGTTTTGTATATTCTTTTGAGCACTTAAATATCCTTGTTTTGTTTCAATAAAATCACTTTCTATTAAGATATAAAATATTTTTAAGTGAGAGAATTAGAACTTCGCTTACAAACTCTTTGTTAAAATACAGGAACAGTATATTCAAAATCCTGGAGTGGTATTCAAAAGAAGAAAGAAAGGAAGGGATTAGCGAGGGTAACAGCATCTCCATTTAAATATTGAAAGACGCCTGATATCAGCGTTTTCAGAATTTAACCCCTAATGCTAATATTAATAAAAGTAGGTTGAAAATGGTCAATTTTTGGAGTGAGAGAATCTGAACTTCGCCAAATCACAACTTTACAAGGTGGCTCGAACCAAACTAAAATGGGTACTTTTATTTATTCAATTTATGCTTTATCCAGAACGTTTAACCAAATAAATAACACTACAACTAGACCTAAATAACTCGAATTCTAAATTGATCCCGCTGGGATGCATAACCTTGTTTCTTTTCCTCAGTGGTCGATTTTGTTGGTGATCTTACTTTAAGTTTCAAGGAATGCGGTATTTTTAAAATGATAGGCTTACACGGGTCTAACGCAATATTTACAATTTTTTTTCGAACGTTGCAACATGGGTTTCATCGGCCGTAGTCTTAGATGACTGATTTCCCAGCAATTTGTCAACGTTGTTGTTGTTAAAATAATGAACGGAAAATGAACTTTTAGACTTGGGTCTACCCTCCACGTTTTTGTGAAATATCGTGTACCCATATCTCCGTTGACAACTAAATGTGACATGCGTTAACTATCGATTGCATTTACTACAGCAGATTTTGAAATCATCTCTCAATATACAGCAAACAGCAAAAGTTGTATAATACTTATTCTTTTATTGTTTCAATAAAAACAGTATCCGGTGAAACGCGTACAGCGTGGAAAACATATCGGTATTCGGCAGTCTGCGTTCGACAGTCCGAATGATGTTCGCATAGGCTGATTTAACGGTTTGAAACGAATAATCAATTTTCCATTACAATAAGCGATCTAGTGAGCTTTTGTTTCCTCTCATCTCTCGCAGGAATGTTCTCCAAGGTCGTCTTAGGTGTTTAGTAGTTAGAGTTTTATAGGACATCGATGTATGGGAACCAATATTTTTGTCATTAAAGCATGAGCCTTGGCTTGGCACACTTGTTACTTAGGTGGACTAGAGTTGAAAACGGCCGAGAGATAGGGAGGGGGAGGGGGAGAAGTTTCGTTACGCCGCGCGTACTTTGGATGGACGATAATTTTCTGGGACGTTACTAACATCCTTTCATTGGAAAAAAAATACAGGAAAAAGTTAAAAACTCTCAGTAAAAAAAAAAAAGCTTCACTCAAGTCATCGAGCATCGTACATCGTCAGCGAAGACTACTATATCGTCAGCAAAGCGAAGGTGAGTGACGTAATCGCACATGAAAACAACCTTCAGTGCAGCGGTGAACAGTTGGAAAAATAACCCCGCTGCAGCGGAATTGGTTTCGAGTGCCGGTCCTGGAGTCGGACTGACATAGTGGCGTTCCCGTACAAACACTTCAGAACTTCAATATAGCGGTAGTCTACTTGGCACCGCTTGAGACTGTAGTACAGCTCAGGTTTTGATCGAATCGAAAATCAGCTTTCTCGTAGTCCACGAACGCTAAGCAGAGGGGCAGGTTATACTCCTTAGTCTTCTGTATAAGCTGACGGAGCGTATGGATGTGGTTTACGGTACTAAAACCTCTTTGGAAACCTGCGTACGAGACGATTTGTAATGACTTTCAAAAACAGCTTATAGACATGGCTCAGAAGTGAGATGGTTCAGCAGTTCTTCAGCAGGGTGTTGTCACCCATTTTGACGAACAGTACTTTCACCCCTCTGTTCCATGCCTTTGCCGTTCTCCCTTCCAGTAAGACGGAATCGAACAACTTCTGAAGGGCTGTAAGGGACGGTTTTCCACCCGCCTTTAGGAGTTCCGCTGTTATTCCGTCTTCACCGGGTGCCCTGTGGTTCTTGAGCTGTTTAAGAGCCATTACATTTTTTAAGCCTGATGTCCAGGATGTCGTCGGTATAGTGCCGGGCTAGTGTAGCTCTAGGTTCTACCGCCAGACAAACATAGGGTCCGCAAGTTGACAGATCTCTCGAGAACGCTTTAAACACCTTGTTACACTGGATGGCCTCTGCAATACGACTTATTATTTGTATTTTTTTACGAATACGAACGCAGATCGCGTTCGCGGGTAAGGAACTTGGAGATCTCTTTATTGAGCTGCCGGTATAAGGTCGCATCGGCTGAAGACTATAGGATCATTTCACTCATTTCCTTCATGAGCTTCTGAGCGTGGAGCTAAAGAGTCTTTTAGTTCTGTTGGTTCCTTGGGCCTTGAAGAACTTAGACCCAGTGACACGGGCAGCTTCCACAAACTCGTAGTTGAATTCGTCCGTATCGACGCCTAGGCAATTGTAACGGTGTTAAAAATCCAGCTGAAAGCTCTCGGGTTTTTGAATTTGAATTGATGCTGGAGGGAGCGTAGACTTCATCAATAGAGAGCGCTCTTGCTTGACGCGTATATTCATTGAGCCTTTTTCTAGACGGGAATCGCTCCTGCTATTGATCGTAGAGACATCATTGAATATACGAGTATGCTTCCTCGTCGACATAATGAAGTCAATCTCGTTTTTAGCTGCACCGTCGGGACTCATCCAGGTCCACTTTCTGTGCTCGCGTTTGAAGAAGGAATTCATCATACTCTTACAAAAAGCCAGCCTGTAGTTGGCCTGGTTATGAGTATAAGGTACACCCTAGTCGACACACTCTCGATCTTCACCACGTTATTCACGAGGGACTTGTGGACAAGGAACCCGACACCTTCCTGGGACTGTAGGTCGCCCTCCCGGCAATAGATAAAATTGCGGGATTTGAGGGTTATCCCATATTGTGTTGGTACAATTTATTTTATTTTATCGAGCAATATATAATCAGACTTTTGACTTGTTTGCCGCGTTGATTGCTTCGTCTACACTCTACAGTGACCTCACGATTTCCTTTGGTCAAACAGCGTAATTTTTTGTGCATTGTGTATTTCAAAATCTCTGGGCTACGGTAGCCTAGTGGTTCAGGCATGCATGCGGCTGTCAAGCGGCGGTCGTGTGTTCGAATCCCGGCTGGTGCCAATGAGTTTTTCGGAACTTATGTACCTACGGAATATTTACCGTTAGCTTTTCGGTGAAGGAAAACATCGTGAGGAAACCGGCAGATGGCAGTCACTTTCGTTAAAACTAGTGCCTATGCCATATCTTGGGATTAGGTGTCGAAGCGGACCCCAGGGTCCTTTAGGGCACAACTGGGAATAACGCTAGACGAACGATGATTTTTATGAAGTAAAATTTTGACGAGTCTGCTGTTATAAACTTTTTTTTACGTAGTTGCATTTCATACTGTTTTAATAAATTATATGTTTTGGAATCTACATAATGTGGCTTTATAATCATATTTATTTTTATGCCCAAATAGATGTTTGTATTCACGTAATCGCTGCAGAAAGAGTTTTTAGCGTTTGACTGTATACATGTTTTTTTCTATCAAAGCATGTTAATAATGTCTCAGTCAATGACTGGCCATCCTCAATTTATCCAAAAACGAAACCAAACATGCCCGAGTCTCTATAATCCTGAAATTTCATTAACCAAGCAGGCATTGTATAAATACGGTATATTTAAAATTTCATTCATTTTGAACCAGTAGTTTAAGAATTATAACCAGTCAAAACTCTAAGGCACTTCTAGCAAATATAGAAGCTTCAAATTTAGAATACCGTTAGTGTTTAGTGTATAAATCAAGAAAAAACTAAAATATTTCACAATTTCGGTTCAGATTTCTAGATACACCAACTTCCTATAAATATAGGATTACAGTTACATTTGCAGTGAATGGGACAAAAAATGAGAAAGAAAGAATGGGACCGCATTCATTATTTTTATGTATTGACAAAATAACCTACAAAAAGAAGTGAGATCCCATGAACAACATTCCATGTAAAAAAGAGGCCAAGTCTCAGGCATTCTTATTAATCTTTAGTTGCTAGCTAAATACAATTCTGCAACTTGGCAATCACACAACTTTACTGCATTTATGGATTTTTGCATACGTTGTGATTGCCAAGTCACAAAATTTTATTTAGCTAGCAGCTAAATATTAATAAAAATGCCTTAGACGTGGTTCTACGAAATATCACAGTCACAACTTTTTACGGTGGAAGAGTTTCGAGACTTGGCCTCTCTTTTACATGGAATGCTTTTTATGGGATTATTTTATTTTTAACCGCACCCCTATATAAGGGAATAATGATTTCGGAATGGAAGTCGAGAGAATGGCACAAAATACAAATATTAAATCTGCCTCTGTGATACTGCTGAAGTCGCAAAAATTAAAAAAGATTAAATATCAAACTGTAGAATAGATAATATTTTTTATTAATAAATATTGTAAAGACTATTTTTATTTCAATTTGACCGTGCGATCATTACCATCGTGAACACCAGCGCGCTGCAATAATGGAAGCCTCAACACGTCATGTAGCCTCTCCTCAGTTTAGGTAGTGAAACTTCAACCCTGACTATCATTAGTCACCATAAAAGAGAACTTTCCCTTGGCACGCTAACTTCATTTAGCACGATTCTGTCCCGGAAATTCAATAAGACATTTTTATGTTAGTTTTAATAAATAATTAACGAAGGAAATGTAATTTATTTTTAATTATGCTGCTTTTAAGAGTAAGTTTATATTGTTACGAGCGTGGGGGTACGGGATAGATTTAAATCACCTTTTAGGACGACTATAGATTTATTCTGCGCCTAACACAGGCTTTAAGTCCACTGAGTCCACGCGTACTAACACTGACTCAATTATTACTCACTAGCTCACTGAGTTCGCGCCTACTAGTGCCTACAGACACAGTTAACACTTCACTATTAATTTGCACTAGAACTTCACTTTTGTATTTCCTCTTCTTCCACTCGGAAACTCCGCTCCGAGAACGATGGCCAATTTTGAAATTCGTTGCACACATGGGATCACTACGGTAACGAGTCTTTTATAACCCCGCCCTCGTAACATTATATTTATTTATTTCAAAATGATTGTACAAATATTGACTTCGCCGGATTGTTAAGGGGCTCCCATACGCCAGTGACCTTCGATCGGAATCCCTTCGTTTTCTAATGTTTTTTGTAGCTTATTATGTTTACAACAACGGCTTTAAGCAATATAGTATCCCATATGTACTTCAAAGTTCATTGTTTTCAAGATATGAATGAAAGTTGAACAATTTTAGGCCAAAAAACTGGTTTTCTGGCCATAACTTTTGTGAATTGGTTTAAAATGAAAACCCTGGGCCAGTTTTTAGAGACGTCACAGACGAACCCAAATATTATGTAGATTTCGTATATGTTAGATCTTTCACGTCAATAGAGATACGAAATAAGTGTTTTTTTAGACAATGTTTCAAAAAAATCATACAAAATTAAGTGTTCATTTGTTTAAAAATCCGGTGCACGAAAATGGAGATAAAAGATTGAAGAACCGATAGCCATTTGATTTATAATTATATCTGTAGTGCAAAAGTAGGAAATATGATTCAAATCTTGTCAAAAATCGATGAAAACCTCGGGTAGCCCCTTAATCGCTTACTACCCCTGAACAATAATTATTAGCAAATGTAATATGCTATTAGACGTCATTAGACTTTCTAGTAGAATACGTGTTATGGTCCGCCTACCAACCGTGTTATTGGGGGAGTGGCTCATAACATACAATCATTCATTTATTTCGTTATTAGTGAAATTTATTCTTAAATAATATAATATAACATATTACGCTTTTAATATATTATAAACACGTAACTATTCGAACTAACGTTACGACAATTCAACTGTCATTTCTCCATACAAAAAGCGACATTTGCGACCATGCGCACGTACAATGCGTTACGTTTTCGACCAGCTGGTGCACCAACTTTTGTGACGGACCAGGGGCTGTAGACAAGGTTACAATCGACAAGCGCTAACGCTAACTAATAAAATGTATGGGAATGATAGATGCCGACGAAACACTTTTCGTTAACATCTGTCATTCCCATACATTTTATTAGTTAGCGTTAGCGTTAGCGCTTGTCGATTGTAACCTTGTCTAGGCCCCCAGGTGAGACGAAGCCAGCAGCTGTCATCCCACGGAGAACTCACAAACTTAACCCGTACAGTGAAATTTTAACGAACGCAACTTTAACGGACGTTACATTTGTAACAACCGGTCCTTAACTTGAAGTTACTTTTAAGAAGAGTCTTTAAACTTTGACCTTGATGCAAAATTTATAAAAAAGCATGTTTGTACAATTAATGAAGGAATTGCTGTTTGATTAAGGTATACCTTCTGTGTGTCCGTAACATTTAAACTTATTATTTCGTTTTTTGATTAAGTCTCGGATGTAACCTTGATAAGCTCTTATATAAAGTCCTACATGTGGTAACCTTTGACGGCGCCCTTACCACTTTCTGTGATATGCACGTGTATGGTCCATATGACGATAATCATTGTTCTTTTTTTCTCGCAATCGAAGAGAAAGAGTACACAAGAAGAGCTTCGTTCGGGAATATCACCATCTCGTGGTTAATATGGCATTTTAGACCCTATTTGTACAATCTACTATTAACACCACCACGCCAACTCACCTTAATTGATTATGCTTAAATTCGCATGACCTGGTCTACCATTTTAAGCGTATCGAGTTTTCGCCACGACCCACTAACAAGTTCGTTGGCCAGTTTCTAGGCCATCAGGAAAGTCTGCAGTTGCAGGCCTAACGTGTTATACAATAATTACCTAATGAAGTACAATTACATATCGAGCGACATCTATATTTCTATGTTAACAAGCACAATGAATGAATCGATTAATGGCTACCGTGGAGCACACGTAAATATATACAAACAGGGTTCATGAGATACAGCCTGGTGACAGACAGACAGACAGACGGACGGACAGCGGAGTCTTAGTAATAGGATCCCGTTTTACCCTTTGCGTACGGACGCCTAAAAAAAACCCAAGTTTACTATGTAAGTATTTGTTTTCTTCCAGTGCGTCACGACCACGACCATATAATTATGTTGGCGTTCGTACCTAACTAGGTGTTTCATTAATCCAGGGTTCCTTAAAGTGGGGTCTATAACTTGATTGCTAGCGTTCCACGGCCACTTAATTCACTTTTAACGCTTTTAAATGAGTTTGTTTAGAAATTAGTTTAATTCTGAAAGCGGTTTATGCCTAAAAAAAGGTAATCGAATAAGCTCATCAGTGTTATGCCTGCCCAATGTTCTCTTAGATATTGAATTATTCATCATATCAGTCGAAAGACGTCCACTGCTGGACATAGGCCTCCCCCAAAGAGAGCCACAATGACCGGTCCTGCGCCACCCGCTTCCAGCGGACTCCCGCGACCTTTACGAGGTCATCAGTCCACCTTGTGGGGGGCCTACCCACGCTGCGCCTTCCGGTACGTGATCGCCACTCGAGAACCTTTCCGCCCCAACGGCCATAGGTTCTACGTGCAATGTGCTCGTATCAAATCGCTCAATCGCGCAGAGAAATTCCCAATATAGCCCTCTCCATTGCCCTTTGGGTGACTTTGAGCCTTCTTATGAGGCCCATAGTAAGCGACCACGTTTCCGTGCCAAAGGTCTGCCACTAGTCAAAGACTCTCGTCTTGAGATACTGCGGAATATTGGACGAAAATATGTGCAGTAGCCTCCCGAATGCTGCCCAGCCGAGTCGGAATCGGCGATTGACCTCTTTCTCAAAGTTAGACCAACCTAACTCGTCTACAACTTCGAGCGTAAAGTGTCCGATTGAAATGGGAGTTGGTACTACGAGTACATAGAGGTTTGACATGATCTTAGTCTTATCCATGTTCATCCTTAGACCAACTCGCTCGGAGGCTTTACTGAGGTCATCGAGCATCGTACTTAAGCCCTCTATGGTTTCAGCCAAGACTACTATATCATCAGCAAACCGAAGGTGAGTGATGTACTCGCCGTTGATGTTTATGCCTAGCCTTCTCCCGACCAGAGTTTAACTTGAGGCACAGCACACGACGTATTTTTTTCGTCTGTCTAAGTGGCTAACCTAACCGCCACCTGCGTGTGCTGCCCGGTGACCGACCCGAAAGTACTTGTCAGAAAAAGAAGATCAGAATTTGTTTTGGGCGGCGCAGCGCCGTCCGCGCGGTGTCCTTTTCGCAATGTACCTTCTTGATTATAAATTAACGAACTAATGGGAAGTTGATACGCAGGTCTACCTGTCGTTTGATCCCCAAGAGACTGCGCAGGCAGTGGAACGTATAAATGAACATTAGAAACATAGAAAGTATATATCAGTGGGCTACTCATAATAACCTAGTTATTAATCCCTCGAAATATAAGTTCAAGTCCTAAACAACAGTGTGAACGTGTATTGAGCTATAAACCTACATTAGTCATCAATGGTCAAGCAGTTAAACATGTACACTCGGCAAATTAAATGAGGAAATGCGTTATATCGATCACGTAAATAATAAATCAGGAATGCGTTTTATAGGCTTAAGATTGTTTATGGTATTAGAGACTACTTAACCGAAGTCTTGAGAAGGCTTACGCTGCTCGAGTCACTTGTCCTATCACAGTTTAATTACTGCGATGCGGTTTACGGACCAAGGATATTTGGGAAAACCGCGCATGCCATTCAGTGAGTCTTCACGCATATGATGCATGTACGAGATTTTGTTATTGTGTGCCAAGAAGAGCTCGCATTACGCCACACCTTAATGATACTAGCCTGTTTCGTGCGCAAAACCGTGTTATCAAAAAAACCCTGGATTAAGGATGTGCGTCGACGGAATCCTCGCAGCACAATCCAAAATAAAATGTCACTACCTCTGCACAAAACTATCGGGTTCCGACGGAGTTTTAAGTTCGCAGCAGCCAAAATCTGGAAAGACTTGCCTCCACCTATAAGAAATGACTGTCCCCAAAACACTATTTAATGTAAACTACGAAAATGATTATTAAAAATTTAATAAGACTTTGAAACTCCTAAAATGAAGTTTAAAATAACTTCGTATATTGGTAAAGCTTTTGTTAACTGTCCATTGTTTAGGTGCAAGTAAGTATAATCCATATCCATACTTCCATACTTAATATTATAAATGCAAAAGTGTGTCTGTCTGTCTGTCTGTCTGTCTGTCTGTTACCTCTTCACGCTTAAACCGCTGAACCGATTGGGATGAAATTTGGTATAGAGATAGTTTGCGTCCTGGGAAAGGACATAGGATAGTTTTTATACCGGAAATAATCCCCAAGGGGATGAAGTGGGGGGTGAAAGTTTGTATGGAGCTACGATATAAACGAGTTCCACGCGGACGGAGTCGCGGGCAAAAGCTAGTAATACATATATTTAAAAGCCCATTGAGACCTTTTCTCATTTTTCCCAATGTTATTTTTGTGTTTGAATGTTTTTTGTATACTTAAAATCTCTGTAGGAATTTAAGCAACCTCCGAATTGTAAACTGGCTGTCACTAGGGGTGAACTGAAAACCAGCGTTGTGTGCAGCTAGTCTGTGCCGCAGCAAATGCTGAGCTCACTCCTATTGTGACTACCTTTGCCTCTGTCGCACAGATATACTAGATTTCGTTTTCATTTTTCGGTTTAATATGTTTTTATGTTCTGATTCTGTATCTATGTTGTAGGTATGTTGTATGGCAATAAAGTACTATTCTATTCTAAGTCAACGAAAATTAATGAGTCCGGTAACAATTTTTAAAATTAACTTTGATTGAACCGTTACTCAAAATATTGTGTGATTAACGAATTAACGCCCATCTATGCATAAAGCATTATCAAGGATGCTTGGTAATGGTGTTTCATCCAGGAATTGAAAAAGATAAATTTTGCAACGTAAATAGGTACTTGTTCTACACGAAATAACTTATTTGCGGCCCGCGTGCTGGGGGTGCATTGGATACTATCGCCTGCTTTGAAACGCCGTTCTGACTAAATTAAGAAACAATAAGGTCATATTTCCAGCTATATGATTCTTGACTATATGAATTTTTATCTGATTTAATCGATACATGATTGCCTAAAGTTTCCTCGATAGAAAAAAATCCAAAGTTGGGTCTTTATTTACCTTTTTTTACTCAGCCTACTTAAACAATATATTATTTTACGACACAACAAAGTTAATACCATAGTATTTTATCTCATTTAAAATCTCACTTAATGAAATTTTATTAAAAATTTGTCCAAAAAAGCCATTCCCGGAGAGTGTTGCATATCTTTTTCTCGTGCGTGGAAGGCATAAGCGTGTCTCTGGCAACGGAGCGTGGTCGGCTCGAATCAAGGCATCCCTTTAATCAGAGACAACATACATAATTTATTTTAAAAACAAAGTTTTAACCGACTTCATTCTAGTACTCCGCCTACCCACGTAAGCAGTTCACATCACCTTTGCAATTTACCACAAACTGATTTCCGAGAGCAAATGCGTTGATTATTAGAGCCCGATAATATTTGAGGACTTCCGTAGATTTTTCATGGATCACCTTTGGCACTTCATTAGTTGCTATTTCAACGGAATCTTATCAGAATCTGTGACGTACTTATATAGTTTTAACTATATAATTGAGGAGTTCCATAATTCATCTGTGGTCTTCATCATCAATTCCACTTTACCAAATTTTTGATTTCCGGGTGTAAATACACGAGTGATAATAGAAAATACCGAAATCACTAACACGCGTGCCTAATTGAGGAGTTCCCTCAATTCCTCATGGATGCCATCATCCAACTGAATTTTTGAAGGGATCAACCTGGAAGCATATGCTTACAAATTAAAAAAAAGACCAGTGCCCTATACTACAAAACTTACAATTACAATTTGACAAGTGTCAAATTACAAATTTGACATAATACAAGTGTGTACCACAAATTTTACAAGTTACATATTTGTACTGGAAAATTCCTACAAATATGTGAATTGTAGCAAATATCTACAATTTATCGTAACACAAAACTTTACATACGTTACATATCTTTTCCGGAAAATGTACAAATTTGTAGCTGACAATTGTTTTGTGCTACATTAAATTGTAGTAACAATTATACATATGTGTAGAATTGTACCTACAAGTTAACAATTCTCTAAACGTTTGTCACACCCTCTTACAACTATATTAAATACTAGTCATTGATTGCAATATAATAAAATTATAATAATTTATTACATTTAGCGACCAACTCTTTGTACCACGAAATGTTTAGTCCAAGTAGCAGTGATAGTGAAGAAGAATTAATAGTGCGACGTCCGAGGACATATCGAGAACGTATAAATTTATGTTTGACCATAACGGATTTTACATTTAATGAGAGATTCAGAGTAAGTAAATCTACCGTCAAATATCTCCTACAGACTATTGGTGGAAATCTTAGACATCCGACGAGAAGAAGTCACGCTCTTGATCCTAAACAACAGTTACTCATTGTTTTAAGATGGTTAGGCTCAGGTTCCCAATATCACGTCACTGGCGATGCTCATGGTGTTTCGAAAATGACAATGTCTCGTTCTATTCACGCCGTATGCACACAAATAGTGGACAAATTACTAGGAAGCGAAGTAAGATGGCCAATAAATGGAAACTCACTTTCTGAAGATTTTATTGCAGCATCACATGTAAATTTTCCCAGGGTCGCAGGTATTATAGATGGATCAATAATACCGATAGATGCACCACACCAAAATGAAGCTGGGTTTGTTGATCGTCACGGAGATCATTCTATAAATGTAATGGTTGTCTGTGGACCGAATTTAGAGTTTTTTTACGTGAATGCACGATGGCCTGGCTCTGTTCATGATTCGCGGGTTTTAAGGTGCTCATCGTTATGTCAGCAATGGGATAATGGAGACCTTTCCCCAATGCTGTAATATTGGGAGACAGTGGATATAGTTAAAAAAAGTGGTTAATAACCCCAAATATTCCAGCCCGCATACCAAGAAACGCAGCATTGGATCGATTTTTAAGAGGTTTCAGATCGATTAGACGAATGGTTGAAAATGCACTGGGGATACTTAAAGAAAAGTTTCCGTGTCTTAACCGCTTAAGCCTTCAACCTAAGACTGCAAGTACGGTTATTTTGACATGTGTTATATTGCATAATTTAGAGAAACGTTTAGGCTTAAATGCTTACCAGTATACTCCATCGATAACGGACGCAGAACAAGACATTCAATTCAATATTGAAGATAATGATAATGGTGATATAGAAGCAATTCAAGTATTAATTTCCTTAATAGAACACTTCAATTGAAATTCATGAATTGTACTTACGTATGAATTTAACATATTTAAATATTATATCATAAATTGTAATTTGTAATAATATTATATCATAGACTAGTTTGCATTCCCAATATAATTGTTACGTAACTTAAAATATATTAGCATACTATTGACATTTTAAATATCATTGTGACATAAACAGTATAAATCAATTTAAAAATCTTAAGATACCTTTGATATGTAAAAAAAATTGACATTAATATTATTATCACACAAATTTCAACAATTTAATTCGATGCATTGTATTCGCTTTCAAGTCAAGCATTCTATTTGTAATAAGTATTTAACTTTACACCTTTTACATCTCCAAGGGTATTTTTTTTAATAAGAAGCTGTAAGTTAGATTTCTTTCTAAAGAGATTACTGTCATATTTCTTTTTTTAATATTGATAATGAACTTATTGTAATAAATTTAGGGCAAAGAGTTTGATATACTTTCTTCCCTTAACTGTGTAGTTAAGGGAAGAAAGTATATCAAACCTAGTTAAATTTTAGCAGTTTTATTATTCAAATATATATTTGTTTGTCATTTTCTTCATAGAACCCATGATTTGTCTCTAAAACATTTATTTATTATGAATTCAACAATAATGATTATAAAATAAAACTTTATTTTTGATTAACGATGGGTATTAATTAATTATACGTACAAATACAGTGGTGACCAGATATTATCCAAACAAACAATATTAGTGTTTTAAACAAACACATTTTAAATCATTAAATCTAAAACGTCATTTGTATACAGTTGTTTGATGAATAAAAATTGATTTTTTTTAAATATCTGGCCACGACTGTATATAAAATTAACCTACATGAAGCAATTATATACTCGTACCACATGTTACAAATAATTAACATGCAAGCTTTTGTTGTGGCCAAACACATTTTAAATCATCAAATTTAAAAAGGCATTTGTAGGCCGTTGTATGATTTTTTAAGGCCTTATTATACCTACTAAACTAATCAGACGAGATAATACTGTTAATGCTGTCATTTACTGTTTCTGAAAGCTCATTTACCAAATTAATTTGAATGATGGTGTCATCTTGCATATACAAAGGTAATGTGAATTTGGAGGGTTTCGTAATGTTTAATTCTTTTTCGAGTTTTAATAATTCTAAATCCAATTTGTAGTTTTCTCTTTCCAACTTTCCAATCTCCAATTCAAGTTTCTGTTTCTTCAACTGTACAATCTTATTTGATATTAGATCCTCTTCCGATGATCTCAAAGTTTTTACCTTTTTTTTTATAGGTGTTGTTAAGATCTTTGGGCTTTGAGCACCATCTTGTGGTAAAATACTCTCAGTAGTGTCAGTGTCTACGGAAAACAATTCAGTTGATTGTGGAGCACTTGAACCAGAAGATTCAACACAATCTATTCCGTTTATAACTGGAGACTCCTTACCAATAATGGTTATGATTAAGTCATCACTCGCATCAAATTTCATTTGTTTCCCTCCTCCTGAACCCGTTTTGAAGCGATTATCTCTTTTTTCCTAAAAGTAAAAAATATAGGTACAATCAAGCAATATACTTATACAAGTTCAGTATACTATACGTTAATTCCGATATTTCCATCCAAAACACACCATTATTTGCCATAATTAATGAAAAAAATCCCAAGAGCATATCGGGCCATGCTCAATGTAGGGTTCCGTAGTTCTCGGCCCGCAACTTCAAAACGGAAAGACCAATTTTATTCACTATAATGTTAATTGAAAGTTTTTTTAGGCTATTCAACCCCCACACAATAGGGTTAAGTGTAAGAGAGGTACCGAAAAAAAACTTATGTTTTATTTTTACGGCGGAATCAAAATACATACTCATACCAAATTTCAGCGTCTAATACTAACCATCATTAAGCTAAGCCGCGGACAGACAGACATACAGACGGACGAACACGGCGAAACTATAAGGGTTCCTAGTTGACTACGGAACCCTAAAAATTATTGCATTCAAATTTAACCTACCATTGTACGTCGTCTCCAATTCTGCCAAGTAGTGTCTCGTAAGTACTTCCAATCCTTTTCCATTATTCCTGAATCATTTAAATTTTTCGTTATCTCTTTCCATTTATTTATTTTCACAGCGTGCGTCAATTTATCACTAAATTTACCAAAAAGTATTTCTTTGTTTTCATTTATGAGGCCTAAAATAGTTAGCTTGGCTTGTAAGTCCATTGTAATGTCAGTGTACGTAAGTAATGCCCGTTGATATATCGGTATTTCACTATATATAATATATAATTATAATCAATGCAATTCTTGTGTATTGCGAATAAGGTGAAACTACCTTTAAACGCAAAGATACGAAATAAATTGTAATATAATTGTAGTTGTATATTTACAAATCAACAATCCTACAATTATGTAGCTGTCATGACATACCTTTATTCTTTGTGATACGCTTTAAAAAAAGTGACATATTTGTATACCGCAAATTGTAACAAAAACATATTTCTAATGATTGTGGTACATTTTTTTGTTTACAATTTAACAATTTTGTAGAATTGTGCACTTGTAAAGTTTTGTGGTATAGGGCACTGGTTCCACTCCGGGAGTGCCGGCAGAAGTGAAAAACTCAATAACATTGTAACAGTTTTTCGATCAGGTCACGTGACATCTTGCGGTGTCACCCTAAAAATGAATATGGCGCAAATTTATATACAATTATCAACTATTTAGGCGCACGGGCCGCGGGCGCGTTGGGTGCGACGGCCCGGCTCGCCCGCCGCTTGCATCGAACAAAATACTTATTTGTTTTTGCCATTGCCAAATATTTTTCAAAGCTTTATCTCTTTAGGAATAACGTCCAAATTCGAACTATTCGAATTTGCTCAATAGCAAAACGGTGAAGGACGCGTGGACAAAATTACAAATTTATTTGCAGAATATGCTATTGCAAAAAGTGTTTAACGGCTTTATACTCTTACGAATAGCGTTCAGTTTTGAATGAAGTCGAATCGGCTAGCAGCAAAATATAAAAGTTTGTGACCTCCTTCACATCTGACGTCACAAAAATCTGTCGCGTATTTAACAATATTTTCTCATCCCAAAAAGTGCTCAGCGCCGTTAAAGAAGTTTTCACTCCAAAAACTATAAATCGCTTTGTTTTGAAGTCTGTTATAGTTATTTACGATACAAGTGCCGAAAATAGGAAATTCGCATGTGTACAACGTTTTACTGTACGCATCTGACCGTCAATAGCCGCGTCCAAACGTTCAAGCATGATTGACTACATACTTGGCATAAGCTTTGAGATGGAGCGGGATAGACTGCTGTCTATCTCGCTTTATCTTATGCCTCGTATTAGTGTCCGCCGCGCTCGGCCGTTTGGAGGAGCCTATAGACGGTGAGAGGCGTTTATTTGTGGTGTCAATATTTTGTATCTGTGTCAAAGCAGTTTATAAAAAAAATATGCGGCCAAATTGAACCATCTTTTCGCCGTGAAATTAATTATTGATTATGGATGGATATAATCTTCGTTTTTACTATTTTCTCGCAGTCGAAGTGAAAAGTAGAGTATAACTCTGGTCTAAAAGCCATATTACCCGTAGAACAATTTTCCCTCACTTCGCTCGGGAAAATAACCATCTCCAGGTAACATGGCTCGTTTCAGCCCCTTGTCATACAGTCTACAGTACTGAAAGAAAAAACGTTTTTTTTATTTTTAGCTAAACAATCCACTGAAAATTTGAACGGTAAATATTATTTCACGCTGTATTGTAGTATTGGAATTCCAGCCGACATAGATATGATGACTGGAATTCCAATGGCGAATCTACAATTTATGAGAGTCGTGCTGAATGGGTTTTAATTAAATATCTTATAAATCGAATTTACATACTTACCTACCTAAATATGTCAGTATTTAATGAACAAAAAATATACAAAATTGATATTAAATATAGGTACAAGGCAGAAAAAGAAATTAAATTAAATTAAAACTACTCAAATAACCCACCCCGCGTCACTCCCGGTGCAAAGGTGCCCATCACGCTCGCTGCATTGCCGCGTTGGATTGCGATGGACAACCTTTGCAATAAGAATGACCCGGAGCGGGGGTCAAGGCCTTTTTCCCGCAGGCGGCGCCCCACTTCCCTAAGGAACGACTTTCCCTCGGAGCACCAGCATCCCGTGGTCTCTGCGGCAAGAGGGACAAATAAGTAGTGTGAGAGCACTGCGTATTTGTCCCTCTTACGTGTAGCCGCCCACTCAGCAGCAGCTCCTGCTACTCGCATCGTCGAGGTGAGATGCTGCAAACGTGCTGACGCATGTTGGTCTCACAATAGGCATTTACCTCTTTGTCTGGGTACTAAAGTGAGGCCGTCAGGTCTCTTTCTGTCGGACCAACTGAAGCCCGTTGATTCCAGAACACAAGGTATATTGGCAGATACCAGCGCCCTTCGGATGATGTCATTCAGGGCGTGGTGGCGAGGGAATCTGCCAGCACACCTGAAGCAGCTGAGAGTATGGTGGCCATTGCTCTCCACTGTGGCACCGCAGATGCATATATGGGGTTCACAGGCATCACAGCCAAGACGGAGAGCAACAACCACCCCGCACGGAGTCGTTATCGAGGAGGGTGCCCATATGTGGAGACGGGAGGGCGTAAAATAAATGGATATGATCTGCGGACTTCATCCTCTCGCTGTAACTACGAATTATTTTGGTGCGCACTGCTTTTGCATAGTCCAGTGTACAGTCGAATTCAATAAAATGTACGCACAGACAAAGTTATTAAAAGAATATGTGATCACGACTTAATTTTTAAGAGCTAGGTTGCTCAGATATTTTTGAAACGTATTTAATTATATTTATTAACTCGACTGTAACAGTGCATAAAGTATACTTAGTTGCCTTTTCCCCTAAGCAGAGACTTGGCCAGACGTGCAAGTTCGAGAGTGTTAACTGGATGACGATAAGTGATAAGCAATCGTGTGGCAATCCACTGAGTGTCGAATATCAAAATGCACGGGGGCACAGTTTTCAATGATTTTATTTTGGAATGTTTGTGGATTGACACTTTATTAAACTAGCTTTCAACTAGATTGCTGACATATTTCAACCTACAATTACTAGAAGAGGACTGTAAAATAAATATATTTAGTATCCGTCTGCGGGAAAAAAGCAGGCAAACAGGTACCTTTTAAAAATATTCAGGCTCGAGTTTAGGTTTATAATTAATGATTTAGGTATGCCGACATCGTTGAATATAATTAGCTTTTATTAAATCCATCGCAAAATATGCTCGTCTTGACGAATGAGCACACTTTGCGGTCAAAAATACATAAAAATTTGCTCTCCACAACAGTATGGTTCACTAACAATTAAAAATACGGGTTTTTAAACTCCTTGCGGTCCTCTACGTTACTACATGCAGAAGCGTCCGTTGTTTAAGAGTGACGCGTTATTGTATGAAACAGAACCGACGAATCAGATATTGTTTCGAAAAAATGTGATTTCACGTGTTTATCATATTGTGTAAACATCGGTTTTGGAAATGAAGCGAATGTCGAGATTCAGTTTTGGTGTCGGCTGGAAATCTTGTTTCGGCCTGTAACTAGGAATAACATACTTAAAAATAACAGACCACTGGTTTCCACTCCGACATAGCTTGTAAATCTTAAATGAATGATAAACCTATACAATGAAATTACGTCGAGGCTTTAGTATATTAACGAGACATGTCATGGTCGCACAAAGTGCAACTTATGACCACTCCTATCATCGTCACTTTGCAGCTCCGCTCGGCTAACGGTCGGGTAATTGGGTTAGGTGATCAAGCACGGGCGAACTAGTGTACGTTAGTTACTCGTAGGTACTATTGTACAGTTCTTCATTAGTGTCTTTGAAGGTGTTCGGTCGTTTCTCGTACCATTACTAGACGTACTAGCCCAGTATTTTCTTTTAATAGTAAATTGTTTTAAGAATATCTCCCAATAAATATAAACTAGTGGCTGATAGATTTGTATGCTTCTTGAAACATGCAAATAAGTTTGTACATAATGTACCTTGGCAACCGAATATCACGCATAGAAATAAATTTAATTTTATTTAATACTAGCTTCTGCCCGCGACTTCGTCGGCGTGGATTTCGTTTATATCGTAGCTCCATGAAAAAACCAGCCAAGTGCGAGTCGGACTCGCGCACGAAGGGTTCCGTACCATTATCACTTATCTTTCTTTCACTTTCATGGTGCTTCTCGTGACCGTCAATTTCGCTCTTCTGGCAATCTTTCTCTATCTATCCCTCTTCACCGTACTGGCTTTATGTCCAATTCTTTCACTGTGCAGGTGGTTCGTCTTTGGAACGGCCTTCCCCCCGCGATCACGAAAGCCCCGAGCAAATTCGTCTTTAAGAAATCTGTGCGTAATTTATTTGCTGGCAGATCCGAGTAGACTAAAGGTTACAGGTTTGAAAATTTCGCTTGTAAGTATGTATGTAGTGTATATTTATGTATATATATTTATTTGTGTATGTAAGTATTTATTTTATTTATGTACCTATATGTATTTGTGTAAATATGTTGTATATAGGAATACCGTAATGTTATTTTTTTTTAGTTGTTATTTGCACTGCCCCACAATCTTTTCCGCTTTGCCTTAAGGTTTGACTGGTAGAGAATGCCATATGGCATTAAGTCCGCCTTTTGTACGATAAGTTTTCTTTTGTGCAATAAAGTTTAAATAAATAAATAAATAAATAAATTATCTATAAAAAAAGTTAAAAAGAAAAATTTTGTTGTATGGGAGGCCCCCTTAAATATTTATTTTATTTTGTATTTAGTATTTGTTGTTATAGCGGCAACAGAAATACATCATCTGTGAAAATTTCAACTGTCTAGCTATCGCGACAGACAGACGGACAACGAAGTCTTAGTAATAGGGTCCCGTTTTTACCCTTTGGGTACGGAACCCTAAAAAGTGACGAAGAAATAGCGAAAGAAAATGAGTGAGTACTTTATAAATATTATACTAGATGAGAACCCGGCTTCGCTCGGGTGAAATGTTACTCATAATACACATGTAGGTACAATATGTAGGTAGATATTTCTGTAGTTATCGGTTCTCAAGCAATATTAAAGGCAAAGCAAGGCCAAAGTTTAATAATTATAGGAGATTAAAACTGCAAAAGTCAAGATGACATCCGGTGTCAGCATAGAAAAAATATGTCAGTAGGTGTCAGTTTCATTTTGTTAATGAATATAATTTTATTATGGAACGACGTGGACGTGGGACGAGTTCCATCAGTTGCGTGCAGTTGGTTGGTTGCAGTTGAGTGCATCCAAAAAGCCAAAGAACATCTGGGCATCTCTGCGGGTTCCGCCAGGAAAAATAAAGATCCAAAGTGGTGGAAAGGCGACATACGAGACAAATTGCACGAAAAGAAAAACAGCTTTAAGACCTGGCAGGAAACAAATAGCGACAAAGACCGTGAAACGTATCGTACTGTAAAAAAAGACGCAAAACGTGCAGTGGCACAGGCAAGAGCGAGAGATAGAGATGACTTCTACGCCAAGCTTGAATCTACTACTGACGACAAACAACTTTTCAAAATTGCAAAACAGAGACATCGCGATACACAGGACACCAGGAAAGTCAAGTACATAAAGAATTCACAGGGAACACTCCTAACATCAAACGAGGACATTACGAGAAGGTGGCAAGAATATTATACAGAACTTCTTAATGAGACCTACCCTAGTGAGCCATACTCAGAACTGAAACCCATCCAAGGCCCATGGCCCGAAATCACACCCATAGAGGTCAGAAAGGCCATTCGCAAAATGGCTAATAACAAAGCCACTGGGCCAGACGATGTACCAGCTGAGCTCTGGAAAATACTTGGAGAGCCAGGAGAACAGTTTCTGACCACTCTGTTCAATAAAATTTCTTTGAATGGGATCCCATCGGCCTGGAGGAAGAGTTATTTAATTCCGTTCCATAAAAACAAAGGCGATGTAAGACTCTGCGGAAACTATCGTGCTATAAAATTAATAACACATACATTTAAAATCTGGGAAAGAATAATGAACGAAAGACTGCTTCATATAACTAAAATCACAGAAAATCAATGTGGATTCGTGGGGGGCAAATCGACAACCGATGCTATTCACACCATTCGCATCCTAATGGAAAAGTACAGAGAACTCGCAAAGGACCTGCACATGGTATTTATTGATCTCGAAAAAGCGTTCGACCGGGTACCGAGACCACTTATATGGCACTCCTTAAGATCTCAGAATGTTCCAGAATCTTATATAAGCCTAGTTATGGACATGTACACAGATGTGACCACAAAAGTACGGTGCCCCGCAGGAACCAGCGAAGAGTTCGAGGTCAAAGTCGGAGTTCATCAGGGTTCGGCTCTTAGTCCGCTGCTTTTTAACATTGTTATGGACTTTATAACAAAACAGGTCCAGCAGCCGACACCCTGGAATATTCTGTACGCAGATGACGTTGTCCTCATTAACGAGAGCCCAGAAATGTTACAAAACACCTTGGAAAGTTGGAGATCAGTGTTAGAGGGGGCGGGCCTACGAGTTAGCAGACAGAAAACTGAACACATGCATTGCAACTTCTCCGGTAGCAAATCCCAGCATAAAATGCACCTACAAAATGTCGAGCTGCAGTCAGTGAACAATTTTAAATACTTAGGTAGAACACTCTCAAGTGACGGAAACATCGACTCAGACGTCATAAGTCGCGTAAATGCGGGCTGGTTGAAATGTAGGAGCCTAACTGGGGTGCTGTGTGACACTAGAATGCCTGTTCGAGTCAAAGGAAAGGTGTACAAGACTGCCGTACGACCCGCTATGATCTACGGAGCTGGATGCTGGCCACTCAAAAAACAGCACACGCAACAATTACATGTAGCCGAAATGAGAATGCTGCGCTGGTCAGCAGGTGTCACTCTTATGGATAAAGTGCCAAACCATTACATCAGAGGAAGCCTAAAAGTAAGACCAATGCCTGATAAGCTCCAAGAAACTCGGCTACGGTGGTACGGCCACGTAATGAGGAGACCTGAAGACCACATGACCAAACAAATATTGAGCTTGGAGTCAGGTCCGAGACGACGTGGTAGACCCCGACTCTCATGGATGTCCTTAGTAAATAAAGACCTTATAGAACTAGATTTAGACCCTCTGACAACCCAGGATAGAACAACCTGGCGAAAGGCAATTGGGAGAGCCGACCCCAACTAAAAATGAGAAAAGGCCGGAGAAAGAAGAAGAATAATATAATTTTATTATTCAGGTAAGGTTTCGATAGAGTCTACCGTACTGCTTGACGAAATTATTAATATAGATACATATAAATAAATACATAAATATAAATAAATATTAGGGGACAATCTTACACAAATCGACCTAGTCCCATAGTAAGCTCATTAAGGCTTGTGTTATGGGTACTAGACGACGATATATATAATAGATATAAATAGAAAATATACATAGAAAACTTCCATGACTCAGAAACAAATATTCATACTCATCACACAAATATTTGCCCTTACGATTCCAGGACCTTCAGCTTCGTAGGCAGCGTCACTACCCACTAGGCTAACCGGTCGTCAAATCATATTAACCTATATTTTCATAATATCACAATAAGCACATGTGCGGAGTAGGTTTACCAAACAAATTATTTCGAATGAAATTAAATGAAATAAGATAATAATAAATCATCTTCGTTTTTCAGAAAAAGAAAAGAAAAAAAAGGAATGAAATCGAGAATACCAAAGGGCATGGCATCAGCGTAAAAAAGATTTGAAGAAAAAGAAAAAGAAAGAAATGATTTGCAAATGTAATTTGATTCCATATTTTAAATATTGTAATATATAATATTATGATTCATATTGTTGTTATTTTATTTTATGATTTCTTTGTTTTTTTCGCAGGAAAAGAAGGAAATTGGACAGTAATGAAGACCAAGAGAATGATGTGCAATGCAGGGCTTCTCAAAATTTAGAAAATGTACAGCTCGATCAAAATCAATTCCTCACCCAACAACTTCGTATATATATTATATGAAGAGAGTCACGAATGCATTACCCCCAAAGTCATTCTGTCATTCTACACAGAAACACAGATATTCCAGGTGATGGCAATTGTTTATCCCACTCACTCACACGTTTTCTGCAACTTCAAATTTCGACAAGTGATTTGAGAAGACAGTTACGTGATTCCCCTTATTTAAACTCCTGGCACAATCCACAGGAAGCATATAACATACTCTCAAGTAACGATGATTATGGAGATTTGCATTGTTTATACTTGTTTCCAAAAATTTACAATCAACATATTTGTGTGCATTTGCATTTCCACTATTTCTTCGTAATTTCATAAAATGAAGACAATCGCTTCTGTCATTTTAAAGCAAATGATACACATAATTGGATTCATCTTGATCTTCCTGAGCTGCACTTTACGCCTTACTTCTCTGATGATGAAAAGAAGAAAGAAGATGAAAGAAAACAAAAGCAGAAAAACAAAAAATACTGTAAGCGGTATCGAGATAAAAAAAGAACATCAAATTTACAAACAGGCCCGTCCGCCAGAGATGTGTTAGATGTACAACCAGTCATTCCACACACACAGTCTCCACAAATTGCAGGCCCATCCACCGGAGGGGTGCTATATGTTCCACCAGTTATCTGTAGATCCCAAATTGTAGATTTATTGTCGAGTAATGTACCTTCAAGTCTATCAACACATTCTAACTACAATTCCATCGAGGATAGAGTGCGTCAAAGGAATTTTCCTTCTCAAGTTGTTGAGCATCTCCACCTTTCAACTAAAAAATACATCTTCAAACAATACAAACTTCAAATATACATCTTCAAACTTACTCTGCTTTTCAACAGAATTCTTCGGCTCATCGACAATTTCAAAAAGATTTTGTTGAAAATGAATTTGGTCATGCTTGTGACAAACTGTGGTTAAGAAAAGATTTGAAATATTTGCAGAATAACGATGCAACTCCAAATATTGAATTTATAAGAACATTGCTCTCAAACACTGCTATACTGAAAATAAAAATATGTTCGACTTGCTTTACAGCCATTCAAAAGCAACATATCCCACCACTATCAGTTTACAATGGATTCAAATATCCACCACTTCCAGACTGTCTTAAAGACATTCCTTTGGACTTGGTAACTGAAAGGCTTATATCGCCAAGGATTCCATTTATGCAAATTAGCGGGCAGGTAATAAATGTTCCAATTGAAGTAAACACAATGGTGTATCAGTTACCAAGACAAGTGGATGATGATCATGCCATAACAGTTCACATTAAAAGGAAAAAAAAACACAAATCAAGCTACGTGTATGGTATAGTGACGAAGAGAAAAATAAAAGTGTAGTTACGATATTTAAAGGATACTCTTCTTTACGTTTTAGTTATTCACGTTTAATAATATTCCATGCTTCTCTGTCTGTGTTTAGTTGAATTATTTATATATTTAATGTTATTATTTGTCTGAGACTGCAGTATGCACTTCTTAAGAAGTCAGGAGTATGTCTTACACATGTATTTATTATATTTCTTGTTTTGGTCGTCTTTATGGTACTTAAAATATAGCGTTCTCTTTTTGTGGCACGATCTCCGAAATCCCTTAGTAATCCATTTATTTCTTATGGGTTTATCCCTCAGTTTGACTTTAATTGGTGAGAAACACAAATTGTATAAAATTATAAACAAATCACAAAATGCCTCAAAGGAATTGTTAGTCTTTTTTTTTATACACTTCATTAAAAGTAAGGCTTGTTATATTACAGTAATCACGCCTTTCCTCAATCCAGTATTCAATTCTCTGTTTAGGCTGACCTGTTTTTGGGATGGAGCATGATATCATCATAACACTGGACAGTACATATTATGTACTGTCCAGTGTTATGACCGGACAAGGCAAGCTTAAGTGTGTCACTTACTACGCAAGATACGTCAATAATTGAGGCGTTGCTTCGTTTATATGAATATTAAAATTAAAGTTCATCAGACGTAAGTCGTGACTCTTTCGATTGGCTACTGGTGTTAAGTGTATCTATTATGTTCCAGTCCCCACAGATGAGAATTTTTTGTTTCGGCAAATGTAAATTTATTAAGAATTAGTTTTAACTTATGTAAGAACAATTGTATAAGTATTTCGTCCTGGTACTCTGTAAATACATATAATTTTTATGTTTTGATAATTCAGTCCCACAACATCCGAAATAATATGTGCTGCATAATTCATGATAAATTTGCAACTTCGTAAATTCTAGCCCATCCCTTATTAGTATACAGGAGCCGCCCATAGATTATTAGTATAATCTAGCCATTCACCCAATTATCACCCAGCTTAGGTACATCTGATTTAAATATCTGGTACCTCGATGATGACACTATTGGAGGTAAAAGATCCAGTAGTCTAATCCAAGTGAGATTTTCATTGGAGAAAGCATCCCACCCAATATCCGCACGTCAATCATTAATGATATTAACATCCTCACGTCACTCTCACACTTTTAGGAGCCCCCATTTTTGACGGATCAATTCCATGGTCCATATATGCCAAACTTGACCATTTTCATAGTTGCTCAGAACTTCTTCCAGGTTAACCCACATATGGCTATTTAATTTACATTCTTCGACTTTGCTTATTTTTACCCTACGTACAGTTCATACGATGTTCCCCAGTTTTGGGGATTTCCCTCACTCACTCACGGCAAATATAGACCAAATTCTGAAAGACACAATTCGCAAAAAATATTATTTATAACCAGAGTTGTGACTTATTTGAAATACTTGTATTTAAAATGCAAATATCAAATACAAAATTCGTATTTTATATTTTGTACTTAAATACTTTTTTTTTTTAATTATTTTGCATTTTATTTGAAATACTTTTTGAAATGTATTTTATATTTGTCAAATATAAAAACTTTTTTACTGCTAAGTTTCGAAAGTATTACCTTTACCACTCAAATTTTCAAGTGAATGGGTCAGCGATTCGGCAAATGGCCACTAGAGGCGCTGCAACTTTGAAAGTCTATGTGCAAAATTACACTTAAAACAAAATGAACGTTAATATCTGTGAAACATGACGTTACGCTTCGCTTTTTAACGAGATTGACTTCGACTTTGTTTCGATTACATTTTGAAAGTATTTTATTTGAATAAAGTATTTTGAAAATACCTATTTTGTATTTAAATCTAAAAAGCAAAAGTATTTTGTATTTTGCATTTGAAATATTAAATTAGAAAAGTATTTGCATTTTGTATTTATATACTTTTTAAGAGTATTTTGTACATGGTCGCAAGCAATTGTCCCCATAAAATTTGGCTGCCTCGGTATCCCCTCGGCTCCCACGGCGTTTCTTGCGGCTGTCAGCACGCTCACCCTCATTGGTGGTATTCTTAACGTACCTTCAACCATCAATGTCCCAGTGCAGTGCAGTGTCCTGACAGACGCAGAATGTGCTTGGAGAGCGGAAAATCCCAACGAGCAAATGCCGGACGATTGCCAAGTTGCAAGTTGTATGTAGCTAGCATATAGATATCAAAGAATGCCTAAGACTTGGCTCTACGAAATATCTCACAGCTTTTTACGGTGGAAGAGTTTCGAGACTTGGCCTCTTTTTTACATGAAATGTTTTTTAAGGGATTTAGTTTAAAATTCTAGTTCGTAGTCCTTTATTAGTATCAAAATGTCGGTTTTTCTAATATATTACGTGTAAACAACATCCCACTAAAAACATTACATGTAAAGTGATGCCAAGACTCCGTAGCTCATACAGCTTTCAGCGTGAAAAAGATATCAGATCGCGACTAACGCCAAGCTCACTACCAGCCACGCTCTACAAATTCTATATCTTGGCTAAAAAGTATAGCTCTGTTGGGCACATCCCGGTCGCCGCATAGACTCTCGCGCCGAATGAATTTATGATGATATTAATAAGCAACGGGTCTATACTTTTTATAAAAGAAATATAACAGAAATATAACAGAAATATAATCTCATTCCTAACCTTAGTAGTATTAATGAATAATAAAGGTCGTAACTAGCACCCAAATAAATAAATAGGTAAAAAATACCTAAGGCGTATATGCCAAATTATGTTTTAAACTCCTTTTTTTACGAGAATATCTAGAAGGCTTGACCGTAGCGAGAGTCACTTTCGAGTATATCTCACCCACACGACCATAAAGAAAGCCGAACGGCACAAGAGGCCAGCCGCGCTGTGCTTGGTCGAACAGCCAGGCTTTCGAAGCATTAGGTACCATAACGAAGACCACTAAGTATAATATTTCTGAATATTTCTGATTGGCTAAAAATAAATCAATAGAGAAAGTAAATTGGAATTTTATATCAAGTTAATTGAGCTTATCATTTTACGCTATCAAAGCGAATTCACTCTGTAACCATTCATGCCACCGGCATAGTTTATGTATCACATTGAAGCTCACAGAAAGTTCTTATTATATAAAACACGTAGTGATGTCAGAATAACTGCATAGGATCAATAAATCGAGAGAAAGTATTCCAAATCAAATATATACCTGTGTGTCAAGTGTAATATTTCTTATTATTTATAGTATCAGATGCAAATGTTGTACGAAAAACATCTGTTAGAGTCCAATAAACAAATCTAAAGTGGAAGCAAGCGTGACAAACTTATTCGGAGAAAGTTGTAAATAAATCATAATTTCGATATAGATAAAAGGGGCGTGAAAACAGGTGACAAACAAACACCAATTAAACGCACAAACTTTTCTATCAATCAGAAAACTCAAAAGTCCCGATTACACTCGTTATAGACCCCACTAATTAGTGAATCAAATTTAGAATAAAAAAAGGCTTAAAATTACGGCAATTTGTGTCAGCCGATTCCTCTTGAGAAGGAAGCAATTAATGAGAATGAGTAGGTACATGAGAAGTATATGGAAATAAATATGGAAAGTGATAGGAAAGTTAGGAAAGATTTTAGGGCAGTGTTAGGGTGTTTTCAAATAAGTAATTGTAAAGAAGGTAGTGTCAAAGTTTGAATATATTTTTTATCCTTCAATTCCTCATAGTTTGTTTTTATAATTTTAACTCCAGTAAATAGGTAACAGGTCATTGGTAAGGTAAAATTTAACAGGTCATTGGTAAAGGTAAAAGGGGAATTGTATTTCCTCTAAAGAAACTAAGCTCATATTCGTATAAGCGATTTGAAGTCATAGGCAGTTAACTTTTAATGCAAAATACTGTAAGTGACAACCCTCAATAGGTTCAGTAACATTTTAACAATAACAGAAGGGTCAGTGACCATCATCAAAACAATAATCTAACTAACCATAGATAAATTGAGACTAAGGGCACATGCGGGGACATGCAGAATCGTAGCATTGAAATTACACTTACATGTAGGTAGATAGTACGTAGTAATGGGGATAGTACGTAGTAATATCACTAAGAAGAACAGTAATTAATTTTCATATTTTTACTAATTGTTCGTAACAAAAATCTAAACATTACGAATCAATTCTCCATCACTTAAACTAACCCCCTTTGCAAGAAGGATCGTCGTGTCTTTCCACCCGGTATATAAATGTTTGTCTTCATCTTCTCGTGTCGATGGTTTCCGACTGTGCGGTGGGTGTCGCGTCTCGAAGGTTTTGCTTGGAGCAGGCTTGCGGGCACGGCAAGACAACATGTGTGCTCTATCGTTTGGAGAGCCGTCCGCTATACCTCTCTGCAGGCCTGCAGCGGCGCGATTCCCGCCAGAGGGTATAGCTTATAGACCAGAGTGGGTTTAAGGCATCCGGTTATGATACGGCAAGTGTCATTGAGTGCCGAGGTAGCGTGTCCTGCGTGGGCGGAGCTGTGCCAGACCGGGCACGCGTATTCGCCCGCCGAATAGCAGAGCGCCAGGCCAATAGTTGTGCGGAGTGTGTGAAGCGCCCCACTGGGTTGATGTGAATTTCCTCAGGAGACTATTACGCAAACCAACCTTTTGACGTGCTTTTACACAATGGTTCTTAAAGGACAGCGTTCTTTCAAGGGTTAGGTATTCCAAGTTATCTCGGGTACGGACAGTGCTCTATAGCAACGTCATTCCAGATAACATTAAATTACCTATTCTATTCGCATCCCGATTTTGTAGGTGAAATGCGCTTCAACTAAGTTTTTAGGGGTTCGGTTTCAGGCAGTTCATTTCATAGTATCTCGCGAGGATAATTAGCCTACATTTCTTGTGAAGTGCCAAGTGCCTCATATATCAAATGTCGTTGCTTCAGCGGGAAACTCAAATGTCTTACGGCAGTAAACTCTTCCTCGTACTTGGAAAAAATTACAACGTACACGTATATGTATATACTTCTTGCATTTCAAGAAGGCGAGTGGATTATAATTCATCTATAAACTTGTATGATTTGATGATGGAACTAATACACGCCTGTCTGTTTTACCGACGGTACAAAAAGGCGCTCAATTCAAAAGAATTAGCTGGAGAAGCTTTTGACCCTCTTCCCCCGATGTTACTCTTTCCCCGACTCACTTTAGTACAAATAGACTACGGTGACGTTTGTCTGCCGCCAGCAAGGTCCGTCATTGAATATTTTATGTCTATTTATTTACTTTAGTTGTAGTTGATCCTATAAAAATATTTGTACCTCTCTAAAGACCGGTTCGAATGGCATCGAAAAAAAAACCGTAAGAATTATGCCTATTGCCCAGAACAAAAGTCTAGGAGCTCGTGATAAAAGGGTTCATGTACATGCGCAATAAAATCACCCAACCCATGCACTGCTTGCTCGCCATTGTTTTCGAGAATGGACTATTATAACGCACCTAAGCACTCCGTAAAGATTGTCATTAGAATCCGTTGGCACATATACAGAAAACACCCCACTAGAAGTTAATTTTACCGCCGAAATTCTATCACTGTCCCATTCAATCACTTATGCCACTTCAAAGGACCGCTTTATCCACAAGATACCTACCCCACAGAAAGGCCTGCCTTTTAATAGATCAGATGACATATCCTGACTTTCCCGTCCAACCAATCTCAATGTTTATTGTGCTCAGAACGGGTAAATCAATATCCATCAGCCACGTCTGTTGATGCGCCACAATATCCGCAGATTTAAGTTAAACATTTTTCAATCAAGCTGCAGTATAAAGGTAGTTGCGCATGTTTCTAACTCCCACGATACAGGCCTAACCTAGTGTGGAGGTTGCTTAAATAATTTTTTGGTCAATTAATATATTTCACTTTTTACTTTTTTTTACTTATATTTACACATCTGCCTTTCTCCTTCAGAGAAAAAATAGAAGGTCCCCCGTGGCATCGTACCAATAATGCTGGCAGCATTACCTCGCTGTATACCAATCCGCTGTCCGAGGAAGCTGCCAGCTCTTTGGTCACCTGTAGTGTCGACAAGCCCTTTGCTAAGCTCGTAGAAAAGTTTTCGAGTACATGGACCCCAAGGCCCAAGGGTCTCGACTCCGAATGCCTTAAAATGGTACTGAGAGCAGAGACCCCTGTATTTTGTGGCCTTTTATGTTTTAGCCGCCTCTGCTGCGCCGCCGGCCTTAGAAGTAGTTTGTGGAAGATAGACCGGTGCCTGCGTGTCAACACATGTAGGCGTCCCACACTAACACTCGCCCCATCTTCCACGGGACCAGGGTCATCCCGACCGGCCTCTTGCCATCCTCTCTTGAGACGCCGTTTGGTTCAAGAATTGATGGCGTGTTGACAGTGGCAAGAGTACGGCGGATAATGTCGTTTAAGGCGACATGTCTAGAGAGGCGGCCTGCGCTCATTTGGCACGAGAAACCGTGGTGTCCCAACTCGTCGACATAGGGACACTTGTGGGGGGTACACATACCTTCACACCTAGTCTAAAGCTTACGGCCAGTCTTAAGGTGTCAGGTTCCAGGAAGGTACCGGTGAGAGGGGAGGGAAAAGCGTGTAACCACTGGCCGGATTCCCATTTAGCCGCTGCCAGTAGTTGTGCGCGGTTAAGACCAGAACTAGAATTTAAATAGGATGTATTATAAATTTTGCACAACATGTCGTCCCAGCTCCGTTGGATATGTAATTTTGCAGGAGGATTTTGCCCGGGACAAGCCATCTGCCAAGCATTTCTAGCCTTCGCCAGGCATGCCGTCTCGTAGTATAAACGACAAAAAGCCCTCAGGATTTTTCTTACGAGGACGGAAGTGCCATGGACGGAGGATAGAAAAGCTGGTAAAGCGACATTTAAGCAAAGCATAATTTTGTACGTGCCTAACCCACCAAACCTGATGGGTAAGGATGCCTGGGCCCAACACTGCTCCCTGAGCTGTATATTTAAAATGTATTCGAGGCTTGATTTAATCAAGAAGCTATTCGGTAACAAGGAATTTTGGTGTTTAAAAAAGGACCGGAGCGAAGCAGGTACGTAAATTTTGGCAAAAAAGGCAAAATTTTAAGATCGTTAAACGAGTTATTGAATTTTGATATCGCGTTTGTGGTGATATTGGGGACGGCTTCCTCAAATATTGGTGACCCAAGATGGCTGAGGGAAACCTTGTCAACTACTTTTATAATTTATTTATTTATTTATTGACAAATACATTTACGTGACATTACAGTAAAAACCAATGCGTCACGAAACTAAAAACAACAAATAATACTATTTAGGCGACGAAACAGCGTGGCCCCGTTTCATCGTCATCTCCGGTGTAGGATTCGGCAGATTGCCCCGGAACCGTCGAAACACGACCCCCTTCGGCCAGAAGTCAGCACATGCGATGGTCTCCTGCAGCGGCCGCGGCACGCGCACCACAAACGACCTGAAGTGCAGATAGTAACGCGAACGCAGCTGGAACACCCTCAGCGAGAAGCCGGTCTTCTGACGAACGTACTCCACCACATCATCAGCCGTGGCGGTGTAATGCAGGCGCGATACATATAGCGCCTTGCTCGGTGTGGCAACCCGCAGACCGGAACCAACCGGTTCTGCAGTACCACACCTCGACACCGTTGTAAAACCCTCCTTATCCACATCGGTGCTTCTCCTTTGGAGGAACCCGAACTTCACGCGCTCTTGAGGGCGCGTCTCTCCGGTCGGCTGCGACAGACCGACCAGCTACGGCATCAGCATAGCGATGACATGATTTAGAGGATATTAGGAGTTGCTGCTCTGAATTTCTGAACGACATCTGTTTGGTTATAAGTTGTAGTTCAGAAATAGTTCGCACTTGTTAAAAGTTAGTTCTAAACCCATTGATATAAACATGTTTTTAATATCAAAAAGGTCTGTGAGTACTGTCTTCGTATCTCCTCCGAGGGTCCCGTCATCCAAATACCATACGTTGAATTTTGACTTTAAATTTGCTAAACTGAAGATGGCTTGACCCAGAGGGTCACCCTGCTGACAGCCAACTTCTGAGGAAAGTTCGATGTGTACTTAATAGATGATTATATAATTCCGGAATATGATTTTTCACTTCTGAAAGCAGAGTGTCCCTCTTTACCGAATTAAAATAATTAATACATCAATTTTGAGAAGTATCTCACTCTGGTCGTTGTTTAAACAGGTACGCAGGGCAAGAACGGCATCTTCGCATCCTCCTTTTGTACCGAAACCACAGGTTCAAATTGCTTTTGAAGTTTTGACGAAACATGGCGAACGGAGATTTTTGAAGCAAGACGCCGAAAAGTTGAGCCAACAGCGATGGGTCTAATTCCTCCGTCTTTTTTTGTCAGGGTTATCAAATTCGCTCCATATAGGATCTATCAATTTTGTAAGAGAAATGAGTAAGCGTTTGCTTGCATCACCCGCAGTGTGAGGTTAAGGCTTTGTGGTGTTGAGTAGAGATGCCGTCCAGGCCTGCCGCTGAACCGGTTTTGAAACAGAAGATCGCTTTAAATAGTACATTACTACAGAGGCCGGGAAGTAAGGAGTTACCGGCCGTGTTCATATAGACGGCCGAGCGTAGCGAGGTCGGATAGTTATGAGGCCGGCAATCCCTTTTCACGCCGAGGTATGTATAGTGCTTTTCTCAAACAGGCAATGAAATAAAGTAAAAAACTCCAAGTCAAACTTTAATTTTCATGGCTGAACGCGGTGATCCTGTGCCACAAATTGTGGAATGGAAATTAAAAAAGACCATCTTGCAGGCCTCCAATTTTGTATGAAATGCCATTACGGGTCTCTCGTCTCGCTGCGCCCGAAACGCTTCGAAACCCATTATGAAGAACACAATGTCAATATTTCATTGCATGTTTGAGAAATAGTACATTATTGCCGTGGCCAGGAAGGAGGGAATTGCAGGCTGAGCATTTGTTTAAACGGACGAGCTTGCGAGTTCGTTTAATTATAATACGAAGCCTGCAATTGTCATTACGGCTGAGGCTAATATAGTGCTTTTCTCAAAAATGGGGGAATAAAAAAGACTAAATTTATATAAACTTTTGCACAACGTGAAAATATTTAGGATTTCCAGCCGTTTTTTATTTAAACAGAATCGCAAGTGTATTTTTCCACCAAAAAACGCAAACTATTTGAGACACATACAAAAACGTCGTGTTTGCAACAGAAAAATACGAGTTGAATTGGCTGAATACGAGCTGTGCCGTCTTTTATATGCCAGTTATATTGTATAACATTCCAGGCGGCCTGCAATGTTTTTTTATTTTTTAATTTAGATCTGACCTTAAACTATACACTTTACCTTCCAATATATAGCGAGTTACGTTCACTTTGCGGGCCATTTTTGAGAAAAGTATCTTTTTCTTGAACATGTAGGCAGACACCAGGCTCTGTTGGGGGGTCTAAAAAGTAAGGTGTGGTTGGAGCTGGGAGATGCTTGGAACGTAAAGCCGAAAGGGTTTCAGACGTGTCCGCAGACAGCACGTCACTGGAAAAGAGCATTCGCGCGGCGCCCATCACAGATTTTGCTCTCTAGCTAGTTTTTTTTACTGTAGTATATTTGTTTAAAGTAAATAGAATGATGACTGGGAGGGTCGGCACAATTGTTTTTAATTTTACGAGTCAAACTTTATCTGGTTTAGCTAGCCTCGTAAGGCCCAAGCTAATTTTAGGACGTTTGATATACTGACCCAATGTCCTAATTCTAGGCCCTTATACTAGCATCCCAGACTTTCATATTGCTATATTTGAAACTGATCTAGGTATTTCAAGCAGATGTCTTTACAATTATTGTAAAGGTAAGTATTATAAACAATACTAATATATATTTTTAATAAAAAAAACGTGTCCTAATTTTAGGTCGTTGGGATGATATTTCGAGGAAATTTGCAATTAATATGTATATATAAATTATTTGGTGGTCACTTTTATTTAACGAAATTATTAGATTAAATGAATGATTGAATAAAAACCAATACATCACACACGTTTAAATGCTTTTTATGTATATATAAAATCTAAAAATCAATACTTACAAGTAATAAAAACATCAACAAAAATACTTTCTTCTCAAATATTATCATATAGCAGTCCTTTTCCATACTTAATCAATTATATTTTTGGTATTTTAATCATGAGATCAGACTTTCTATAATTATTATAATATTACTCTATAAAAAAACTAACATAAAAACAGTTCTTTCCTCCAAAAAAAGCAACATAAACTTCAAAACTCAAAAGTGATAAAGCTAGAACAGTATCATGAAGAAGTTGACATTAAAAAATTGTATGACATCAGTCTTAAAATTCTAATGCAATAACATCCCATCAACCTATTTTTAGGACATTCAAACTTTCTCGCTTCTCCTACTCGAAATAAATCACGAAGGAATAAAATATTAAGTAATCGATGTAAAACATATATAATCAGTTTCAATTACATTAAAACAATTGAAGATTCTACTGAAATAATCGGGTTAACTTATCACGTTTCCGCGAGTTCGCCATGTTGCTCAACATCCCCGAGGCAAAAGACAGGTTTTTGATTGTCAAACGTCAAAACTGACGGCTAACAATATGGCTGCGTACAGTACTGCCATATTAAAAACAAAAACGATCCGTCGTACGCAATATTTAAGGCATGGTATGTGGTTAAAGTGAATGTCCTAATTTTAGGACCCTGGGCCGCTAATTGATGAATTATAAAGTTTACTTGGGCCGGAAGGACTACATTTTGTAGTCCTAAAAATAGGACGTTGGGCCTTACGAGGCTAGCATGAAGTGTAGAAAATGAGAAATAGATATTTTTCCAGGAATCGGGGCTATTAACATTTACGCAGGTGTTGATGGCATCGGATAGGCGGCTGGCTACGGCGATTCTCGCTCCGCGGGGTATTCTTTTCACTATAGGGATGGTGTTTTTAAGATGACTAAGATAGAGATGAAAGTTGGGGTGATTTTGAGGAAACGTGTTGTCTGCAGATGGTATTGAGGTATCCATTCAAAACAAACGACGACATAAAAGTAAAACTTACTGTTGGTAGAAGTACACTACACAATGTTTACAAAATAAACATTCAAGACTAAAAACATATATTGACATATTTGTATCGACATGAACCTATCACTATTATTTTTTTCCTATGTCTGGCAACATTTTCTGCTGTCAAATTAGTTCGCCTAATTATGAATCCGAGATTATGTAATCAATTATAACATTATTCCTACAAGGGTCCATATTGGATGTTTCAAAATTTGTCGTCCTATGTTTTATTATACTAACGATTTGTATCCATAGTATCTTATCTTCAAGGTAGACAGGACACTGTTGTGAAATCGTTTACAGCAATTAATTTACTGCTAAGTTCCAAGAAAACAAAGTGTATCAGATTCACTTTACCTAATGTCAAGCAGGTAAACAATATCAAGATCAAATTAAAGGGCGATGAACTGGAATTTGAAGATATTAAAACAGCGTTTTTAGGTATCACCTTGGACTCAAAACTACAATGGCATGCGCATATCGCCGCCCTAGCCGGAAAACTTAGTTCGGCAGCCTATGCAGTAAGACGCATAAGACAGTTAACAAACGTTGAGACGGCCAGGCTGGTGTACTACAGTTACTTCCACAGTTTTACGTACTACGGAATCCTGTTGTGGGGGAAAGCGGCTGCTATCCAGACCATATTCGTGCTACAGAAACGAGCTGTACGCCCCATATACGAACTAAAAGCTCTATATTCTCTCAGGGATAAATTTAAGGAGGCAAACATTCTTACTGTAGCATGCCAATACATTCTTGAGAATATCATGTATGTGTGGAAAAACTTCACGAGTTCAAACTCAACAGTGATATCCACGACTTCAACACCAGAAGTAAAAACAAGATCGCAGTGAAGGACAGTCGTCTCCGCAAGGTTAGCACGTCGTTTTCGTGGGGTACTGCATACGTTTTTACAATAAAATACCCACCGAAATTGTTAATTTACCGTTCAGTAAATTTACGTCTCATGTTAAAAGTAATTTGCTAAGCAAGGCGTATTATACTGTCAACTATTTCTTAAACGACAATAATGCCTTCAAGCCAGTAGTAGGCTAATTCTATTAGGAATATACCTCAATACATGTAATGATTATCAGTACCTACCTGAAATAACTGTTCCGTTTTATGTAATAAGAGAGCACAGTAGTGCTGTTTCTCGCCGAACAAGTCGCTTAAGACTGCGCCGAGCATAATTGGCAAAAACGGCAGTCACCGTTCCGACGGTGGAGTTCACAATTCTTTACAATAAAATATAAATTATATGTAATTATAATAACAAAGAGTGTGTTTACAATATACTGCTATAAATATTCTCAAATCATTTACAGCTTAATAAATACAATTCCGTAAAATTGCACAAAAAATTAGAAGAACGTGTGTCGGCGTTTAAGTAACATTGAATTAAAAAATTGATACTTTAGGTTCAAATTCCTACTCAAACGAATCTCCAATGTATTAACTACATTATTTACTTATGATTTATTAAAAACGCCCTCCAAATCCGCCATACAAAATTACTATGGAACAAAATGATGAAATATAATACGCGAGCAACGCATGATATATTCAGTCACCCACGAAAGCTCAAACTCACGAGAGCACGTCTCAATGCGGCGCGGTGACACTTAGAAAAACTTCGATGTTAATTGTGTATGAATACAGCAGTAATACTCATACGCAGCAAAACTGGGTAAGTGTTTTTTTGATATTATAAGCTTTTAGGGCCCAAGAATAAAACATTAAACAGATACAATTCGTAGTTCAGCCGGTCGATCACGTAACGCATTGTACTTGTGTCAGTTAGATCTAAATGTCAATTTTTATATGGAAAAATGGCAGTTGGATCTACCTAACGCGCGTTCGAAACGTTACGTGGTTGCCCCTCAGGAGCAACGGGAACTGATGGCGAGGGTTTCATGACGGAACCGGAAGATTGCTAGTGGAACTCTAATGATGGAAGGAGCTAAGATAGTCGAGTTTGGGCTCGTTTGCTTTGTTATCTTCAGTACTTACCATTAAACATCATGGCGAGGGTCTCATGACGGAGCCGGAAGATGGCTAGTGGAACTCTATGATGGAAGGGGCTAAGATAGTCGAGTTTGGGCTCGTTTGCTTTGTTATCTTTAGTAAACATGATGGCGAGGATCTCATAACGGAGCCGGAAGATGGCTGGTGGAACTTTATGATGGAAGGGGCTAAGATAGTCGAGTTTGGGCTCGTTTGCTTTGTTATCTTCAGTAAACATGATGGCGAGGATCTCATAACGGAGCCGGAAGATGGCTGGTGGAACTTTATGATGGAAGGGGCTAAGATAGTCGAGTTTGGGCTCGTTTGCTTTGTTATCTTCAGTACTTACCATTAAGTTTTTTGTCTTGTACATGTACTTAGAGATTATTAGCTTATTCCTGTATAGTCAGTTATATTAAAAATATATATATAAGACACGTATTTTTTATTTTTTCAATTTAAAAAAAAGTAATGAAGATATAGCCCGTTAAAGTTCCGCGTGAGGTCACGCCGTGCCACACTTTTTACCACGACTGACGTCACGAGTCCCCAACTCTGAACATTGAAGCGCTTTTTCTTTGTCATTTTTTTTTCGTTGACAAAATAAAACATACATGTCCAACATTTTGTGATGATGTAACCGACGGGATAATTACAATAATATTTTTTTAACCAGGAAACATTCAACCTATTGATAATGCACCAACTATTTATTGTTTTAGTTAAAATGGGAAAACGCAAGAAAAGATATATTATAGGTACACGTAAAAATGGCCCTATTTCAACAAACGGCTTCTTGCTTCTATTGCACGAACAAAGAGACAAAATGACGCCTTAGGAATTTCCAATGTAAGAATATTTTTTTTTACTTTTGGCATTATGAATGAAATATAATGATCAGATAATAATAAATTTCTTATTTTCAATGTACTTATTACTAATTATGTTTTTAGACATCATCGAATAATCCGATTGGAGTATTGGGAACAAAAAATGAGAATGGAAAAAGTGCAGCGTCCAATGTTACGGCACGCAATGAATCTATGGTAAAGTTTTGTTTTCAAATAATAAAGAGGTTACAATATATTTAACACTAAAGAAACTGGCTAATATCAACATTATCAACATTACTATGTATTGTCACCGTTTTTAGGAATCGTCATGCGAGGAAAAAGTCCAGGACGAACCTTCCGTGTCAACTAAAGACAATACAGTAAGTTTAGTTGTTTAAAATTTTTAGAGTCGATTCTCAGTCCGTAGTCCTGTTTAAATTTACAAAAAAAATGTCTGTGACATACGGACGGATAGACAGACAGACGGACATGACATGAAATGACGAATCCATTGCCAAAATGGCAAAAATTGAAACTTACCATTTTAAATCCCCTACTTCAATTTATATGTAGCACTTGATTCGCAAATTCATACTTTTTATTCTTATTTCAGGAATCTTTTGAAACTGACTCAATGGCAAAAGAAAATAAAAACATCGAGGAGATTAAGATAGACGGAAATATAATAGTCGATTATAAATACATTTTTAAACAACTGCAGGAGATTTCGCACCACAACTCTGCATTTGGCTGCAACTTGAGTTTTTAAAACGTACTTAAAGACACAGGGTTTCTAGTTAACGGACAAATTTCAATAAAAATAATAATTGCAATTTGTATTTTATTCCTTATACCATGCATGTTTTTGAGATTTATTATTAGAGAATAATGAGCTACTAACTTTTAGCTTGTGACCGACCGTACCGATCGAGCGAGCCGGCAGTAGCGTGCGTGATGACGCACACACAGGTGCAAATGCCAAATCGGCGCCCGCGTCAAAAGCTCGGTGCAGTCTTAATCTTTGTTATTATCAATGGTGGCTTGAATATGTTATGCTCGCTTAAAGGGCTTTGCTTACAGTGGCGTCGTTGATCGGGTCGCCACCTTCCCTAACATATGGTTGAGGGAGGCGATGGCTGAGATATGCGTCATACTCGTGATCGGGTGCTGTTTGTGGAGTCCGCCGTTTATGCTTTTTTGTTTTTTTTATTAAGTTAATACAAGCCGGGCAGCGCAGGGCCCTTTTGCTTGGCGATGGCAGAGCGTGTACTGTTCATGCTTGCAAGGGCATAGTACTTAAATACTAGTGTTGTTATTATTATTATCGTATTGACGAGAGACATCATTCTGATCTTGACACGTTTTATTGTTATTGACCCTGTACATCTCTGACAATATTACATTAATGTTCCATTATTTTTGTTTTGTTTTGACGCTTAGAGACCGTATACATCTCCACGAACGTTAGAATAATTATTAATTGTATTTGGACGCTCAGAGACCTCATACATCTCTGGAATACTGAATTAATATCATGACCTTCTTGTTAATGCTGATACAGAACTTATGTATATCGAATGTTTACGGTCATATTTTGCAATTTTTTGTTTTTTCATTAATTTATTGACATTAAGTTGGTTAACCATTTTTATCGGTCCTTAATCTGCAAATTTTAAATTATTATTGTATTAGATTATTATTATTTTATTGTAAATTACCGTTTGCAGAATAAATAAATAAATAAATAATTGATTTTGATGATTTTGATTTTATTTCATAACTAGCTTCTGCCCGCGACTCCGTCCGCGTGGAACTTGTTTTTATCGTAGCTCCATACAAATTCCCCCCCCCCCCCCATTTCACCCCCTTAGGGACTGATTTCAGGAAAAAACTATTCTACGGCCTTCCCCGGGACTCAAACTATCTCTATACCAAATCTCACCCGTACAAACTTTGCACCCCTATTTAACCCGCTTAGGGGCGGGTTTTTACAAAATCCTAAAATGGTTTTTCTTGTATTGTAATAAGTAGTCCATACACAGAGTTTCAAGTCTAACACTTAAGATTTTACTCCATCCCCAATCAAACTTTCAACCCATTCCACCCTCAAGGTGGTAAAAAGGGCCCTTTTTACCACCTTGAGCGTGGAATTTTCAAAAATTTACCTACTAATCTATAAACTACCTATTGTGAGAAGATCAGCTTTCTAGGTTCGACGGTTTCGGCTGGGCGTTGATTTAAATGAGTGAGTCAGTCAGTCAGAAAAAAAAGAAGTCGGTAGAAGTGAAAACCCGAATAATTTTAATTTACAAAAAAAAACCCACAACCCCCCTCACACCCTCCCCCCCTCGAATCCCATTTCCCGCCCCGCCCCCGCCCCCAAGCCCCATACGTCTTACATCAAACAATTTTTCCCTCCCGCCCCCAAGCCTCGTCCCGAATCTCTCACCATCCTACGGTCACGTGACCTCCTACACATCTGACGGTACAAAAATCTGTCGCGAGTTTAACAATTTTTCCCCATCCCAAAAAGTGCTCACCCCGCTAAAGAAGTTTTCACTTCAAAAACTTAGATTAAATAGTTAAGTTAAATTTAAAAATAACCACACCAGAAAAAAGTTAACACAAATTATCGCCTCGCTGGGGATCGAACCCAAGTCTGAAGATTGTTCACTGAGCGCTACCCTACTGCGCCACCCGGATAGTTAAGGAACTCTACGAAATCAAGATACAATAAGTTCTATCGGCATTAAAAACAGAAGTTATTCGTATCGTATCATTTTTAATGATTAAATACACTCTTTCTTGATTTACATGCATATATAAAGTGTTTAAATTAATTTAATTTTACATCATTAAATAATAAAAACTTGTTCGACGAAATGGGGCTCATTTTTTAAATCAACGCAATTGCCCAGATATAATTGAGGAATTTTTAGCAACAAAGGATAAGAAGTAAAAGTATATGAATTGGTCTAGGTGACAGGGTAGATAGTTAATTGTATATATTTTACGTCCCTAAATAGCACCCCAGGTAATCTGCAATCTCTTCCAAACACAAACGTCATAAAATTGGCATTTATTTTTCTTATTTTTTTTCTTAGTCTGCCTTCTTTAATTGCAATAATATTATCTTGTATGATTCTTCCTTGATATTCACATCCATATATTTTTCATTTATACAGGCCCAATTTCTAGAAATTAAAAAACATATGGATGCCATTAAAAATATGATTAATGAGATTTTTTTTTTCCTGGCTTCAAAATAGATATATAACCTCACTATAAAATCAACATTCTGGATTACCACACCAGAATATTACCAAAATCGCCCCTAAAATAAACATAAGAATCCTTCAATTTTACTCACGTCAGAATATTTGCTACCCCATCGTCTTTGTTTAAACTTAAGAAAACAAATTAATCATATATTTTTTACTTATATAGTGTATTCATGAATAGTGATACAGTATGAAAAATAATCAGAAATTATTATCATGACACGTCATCATGCCGATACTGAAAACTTATTGAACGCCCCTCGTAGCTACGAGTATCGGTACCGAAGCGACACTGGCTGTTGCGTATCTTTATGCAATGCACAATGTAGGGATTATATTATTTTCGTCAAAGTTCCGATCTTCAGAAAGACACCAGTTTCCGAATTCGTGCCGTCAAAAAAGGCATTTCCACAGGCTGCGGACACAACAACCCGTTAATGACAATGGTTTTGCTCATCAGCAATCGCATCCGGAATAATTAACATTAACTTCAACTTACCCCGTGTCCTATAATGTATGCCCATACCACTTTATTACCGAGATAATCCGCGATCCGGAGCAATTATAATTATTTTTTTCAACCCCAGTAGTGACTGACTGATTCCGTATTTGGCATTTCATATGACTTTTGTTCACCTACCCGTTTCTCTAAATACATTAATAAAATACCCTCTTTTTTGTTAATGACCACGGGATCATTCTAAAACGACTGATAAGCCATTTCAGTATACTTGAAACTTGCTTGAAACTGGGGGCCTAGACAAGGTTACAATCGACAAGCGCTAACGCTAACTAATAAAATGTATGGGAATGACAGATGTAACGAAAAGTGTTTCGTCGGCATCTGTCATTCCCATAGATTTTATTCGTTAGCGTTAGCGCTTGTCGATTGTAACCTTGTCTACGGCCCCTGTAATCAAATTAGATTCTACTGAAGGACTTTTTGTCAAATGTTTACGTTAATGATTACCTGTGTTGTATTTTTAATTTGTACGCCAACTATGTACCTACCTAAGTTTATTTGTTTTGAAATTTGAAATTTATTTAAGCTAAGTTTCAGCCAATTCAGCTCAGTATTTGTTTTACCTAGTATTCAATATTATATTTAATTATATGTATTGATTATTTAGCATTTAGTAACTATGAGTATTACTACCAGTTTATGCGATGCTTATAAATGTTAAGGGAAGTCTAGCATAACATATCATATATAGGTGTCGTGTTTCGTCGGTTCCGGGGCAACCTACCAAATCCAACACCCGAGATGTCGGAACAACGGGGCCACGCCGTTTCGCCGTCAAAATAAATATTGTTCGGTTCATGACGCATTGGTGTAAACTGTAATGTTATGTAACCTGTTTTTCAATAAATAAATAAATAAATAAATAAATAAATATTACTGAAAACCGCATTCAAATCGGTTCAGCTGTTTCTGAGATTAGTGTGCACAATCGCACAGACAAACAGACCGAAAATTCAAAAATCATTTTTTTGGGCTCTATTGCGTTTATGAAGCCCCCCCATAAAAGTTTTGCCGCGGCCGCGGGTCGTGCGAGGCGCGGGTCGGGCGCTGCGCGGGTCGGGCGCGGCGCTTTAACAATAACAATACAATAAACCACTTATTTCAGGCATCTAAGGCCCATAACAACAAATACCTTAAAGCCTAAAATACATACAATACATATAAAAAACTAATTATTTAGGCGACGAAACAGCGTGGCTCCGTTGCGTCAAGTCCGGTGTAAAATTCGGTAGGTTGCCCCGGAACCGCCGAAACACGACACCCTTCGGCCAGAAGTCAGCACACGCGATGGTCTCCTGCAGCGGCTGCGGCACGCGCACCACAAACGAGCTGAAGTGCACGTAGTGGCGCGAACGCAGCTGGAAAACCCTCAGCGAGTAGCCAGTCTTCTGGTGAATATACTACACCATGTCATCAGCCGTGGCGGAGTAATGCAGGCGCGACACGTACAGCGCCTTACTAGGTGTGGTGCGGACCAGAACCAACCGGCTCTGCTGTACCACACTGAGTCTTCCGCGGCTTGCGCTTTCTTGTCACCGGCGTGAAACCCTCCTTATCCACATCGGTGGGAGGGGCCTTCTCTTTTGGACGACCCTGATCTTCACGCACTCAGTAAGGTGCGTCTCTCCGGCTTTAGCTGTGATGGTTCCGTAAGTAAAATGAATGCACCTTTGATAACTTCCAAGAGCGCGATTGTTTTGTTTTATTTTATAATATAATGAGTACTACTCGTACTAGTAGTAGTAAAAAGAGAGTTAATTTTGACGTTGATTCAGGTATTATACAGCGGCATCTCAGTGACCCCTCTAAATCCAAGGAAAGATTATACAAGTGATATTTTTCTTATCGCATTTAACTAATATAATCTCACCTTTAGTTTGCTAAAACATAGATCAAGTGATAACGTCCGTATAATCAAACACTATTTGTATTGTCTTTGCCATCCCTTTGGGACCAACGCGTGTCCAACGCGGTAGTAACGCGGGCCCGCGTTGCTACCGCGCTGGACACGCGTTGCTGCCGCGGCGGGCAATATGAATATACCACTTCAACCGCGCCCGACCCGCGTCGCGCCCGACCCGCGCCGCGCACGACCCGCGTTCGATGTGTGGAGGATGAGACGAGATAATTTAAGAATGAGATAATTTTTTCATTGTTTATGTTTAATTTACCTCTATTTTTCTTTTATCTACTATTTCTGATTAGCAATAAATCATATTTTTATTGTATTGTATTGTATATATTTTTTAATTTGGTGTTTAAGGTTTAGCTGGGTGTATTATTCAAACGGGCCAATGAGAGAAAATCTGTAACTACAAGACATAAAGAAATTTGCTCTAGCTTTTAAAGACCGATTTTTTAAAAAAAATACTGCTTTAAGAGATTTTCCATAAATCTTCTTACACGGCCGGGAAGCGAGCACGGTCAAATCTGTCTAAAGATCTGTTTATTTCTATAGTAATAAAGGGGATTCTGAAGATATGTTGTCTTATAATTAATGCAGGAATATAAATTTATTAAATAATAGCTCCGAAAACGATTCACCTATGTCTACATAAAAATGTTGCACTGATTAGTTCTATTTTCATTCATTTTCATCTTGATGTACATAAGATTTATGCATAATTTAGTTGGACTTAAAAAGTAACCGCTAAACTAATAAAAAGCTTACAGAAAAAAAAAGAAAAAAAAAGGTTTTTGATATAAGTTCTTTATGTAAACTAAATTTTATTTGCTCTGCTATAATTATTATATCCATATCGCTCAACTCCAAGATTCACCTGCGAAATAAAGTAAAAATTAAAACCAAAAATAAAGCTCGAACTTAAATTTAATAATAGGCGCACATATATAAAATAATTTAGATCTATGAACGTACATAGCCCAAATTTTAACTTACCTGTCAATGTAGCCACTTTAGAAATAATTTATCAAATTGCTGTCCAAAAACGATATAAGTTCAACTAGCGGTCCAGCTTAATTAATTAATCAACCACGCACCACAATTTATATCTTTTTAAACATGTCACTTGATTAAGTCACTAATGGAAATCAGGCTTTTTCACATACATTTATTTATAACGAGGAATTATGAACATTTCTGAGGAAAATGAGAGTGCGAAGTTTATGCGGGCGCGCGGGCAGGAGTAAGCGGGCACGAACAGCGAGTAATCACGACGGCTATCCCCTTGCGAGTGCCGCGACCCGACCCGCACCTGTGCCCACTGCCGGCGCGCACACAGCCACAGGCGCCTGTGTGCACTCACAAGACTTGCGCAATTAATTCAAGTTGTTGATGTAGGTACATACTTTGTTATTTTCCCACTAGAGTGTGCCGGCGGTGTTGAAACAGGACTTGTTGCGTATTAATCTTTGTCTTTGCTACCTGACGAAATTAATTTACGCAGCGACCAGAGCGCTTCCCTTAAATCCAATTGTAGATACTAGGTATCACTCAGGTTCATAAAAGTATTATGTTCAGAGATAACATTTTAAGATGCCTTTCTGAAAATGTGGGTATGTTTAAAATTAAGTGTGCATTTATAATGATTATTGGCTATAAGTAGATAAAATATACGCTGGGCGTCAAGAAAATCCCCCCTTTTTGGTGAATCTTGTTCAAACGATTGCAGCCACTACTAATATAATAAATGCGAAAGAAAGTCTGCCTTTTACCTTTTTACGCTAAGCCTCTGAACCGATTGAGATGAAACCGCACATCTAAGTACTTATGGAAAAAAAGGTTGCATGAATTTTGTAGAAATAGAAAAACTATTTTGCGTATTGAGGTGAGTGTACATTGAAAAAATTGTTAGGGGAGAAAGAAACATATTTTGTGAAAATTGACCCGAGAACTAAGCTCCATAATAATTTGTAAGGGACAAAAATTAAAGTTGTTAGATTCGATTGAAATAAATATATGTTACAAAAATTCATTACAATACATGCACTTGCTCTGAAAGTGCTCCTTTATAATTATACTAGCTGATGCCCGCGGCTTCGCCCGCGTGGTTATAGGAAAATGTAACATATTGAATTTTCCCGTGGGAATTCGATGTTTTCCCGCTGAAACTAGTAGCCTATGTCACTCTCCAGCTTCTAAACTATCTCCATACAAAAATCACATCAATACGACACTCCGTTGCGACGTGAAAGAAGGACAAACACACACACACTTTCGCATTTATAATATTATAGTAAGGATGGCTCAACCTAAACACGAAATCATCTATGCCCACACGGTGGTGTGGTGTGGGGCGGGGCGGGGCGGGGCGGGGCCTCGCCGAGCGGGAATGGAGTTCGGGCTCATATTCCCTCACACACGTGCGAGAATGAGATTTCATGACTATTAAAATTTCACCTTTTATGTAAAATGCATGCTTTTATGCATTGTAAAATGTTGTATGATACACGGTGCGGATAGATAATACCCAACTCGTGCCGATCATGACTGTAATGTTGAAATTGACCCATATATGTTATGAATAAAGTGCGGTTAGTTTTAATGGCAATATAAACCACGACCAACATTACGTTTAGTCCCTTTAATGTTTTTGGCTGTACGCCGCAAGAGAACATGCGGTACAAATAAGCTTCCCATGTGTCCCAAACTATTGTCCGAAACGATGTCCCAATTTCATTACGTGATCCATTCGGTAACCAGAAATTTCCAAGTGGTCAATCCAAGAACCGGGCAGTTTTTAAAGTAACCATATCTAGAAACAGTAATTTTAGATAGAAGTAATTTTAAGAAATGTAAGTAATGTTTGAAATGGGTAATGATAGAAGTAGACTTTTATGTAGGGGACACAACGTCACAAATGTGGAGTTAGACCGTCCATCAAAATTACAAGCCAGAACTCGGTAGGGGCGGAATCACTTAAGTCTACCCTGGCACGGTGTGGCCTTTGTTGGCCTTTGTAATTTTTTCCATACCTACTTCTTGTTAATAAATTAACTGGACTAAAATGATTGATTTAAATGACAGACAAATAAAAAGACGAATACATCCTGTACGGGGAGGGGAACAGGAGTAACCTGGGACCAGGAGTAACGTCCTGACGTATATTATAAATATTAATGTCGAGCTCCCTGGCAACCACACTCTCTGTATGGGTGTTTCTGAGTAGGACGTGTAAAAAAAATATTTGATATTTTTTTTACACTCAAACTGAATTAGTTACTTTCTTTGAAAATAATTGTACCTCAGTCGTTTTGAGCCTTCCGACGCATTTGACCAAAAACGCAAAAGGCCAATAAACGCGAAAGACCAAATTCGCATATTTCCAAATACGCAAATTACCAAATACGTAATTTACCAAAATGTGTTTACGCGTAATACCAAAATCGCAAATGTCCTTATCTTGATAAGCAATGTGCCATAAACGCAGATGTCCAAAACCTAAATACGCAGATGACCAAAAGAACTTTGTCAACTCCTTGGAGGAATATCCCCTCCGGCCGCGATGGCAACTGAGTTTGGTAACCAGTTGCCGAAAAGTAATGAACATTCTTCTTACGCAACCAGTTGCCAAACACGAATGACTATTCTCGTTACAGAACTATTTACTTTTACCTTCGTAGTTTCGCAACCAGTTTCCCAAAAATAAAAAAGTCTTATTATGCAACCAAAATTACTAAAGGATTAAACATACATTCCAACCTTTTTCAAGCTAGATGTATTCTCGTTACGTTTTCTGTCTGACATAGTTGACATCTATCAATTGATTTGCCCTATTAATAAAGGTTATCGATTATTTGCTGTGTTATATCTATTACAAAACAGTTTACATCTAGAATTTATAGAAGTAAATCAGTCATCTAGAAAGCTAACAACACGTCTACTTCAAATATATACCCAACATCAAAAATTGAGTTCATTAGTTCAAGAAGAGGAGGGGTTTCAATTTTATACGATGGTAGGCGTTACAGTCGTTACACCCGTAAAAAAATATATGTAAACAAAAATTCGTTTTGGAAATGTGGTGCCACAAACGGATGCAGCGGTAATATTACTCTAAATACTCGCAATGAAATAATCATGCAGAAGGCACATAGACACGATTGTAAATGTGATTTTGCAAAAATGTTGCTATTAAAGAAACTGGATGATCTGAAAATGCAGAGTAGTTGCAATTTCGAGTCAATTCCTAAACAATACGATGGTATGATACGCGATTTGAAAAACAGTGGACATCATTTCATCAGTGATATACCAAAGTTCAGCAGTGTGAAAACTTGCCTCTATAATGAGCGTAACAAAGTAGTTGGGGCCAAAAAAGTGGGTTTCACACAGACCACGGATGTTGTAATACCCGAGAAGTATCAACATTTGTATCTTTGCGAGTATGAGGATGGAGATTTTAGAATCATCGTATTTTGTGTTGATGATGTGAGGACAAAATTGAGTAACTACAAACATTTCTTTGCTGACGGCACTTTTAGGAGCTGCCCGAAACCCTTTAAACAGCTGTATACTATTCATGGGTATGATGAAAAGAACCATATAATAACACCATTATTTTTTGCCCTTCTCCCCAATAAAAAAAATAAAACGTATACAATTTTGTTGAGCATAATAAAATCGCAAATTTCCATGTGGAGACCAAACAAAATAACTTAAGATTTTGAAATTGCGGCGATTCATGCTTTCAAAGAAGTATTTCCAGAAATACATTTTAAAGGTTGTTACTACCACTTTAATAATGCTCTGTGGAGAAAGGCGAAGGCCTTAAAAATAAACACCAGAGTTAAAAAAAGGCATGTGGCAAGATGTATAGGTATTGCTCGCCTGCCAAAAAAATATTTAAATGAAGGATATACTTATGTAATGGCAAAGAGTCCTGGCGGTGAGGAAATCACGAAATTTAACAAATATTTCCAGAAGCAGTGGATAAATAAAGATTATTTCTCTGAATCTTGTTGTTGTGCTACCGAAGACTTTAGAACTAACAACAACATAGAAGGTTGGAATAGAAAAATTAACGCTTATATTGGTCGTAAATATCCGACATTGGCACATCTGCTTGATGTTTTAGAATCAGAAGCTACATGCTATGATTTGAAAAAAACTACACCCAAAAAAAAACAAGAATATGTGGAGATCGATGAGGAAATTCGTGAAGCAATAAAAGATTTGAAGAAAAAGAAAATTAATGTCGGACACTGTCTTGAAATTATCAGTCCTTTTGTCATTACACTTTAATGGGTGTCCCTCGTTTTAGTTTCCCTTTTAGTTCGTTGTAAATGAAGTACTTACGTATTGTGTTTATTTTTACGTTATACATTTAAGTTGTAGTTATACTTTTTGCTTAATCAAATACGAGAGGCACAAACAGTAGTTTTATTTCATACTTCCTATCGCAATTTCATGTAAGTTATTTGATTTTATTATAGTTCTATTTTTACATTAACCCATTACCAGGCCGCAAAGAACCAGCGTATCTTAACCTTTTCACAGCCATAGGCAATGGAAATGCTGCTGGCACTGACACGCCACGTCATTGCAATGACAGATACAATTTTAAACCTTGCATAAATAAAAGAAGGTCGATTTCGGCCTGCATGACATGACACATATATCGGTCGTTGGCGTTGAACCTGCGGTGCCGATATATACGTCGTTGGCGGTGAAAAAGTTAATACGTACTTAATATATGGTTGCTGATTTTATGGGATATTTAGAATTAAAACCAATACTACGGTAGCCTATATACAATGGGATTAGGTGATCACTCGTCACGCGAAATGAGTTTCATTTGGTCACACTTTCAAAATAAATAAACTATTAATAAATTTAGTTTCTATTTGTCACGCTTCACAGGGCTGCCGCCTCTAAATACTAGGTACTCTAATTACATGACACAAAAATAAAATACAAGAGGTCGTAAAAGTATAACATTTTTTTTATTTCGTGTTAAGAGTCCCGCGAACACTCGAGTGAACTCAATTCTCAATATAAATAACACTTTAAAGATTTTGTATATTTTGTACTAATGTTTGTACACTACAATTTATTGACCCTACTACCTCTCTAAAGATTCTTACTATGTCTGCCGTGTGTTCATTAGTGAAGATGGTGGTGTATTCTTCAGACTGCGTTAAATTTATCCAGTTGCGTTCTTGATAATGAGGTAGGCACATTCGGCTCATCGGAGGTAAATAAAAATTGTATTGCAGTAAAATCTTTGCCTTGTCCATATCCGGCACCTGTACCAAATGCTGGTTCTGGCATCCATTGAACATGCATTTCTCCTCGTTGTCGTATGCCCGTCGAATCATTTTATTATAAGTAAGGCGAATATTTATGTGCCTAATTTTATCTAATATGGCTAATGTAAGTTGCGAGGTGTAGCGAAATTATATATCGATATTTACTGTCAACAACGAATGCGTCAAATTGAATTCTTTATCATTCTTTTTTGTGTCAAATTCAAAAGAGGTGCCTTATCAAGTGGAAATGAAATTTATTTTTCGCAGCTTTTCAATGCACTTAAAAATGGAAATTTTCCCTTTTAAACATCGCTGAACTATTTTCTTTATTCGGTTTTCTTTTAGCAGGGTTCTTCTTTCTCGGGGATTTTTCGTCAACAAATGTAGTTTAATAATATTTCCTCTTTTTAATTCTAACTAAACAAACCTAACAAAATAGCCGTGACCAAATGAAACTCATTTCGCGTGACGAGTGATCACCTAATCCATACAATGTGGGAGGAAAACATGGTAAAGGGTTAAGTGAAAACTACTCGTGTATTGTCTAAACTATAAGGGTTCAGTTTAATTCTTTTGAAAGAAATGTGACTTTGGATTTATTACTGAGTTGTGAACTGAGAATGTTAAGTCCTGTTAAGTAACCAGATTTGAAAAATTCTTAGGTGGCAACTATAGTTCTGTAACAAGAATAGTCATTCGTGTTTGGCAACTGGTTGCGTAAGAAGAATGTTCATTACTTTTCGGCAACTGGTTACCAAACTCAGTTGCCATCGCGGCCGGAGGGGGAATATCGACCCATGCCCCATTACCATGTTTGGGACATTTAGAAAATAGTAGGTTAGGTTCGTTAGAGCTCTTCAGATGCTAAAAGTTCGTAGCTTCGAAACGGGAACTAATTTAATAAGAAAATAATAACTTATTTGTTTATTAACATAGCAAAACATTTATTATTTGCAAAACGTAATTAATTACATTTAACATGTCGTGTATATGGTGGATATTGAAGTCGTTGAGATTATCATCTGCTTCTGCTATCTCCGTCCAATCTTGGTGTACTCGCTGATGGTACAAACAAGCTTTGGTGCCCGGTGAAAGGTAAAGCTGGTATTTAAGGAGAATTTTCCCTCTGATGAGGCTAGAAATAGCTTGTGGATCGTACCAGCATCCGCCAAAAATGCACGCATTATCATACTCTGGTGTTCTTCTTAAAACCATTTTGAACGTGAGTTGTTATAGGCTCAATAATTGTATTTACTCCCAGCACATTGACAACATAAAATAATGTTAAAACACGTTTTCATATTGACATTATCTTGTTCAAATATGTATGTCAAAATTTTAATAATTCCAAAGAGTTTCAATTTAAGAACTAGCAGAACTATTTCTAACCTGTAACCTGTAAAATACACAGTCTGCCCCAGGCTGACGCAAATCCCTTATAAAAAACTTTGATTGACATTGACATTTGGAGGCTAGTTTTCATGGCGAATTCAATGGCGGACAGATGGCGGATATGTCTATCTTGCTCTGATAGAGGCATCTCTTTCTGATTGACAGACACTTCTATCAATTCTGTCATCAACGCAAAATAAAAAGTTACATCAAAATAACGCTTTATTTTATTAACTTTATTTTGTTATTAAAATCTGCAATGACGACGAATAATATCGTTACATCATGTTTAAAAATAAGTAACAGGAAATAAAATGTATTGTCTTAAAATACAAACAAAAACAAACTTTTACAATTAACATAAAAATCCTTACGTATAATTTTCTTGCTTACAACTTATAATGCTTTTTATTTTTTTTCATACTGAGTAACAAAGTTAGTTTTCGAAGAAAAGTCAACGGTGTTATGTTGTTTTGCGACAATTGATATAAGCACCGTTTATACATTTTGTCAAAACCGATGTCTGAATTTCTTCGTCTACTTTTTATACAGGGCCTGGTGACGTAATGTTTTATTCTTCTGTCACATATTAAAGCATCCTTCTTTATTTTTTGTATGAAGTCGTATAGATGGGGATTCCTTCTGATACGAGTGTTTATCCGACGATTCCATCCTTCTGCTGGATTATTCGTACGGTGTCGCATGCCTGCTACGCTGATCATTTTTAACGGATATTTAGCAAACCACTGGTCTTCATAGTATTTTTTGAAATTCTTCTTAAAGTCGTTTTTTGGTGTTATTTCGAGAATGGATTTCCAGCCGTCTTTCATATTCTGTGCTGGAAGCAAAGGCAAATTAGCCGCTAGACGAACCATTCTACGGTTTTCCTTGGTACTTTTACAGCCGTGTTTCTTTCCGTTCCTCCATACGGCTTTCGAGAAATGGTAATAGCACGTCGAGATTTCTGCCGATGGAAACACAGTTTTTACAGCCTGAATAGCAGCTTGTTCAAAGTCCGCTTTATATTTGCGTATGTCAATGCCGAGCTCTTTTTTTAGCAAAGTAAAAAAGCGAATATACGTGGATGTTGTCTTATTTGGTAATAAACCATAAATGACTGGAATGACATTTGTTATGTCTTCAGTAGAATCCAGATCGATGTATATCACATACAGTTGAGCAAACTGATTGGGGGCAGTCTGAAATGTGCCATCTCCAAAGAAAACATCAGGATTAAACGTATTGCTAAACGTCTTGCAGGTATTTGTACTGAATATTAATATTCTCTCTGTATCTTTTCCGTCATCACATGCCAAGAATTTATTTGCCAGGACATTTGGTATTCCGGAATGATTTCTGCCATCAGATTCCAAAAATCTTCTTCTTGCACGATACATAGCATCCTGTTTTTGCTTTATTTCAGGTAACTGCTGAACTCCACTTTTTTCTAACTCCTCTAAACAGTTTTCTAGCATTATCGGCACTGATGAGAGATCGTCACAAACTTGTTGCTTACATTTATTCATAACAACTAGAATCTCATTCGCATCATAATTTCTGGGACATAAGTGATCACTTACGCGTATGATGTTTTTGGTAGACGCATGAATCGTAATTGATGCATTGCATTCATTTTTTCTGCGGTTAACACATCTCCAATTTTCTGTATTTTTGTTGCTATAGTGTTTGTTGTAACGAAATCCATCGTGCAGCAAACTAATTCCGTTTTTTTGATTTTTTGTAAAATATATTCTTTCCTCCATTGTGTCAATATTCAAACTGACTGACGATAAGGAAATTGTTGACAGTGATAGAATATTAATCATAGCACTTTGAATATGAATTCAATTTCAGGTGGCCAGTACCTATAGAGGATTAGATTGGCTAGTGTTTTTCAAGTGCACATTCAACCTATTTAATGTTTACAGCTATCGATTAAGATGACTCAACATGATAATAAAAGTACCTAAATGAGAATATAGGCGATTCGTCAATATGAAGGAATTGTCTTTTCGCGTTTTTGGTCAATTACTGAACATGGTCATTTGCGAATGAACGAATTTAAACACGCAATTCGCCAAAAATTACGATTTGGCCTTTTGCGATTTTGGTAATTTACTAATATGGTCATTCACAAATTGACGAAATTAAGCACGCGGTTCGCCAAAAATTCCGTATTGGCCTTTTGCGTTTTTGGTCAAATGCGTCGGAAGGGTTTTGAGAGTACAAAGATCTTAATTTAGGGTTCCTGTTGAGCAACTCCCTACATGTTACCAAGTGACTACTAATTCAGTACATATTAGGTAAAATTTTTGTCACGTAGTCAGACATATCAAAACAAAGGGTGGGGTTGCCAGAGAGCAAAAGATAATTTTTTTTTTTTCATTTAACCTTATGGTACTTCCTGGTAGTTTAAGCAATGACGCGTAGTTTCAGTGTCCGGAGGCAACCGGATGGCTCGCGGTATTTGAGCTCCCGAAGCGTTGTGGAACCTTCCGGTGCTACCCAAACTGAGCCAACTTAAACTGGGAGCCTCTGGAACACAGTAACCACGCGTCATTGCTCTGAATATATCCAGCGGTGTAAGAAACTCACCCTCATCACTCGATCAAAGCTACCAAAAAAATTGTACTTTTTACGTACAAAATGTCCTCTGTCAGCTGGAAAACTCAAATGCGCTCACATACAGACATACAGACGACTGAGGAGTATAACCTGCCTCTCTGCTTAGCGTTCGGGGCCTACGAGAAAGCCTTCGATTCGATCCAAACCTGGGCTGTACTACAGTCTCTCCAACGGTGCCAAGTAGACTGCCGCTATATCGAAGTACTGAAGTGTTTGTACGAGAACGCCACTATGTCAGTCCGATTCCAGGATCGGAGTTCGAAGCCTATTCCGCTGCAGCGTGGTGTCAGGCAAGGGGATGTTATTTCCCCAAAACTGTTCGCCACTGCACTGGAAGAGGTTTTCAAGACTCTGGTCTGGAGAAGGCTAGGCATCAACATCAACGGCGAGTACATCACTCACCTTCGGTTTGCTGACGATATAGTAGTCTTGGCTGAGACCATGGAGGACTTAAGTACGATGCTCGATGACCTCAGTAAAGCCTCCGAGCGAGTTGGTCTAAGAATGAACATGGATAAGACAAAGATCATGTCAAACCTTCATGTAGTACCAACTCCCATTTCAATCGGACACTTTACGCTCGAAGTTGTAGACGATTATATATACCTAAGACAGACTGTCCAGTTAGGTAGGACAACTTTGAGAAAGAGGTCAATCGTCAAATCCGACTCGGCTGGGCAGCATTCGGGAGGCTACGGCACATCTTTTCGTCCAATATTCCGCAGTGTCTCAAGACGAGAGTCTTTGACCAGTGTGTGTTGCCAGTGATGACGTATGGCACGGAAACGTGGTCGCTTACTATGGGCCTCATAAGAAGGCTCAAAGTTACCCAAAGGGCAATGGAGAGGGCTATGTTGGGAATTTCTCTGAGCGATCGCATCAGAAATGAGGCTATCCGCAGCAGAACTGAGGTAACCGATATAGCCCTCCGAATCGCTAAACTTAAGTGGCAGTGGGCGGGGCACGTTGCACGTAGAACCGATGGCCGTTGGGGCGGAAAGGTTCTCGAGTGGTGACCACGTACCGGAAAGCGCAGCGTGGATAGGCCCCCACAAGGTGGACTGATGACCTGGTAAAGGTCGTGGGAGTCCGCTAGATGCGGGTGGCGGAGGACCGGTCATTGTGGCACTCTTTGGAGGAGGCCTCTGTCTAGCAGTAGACGTCTTTCGGCTGATATGATGATGATGATGATGATAATGATAATACGCGTAAGTTATAAAAATGTCCACTCCGTAGTCGGCGAGCAATGTTGCTGTAGTGCGTCGGAAAGAGTGGCCTGTATAGAAGATGCAGCATCATCGGTTAGATTTAAATATAGGGCTATTTATCGGCATGCTACCAAATTTATTTCTTCCAACAACTTTAGCCGTATATTTCCCATTTCTGTACTGTTAAAATAAACGGTTGCTGCTACCTTTTGGAGAACGCAAGTTTTGATATTAGTTTACAATTCTATAATAGTCGCCTGAAACCACAAAAGATATTTTAATGAGTAACATATCTCCCTAATGCTCGACGTAATTTATGGTGATATCATGTACCTGTTTTTCTTAATATCCCACGGAGTATCCACGGGGGAGACCTTTATGACACCACAGGAATGCTCTGTATCCCTGGGACAGAGATTCGAATATGGATGATTTAAACATAATTAAATCGTCCCCAGAGCGAATTACCAACGAATCATATGTTTGTTTCAATTCTTTTGAGGGATACTTAAGCCTCAAAAATTGAGGCTCTGTCCAGCTGACCTAATATTTTCTGATCAAAAGGGTCTAAGACCTTTGATCCTCCCCAAAATGACTTTAATCTCATGCTCTCTTTTAGTAGAAAGGTCCCCATTTGCCGAGTATTATTATCATACTTACTGCATCAAGTTGCGAGAATAATTACTTATTAATACAAATATTCAAAGAAATAAGTTACCAATGTTACAAGTCAGGTATCAACAACAACACGGCTAAATAACCATTAATAAACCTATGCATGGAATTAAGGTCTACTCCTGAGGTCCTGACACTCCCACTTCTCTTCGTTTTTAGTTTTGCAATAATTACCATTTCATAATAGGTAAAATAAAGTAAATGAAATTACCTTTGTTGCTAAATATAGGTATATCATATTATAAATGTATATGTATAGGCATTAGGAGCTTCATTAATAAACTTTTCAACGTTCTCTCCTGTTAGTTTTTTGGACTTCTTCGCAACACACTCGTTTTAAAAACACTTCGAACACGTAATCCTCAATATCGACGCAATTTATGCCCTTTAGAGTGCTTTTTAGCATTGAACGAATGACCTACATTGCCGACGGTTTATATTCTGTAGCGATCTCCCCAAAATACGTCAGCAGAACAGTTTCAGAAAACGAACTTGTACTTTTTAACCTCCGACGTAAAAAGAGGAGTGTTATAAGTTTGACGTATCTGTGTATTTGTGTGTCTGTCTGTGGCATCGTAGCTCCTAAATGAATGAACCGAATTTAATGCGATTTTTTTTGTCTGAAACCTAACGTGATCGAGATGGTTTTTAGTCGTTACGTTTGAACAAAATCGGTACAGCCAATTTTGAGATATTGAACTTTGTAATGAAAACTCCGAGGAAATTTCAACTTTTCTAAGTTGTTATCTCCATCTTCCATTTGATGGAGTTGTCGTGAGCTGCATTGTACTTGTCTTGCAACTTCGCCGATAGTAAGTTTTCATTCAGTAATCATCATCCTCCTAGCATTATTCCCGGTATTGCCCCTAAAGGAGCCCGGGGTCCGCTTTAACACCTAATTAATGTTTTCATTCAGTAATGTCGCAGCATTAAAAATATAATATATAAATATTAAACTTTTTTCGAGCCTTTGATTCCATCAATACTAGCATCTTACTATCCAAACAAGCATATTATGGTTCCAGCAAATCTGCAATAGAATGGTTTACCAGCTATCTTACCAATCGATCTTAACAAAAGTATCATCGACTCATTCAGTACCGAGAGGAGTACCTCAAGGCTCCATCCTTGGCCCCGTGTTGTACAGTCTGTATAAGTGCGGCTATTATAAATTAAATAATATAAAACACTGCAAATTTCACATACCTATATGCAGACGACTTTCAAGTTTTCATATAATTTAAGCCAGGAGACACTGACACAGTCGTGCATAGACTTATCGAAGACCTGCGCCGGATTGACAACTGGTTAGAACTGAACAGCCTAGTTCTTAACCCTACAAAGTCCAAGTTTTTTTGGTTTTTGGTTCGAAAGAGCAGGTTAACCATATAATTAGTTTTGTCCTCAAGTAAGTATCACAGGCAAAAGTGAAGAAAGTGTCTCAGAAGCTCAAAATCTGGGAGTTTTTATGGATGGTTCGTTGCATTTTGAAGGTCACGTGCTGGAAAAAGTACCTAGTTGTTTCTATAAACCAAGTGTTCTTTACAGGGTGCGCAACTATCTCAGCGTAGACATGCGAGTGAAACTGACTGATACTCTTATTATTTCTAAGCTTAATTACGCGGACACGGTGTATAAAACTGTCTACTAGCTCGTTCCAAGAAAGTTATACAACGAATACAAAACGCCTGTGCGTGTTTTTGCTTTCCTATACCCCCACGATCGCATGTAACTCCGCATCTAGCGAACAACAAACTCTTAAATATGAGTTCTGGCCGACACCTTCATTTTGCCACACTCTTCTTCGTTATTAGTAACAAAAAAATCCGTATACCCATATGAGAAGTTGACTTTCTCACGTAAGTCACATAAGACATGTTCCACGAGTAATATGTCCGAGGCACAATACTGCTGCATTCCGTGTCAGCTTTCGGTATGCTGCTACGAAGTGCTGGAATAATCTTCCACCGCCGATATTAAATAGTAGGACTATCGGAGCTTTTAAAGCAAGGTTAAAAAAATATATCATAGACCCGCAAAGTACTGTTGCCTGGGTCCTTATACTTAGGTAGGTTAAATTAGAACAATTCTTTTCTTTCCTGCATAGCTTTTTTTTCCTAAGCAGTCGCTAAAGTCGCTGCCGTGGTTAGTATGCAGGGGGCTTTTAAAAAGCAATGACCGTGCAACACGCTCACTATTGCCGACCAATCAAAAACCATACAAAAGCATGTAGTATGTACCTATGTCTTTAACAGTCAAGACACTTCATCTGTTGTTCTGTGTGTGATATTCTATTATATCGCCATATGGCTCAAATAAAAAATAAAAAAAAACGCGAAGTGCGTGTCGGACCACGCACAACGAAGGGTTCCGTGCCTATTAAAAAGGTCGTATCGTTATTGAAATCTAATGGCATTTACGTCCTTTTCTTTAAGGAAGGCAGTTTTTTAGAAATATAGTAATTTAATTACAAAACTGTAGCGGCTAACAAAATACACCTATCCTCAAAATTTTATTCAAATACTTACACCTTATAGTTTTCGAGTAAAATGCCTGTGACCTATAATAGATAAACCTAGATAAACCTTTTTGGAACGTTTTGACACGAAAATAATTATTTTTTCGTTTTCACCATCTTCGACAATGTCACATATATTTGTAACATTTTTAGGTATTGTCACCTCCGCCAAAGACTTGAATTTCAGCGATTTTAATCCTAGAAATCGTTTCGATAAAAATGACGGTATTCAGTTGCGCATTTCTCTTTTATGTTCTCCGTGACTTTTTTTGTTTTCGTCTCATTTAAAGTAAGGGAACCATTGCAGCTGCATTTACTGCGGTCCTGCGGTTAACGCACCTCCAGTATGTGTTTCCAGACTTGTTAGTTACATTTAAATTAAATCGAAATGCCGATCTTATTAACGTTGCATTTCCCTTCTGATTTTTTGTAAACAATATATTATCAGTAATATCATCCATCGTTCGATCCAATAAAGAATCCGCTTGCAGTAAGACCTATCTAAATGCAGTACACTGCATTGATTGTCCGTAATTTAGCCGTGTATTCACCGATGTCACCAACTGGCTCACAGCTATTCGATATGCATTACACAGCCAAATTAGAAACATGGGAAGTGGCTCAACAATCCCAGTTCGTGAATGTACGAGTGGGTACAGTCGCCATCAGATATATCGTAGCGGTCGAGGTCCTCAAATATTTCGGAGCAGCTTTCAATTTCAATAAATTCGTTACACTATATAAGGTTAATAACGTCAGAACATGCAATTTGCCATAAATATAAGAACAGTGACTTTTAAATAATTTCGGAACACACAACGAGGTAAAAACATCAGAACACGCAGTTCGTCAATGGTATCAGCACAGTCAAGGTGATCATAAATATATCAACATTTATGGAAAATAAACCATAGGCTATATCAAACAGTTTAAATTCTTTACCATAATATTCACATTTAAGTTGTCAAAAATATTTCGCACAGCAATATTTTGTTCTTGAGTCATGGATGTTTTCTATGTATTTAAGTATTTATATCTATTAATTATATCCTCGTCTAGTACCCATAACACAAGCCTTATTGAGCTTACTATGGGGCTAGTTCGAGTTGTGTAAGATTGTCCTACAATATTTATTTATTTCTTTATTTCAATGGCAACTGTGTGAGTGGGACATCTTCAGAATTATGTGGCTTTCATTCGACACAGTCTCCGTACTTACAGTTTATCAAAGGACTATCTGTTTTATTTTTTCAATGTAAAACTGCCCAATTTTCCTTGGCTCCATTTTGGAAGTACTCAGTAGTAGGTAAAAGGCAGGGCCCGTACATGGTATACTCTTGCTTGCCAGAATTTCATTTGCCCGAATTTTATCTGCCATAATATTCAAGTGGCATAATGTTGTTTTCTATAATTTCATATGCCATACTCATTGTTTACCATATTCATTATATGCCAGAATTTTGTTTTCCATGATATCAATATAAATAATCTCATTTTCCATAATCATTGTAATCCATAACTACCACATCCATAATAATCATATGTAATAAAGTGGGTACGTATTGCAGTGTCTAAAATAAAAATAAAAATACCTCGAACCTATCCGCGATCCAAGTCGGATTTGCCACCAAGTCCCTGTTCAAAGGATGGCCATCAAATAAACTTTTCTCTGGGATTAACCAATGCCAAGATAGTGGTGTATCGTAGGCAGGAACAGGGGCTTAGTGGCAAAACCGACTCGGATCGCGGATAGGTTAGAAGACGGAAGCGCGAGCTTTGCTCCCGCTTTCGTCTTCGAGGTTATTTTTTCTATAAAAGAGCGGAAAAACTAATAATATCGTAGTGCAACATTTTAGGAATTTTGACCACTTGGTATTTCAGGATAGGATTATTACCAACAAGTATTAGAAAGAAAACAATTTTAATATATCATCGTATATTTATTACGACACAATAAGAGAAGAACAAGTTTAAATCTATGTACAGTCCACTACAAGAAGAAAGATACGGCCAAAGTTACAAAAATATGTATACACAACTTTATTGCTTTAACATTAAGGTCGTATATACATATTTTTTTACCTTTAGCCGTATCGATCTCTTTGTAGTCGACTGTAAGTTGTTTAATTTTACTTAGTGTAAATACAAGTTTGACTCCAAAGCACGTATAAATTCTTCTTAGGTATATTTATTTATTTAATCTTTATTGCACAAAATAATATATTATGGTACAAAAGGCGGACTTAATGCTATAAAGCATTCTCTACCAGTCAACCTTAAGACAAAGCAGATAAAATGTGGGCAGTGCAACTTAATTTAAAACAAAAACTCTTTAACATGTATAAAGATGACATGAATAATATAGTAGAATACGATACAATATAATATAATATGATATAATATATTCGCCTTTGTTGGATAATATCTCATTGATTTTATTTGTACGATTTAATGTTTTTTTCTTGTTTTAAGAGTCCGCAGCAAGCTCGATTCTTCATACAAACGTAGTTACGTCCTTACTTTAATATAACATGTCACATTATCATGAAATTCTCTAAATATAATGAGGTAAGATATATCTAGGGCTAAAACTAGTTTATGACTCTTAAAATGTTAATAGAAAGAAAATAGAGCAAGTACAAGTTTTGCATTTTTAGACCCCAGAAAGTTGTTCAGTTCGGCGGCCTACTATGACCAAAATATAGTTTAGATTGAAGTCAAAACCTATTTCCGGTGTCGATTAAACTATGCAGTTTGAAAAGAAAAAAGATTGATCAAAATTGATCTTGTAGTTTTAAAATGGGAGCGTAACTACGAAAACCTTAAAATAAATTACAAAAATTTGATGCGAAACTGCAGCGAATTACTCTAGCGCGGGGAACGGTCCGGGGGGGGGGGGCGGCGGTACGCACCGCCCTTATCATAGCTACTCCTTGCCGTGCGCTTAGTTTAGTGACAATAGTGACCCATTTGCTGTGCGCGGGAGCGACGTATTATTTTGGTGAATTATCTTCCTACGATAATCGCGGTCAATTCACGACTTGGACTGATAAAACGGATTTGATTTTTCTTGGTGATACTGGTGGTGTGTGTGATCATACTGATCATACTGATCGACGATCTGTGGCTTTCTTATGGACTTTGCATTTTTATGTTACAAAAATGGATAAACCGGGTAAGTACCTACTTATATGCATTTTAGTCAAGTTCCAAGTATACAAATAAATTATATACATGTAATATGTACATATTATATTAATGTATATGAGTACCTAGTCATTAATCCTTAGTTGACGTGTTATTTAATTTATTTGGTAGGTAAACAAAATTTTAATCTCACAGTAGGTACTCATTCGGTATTAAATAGGTAGGTACCTACGTAAATATCACTTGGGTACGTCAAATCATTCTGGATATGGCTTTGGTGATATATAGTTTGATTCTTTTATATAGCCAAAACAAAATACTTACTTAGTTAAAAAATAATAATACGCTATAAATTTAAATAAGACGAGGATGAACGAACGGACTTTATACGAAAACTACCTATCACACATTATTGCTTAGAAATTTTAATTAGTTTACCTAAGTAGGTATGTAAGTTATAGTATAGTATCCTAAAGTATATAGGATAGGTTTTTTCGTCACTCTCTATAGTAATCTACGTACTTCTATACAACGTGTTAATAAAATAACGCAAAACCTGAAAACTGTTTGTTCAGAATCGAGAGTAAAATGCGAAAAAAATAAAAAATAAAATTTTTGACGCGATTTATTTTTTACATTTGTATGGAGCAGGTCGCCCCAGACGGCCAACACTCCATACAAATGTAAAAAATAAATCTTGTCAAATTTTTATTTTTTATTTTTTTCGCATTCTATGCTCGATTCTGAACAAACTGTTTTCAGGTTTTGCGTTATTTTATTAACACGTTGTATATCATAATTATATATAGAAATTGGCACTTACCTACCCTTCCACTTTTTTGATCGAGTGACCCGACAATAACAATACTAGGTAGGTATCTAAATAAAAAAATGACGACGCGACAATAGCAGTTGTTTCTCGGTGCTACTTGTACCTTGGTTGTAGGTATTTATTATTTATGTATGTACTAGTTTCTTACTATATTATGTGCTCAGGTTGGCGCTTGTCCAATTTGTAGATATAAGATGTACAAGGTACATAGGTACATATATTTTTCAACTAAAACTATAAGGGGGCAAACAAGCATACGGTCCACCTGATGGTAAGCGATCACGGGAGCGTATAGACGTTTATAATTACCTATAGTTATTTTTTTTCTAGAAGCGAAAAGGTGTTCAAAGACAAAATTATGGCTATCGGCTCGAAGGAAGAAAAGAGGACCGGCTCGTCGTCAAAAAGAAAATATAAATCCTAATAGGTAAGTTATAATAAGGCTATAAATTCAAATTTCATTTATTTATGGACCAACTAGGATCATTGTTGTAAGTAGGTACTTTTTACCAAAAATAAAAACAATAATGTATGATCTTTTTTTATTTCCTTCAATACACCAAATCTTCAATGTGAATAAATATTTATAGGGTAGGTTCCTAGGAAAAAAGATCTGGATTCTAATTAGTGCGTATTTTTATTGATCATAAGATATTGGACACCTATTTTAAAAATACACACAACCGAACATAGAACCTCCTGCTTTTTTGAAGTCTGTAAAAATGACGAAGTTATGGCGCGTAGATAATCCGCGTGACTTCACAAACGTATGAACCGTGACGTTACGCGCACTTATAACTTCGACATTTTTTCTTTAGTGACCAAAAGAAAAAATACGTGTCTAATATTTTTGATCATCTATAATACGGATTTTAGAGTTACTTATTTAAAAATAGTTTAAGTACTATCACTGTAATAAGCTTGTTTTGGGAAAAAGACTGACTGTTAAGTTTCTTGCGGCGTTTCTTCTTGACAGTGGTCTCTGCAGAAGCGCTGGTAGGGCTTGACTTATAAAAGTGCCCTTGGCGGCCTACTTGCAGAATAAATATTCATTTATTTCATTTATAACAAAAATAGTGGTAGTGGTATCTGAAAATCTGCTATGCAATTATGGCACTAGGTTGTTAAAATGACAAAACCTGGTATATTGTATGTTATACTTATGTTACTAGTTACTACTACTTTTGTTGGCACATCAAAACTTGTAGCCTGTACTCTACATTTACGTTTTTAGTAGGTTAAATAATCAGTTAAAATTTGCCTAGCCGCACTTACGCACTGTATAAACTGTATTGTTATCTCGCTATGGAGATGTTCTACTGTTATATTTTATTTACCGCAATAATTTCGCCGTTGTATGAAGATATTTTACTGCGATATTTTAACTGCGACATGTATAGCTCCGCCTCCCCGCGCGCTCTCGCTTTACTGCTAGCGCCCTGTCTCCCTCTAGGTGAAACAACAACATTTTAAAGCGTAAGCGCGCGATCTCAACGCGGAGTTGAGCGGACCTTGCTGCGGACTCTTAATGTTTGGTTCACCATTGAGAATGGTTTCAATTTGCAGCACTACTTTATGGCTCTTTCATTATTTCTGTGCTGAAAAAATAAAAGCCAGGGTGTGATTTTGCCATTATTGTGTTAATTCGATTGTGCCAAGCTTCGGCAAAGTTTTGTGTTCAAGGAAGATCAGCATTGTGTATATCTACAATACTCCAGAACGAAGGACTGAATCGTGGAGGTTTATTTTTAGAACCAGAAATCTAATTTTCATCGAACCATTCTACAATAGGCACACTAACTGGTACAATAATTTCCTTCCACTCCTTAAAATATTCGGGTATTTCGCTTGGGCTTAAAAATGACAACGCCAACAAAGACTTCATTTCCATAGCGAAACGAATATTTTTTCCATACAGTGTAGTTTGCCCATTGGATTGTATTCGCCGGTAAATGAATTGTGCCAAATGAAAGTGACAACCGTTTAATTTTATTTCGTTAAAATGTTGTCTCACATATTGTATCGCTGATAGCTCAAAATCCAGTACACAATTTTCTACTTTTAATAATAAATCATTGTCATTACTGTATTCAATGATGAACTCAAACAGTTTATTGTATGTATTTTTGGCCTTGGACACAGTGCAAATAGAAGCGGTACTGTGGTTTTTCTGTTGTCCATAATATTCCCGTTAATAGAATATAACTGCAAAAAAATTGTAGGTGCAATTTTAAATGTACCATCTAAAATCCACAATGTAGATCGACACAAAAACTCCATCATCTTCCGTGAAGAATAAATTATAATGCGCTTGTGGTCCATAAATAACTCATCTTTCATAATAATATTTTCACCATTTAATTTTAGATTGTCATGGGTGATCGTAAAATAAATATCACTTGGCTCATGAAATACTTCCAAATGTTTCTTTTTCTCTCGGTAAATAACCTGTTTTATAGCACTTGTAGTAGAGAGTGTAATAGAAATACCCTATTTGATTAACTGGACATTCAGCTAAAGCTTTTTGAAGAATTTGGCATGGTTTCTCACTAATATTTTCTGCCGCAATACTTTTTAAATTATTCGATAAGCTTGCGACATACAGCCTACTTGCATCGGGCTCATGATTATGATGATTATCACTCTTTATTAACGTGTGGCTTGCAATATTTTCGGGACACGAAGTTATTGCTCGCGCATTGCACTTTAACTCCTTATGCAATGCGCACACCCAGTAAAACTTGGATTTCACTGTTTTCTTTTCGTATGTATAACCATTTACACCTAGCTTCAAACCAACTTTTGATGTATGAAACCACTCACAAACATCATTTATATTCATTTTAAACACTTACTCAATAGCATGAATATGAATAGTGTAAATATCAGTTGTAAAATGCATTGCATACCCGCTAACTTATTAATGACATGTACCCACTTCGCAATACTGGTCAATTTTTGAGCGCCTACAGAAATGTAATAGCAAATACATAGCAAAGATGAATCCGAATGCATGTTTAGTATAATCTAACGGACTTTTATCATAGTGTCCCTAAACTAAAAAAATGATTGTTAGTTTACTATTCAGTTTTGAATAATACCAATTACCTACGAAGACGAAGATGACGAAGATTTTCTCCGTTTACAAATACAAATATTTATTGATAACACCAATGTTACATGTCAGATAGGTAATTAATTAATTATACATTGTATAACTATAGATTACCATGTTGTTGCATGATGTAATATAAAATTTATCAATTAGTTATCAGATCTATGTCTAAAGCACTTTATCACATTATGTTTTATTTATGTGCATGGTAACTCAAAAAAGTCTCCCACGCTGTACAAGGTTAAATCAAGCAGCCACTTGCGCAGCCTAATTTTAAATGCCGCGGTGGTAGCTGCACCTCTGATATATTGAGGTATAGCCTATTGTACACTGTCGGGCCCATTTAAAAAGGTTTTTTAATTCTTCAGTTTAAAGAGAAATACGATTTCGTACTTAATCGTTGACATACGGTAATTCTTAAATCGATGCTCATTTTCTTGCACTTAATCTTAAATTTGAATGAAAATAATATATATATTGATTTAAACTTTCACGATTCTCACACATTATTTATACTAAAACGGGACTTAATCGCGTATAACTAACTTATTTTATTTACCTTACCCGGGACAACGACGACGACGAGTTGTCCCGTGACCATGGATGTTGCAACACATCCGAAACGTCGGGAGACCTCAGTGAGGTCAATAAAATAAGTTAATTATACGCGATTAAGTCCCGTTTTAGTATAAATAAATAATATATAATTATTTCGTTACGTGTAAGTAGTCCATATTACTTAAATCAATAATTACACAGCCCATTTAATACGCCATGTTTATTTCCTCGTGTTGTCTCAACGCCACGCTTACATAACACATTCAGTGCCAGGTTTCGTAGCAATACGCTCGTAGCCGATAACACGGGGACCTGCACTATTGTAACGGTATGGGGAGGAAAGCCTACAATCAGAGCGCCCACAGTCCTCCTATTAGGAGGTTCGAGGCACTAAGAGTGATAAACGTAGGTACCCTTATAAGGATAGTGTATAGTCTTGCAAAAAAAGTTTTAATGTATCAACTGGCTTATTCTTTTTATACCTATGCAAATTTACTAGAGTAGATAGATAGATAGATTTCATCGGGTTCACGATTTAGGAATGTTTATCGCACCTAATTTTTTTTCATTGATTTGTCTTGTAGCTTGAGGCTACCGTTTTCACCACCAAAGTAAGTTTATGTCTGAGCTGTACAGTTGTAGCTGTGTAAAATAATCTCGAAACTGTGTTTCTGAAAAACTGTGAGTATTTCTATATAGGTACATCTTCCAGTTAATACAATTTTCATTAGCGGTCATGGATTTTGTCTTTGACTTTTGCGGCAGCAACTTATTCAAGGCTAATTCTGCTTCTGCTTTCAATCCAGTGGGGTACAATGTACAATCAAATCAACCTCATATGTATGTTTATTGTCATTATGAAATCGAAAAATTATTATGAATAATTAATATTATGGTGTAAAACTTTATGAAAAACATTTTCGGAATTCCAATACCTAATAGGACTTAAAAATTATGTAAACAAAAGCCCACCCAGATTAGTTAATATGCGATGAAGATATTAAGCAAATCAGTGTTCATTTATGTAGGAACTAAGCATTAGGCAGAGTGTCTGGACCCGCAAAGTCATAGCCTAATAAATGATTACCTAGGTATGTTTTTTTTTACATACGCTTATACTTGCACGAAACATGGACAATGGTCTAGGTCCGCGCGACGCTTGCCCGATCGTCAGGAGAGCTCATAACAAGCTCATAAGACAAGAACATAAGGGCTTCAGCGAGAAATAAGCCAATGGTATAAAGAATGAATTAGACCATTTATAACCGTGAAATATATATTTTTTGAAAATTAGTACATTATGTGCCCGTGCCCGGGAAGGAGGCAATTGTAGGCTGAGTATTTGTTTAATTATAATACGAAGCCTGCAATTGCCATTCCGACTGAGGCTAATATAATGCTTTTCTCAAAAATGGGGGAATAAAAAGACTAAATTTATATAAACTTTAAATATCGTTGCACAACGTAATAATTATGCCACAGGTGTGGAAAGTGGGTGATTTCCGACGAGTGTTATTTTTATACATGAGCGAGTGAAGCGAGCGAATGTATAATTCGACACGAGTCGGAAATCATCTTTACGCGCGTGTATCATACAACTTTTTACTATGCCTTGTGTGAGGAAAATATTAAATGTTGAAATGTCAGTTTAAAATAGACAGGTTAAAATTGAAGAACCTAGGTAGATTTTCAGGTACGTACTTATTAACTGGAACTGCATTTAACAACTTCTCCACATCTTTTGCTGTCAAGCTTATTCACTTAAAAGTTAAAACCATTGTATTGTGGTTTTGGAACACAATTAATTTTGAGTAACTCAATATATTAAACAACAAAAAGACGCTGTAATGTAACCGTCGTAGTTCTAAGAAACATACTGACACTATTGAAACGCAATAAATCATTATTATTATTGATCACTCACTTTCACTCGACATTTTGAACACATTTACATAAAATAACTCCAAAATAAACAACAATCGCAACAATGGCGGGCTTTTTAGATACATGCACGGTCAACATATGCGCATTGCGCATGTGCAAGTCTCCATACTGCCGTATCGCAAAAGGCATAAGAAAGATATGCGTTCAGACAAACACATTAAGTGAATATTCAGCAAACGAAATGAGTTTACTTTTATTTATTTATCTGTCCAAACTATGTACAGTCAGCATCAAAAGTAACTTGGCAAACGAAGACGTCGAAAGTCTTTATTAAAAGGGAATAAGAGCTTTTGAAGACGTCAATTGCGCAGTTACTTTTGATGCTGACTGTACATCCTGACTATAAACCAACAAAATAATAACAGAACTACATACGTATTTACAAATAGAAAACAAGTTCTAAATCTGTGCCGTGCGGCAAGGTGCCCATAAGGCTGGCGGCATTGCCGCGCTGGATAGCAATGCTGATCCGTTGCGCCAGATAGCCGCCAGCCCGTTGGTCGCCGAGCTCCTCGAACACTGCGTGTGCTCCGGGCCCTCACGGTCCAAGCGTTTCAACCCCAAACGGCTCAAACACGCAGCTAGTGAATATTTAAAATTAATTAATTTAGTGTCCAAATTCAAAATTCATAAAGATTAAAAAATCGTTTTATACATTATTAGTATTTATGTACCTTTTATATGAAGGAAAACGTGTAATTGAAATATTTGTAAAACTTTTCTCAAGTAATAAAAACTCTTTGTGTCGGGCTTACGACGGACTTGAAAATTAAAAAAAAAATGAAAAGTAAAAAGCACTAGTGCGAAAAAGTGCCACTTTCCGCACGATTTGGGTGCTTGGAAAACGCTCTTTTCGAGCACATGCATTGTAAAAATATTTCCGATTTCCCGCCGTTTTTTTTTAAACAGAATCGCAAGTGTATTTTTCCACCAAAAAACCGCAAACTATTTGAGACACATACAAAATCGGCGTGTTTGCAACAGAAAAATACGAGTTGAATTGGCTGAATACGAGCTGGGCCGTATTTTATATGCCACTCTACTTTTAAAAAAATTTGGTACTCGTCAAATAAAGGAATAGATATATAAAATTCCAGGCGGCCTGCAATGTTTTTTATTTTTTTATTTAGATCTGACCTTAAACTATACACTTTACCTTCCAATATGTAGCGAGTCATGACACTTTGCGGGCCATTTTTGAGAAAATATATTTTGCCACTGAATAATCGCTAATTTCTGCATTTCGGTGCTCTCCGGAAACTGCAGAACTTTCAAAATTTTTGTTCATCTCCGTACATCATCTTTTGGAAATAAATCCTACATTTGATAAAGCCAAAATAGTGAAGTACAGGAAAACAGTTTCTATGTATGTTTAGATATTTAACATTACTGTCCGAATTCAAAATATGGGTAACCAACTGAACACATCTCGGATCAAGGATAACTGTTTCATTAAATTTTCCAATGGGTAACACAAAAAAAAAATCACCTCACCATCTCGGAAAGGCTTACTTTATCGCTCAAAATCTGCGCCCAAAAGTCCATTATATTTGCTAGCGTGGAAAGTGTTGCAAAATAATTGATGTTATATATTGATTTTAGCGCAGAAGCTCCAATATGCTCGGAAATTACCCCCTTAGGCGATTCTCCCACTGCACCGCGTCCCGCCGCGGTGCGCGGAGCGACAGATTTTACCATTTACCACGATTTTTTAGATGGATTTAGCGATATATTTTTTTTCTTGTAGAAAAATATCCGACTTTTTTTCTAATCGAAATCTTTACTAGTCTATAGTACCTATTATTAGTCGAAAAAAATGCAAATCTGTTTTTTACCCAATCGTAATATTTACTGATGTATAATTTTACTTGTAGAAGAAAATCCTTATCTGCTTTATAACCGATCTTCACTTTTGCTCATATTTATTTTTGCTTGCACAAACTAATCCGAAATGCCTTTTTATCCGATCAAAATATTTACTGGTATGTATTTTTATTGAAGGTCCGATCTTAATATCTATCTAACTTATAATTTCGAAATAAAACAATGTATCATTCCATGTTTCAAAGTCCTGGCTATTGTCGTTACATGCGGGCTTTAACAATTACTACGTTTTACATTACCTAGTTATGTTTCCAGAATGCTATGCTCCTACTTATGAGCAATATCAATATTACTTACACTTGTTATTTCAAGTGATTTTACCTTTTATCTAATCAAGCCTTTAAAGAGGTTCTTGTTGTGATAAATTTGAATAATGTTTTTCATATTCTTTGTCATTTTTGATAAGCCTTGTCATTTATTTTCTTCGCATGGACGACAATTTTGTTTTGTACGTCGAATATTGTATTTATTGATTAAAGATTATTTATCAAAAACATTAATAATGGAGCTTGCATGCTCCAGTGTAAGAAGTGTTCAGCTTGAGTTCATAAAAAGTACTCACGGCGGGCAAATTTTGATACGCGGCGGTTATCGACACTGCTTAAAAAAGGAAAATAAAAGTTCATCGGTGTGGACATGTGCACAAACCTTTTGTAAAGGATCTATTAAGGTATATAGCGACAGAACCAGCATTTTACAAGAATCTCATCATACTTGCGTACCCGACTTTGAAAGCATCAGAATTGAAAAGAGTATAATTAATTTAAAGCACCGGGTTGCTACTGATTACCGCCCGATACCACAACTTTACAAGGAAGAAATGGCTAAATTCATGTCCGAACCATATGCTGATAAACTACCATCTTTTTATAAACTCAGAGATAAGCTATATAAGCACCGGAATGCCAAGTTGGCCAAGTTGAGTTTGAAATCTTGCGATGAAATCGTAATACCTGAACACCTAGCCAAAAACTTCTTATGTCCTAAAGTTGATGAAATGCTCATCTTTATGACACCGGATTCTAAGAAGAATATAAAAAAGTTAATACATTTTTCATGGACGGATCCTTCAAAATTGTACCAAAACCCTTCATCCAGTTATATATACTATCCATGAAGACATACGTAGTAATCACGAATTCACAAAAGTAATTCCATTCATGTACATATTATTACCGGACAAAAAACAGCAAACATATGAACTTATGTTCAATGCTATTAAACAGTTAGTGCCTAATTTTGACCCGGAGTTTATGAAAGTAGATTATGAATTAGCGGCTATAAATGCTTTTAAGCGTACGTTTTCTTCGGCAAATATTAATGGTTGTTTTTTTCACTTCTCACAAGCTGTTTGGAAGAATGCTGACAAAATGGAAATTTGCGATACCCAGGAAGGATGTAATTTGCGATACCCAGGAAGGATGTAATTACGTCAAAAAATGTGTGCAAGTAGCTCATCTGCCCGATTCAAAGACTTGTAAGACTGTACTTTACAGGGGAATGCACTAAGTGTCAAGAATATAGAAAACTTTAATAATTATTTAGCCACTCAATGGTTCAAAACAAAAAAAATACAGATTTAATGTCGTGTTATAACCATCGCCACCGGACAACTAATGTTGTTGAGGGATGGCACAGTAAGATGAATAAGTTGATCAGGTCTGACTTAAATTTGTTCTATTTTGTGTCATTGCTTAAAGAAGAAGCAATTGAACAGGATTTTAAGTTCAACCAAAATGCATTACAAGTCGATATTTATAGAAAGAGAAGTAAAAAAAATATTGACATTGACACGAAGATTAAGGAAATTGTGGATGTCTATTTGGTTGGTGAAATAACCTTGGATAGATGCATCGAGAAATTGTCATACTTGAAATATTAACCCAGTACTTCTTAAAGATGAACTGGAGATAAGTGCATAAGTGCTGAAATAATAAATGTATTTTATTTTTAAGTTTAACCTGAGCTAAGTTAAACGTAGATATGATTATTTAAATAAATTTTTACAATACTTTACACACATATTTCATTACGAAATTTATGTATATTTTCTTATAGTCGGCTAGCCTTACCTATTTGAAAAATATTAACATACCTACCTATTAGAAGACTAATTTGAATTTGAATATGTCCCTTTAACCGCTTACAATGCTCGTGTCGCCGTCGATGCACCACGCAAAGTAGGGCTTGAATAATCCATGATGCGATAGTGTAGGTAAATAAAAAATAAAATAAAAAAAAAAGTAAATGTAAAAACCAAGCCGCATCTAAATCTTATTCAGCGGCGAAATGAGCTGGGTTATGTTATCTTAAAAATCATACTACGGCGGTTAAAAGGTTAATAATTGTTTATTATGTTTTGAAATAGTGACTTTGAAAAAAAAAGTTATAGGTGTTTTCAAACGGCTGTGTAATTAAAATCGAACAACTAATTGTATAATGTCCACAGTAGGTATAAAAATATTAAAATAACATAATTGCAATGTATCGAGTCGCTCACCGACTAAACTAAACTGAATAAACTTTTGGTAGAATAATAAATAATATGGTAGATAATATTGAGATCGGACCTTCAATAAAAATACATACCACTAAATATTTTAGTTTGTGCATATAGATATATGTGCAAGCAAAAATAAATATGAGCAAAAGTTAAGATCGGTTATAAAGCAGATAAGGATTTTCTTCTACAAGTAAAATTATACATCAGTAAATATTACGATTGGGTAAAAAACAGATTTGCATTTTTCTTCCGTCTAGTAATACTATAGACTAGTAAGGATTTCGATTAGAAAAAAAGTCGAACGGATATTTTTCTACAAGAAAAAAAAAATCGCTAAATCCGTCTAACAAATACATACAAGTATACAAGATATGTATGTAGTATGGCAAAGACCCTTCTTCTGTATACAGGCACGATTTGAAACAATTAAAAACATTTTACATAGACACTAAATAACTACATATTAAATCTGTAAATAATTCAGTTAAACATGTTTAAGTAGTTTTTTAAGTTTAAATGTATTTATAAATACGTTTTCAGACATCGTATTTGATATAAAACCTCTTTGCTCTGTAACTGCCGCATGAGGGACAGATACAATTTAAGAAAAAAACCATTACGCCCGTGGGTGTAACACAGGCTATTACAGCTCTGTATGTCTGCGCATTATGAAGCCCTTTTCGAGCAAGTGTGATGAAAAGGAATATTACTGATCGAAATTAAAAATTTTTACGACCTGAAATGCATTTTGATTGCAATCCCGTTTAACCTACATAAAACATTTAAAATTGTGACCGTTTCTAATGTATTTTTTTTTTATGTGTGACAATTGAAACTGGCACCACGAGTCATGCCGTGTACATACTTTAAAAAAACCGGCCAAGTGCGTGTCGGGCCACGCGCAGTGTAGGGTTCCGTAGTTTCCTGTCTGTCTTATTTACATCGACGTGCGGTGCGGTTGTGGCGGCCGAATTTTTACAAAATCGGCCTTTCCAAGTACACATTTAGTTGGTCGACTATTACTCGGTAACTTCTTATGCCTACTCCTCCGAGATAGTTTTCACATCCTCAGTAGTAGCAATTTAGCCGGCAGGGGGGGGGGACATGACTCGCAAACTAATCACTGATTTGAAAAATGGTTTTAGGAAACCCATAGAATTATAAGGAAGTGTTACGATATATTTGGCTACTTTGGCTACTACTAACTATGTGATGATGACTGTACCTCCCCTGTACCTAAAGGGGGGATGTACCCTGACTGACTGTACCCTAAAAACAAGTTGGGCGGGAACTTGAAAGGTTATTGACATACTCGCTGTTATTGAAAATATTATTTGATTTTTGGAGAACAGTACTATATCTGCCTTGGCGGGAACGGCAATTCGGCAGCTTCGCTTCATCCGACATAATCAACTCATCCACGAATTGCTTCTTCCCGGCCTCTGCAATAATGTACTACTCGGTATGTATGTGTAATGTACTGGGTGCAAAGAAATCGAGCCACCCGTGCAACTTTCATGTTTGTTCGTTTTATGCAAAATCTGCCTATGGAAAAAGAAAAATTAGGATGTCGATAGAAAGGTAATTTATTCAGCTATTAAACAGCTAATAAATTTCATGATAAGGAACGTCGTCGTTACGTAATTATGGGTAATAATGTTGCCCTATTACTAATGAGCCAATTAATGCACGTGTGGTTTGTGCCGTTTGGGAAGGTATAAAATGAAAAATTATCAGTAATCGCCCATCAACTGTGGATTGAATCTCTACCTGTGACATTGCTCTCTATAAAATTTACCGGAAACTTCATAAAAAATGGATACTACCCCTGCTGAAGCCGCCCAAGCCGTAGCTCTGCTCCAAACCGGACTTGGTCAGCGTCAAGTGGCCCAACAACTGAATTTAAGCCGATCATCAGTCCAACGAGTGTTTCAGAGGTACCGAGAGACTGGTGCCTTTACGAGAAGACCCGGCACAGGCAGGGTACGGTCTACCTCAGAAACAGACGACCGCTTCATCGCCTTGACTTCTCTACGGACACGCCGACTCAATGCTGTTAAGCTACAGCAGAAACTGCAGGAAGTCCGGAATGTGTCCATAAGTCGATGGACCGTGAGAAGACGTCTCAAGGAACAAGAACTCACACCACATCGTGCTGCCAATGGACCCAAGTTGACTGCAGCTCATCGCACACCACGCCGTGTTTTCGCTCAAGACCATTACAATTGGACCGTTGAGATTTTTTTATTTATGCAGGATAATGCCAGGCCGCACACCGCCAGAATCACCAAAGATTACCTTAGGAGCGTCGATATTCCCGTCATGGATTGGCCTGCAAAAAGTCCCCCTCAATCCAATAGAGCACCTCTGGGACGAACTGAAAAGGCGAGTTCGAGAAAAAAATCCAGTTCCTGAAACGCTTCGTGAGCTGAAAATCGGCGTCGAAGAGGTTTGGGCGGACATCCCTCAAGAATTCATCAGCAACTTGGTTAGATCCATGCGTAATCGCATGGACGCATGTCGCAGAGCTAGAGGAGGCAATACAAGATACTGAAACAAAAAAAAATTGTTTAATTTTCCACGCAATTTTTCCCTACCCTTGAGTTTTCCTTGCGTTGCTACAATGCTAATTTATCATGAGTTTTGTTTTCCGCCCTAAGTGTATGGAAATTGCCCCCTTGTTCACCTGAAAATAAAGTTATTCGACAGAAAACAAAATTATCGTTCAAACGATACTCCATTTTTCACATTTCCTTCGACAGTTTTTCCATAAAACAGAAATTGGAAAAAATATGAAGGTAGCTCGATTTCTTTGCACCCGAGTGTATTTAATGCATGTAAAGTTAACGGAAAAAGTAAAATATCTGTATTTTTGAGCCTATGTTTACCCGTGAGCACCCAAAAATACTTAGGATTTTATAACGTAAGCGTGGAGATAGTCTTAACCCTTTACCGCATGGAATTTATAATCCTTCTGATTTAAATATATGTAATAAAATACAATAAATACTACATACAAAAAATATTAATAAAAATCTTCGCTGGTTAAATTCAATATAATAACAAAAAACGAATAGTTCCCAATTTGGATCAGCATGCATTACAGGTTTTGCGGGGCGTGCTTATTTTCATGGCCTAATTTGGAACACTATACAATAATGGTAATGAAAGTTTTGGTTATAAAAAAAATGCAGTTTTATAAAAGATTTATTATGATTATTTAAAGCTTAATTAAAACATGCGGAATGAAAAGCCTTGAAACAGTTTCGGTCTTTGTATAAACAAAAATAACATACACATTTGCTGCAGTATATATGCGACTTTAGGCTACAATTTTTACATCTTTGCCTGTCGTTTGCCCAAACTGGCCAATGACCTACGCCATCCTGTACGACTTCTCTTGGAGGCATCTATCCAGTTGCCGTCTTTTAGTTTTTTTTATATTTTCTATTGCGACATCAGAAACAGGACGTCCTCTTTTTCTAGTGGATGGTGTGAAAACCGCGGACGATTCCCGCATCAGAACGTCAGCGATATAGATCAGGTGGAAAAAAATGCGATGGTACCATTTCATGCTCCTTATACGAATTCTATAGAACCCCAACATAGAGTCCAACAAATCAACGCCACCCATTTATTGTAAATTTCAATTGCTTTCGGACGAGGAACATCTATTTTCTGTTTATCATGTTTTGAGTATCTTTTAACGGTTGTTATTGGATCTTTGCCAACATATGAAGAACACAAATTTACAACCTTATTATCTACCCATGACGTTACACTGAGCTCCACGCCATTTACCTCGGGACACTTTTCAATGCAGTATCCTATACCACGTTTCAAGAGCTATGTAAATGTGCCATCAGCGGGAGACTGGTGTACCAGTTATCGATGAACAGTTTATAGTTTAAATTCTTTGGTCCTGTATCTACTAATCTAGTGACTACATTGCCCGATGCTCCTAGATCAGGGCAGTCTTCAGGCAAAACAGTTTTATGTTTACCTGTAAATATGTCAAATTGGTAGCTAAATCCCGAAGCTCCACTCAAAACATAATTTAAGTAGCCTCATTTGTGTGGCTTCTTCGCATTATACTGGCGCATACCATTTTTGCTTTCGTGGGATACATCTGTTCATCCACAGCCAAGTATTCTTCTTTTAGTACTATTCCTAAGCGGTTACTTAAAATGTCTATAAGCGGTCTTATTTTTTGGAGCTTGTCGTAATTTGGGTCGCCAGCTTTAAGTTCTTTGGTTTTGTCAAAGAAGTGCAAAAACCTCTTTATCTCTTAAAATTAATTACATGTTAAAGACGATATGCCCCCTTTTCGACATATGTTCCTTCTTTCCAGTAATGCCGCGTTGTCGGAAGTTGAACTACAGACATATAAATAATAACAACTAAAAACTTTCATATATCATCTCTAGAAATCGTATTGGCTTTTTCGGGCTGAATTTATTCTGCATATAAGTTGCTTTCTTTCTCTATTAGATTTGATGTCTCTGTAGAAAAAAGATACTTAAAAAAAATCATTTGTGTCTCCATTGTCTCCAATGCCATTATTTCCTCCGGTAGATTCTCACAACCTAAAAAAGCAACATTTTGGCTATCGTAATCAATATTTTTTTCAGTCCAAACCAATTTACTTTTCTTTTGCGTTTTTTGCCGAGGCCCTTTTTTAGGTTTACTTTTGTTCACTTTTTCTACTTCTCCAGTCTTCTCTTCTTCTTCTTCTTCTAAATATATTTCTTCTATAGGTTGTGTAGCTTCTTCTTTTTCATCTTCATCATCGTCTGTTAGAAAGTCGGCGTCACTATCTTAAACAGTTCGAGATGGCAACTGATATTCTTCGGCAGACAAGTCTTCATCTTCACTTTCTTCCGGAATTGACGTAATAATTCGTTGACGAGTTTTCATGTGATGTGTGAATGTGTTTACAGAAACACTCATTTTATTCAAACTTAAAACAAACCATGTAACCTAAAAAATGTATTTAGTGATACTCGAAAGATTAAAATAAATAGATATAGATAGATACAAGAATCCTGAAAATTGGCACATGCGTTTGATCTTTAGAGTATTACATATGAACAAACATACATACTGACAGTTATACACACATTACCCCATTATTTGATCTTAATTTCAGTATAAATTCGCCAAAGTAGTGACTACGAACCCCGAATCTACATTACATACTTAATATTTTTATTAGCAACTCCAAAAAATTTGGCTATTACTGTTCTTTTCCCTTATTAAAATAAAATGTAACCAGCGTTATGCGCCTAAATGCATGAAGTTCCATATTTGTAAAAGTGGTAAAAAGTCCACGAATGCATAATGTTCCATATTAGTTTCGCTACTTCTAACGCATGGTGTTCGAATTTAGGAACAAAGTTTTACGACATTTTACATGGAAAAATACATGAAATCACTTACGTGTTTTACCGTAAACCTGCCGAGTATCCATTTTTCTACTGCGAAACACTTAAATTATATTTTCTTCCGAATAAAAATCGAAGATTACTTTGATTTTAAATAACTCAATCACGCCTACCCACCAAACTGGCCGAAAGTCGCGCGAAACACGATGTCAAATGAACCGCAGACTAGGCAGAAGCTGTCACTAGCACTGATTACGTTCCATAGTATGCATAGTATAATGGCGCTGTAATCAACCTACGGGCGGAATATCTTTGTGTTCCAAATTTGGATCAATATGCGGTAAAGGGTTAAGGATTCAGTTTTTTTCATGTTTCATTAAATAATTATAAAATGCTTTGATTTTGATGGAATGTAAACAAACCTTTATTGAAAATAAGTACAAGGTCTAAATGACTTTCATTTCATTTACAATTTTCCTCCTGAAAAGTTGTATGTTTCGCTCGGCAGCAAAGTTGTTTGGCGGCTCGTGCCTTGAAAGCCTCGCTATGCTCAGGATTGTACTTTTAAACCATTCATGCGACGCGAGATGCACTTATCACGGAGTTTCGTATTTGGGTGTTCACCGCTGTCAGTCCATTGCTCGCATTATTCTCAAAAGTACTGCGGATTTGGGTGCCGTTTTTGGATAGGTAATTTGCCGGGAAAATGTAATCAATGTTGTTCTGCTTATTCATATGTGATTTTGCACCTTGGCGGAAACTTCATCGAATTGATTTAACATTACCAATCTAACGTACAATTGACTTTCCAATAGTATTTCACCTACCGAATCCGACATCTGATCCAACAAGCCGATTGGAGCGGCGCCGCGCCAAACGAATGTCAAAACGGGCTGCGGCTACAGCAGCCCGTTTAATATGAAACTGGTAACATAGCAACGCGGCAAAGCGCCATCCGAATGTTACGGTTGTGGACGTCATAACTCTACGTTGTAACAGACCACGCCACGCCAATTGGGCATTTATTTGTCGCCGAGACCTCTGCAACGCTGGTGAATGTAAAACAACACACATAACCACGACATAGTGACAGCAGCTGTCGTGGCATACCCGTGAGGTTTGTTTCCTGGTCCACTCGTCCGATCGGCATTCCGATTGCTGCTGATAGTCCGGATACAGTGGACGGACTGCCTACAAACGGATCCGTTTTGGTAGAATTGTCGACCTTTGATCATCAAACATTAACAACCTCTTTTATTTGCAAATACAAAAAAATAAAATGGTAGTTTTGTAAACCCCTGGAAGCTCCCGCCTATTAAAAAATACGAAATATGAGCCTTTATAAATTTCAGCGTAAATTCTGAATACTGTGTAAATTCTGAATAATGAATGAGGAATATTTGAAAATAAATCATTTTTTGCTTTCGGAAATTACTCGTACTTAGGCGGGATTCGACCAAAAACAGTAAGTAATTTGGGGATAAGCTCTATTCTCTCTTTATGGTCAATGGGTTACAAAATTACATGAATTAAATAATCTTAAAATAAGTTAAACAAATTAAAAGCAATTTCCAACATATGAGTTAACTATTTGGCAAAGAGTAGTAACGGACTATAAGAAACGAATATCGATTTTCTTTTATAAGGCTCAAATAAAAAAAAAAGCGTCACTTTTTGCTATTGAGATCGCTGACAAAAGCCCTCGGCTCAGCGAATTGACGGAGGTGGGATATAAATGGCAATAAAACGAGGTAGCTCTCATCCTCTGTCGGTCAATTTGATAAGGAACCTGACTAGCCGCCCTACGTGAACGGAAGGCTATTGCATCTATAAATATCCGGAAGGGGCAGCGAATCTCACCGACCCCCTGACCTGGTTCGAAGTAATTTGGAAATGTCTGCGCAGTACAATCTATATGCCATAAGCTAGCGAAGTTTTTGGTCGAAAATAATGTAAATATTTATTTTTTGTGATCAACCTGAAATTATTACTAAGAATAAAATACTGACTCAATATGTCAAGGGAATAAATCATTTATGTTGAGAAAATAGGATGCAATGTGCGAATCGTCAGAGTCCATTGCAGATGCAGTGTTGCCGTGAACTCTGTTGTCTCACACAGCATTTAGATAGTGGCTTCATGATCATTGTAATATATGAATATATTATTATTATTATTTATTTATAAAAAACTAAAATTAGACATGAATATACATTGCTCCACAAAACTAAATCGATCAGTTTGACTGTGGAGTCAAAATTACAGTCTCATGTCCCTTTAACATAATATAGAAGTGTCTTAAATATCTACTTTACATTATTTTACTATTACTTACAGCAGTACCACAAATATAAGTTACATCGGCAATCTTCGTACACGTCGGACGAGTGCTGACAAGTACCGAATGAAATCGACCGTAGGAGCATTTCAATAAAGACCTTGTCGCACTATATGTAAGGTACAATATGCAATGACAGGTGAACTCGTGCTTCCCCGCTCATGGCGCCAGACAAAATGGCGGGCGCCGGAGCTGCCGGCGTCGCGCGCAAAATTTTGGCCAATGCCTTATGATTGATTAAAATGTTTTCAAAAAATGCCTTCTGCGCAGGGTACATCGTTGTAACTTATATTTGCGGTACTACTGTACTTCAATGTACGTGTGAGTAGGGTATAGCATGAATACTCTATAAAAAAGAAACGTAAAAGAAGATTTCTGCAGGGCATGAGGTATTTTCTTAATCAATGCCTAAATCTAACTTTTTCATGCACAATGTCCGCGGACAGAGTGTTTAGTAATTGGACACTCTTGGTACTTCGTACTTGCCTGCGGTCATTGCCCTTGTGTTATGTTTATGTCTAACTAGGTGAAAGTATTTCAGGGTGTTATGGTTATTTACTGCTAACAAGTATTTCAGTATAGATCTTATCGGTAAGATGTTACATATTTTAAATAGTTTTTGGTAGTTATTTTCCGGCTATCTCTTATCGTAATATTTCTAATTGTTCGATATTAGTTTTGAAAGTTAGACCATAGCTATCAAGAGCATACGTGCCCCTGCCAAGTTTTCTCTCGAAGCAGTTTAGACCATTTAATACAGTGATTATATGTTTTTAGAAAAACAAATGAATATAGTTTACAAACCTGTCTCGTGATAAGGTGTACTCTTTAAAACTAACCACTGGGGGGCTCTCGTTAATCAATCGATCGATCTAGCACTCAATTAAAAGTTAACCCAATAGTTAATCTAACCTACTTTCTATACCTAAGTACTAGTGTTGTAATAAAATTTGTATTGTAAGTCCTGCGAAATGTAGTAGAAAAACCGTTTGATTTTTAAATATCGTTAGAGTATCTCACCAAACTATAATTCGTCGCAGCTTGCAGCGGCAAGTAACATTAATGTAGCATAAAATTAACAAATATAATGTTATTATTGTTTAGAATTTGTGTGCCATTATCTAAATAGTTAATCAACACAATTACTTAACGAGCACGTTATTATTAAATGTAGGCGGATTGTTTACAAAATAAACGGGCTTGTTTATTCTGCTCAATGTTTCCAGACAAAGCCTATTTGTTTTAGGCAGAAGTTTTATTTAATCTTAAATGGTGTACTGCCTTTTTGCCGAATTATGTTTCGTCAAATTTCATTTAAGTTTTATTTGGCAAACCAATCCTTGGCATAATTTTAGTTCGTATTTTTTTATTTCGCTACATTAGCAGTATGGTTATTATTTTATTTTACGGTTATATCAATACCTATAGCCTGAATACCGTCCAACCTATAAAAAAAACATTGAACCTTTTTTGTTCCAATATTTATTGTTAATTTTCGACCGCCCTATATAACTTAGTTGTGGATAAGAAAATCTAGAAGCCTGAATTTTCAGTAACAAAGTTACATTTGCAGTGAATGGGACAATAAAATAAAAAGCAAGAATGGGACTGCAATCATAATTTGTATGTATTGATAACACGATAACCTACAAGAAGAACTGATACTTGGATAAAGACGATACTCACTCATTTGGCTTTGGCTAAGCTAAAACCTAAGATTTTTCGCCCATAATTATTAATCACTAGCTGACCCGGCGAACTTTGTACCGCCTTTCTGACAGTCAATGAATATCATGTTACAGATTGGCTGAACTTCATTTACAATTTTATTATGAATATAATACAATGAATTCAAAATAAATATTAAGTTAATTTATTGTTGTCAGGTAAAGTTTTATTTTAGTTCCGTTTTCTACTCTTGAAGTCTCTCACAGATTGGCGCGGCCTGGCCGCGGCGGACAATACTAAACTTGTCAGTAGCTGCCAAATTTACTATTGACCGCCACCGCAGGCCGCGACAGTCTGTGAGAGGCCTTAATGTTATGACTGTTCAATTATGTCTCGTTTTTGCACGTCACGGTTTATCCAGTTATTCTATTGCAGACTCTTTCGTCAACACATACTTAATGTGCCTACTAAACTGGCAACGCAAAGTGTCATGGAATAATGTTATCAAATGTCTTTGAAAACTTGATTCTGTAACTTGAGTCTTATAGTTATTTGTATTATAGATTATTAAATAGCCAATATAGCCATGCATTGCCCCTTTTGCAAAAAGTGGATCGAGCGGCAGGACAACCGAAGTTCATGTCCTAGTTGTAGTAACAATCTGTTACGCTGTGCTGAATGCAAAACAATAACCGCGGATTGCTTAAATTTTTGTGTTAAATGTGGTGTATGCTTAAGCTGAACAAAACGCATTCATTGGTCTAATCTGCAGAAAAATAGATTGAAGCTCAAATTAACCTCAATTAAACAAATTGTCAGTTCTTTAATGCCATATTACCCCCGAAGAGTTTCAAGAAGTAGAAATTATTGCAAGAAGCCATGAGCGTAACATAACCGGTATCCTGGCACACCCAGACTTATCGTATCGGAGTCGCCGGGGCCTACCGCCACGCCGCCGTCGCATCCCGCCGAGCCCGCTGGAACTGGCATGCCTGGTTTGCCTTCGCCGTCAGATTGATACATATTTTTGCACTTGACTGTACATCGAATTGAATGAATAAAAAAATGAAATGCGTTTGTTAGTCGCGCATAAACTCGAGGACCGCTGGACCAAATTTCCTAATTTTGGTTTTGAAATAATTGTTTATGTTCAGGGAAGGTTTAAGAGATGAAAAAATATGGAAATTAAGCGAAGAAAATGGTAAAAATCAACAATTCACTTACATAGGTCCAATAGCAACGATTTGCTGTGAACTAATCAATTGCCATGTTATAATGGAATGCAGCTCGATGTGGTTCAAATGTATTTCTACGTTCTTGATATTGATTCCGTTCAACTTCATTTCGAGCTTCGCGTTGCTCCTCACTTTGACTTGCTCTTAAATATCTTTGACGGTTCTTCTTCTGCGACCTATGTTTGTACGTCTACTTCTTGGCATTTTTAATATAATAATTACCTCGTTCATCTGTCTCTTACTGTCAAACAACTGACAGTTATTTCAATCGTGCTCAGCAAAGAGTATATAACGCTGGGGCTAAGGTTACATGTGTTAAGTTTTCTTTAATTTTCTTTTTTTTTTATGTACGAAGTAAGTTTAAGTACTCCTACGAAGTATTAGAAAACGTTTAAAAAAAGGTGAATGAAATCGGTAAAGCCGTTCTCAAGTTATAGCGTGACCAGAAGAAATAGGGTATCGTTCCGCCGCGGGTTCTTTCGGTCCTCCTATCGTCTTATTTATAGCGACTAGGGCACGTTTGGTATCGTTTTCGGATAAATTGAGGATGGCCGATCATTTTTTGGGACATTCATAACATGTTTTAATAGAAAATAAAAGAATCACAGGCAAAATCCAAAAAAATACCGATAACTTTTTTTCTTTCTGCAACGATTACGTGAAAACAAGCAAAGATTTGGGCATTAAAAAAATATGATTATAAAGCTACATTTATGTTGATTCTAAAAACATATAATTTATTAGAACAATTTGAAACGCAACTACGTAAAAAAAAGTTTAGAACAGCAGACTCGTCAAAATTTTACTTCAATTAGGACCTCAAAATCAAATTTTATAATTGATTGATTTTGTAATGTTACTACTAGCTTAATTGTATATTACGTGGTTTGTAGCTGGGTTTACGTTTGTTAGCATGTGTGTTATATGTAAAATTGGGAATAACCTAACTGTTTGATGATCTCAATCTATCATAAAATAAAACTAACAAGTACAGATCTGATTATATATTCTTATTAATCTGTTTATATATATTGAAATTCGTACATATATTTATGTGTAACATGTTCCATCACAAGCACACAACTCGGTACACTTCAATTGTTGTTGAAAACACCTGCACCTAGCAGCGCATTTCTTTTTGCATCTGCATCTTGTTCACGAAAAAGACCGCCAGTTCGAAAATATTCCACCAACGAATGCTGCACTGCACTAGCATTTCGTGCAGGCAGTTATTCAAGCATTTCATGTATGGGGTCAATTGTCACCGATCCAAAACATTCCAAGTCCAGCTGATTGGGGATGGACGAAAGTGAATGAGAGATGGGAACCTACATGGACTAGCTTGCCAGTAGCTGCCGAAGCCTGCATGATGGAAATGATTAAGTGCAGATGCAAAAAGAAATGCGCTGCGCGATGCAGGTGTTTTCAACAAAAGAAAAAAATTCTTGTGCCTCCTAGGATCTCCTGTTTTTGAAGAATCTTTTTCGGGTTTCAGTTCAAATTCCATTTCCAAATTTCAAAAATACGAAAGTCGTCTTTTCAAATTAAGTCCTCACTTTGCATTTACTATTTTAAGGTTTTGTCTCTTTGTTCCAAAATTAACGTATGTACGTCGCTGCTGCTCCTTTAATAATTTTCTTAATTTATTAACACCCTTGGACGACTTAACGAAAGACAATTTGGAATCTATTTTAAACCTGCTGGCTGGCGGAATTACGAGCCAGGTAGCCCAATGGTTATGCGTCGGCGGGGTCGTAAGCCGGGAGCGCTACCACAATTGCAGGATGGGCGCAGTTGTCCCACGGGGTACCGTAAAAACTGGAAGACGAAATTCCCGTAGATAAGAGAAATCAAACCCCTGGCTTCCGAAGTGGATAAAGCGATCAGCAGAGATAAACCAAAAAAAAACACTTACCCGCAGATGTTAAAGGCGGTTCTCTACACTAGCGCGCAATACGCAGCATTCAGGAAATAACTGTACATACAGGGCACAGCACTGAAGTGACTGACACAACAACTGGTCACAAATAAACAAATAAACTGGATTAAACCCAAAATTATCAATTAAAGCGGTTTTCATTCCAATCACATGGAAAAAATCTCATTTTGAGTGATAGATTTTCACTTCTAGTTCAAGATTTCAAAAACGGAACGAAATGAGCAAACAGCCAGTTCCGTATAAAAAGAAGACAATAGGGACGTAAACACATAAACATGCAGCCTTTTTACGCTGCAGTACGCAATAGTACATTATTGTCGAAGAAAGGGAAGTAGGCAATTGCTGGTTGAGTATTACTTAATTTTAAACGGACGACCTTGGGAGTCCGTTAAATTTAATACAAAGCCAGCAATAGGGAATATGCATGTGATTTAGAAATGGACAAAAAAAATCACGTGTAATCTATATTGCTTAATAAATATACACACATGATTATTTTTTCAAATTATCATGTTTCTATTGATAAAATAAATTGTTTAAAAGTACTATTTTTCAAATTCCCTCGCAAATTTCCAAAACGCAACGCTATTGGCGGAGCGAAACGTGACGTCACCGTGCAGGTCGTTAGTATGATTATTGAAAGTTATTCGCATTGTTTGGCCGCTGTTTATGATAAATAATCAGTGTTTTTTGGTAATTATTAAGTGAAAAAAGACTCGCCACAATGACTGAAGGCGGTTTTGTCAAGGCACAGTCGGATAATCTGCCTAAAATTGATGTGTTCATGATGACTAAATTTAATACATACTTCGCAAATATTTGTGACTTTACGTCCGCTGAACTAAGAGGAGAAAAAGCTGCAAGGTAAATAAGTTACAGATATTCAATAAATTTTCATATCCCTTTTTTTATACTCGTGAGATTGGTCAATTAAATAATTATAACCTATTTTGGCGATTCAAATAGCTAGACTTTTAAACTACTTCAAATAGGTGTCTTTGTTAAATAAGTGGAATAAAAAACTAGTAGATATTTATCCATACTATATACTATTTTACTATACTATAACTTTATATATTATATATACTAACTTCTGCCCGCGACTCCGTCCGCGTGGAACTCATTTATATCGTAGCTCCATACAAACTTTCACCCCCACTTCATCCCTTTGGGGGATATGGGGGGAGCTACGATATAAACGAGTTCCACGCGGACGGAGTCGCGGGCAGAAGCTAGTTATATTATATATTTTATATATACTTACTTAATAATAAATTATAAATGCGAAAGTGTGTCTGTCTGTCTGTTTGTTACCTCTTCACGCTTAAACTGCTGAACCGATTTGGATGAAATTTGGTATAGAGATAGTATAAACGAGTTCCACGCGGACGGAGTCGCGGGCAGAAGCTAGTTATATTATATATTTTATATATACTTACTTAATAATAAATTATAAATGCGAAAGTGTGTCTGTCTGTCTGTTTGTTACCTCTTCACGCTTAAACTGCTGAACCGATTTGGATGAAATTTGGTATAGAGATAGTATAAACGAGTTCCACGCGGACGGAGTCGCGGGCAGAAGTTAGTATTATATAATCAAAGATATGTAGGTACCTATTAGGAATGTTAAATGTTGAGAACATCTTTATGAACTTTAACAAACTAGGTTGTTTTCGTCAAGGCTTATAAATAAAACAAATTTGTGTAGGTCACTCAGTAAAAAGGATTAAATTCTTTTAACTTTCTTCGATCAACAGTGCAAACAAAGAAACTTAGCTAAAACGTTTCTTGATCAAAATCAACACTCGTAGTCAGCTGTTGATCAACAAAAATCATAATATTTGTAACATTAATAACTAAAAAAATTGGGAATCAGAATAGTTTTATGAATAAGTATATAATACAATTTTGAGGTTAGGTTATTGTTTACCTATATTGTTCGCGAGTCGTAATAAAAAAGATTTTAGGTACATACATATTTAATACTCACGTCGAAATGATCTTCACAACAATATAAACTACTCAAGCACAATACATTATCTCTCCTCATCGCCTTACACCACTTTATCCTTATATTGCGGCTTATCCGCATATTGCACCTTTGGGCATATGAAAATATTTGCAGTTTTAATGTGATTTTCACACATAGGGACAATACAATATTTATAATAAGCTTTTGTGTGCTCTTCCATTACAATAAGTTGATCTTATAAGCTTTAATCACTCACATTTATTAAAAGTGTGAATCAAACACTTTGTTGTTAATTTGTTTAAGAACCGCCGTGCACTAAGCTGCACGGTGACGTCACAAATGAGCGCGCCAAAATGGGGGCGTTTTGACCGTCCGAAAATGATAGTAATTTTAATTATTTTTTTTTAGCTGATTTAATAATATTGTGAAAGTGTTATATTTTTTTCCGGTTATATAATTACTTATAGAATAGATAAAAAAATAAAAAAATGTCATGAATATTCCCTATTGCCCTTCCGGCTGAGACAAATTAGTGCTTGTCTCAAAAATTGTGCAAGAAAACAAAAATGTACTTTCTGAAAATGATAAGGCATGCATTTCTTCTCGCCGCTTCATGAAATTGTCGTAGGCCTTTCGATATTTGTCTTTTGGATTTGCCACTTACACTTAACAAATCATCAATAAGTAACTGAGCTTGCAGCTTCTTTTAAATCTGGAATCATTTTCACGTCAATTTTCTATATTTTCCGTAAAAACAATTAGCCATTGTATGTAAAAACAGAATAATTTTTGCATTGCCGCCTTTTAATTTTTTTTAACAATAAGTTGGAAGTGTATTTTTCTTCCGAAAACGCCATAAGTTATTTGAGACAACTAAAATGTCGCGATAAGTGACTGATCTTCCGTTTTGGCTGTTTAGGACCTATGCCTTTTATTTATATGGCCGTTTTAACTTTTTTTTAAGTTTGTACCACGACAAATAATGGAGTTTGTATGCAACATTGTAGTCGAGCAAAATCGAGCCGGCGAGGTTTTTTATTATGTATTTAAATTTTGACTAACCATAAACTATGCACTTCACATCCAGATTTTTTACCAATAAAATCAACTTTGCCGATGATTTTTATATTAGGAAATGTATTTTTATTAGCTACCTATCCTTTTCATTTGTGGTTTTCATGGTCAACTGCCTGCACCTACAAACTTTTCTGTTTAACCCTGCGATTGACTGGTAGAGAATGCCTTTAGAAATAAGTCCGCTATTTGTACTTATTATCTGTGCAATAAAGTTTAAATAGATAAAGATGTTCCCCCTAATTAACTAGTTATCAAGTTTGGTTATCAGGAAGGGCCATTCTAACCGGTGTTCGGGAAACTGGTTGAGGTAAGTCATATACCCCCTTATTCATAAAACTTCAAATGCCTCTGCTAAATAAAATGTGCTTTGTCCCTTTCTGACGAGCACAAATGTCAAAGTGACAGATAGGGACAAACGAATTTTAACGCCATTTTAGTTAAAATAGGCTTGTAGAACGTTAATGAATACGGCCGTTTAGTATTTAATGTTACGAATGGATGAAACAATCCAAAAATGAAGTTAACGAAGGTAAGCTAGCGCCATATTTAAACTTAAAGTCGATAGGTGTGTAAAAGTTAGTAGATGCCACCCGCCTAAATCCTGACGCTATCTTCGTTTGTACCAGGGCCGTCGGCCTGTATTGTGTTAGTCCCGACAAAGCATAGCGTAATAAATCACTGTTCAGGTAATTTCCGACCATTTCTGGCTTCTAACGACCAGTATTGTGTCGAGCTGTATGCAAGGTGAAAATGGAATCGTCGAGCAAATTGGTCTTCCTCACCATTTCTTCCCATTTATAAGAACAAAGCCAATTGTACGACAAACTTAGCTTAAAATACGCGTTTTATTTCTTAGAAAATAACGTACCCATTGCTTACGGGTCCATACGTGCGAACGGGGCTTCTTAACCTGAAATGTTAGCCTTTATTACGCCCACGGGCGTATTGTTTTTTTTATACTGTATCTGTCACCCATGTGTCTTTATAAAGAAAGGAGGTTTTATACCGTATAAGGCATGTGAAAACCTTTCTAGAATAGTACATTACTTACCAAGGGCTGTAAAAGAAAGAAAGCCCGAAATCACAGGTATTTGTAACCCGAGCCGCAGGCGAGGGTTGTAAACATGGGATAGAGGGCTTTCTTTTTTACTGCCCGTGTTGAGTAGACAATTTTACGTCTTCACCTGGCCACAATGCGAGTTTTACCGTACGCGCAGCGTGCGGTAAAACTCACGCTATGGCCAGGTGTGACGTAAATACATTTAAATCTAAAAACGCTAATAAACATATAATTTTCACTTCTCATGATTCCAAAGCTCGTCTTTGTGCTGGATGTAAGCGGCACAAAATGCGACTTTTATACTATATTGCACAAAGTATTTTTTTTAATAATTGGGTCTAACAGAACAGCCACTCGCACCATAAAACTTCGTTGAATAAACTTTTTATTAGGTAAACATATTTGATATGTGAAGAAATTAATAAAACCAAATAAAAACCACGTAAATTATGATATAAAAACTGAACGGAACATTAAATTTCTTGGCAGTATGAAGTACCTAAGAAATGAAACCTGTGAACCTATGAAATTAAAAAAATAAATAAATGCATACAAGTACTTGGAATCGCAATGCGCTACCGAATATCCCCTTCTTCGGTATAAACCCCATTTTTGATACCCCCTGTATAATGTAGAATAACTTTACTATCACGCTTAATAGTCATCATCATCTTCCTAGCGTTATTCCCGGTAGTGCCCCTAAAGGGGCCCAGGGTCCGCTTTGACACCAAACTTAATTTAATATATATTATTATTTATAACATATTTATCACGCTTAATAGTAAATTAAATAAACATGTGAAAAATTGTAATAGCCAACTTAATAGAATAAAAAATACCTAAGTAATTCGTAAACTGTATTGCGCAATCTATTTTATCAAATCAATGGCCACATGCCATTGATTGATGCCAAGAAAATTGCTAAAAATTACAGATACTTAGATTATAAAACACTTAAAAATAAGCCTTCGGGTATATTGTTCAATCACATAACTCCAGCTCTCACCAACGGCGAATAGGCTTCGTCACGCTATGATAAAGAGAGATAGTGCAGATCCGCACGGGATTGAAAGAGGTAACAGAACAATAATGGACGTCTTATCTTTTAAGAAATCTTCACTTCATCGCTTCGAAACGACCTGAGCTACTTTGTACTTAAGTATATAATCATTTATTTTGTGAAACGCTGAGCCTGAGTACAAAAATTTGATTAAAACTATGAAACGAAAAAAGTTGTCGTGTACAGTGTTAAATGTTAATCGGCTGAAAGAATCAATACGTATTTCACAAATCATGTTAATCGCCGTAATACATCGTGCATCGGTGAATACTCGTTTATTTGAATCCTTTGTGGGTGACTAGCCTAACGAGTTCAGTAAAACAAGCTAGTTCCACATTAATTATTATATTAAAGTCAAACGGCACAATAGAGAAACACGTATCACTCAAGAGTCACAAGCACAAAGAGAAGAAATAACAGTTTAAAGCAAGCACTTAGATAGTTCGGAAGAAAGTCACAGGGCATAGAAAAAGCACATACAAAACCGAACATAAAGCATAAGCTTAAACATAAAGCAGTGCGCGGCGCAAACCGAATAATTTGTTCAAAGCAACGTCGGCGCGTAAGCATTAACCGTTAGCTCAGAGCGGCGCAAGCGTAGCGTCCAGCCTCGAGAATGGTAAATAGCCGACTGCGCGGGATTTCCGAGCGCGCACGAACATTGCCGGCGGCTCGCCGATCTACGGCGGCGCGAGCCGAGTGATAAGGATCACCTTGAACCAGCGCGCGCGTTGCAGTCGCGGCTGAGCATACGGTATATACTTATATAATATTTTACAAGGCATAAAATAAAAACAATCAACACATAAGATATACTAAATTACAAATGGCAATATTAGTAAAAAGCTGTCGCCACATCAGCCCCCCCGGAGACCTTTAGGGTCGATAAAAATCGGGAAAACGTATCCGACGACCAAAACGCGACACCTTAATATGCTCCGAAGGAACATCAATAGGTCTAGGTTCCGAAGGAACTGAAACGGGTGTAACCGGAACGGTCGATGACGTTTTAGTAGTGCCAGGTGCTTCAGACAAAATGTAGGCTGGTTTCAACCTATCAATTGAGATAGAAACTTCTCTCCCGGCAACGTCAATTTTAAAATATTTGTCTGACCTCTCCACAATCTTATAGGGACCGGCATAAGGCGGCTGAAGCGACCTACGGACCAAATCCTGACGCACAAAAACATGCGTAACAGTGGCCAAATCTTTAAAAATAAAAACTTTTGCGGAACCATGCCGAGTAACTGGCGTTGGTTGCAGGTTCCTCATATGCAGACGCAAACGTGACACGAAGTCAGTGTAGTCCGTCAGTCGGTCAGCAGTAGGTTGCAATAAATCGCTGGGGAGTCTTAGCGGCTCGCCGTAAACTAACTCGGCGGTCGAAGCAGACAAATCCTCCTTCCATGCACTTCGTATACCTAAAAGTACTAGTGGAAGGGTTTCAGTCCAGCACTCATCTGCGTGGCACATTATGGCACCCTTGAGCTGGCGATGAAATCTCTCCGCCAAACCATTACTTGCCGGATGATACGCAGTAGTTTGCAAATGACGTGCACCAGTAATCGCCGCAATTTGGCGAAACAGATTCGAGTCAAATTGTTTGCCTCGATCGGTGGTAATATTTTGAGGGCAACCAAAACGAGCAATCCACATCGATATGAATGCCTTGCCTACACTTTCTGCTGTGATGTCATATAAAGGTACTGCCTCCGGCCAGCGCGTAAACCTATCTACAGCGGTGAGGCAGTATCTATACCCATTAGACACGGGCAAGGGGCCAATAAGGTCAATGTGGACGTGGGAGAACCTAGCAGTAGGTGGTTTAAAATCGTGGACTGGTGCATGTACGTGTCGTGAAACTTTGGATCTCTGACACGGGATACACGAACGCGCCCATTCTCTGCAGTCCTTTTTAATTCCCGGCCACACGTAACGCTCCGTTACTAACTTAATTGTGTTCTTAGCGCTAGGGTGGCTAAGTCCATGAAGGGAGTTAAAAACCATTTTACGAAATTCCGACGTTATAAAGGGACGCTGGACTGGCCCGGACACATCGCAAAATAATTTAATTGCTCCGAAGGGAATTTTCTCCAAAACTAAGGATGAACCGGTTTTGATCAAATTTCGCAGCTCAGTGTCCGTAGCCTGTGATAATGATAAAGTGGGTAAGTCAAGTCCGTCGGTAATAGCGTCAGTCCTAGATAATGAGTCCGCGACTACGTTGTCCTCACCGGATATAAAACGGATATCCGTAGAAAACTGAGAAATAAAATCCAGATACCTAAATTGTCGCGGAGAACACGAATCAAGTGACTTTTTAAAAGCTGAAACGATGGGTTTATGGTCAGTGAGTATAAAGAAAGGTTTTAACTCGATCATGTGTCTAAAATACTTCACTGACTCATAAATGGCTAACAGTTCGCGATCGTAAGCGCTATACTTACACTGGGCAGGGCTCAATTTGCGAGAGAAAAATCCCAACGGTTGCCAATGTCCCTCGACTTCCTGCTGTATTACCGATCCGATCGCGAAATCTGAAGCGTCTGTCACAATTGCTAAGGGGGCGGAAGAGTCAGGATGCGCCAGAAGGGCAGCATTTGCGATACTTGTCTTGCAAGCATCGAAAGCACCTTCTAAAGCTGGAGTCCAGACTACCGGGCTGTTGCTCTTCACCTTTGGACCAGCTAATAGTGCATGGAGAGGAGCCTGCAATTTAGCAGCACCAGTAATAAACCGCCTATAAAAATTTAGGGCCCCTAGGAAACGCCTCAGATCCTTTATAGTTTTAGGTTTTGAAAAATCCTGTATCGCCTTAACCCTGTCAGTCAGTGGTTTAGTACCCTCTGAAGAGACCAGATAACCCAAGAACTCGATCTCGGGAACGGCAAAAACGCATTTACCAGCGTTAAGTAATATGCCATGGCCATTAAAACGCTCAAAAACCGCACGCAAATGCGTTTTGTGTTCTGAGTCGTTGGCAGAGGCTATTAAAACGTCATCGATAAAAGGAAAACAGAAATCAAGACCCCTGAGGACCTCATCCATAAACCGTTGAAATGTTTGCGCAGCGTTACGCAAACCAAAACTCATATATGGAAAATCAAAGAGTCCGAAGGGCGTCGTGATCGCTGTTTTCGAAACGTCCTCGGGCGTAACGGGAATTTGATTATATGCGCGCACCAAATCTAATTTACTAAACACCTTACAATTGAAAAGGTTGTGCGAGAAGTCAGCAATATGCCGCACTGGGTACCTATCGGGAATAGTGCGTGAGTTAAGGGCGCGATAATCGCCGCAAGGACGCCAGCTATTGTCCTTCTTAGGTACCAAGTGCAGCGGTGAGGACCACGGACTCTCCGAACGTCTCGCAACGCCCGTGCGCACCATATCTTCAAACTCTCGTCTCGCTATTTTAAGGCGATCTGGCGCCAAACGCCTCGGCCTCGCAAACACAGGCGGGCCAGGTGTAGTTTTAATAAAATGCTGCGTCTGGTGTTTACATTTGCGCTCCACAGGATCACCAGCAGGTCTTATAATATCAGGGTATTCCTCAAGCAAACTATGGTATGGCGAATTTCCTGAAATTACCTTTATTTGCGGACACACACTAGCTGACGCGACTAGAGCAGCTGATGAAAGCGAAGTAACGTTGTCAATTAAGCGAGCATTTCGAACATCGACAAGCAAATTATAAAATGAGAGGAAATCCACTCCTATAATGGGTTTGCTCACATCAGCAATAACAAAGCGCCAAGAAAACATACGGCGTAAATTGAAATCTAGCGATAAGCTAAGCCAGCCATAGGTACTAATTATAGTATTATTTGCAGCGTAAAGTTCATATGATGTCTTATGACGTCGTTGCGCACGCAAAAAACTAATCGGGTACACACACAAATCCGACCCAGTGTCCACTAAAAATTGTACCTTTGTCTTTACATCCGTAACAAATAAACGGTTAGACACCGACGCACTTTCACTGGCCGCTACAAGCGACCGATCAACTAGTTTTTTGGGTACGCACAGGGGGAAATACACTTATCTGCCTTATCCGCGTACTTGTAGTGGTACCAGCACAAACGCTGGCCGTCGCCGCTGGGCTTGGTAGCCCGCGAATGACTGTGTGATCGGTTCCGCGGCTTGCCGCGGGACCTCGACCGGGGCTTATCCTGACGGCCCCGGGAGGTGGACATCGCGTCAAGCCTTTGCGTCAGGGCGTCGATCTTACGGTGCAATTGGTCTAGCACCGAAGTAGGAGCACCCGATGACGACGCTGCGGCTACCTGGTAAGCAGGTACTGATGGTGTGACCTCATGGACTTTGTCAGCCATTTGCGCTACATCGTCCAGAGGTAAATTATCCTGGAAAGCCACTATACTTTGCAGCATAGTAGGTAGCCGGCTTGACCACAGATGGCGAATAAACTCATCCGGGTAATCTGCTCCAGCTAGACTCCTGATGTGACGTAAAAACTGGCTCGGCTTCCGGTCTCCGAGCTCTTCTTTCATCGTCAACTGCTTCAAACGCTCCTGTTTTGAACTTGACAAACGCGATATGAGCTCTCGCCTAAGAGTACCATATTTATCATTTTCCGGCGGCCTAGTAATAATGTCCTCTACCTCAACCGCGTACTTATAATCCAACACTGACACTGCGTGGTAAAACTTGGTAGAATCACTCGTAATCTTTCCCAGCAAAAATTGTCCATCCAGCTGTGCGAACCATAAAGACGGTTTATCCGCCCAAAACGGTGGCACTTTCACACTAATGTGACTCACAGCTGCTTCACTGACACTCGCCTCGGCAGTCGGAATGGGCACCGCGGCAAGTTTTTGCACATCATCATTTACCATTGTTAAAAAAAAAAAAAAACAAATGTCCGTTAAACCACTTTAAAACTTAAAATCCTTCAATACTTGCGTTAATATATCTTTAAAACGACGTCCGTTAACATATAAAATTCAAAAATCGTCCGTTAAAAGATAAAATTTAAAATGTCCGTTACGAGATAAAATTTTAAAATGTCCGTTACACAACCGTCCGTTTCAACAGGGGTCACCAATTATGTGGGTGACTAGCCTAACGAGTTCAGTAAAACAAGCTAGTTCCACATTAATTATTATATTAAAGTCAAACGGCACAATAGAGAAACACGTATCACTCAAGAGTCACAAGCACAAAGAGAAGAAATAACAGTTTAAAGCAAGCACTTAGATAGTTCGGAAGAAAGTCACAGGGCATAGAAAAAGCACATACAAAACCGAACATAAAGCATAAGCTTAAACATAAAGCAGTGCGCGGCGCAAACCGAATAATTTGTTCAAAGCAACGTCGGCGCGTAAGCATTAACCGTTAGCTCAGAGCGGCGCAAGCGTAGCGTCCAGCCTCGAGAATGGTAAATAGCCGACTGCGCGGGATTTCCGAGCGCGCACGAACATTGCCGGCGGCTCGCCGATCTACGGCGGCGCGAGCCGAGTGATAAGGATCACCTTGAACCAGCGCGCGCGTTGCAGTCGCGGCTGAGCATACGGTATATACTTATATAATATTTTACAAGGCATAAAATAAAAACAATCAACACATAAGATATACTAAATTACAAATGGCAATATTAGTAAAAAGCTGTCGCCACACCTTATTGTTGGTACGATTACACAGAAAATTATAGTATCTTATTGTGTTACGGTGCTGGAATAAATATTATATTTACAATAACATTAAATTGCGGAAACGTCTCGGTCGCTGCGCGCCGTGATTCACAAGCATCGCTCGGAAACGGCCCGGACGCGGCACGGCAACCTACATAATATATTGCCCATATTCGGGACAAGGTTCAGTCTTTATCTTATATCAACAGTCTTAACGTCCTTCTTTTCTCACGCATACTTCTATGGAATTATTTAAGGAATGGTTTCCCGGGATATTGGGAAGTAGCTTTTCATAACGAAAGCAAAAATGTAAGTGATGTTAACCGAGTAACACTAAAAAAAACGCAACAATATGAATGTTAGGCCTGTTGTACATTTGTAAGTTCTTACGTAAGTTCAGTACAAATACTGCTCACGTAAGTCGTCTGTAAGCAATATTTGTACTGAACTTACGTAAGTAAATTACAGGTGTAAGGGCCGGGCCGCCTTAGATAAGTTAATTTTATTTAATATTTTTAATAATTAAAAGTAAACATTTGTTTATTTTAAAAAGCACACATTTATTTTAACGTCGCACATTCCGCTATTTTCGAGACTTAAATACGTAGGTACCACGTAGGTACTGTAGAATTTTATAGCAGGATATGACACTTTTATTAGAAAACTAAACATCGTAATATACGCTAAGCGTCCTTAGGAATCGGTTTAGTACGTAAGTATGTATGTATGTATATACTAAGTATGTTTATTCTTTCATAATGGAAAACAGCGGCCGCAAGTCGTGGTCTAAGGCAAAGCATGAAAGCGATGAATTATTCATCGGGCACTAAACGTAAAACTCACCTGATTTTTTAAATATTATCCAATATTTCGAGGCGGAAATCATTAAATGATATCCACATTGAAATTTACGATGTAAAAGTATCAAATAAAATATTATAAAAAAAAATACTTTAGGTACCTATTTGTGGCATTAAGCTACGATAGCAGAAGTAAATATGGTTTTGAATGTATTTTTAAACCAGAAAACATAAAATTCAATTTGTGGCCATATAGAGTGCGCCGCGTAAATTTTCCTAAACTATTTTATTTTATTTACCGGGATACTTTCTTTTTTTGACAGGTGGCGAATAATTGGTGAGCATCTGGGCTCCAGGGTCCGAGCGTTTCGACAAAAAAAGCCGCAAAAACATGTCTGTGAGGCCGATGAATTTGCGGCACTTTACTGCCTCAGCCTCTAGGTTTTAGCTAACCCTTTTGCGAAATATGTTTTTAATTCACTAAATCTGATATAAAATACATTTCATCCATTGAGCATATGGGTCCTAATATATTAGTAGAAGATACAAAGATACACAGCTTGGTAAAAAAAGTCTAGAAACGGAACACTTTTTTTTCGACCCTGGTAACTTCGTTAAACTTGTCATATGCTCTGACAATACGCCTTCGTATTATCATGTTGTGTTGTTATTTTACCGTATTTATTAAATTTCGCAGATTTCATTCAAATGCAACAAAATTTTCATACAACGAGCAAGTCAATACGCGGTTCCGCTCGGGAAGTAATTTATAATGTACTAGCGACCTGCCCCGGCTTCGCACGGGTACTATATATATTATACATATAAACCTTACTCTTGAATCACTCTATCGATTTAATAAATCGCATTAAAATCCGTTGCGTATTTTTAAAGATCTCAGCATAAGCAGCTGAAGAGTTCAACAGTTACTTTTTGGGTATAAACAAAAACAAACCAACAACCCACGAAGTTGCACATATTCAAAAAGGCCGCAAACCTGTGCAAAATTCAATTTTTTTATCGCCAACAAATCCCGAAGAAATCTACAAAATAATAATGTCTCTCAAAAATACACAGGCTACTGGATACGATCAGCTACCTACAAAAATATTGAAGTCCGTCGCTTTTCCTCTTTCAATCCACTTATCTGATATAATCAATTTATCATTCGAACATGGCACATTCCCTACTAGACTAAAGAAATCTGTTGTCAAACCTATATTTAAAAAAGGAGAAAAAAGTGACCCTAACAACTACAGGCCAATAACCCGTATTCCTGTTATTTCGAAAGTTTACGAAAGAGCTTTTTACACGAGACTAGATAACTTCTTAACAAAAACTAATGCTCTAAGACAAGAACAAAATGGATTTAGGAAAAAAAAATCAACGGCATTGGCTTGTTTTAAGCTAAATGATAAAATTACAGAGTGCAATTGATGAAGGTATTCCGGTTGGCGTCCTGTTTCTCGACATGTCTAAGGCATTCGACACAGTCTGCCACAAGCGCCTTCTAAATAAAATAGACAAATATGGAATACGCGGACCTGCCTACTGTTGGATTGCAAGCTACCTGAATGACAGACAACAAATTACGCAAATAAGTAAGATAACTAATAATAGACTTTCGGTGTTCAACTCGAGCTACCAAATAAACAAATACGGTGTCCCACAGGGAAGCATCCTAGGCCCCCTATTATTCCTTATATATATAAACGACCTACCTGACTCGACAAAACATGACACTATTTTATTCGATGATGACACATTATTAATTAAGGGCACACACATAGACAACTTTGAAAATGAGATAAACAAAGCATTGAGTGATGTTGTACGCTAGCTAGATTTCAACAACCTCCTAATAAATCTCAACAAAACAAAATGTATGCTGTTCAAGTCATATAAGTCTAAGATTCACCACCTTAAAGTAATGCACAACATAGATAACATTGAAGAAGTAAATAGTACTGTATTTCTCGGCTTAACATTGGACACCCATTGTAACTGGAAGGAACATATAGACACGATCTGCAAGAACTGAATAAATTCCTTTTCGTACTTTGGCGCCTCAAACAGACAGTGTCTTTTAATACTGCTTTATTAACCTACCATAGTTACATTATGTCAATCCTAAGATATTGTATAATTATGTGGGGCAACTCTGTTGACGCTGATCGTGCCTTTGTTGCCCAAAAAAAATGCATTAGAACTCTTTGTGGAGTACATAGACGAGAATCCTGTAAGCCTTTATTCATAATACATAATTTGCTATCCTTGCCTTGTCTATACATATACGAAATAGCGATATTTGTAAAACTCCATTCGGAATTATTTACCTTTATCGAAGAAAAGGAAACAACTAGGTCACATAGACGGCACAGGCTAGCATTACCAACAAGTCACAAGCTGGTACTCAGAAAAAAAAAGTGCTCATAATATGTGCGTAAATATATTTAATAAACTACCTGCCGCACTTAGAATACTCCCTGTTCATGAATTTAAAACAAAATTGCACAAAATGTTAGCTGAAAAGTGTTTCTATAGGAATTTTTAAATTATAAATTTGACGAAGCATGTGACATAGAATAATATTGGACTGTTATTATTATTTTATTTAATTAGAATTTTATCAATGATATTTATATAAATCAATCTAATTTAGTGTAGCTAATAATGAAGCATGCGATGAAATAATGTTTAATATTTACTATTAGATCTAGTATGCTATAATTATGTCATGTACTTAATTTAAATGTAATTTTATCCCGGTCTATAGACTGAGTGATCAAATCACTGACCTAAGTTTTCATATGCCTGACCTGGCTGAATATATTATGGGAAGAAACATGTATAGATATTTAAGACCTTATGTACCATATATTCATTATGAATAAACCATTCATTCATTCATTCATTCATTCATACACAGGGACAGACAGCGGGACGCGACTTTGTTTTATACTACTATATGTAGTGAAGCGATGTCTTGCGAAATATCAAGCCGGAATCATTTTGTCGGAATTGGACAATGTTTATAGATGAACTGTTAAATAGTTGTAGAATAAAGGCCTATTTACGATCCATATCTATCATTTTAAAGATGGATTCCGTACGTGAAGGTCCATCAAATAATACCAGGCAAGTTTTGTTTGATAAATATCAGCAGTGATGTATCCAATACCCATAAAAAAAATCTCCTTCTTTTCGGCATGATACTGGGTTCCTAAATACTTATATTCATTTCATAAGTTATTAAGGACCAAAACCATCTACCCCGAAATTTTTTGAAAATTATTTTAGTGCAACATCACAAGTCTCCAGGTTTTGATTTAATGTTTTCAGTGTCCCACACTAGTCATGGTTTCTATAATCTATAAATTTAATAAAATCCGAATAACCCAATTTCTTCGCCGTATTGCTCGTTTTTCACCACCCACGTTGAACGATCAATATTGAATGAAAATCTGCGGCTGCGAATATATGCAATAATTGTAGCAACACTTCATATACCGTACAACTTAAAGGTTTAGACTTGTCAAGACTTGAATACATTTATTGCCGTGCAATAATGTCCTACGTGTAAACAAAGTAAGGTGGCAATTATTTTCTATCAATACTTGTATTCAATAATTATTTAGAATTGAATATTATTTATTAAACAAGAATGATTAGGTACATAAAAATATCCGCAACGCAGGCTTCGTCAATAATTGCATACAAGTTTTTAGTTATTGCTCGTATAAATCGTGAATATATTGCTCTTTTATATATTTTGGATATAATAGGGATTAACGTTATGGGTCTTTAATTACTCAGATTCGATTTTTCCCCTTTTTAGGGTTCCGTAGTCAACACCCTTATAGTTTCGCCATGTCCGTCTGTCTGTCTGTCTGTCCGTCTTCGGCTTAGCTCAGTAACCATTACGACTAGAAAACTGTATTTCGGCATGGGTATATAAATCAATCACGCCGACAAAACAGTACAATAAAATCTTGAAAAATATTTTTGTTTAGGGTACCTGCCCTACACCTAAAGGGGGGATGTATTTTCTTTTCTCGTTTAACCCATGATGTGGGGTATCGTTAGATAGCTCGTTCAAAAATATTATGGGTTTTCTAGAACTATTTTTCAAATCAGTGATTAGTTTGCGAGATATTGGGCTTTAAAGCCCTAATTTTTGTATGTGCCTTTTTACACATTTTTTCAGTCTACTTGGGAATTCTTCATGTTCAAATGATGCATTTATCAATTGTGAAATGTGATATGACAGCGTGAGTGAGATTTCCTTTAATAGCCGAGTGGGTATTTTGTCGTAACCGGTGGATTGTGTATTTTTGAGGGTTTGAATTATTTTCTGGATCTCACAAGGTGTGGTTGGTGTCAGAAAAATGCTACGAGGCGAGGGTAGGTATTTAGAGGATTTGAGTTTTTTGGAACTGTAACTGAGGTTGGAAAACTGGTCGTGTGTATAAAGTGCTGATACTAGTTCATTTCGTTGGCTGTCGGTTGGTGAAAATTTCGTTTTATTATATGCCATGCAGCGCGACATTTGTTTCTGGCATTTTTGATAAGGTTGGTGTTACATATTTTTTATGAGTACATTTTCTAAGTATGCGTGTATAAGTCTGCAGTTTGTTTTTACTCGTAGTATCGTTCTTATTCGTTGGTGATACAGTTTCCTTTTATTAATGCAGCTAATTCTTAAAGATTTCGTCATCCATTTCTTTGTTCGGTTACGATCAGCGTACATTTTAACCTTAATTTCTGGAAAGCACAGTTCGTAGAATAATATTAAAGAAGTATTTTAAATTAATCATCAAGGCTCGAGACTTCATAAATTTCAGAAAATGTTAAACTATTCATGTATTCTTTAAACTTCTTTAAGTTTTCATCGCAGTAATCTCTTTTTTTCACGTACCAAGAACGTCTTACACTTTTAATTTTGCAATCAAACGATAATGTTTGAGCAGTATCGTGGTCCGATAGGCCTAACTTATGGGACCTGAGCTTTAGCTTTGGGAATATTGCTTATAATGTGGTCAATGCAATTATTTTTACGAGTTGGTACGTTGATATGATTATACACGATATAATTGTCAAGCAGGCCCAAATATTCTTTAATAATATTGTTACTGGCCAAAGTGTTTATATTCATGTCACCGCAAAAAAAAATCTTTTTGTTGCGCTTTGATAGTAAAAATCTGAGGTCATTTAAAGAGTGCAAGAATTTATTGACCTTTGCGTTTGGCGTTCTGTATAAACAGACAATAATAATATTGTTATTTGTAATTTTGATGCCACAGCATTCAAATTCTTCTTCGACAGCGTATTTTTTTTTTCCGTGAGAAGAAGGATGCTAATTGAAAGTTGTTAAGAAACAGATTACTTTCAGTACCAGAGCTCAGAAATGTTTCCGAAAACACAGTAAGTACAGTTGGTGAGATGCCCTTTTCACTAACTTCATCAAGTATCAAAATCTCTAGGTCGTACTATTCGTGTTGCCATATGAGCGATAGTGGCACTCCTATTTCTCTCTAGACTTTTTTGCCAGACTATATTTTAGGTTGAGATATATCTCAATCAATTTATTGGATTAAATCTCTGTACTGTCTGTAACCTATACATTGTCTACGAATATAATTTGCATTTTGAAAATAATTTCTCGTACGTAAATTGTAAAATATCTTGGAATATTTTATAAATATCTCACTTTAGAAAAATTATACGCACAGAGTTAATGCATTAGCAGAATCGCGAAACACCCTATTGAAGTTCATACGACGTCTCCTATCTTAGAGGATTTCACTTGAAATTACCGGCGTGGTCGTGCCGATGGTTTTTACTGGATTTTTGATCGCTTTATTGCACTCGGCCTATAGAATTACACTGAAATAATATAAAAAGACGTCCTAGATTAAAAACATGTTAACGATTCAGGTTTGAATAATACAATACAAGCAAAAATTCATTTTAAGAATAGTAAATTTAGAATCGGTACGTTACAGTTAGCTAGCTGTCTTCGGCCGACACTATGAAGTGGAGCTAAAAATAAATTCCTATGAAGAATCATCTCGTTCGAGATCGGTTAGTAATAAAGATACTTACAGCAATCGAATACCCAAATAGGCATAATATGGGTGTAGACACCAAATAAAATAACCAATCATGTTGATTTATCCCGAAAAAGGATAAAAAATATTGTCAAATAAAGAAAAAAAGTAAAGCAGGGGCGGGGCTTAAATAATCACAACGTTATAAGTGTCCAAAGTTTTAAGAGGGGGCATATTCTGTCCCTTTTCCGCAAAACGCACCTTCATATGAAACAAATGTCGTTTACCTACTATGATGCTCGCAGATCGTGACGGCACGATCTGCGAACGTTTTCTCTCTCTCACAAACAATATCAAAACGGTTGTAGCTTCGTAATTCTTTGAGATATCTGAATGGGATTTTTGTCACGAAGCATATTCTTTTGCCTTCTTTCTTACATACATACATTCACGCCATTATTCCCAAAAGGGGTAGGTAGAGCACATGAAATTATGTTCTAGCGCCAGTTTTAGCATGAATGTAGGTATATAAGATCGACCAAATGTGATATTGCAGTGATAGGTTGCTTACCCCATCGCCCACAACATAATTCAACCCTGCTCCCTTAGTCGAATTTTACGACACCCACGGGAAGAAAGGGGGTGGTGAAATTCTAACCCGACACCACACGGGCCTTCTTTCTTTTGGAGTAATAATACATTTTAAGTCTACACCCGCATTGTCCTTCAATTAATGTTTTATCAAATGCGTGATCATAGTAGTTACAATTTGTGGCACAGCATCACGGCGCTCAGCCACGAAAATTAAAGTTTGATTTCTTGGTGTTTTATTCATTTATTTCATTGCATGTTTGAGAAAAGCACTATACATACCTCGGCGTGAAAAGGGTTGCCAGCCTCATAACTTTCTATATGTACTCGGCCGGCAACCCCTTACTTCCCGGCCTCTATATTAATGTACTTACTATTAAATGATAGTTTATACTGTGGCCTTCTTTAATCTACACCAATCGCATACGTCACTTATCTTGGATTAAAAACTCGGTCACAACGGAGACGTTCCGATGCGAGAACAACGCGAGAAGATTAGTTTTCTTGCGTTTATCGTACAAAATCTTTATTGCACTCGTGAACACGGGATAAGTGGCTTAATTGAACCAGGCCGTGATGAACCATGAAGTATCCTTGCATATTACCAGGATGTCCTTTGGCGGTAAGACCACGATTACGTTACAAAATATACGAATTAATTACGCTTTTTTTTCGAAAGTAATAAGTATCGGCCTGTATCAAAAACCGGTAAAAAACGTTTAATGTTTGTTTGAAGATACTAATTTACATTTTACCAAAATCTATTATGGGAAGAGTATAGTATTATCTTAATCAGTCATAAAATAAGTAAAGTGGGAACCTTATGGTTCATTCCAGATACCATTGGACACATCATACATACATTTTACAGATAGCTAGTGCTCCTCCCAAGTAACACAAAAGTGCATTATAATCAGAGCTCGGATAGGGTGAGCTGTTTTGAGAGTTTGCATTACATGGACATACCTGTCAATGGTATTTGTCCAAAGTGTAATTTAATTAGGTACCTTACTTTGTTGAATTATATCTTTACTTAAGTCGATATCAAACGTAAGAAGAAATACGTTGAAAATAGTAAATATAGAAAAACTGATAGTTCTTTTACACAGAAACTTTATAATAAATTAAAAATCGTAGAGAGTACTCTTTTTGCAATGCATTATCATTATAGTTTAATCATAATCAATTAAAGTTTCGTTTTGTTTTAATATTTATTTTCAGGGTGTATCCATATTAATATTAACGCATGACATTAATGACATAAGAATAGCTCACCCTGTCCGAGCTCTGATTATAATGTTATCACTCAGTAAGACTTGGTGATGACATTTTAAGACACTCAGACTGTGTGAAATACCTGGGCTTTCGCCTGGATAGACGCCTCGCATGGAAACATAAAAATAAAAGAGAGACGCAGTCAACCACCAGTTTCGTAATATGTACTGGCTTATGGGAAGAAACTCTGTACTGTCCATAGATAATAAGTTTCTTAGCTATAACTCGGTATTAAAACCAGTTTGGTCCTACGGAATCCAGCTATGGGGTGTTGCGAGTAAAAGTAATATTAAAGTAAGAGAGAAAGAGTAAAAGCAACGAGTACAAGAGTTGCATTCTGAGGACAACAGTCCACGCTCCTTGGTTAACAAGAAATGATGAAGTCCATGAATATCTCAAAGTGCCGACAGTTACATCTGAAATCGAGCGGTATAAGAAACGATACAAAGAGCGTCGATCGTTACACCAAAATCCACTCGTAGCAGATTTGTTGGACCCGTCGGCGGTGGTCTAGCGACTTAAAAGGGACTACCTTATGTGATTGGTAGAGGTGGCGCTGGCCACCCCACCAGAACAATCCATTCTTCTCACAGCAAATTTGCTTATGGCCTAACGACCGATTTCAAATAACCAAGAAAAAAAATACATTTTATGTTATCACTCAAGTTCACATGAGAAGTTTCAGCATTTATGAAAACTTATTAGAGTTAAATCTAAATGCACTAGCTGCATAGTAGAACATCAGATGCTAAAATCTGCCATTTTGTTACCAGCATTAGTATTGTGGATAAACCTATTATTTAGCTTAAGCTCTAAGAAAGCATTTTTATGGAGACAAATTATGCTAATTGTTAAATAACGGTCACGCGTGTACCACTCAATGACTAGCATTTTAAGGGTGAACATATGAACTAATATAATAATAAATAAATAAATATTAGGGGACAATCTCACACAAATCGACCTAGTCCCATAGTAAGCTCAATTAGGCTTGCGTTACGGGTACTAGACGACGATATATTTAATAGATAGAAATACTTAAATACATAGAAAACATCCATGACTCAGAAACAAATATTCATGCTCATCACACAAATATTTGCCCTTACCGGGATTCGAACCCAGGACCTTCAGCTTCGTAGGCAGCGTCACTACCCACTAGACTAACCGGTCGTCAAATACAACATCAGGAGTTATTAAATGAACTCTAGTAGTGCTATTTTAACGGTTCATGCTGCATTAGTTGAACCCTCGCGCTGTTAGTCAGCTGTTATCATTACACTTTTATATCGGCATTAATTTAGTCCACTCGAACACCACAGGTAAACCTCAATGCACATGAATAACAGCAAACTGCTGCAAATTGATTCACATGCACACCCTGATTCCTCTTAACACCGAACTATCGCTTAAGAGTCCGCAGTAAGCTCGATTCTCCATACAGACGTAGTTACGATCTCATTTTAAAACTGCGTGTTGGATTGTAACGAAACTTTGCATGTACATTGACATGAGGTATAGGTATCCAGGTCTGTAATTAGTTTATGTAGCTTCAGATACCATAGTAAAAAAAACAGCTAATTTAAGTTTTTCATACAAAACTTGTTTTTGATGTATTTAGTTTGTTTTATAAACTGGAGCCATATAAACTGATTACAGACATAGATATAGCTCATGTCATTGTATATGCAAAGTTTCGTCACAATCCAATACGCGGTTTTAAAATGAGAACGAAACTCCGTTTGTATGGGAAGGTGAAATTCAGCCGAGCTTACTGCGGACTCTTAATTCATACACTGAATTCAGCTCAATGCTGAATTATGAACCACGAGGGAACGGTTGTACACCTTGCAGCATTTATTTGGCACCTATGCGGTTCAAATTGCTCGTCCACCATTTTGTTCTAATTTGTTTAGTGTTCATTGTGCTATTTAAATTAGGTATAAATAAATATTAAGGAATTATATTAAAAGAAGCTAAGATTTACATACTAGAGCATAAACAGTTTTTAACCAAACTATATATGTCAAAAATACGCTAATTCTCTTGAAAATAATACACACACAAAGTACTCATTATAAATGTTCAATTAAAAATTCCCCAAAAGAGTTCAAAGAAATAAGTAATGAAAAATCAAATTTTGACTCGCCCAAGAGTTGTTTGAAATATTAGCCACCACTCTTTTATTTTAGCTTTGTCTTTAAATAAACACTCCAAAAAATTCTACCGCTGTAATTTTTTAACGTGTGTGAAATGAAACGGAGACGGTAACGTTATATACATTCACACTTCAACTGTTATAAAAGCGTGGCCATGTGTCGTTTGCGCTGCATACCAGGTAGCATACGTCATCTTAATCTATCAATGTTCAGCTCTTGGGGTGACTGTTACCTTTAACAATGTTTAATTTGTGCCCAAATCTTAGTTATTTCAGCTTTAGAGGCGCCTCTAACGCTCTTATTAAGCGGGCTTGTACAGCTTAGGATTCTATTGTGGACAGTTATTCAGATAATACGAGTATACAGCGCTTCTGTCTTACTTGGGCTGGGTTCAAATCACAGTGAGGCCATTATTTTTGTGATGTGTACGAGGAATTGTTTTTGAGTCTTGAATATTTTTTTATGTATGTATTTGGTAGGTATATATTTGGAATTAACTGCGCTGAATGCGGGTGGCGCAGGACCGGCACTCTTTCGGGAGGCCTACGTCCAGCAGTGGACGTTGAATATTTTTTTATGTATGTATTTGGTAGGTATATATTTGGAATTAACTGCGCTGAATGCGAGTAGCGCAGGACCGATCACTTCGGCACTCTTTGGGGGAGGCCTAGGTCCAGCAGAGGACGTCTTTCGGCTGATAATCATATCAGATGATGATGATATTTATAAACTGATATATTTATTGTCGGCTAGTACGGTATAACAGACTCTACTACTAGTCCCTCAGTATGCTCGATAACAGTAGGTACATCTAGATGTTTGATTTTGTGAAAAAATGCCTTTTATACGAACTTACATTTTAAGGACTGAAAGTATAAGGCCTAATTACCACAATGCGGAGCGATGTCTAAAGTAAAAATAAAACTTTTGATACAAATTAATTCAACACGCAATGTACTTACAGGTAACAAGTTCACTTCTCACATCACTGACATGTGATTGTCTCTCAGAAATATCAAATAAATGTTATGTATGCGGCATCACATTGCTTCTCGAGAAAACATTAAAAAATAATTACGCTCTAATCAAGGTTTTTTTAATATTAATCTGATAAATCTGCTAACAACTCTTAAAACTATCATTAACTCGTTGAAATTTCATGCTGTATACTCGTATATTCGAAATATAAAATATTGTGATTAGGGAACGTGGTAGAGTGAAAGATAGATTACTGCGATAGGCTTAGTTGTTCATTTCATCAAAAAAGAAGAAACGCCTGTGTTTGCAAATACTGGTTGTATAAACACATTCAACTCAACGCTCCAGTTGTACACAATGAAAAAGATTCAAGCCCAGCATATAGCGGTGGAGTCTGGCGACTGTTGCGCCGAGCTTGATTGATGAGACAGAAATTAAAATAACATGAATTGAAAAAGAACAAGTTAAAATAAATTGAATAGATTCTGCCTTAGTTCTAATTTCACTAAACTTATCGTCATACCTGTAGGTAATACAAACTACGTAATCGGACGTGTACCGTATCTAAGCCCGTTATCGAAGTATTTACGATAAGAGTTACTCATACCTCACGGCGTAATAGGTGTAAGTTAAAATATAACCATACTGGATAAATTATGCCTAATATTGATATTATCGTGATTCAAAGACTATTCGATGACCGTGCTCGATTCGAAACTCGACTGCATTTCTTCGTTTATATATGGAAAATTATTTGATATTTCGTCCATTATAATTATTACACTTTAAAGCAAAACAAAAAAGAATGTCTTAGATTTTGTTATTTCGAATAAGGTATACAGATTTAATAATTGAAATATTGCTTTTAAATCAATGCTTACTTTATTACTTTATTCGTTATTTTAGTGTTCAGTCGTAGTCGCATGATTTTAGTGGGGTAGTTATTAAGCCAAGGATGTCTAATTGCAGTCATTCTAATTTCGAGACATTTATAGAATCCCAGCAAAACTAGACGACATTGGCTAGTAAAAGTTATTTTTCGTGCAGGTACTATTCGCAGCGGGCATAATTATCTACACTAATATTATAAAGAGGAAAGATTTGATTGTTTGTTTGTGTGTTTGTATTGAATAGGCTTCGAAACTTTTTTAATACAGTTGCTCAAAATGTGGTACTTTTTGTAGCTGCAAATTGTGCGTGCGCAATAGTATTTTTCACAATCGTGTTATAATAGAGAGCATTTTAGACGAGTACCGTGTTTAGGCCACGAAGCTTGCTGAGTGGCCTAAGTAAGGTACGAGATTAAAACGCTTGATTATGACACTATTGTGAACAATACTTTTTGTAAGAGTTCATTAAAATTAATAATTAAGGCCATTAATACTTACGAGTAAATAAGAAAACTAAATATCGTAAGTACTATATTGTCTAGTTCTACTAAGGCTCTTTGAATTTTCAGGTAGCAAGGTAAGTTGGCTTCCTCTGCCATATTAAATATTTCTTGAGGAGTTAAAGATGTTTCGACACTGTCACAACTCATTTTCTTAGTTTTTATTTTAACTTTTTAAGGTTAGCTTTGAAACTTATAACTACTATAACTACTACTAATTAAAAACTTTACTTACTATAACTTATACTACTCTTACTACTATAACTTATAACTACTAACTTATAACTTTTATCACATCACACCACCGGCATTCGTAATTTTTTTTTTTTTTTCTTTTTGGCTTTTACGATTGATTAGCCAGTGTCATGTCGATTTGAAAACAAAAACAAAATTATATTCGGAAACGACATATGATAGAACAAGTTGCTATTCCTAGAAAAGAACGGTAAATATTCCCATATTTTTAGTTAGACGAATCACAACTGCGATGTTAGTACCATTTACTACATTTATAACATTGTAACACTGAAATATTAAAGGTAAGTATATACAATATAAACTAAGTTTACTAAATCTTTAACTTATTTAGTTCACAAAATAAGCATAAAGCCACAAGTATTTCTTTATCTTTACAAGTAATTAAATCTAAAACCCGGGTTGGGAATTGAACTTTTAGCCTAATCAGCTCTTTGTATAGAAAAATATTATTATAAAGGGGGCACGCCAGGAAGATATGATTGAGATCACCCTCATCCATCCCACACTCACATATGGAATAGAGGAGGAATCTCGAATATGAATTTTTGCTAAATGAGAAGGGATACTACAATGACCCAATCTCATACGGATAATGGTTGAACAAAATTGTTTTGGGATGTACAATTTTGAAAACCAAGGTTTTCTAGAGATTTGGGGTTGGACCTGAGAGAACAGTCTTCCACGAGATTTACTTGACCTGGCCCAAGAAGAAGACCACGTCCGGAATAGGAACTTTGACGCTAACGGGACTATGTCATGACTATAGTTTTTTGAATGAAATTTTATCACCAGACACCACTGCCTCCTTAGCTATTTGGTCTACTGTTTCATTACCAGTCACCCCTGAATGTCCTGGGATCCAGATAAGTGCGACTTCGTATCCTTTACTCTTACAGGCTATAAGTTTATCCTTAATTTCATATATAATTGGGTTTTGAAATTTAGCGGTAAAAGGGTTAGTTAGTAAAGCTTGTAAACAGCTACGAGAGTCGGAAAAAATTATTGATTTCTCTAAATTGTATTGTAATATATATTTTACGCTTTCCAATATACCAATGCATTCGCCAGTAAAAACAGAGCTCTCAGGACGATATTTCACTTTACGTGATGTATTGTATTGTGAGTGAAAAACGCCCACTCCCACACACCCGACCTCAGAAAATTTTGACGCATCGCAATAAATTGTGTGCCAATCGTGCCAATCGCGTGTCAGGATCTGGCGGAGGTATTCATCTGCGTGTGGATCATCGTGACAGATGTCGAAATCTATAATCACACGGGGCTGGTAACAAATGGTTTCGTAGTTGAATTCAAAGAGAGGGAGTCTTCGGGAATGACATACTGGGTCTTTGATAGATTGGAATTTCACTAAACTGTTGACAATACACGGAGGGCCCTTGCTACTCGACCAGGAAGTATCTTTTAAAATTTTAAATCGTACGCACGATGAAAAATTGGATGGTGGGACAGTTGGAGCGAGCGGAAAAAATAACTATCAGCCAAAAACTGTCTACGCAATTGTAGTGGAGGGTCCGCACATTCAACTTATAGGGCATTAATTGGGCTAGATCGCATTGCACCTGTGATTATTCTCATAGCCTTTGATTGTATGAGGTCTAGTTTTTTGAACCCCGTCCTATTCCCTGGCTCCAGAAGGGAAGTCCCGTAATCCAGTACACTCCTAATCGTGGCATTGTATAACAACCTAAGAGAGGTTGGGTGGGCGCCCCACCAAACCCCTGCAAGGCACCTGAGGGTGTTGAGGCCGCGTTCACATTTTTTTAAAAGATATTCAAAGTGAGGGGTTCCATTTAATTTAGTGTCTAAAATTACCCCTAGAAATTTATATGAGGAGCTAATGGGGATATCCGAGTTATTAATAGTAATGGAAATGGAAGGTAACACTCTCTTACGTGAGAATACAACAGCACAGCTCTTATTAGGTGACAGGGATAACCCGTTATTTTGGAGCCAGCTATTTAGTGACTCCAAGGAATTATTTATTATCCCGCACGCAGTTACGATATTTTTATTTTGGCAGTAAATTAGTAGGTCATCAGCGTATTGTAAAATTTGACACCCATTAATTGACCTCTCCAAATCGTAGGTGTAAAGGTTATACAACAGAGGGCTTAGGACGGACCCTTGAGGTAAGCCACGCCAGACAGTTCTCGATGGATTTATATTAGGGTCCCTTCCGCAAAATGTGACCTGCCGCTCTGAAAGGAGATTGCCGACAAGTGTGGCCAACCTCACCGGTATTCTCAGCTCGCGGATTTTTTCCCTGAGGAATAGGGAGCTGGACGTTGTCATTATGCAGCCTCAACATCCAGAAAAGCAGCCAACACTGATGTGGAATTAGAGAACGCGAGTCTTACATCGGATGTGAAAATGCCTAAACTGTCCATAGTGCTTTTTCCCTTTCTAAATCCGAATTGCGAATTCCCAAGTATCTCATGACTTTCTATAAACCACTCCAACCGGTTTTTAATGAGGTGTTCGAGGATCTTCATCAAAACAGAGGAAAGAGCTATGGGACGGTAAGATCGAAGGTTATTTGGATCTTTCGAAGGTTTTAAAATTGGCATAATCAGTTGGGCTTTCCATGAAGCCGGGGGGTGGCCAGAGAGAAGTATGCAGTTTAATAAGTCCAGAAAATATTTAAGGAAGGGTTCACTCGCCTTAAATATGAAAGAATATGTAATTCCATCATATCCCGGGGCAGAGTCCTTAACTGATCCCAGTACATTCCTAAGCTCCGTGAATGTGAATAGTTGATCTAGAGGATCCGTTGAATTATTATTAAGTAGGCCTACAGGGGAGTCAAGTACATTCGGGACATACGAGGGAGCTATAATATCTAGAAAGGACTCAGCCCAGAGAAGTGACATTGGGAAATGGGAGCTGCGGGGCTTATACGACCTTCTGAATCTACGTATGTTATTCCATACTATTGTATCTGGAGTGGACGTACTCAATGAGGTGCAAAAAGATTTCCAACCTTCTGATTTTTTATTATTAAGTACAGATTTAGTTTCACCCATAACGTTAATCAATGTATCAAAATTTTCGTTAGACATATTTGATGCGTACAATCGTTCAGCATTCTTTCTTTCTTTTACAGCTTTAGTGCAGTCTTTATCCCACCACGGAGGAGAAGGTAACTTCCCTAATACTGCATTCTTAAGAGGGAATACCTTATCAGCAGCTGATTTTATAGCTGATATCAATTCATTCGAACAATTTTCAATAGACTTCGAAATGATTGGGGGTAAATATTTAATCTCTGAGTTAAGGCATTTCTTATAACTATCCCAATCCGCACCATTGATATTATAGGCTAGGAGGGGCTGGACAATAGCTGACCCTATTTGAGGAGTAGATGCTAATGGAAAGCTGAGGAGAATGGGAAAATGGTCTCGCCCAGGTGATACGGGAGGCGAGAATAGGAGATGAAAAAGATAAATCCACTGCACTGGCCGCTTGTTCTGGTGAGGTGCGTAAGGTTGGTGAACCTGTATTCAATAGTAGTTTATGCAACTGATACATAATCAGAGTCTTTAAAATACGAGTGTGGTTTTATGAAACGAGCATCAGCGAGTGTCATAATAGGATCACACGAGTGTTTTAAGGCTAAATTATGTACAGTTGCATACACTACTTTATCTACACACATATCATAAGTACTCTAAGATGGGTTCAGAAGCCGTAGGAAAATGACCCGCATTGCTACTATAGTGCTACCTGTAAAATATCTTTGTTGCAATCGTGGTTGCATTTACGATATCCGGCGGAGTGTGCATATCGTTTTCGGAGTCACTACTACTCATATTTTCAACTAAAATGTGAATTACAAACAACTTTTCACAATTTTACTTTCGTAACAGCAAAAACCAACAAAGAAATGACAACAGTAATGGCGGCAATTCGATCCTACGTGAAGACGAATGTTTTTTTAAATCATAGACAAACGAATGAAGTCCCTATTCTCATGTCACTCTTGATCAAATGTCGTGCGGTTTATATTAAAAAAACATACTGAATTGACGTTTCGCATCGATAACTGTTTTAATATCTATGGATACTAGAATAGAGACCCATTTGAGTTTTGATAGCTGTTCCAAATTTAAACTCATAACCTTACAAAAATCTGTCTTGTAATAACATTACAGTACAGATTTTACCTACTACCACAGACAAGAAAGTTCTCATAGTAAAATTGGTTGTAATAATGCTGATCATTTCCTACGGTTTCTGAACGCATTTTAGAGCACTAATGATATGTGCGTAGATAAAATACATAAATTTGCCGAGTGTACAATTTCCAAGAGTTGCTCGCCTAGGGTGTCAATTTTATGACATCCCCATAAATGATGATGGACGTTAAAGTCACCCAAAATAATAATAGGCCGAGGGAGATCTACTACTAAAACTTTTAGTTCTTGAAGTATTGCGGTGCTAGGATTAGGTATATATAACGAAACGAAGGTAATTCCTTCCACACGAGCGCAAACTGAATGAAAGCTGTTAATATGTTGAGGAATGGGCAATGGAGTGAAAGGTACGTGGTCTCTAATAAACAGAGCGCATCCGGCTCGTCCATCAGCTCTGTAGTCCATTATAGAGACATATCTGGGTAGATTAAAGTTGGAGCCGGTTTTTAGCCATGTTTCAGATATGGCTAAAACTGATGGGTTATAATTATTAATTAAGAATATTAAGTCACTTTTTTTATTTGAGATACTACGGCAATTCCACTGTAGAATTGTCTGGTCCATTATTGAAAGAGAAAAGAAGAGATGAAATAAACGGGGCAGCGTGGGATAACAGGGATAGGTCAGCCAGGGGGCTGCCAGGTGAGAAAGCTTTTACAACAGAAATCATTTTGATTAGTTCCCTAATAATATGTTCATTTGATTGGCGCGAGGGATTTTCTTGATGAACAGGTCTAGACTGGATTGTAGGATCTCTAGTAAGATCCTCATGGGCTTGTCTATCATACCCTTTAGCTAGAGGGGCATGTGATCGGGGTCTAAGAGGTATTGTTTTCTTATGCCAAGTTTGTGTCTGATGGGCCGACTGGGAAGGGGTTGCAGCTATGTTAGCATATGATTTTTGAGAAGGCTTTGGATGTAAATTTGAAGCCTCCATATAGGAAAGTCTGGACATCCCTTGCTATTGGCAGTGTGTCCAGACCCCACTCCTTGAGGGCAGTTGCAACAATTTGCATCGGAGGGATCAATGTCGCAAGAGTCCCCCGTGTGGGATCCTCCGCAACGAAAACAGCGGGGTAGGGATCTGCATTTTTCTTTCGTATGGCCAAATCGGCAACACCGGAAACATTGTATAGTGGGATATTGGTACCGTCCCACGGGCAGGGAATTGAGGCACACAAAAACCCTTGTGGGCAGAAACTGTCCGTCAAAAGTAACCACCACCGACTCCGACGGAAGCCAGGCCAGGTTTGTTCTTTTTAAAGTTTAGGCGACGAACCTTTGCCGGCTTCGCACCTCCTGAGTTAAGCGGGATTTGGATATTTTCTATAACCTCCTCAGGTGTCCATTCAACTGGCACTCCACGTACCAGACCTAGTCTAGTGACATTAAAGGACGGGATAAATGTCTTGTAATTATTGTGTGGTAGAGTGGGAGATTCTAAAAACGTATTGGCGTCTTCCGCTGAATGGAAGCTAACTGCTACTCTATTACGTCCTAAACTTTTTATGCTTCCGTCCACTACATTTGGGAATTCTCGTCCTTTTTTCTGTAAGAATTGTCCGAAAGAGACGGGATGTAGAATGATTCCTGAATTCGGGGTCGCTTCTACTCTCTGATCATGGACCACAAAAGGCCCTGAATCGTTGCGGTTGTAACTATTCCGCCCAATGGGTGTAAAAGGAGACTCAGGGGTCTGAGTTTGTGACTGGGTTGCGTGAGGCGCGTCGGTAACCAGGTGGGCCGGCGGCGATGGTGTTGTAACATTTTGAGCCACAGATAGTTGGGCGGCAGAGAGCGGTGTGTCATTCATATCATCCTGCGTTATTTTATCATCATTAGATACCTCCCTACGAAATGACGCCTCCGGGGTCCTTGAACGGGACCGATCGGCGTTTCTAGTTTGGTTAAGGTCTCGTTCACGAGCCCTCCTATTTTTTTTTTATTTTTTTTACCCCCCATTGTGAAGGTGGGAACTTCTGCCTGCGTATTTTCAAACTCCTCGTACTGGACCAAGCTTACATTTTTAAATACTGGGTAAAAGTTCCCATCCCCGGAGTCATCCAAGCCAGCATCCTCTTCCATGAGGACGCTGGCATAGATCTACCCTCTTAAAACTAAAAACACTATTATCAACTTCTATATACACAATCACAAACAAAAACACTTACCAATCCTCCCCACAAACAAGTAATAAGAAATAGCAACTGTTTTTGGAAATCAAACCCTTCTAAAAACACGAAAAACCAAAATCACTAAAGAAAGTCAACCGAACGCGATCGACACTCTAACGCCAATCGGCATTCGTAATGTTGCAGTACAGCACGTCTAGCACACGACGGCCGCGACATACTCTCAATTTTTATCGCACTATACCTCTTGTTCTAAGTGGTCTAATAAGTGAGAGACGGATAGTGCGAGAAAAATCGAGAGAGCTCGCGCGCCGTCGCGTGCTAGCCGTGCTGTGCTGTGATTGTCAAAATACTAGCCAATCACAGAGCGTAGTTTTTTTTTTTTAATTATGGCCTGGATACAGCAGCAAGTTTAAGTAGATTTTTGACAGATGACGCGACTCTGCTACGTGCCGAAACGCCATAGATTGGCAATTTTGTATCGGATCGAGTCTCCTTAAACAAGGCCACATATTATTGAAATACGAAGTTCTATTTTCAATTTTTTTTCGGTTGTCTAGAGCGTATCGAAAAAGTTATTTCGGTTGTTTCGGAAGTAACATAGACTATTCAACAATGAAAAGAGTGACGTTGCAGTATTGTCTATGAAATATAATAAATTAATATATTTTAATCGACGAGTACAAAAAGTTGTATTTTGCGCACTAGTGCTTTTTACTTTTCCATTTATTTTAATTTATTATTGTTCCCAGCCCACCAAAAAGTTGTTTTTTTGAAGTGAAAACTTCTTTAGCGGCGCTTAGCACTTTTTGGGATAGGGAAAAAATGTTAAACACGCGACAGAGTTTTGTGACGTCAGATGTGAAGGAGGTCAATTTTGCTGCTAGGATTTGATAAATAAAATAAAAAATAAAAATAAAAATAAAATGCATTTATTTCAGACCAATGTTGTCCATATTTTGTTAGTTAGGTAAAATAAACACTAATACTAAGGTTAACTTAAATAATATTCTTATATGCTAAGCTTAAATGCAGAGAGGACCAGTGCCGTGTCAGGCCACTGTCCCATCTGTCGGCCACAACGGTCAGGAGACTGTGGCGGTTGTCGCGCACTCTGCGGAGCGTCGCGGCGCAGCGTTTGCGCAGCGTCGCGTGGAAACCGTCCACGTGCGCGTCCGCGAACATGCCCGACGCACTGCAGTAGCGCGGCAGCCGCAACAGTACCCTAAACGCATCATTGTACTGTACGCGCATGGCGTTAATAGCCCGCTGCGTGTACCTAGTCCACAAGCTGCAGGTGTACAGCGATGTACAGAACGCACGAAATAATGTTATTTTAACTTGCGCTGTACACCGGCTGAACCTGCGAGCTATCATATTGGCCCTGATGGCTAAGGCTCTCCTCTCCCTCTCAATATCAGCATCATCACGAAAATCGTCAGTTAACAAGTGCCCGAGGTATTTAAATGAGTAAACCCTTTCCAGCAGCTTGCCATTCAAACGAATGGGTGGGATGTGTGATGGGCACTTGCTTCCCGCTTTGAAAACCATGTACTCGCTCTTGTGTACATTATATTTAAGGTTGTGCGTCCGGGCATATGACTCACACTTTTCAATGAGCAATCTCAGACCACCAACCGACGGGCTCAGCAGTACCATGTCGTCAGCATAGCTTATGTTATTAAAACAAACTCGATCTATGTGACATCCCACACGCGCACTGCTGAGCTCGCCGATCAGGGCATCGATATACAAATTGAAAAGTTTTGGTGAGGTAAGTCCCCCCTGCCTCACCCCGCACTCCAGGCCGTACTCATCCGACAACACACTACCCCATCGAACACAATTTCTCTGGCCCGCATACCAACACCTGAATATGCGCGTGAGCTCCTTAGGAAAGTGCACTTCTTCAAGCTTATTCCAAAGTAGATCGTAGTTAACAAGATCGAAGGCTTTGGAAAGATCTAGAAAACACGCATATACAGGTGTTCGCCTTCGAGTGTAGCCTGCTTAAGACAAATGATGGCACTTTCAGTAGATAAACCGGTTCGAAAGCCGAACTGTGCATCATGTAATTTTATACATTTGTCCAATTGCACATTAAGCAAGCCGTCGAGCACTCTGGCTACAATTGTCGCCAAAGAGATGGGCCTATAGTTATCCTTGTTTGATATGTCACCCGTTTTATTTTTAACAATAGGCACAACAATGGTTTTGGTCAAATCAGATGGCAAATACGAGTGTGTGTACGAGAAATATGTTGATTGATTGAGTATTACCAATGAAAGGATATGAGTATTACTCGAGACCGCCGGTTGAAAGAGTATTAAGCGAGACCGCGGCGCGGGATGTATGGCCGCTTGCTTTTTACACCAATAAATTAACATTTGTTTGGAAATAAATCAAATAATTTTAAAAATATCAATAGATTTTTCAAGTTTAAATGAAAATTATTTACCATGAGACATTAAATCGCTTCCCAATATAGTTGTTGATTTGACTCTTACAAGGCTAATTTAAGCTACCAAAAACGCCTCAGTAAACAGGCGTTTTTACTAACTGCAAGCATGAAGTTTATTTGAACATAAGCGTTTTTGCTTTTATGTTTCTAAAGTATTCCAATACCTACGAGTATATTAATTACGCAAATATATACAAAAAGGTATTAATTATTATTTATTTTGTTAATATCTTATTTAGTGCTTATTAAGTTTTGCAAAATAACTTTCTTCGGATTGGCTGAATAGAGAAATGATTGCCTCTTGTTAGTAAAAGCGAGCCAATTTAAAAACAGATGTCCCGCCTTTTCCATAAAGTTTTCACTTTGAACTTGGTAGTTTTCAAGATCGAGGCTGTTTTATATTAAACTAGGGACCCGCCCGGCTTCGCACGGATACTATATTATACATATAAACCTTCCTCTTGAATCACTCTATCTATTAAAAAAAACCGCATCAAAACCCGTTGCGTAGTTTTAAAGACCTAAGCATACATAGGGACAGACAGTGCGGGAAGCGGCTTTGTTTTATACTATGTAGTGGTTGTAGAATGAGTGAATTACAAGAATTGGAAATGGATTTAACTCCACCAGACATACGCGCGAAAGCTACAATTGCAAGTAACAGCATTTTGCCGGAAAAATCCAAGGAAAAATATATTGCCGTGTATGGAGCATAAAGCTAATTCGTTCTCAGAAAACGTACTTATGGCCTTTTTTCATGAACTTCCTAAGAAATATCAGGCGTCTACCTTGTGGTCAAAGTATTCGATGCTAAAAGCAATGGTGAAGACAAAAAACGACGTCGATATTAAGAATTATACAAAATTGACTGCATTTTTAAAGAGTAGTCATCAGAGTAAAAAATCGAAAGTTTTAACAGCTGACAACGGTGAACGATTTATTAAGAGTCCGTTCTTTCTTTCTTTTTTCTTTCTTCCTTCACTGCTCAAGCAATCGGCATTAAGGGGCTCCCGTCAAAAATCAACGAAATTTAGTAGTTTTCATTTCGACACTCGTCCTCGGTTTATTGAAGCTAGCTTTCCAAGTGCAGATATGGGAAAGTTTGATTCCTGTTTAACATTTTTGATATTGAATAACTTGAAAAATGTTAATACAGAATTAATTATCCATTTTTAAAGAAAGCTCTGTAAAAATACAAAACCCGACACTTCATCCTCATTATAACTTTTATACACCCGAAACTCATACCTACTCATACATACTGAACTTACCTATAATTTTGATATGCGTTTTTATAACCTTACTAATTAAAACAAAAGTTATGGCCAGAAAACCAGTTTTTTGGCCTAAAATTGTTCAACTTTGATGCCAAATATCTCAAAGACAATGAACTTTAAAGTAAATATGGGATACTAAATTGCTTAAAGCCGTTGTTGTTAATATAATAAGCTACAAAAAACATTACAAAACTAAGGGATTCAGATCGAAGGTCATTGGCGTATGGGAGGCCCTTAATAAATTTGGGAATATGCCCAAAGATATCGCCAGATTTTTAAATTTGCCAGATGCTGAGCTATATACTGGTCATACTTTTAGAAGAACCTCTGCCACGTTACTCGCTGATTTTGGCGCAGATATCACAACATTGAAAAGGCATGGCGGTTGGAGATCGAGTAACGTCGCAGAAGGATACATGGAAAACTCCGTTGACAACAAACTAAAAATAGGGAAACAAATAGCCCAGTCGATCCATAGGTATAAGGCCAGCCACGGAAGACTTTCAGACGAAGCAACATCTATCCAAAACTAACTTTGATATTGAACCTCAACCAGGTCCCTCCCATACTTACGACAATTTTGAAACTGAGCCAGGCCCCTCTAACTCTGTGACGCAGCTTAGTAGGCAAGATTCGGAGCCAGAATCGACTCAAATATCCGAAACCAATAACACTATAAATCAAACCCTAAACTTATCCGAAAAAAGGTTTAATGTTACTCTTAATAACTGTTCTAATTGTACTGTAAATTATTACCTGACAAAGTATTAATAAAGTATTAATTTTGTTCTATGTTTTTGTCTTTTTCTCGCAAATGTATAAAACACGTCGTTTGATACACGCGCGGAAATGTCAATTTCACTCGTCCCGAGTCTTGCCACTCGCCTAACGGCTTGTGGCAAGATATCTCGGCAATCGTATGCCGATGACATATTTTCCGCACTTGTATCAAAATGTACTATTACCATTAGAAGCCGACATTATCCCTGATGAACATAAGCTACTTTTTCCCGCGGGAAAATGCTTCATTCCTACGGGAAAACGGGTAATCCGTGCGAAGCCAGGCTGCTTGTTCTATATATTTTTAGATTTTTACAAAAAAAGGATATGTAATTCAGGTGGTAGAATGAAAAACAAAGAAAAATATTTCGATACCCATATATTGTGAATTTCCTACTTTTGTTGTTGGAAAAAACGTTTATCAATATAAAATGATTACTAAATCAGACATATCCGTTTTGCGGTTACGATTGGCTGGCGCTAATCTCCGTGATAAGGCTACCACATGCGTGCCAGTACTTCGTTGAAATTTACGCCAGGATAATAACACACAACTGGGCCATAACAATTGGCCAGGATCTCTGGTGACACGACGGGCAATAGACGTCTGATCATATTAATCAACTTCATTAGACAAGTGCTGCGGAAGCGTGGGAAAATGGTTTGTTTTTTTAAATATTTAAGATAATTATGTTGCTATATTTTTAGCGTATGTTTATCCATTTATAATGCATAAGCTTAAAGTTTATTCTTCTTGTTTTGAATATAATGATCGAGCTTTTTCATGTTGTCTAAAGTAAGGTGTTATAATCAGGATGGTCGAATTGTTGTACGTAAAAAAGTTAAGATTAAAACTGTTGGTGCAACCTTATAGATATCAGATTATCTCAAATGAATTAAGTTACAATATTTGTATTTACATAATTTCATCACGACAACATACTATTTTAGATTTCATTTTTTTTAATATATATTTGTTCGTCATGATGATGATTTTATGGTCATTGATTGCCCGTTTCCCGCTGTTATTCAAAACAGTTAAAAGAAATTAGTTAACTTAAAATACAAGGTTCGGCACCCTCCATATTGGAATACTATACAGCGTGTCTCTGACTTAGGGGCTTTAAATGTAAGGCTAGAATCTACTCACCAAACTAAGCAACTTTTGTTTTACAATTTCTTAAAAAAATGCTATTTGTTAATTTAATTATTTTCATACAAAGTAAATGTGATGTTCAATGTACATCATCCATTAGTTAGTTTTCATACTTGTCAGTGTCATGGATGTCAAATAATGAGGCCGTGTTTGCAATACATTGATGGTACAGTTAAAGTTCAAACGCGAATAAATTATAGAAATAATAGTTATTTTACAAAGTTGCGGAACAAAAGTGGTTCAGTTTCAGGACCGTAATGGACATTTGCATTTAAAGCCCCTAAGTCAGAGACACGCTGTATAGATAACTTGTATATTTTTCGATTGACATTGAAAAATGAGATGATTCTTTATTTGGCCACTAGTGTGAAAAACGCAATTGTTTTATTATTAGATATATGATATACCTATAATAGGGTGGTCCTTAAAGACGGAAAATTTTAAATTTTAATGAGGCACCCTCCTATATTGTTCTGATAATTGAAAAAATAACGTGTTTTTTATTTTTATATTTGGATAAGATTTAGGGGACGCTACCGAATTTTTAAAAATTTTAAGGCTTGCATTTCTTCATACTGTTTTTTTTTTACTTTTTGCTCGTTTTTGAGCTACACTTATAAGAACAATATAAGAGGGTTGCTCAATGAAATTTCAACTTTTTGATTTTTAAGGACCACCGTAATATATAATCTTGAATTAGATGCCAAGGTCCCGGGTTCATTTAGTCTATTACCTACCGGGAACAACGCTAGGAGGATGATGGTATGTAATCTAGAATTACATTGTAAAGGTCAATACTTTCCACTTTGTGTATGGGTAGGGACCAAATTCTTGGCCAGCTTAACTCACTCAATAAAATTTTCTATCAATGTTTTCCGTTGAGACACGAAAATTAACCATACAATTCTATGGTTAATTTTTGTGTGACAACGGAACTTTGTTCACTTCTTTAGTTTGTATGGCTGACTACCGAGTAACCAGGCCTATTGGCCAAGAATTTGATCCTCACCCGTTTAGGTTCCGGTCCTGTAGCACAAACATTTAACCTTAGTTTCAACATGGCATTGCGACTTGTAGGTAATTGTTTGCTAGATTTTTTTTTGCAATTTTGGTGTCAATTTATTTTATATATTTTTTAAAATAGTAAATTGCATATACTTGAATTGCAGTTTTGAGGACCAGTATCTGGATTCATAGCATTTATAATAGGTAGTTTAAATTATAAACGTTCTATAGTATATATTTTAGTTGTGTACACAACTATACTTCATTACTGAATCTGTGTGTAGTTACAACGAATTTGTATTAATCAATGTTTTTAGTATTCGATGAAAAAACATGTTTTTTAACATTGGTTGAATACGTTCATATGTTATAATTTTTAATCCACAGTAGCTAAATAAATAAGATCGAATAAAAATGCACTTTAAACGGAGTCCTCCAAAATATCAGTAAGGTATAGTCAATTAGTCAGGCTCACGTTGCGTAGCTCGACGCACAATCTAAGTCGATCCGACTTGCGTCGTGTGACCCATTTTGCTAACATAATATACGTACCGTGTGGACGACGTAAATCACTTATGAGATCGCGCTACGCAACGTACAGGTCGATTCACGATAGCTGGCGCAGAAAATATATGAAACTGTCATTAATTTCATAGACATTACGCACCAGCTCTTGTGAATCGACCTGTACGTCTTTACCGTCAGGTCCCAGCAGCCTGGGCGCGCGAGCTCTATCGATTATCGTATCTCGCAGTACGAGTAGACGTCTCTTTCTAAGTTTTCTAATGAGAGAGAGACGGATAGTGCGAGAAAAATCGAGAGAGCTCGTGCGCCGTCTTGTGATAGACGTGCTAAATTATAGCTGCTCGAAGAGGCCTCGATCGAAAAACACATGACGTGAGACTTGCTACATATTAGTGTACTAGCATGGTCAAACATTCAGGATATGAGTAGTTACAGTATACCTAAATGGCTTGCAAAGTTGAAAATACTAATATGATAGTTATGTTATCCCGTTCATTTAGGGGTTTTTTTTACAATCGTTTCGGTTTGCCAACGACATTGAATCTAACATTGGCGATAAGATTACAATTATCACAGAATTGCCTCAGGCAATGACAAGCTTATTTATATTGCGAGTAGTATTCATAAATATTTTTAGGGTGAGTAAATTTCCGCATTGACAAGTACGTAATGACATCATGATTTCTACGTACTTAAATATAAAGTCAATGGAGCATGGGCAAAGGCCATGATGGGAGTTTCTCTGCGTGATCGCATCAGAAATGAGGCTATCCGCAGCAGAACCAAGGTAACCGATATAGCCCTCCGAATCGCTAAACTTAAGTGGCAGTGGGCAGGGCACATAGCACGTAGAACCGATGGCCGTTGGGGCGGAAAGGTTCTCGAGTGGCGACCACGTACCGGAAGGTGCGGCGTAGGTAGGCCCCCCACAAGATGGACTGATGACCTGGTAAAGGTTGCGGGAGTCCGCTGGATGCGGGTGGCGCGCGACCGGTCACTTTGGCATTCTTTGGGGGAGGCTTATGTCCAGCAGTGGAAGTCTTTCGGCTGATATGATGATGATGATAAAATATAAAGTCTAGGTTTAGGCATGGTAAAGCAAGTTGAACACAGATTGTGTATCGCTCAATTACTGCTCGAACTCATTGTCATTTTATTTCTGATTACGTGGAAATTGAACCATTGTTAGCGACTGGCGCTGAAAATCATAACAAGACATGCATCAGCGCTTTAGGCTGACTAATCCGCCATCGAAATTGTATTGAATCATCATCATTTTCAGCCAGCACTTGACTGCTGAGCAACCGCCACTATTTCCTGGCATGTGCTGATCTTTCATATTACAGTTCCTAATTGTTACTAGAAAAATCGCGACGTAACTTTTGAACGAAATATAGAATATAGTAAAGTCTAATAATACATTCAAATACTTTGGTAAAGATTAAAAAATAAGCTCTTACTGGGATCTGATAATCAAACACAACAAATATTTTACTGTTGAGGAAATAGTGTTTCAATAACACAAACTATCATGAAAAGTATATCTTTGATAATAGTTTGTGTTATCGACATAATATGTTTCAAATCTTTCATAGTAAAAGTTCCTAATTGTTACTAGATGTAAATATCGCGACGTAACTTTTGAACGAAATATAGAAAATATTAATAAGCTTAATAGTTTGGCGAGTGTATATTTGTAATTTATCATGTAACTTGTATTTGGAAATAAATAAATTAAATTAAAAAAAGAATATAATAAAGTTTAATAATACATTCAAATACTTAGGTAAAGATTGAAAAATAAGCTCTTAGCCGGATCTGATAATCAAACACAACAAATATTTTACTATTGAGGAAATAGTGTTTCAATAACACAAACTTTATTTGCTGCTCGTTGAAAACCTACATGAGTAGTTATTTAGCTAAACTTAAATTTCATACCAGTATTTATATAATTTATGTTTCTTTATTATTTCAGAGCAAATTATTTGGGTCTAGATCCAGTGATTTTGAAAATGAAGCCCTGGCTGTACACAACGAGTATAGGAGAGAACACGGGGCTCCTCCTCTCATTCTCAATAAAGATATATGTAAAGTAAGTCAAAAATGGGCTGAAGAACTCGCAAAAAAGGATAATATGCAGTACAGCCTTCACGAAGAATATGGAGAGAGCGTATATTGTGGATGGTCTCATGACCCTAATATAAAAATAAGAGCACGTGACTGTATAGAAAAATGGTATAGTGAGATAAACGATTATTCGTTTGGTAGAGAGTCAGAAGTGTTAACATGTGGTCATTTCACCCAGATAGTCTGGAGAAACACAAAAGAGCTGGGAATCGGTAGTGCTAAAAGTAAATCGGGCAAGCTTTACGTAGTAGCGCATTACTTTCCCCCAGGTAATATCAGTAATCAATTCGTTAAAAATGTTTTACCTCCTGGTGCCTTACAGTTTAAACCAAACTTACTTCCATCAAATGGTTCTGCACGAAACTCGAGTGGTGTAGCACCATCGACACCGCCCAATCAAAGGAATGCTAGTAGCAAAAATATAGTAGACATGGCATCAGATTTGGTCACTAAATTTAAAAGTACGTCTGTATCTGGAGATAAGAGTTTTGAAGAAGAGTTTTTGGCCGCTCATAATACATACAGAAAAATACATGGTGTCCCTTCGCTAGAATTGAGTAAAAATCTGGGAAAATATGCCGAAGAATGGGCAAACATTTTAGTTAAAAAAGGGCGAATGGAACATAGAGACCAACATGACTATGGAGAAAATATTTTCTATGCTTGGTCTTCGGATACTAACTTTGCCGTGTCTGGTAAAGATCCAGTAGAGAAATGGTACAATGAAATAAAAGACCATCGTTTCGGCAAAGAACCTACCGACTTGGGATCCGGGCACTTTACACAAGTTATATGGGAAGATAGCAGAGAAGTAGGAGTAGGTATGGCAAGGTCGAAAGATGGACATGTTTATGTTGTGGCAAACTACAACCCGCCTGGCAATATAATGGGCAGCTTTGCAAAAAAGGTGCCCCCACCATTGTAAAAATTCTGTTATTAATGTTATTATCGTGAACCGAAGCATGCATTCCAAACCTAATTTATATCTAGTTATTTTACGTAATCAATTGACGTTATAAATATACATATATACACTTTTAGCGATAAGCACACTATTTATTTTATTTAGAATTTGTAATGGGTTTTTTAATGATAAAATATTACAAAGATCACGCCGTCGTTTTATTTGGGATCGTACGAAACCTCTGATATTATTGACAACCTTCAAGTGATATATATGTACCTAAAAGTTACTAATCGTATTTATGTACACAACGTTGAGCAATATGCCTTTAGAAAAATAACGCTTTTTGAGGCCACCACTCATTTTAAACCGTCCGTCCCATGCTGTGTCACACAACTCTCAGAAACGTACAAAGTGCTCACAAATATCTGAACACGTCTTAATGCCTTGACAATGTGTTCAGATATTTGTGAACATCTTGGCCGCCCCGATATATCTGATGGCGACTGTACCTAGTATGCAAATGAAACGTACGTACCATTAAGATTTATTAAGAGGCCATTTTAGCATTAGGCTCTCAATGAGAAATAGGCACAGTTAACATCTAAAATATCTATGTATATTCGAGGAATAATAAATAAATATTTTCGGGCAATCTTACACAAATCAATCTAGTCACAAACTATGCAAAGCTTGTACTATTTATATTTATTTTTATTTGTGTTATTATTTATATGGGTCTTAGACGATATACATACTTATTTAATACGATATACTTAGATAAATAAATACTTAAATACATAGAAAACTCCATGACTCAGGAACAAATATTCACACAAATAAATATCTTCGGAGAGGTTTCAAAGCCGGGACCTCTAGCTTCGTAGGCAGGGTCACTATCAACTAGGCTAAAGAGGTCGTTAAAATGAAAATCGTCAAAATGTAAAGGTTGGTCACTTTTCGACTATATTTTTATTTTAGGGTTTAAGGTCCAAAAGTGACGAACCTTTTCCCTCCGTGACTGTACATACAAAATAACAAAGTAAAGAAATAAGCGAGCATGACGTTCACATTCACAAATAGTTTAAAAAAGTAGGTCAATAAAAATGTTAGAGGGTCTTAAGAATGCTTGAAATTGGCCTTTAATTGCTCATTTGTGACTTGCCTTCCCTACTAAAGCGATGTAGATAAGGCATGAACTGAATCTTGTCACAAGTGTTCACTTACGAATTAAAACGATACGATGCTGAAAGTGAATGTTACAATACATACAATATAAAAGTTTTATTTGCTTTAATACTTTAAAATTATAATAGTAGGGGAATTAATGGCAACAATGTATTGGAGCAGTCTGCAATTTTGTCTCAGGCGACGCGTCTTGGCACTTGGCACAATTTTTCCTTGGGTCAAATTAAGCTGATTTAGCGTCCTAACCACGAGATCAACCCCTAGTATCCAAAAAAAGTGGGGGGGGGAGGGCTGCCTCCCGAAGTCCGGTCTCAGCTATATTACTACCCAGGGTAAACTCGCATTATTTGGTGATACGCCTAATTCGGTGAATTCGCCAGCTTTATTGGGTACCGAATTAGGCGTATCACCAAATAATGCGAGTTTACCCTACCTATAGTTATAAGATCAAGTTTGGTATCACTTTCGTATAATTCAGAGATGACGCATTCATTTACATACAAAAACAGAAAAAAATGCATTTGGACCCCGCAGCCAATGTATGGAATAATGGTTTTCAGTCAAATTTACTGAAATTTTGGTATAATGTAGACTTACTTCCTAATTAAAATTGAATATGGGTGTAAGCACCGCCAATGACTAGTTTAAAAAAGTTTTTGCTTTCTCTATACATTATATAATACAAAATTTACATGATCTATGTAATACATTATATTCTGTTTCTATTATACATATTAATCATCTACGACAATTAATCTTAGATTTACCCCTGACTGATTTATTGGTCCATTGGTCTGTTCACTTGCTCTCTGCTGCAGTCTTGAATGTATGTCAGTAAGGCTCTGCTAGGATACTTTATATTATCGTAGTGTCGTGCATAACCTAAATACCACAAAACACTCGCTACATGGACACAACACCCTATTGTTCTAGCACCGGTCATGCACATGCAATAGTGTCCCAGGATTAATTCACTCTGATCATTATATTCTTCATCGATATCATGACGGTAGGCAACCCATAGTTGGTATTTGGTTTGATTTCGGAAGCGCGAGTAAATTCTCACTCGTAAAAACAAAGAAAAATATTTTGTTGTTTTGTCTATAACAACCGAACCCTACAGTTTTTTTTGTAATTAAAAAATACTGAAATTAACCCCATTTATCTGCAATTATAAAAGTATCACTTGAATAGTAAGTCTTAAGAGGATGTATTGATTCGAGTCGACCACGCCCTTTAGACAGAGACACGGTTATGCCTTCCGCACACGAGAACGGCTTTTTTGGACAAATTTCGATAAATACCTAATTTAGTGAAGTTTTATTTATATGTCATAAAGTGAGATTTTAGATGAGATAAAATACTATAGTATTAACCTGATTGTATCGATTGAATCAGATAAACAATCATATAGTCAAGAATCATATATCTGAAAATCAGACCTTATCGTTTCTTAATCTAGTCAGAACGGCGTTTCAAAGCACGCGATAATTTCCAATGCACCGCCTTAAGTGACGATGGGATAAAAAAAAAAATTTCTATCGCGCGAAGTAACAGATTTCAATGGCAGCGTTGTGACTTTCCCAATTTTCCATACTCACTGTCATTAATTCCCCCACTATAACGACTAATTCTCTCCCTGGCATTACTGACAAAGGAAAACAAATATAATATGAAATAATTATATGATGAACAACAATTTTCATGTGTATTTTTTTTAGTATTGTCCTAAGTACTATATTTATTACTTCGAAAAAATAACTAGTAGGTACTCGTACAATCAACGTAGGGCTCAAACATCAAGTCAAGCAAAGTACAACAGCGGCAGAAGCCGCGAAGCGCCGCAAATATGCGGGCCTGACAAACTGCTACACATTTGCGGCCTTCGCTGTAGAAACCGTGGAGTCCGGACGCCCACAGACTTTATAAAGAAACATTTTTTCACTTCTCATGCTCGAAAAGTGTGTCATATTAGGCTTAGATAACGGGGCTAAAGTAGTACATTTAGCCCCTAGGTAATTTGCCCTAGGGGCTAAATATTATACTTTACATAAGTAAACATATTTATGATTTTAAAACATTTTAATTTGACCAATCAAAACACTTCAACGTATTAAGTCCACCAATCACAACTGTTTAAAAAACCATTTGTATTTGCTCTATCAACTAATCAGAATACAGCTAGATATATTAAAATCAACCAATCAGGAAACAGAATAAATTTCAAATATTAGGCGTTTAATATTCCCGAATTAACAATGATAAAAAAAAAAAACTCCTTTGGCCGTATATAGCCTCGTCCAAACGTTCAAGCGGGGTGGCCTGCAAACATGACATAAGCTATTAGATTGAGCGGGATAGACTGCTGTCTATCTCGCTTTATCTTATGCAGCGTATGCTGTCCGCCGCGCTCGGCCGTTTGGACCCGGCTTTATACGGTAAGTAGCGTTTATTCGTGGTGTCAATATTTTGTATCTGTGTCAAATTGAACAATCTTTTCGCTGTGGAATTTATTATTGATTGTGGATGGATAATCTTTGTTTTCACTATTTGCTCGTAGTCTAAGTGAAAAGTAGAGTGTATAACTCTGGTCTAAAAGCCATATTACCACTCGAACAATTTTGCTTCACTTCGCTCGGGAAAATAACCATCTCGTGGTAATATAGCTTATTTTAGCCCCTTTTCATACAATCTACTATTACAGAAAATGCGGTTGACCAATAGAGCTTGGCACCCATTTAGATGTTACTTATTTGGTCGTTGAAGTCAAAGGCATAATATATATATATATAATAATATCGAACTTGGCTCTCATTTCACATTTATGTTTTTGATGGGATAGTTTTAACACAAATTGTATTTTTATGGACCTATACAACAAGTTTAAAGAATAGGTTTAAGAATAGGTTTTTTTGCACCGGCCTTTGCTTCAAACAATATCATTCATGTAAATACATTCATACGTGGTGCAGATAAGACGAAGTACAAGTATCAACTGAGCAACACATGATAGGAAACTACCCTTCTAAGTATGAACATATTTATATTGGATTAGTGTTCTTTCTTATCCCGGGGACAAATTAACCCGGCGTAAGTCGGGTTAGTTCACAACGACCCCGGATGTTTGTTTTGTCAATATGGGTACTTTTGTTAGTAAACATCTGAGGTTGCCGTTAAAACTCCGATTCATTCGACAATTATTTCAGACAGCGCGACGAGTTCCGACCACCACGTATACGCCTGGCGAAGTTGAGGAAGTGCCTTCAGTGGATCTCGCTTCAAAGGTACAGCTTTTGGCTTAGGGAGTTTCGTCAGATTATTTCAGATAAATGTTAAAAACGCCATTATAAGTAAGTCACTACTAGTACGTAAAGATGTGGTAGCAATTTACCAAAAATCTATAAAAACTAAATTTCTTAAAAACGGAACACAATCTTTGTAAGTTTAGTTTATATTGGAATAAATCGTAAATTGAAACTGCTCATGCGAGTAGAATGGTTTATTGTTCTAGTCATTTTAAACATTAATTTCATGCTCTGCACTTAATTCTATATTGAAGAGTCACCGACGCATATGTCGCAGTGGAATAGTAAAATCCGCCGTTTTACATAACAGCTAGCTGGTTCACAAAACAGCGCTGTTTTGTAATGCGGCGGGTCGACGATCAAGCGAATTGAATAGATACCGCTGAATGAAAATCCGCTGGAATTTGTTCGGCGCTAATCGTTCATCAATACGACTAGCCGTAATGGAATACTCGTACAGCGGGTCATTAGCCGCCGCTTTGGAAATTTTTAGTTCCCATTTTTAATACTCGCGGCGCTATCGGACATAATAAAAACAATGGCGTCGAATACAGAAAGTTCGTCACTAAAATGTACAAATTAACAATTATACAAACAAAGAAAAGTGATAAATATTTGTCTAAACAGTGACTTTAAGGTAAATTTTCAAGTGCAATCAAACAATTTCTATGAATCTCGATGTGGAACACTAAACAAGACATGAACAAAAACCAGTTTCGGAGGTTCTAATGCAAATTCAAACGTCAAAAATTGCTATGGATTCTTGTGTTCGGCGGAAAAGTTTGAAATTTCAAAGTGCCCTTGTGGCCTATTTGCAGAATAAATAATTGGGTTAGATTTTTTGATTTTGAATCCAACACAATATTAGCGGGATTGTCATTACGATACGTTCTACAATATAGCGGCAATCCGCCGTATTACATTACTACAGTATTGCGACCCTAAAACATGTTGGGTTCTGGCGCTTTGCTGGTCGCTACCGCCGCACGCTCGCTTCGCTCGCTCGGCTCGCGCGCTCTAGGGTCGCAGTTCTGTCTAACACTCCTCCTTGCGGCGCTGGTTGTCGTACCTAACGGAGGCTTTTGACAATCCAGCAAATTTTTATTCAGCTGTATTCAATCTGCTTGGCCGTCAACCTGCCGTATTACAAAACAGCGGTATTTTACAATATGCCTACAACACATACATTTTCATAAGCACCGTATCTTACGCGATGTTAGAGTGGTTATAAGTTTAACTCATGGTATATTTCTTGATTTCATTTCAGCTTGCCAATCTTAAACATTTATTATGAATTGGAAATTACTTTTGTGCTTCGCAATTGCGGTAAGTTGAAAATATGTATAACAATGCAAGTAAAATCAATATTGCATGCAATTCAAAACCGGTGGCTTACATTTACGAATTCAAACTTGTAATGTAAATACCAGTTGTGATATCAGTTGATATAGTAGCGTAGCATGTTGTTTTATGTTTGTTATAAAGATAATGGTTGATAATTCCATGATACATTACATATAGTGGCAAATTAGCACATCTCTAAATCATTTGTTTTTTCAGAATTACACAGATATATTTGCTAAGAAATCAAGATCGGTCGACCTTAACAATTTTATTGCTTCAAAAGAGGTATGAATGAAAACAATATTTAATCAAAAACGATCTAATTAATTTAGTAAAATATGTCTAACTAGTAAAAATATAAAGTTGGGGAAAAGGTTGAGGGCCAGAGGTCTCGAGGCAGGCCACCCGCTAGATGGAGCACACAAATAATTGTACCCTTGCAACTACATATGCACGTGGCCATACACAAAGCGGGTGATAGGACCCTTTGGAGAAGTCTGGTCAACAAGAATAGGACATGATGTCACGATCCTCAGCGTTGAGGGAACGACTGACTGATGATAAGTAAAAATTTAGAAACTATTTCCATTTGAATTTGATCGCCCTCACTAAGAAGGACGAAGGGGTGAGACCCATTGCTGTGGAGTCAACTTTAAGACGTTTGGCGTCCAAAATTGCGGTGAGACATATCAATTCACAATTACTATCAGCTCGTTAACATAGAGGTTGAATAGCTTTGGATAGGTTACCCCTCCCTGCCTCACCCCACATTCGAGCATGTACTCACTAGATAATTTATTCGACCATTTGACTTGGTTTATCTGATTTCTGTACCAGTGCCCAAAGACAGCCACGCATTCCTCCGGTACGCCTGCTCCCCTCAACTTCTGCCAGAGCTGATCATAAGCATAACTCTGTCAAAAGCTTTTGACAGGTCAAGGAAACAGGCGTACACAGGGGTTTTTCTATCAGTAAATAATACCTGACCGTATGTTTAAGACTCAAAATCGCGCTTTCCGTAGACAGCCCCTGCCTGAAGCCAAATTGTGTGTCATGGATCTTTAGATGCTTATCCAGTACGCTGTCCATTTTGGCGGCTGTATTGGCAAGTGAGATGGGCCGATAGATGGACTTATCTGATAGATCACCAGTTTTATTTTTAGGCACCGGTACAACAATCGTTCTCATCATTTCTTTAGGAAGATATGAGTGAGATAGGCACAGGTTATATAACATTGTCAATATACGCGGCAAGTGAGTCCCAGCATATTTGAAATGCTCTATGCTGAGACCGTCGTGACCAGGCGACTTACCCCGCTGCATGTTCTTAATAACCGATTTAACGTGTTTATAAGTGAAGAAGATAGTGCGCCCGGCCTCGGCAGCCCCAGCACCGTGCTGTCGCTCAGAATACGACCGCTTTTCTAGCGTCGGTTTGACAATGAAATGTTCCCCAAACAATTCCGCAATCTCACCACAGTCCGTCCTATCTCCCACACTCACCGGGAGGCCAGGCCTGGCATTCATACGTTTCGTACCATTCCAGAAATCCCCAAATCTCTTACTCCCGTGAGCCAGGGCCAGTTTATCCATTTTAAACAGTTCCTGCCGGTCCTGGCACCACTTAAGCTTAGACTTAAATACCTTTTTGGAATTAAGCACTTGTTCATATACCGTACCACGCCAAGGTTTGCCGACGAGCTCCCATAACTGAAACCGTAATCTAGCCTCCCTGTGAAATTCGGCTACATCTTTATTCCAACCCGGTACATAACGACATCTTCGCGGTTTGACCTGCTTAGATGTCATCACGGAAACATTGGTCAGAGTTGTTATAACATTATGATACATATCATCTATGATTTTACAGTGTTCATAATTATTACACCTACCATCACAACAGTCCTTGAGAGTGTCTGGAAAATCAATATCCCTAAGTTTGTTGTTACATATATTGGTATATTCACTTATTTGGTCCAGTTGCCTTTCACCCCAAATTACTCTATTGTTCACATCACTGTTTGATGTACTTACTACAGGTTTTAATTTGTTAATATTTGTTAACATTCTACTAGCAATGGAAAGTGATCGGACCAAAAAACATCATACATCACTGAAATATTGTTAATTGTATTCCATGCCCACTTTGTTACGATGCAATGGTCCAGCCACCTGCCACACCCATGAACATCACTAATATAGGTATATGTATTTGAACGTGCACCTAGTTTTTCTATATCCGCACATATCCATTGTTGTTCAGAACAAAAATCTAACATTTCACGATTAAATGTTTCCTGTGAGTGCGCATTAAAGTCACCAAGAATATAGACTGCTTGCACGTCAGTATTTTCCACTATGATCGCGGACAGTACACTTAGGCACTCTGTAAACAAAGGCATATTATCCTTAGAGTCCGTAGACATGTAGACCGAACATACCATAAAAGAAGTGCTTTCAATTTTTATTTTAATAGTAGCAATTCTATCACTATTACACTCATTATAGACACTGTCTGGAACGCACTATTCCTCCATAGGATACCCACTCCCCCGTAAGGTCTACCCTGAAGAAGTCCCGCAGACACATCCACCGCCGATTTACCAGTCCAACCGAACTCACTGTCAACCGTACTAAGGAGAGGCAGGTCAAACGGAAGAAGCCAGGTTTCCTGTAACGCCACTATATCCACACACAGTACCCTAACTCCATCTATCGACGGTTTTAGCGATCTACAATTATAGGTTATCATTTTACAGGATTTATCCATTATTTAAGTTATTAGACATCGAACTCGTTTTACTATCCATAGTATCCATCCTTAACGATCTCTCCCGCATTGCAATTCAGCGAGGAAATGCCGCCTGCATCATCGATACAATGCCTCAAGGGCCTCTTTTAGATTTAACTTAGTTTTAATTTAATTGAGTTAACGTTAGTTATTATCTTGTCTATACTTTAGAAAATAAATATTTAAATGAGTAAATTTTATTCGAAAATCACAGTAAAGTTGATTTTTATCACAAATGTCTTACAAATACGAGTAAGTATCTATTTTCGAGATGGTCAAGCTCCGAAGGTAAACCTCGACTTGACTCAGTCAATGTATCACATTCAAATGAGAAGTTTGGGGTTCGAATTGGAAATCAATGGATAGCGCCGTTTGTTAAATATATAAACTAAATTAATAAATATTAAGTAAACATTGTACTGTACTGGCACACCAAGATATACAGGGTGTGGCCTGGAATAGGAGGAAAACATTAAACGGTAGATTATTGAGCTTGAAAGAAAAAAGATTTTTTTATTTTTATTTTTCTTTTAAGTAACTTTGCGTGTATTTTTTACTCTTCTGGGGTGGCACATGCATGTTATTTTTATTTTTAAAACACTAAAAAAATCGCAAAAATATATTTTAATAACAAAAATGCTAAAACTATTATGTCTCATTTCATGATGTTACCTCACAATCTGCATTGACTGGACTGAGAAAAATATTTAAAATATTGCACACAATGGGTTACTGCAGATGCTCTAAGGAAGCGTGCTTTTAAATATTTGCCCCTGTTACAGGCCACACACTGTATATTTATTATTCCTTAAGTTTACTTTAGACCGTTCAGTCTGCAAGGAAAACCTAACTCAGAAGTTAATTAAATGAATTGTATATAACAAATAAACATTAAACAGAGGAAACTTCAGGACGAAAACAAGCATTGGCGCACACCAGAAAATCCGAAGCGGCTACATGTTAACATGATTGCTCGACATATTCTTCATCCCAAGAAGCCCACGAGACTGAGTGCCACGACCAAGCACTTGGAGGATCGAGGAATGAAAAGGTATGCACATAATATAAAATATTATGACATAAGGTTCATTTGAGAGTACAAAAAAGCTGGTCTACCTCGTGGTAAAAACATGTTGTAGGTGGGAAGGGGTGAGGTGAAAAGGATTTTAGGTGAAGGAAAGAGAAACCGTATCCCATAAGTACTCCCGAAGAGTTCGAAACATGTCGCCCGTAGTGAGTTGAACCGTGTAATTGTTAGTATTGTTTCAGCATGTCTCACGAAAGTTTAAATTCAAAAATACAAGGGCGTCCATAATCAACAAGTAGAGGTATGGGCTTAAAGCTGATCTCTGGTGTAAGTCAGCCGTAACACGGAACCTGTCGGTGGTTAGTTAGTTATACTGGGCGTTTCCGCAAGTCGACATCCAGTGTGCCTATTTTGCGTGAATCGGTGGGGTAGCGCTACTCTAACCACCCCAGCTCCTCCAGAATGTTTGTGAGTGCCTTGGTGTTGCTAACTGCGTCCCATAGTGTGTCCGGAGACCCTAGGTGTTTTTTCCTGTACTTCTACCTGCTTACAGTCCAGTAGAATGTGTTTAGTTGTTTCCTCTGCTTCCATGCACGCTCTAGACATGGGGCTGTCTGTGATACCTAAGTTGTAGAGGTGTCTGTTTAGAGTGTTATGTCTTGTTATTACGAGTATTCCAACTATCTTGCGTAGTTGGCTTCTCTGTGTCCTCAGTAGTGCGGTTGAGAGTTTGTTGTCACGTTTCGACAAAATCTCTTTAGTCTGTCTGCATGTGTCTATCTCCTCCCAGTATCTTTGGTGTAGGTCTTTGGTGTATAGATCCAGTTGATTATATATGTAGCTTTGTGGCAGGGGTAAAATTGGCTCCGGTCCGTATGCCTGCGGTCCTGTTTCTGAGCCTTTTCTGGCCAGTTCATCCGCTGCATCGTTTCCTCTTGAGCCACTTTGCCCCTTGATCCATTGTATAGTAACGTTGTTTTTGTCTGCGCACAGCTCTGTGAGGATTTGGTGGCATTCGTATATCAACCTAGATGTGATGCTGTCACTGCTCAGTGCTTGTAGTACCGATTTACTGTCTGAGAGTATCTGTATGTTTGTATTCTTGACTTGTCGTCTCTTTATGGCATTGCAGGCTTCAATTATCCCTACGCATTCAGCCTGGAATACCGTGATAACACGAACGTGAGGTGGGAGGGTGAACATAAGTACACCTAGTGGTTTGGCTATGTGTATGTTTAAATCATCTGCTGTGTTGGGAGCTTCGACCTCTTGTGTGTCCACAGAGGAGCGGCTCTCCAACTCTCTGCGCTTTTGGAGCTTCTGCCGCCGTCTCCGCCCGACCTTCTTCTTTGTAGGGTCGTTGGTTTGGGGTCGCGGCTGGGCAGATTTCCTCTCTGCTCTCGGTTTGCACCTTATCTCCCAGCCGGGATCTATGCTCCTCCTGCTTTGAGGGTTCAACTTTCGTCGTCCCACTCTCCACTGCCTTCGGTTCTGTTTGTGAGGCGTTCGAGGGTTCCGCCGTCTTTGGCTCGGTCGCCTTGGCCGTCCTTTCGGTACCCTACCGTCCGGCGTCCTACCTAGCTTCAGCGGCTCCTTTTCGGCCAGCCTCACTTGTATGTCACCTTCTTTGGCGGTTCAGCTTTCGCCGTCCCAGCCACAGAAGGTGTAGTCTTTGGCTTGGTTTCGGTTGCTTTATTTGTTGTATCTATTTTGTACCCACGAGTAGCTAGGGAATGAGGGTCCATCTACGCAGAGCCCCGCTTGCGTAGACAAGGCTATTGAACAACGGGTTTCGCCCGATACCCGAGGTCTACCGTTCGCGACTGAGCTCCTCATCCATCAGTACGGTCGGTCACACTTTGGATTAGGGTTTTTGGAGTCGTCGAGGTTTTCTCCTCCGGGAAGTGGGGGAAGGAAAAGGGGACGGGTTTTGGGATTGGGTCTAGGTTGGGTTTTTTTTTGGACGTTTGTTATTAGGTTATGGGGAAGGGGTAGGTAAGGGGAGATGAGCTTGACTTGGGAATGGTTCGAGCTCAGCCTTCCATTGTCCGGGTCCATGCTACTGGATGACGGGCTATCCGCAACCTGCCCACCCGCTCGGTCGCTTTGGAAGAACAGCGTGTCTTCTGGGTAGAAGCGCCAAGTTTGCGTCATGAGACTGTTCCATAGAACAATCAAATGTCACTTGCTTGGAACTTCAGCCTAGACAGCCGAGACTTGTCGGTGGTGCGCGTGTACAACATCTGTCATACATGGACCGAATTAGCTCCACTAACATCCCAGGCACCCCACAAAAACCTCACGAGGTACTCGATCGCCTTTTCGAGGTTGGGAGGAGGAAAGTTGATATAAGGCTGCGTTATCCTTTATGGTACAAAACACTGCTTGGTCTGTTTCAGATACGGGACAAAATACAGAACTATGAATAATTTGAAAAATATACTGGTAAGAGATACTTAAACAGTTATTTAAAAGTGCAGGCTCTACGTTTACTTACTCTTTTATGATAATTACCACAGGGCGTAACATTTCTACATACGTATTCACTACAATAGAATTACAGATCCAATTACAGGTTCTCAGGTTTTATAGCAATGAAGCATTAATTGTCTTTTTTGTATGATTTATCTTTAATATTGTAGAGCAAGTACCTATACATTTACGAATATACCGGATAAAATATTCATTTTTACTTACCGACGTTTGGGGAGCAATTTTATTCATGTCTTATATTTTAAAGCATTTCGTCATTACGTTATAACTTTTATGAATTATATCCCTTAAAATAAGAAAGTCTGCCTTTATAGATTATTTACATTTTTTTTCTTCATACTAGTGAAAATAAAAAGACTACTAATTATAATTAGCATTAAGGGCTTTTTCAATAAATTATTCTTATTCTAACACATATTTGGATATAGCGATGTATTAGGTACGCAACCTCGTGGTGTCAAGTTGTCGGCCGCGACAACGCCGAACTTGACTCCCTTCGGCGAAGACACTTCATTATTCATTAGTCAAGGTTGCTATACGAGGGTCATGCGAAAAGAAGTTAGATAATCCATGGTCATTTGATTGATACTGGCAAGTTATACACCATTGTACAGGCTGGTTATTTGCTTATAAATTCAAAAATGGAACACTCGGAAAATCTTAGTATTTTTTTTTTATTTTTTTTTTCTGGTTGAATTTGGGGGAAATTTGCCGCAACAATGGAGCTCACTCGACTTGCGTTTCGTATTATGATTTATTATGACTTTAAAAAAGGTTTATATACTCAAAAGTGTTTTGATCTTTTAGTCACGACGTCTCGTGAGTCTGCGTGTTCACGTGCAACTGTTATTAATTGGTTCGCTGAATTTAAAAGAGGACGGAAGAGCTTTTAAGATGAGGCGAAGACAGGACGGCCGCCAACCGCAGACACTCAAGAAAATGTGCAACTAGTGGAAAAAATATTCGTGCGAACCGACGAATTACATATAATTATGTAGAGCTCGAGCGTGAACTGGGCATTGCATCAGCAGCATTGCAAACTATCATTCATGATCAACTGTTCCTTCATAAACGTTGTTCAAGATGGGTGCCGCACAAACTCACCGATTAGCAGAACGACCGTCGCGTGGATAGGTGCCAATTTATGATAAATAAATTCGACACTGGGGAGAAAAAAAACGTTTATGATATACTGAACGACGAAACATGGCCATATAACTACGATCCTGAAACAAAGCGACAGTCCACAGTATAGTACTTTGAAGATGAGCCGACTCCAACAAAATGTCACCGAGCACGAAGTACACAGAAGCAAATGGTTGCCTCATTTTTCTGCTACGATAGTGCTAGAAGATCAAAGGACAGTTAATTCAGAGTGGTATGTGACACCAAGAGTATTGTCAGCTTGGCGGGACAAGCGGCCGAAGTCAGGAACCCAGCACCTGCTCTGGCACCACGACAACGCTGCCCCGCACACTTCTGCTAGAACACTACTCAGACTATTTCAGTTCAAAAAAACGTTACTATTCTGCCCCACCCGCCATATTCCCCTGATTTAGTATCCTGTGATTGTTACCTATTTTCCAAAAATTAAAGACAAATTAAAAGGAAAGCGATTTGAGAACAAAGATGCTTATAATAAGGAAATTTCTGAGATGTCTAAAGAAGAGTGGTCACCAGTATTTTCCAAGTAGTTTAGACGGATGGAAAAGTGTATACGTGTTTACGGTGACCACTTCGAAAAAATAGATAAAGAATGAACTCTGTAACTTTTGAGTAGGTATCTAATTTCTTTTGGGCATGACCCACGTATGTTGAGTTGGTAAAAGTAAAGCTCTAACTAAGCGAATTATAAATAAAAGATTTAAAAGCAGACGTTTACATATTTCACGCTAAATAATTATTATTATTATTTCCAGATGAAAAGTTTATAGGATTCTTAAAGTTGCACCAACAACAAACCCAACAGTAAAAGTACGGGGATCGCTTTTCATCGGCAAATTCACAGATATTTTAAATAACGTTTTTTTTTCTGTAATTTATAAATACGCGCCGATTGCGGCTATTATTTCAAAGATTAAAACTGTAGAAGTGACAATTTCCGAAGACTATTTTGCCTTATTAGGAGAACATTAAACTTACTAGACTTACTGATTTGAAGCTTTAAAGATCTTAATTTTTGCGCCAAATTAGCAGCAACCATTTGCTTTTTTTTATTTAATCGTCTTTATGAATCATTTTATTGGCTACGTTTAGTTGCTATTTAGATCTTAAGTTCTATTTATTTAAATCCTAGGTCAGTTCTACTGGGGCTCGCATAGGGAGCGCTCTCTAAAATGATACTTTGGGCATCTATATAATATTACTGAAGACCAAGTTTATGACGGTGTTTATTTAGATACGAAGAGAATTTGAACGGACGCCCCGCTCAGAGCGGATCGATCGTGCAGCGTCCATATAAAACAAATGCAATTTATATGTACGCTCGACGCCCCGCTCTGAGCGGGACGTCCACTCAGGCCTTACACATACTGTTAATTCTTATGTTTTTCTCAGAGAAAAGTGCGTAATGGACACAAGCGGCCTGGCGAAGTTCATAATACGCCACACATCAAGTATATTTCACGAAATGGACCATTAGACAGCTCCGATTCATCGAAAACAACGACGGATCCGAACCCTCAGAAACCGGGCGGAGAGATTTACGGAAACCTGGATAACCTCGGCATAACGTATAATATTTTCATTTGTTAAAAACTGATAATTACGTAACAACAGATTATCATACTGACGTGTTGCTGTTCAGTTCGTCAAATACGAGAATATAATGTAATTACTAGCCACCCGCGTATTTGCAAAAGCAAACAACGCAGGCCAACCCGCGGGGTTAAATATAGCCAATAACCTACAAGCAGGTGAAAAACATGTTAGTAATCGGATAAGTGGTTCCGGAGATTACTCAAAACATACAAACTTACAAAGCTACAATCTCATGTTCTTTTCCTCATAATATTAGCATAGTGTAGACTAGCTTTTGCCCGAGACTTCGTTCACGTATAATCGTTAATCGACTTAAGGGATTAAAACTCCGCCTGTACAAGATCTAATAGAAAATATGGTATTATTACACTTTCCATAGGAGCAGCATCAATTATCGCAATACCATATACATTTCCACTCCCATTTTCACCTCTTTGAGGGATGTTTCCGGCATAAAAACTGTTCTCTCACTAACTTACTTTACAGACACAGTTACTTTCGTCTTTATAATATTATTAGCTGCCCGCGCGGCTTCGCCCGCGTATTGCAAAGAACGCAGGCCACGGCATAAAACATAGCCCATTATTCATTCATAAAGTCCACTCTCTCTGTTGAAAGATTGTTTTAAATCGGTCTAGTGGTTCCGCAGATTACCCAATATATACACTTACAAACATATAAACTTACTAACAAATGAAAAAAAAAACAGACTTTTTCTCTTTAAAATATTAGTATAGACGAGCGACTTTGTCCGCGTATTGCAAAGAACGCAGACAAACCAGCCTATATTAATCATCCATAATGCCTATTCTACACGCAGGCGAAAGAATTTTTGAAATTGGATAAGCGACCAATGACATACAATCTTACATTTTACAAGGCTACATTTTTTTAAATCTTCATTTATTAATAAAAGGGGTTTTGTCACGCAGTGACTATGCCACCCCCATGGGCGAGATCAATGTACATTATAATATAATTTATTATAGAGACTTATCTTTTTTATAATATGTATTAACATACTAGTATATATATATAGATTATATTATTATACATATAAAAATGCATTAGTTAATAAGTATGGGTAATTATTTCAAAGAAATTTTGCTAATCCTATATCCTATGCTATTAAATAATATATTTGTATATAAATACATAAACGGTGATTTTTCATCCGTAATCAGGAGTACGGATTACGAGTACAATGGACGAGGTGTCATGCAATTAAATCACTGTTGATATCACTGATATTGTTAACACTAATTCCCACTGAATCTTTGGTTAGTTAAGTAGATACATAGGTACGTCAAATTTTCGCTTCGATGGGAAAGTCAAGTTAAGCCTTGCGTCAATAAACTCTGACATCTCTTGAATCTCGCTAAATCGAATATCATGCTTTTCTCAGGTCGTAACTCCGCAGCGCCCCTGTGCATTGCTGATGGTCCGATGCCATTATGTAACGAGTGCAAATTTCTGGGCTTTGAACCTTAACTGGAAGGGCCATGTTGACCAGCTGTGTGGTAGACTGAGCAGTGCTGTATTTGCTCTAAAAAAGCTATAGTTTGTGAGATCTTACTTCGAACATTTGACAGCTGTCATTCCAGTACAATTTATGTCATCCTATTCAATTCTACGGAGGCCAAGCGAGTATTGAGGTCAAGCGTGTTGAGGTCACGGGCAAACAACTCCGATCAACAGGGAGACTCAGAACGGTCCCGCGTCGCATGGCACTTTCATGTAGGAGTCCTCGAGTGATAGCCCCAACCTATTACGAACAACTACCCGCCGAATTGCGAACAGAGTCATCTGACCAAACATTCGAACGCCAACTGAGAAACTTTTTATTGAAAAACGCATTATATTCAGTAAATTAATTTATGGAAATTAAACATTAATAATATCACTGTTTATGACATTGTAAATGATATCGTTATATGTTTTTTTTTTATTTTTTTCGTTTATTAAGGTGTAGTTTGTTATCTGACGATCTGTATGTGTCAAGTCATTTATTTACTGCCTATTAATTAATTTTTGACGATCATAATATAAATTCATATAGATTATGCTAGCTTTAATTTATATTGTAATTGTATATTGTGAAATAAATAAATCTAAACTCTAATCTACATAAGTGAACATGCAACTCACCCGATCAGCAACAACTCGAACAAAGATTTAATTAGTTAATAACATATGCGAATTATAATTATCTAATACTAATTATATTTATGTCTAACTTAGAACTAACTAAAATTATACTATAAAAATGCTCCATCACGATGAACGACAACGATGACCTGTAAAAAACAGACTACAAAGGGGACCTTGGGATTCTAGACCTTAGGTCTTGAAAAATGGGGCCTCTATACCTATTGTTATATCTTGAAACTTTCGAGGGCTCCCAAACGCACCTACACCCTCACCAACAAATCCGTCATGAAGAAAAAAATATCCAAAACTCAGGTAAATACTTGTACCTTTGGATGCTCGTGGTAGGTATCTAACTGGGATCTGTAAATCTTTTAACGGATTATTCTCAGACTGAAATTATTGTTCATAAGAATGCTTTCTCTCGAATACTAATTACGATACACTATATCAGTATTTTTTTGTTTTACCCGACTGAAACGTGGGTCTCATCGACGCTATGTTCAGTAAAAGCAATACCACAATATCGAGAACTTTTCAATCAGCTGACCGAAGTTGCTTGTTTTGTAGGTTCTACTAGTACTGTTATTACTTGAGCCGATGGCCAGAGGAACAGCTGTTCTTGTACGTGTACAGTATTTTTTATATATATTATATAAGAAATATAAAGTTGATAGCTTCCCTTTGATATGTATTGTAATGAAATCAGTATTTAATCAAATACTTTTTAGGTTAATCGGTTTTATGGGGCATACTGAAAGTTTCTGGAACTGGCCACTTACAACAAGAAAAAATTAAAAAGTATATAAAATTTTGAAAATAAAACTGCGAATATTTTACTTTTTAATTTGCGGTCATTTGATTTTTCAATGTAGCGTCCTTGAGAGAATTGTGTGTTGGTGTAGCAATGAATTTATGTCGTGAAAATTTTCGCTCAATGATTTTTTACGACTTTTGCTGTGGCCTTAGTCAACAAGAGAGTTGCCAGAGACTTAAGTTGGCATTTGGTGATGAACCCCCATCTCGCAGCTCTGTGTATACATGGTTTATAGAATTTAAACGTGGACGAGATCATCTCCATGACGATGTACGTGAAGATCGGCCGGCGACTGCGGTTACGAAATCTAATATACGACAACTAATTGAAAACTACTAACTAATTGAAAGTGACGAAAAAATGACTTGCCAGCAAATTCCTGATTTATTGGGCATTAGAATGAGCCAAATACAAACAATTTTACATGTGCATCTGAAGTTCCAGAAGCTTTGTACTCGATGGATACCGCATGATTTAACAGAAGACCAGAAACGTCTGCGTGTAGAGTAGTGCCGTAAAATTATGAAAAAAATAGATGGACGACAGTCATTAGCTGTCTATAATATCGTGACAGGTGACGAAACCTGGGTGTACTGCTTTGAACCGGAAAGAAAAAGCCAGTCGGCAGAATGGGTCTTTCCTTTTGAAGATTTACTGACGAACGTTAAAAAAAGTCGTAGCACCGGCAAGAAAATGGTTGCTTCATTTTTCGGAAAATCAGGACATTACACTACGCTATCACTTGAAAATCAAAGAACAGTAACTGCAAATTGGTACGCAAATACTTGATTACCCAAAGTTTTAGAAAAGGTTCGCGAAAAGCGTCGTCGCAGCAAAGTCGTCTTGCACCACGATAACGTGTCCGCCCATTCCACTAAGATAACGAATGCGTATTTGAAGGCCTCAAATGTGGAACTGATGAAACATCCGCCATACAGCCCCGACCTCGCTCCTTGTGACTTCTATTTATTTCCAAAAATTAAAGATACTCTTAGGGGTTTACGATTTTCAAGCCCGGAAGCGGCGGTGGGCGTGTTCCAAGAATTGAAGAGGTGTCTTCAGAAGACTGGGCCTCCTGCTTCACACAATGGTTCGAACGAATGCAAAAATGTAAATAGTGAGGGTGTATACTTTGAATAACAATTAATATAATATCTGGTCTCATTTACGAAAATCCAGAAATTTTCAGTATGCCCTAAGTATAAGTACAGATACGATGTTACTTAATCTCGAAAGGAGCTGTATATTTTTTATTAAATGTTTGTTACCTGAGAACTCCAGCATTTATGAACCGATTCGTACAATTTTTTTTTGTTTCTAAGTATATTCTTCCAGATTGGTACCATTATTTTCAAAAATCTAGTTGGATGATTGGATTCATGAGAAATTGATGGAACTCCTTAAATATATTGGACACCCATGTAGTAATTTTGGTATTTTATATTATAACTCGTGTATTTACACCCGGAAATCACGAATGTGGTGAAGTAGAACCGATGATGAAGATGTAGGTCTCAGGGGTCTGCTGGAACTCCCCATTGATGTACTGAAAACTAAAGAAGTACGTCACAGATTCTGATATGATTCCGTAGAAATAGCAACTAATGAAGTACCGTGTCAGAATCACCTTTCTTGATGAATCGACGGAGCTCCTCAAATATTATCGGCCCACAAACAGCGATTTGGTTTTTTTCTGTAATAATCAATGTTCATGTGTTAAAAGAGGAAAGGAAATGTGGAAATGTTCATGTGGCTTGACGGAGTACTGAATTGAAGTCGGTTGAAACTTTGTTTTTAAAGTCAATTATAATAGCATACCTCTACTAATAGAAAACAAGCGATTATGGCGTTCGAGTTAAAAGGATTGAGCAACGAAATAGCTCCTTTCGATCACTCATTTTGATTAGGACACCAATTCACCCGATTTTCTTATTAGTAAGGGAAAGATAAATATAATGAGATTTAATGATCTGAATTATCTTAGATAAAATTGACTGACTGACTGACACAGCTAACACTTCACTGTTACTTTGCACTAGACCTATTCACTTTCATCACTTGTTGGTTCCACTGCTCTTCTTCATCCAGTTCTCACCCGATACTACGCACTTACTTAGTATCTCCCTCCGAGAACTCCTCTCCGATGACTTCACTCTCAAGACTCCGCTTAGATAACAAACTCAAGACTCTCGAGACCAGTCATTGTACCGCGAACGTGGTCCCTTTATATATCGCTTTCCGAAGATTCTAGACCGTTATTTCGATCTTCTTTCCGATCTTCATTTCATTACTCATTTGTTTTGAGTAGCTTACTATGAATTTAAAACATACAAAACGTGCATGTCGCTCGCTGGTCTCAAACCCGGGTACATCGACTCCAAGGCCGCCGTCTGTACCACTGGGCCACCGATGACTTACGACACCACGGTGAATTTTGAAATACCTTGACGGCGTGTCACTATGGCATCGATATTGACCCCGCCGTAGTAATACGCCTGTGTCACTCCCACGATTAAGACCAACCTCACATGACAAAATCTATTAAGCCGTTTCGACTGTAGCACACTCGAAATTCATTTATTTATTATATTATTATTATATTTGATTCATCTAAACATCCCATAATTATCGTCACGGGAACTAGATTTTAAAAATTAGTTATTATACGCACATACGACCGCTTTAGCCTAGTTGGTAGTGACCCTGCCTACGAAGCAAGAGGTCCTGGGTTCGAATCCCAGTAAGGGCATTTACTTGTGTGATGAGCACAAATATTTGTTCCTGAGTCATGGATGTTTTCTATGTATTTAAGTATTTATTTATCTATATAAGTATGTTTATCGTCGTCTAGTATCCATAGTACAAGCTTTCCTTAGTTTGGGACTAGGTTGATTTGTGTAAGATTGTCCCCTAATATTTATTTTTATTTATTATTATATATTATATATACACACATATTTGACATAAAAGTAAGATATTTTTTTGACATGTAAATTTTTATATTTCAGCTATAAATGAGTACGAGTATGAGTAAAGCTATGAGTACATACGTATAGTTCACTCTACAGCTATCTCTCTACATTTGAAAATCAAATTAGAAGACAAATTATTTCTTAACAGATGCCATGTTTTAGTCTTACTTATTTTATTGGTTTCAGAGTAAGGAAAACAAAACAAAGAGCATCTTCAGGTGGTAGAAAAAACAATCCAGAGGTACTCTTTTTTTAAGTGTTAGTCCTTCTGTTTCGCTACGTCCGTCTGTCCGTCTGGCCGCTCGCGGCTTAGCTCAGTGACCATTCTAGAAAGCTGTAATTTGACAAGGGCATATAAATCAAATGTGTTTGTGTCAATGACGCCAACAACAACAATATCTTTATAAAAAAAATATAGCCCCTACACGTAAATTGGGGATTTTTCATTTTTTTTCTCGCTAAACCCATTGTAATTTGTGTCGTTGGATGGCTGGTTTCATAATATTGTGGCTTTCTCAAAACTATTTTTCGATTCAGGGATCTGTTTGCGCAATAGGGTAAATAGCCAATAACGCGCCACCTCATACTAAAAATGAACTCTATTCACCTATAATAGAATTATTTTTTTGTATTAGATGTTAATTAATTGCCACCCTTCAATAACTGGCCACGTTATATTCAATTGAGTTCTATTTGTGGGGGAACAGAGTAAATTTTTAGTATGAGGGGGCCAGTTATTGGCGATTTACCCTATTAGGCTTTAAAACCCAATTTTTTGTTGGAATTTCGCCCCCTTTATCCCAACCTCTGGAGGAACCTACTTTTCATTTGCTCGTATTCGTGGAAGCAACATAGAAGAGAACCCACAGTATCGGTATTAACATTTATGAAATATGATAGGTACAAGAATCACAACAAGACGATTTGTCTCCTGCACATGAGTCGCCACAACCTGACAGTGACAATGGTTTAGGGGATCCTTCTCCTAATGAGAGCAAGTTCAGTCGCAACGTGCTGCCATTCGAAGACACGCCCAGATCCGCTAATGTGTACCCGCACACCAAAGATCCGCTTGTTTATGGAAATTTAGATAACCTTGGGATTACGTAAGATTTTTTCATAGTTATATATTGTTACAAATGCAGGATTGTAAAATGATTAGTAAATCACCAGGGTCTCATTTCGCTTCATCTGTTCCTTCTTCGCGAGCTCTTTAATCAATAATGTGGACAGACAGAAAAAAAAAATACCTCGAGTCACGTAGAATCTGTAACTTTTAGTCGAGGTTGTTTGTATCATTTTATATTTATGTATTTGTTTTCTAACAAATATTTAACAAAGTAATGTGTTTTCAGTTACGGAAAAACCGATCAACGAGTACTGTACAGTGAGAGTAGAAAAAACACTGTGCTGGTATGTCGTATATGTTTGTTGGCTGAACCTTACATTTATGAATTTGATATTTGTGTTAACAGAGTCGCTATTCTTAGTAAGCCCTGGGGCGTATAGACCTTGGAAATCGTGCTCTAAAAGGGGGGTTGGCTTGCATGAAATCAGGTAGTTCTGATTTTTGTATATGTTCTATGTAATGAAGTGGTTATGGCAAATCCAAGTTCTCCAATTCGGAAACCCTCCGGATCATTGTCAAATTTTTGATAAACCATAAAAATTCAGACTTTTCAGTTTCTACCAATTTTTACCAATAGGAACCTATTTTACGGCAAATGTCACTATGTACACTTTAAAGAAGACTAAATTTGCAACAAAATAGGTTACAGTGAGAAGGCAATTAACCAAAAATTTTGTAAGATACAGTTGTTCAAAAATTTGAAAAATTTCCAAATATTTTATACGTTTTTGACGTTTTTTTTTAAGTTTTCGTCAATGTGGTCAACTATGGACCCATTTTACGTCATAAGTCCATATACGTTATCCAAGTAGTACACCATTGGCAACAAAACGATATCAATTTGGTCTATAAAGGCCTGATAGTTCTTTAGATACAGCTGTTCCAAGCTGCTGAGGTGAGTAAACAAAATAATAGAAGGGTTTGTAAAATGAACTGCGACATAACAAATACGAGTAAGCATTATTTCCGAATTCGAAAACTTGGATTTGCCATAATCACTTCATTACCTACATAGAACATATACAAAAATCAGAACTACCCGATTTGATGCAAGGCAAAATGTCCCAATTCCATGAGTACTGGTGACAGCGGATTTTGTTGAATGTGTAGTCAACAAAATCCGAATGCACTCGTGGGCTTAAAATTCGTGATTGTGGACTTTACATAATAACTATCGGTTTTTGTATTTGTAACTTTTTACTGTGCAATAAAGTTTAAATAAATAAATTAATTAATAATAAACTTATTAAGTAGGTACATTATCTAACTGTTATAACTGTCTTCAGGAAAATCTTTTGCGGCAATTAACCCAAGCGTCAGTATACCCTCGAAAACGGCGGCAGAAGTAAGTGCAAAATCATTTGTATACTCGTACTCCCACCCCCTTATTCATAAAACTTAAAGTGCCTCTGCTAAAAAAAAATACTTTGTCCCTTTCTGACGAACACAAATGTCAAAGTGAGAGACTATAGAGAGACAAACTAATTTTAACGCCATTTTAGTTAAAATAGGCTTGTAGAACGTTTATGAATACGGCCGTCAGTTATTAAACAAAATGTAAGTATATTTACATAGTCAAGAACATATTCTTTTGCGCAACATTTGGTAATCGTGGACTCTGTTGGTCTGGACGTTCATTTAACATAATAATGATGCAAATTAAGTCTACTTTGGCACTCTTTGGGACCCCGTTTGGGACAAGACACACTAACCAAAATCGTGCTATTTGATTTTGGTTAGTGTGGTGGGAAAATGACGTTGATCATTTAATTTTGTTATCTATTTTTCTATTTTATTCATAGAACTCGAGAGAGATGATCCATTAGCTAAGCATAAGCATGAATGATGATATGATGGATTTAACATTAAGACATGTTTCAATTGACACTTGACACTACATGAGTGAGCTACTATTTCAGTTAAATTTTTAATGGTGTACCTTAATAGTAGGTATTTAACGACTACTCGGCAAATACATGATGTAAATAACCCACCTCTCCTTCGGCAGTCGGGTAATAAGATAATGGGTGTCATAAATAGCCTGGCGCCAAATAAGTATGTAAATAATCTGAGGTAGGTATAATTTGAGCTCTCTTTTTTAAGTTTAACTTTTGATGTAAATATATTTAACGTGGACTGATTTCAGAAAATCAGACGAAAACTTGCCGTTGTTTTTAGTTACATTGTTTTTACAAGCTTTTATTTAGTTTCACCTGTCCTGATGTTTGTCATCAAATCTTGCAAGTTAAATTTGACCCACTTCCCGTGAAATTTTGGGCATAAGTATAGTTTGGATAACAATTCAATATTATGGTACCATCGAGCTGATCTGATGATGGAGACAGAAGGTGGCCATGGGAATTTAGTACTTAACTGACGTAACCCCGTTGAGTACCAAAATTTTTTTTTTGACAGAAACTCGTTTTTCATAAAAACCAAATTAGAGCAAAACTCATAAGAAGAAGAGGACTAGAAATTGCATTTAAATACCAAACTGTATATAGTAACTTTACAATGGAACCGATCTAACTCAAAAACACAACTTTTTGGAAAAAACGCCAATGAAGATTTGAAGTAATGTTATTACCATATTTAATTGGTGATACCGAACTAAATACGATAATCGGCCGATTAAACTTGTAAACGGGTGCTTAGTTATATGGCTTATTAGTCCAAGTCCAATAAAAAAACTATATTTTGACGTAAATGAGTTAAACAAAATGTAAGTATTAAACTTGTCACTATTACGTAATTTGCTGACTGACTATTTTTGCTGATGGTTGGGACTGATTGACTATATTGGGTCTATTTTATAGTATCTAATTAACCAAAATGTTGGACCTAATGAAGTATAAGTCATATTTATTATGTTTTTTATTTATTGGATTAAAAATGAGGTTAACGCGCTAGAAGAAGTTCAATAAATAAATCTGCGAAATGTCCGCTAGTTATTTATTAAATTGGTCTAAATATAATTACTTACAAATTGTTTTAAAAATACTATAAAAAACATGAAAATAATAGGCTGCGATCAAAAATACAAAGCTAGGCACATAATACAAAATAACTAAAAACCTAAAATGTGGTTGAGATCATCATCCTTAATATGTACTTTATCTAGGTACAAAAAATACGTTACTTATCTAAAAGTCGTTATAATAACAAAGCAGAACCAAAAACACACTACCTACTAAATAGCACATTACTGCAGAGGCCTTGAAGTAAGGGATTGCTGGACGAGTTTGGGGCGGAACGTACACGAGGCCGGATACAACGAGTCCAGCATTCCCTGTTCCGGCCGAGGATTGTATAGTGCTTTTCTCAAGCGATATAAGGAAGTATTAAAATTAAAATAAATACAAGGTAATGAATTAAATAATAGGTAATTTGCCGCCTTTTTATTTTTTAAACATGCCATTTGAACAAGCCGGTCGAGCACCATTTTTAACCGCACATAAGTATAATACAGTCAGCATCACATAGTTAGTAGCAGCCAAAGTAGCCAAATATATCGGAACACGTCTTTATTACTATAGGAATAAGGAAGTGTTACGATATATTTGGCTACTTTGGCTGCTACTAACTATAAGTGACAGGATAGTCACTGGCTGACACCGTTCGATAGAACGAGACGACGCTCCTATCTTGTCACTTATCGCGTGATAAGGCCGACCATGATACGGGGTCTGAATTTACAAATTATATTAAAATATATTCATGTTACAAAATGTCATTAAGTTCATCCAATAATTACTGAAGGTTTATAAATTTTATTTATTTAAGCATTCTTCTAAAGCATAGAATGCTTTATCTGTCAAGTATTGCTTATGATTACTTATGAACACGTTTTCCGATATTGCCAATTCCTTTAGATCTTTTGGCAACCGATTGTAGATTTTAGGACCAATGTACCATACACACTGGTCAGATTTCTTTAACCTGAGCCTACTCGGAAGGAGATTGTTTTTGTTTCGACTATTGAGATCATATTTTTTAAATTTCTCAAAATTCCTACAAATATGTAGAACGGTTATAAAGGAACATTAATGTTATCCAATTCAATCTTATGTACCTGTGGTGGCAAGCCCCTAAGACTGACTTGGATCACATTCGTTTTTTTTAGGTTCAGTTTCATACCATTAGTAGTAAACCAATTCTCGACATCTAAGAGAAGATAATTCACTGCACTGTAGTTCCGTGAAATTAGCGCCAGAGACAACAAAAGCACTATCATCCGCATAGGCAGTTAGTTTAACATGCGATATGCAGGCGGATAAAACAATTATAATAAATAAATAATTACCAATTACTGATCCTTGAGGAACAGAGGTGGAATCGAGAGATAAATAGTCTGATTTTCCTTTATTGCCATTAATGTCTACTTCACACAATTGCACTCTGTTTTCTAAAAATGTATCAAATATTCCTAGGAAACTCCCTCTAACGCCATAGTGCAGCTTTCTAAGAATAAGTTGGTGACCTACCAAGTCAAAGGCTTTCGACAAATCGCACAGTGCATCTGCAACCATATATTGTAATTTTTGCTTATTGACAATTGCATTTATTAGTTCTCGTGTTGCATCCACCGTTGACTTATGGGACTGATAAGCATATTGTTCTTTAGCCAATATACCTTTAATAGTTAGATGACTTATAAGCCTATTTGCAAGACCCAACTTAAAAATCTTGGACAGTGCTGGTATGATTGAAATTGGTCGGTAGTTTGTAAGATCCGCTTTTGATCCTTTGCCCTTATATATGGGCTTGACTTTAATTTTTTTCAGGGTTTGTGGATACGAACCATTTTTAGGCATAGGTTAATTACATGGCACGTACATCAACAAACGACGACGGGAGCTGACGCAAGATGCTCGCAGGGACTTCGTATATGTCCTTCGTAAATTTAGGTTTGATTTGTCTAATTAGATGATAAATCTCTCCAATTGAGAATGGCACTAATACTGCGCAATCCACTGCCGCAGGAGTATATGCTTCAAGTTCAGCTTCAAGATTCAGCGACAAAACAATATACTAGTAATAATATTTTAAATTGCTTATGTAAATCTCTAATCTGTGGAGTTGCCATAATCTTAATACTACAATCATTCATACAATTTCAGACAACCTGTGATTGTAAGTATCGGGTTTACTTAACAGTAAAAAACAGCGATTTAGAGTATTACAATATATAATATTGCCAGTAATCAGTTAAAGTTTGTACGATGTTTTATTTATATTTGTATCCTTAGCAAGGTCATACTTTCTATTGAAATTGTATATTTTGTCCTACATACACATACATTCACGCCTTTATCCCTAAAAGGGGTAGGCAGAGCCCATGTAACTTGTGTTCTAGTGCCACTTTTAGCATAAATGTGGGTACCTATAAAAGATCGTTAAAATGTGATATCGCAGTGATAGGTTGCTAGCCCATCGCCAACAACACACTTCAACCCTGTTCTCTTAGTACGCCTCTTACGACACTCACGCGAAGAAAGGGGGTGGTGCTATTCTAACCGGACACCACACGGGGGTCTAATGACAAATACATTTTTTTTGTATCACTACTCTTTACATGTAAATGCGATAACGAATGCCTAAATATATTTTACAGTACATATGGTGCTACTTTCCCGCACTAGTGCGAAAAAGAGCACTTTTCGTGCATATGTCGAAACTTTAAAGAGCCATATGTACAGTAAAACGTTGTACGATACACGTGCGAATAGGTAATTCGCAACGAGTGGAGATAAATTAAAACACTCCCTTTGGTCGTGTTTTAATTTATCTCCACTCGTTGCGAATTTCCTATTTTCGGCACTTGTATCGTAAATAACTATTACAGTACATATGGTGCTACTTTCCCGCACTAGTGCGGAAAAGAGCACTTTCCGTGCATATGTCGAAACTTTAAAGAGCCATATGTACAGTAAAACGTTGTACGATACACGTGCGAATAGGTAATTCGCAACTCGTGTCGATTTAAAACACTCCCTTCGGGCGTGTTTTAATTTATCCACACTCGTTGCGAATTTCCTATTTTCGGCACTTGTATCGTAAATAACTATTGTAGGCGATAGTGTTATACGCTTATACCAAACAGGTCACTTATACCTAAGAAGTAGGTAACGTTAACTGTAATAGAATAAGCAATTAAGAATCTACTCGGTTTTTAGGTGGTGATTTATCCTCATAAAAGTAAAACAATGTGAGTATCTATTACGTATATCTAATATACTGATAAATAATCTAAAGAGGTATCTTTGTGAGTTTGTATGTTCGTATGTAATGTAGATACTATTCGGAACTACTCATCCAACTTCACAAATTGTTTCACCAGTATACAAGGTGATTTTTAATTCGTGATTCAATTTGTATAATTCTGTAATTGATCCCAAACACGATTAACTCGAAGTCACCTATAACAAACGTCCTTTTTTCTGAAATAAACTTAATAAAGCATTTCTTTATAATTCAAAATATATATAAGGTGCTAACAAATTAGGTACCAATACTTTTAGAGCTGATAGTACTAGTCTCTAGGAGTAGAGTTAAGTATGAAACATTTAAAAGTGTGTATCACTCTTTGGAGATAATTAGGGATACAACGTTACTGCGTAAAAACACCCTGTTAATGAGATAGTCAACAATCAATCATTGACGTTTGTCACAAACGACGATGTTCACTTGACAGATAGTGTTTTAACATCTCGTCAGTTGAATGCACAGGCTGATTATGTTTGGTCGAAATTTTAATTTATTTATTTTGTACCGGAAATTAAAACAAAAATATCATATGAAAAGTTTTCTTAATTTCTATTTAAAGTCAATTGTTTTGATGCAATGTAACACCTCTTAAAATATTGGTACTTAATTTGTTAGCACCTTATATATAACGGTAGTTTAAATCTATGAAACGAAAACCTTACAAATTGTTTCATAAACCAACCTAAAAACCCGTGTGTGTCATAATTAAATTAAGAGTAATAAACTGGCAATTTTCACATGGATATAACAGGTAGATGTTAGAGTTTATTGACGTAAGGAATATCAAATTTCCGGCCGAAGCGAAACTTTGACGTATGTACTCGTATCTACTTAACTTCAAGAAATGTAGGGTGACCAAACATTCAGTGGACATGAACTAAACAGTGATTTAATTGCATGAGACCTCATTCTCATCCATTGAAATCCGTTTAGGTTGATTATCAATAATTTTCGACTCCTGATCACGGATTAAAAATCACCGTGTATCTATGGGATACCCTTCGAGACGGACATCCTACTAATATTTTAAATGCAAATGTTTCTATTCAATCACACTTAAACGGCTCAACCGATTTAGATACAATTTTGCACGATGATAGTTTATTCTGGATTATAATATAGGATAGTTTTTATCCTGGGTCCACGCAGACCAAGTCGCGGGCGGAAGCTATATTTTAACCCGCGGCATTGGTAGCGTTCTGTGCACCACGCGTTAGCTACGCGTATAAATAACAAATTGCAAACGTATCTTTGGCGTTCAGAAATATCTAATAGGCTAAAGTGGGTACCTACTGCTGCTTGATAAAGTGGAAGCCCTTGTAAATAAATTTAAATCATTGTTTTTTTCTGCAGTATGAAGCCCAATTATGCCAGTGTAAAACAGGTAATATTGAAGAACCCGTGACATTCGGAGTTCAGTTTCTGAACCGAACACCATATACGAGGGTCAAACTGAAAGTTCTTAGAAAATCAAAAACTGAGCAATCAAGCAACTTATTACTTTTATTATATCTTTTCAAAATAGCCTCCCTTCACATCAATACATCGCTGCATTCGATAGAACCACTGAGAAAAGCACTTTGCCCACTCGTCCTTAGGGGTCTCTTCGACGGCCTTTTGAAACGCAGCCACTGCTTCGTCGGCGTCCATAAAACGTTTTCCTCGAAGTTTTTCTTTAATTTTTGGGAATAAATAAAAATCACAAGGTGCAAGGTCGGGGCTATAAGGTGGGTGACCCAGTAATTCCACGTTTGCCGTCGCCAAATAGTCGATCGTTTGCTTGGCGGTGTGCGATGAGGCGTTGTCGTGGTGAAGCAGGATCCTACTGCGAGGCCGTTTTTCTCGAACTTTTTCCAAGACAAGTGGTAAACAATTGTTAGTGTACCACTTCGCAGTAACTGTTTTTTGATCCTCTAAAATAATTGTTGCGTAATGACCAGTCCTTCCGAAGAATGAGGCCACCATCTTTTTTCCCACACTTCGACCTCTCTTCACTTTAGTAGGCAACTCCTCGGAAGGAAACACCCACTCAGCAGACTGTCTTTTAGTTTCAGGATCATAACAGTAAATCCAGCTTTCGTCACCCGTAACTACGTCGAACACAGCATTTGAGTCACCTCCGTTGAATCTTTGACCCATTTCACGGCACCAATCAACACGACGGACTTTTTGGGCTTCTGTCAAATTATGAGGTATCCACCGGGCACAAAGCTTCCTCACCGCTAAATGTTCATGGAGAATTTTGTGGACTTGACTCATACCAATGGCTAAGCTTGTACGAATCTGCTGATAGGTTACTCTTTTGTCAGTCTCTATCATACGCCGCACAACACTGATGTTATCTTCAGTAGTCGCCGTAGAAGGCCGGCCCTCACGCAGATCATCAGTGAGATTAGTGCGGCCACGTTTAAATTCATTAAACCAGTTGTAAATCGTAGCACGAGATGGGGCTTCATCGTGAAAGGCCAATCGAAGTCTATCATAACTTTCTTGTTGACTTAAATTACATCGAAAGTCGTAAAAAATCATTGCTCGAAAACTTTCTCGCGTTAAATTCATGCTCACGTAGTACACACAATTTTCAATTTGCCGCCAAATCGTAAAACAAATGACAATCGAGTGGAATTCGTACACAAAAATATTAAGAAAGAGTTCCATTTTCAAATTTTGAACTTAATTTTTTAGTATATTTATTACAAGTGGCCAGTTCTAAAGACTTTCAGTGTCGCCCTCGTAATAAATGTGTCGAACCGTACTTTTGTAAATCTCTTCTGTCCATATTACCACGACCCGAATCATGGTAATTTTATACCTAGTATCTATCACAATTTAATCATTTTATGTATACCTATACTAATACAATTGCACTTCCAGAATTCCAGATACAGCAGATTTCACTGTTGAAACTCAGGTTTTTGTGTTCATCAATTTTACGAAGCGTCACAGACCTTAATGAAGTAGTCTGCAAAGTTTTATTTCAATAGTTATTTAAGTGCACAGCGCAAGGCTATTTTTTACAGGGTAAACCAGGGCAACCTAATTTTTGTCCAGATGCTCCAATAAACATATATCTAAAAGTGTTCGCGTCCTAAATTCCTATTCCTCCTAAATTCTATGTATAAATCAAGTCGGTGAAATCGGATTAGTTACTATGAACACTTTGTCCCATATATGACATACTCGTACTACACGGACTAAAGGTTTGGGGTCAGTATCAGTGACTTTTGTCGGAATCCTCACGAAACGGATGTTAAGTCTATAGGCAATATCGCAGAAAGTTTTATCGTCGACATCTCGACTTGCCGTCCAACATGTAAAGATTTAACTATTATTAAAAGTTCAATGACAATCCTCGGCGCGTTTACCCTGCTCAACGATCGAGTGTCACTCTGCAAATGACTGTATTCGGTAACTGTTATAGTTATCTTTACGGATTATCTGTTCAAAGTTACTTGCTTGCCGTCCATAATGTAAAGATTTAACGGTTATTAAAACTTCATTGACAAAGCTAAATTACTTGTGTTCCTCGGCGCTTTTACCCTACTAAACGATCGAGTGTCACTCTGCAAATGACTGTATTCGGTAACCGTTATAGTTCACTTTAAGGATGATACGTCAAAAGTTACTTGCTTGCCGTCCATCATGTAAAGATTTAACTGTTATTAAAAGTTCATTAACCAAGTTACTTCTATGTGTTCCTCGGCGCTTTTACCCTACTATACGATCGAATGTCACTCTGCAAATGACTGTATTCAGTAACTGTTATAGTTATCTTTCCGGATTATCTATTCAAAGTTACTCGCTTGCTGTCTATATTATGTTGAAATTTAACTGTTGTTCTTCGACACTTTTACCCTACTAAACGATCGAGTGTCACTCTGCAAAAGACTGTATTCCGTAACTGTTATAGTGATTTCTACGGATTATTTGTTTAAAGTTACTTGCTTGCCGTCCATCATGTAAAGATTTAACTATTATTAAAAGTTCATTGACCTAGTTACTTCTATGTGTTCCTCGGCGCTTTTATCCTACTATAAGATCGAGTGTCACTCTGCAAATGACTGTATTCGGTAACTGTTATAGTCAAATTTACGGATGATACGTCAAAAGTTACTTGCTTGCCGTCCATCATGTAAAGATTTAACTGTTATTAAAAGTTAATTGACAAAGTTACTTACGTGTGTTGCTCGGCGCTTTTACCCTACTAAATGATCGAGTGTCACTCTGCAAATGACTGTATACGGCAACCGTTATAGTGCTTTCTACGGATAGTTATTCTCTTTAAAGTTACTTCCTTGTCGTCTATATAATTATTTGTTCACATTACTTGCCTGTGGCAATTCGATCGATCCTGTTGATTTACGTGACGTTAATTCTAGATGTTTTCGAAATAGGCAAATGAGCGACCTAATTTTAGATAAGTAGATACCTTATTAGTTATTATACAATATACAGCACAATAGGAAATTCCGATCCATACTCGTATGCTTTTAGTAATGTTTTAGAGATTCTGTCGTTCATAATATAATTGACCTCTTAAATTGGTCGGGTTATTGCTGGCCGCTAACTTTGGCCGCTAACTACCGGTCATTTTCTCGAACTATAAGCACATTCACACGCAGACACTTACTTTTCCTTTAATATCCCCATACATACTTTAAACAATTTACCGATACATCTATTTATTCACGTTGTATTATACTCGTGCGTATTGCTTGAGCTACACTACCATCAAGCTGAGTAAGCTCAGATTTAGAAACATGTAACATGCTATCGCTTCACTTCCATATTGGTATTCGAGACTTTATAAGAGTTGGGTTATGATTATCATCGATCTTCTTGTCCTCGCTTCAGAATACAGATTCTGCCTCCATTACGAATAAATTGGTGTGATGAATGATAGACGAGACGTTTCAGCGCATTCTTTTCTAGAAAAACCAAACCTACATGTTGGTGATTCAGAATTGTTCTTATAGCAGGAATGTGTACATATATTATTTATTTATTTATTTAATCTTTATTGCACAAAATAACAACTTATAGTACAAAAGGCGGACTTAATGCCGTAAGCATTCTCTACCAGTCAACCTTTGGGCAAAGCAGACAAATAAATATATGTTTGTGTTATTGATTTTTCTTTACTAGATCGTGCAATTCAGATGTCTCAGGCGGTAGGTCTACATAATTGATTAAACTGATGCAGCCCCTCTTCCGTATCGAAAGATGCGTGACCTTCTTTCTTCACCATTAGTATTTAATATGACCATTTAAAACTTGACTGTTGTTACTTATGTATAAAGAAAATTTCATAAGGATATTGAAACGATAGGTAGGTACATGAAATGTCTACTTACAATAACAGAATACTGCTATTATATCAAAATCTTTCGGATTATCCATTGGTCGTCCATCGGCAATAAGCAAAGATTATCCAACCAGTTTCTACCATTACAACTGATGGTAAGTAAGTTGGTGGCCTGGCACTAGACATCGAATTTGTGCCAACAGTTCGTTGAGCCTCTAAGGTTTTGAAGATCTTCGACTTTGCCATCTTGACCTTCGACTTTTTTACAGCAAGCAGATATTGTCTCACTCTACGTACTCGAACATTGATAGAGCGTTAAAAAAAGATTCATTTCGTTGAAACCTAGTTTCGTTTCCTAGAATTCTATATTGGAAATAATCAAGAGGTGAAATCTTGATATTTCTTAGTTAGTTTCACCATGCGAATTCTTCTACTTTCCGTTCATGATCCACATTGACAATGTTATCTGTTGTTTTTTTAATAATTTTGTTGACATTATTTGACACATCTAATACTTGTTCTTCTGCGGGTCGTGTGCTGCCGATAGGAATTACTGAAGTATGTACGGGAATGATCTCAGTTTGATAGGTCATGTTTTAGATGGGTCAGATTAAGATAGTTGGTGATATTAGTAATCTTTGATCTTGCTTAGCTGTGTAGTAGTTTGATTTAGATTCGGGGATTTGTTTGATTAGGGGATGTAACTTGGAGAGATTGTTGCAAATTATGTTCTGTATTAATATTTGCATTGCCGGTCAAACTGTCTGTCATATGAGGGTATACTATAGGTTACCTGAACCCTGGGGATTTGGTCAAATCACTGGATTTATCTAGGCAAATTATGAAATTAAATAGACATTTAACATCCTGATCCTGAGTGAATTGATCTTATATCTTAGGTGATTGATCGTATCCCAGTTTATATAACTTCCTTAACCTAAATAAATAAAAAATCTTGGTGCCTGGTGGAGTGTTTCTTGTAAATTATATTTAGAAAAATCTATAGTTAAAAAATGTAATGTGCTAAGAGACATTTTGACGTTTCAGAGAGATGCATCTTCAGGCGAGTTTAAAGATCCATCGATTTTACTCAATACTCGACGAGAAATAAATGTCCCAGAAACTGAAACTGATTCAAGTTCTTCAGAGTATGAATTTAACCCCAACAATCCTTACAGTGTCCACAAAAACAGATACCTCCAGAATTATCTTTGGAACCACAAGGTAAAAAACAGAGTAGTAACTGAATTAGTGCATTTCCTTAGACTACTCCTTCAAAAATGTATTTGGTAATAATAGTTTCAACTTCTAATTATTATATTCTGATTAAACGGTTGAGGCGTATAAATGAATAGAAGGAACTGAGTTCGGTCCCCAATTTTATTACGAAACTATGACGGATGTAGTTTAATTTGGCCATCTCCTTAAACTGCAAGAAACCAGTTTTTAATGGGGTACTACTACTCGTAGTTATGTGCCGTTGCCAGTATTGACATTTTTGGCGGAGTTTCCTTTATTTGCCGATAATATTGCCCTGTTTGATTAATTGACGAACAAATAATTGTTATCACAGGCATCCCTTAGAAACTTGTCGATCTTTCCATGCAATCAGATTTTAACGAACATCGTTTACGATTTCCAACGGTTTGGTTCATTCCACCTTTCTGTTTAAAACGGGAGATGTAACAGTGTGATTTTATAGTACTGGCGTCTCCTAAATTTTAAAACATTTAAAAAATGCACGACGAATGTAATTGGAAAATAATAAAGTTTTTCCATCATCGGACCGTCAGTAGTTTATGTACAGAAGGCACTTAACTAATACACTTAAAACTAAGTTCGACTTTGCGAGCCATATACGTGCTCATCAGAGAAAATTGAAAGGGTTGCCGTCATCGGATAAGACAAGGAGGACTATTTGATAACACTGTCCAGATTGGGTATTCGAGGTATATATTTGAGGTGAGAGAAATCTTTAAACGAGATTCGAAGGTCACAATAGAAGTAAATAGCTGTTTTGTTATGGTATGGTAATGGGAGAGCTCTCAAACCCTGTAATAGGTATTCACTTTGAACGCAATCGGATCTTTAGTCAAGATAGTGCAGAACGTTTTGACCTCAAGTTATTGAGAGTTATCGGCCTCAAATGCAAATAAAACGCAATCTGTTCGACATAAGTTAAAATTGGGTCTCTTTCTGTTTTTGTTTTTTCTAACTGTCAGACATCCAATTGGATGGTCGTGGTTCGATTTTTGTTTGTATGGGGCAATATTGGTCGAGCAGCATTACTCGCAATTTATTGTTATGTTTCCCGGCAATATTAGAAACAACCTCCTCGCGAAATGTTCCCGGCAACGACACTTTACTATTACCAGTAGTTCTATGACTCGCACTTTTGCTTATTTTATAAAAAATAGACATTATATAAAGATTACTACTAAACGATCATTTACTATTTACAGATGACTGGTGATCACATGAATCTTAATCCTTACGCGCCTCGGTTAGTAGGCATTGGAGGAGCAACCGGTCCCGAATTACTACTCTCGCGTAAATGGTGGTATTTTAACCAAGTGAGTACACAAGATGTTTTTTTTAAATTGAGTATTTCTCGAACCAGTCTTTTTAATCATAAATAAAAAATGGCTTTATTAAGTACTAGCTTCTGCCCGCGACTCCGTCCGCGTCGAAATCGTTTATATCGCAGCTCCATACAAACTTCAACCCCCCATTTCATCCCCTTAGGGGGTGATTTCCAGGATGAAAACTATCCTTTGTCCTTCCCCGGGATTCATACTATCTCCATACCAAATTTCATCGCAATCGGTTCAGCGGTTTAAGCGTGAAGAGGTGACAGACAGACAGACAGACAGACAGACACACTTTCGCATTTATAATATTAGCATGGATAGTATGGATTGTACAAGAGTTAGGCCCAAAAAATAGACACCCTATGCTCATTTGTTCGATACTTAATTGGCCAGTTGTAGATACACCATTGTAAAGGTTGGTTATTAACTTTTGCATTTTAAAATGGAACTTCTGGTATTTTTTTATAAGTATTACTTTGTAACCAATATTAATAACATCATGAGAAAACCCGCATACATCTACGAAGAAAGTCAAAGATGAAAGTGAAATTACCAACACACACGGGGCTCGACAAATAAGGGTAGGTACCTTTAATATGCATCATTGTTGTTCAGCCTACTGAGTCTGTAATAACCGTTATTTTTTAAATCAGGCTTGACTATAGAGTGCGTCGTTCTCTTTCTAATATACTGTAGTACATATCTAATAACAACTTCGACGGATATTTTTGAAACTAGTCTTAACAATATATTTCCATTGAAAGTGATTTGTGAATTTTTTTTCTAATCGTTTTCAGGACGACTACATTCCATTCGGCTAAAATGATGGACGTGATGGAAGAGTTCGAAGGATCCATTTCTACAATTTATGTACTTGTTTAGTTAAAAGCAACCTAATAAACAATACTTGTTAACTATTGAATTAAATCCCATTTAAATCATATAATTTACTTTAGCTGCTGCTGCTGCGCAAAAGGCCTCTCCCCTTGAATGCCATGACTCCCGTATCTGTGCTTCTTCCGGCAAATTGTTTTTTTTCTAGACGGTAGTTTTTATACTAATGGTTAGCAGGAATACGAAGTCCTAAGGTATATTTGCGTAACTTTTTAAACGAATAACCGCTCGTTTGCTTTAAGTTCGTAAGCTTAAATATTGGCTGAGATCCTTACACAGGTAGTTGGCCATCATTAGACGCCTGATTACCAATTTCTAAAGAAAATGCTACTAAATCTCAACATTTAACTGAATTGTGGTATAGATAGCGTCAATATCAGCTGATATATCCTTTCCCAAGTAGCTGATCATCATGAGACTTACCCATTTCGTGAGTGGTTAGAAGTTGCGACGAAAACTATGCGTATAACCAAAATGGGGAGTTGTTAGCTTCAATATTGCCTCTTTTCACTAATAGCCACACAGTTTGCTTTTTTTTACCTTGACTTGGGTGGTGTACCCTAACGACTTATCATTTTTAACCACCCTGACGTCAATCAGTCTTCAACACGATACGAAATCATGACTGGGGGCAGATTCACGCCTACATTTTATTTAACTTTTGTGAATTTTGATTGACGTAACTCATCACAGGATGCCATCTTAGATTTAGATTTTTTTCATGGTGGGCTGTATTGTACTAGTCAAGCCCATCCGTGTTGATTGATACCCACCATATTAGGGGGTTATAAACAATATGTGAACCACCATTTTTTGGAGAGGGCTATCTTGGATTTTCAATAATACTGAATACACATAAATATTTAGATTTTCAACTACAATTAATTGACTGTCGAAACTCCAGGGGTCGTTACCGGTATTCTTACTAGGTACCGGTTTTAAATAAGGTATAACCGGTCATAATTGCATTTCGGTATTTATATCACTAAAGCTCTAATAAGCGGTATAATCGAAACCGGTATTCAAATGTAATAGCGGTTTGACAACTGACAGCATTACCTCTATATTATACGTTACCAATAAAACCATTACCGGTAATACCTGTCAGTGTCCAAACAACCAAGTTTTCTCATTTTGAATTATGACAATCATCGAAAAGATTAGGTACCATTCTGTCATATGATCGGTTTGTCCTTTTCATTTTGATCGTGACGTCATTGACGTGTCATTTGATCTTTCATCTATTATTTTATGGTTCTGCTTCACAGAACATTATAATATACAAGATTTTCATGTGGTTTTTCTCGTGAATATTATATTACCAATTTGTGGATACACAGAATGCTTATTTTTCTTTTTTTGCTTTCATTTTTAGTTTAAAGACAAAATTAAAAAAAAGAGTCCGCCCATACCCCGCCCACGTACTCCTCTCCTAAGATCGAAATTTAAGTTTTAGTTCGTATAATACTGTCCCTCTCATTTTCTTGTTAACATACTTACCTACCTACTCATCTTTGAGAGCTGCCGAACAGTATTGTACCTACATCGAATTTTGGACTTTGTTGTGATTCCCATTTGTTCTATGGAACAATGAGGTCATAGGACAAAATATAATTTATTTTCCGAATTCAGGCCGTTTCCTAACAAAATAGCGAAAATCCAATCCGACGTCTTCAAACCAGATTTCTTCTAAATCGGTTCAGCGGCGTAGCCGTGAAAGAGTAATAGACAGACAGTGACACTTTCGCATTTATTCATATTGATTTTATTACAGTCGAAGTCAAAAATATGCTTACGCTTTCATACCTTGTCACTTTTATCTCTGTTGCAATTCATATATGGCAGTTCAACCATGACGTTAATTAGACAAAGTACTAAAGTGTAAACATATTTTTGACTTCGACGTACAAACTAACTCCGAAAATAAAACAACTGAATCATAGAACAGAAACGTATTATGTGTAATTATATTTTTCGATAACATTTACCACTTCAACCCAAAATTGACCAAAAGTTTGTGTAGTTAATCGTCAGTGTAAGAAATGAGTTTGTTTTAGAAGAAATCTTAAACATCTCTCTCTAAAATGTATCAAGCCAAGGCAGAAATTTGGAACTACAGGATTATTATTATTTAGATAATACTATGAATAAATGAGTATGAGTATGAGTATTACCACGTCTAGCCTTAATAATTTCTATCTTCGCATTCAGCTCCGTACGTAACTGTCGACATTCTTCAACGTCTAATAAATAGGCTTTTTTTACAATATTAGATATCTATTTATTACTTAAATCTCTAAATGACACTAAAATTGACAAACAACTTAAAAGTATTTCCTTTCTTAAATAAAATAGGTTACGATAAAAAGGTTAGGTACAAGTAAAGAAGCAGACATTTTAGGAAACAGTCAGTATGAGAAGCAGACATTGTATAAAACGACAATGTGGGAAGAAGGCAGAGGGGTAATGTACTGAATGGCGACTATAAAATAATTGCACTTTACTGTTCCTTATGATAAGTATGTCTTCGGTGACATCATTAAGCCTGCAACTTAAGCACGACAACACATATTTCAGCGAAGAAAACATTCTTTCAACGCTTACTTGCGTTCCTGGAGACGCTAAAGCGGTGATTGCTAAGCGGTATAGTTGGGGCTGAGTCGATTTGATAGATTTCCAAAACTCCAACACTCCAGTCGTTGATGTAACTCGGGGAAATCTAATAAAATCTCTTAATATCTGCTCAATATTAATGCTGTATTTGTGAACTAAGTAGTCCAAATTGTTATCCTTTCGTTCTTCTTTATGTTTATCTTAATAAATATTTATTCAAACTGTATACTGCACAATATATATAATAACATAAAAATATTTATAACGGAATATAACTAAACTAAACCTATATTATAAACTAAACCTATAAAAAGTAAATGCCCCCCAGGTCCCCGTCATTGCTTATGGTGCCCAGAAGGCTGGCACCGTTGCCTCTTTGGATTGCTAGGCTAATGGCCAAAATAGCTGCCAGCCCTCTGGTCGCCGGATGTTTGAATGAGCCGCTCCGAAAGTTCCTTATATTTCCCCTCCAAACGGCGCAAACATGTAGCCCTCACCGAGGACAGCATATTTGCGCCGCTTGTGTTGCTCTGCCGTGGTGGCCGCAGCTCCGGCTTTAGAGGAGGTCACTTGGAGATGAGACGGGGCTAGCGTATCAACGCAGGTTGCGTCCCACACAAGAGTCCTCCCCTGCTTTCATGGAATGAGCGTCATACCGTCAGGGCGCCTGCCATCGTTACGTGCGATACCGTTCGGCTCTAAAATGGCCGGCACGCTAACGGAGGCAAGCGCCCTACAGATGACGTCATTCAAAGAGGCGTGGCGGGAGATGCGGCCAGCACTCTTCTGGCAGGACAAGCCGTGGTGACCTAGGGAGTCTACGTGGGCGCCACAGCGGCAGCGGTGCGGCTCATTAGTTTTGGAGCCAAGTCAGCAGACAGGTTGCCAAAGTTAAAGTTGGTTTGACGAGGAGAGTGCCAAGGTTTGGAGAAGGCAAAGAGTGACACCAGAGCCCCGCCTCCGGCTCCGCTACAGCAAGGAGACGAGCACGCTCTGCTGTGCTTTGGGCGGAGGTGATGAGGTCTTTAAAAGTAGATTGACAGAGGGGCTCGTCCCACTGGTTTTGAGATTTCGGGGAAACCGGAAGCGAATCATCTGGGCAGGCCTGCTCCCACGCGCTTATTGCCTCGCTCGAACAGGCACTCGCGGCATTGTTGGCAGCTGGGCTAAAAATTTTGCTGGCGAGTTCCTGCGTGCTGTGGAAAGAGGCCAAGAACGCTGGAAGGGCTACACTGACAACCTGCCAGATTCCCAGGCCGCCGTGCCGGATTGGCAGAGAAGCCTGGGTCCAGGCGCGACTGTCCAAATGGACGTTCAGGATGGATGTGAGGGTGGTTTTAAGGACGGCGTCGAGGCGTTCAATAATATGAGGGAATTTCCAAATAGGGCTACATCTTAAAATATATGTAAATTTAGGGACAAAGAGACAAAATTTTATGATGACTAATGCCATGTGTGCACTGACTTTTAGAAGGCGATCCGAATAAGTTTTGTGAATGGTGAGATATTCGTTGATGAGCGATGGTATGGATTCCTGAAAAACGGGAGCCCCTAATAGTCTTTTTTTATTTTTATTTATTTAACTTAACAACATAACATTTAGAACTATCATTAATATCTGCCAAACTGCATAGCAGTTTGTCGGCAGAAAACCCAGTTTCCCTCCACCACGTAACATTAATATAGTACCAAAAAACAAACTTTAATTTTCATGTCTGAGCGAAGATTTATCTATAATTTTGATGTTAGGGGCTAAAGAATTGAAGATAGAGATAATACTATGTAAGTCAGTCGGAGGAAGCGAATTATTTATAAACAATTCACACTTGGAGAAATTTAATTCTAAGCCTATTTCGCTAAAACCATCGCACAGACTTCTTAGGTCGTCCGAAACAGTTTTCCAGTCCCCCCCTAATGTCCCCCGTGCCGTCGTCGAGATACCATGAATTAAATTTCAAATTTAGATTTGAAATTACTGGATGGATGGCGAGGCTGAAGATAGTGGGTCCAAGCGGATCAGCCTGCTGACAACCAACTGCCGATGATAGGCGATGATTTTTGAACAGAAGGTGCGTAGGTTGCTGGTAGCATTGCCATAAGTATTTATATATTAAAGTGTGGCATCTTTAACTTGTGCCAGTAGGGCGCCTCTATCCACAGAGTTGAACGCATTTTTAACATCCGCCTTCAGCAACACCTCGCAGGAGTCGTCGTGCACAAACGCGCGTGCTGCGTGTACAGCAGCTTCGCAAAACCACCTTTGCTGCCGAATCCAAGTTGTGACGGCTGGAACTTTTTAGTCAGAGAAGGAAATACTTGTTTACAGCAAATTTTTGAACAGATCCGTCTAAGAGTAAAGCCCACCGCGATAGGTGTAATTCCCCCATCTTTTTTTTTTAAGGCGCAGAGATTTGCTCCGTATAATATTTCTAACATGTCACTAAAAACTTTGCCAGACAGCATAAGGTTTACGAGCTCAGTGATGCCATCTAAAAGTTTTGAACCAGTATTTTCGGTAGTACCCCCAAGTAGGTCTTTAAGATGCTGCGCGAAGAGGCCATCAAGACCGCCAGCGGAGCCGTTCTTGAACGACATCACTGCGGCTAGCACGTCCTTTTTAGATGAAATTAAGTGTGGTGCATCAGTATCAGGTGGAACGGGAAGGCGGAGAGATTCTGCCGGAAGGGGATGTTTGGACAGTAAAGAGGAGACGGTGTTTGGGCAGTCGGGTGCAACAACGTCACTGGAGAAGAGAAGTTGGGCGGCCCCCTTAATATCGCCGTCTATGACTTTTTGCTCAACTTTTCTGTAGAGTTTTGTGTCTTCTCTTAGACCGTGCTGTGGCTGACAGGGGGATGGGTTTGTTGGGTGGAGACACTTGGACTTATTTTTTTTTGTAAGGGACGTACTTTTGTCATTGCTAGTGTGGAGGATTCTATACGCAAAGGAAAAAAGCTGAGTCCAACTCCAACTGTCAAGTGAATTTTCAGTAACAATTTTTGATAATAATATGAAATGGTTCAGAGCATTGGCCATGGAAAAGCGAGCTCCTCTGGGGATCCTTTTAACGATGGGAGTTGCCTGTTTTTGTGAGCCTAGCCAAGCTACCAGATTATCTGTTGTGTTTAAGTCGGTCCGATTATTAGTTGGACTTACACTTACGCGTTGGATTGGTTGGGTCTGGATTTTATGAACGCGGGCATTATGGATATTCAAACCCCTACTTCCTCTAAAGTAACGGGGTTGAGAGCACTGTGGACACTGCATAAAACCTCCGGTGACGTTGCCGCTGGCCTGACTTACAGGGGTGGCAGTAGACGGGGTCTGCGACATGGGCTAGGGAGCATTCACTATCTTCACGACGGACAATGAAAGAACACTGCAAATATAAAACAAAACTTACGAATACAATACAAAAACATACATATAAAGTAAAAGAGTAGGTACAAAATTAGAGACACCAAACGACACGAAACGTTTACTTCTGGACGGCGTACTCGATGAACTTTATAAATAATTGGAGAGCTTTTAGGAAAAATATTGCTTGTTGTTATTTTTCTCGTATTTTGAAACCGATGACATCTGTCATGATGGGCAGTCGCAAAGAGCTGCTTCTCTCGGGCCCGGGCTGCGGTCTCCGCAGAGATGACGCTGACTGCTTTTGTTGTCTATTGCATAATTACGCTGACTGCCAAGCGTGTTTAGGAAAATATAGACCTTAATATAATTATTTCCGAATATTTAAAGGGTGACAATAAATCAAAGCTTGTTTACCCGTTGCCAGGGGAGGTTATGTTCCTTTCGTTCTTCTGCTAGACGTAACATGCTCTCTGTCACATTGTCAACATCACTTGTAGAATTAATTGTTCACGGAGGAAGTTGTAAAGGCCTCCGAAGCAGAATGTGATGGAGTGACTTGAAAACGTAGAAGCTTTTGCCACGTGGATCTCAGATGGCTGATGGCCATATCCATTTGCGATGATGTCAGAATTGAATTGTATCTAGATTCCAGAAATATTGCACTTAAAAAGGAATCGCTCTCGAACAGATTTTGTTGTCTTTTTCCACAGCTTTCACATTTTTTTCCGAAAATGTTGATATATTTTTAGTTAGTAACTGGAACTTTGTCCAGTGATACCAAAACTCGCCAGACGTTAGTTGCTCCTCCTGTAATTTTTTTGACAGAATTTTGGATAGTTTCAGTTATTTTTCAATATCGTATTCCATGTATGCTGCATTGTCCGTTGTAATAGAATACAGGTTTTCTAAGTTGATTTGGTATTTGTGGTAAACAGAAATAATTTTATCTTTTAAAAAGTCACTTGTGTGCCTTCTGTCTAGCTGCACTACAGCCAGTGTTCTTAAGACGATAGTTTTATTTAATATATATTGGGCATTGATTCCTACTTATCCTTAATTTCACCTTTAGTTTCGTCTCGAACCTTATCTGCCTCTAAACTTATTTTGTCACGAATGCTGCGAGAAGATATCGTTGCAGCTTGTTCTAGACCTATAGCTATTTGCAATAACTTTTGAAAGGCCTCGTCATCTATAAGAGCACAGGGCCGCCCATGCTCCGTAACGAGTTTCACGCACACGTCTATCACTTGAGCATTCTGCGATGCCATTCGATTGCTAGTTGATGCCTCATAATTTATTTGTTTCGCAATTAAATATTGACTGTGATGAGAGACTTTCAGATGCGATAGTAGATTCGTTCCATGATGCCCCTAAAAACATAATACAGTTTTAAATATAACTTGGTTATTGGGTCCTGGACATTTTCTATAAGTTCAATAAACGAATTTGCCAACAGCAGGTCCTTCTATTTGATACCCATGTTAAGGCAGTTTTATAAAAATATGAGATCTGCCATTTTGTGCCGGCGGCCATTTTGGATTTCCAATAATACTGAAAATACGTAACTGTATTGTCATGTCCTTTGGTTTGATTGCATAGGTACCTAGATGAGCTATTCATAAAGAACCATTGTATCTCATAATGTATGATATCTGTAAAGTGTACCTAATAAATAAATAAATAAATAAATAAATAGATATAAGTTTAAATTAATTGTCTGTCTAAGTTCTATGATCCACAATTTTGTTTCGGACGCCATATTAGAGTTATAATTGTGTTTCATAGTATGCTGTATCCTACTAGTTACTAAAGCCTAATTTGATACCCATATTAAGGGGTTATAAAAAACTTCATGTAATCTAACATTTTGCTTCGGACGCCATCTGTGATTTAGATTTTTTGCTGTGGTAGGTATTCTAATAGTCAAGACCTTTCAATTGACACTCGGATATTGAGGTTTTCAAAAAATTCAGACAATCCGCAATTTTGTTTAGGATGCCATCTTAGATTTGATATTGTTTCATAGTGGGTGGGTTGTGTGACACAAGGAAGCCCTTTTAGTTGATACTAACATTAAGGGGATGCCTTGATTTGAGTCGTACACGCCCCCTAGGCAGAGACACGCTGATGACATGCCTTCCGCCCACGAGAAAAAGAGATGTAACACTCTTCGGAAATCGCTTTTTTGGACATATTTCGATAAATACCTAACTTAGTGAAGGTTTATTAAAATGTCATAATATGAGATTTTAGATGAGATAAAATACTATAGTATTTACTTGATTGTGTCGTAAAATAATGAATCGTTTGAGTAGGCTGAGTAAAAAAAGGAAAGTACAGACCCAACTTTGGTTTTTTTTCTATCGAGGAAATTTTAAGCAATCATGTATCCATAAAATCAGATGAACAATCATATAGTCGAGAATCATATATCTGAAAATCAGACCTTTTTGTTTCTTTATCTAATCAGAACGGCGTTTCAAAGCACGCGATAATTTCCAATGCACTGCCTTAAGGGGCTTTCCATAATGATGTACCCCGTCATTTTGTGGCGGCGCAGCGGCCATCTTGGTTTTACAACAATACTGAAATAGTATTTTTCACAATCGTGCTATAATAGAGAGCTTTTTAGTCGAGTACCGTGTTTAGGCCACGAAGCTTGCTGAGTGGCCTAAGTAAGGTACGAGATTAAAAAGCTTGATTATGACACTATTGTAAACAATACTTTTTGTACGAGTTCAATAAAATTAATAATTTAAGTCATTAATACGAGTATATAAGAAACCTAAATATCGTAAGTACAATATTGTCCAGTTCTACTAACTACGTAAGTGTAGCTTCCTCTGCCATATTAGTTATTTCTTGAGGAATTAAAGATGTTTCGTCACTGTCACTACTCATTTTCTTAGTTTTTATTTTAACTTTTTAAGTTTAGCTTTGAAAAGAAAAGTTATCACATCACACCACCGGCGTCCGTAATGTTCCAGTAATGTGCTGTGATTGTCTAAATACTAGCCAATCACAAAGCGTAGTTTTTTTATTTTTTTATGCCCTGGATACAGCAGCAAGTTCAAGTAGATTTTTGACAGATAACGCGACGCTGCTACGTTCCGAAACGCCATAGATTAGCAATCTTGTATCGGATCGAGTCTCCTTAAACAAGGACACATATTATTGTCGTTTCGGCGGATTAGTACCACAAATGAAAATGACCACTTTTAATAATGTCCACTACTAAAAATGCCCCCTGCGTAGAATGTCCACTACCCAAAATGTCCACTACATAAAAGGTCTACTTTTATCATTACCCACTTTTAGCAATACTCACTTTGTAAAACAACCATTTCTGAAAATGACTACTTTCTAAAACGGCTGTTTCTTGAAACATACACTTTAAAAAATGCCCGGTTCTTACAATCACCATTTCTAGAAATGCCCGATTGCTGAATTGACTGCGTCTGGAAACATTATGCCAAATGATTAATATGCGAAATTACCATTAAGCTAATTGAAATTAAGCGAAAAAAAAAGCAAAAATGTATCATTACAAGATATCGTTACCATATAGTTACTCGATGCGTTAGAGCGAAGATTTAAATAATAAGGACGATTAATCTATTTAGATATGGTTTATTGAATAAAAAAACATTCTTAACATTAAACTAAACGTAAAGCTACTTCCAGTTAAATTTAAATATACACACACGCACACGCACACAATAATCAAAATGAGCCAGTTATCTCTTTTCCGCAACTTTATGAACAATTACTTGCTTAAGAAAGAAAATCGGGGAAATCTTCTCAGAATCAACTTCTTCCACGAGTGCTTTGAGAGCTCGATCCAGGCGAATATGACGATTCCGTCTATTCTTTTTTGGCACGCTAAAATAGGATTTCATTATTCGGTGGTCTTGATGGACCGCTTCTTTCTTTAGATTCGAGAAAAATTTAAAGAAGGGGCTCTTTTTGCCGAATCTCTCATTGACACGATGGTGCCAACCCTCGACAGGATTAGTCGTCCTGTGAGGTTGGTACGCACAGCTTAGACTGTTGTCTTTAATAAGGGGTAGGTATTCATTGTTTATTGTAATACTCTATAAATTTGGCAACATGATCTGTGATTTGTGCTGTGTTCATTATGGAGTTCCATGTTATTTCCATAAACCTTTGGGGTAACAAAGGCAGGTAAGAGGTCATTTTCACAACTTTGCTGTCTTGTTTTGATGTATTTAAGTTGAGTAATGTAGCTTTTCGCCATATGGCTTTGTTGTAATGGTAGAAACAGCCAGAGATTATGCAATCTGGAAATACTTCTTTATACTCCAGGCAAAATAGGGTCAGCTAGTATGGCGAAATGGAAATAATTTATAATAGCTTTTTTTTTCTGCGTAACAGATAAATTATAATTGTATTAATAACGACGAGACTAAATCCGACAAAATATTTGTGATTTAGATATTTTAATAAATAATTGAAAATTTATAAATTCCTGTAAAATCGGAAAAAAAAATTAACTCATTTTTTATTCTTTGTTTTGATAAATTAATATTTCCTCTATAAGTTTGATGATAAATCAGGCAAAAAATGTTTCCGAATATTACATTTCTATTTAGTAGATCCCTAACATTTTATTCATTTACCATATTTCCGTGTCCAAAAATAATAATTGGCTGTAGGTTCCTACATTCTTTGATGAATGTAGTGGACACAAACATTAGAAACGAATCGCACACTAAACAACAACGGAGGGTGGATTTGAGGGGTTAAATGCTGTTTAACTATTTAAAAAAATGCAAATTGATCAGTTACTTTTGGGATTTTCATTATAAGCTATTTTTCATCGAATAATGTACGAATCCCCTTATAAAATCGGTTGCAAGTAATGTTATTACAAACACCTGTTAAAATAGGTTTAAAAATGCCGCGCGCGAGCCGCAGAGCTAACGTGATTGGCCGGCCGCCCGCTCGCCGCGTAGGTACTACATACTAGGTAGGTAGGTAGGTACCGCACGAATCGCAGCGATTCGCGAAACCATCTAACGCGTCTAAGATCTAGTTGTTGATAGTAGTTAGTTAAATTTTAATATACTCGTTGTGAAACGAATTATGAAAATATTTAAGTATTTTTATTTATTTATCAATGAGTGACACTGACGAGCGTGGGATGAAGATACCTATGCAATTTAACTTTGAACTTTGACGTAGGTAGTGGAAGTTGGAAAAAGGGACTTCAAAGATTGTGCACACGTGTATATTATGTAGTTTGTGATGGACTTTTTAAGACTAGAGGAAGATGCTTGCTTTGTTTACATTAATTTCTTTTTTGGTTCAGTTTTATTTATATATTTCGTCTTTATTGCACTAAGGACAACTTATCGTACAAGAGGCGGACTTAATGCCGTAAGCATTCTCTACCAGTCAACCTTTGCGCAAAGCAGACAGATTGTGGGCGTGTAGTAATTGTAATAGAGCAAAATTCGTTAAAATAGTAAACTAGAGAGATTTATACCCTTACCTATTATTTGATTTTTATTATGCCCAATATTACACGTTAGATAATATACAGGGTGAAAAAATCTATGGAACCTGAAGGGAAACCCTTAAGACAGCTCATTCTCTCGCTCTCATTATCATGAATTAAACACTATTTAAATTTAATTTACCTACTTTTAGCCCGAATTACATTTGAATTACAATTTACTATCGCAATCACTAAAATTTATTGACCGAATATCTTTTGTCCGAAAACTTTTCGTATTTTTATGACTTCTCCGAATATACAATTCATTACTTTTTTCATTTACCATTTGATGTTATCCAAATGTGTCAGTTGTCCGAAAAACTTTTACCACTACAGTCTTTTGAGCTTTGTTACAACTTTTGTTTCATAGCCAATTTTTGACTTATCCAGCATTACTTTCCGCATTTCATACGTTTAGTCAAATGTTCATTTTGAATGAAATTCAAAGTAGTTTTACAGAGACTAAGGCAGGTCGGTGTAGGTACGACGACGAGCGAAGCGAGGAGGAGTTTTAGGTGAACTGCGAGTTTGCGACCCTACATCGCGCGAGCCGAGCGAGCGTAGCGTGCCGTGGCAGCGGCCGGCGAAGCGCCAGAACCGAACACTTTTTTACTACTTAATATTTACATATGTACTGTATAAGTAAGGGTCAGGTCGGAAGAAATAACTTGATAAACCAAATGTTGTAATTATTTAGTATCGATTTATTTAAAGAACACCCTGCCTAGAGATGGTGTTTACCCAACCTACCCAGAGTTACCCATTTCATCCCAAACGTCGTCTTGTGAAGCATTTTTGCAAAATATAATGAAACTTCTTACGTCATAGTCATATAGGAATGTGTAAACGTAAACGTTGTTCTCATTGAGATTTTCTTACTTGGTTACTTGCTAAATATGCAAACAATATAGGCTCATCTTTCCCTGACCAGGCTATACGTGTGTTATTTTGAATAATAGTACATTACTGCAGAGGCAGTGAAGTAAGGGATTGTTGGACTAGTCCAGGCAATGAACTGACAACTTGTATGGAAAAAATGACAATTTTGGAAATAATTTATAATAGCTTATTTTTTATGTATAACGGATATATATTCAACTAAATAGTTACCCAGCGACAAAATCCGACAAAATTTCAGACATCGAAAAAATGATAAGTTCTTCTAAAAAGTCAGTAAAAATATTAATAAATGTTTTTGTCTTAATTTTGGTTCATTTACATTTGCTCTATAATATTCAAGATAAATCGTACAAAAAAAGATAATGCATGCTTCATTGAAATCTACATAATTACTTCCGAGTGGAAAGTTTGTCGGATTCTTGACCAAATCATCTTAGAATAACATTTTCAAATGAAATCAACAAAAAAAACGCTATTATAAAAAACGCTAAATTAATGTTTTTCAAAACCGTATTTTGCCTGGAGTAGACGAGATTGGGGTAAACCGGATACAACGAGTCCAGCAATCCATGTTCCGGCCGAGGATTGTATAGTGCGTTTCTCAAACGATGTGAGGAAATATAAAAATAAAAATAAATACAAGGTAATCAATTAAATAATAGGTAATTTGCCGCCTTTTTATTTTTTAAACATGCCATTTAAACAAGCCGTTCGAGCACTATGTTTAACCGCACATAGGTATAGTACCATCGTTTTTTTTTATGTCACAAGTTTGCTTACAGAACAGAGTCTAGTGGTGGTTGGCAGTATGTAATTTTTCCTTTGTCAGTTTAATATTAGTAAGCAAATTTAAAAAGTTAGATTAGCGGACAATAATGGTTTTACTTAGGGTTACTTTTCTCAGTCCAGTTCCATAGGAAACAATTCACAGCCGTTACTAGTGTTAGCAAATTGGTGGGAACTGGCGAGAACAACCATCGAATACCAAAACCAAATGGTACTCAAGTATTGCATTTTTATCGAGTCGATACACGCGTAACGTAGCTGAAAATCGAATTTACCAGTCAGGGATATTAATATTTGTACCAGAGTAAGGATAAAAACTGACATAGAGGCGTACACAGATATTTATGCCCTTTTTTTGTACATATATTAATGCCTGACTTTAAATTTTCACCAAGATTAAACATATGATTAGTAAAAATAAACCAAATTAGCCCAAACTACCTACAATAGACGGACAGACAGACAGATAGACAGACAGACAGCGGAGCCTTAGTAATAGGGTCCCGTTTTTACCCTTTGGGTAAAACAATATCACAGATTTGAGTAGGGCAGGCAGTGTCTTTCTGCCTTTACGTGGTGCACGCCACTGATGTTATGGATTTACGGTGGTTTTCTTTCAGGGCCCATAGGTTTTTCCACTCTGTATAGCTATAGCAGCTAAGCAGTATTTTAGCAGCGTGTTCTTTCTTACCCATTCCAATAATTAAGTACCTACTTCCGTTACTACAATGATGTGCGGATGGATCTTGTACTACAAACTCACAGACGACTTAACCTAGGTTAAGTGGTCTGTGTACTACCTACGCAGATTAAGTGGGAAATTAACTACTTTAAGTAGGAAATCACCTGTTAAAATTGTCGTCACTGTTTTATAATGATGAAATTTATCAGTAAATAATTATGAAGCATTGAGACAATAGAAATGTACTAAATTCTTGGCATGTTTTCACTAAAATATGTTTATAAATTTCATTAATTGTTAGCGCGTTTCCCGCTTACGCCATTATTACACCGTGAATAGTTGCATTCTCCTACTAGTACATCGTCGAAGACGATATAAATGATTACAAATAATCTGCGTAGGTAATGTAGGTATCTATCTACTTCGCGTCACAGAAAAGGACTCGTTGCGTGCCGCCGTTGCGAGCGAATGTGATCGTTAACACACGCGGAAAGAGCTCAAGTTCAATTGTAGAATTAAACAGGACTATTCAAATGTGTATTATGCTTTACATAAACCTTTTTTCTGTAGGATTCGTGTACTACTTTAATAATCTATATAGTTAAATTAAATTTGGACACAATTTGGTCCTATAAATATATTTACCGATAGTTTATTGGAGTAAATGTATTTATATGCAATTCTAAACAAAAATCTATACGATTTTTAGCAAAATAGGTTCATCAATTATTTTTATGAGAATCAAATCAAAGTACTACTTATTACAATTTTTTTCTACCAACTTCTGTCACCTGTCACCCAAGCCATGCATTTTGTTGATATATTGATTTTACATGTAAAAAAAATGTCGGATTTCATTGTTTACAGGTTAAAGACAATAATATTGTTGTGTTGACGATTATAGACAACTATTATTAATTTTAATTAATAAAATCGGCGTATATTTGACAGTATTTTTTTATACCTACTTTCGGGTCGAAAGTTTGTAAGATTCGTAAATAGAGTATCTTAAAATATGTATTTATGACGGAGAAAAAAAACACAGGCTATTATAAATTAATGTTTGGCGAAACCGTATTTTGCCTGGAGTATTTAATGGCGTTTATGACTACCAATTCGTAATCACATTTGAAATTCAGCACGCTTATAGACAATTTTTCTTTTATTAAACTAAAAAACCGAACATAGGTTTCTTGTCTCTTGTCCGGAAGTAGCCCAAAAATAAATGGGACAATGTTTGTGCTTTTCTCTGTCGACCCGACGTCTACATGCAGCGAGTAAAGTTGGTAAAATGGATGAGGTACGCAATGAAATGTACCATCCCCGAAGAAATGTACATGATTGCCTTCCAGGTCTGCATTACTAAGATACATCCGTGCCGTTGTTGAGCTAAATAAGATAATTTTATTTATAGTCCCATCTTCGCATATGACGAAATCTTTTCCCAACTTGTTTGGGATATGGACATCAGCGACAGTCTTATAATTTAAGCTTTTTGTTTCCAAAAACTTTTTTCGTGCTGCGTACAAGCTGTCTTTTTTTGACGAAAAATCCGGAATATCGTCTATATCTGTATGTTTGCAGTTTTTCTTCAGCTTCAAAACCTGTTTTTCGAAAACTTTTTCAACTGATTCGAAACTACGGCAAACTTCTTCTTTGCATTTATTAATGGCAATAAACACATCGTTATCAATTTTTTCCGGCATGCATGTATGAGGAGACGACCGAAGTATTAAAGTCCGCTCTGTATTGAGGGTGATAGTAGAGCTGCAGTCACTGCGATTTACACATCTCCAACGAGACGTACCGCTTTGGTTTTGGATACTGAAGTTGTATCTATACTTGCCAAAAAGGACAGTATCCTTTCCTTTTTGATTCAACGCAAATATTAATTTACTGTTCATTTTAGAGTAAATAAATTATACTGACGGAATTTTATTTCAGCATATATAAGCACCTGAATTATAATGACGGCATCAAAAACAACAACAGAGTACTCAAGAGTTTTAAAAGTAATTATTTAAGTGGCCAGCGTTATGAATAATGATAATAGACATAAGAGGTTAGTTGCAGTTTTTCTATGTAAGTAGGTTAGCTGAAATATCGATTTTAGTGTAATAGTAGATTACGTGCCTAGGCACGTCACCTCACCTTCGGTTCGGGCCACAAACACCTGCGATCTGGGGCTTTACGAATTACCGCCCGTGGTGCGTACATAATTTTACGTCTTCTCCTGGGTGTGAAGTGAGATTTGCCGCTGCGCCCGTGGGAGGTTAATCTAACTTACCACCCGGAGTGACGTAAAATGTGTAAAGTCGTCGGTATGCATTATTATTTTTATTGTAATACTAATTCTATAGATAAGAGCTCGTTGTTGCTGTCAGCCCAACAATAATTTTCAGAAGTAGCTTTTTCAAGAAATGTTTTTTCCAGAAGTAGTTCATTCAAGAACTTGGTATTTTCAAAAGAAATCAATCGACGAAACGGTCATTTCGGCAAGTGATCAATTCAAAATTTGGTCATTTAGAAAAGTGGTCATTTTCAGAAATGGTGATTTTTCAAGATAAGTAATACCAGACGTAGGTATTGTTAGAAATGGTTATGTTGAGAACGGGACATTTTAAGTAGCAGGACATTATTATGTGGTCATTTTCATTTGTGGTACTGATCCGCCGAAAGGATTATTGTAATACAAAGTTCTATATTCAAAATTTTTTCGGTTGTCTAGAGCGTCTCTAAAAAGTTGTTTCGGTTGTTTCGGAAGTAACATAGACTATTCAACGATGAAAAGAGTGACGTTGCAGAATTCTCTATGAAATCTTAATACACAGATTTCAATCGACGAGTACAAAAACAAGTAACTGTATTGTCATCGAAACTAAAAGTACTGTATACCAAACTTTAAGTCAAACGGTCAACAGGAAGCGAGTAAATTTTCAATTCCTAGATTGGACACATAAAAGTCGAACTAAATAAAACCGTACAAAAAAAAATACTAGTCTAGAATGTTTCTACAGAAAAAATACAATGCCAAAAAAATAAAGCAAAAATGAAAAGTTATATAATATACAGTGTTTTAAAAATAAACCCAGCTTAAATATTCATGTTCAAATATTCATGGCGTCCGCCATATATCTAGCTATTTTCTATTCTCCTGCCTTTTCATAAAAACAAAATCTGCATCAATCATAGTCATTCTACCTTATTCATTCCTTCGTCATTCGCCCTTCATGTTTCATTAAGACCTTTACACATGCACCCCTACATATATATATACTCTTAGGTGCCCTAATAATTCACAATAATATCACAATGAGATCGTGACAACATAAAAAATAAAAATTGTGTAAAAAATACAAGTATAGAATGTTTTTAGAAAAAAAAACCTATATAGATTAAAAAAAATCGAAAATAATAAACTGAAAATCATTGTCATAATTTCCAAACGTATTAAATAAATAAAAATCCAGTCACAATAGGGGTCACTAAATAAAATAATCAATACTTAATGTCATATTTTCTGTAAAAAAGATTAAATTTCTGTAAAAATCAACGCAAGAGGTTAAATAATCAATAAGTTATAAGTGTCCAAAGTTTTAAGAAGGGGTATGTTCTGTCCCTTTTTCGCAAAACGCAACTTCATATGATACGATGACGCTTGTAGATTGTGACGTCACTAATAGACGGCAACGTGCCGTGCCCGTGTTCGGCGCCGCCGTCGACGCGGCCTACCGCGCGCGCGGCCCGCGCTCCGGCAGCCTCGCATATTGTGACGTCACACACTGTTTGCGTTTTCTCTCTCTAACAAGCAATATTAAAACGGTTGTAGCTTCGTAATTCTTTGGAATATCTGAATGGGATTTTCGTCACTAGTCATAATTTTTTGCCTTCTTTATTTTGGTGCACCTAATCATAATTTTCAAGTCTACACCCGTATTAACTTACTTTTTTTGTGTTAAACAAATGTTCGTTTGGAATTGGCTGCTGTAATAGGCCAGTCATGTTTGACCACTAAAATCGCTAACATCGCAAGCTAACGGCTAGTTGTGATATTTTAATATGTTGTTAGGACCACTACCAGTACCGTATAATGAAAGTTCGCAACTTCGAAAGACCTGTGCTAACTTTGCAGCACTCGAAAAACTACGAAATTTTCGCACTTTTTGTGGTATCGTCAGTATAAATCCTAAACTATGCCGTTTTTAAATAAAAATCCAAAAGTTTGTTTAGAATCAGCTCTGTAGGTTCAATACTTACCGAGATAGAGCTCTCCAAAAATTTGTTGTTTAGCCAACTCTAAATCTTTATAAATCCTAAACCTTTTATCTAAAATAATATTTAAGAATCCTAACCATTATTTTGAAATACCTATTTAACGATACCCAACATGACATAGTTTATCGACTTATTTTTTTTCTTTTTTACTATGTGGCGTCTGGCGGCCGCCATTTTGAATTTTGATTACCGTTATGTCGACAGTTAAATTCGCGAGATTAATACGAATGGATAGATGTATGATTTAAAAAAAACTAGCCTTTAGCTTGCGATTTTAGCGATTCTAGAGAGCCACAAAGGCACAAATGTAATTTATGTATGTATGAATGTATGTTTATTCCTTTGGCACTCTAGGGATCAAACGCGTGGTTCGATTTTAGTGAATTTATATTATAATATTGCAAGTATTCACGAAAAAAATCACGAACATAGGTCTAAAACACACAAAAATACACTTAAAATATTCGTAACAAATTATGCACAAAAGCTATAAATATTAAAATTTCTTCTAAAAATCGGCAATATCATGCTTGAGGGGAATCAGTGTTTACATTTTTATTTAGTTAAACGGCCAAAAAATTAAAATTAAAAAACATGATATCCGCGCTTCCGAGCACGCACTTCCATCTCGCTCACGCTTATGCTCAGTGAGAGGGAGAGAATACCATGAACCTAGGGCGCCTTAAACTAGCATGCAATTGGTTGCATGTGTGATTTGCGCTTTAACGCGCGTTCGAAACGTTACATGATTACCCTGGATTACTCTGGATCTGGACCATAAACAGTTGAGACCGTCAGTGTGGTTCCGGGTAATGACTTTTTACAGTCAGCAGCAGAAGTTGCTAAGCAGTTCTAGTGCTCAAAATAATCTACACACGAACTCTAATGTCAAGGGAATAAGGATCTGTGTTGGTCATTTTGAGCGTGTTATTTTGCTTAGCTACTTCTGATGATGACTGTACAAGGATGCTATATGCAACAGTGATTTTTTATTTCAAGTATTCGAAATATTCGGTTTATTCGATGTTGCAAGCCCTTGTTTTAACGGTAGTATAGTACAGTTAAATATTAAATATGCATATTAATATTCAATAAATCGTGTGGAGTACCAAATAACGACTTATTCATGTTTCAAAATGTACCGTTGTCAAAACTCCTATTCCCGGAATATTTCCACGGTTTGCATTGGAAACGGTGCTGAGAACAATGGCCATGTTGCCGATACATGAAAGCCTGTGTTATTTTTATTGTGAACTGTAAATAAAAGTTTGAAATACGTTAACTAATTGGGAATTTCTCTCCGGGCTTGGTCACCAAAAAACACATTTTACCTAGGTCTCTCGCTAATTAATATCAGACCAACATCATCATCCTCCTAGCGTTATTCCCGGTTGTGCCCCGAAAGGAGTCCGGGGTCCGCTTTGACACCTAACCCCCAAGATTTGGCTAAGGCACTAGTTTTACGAAAGCGACTGCCATCTGACCTTCCAACCCAGAGGGAAAACTAGACCGGTTTCCTCACGCTGTTTTTCCTTCACCGAAAGCTAACGGAAATTAGATGAATTTTCATCTATAGTACATTACTATAGAGGCCGGGAAACGAAGGGTTGCAGGCCAAGTAGATATAGAAGGCCGAGCGTAGCGAGGCCGGATAGAGATACGCGGCCGGCAACCCCGTTTCTCGCCGAGATTTGTATAGTGCTTTTCTCAAACTTGCAGTGAAATAAAAATAAAAAGTAGCTAGTCAATTTGTTTTATTCGTAGGTTAACACAACTAAATATTACGTTTCTGAACTGTACCTCCAGCACCGCCGGCGCCGCGCAGGCAGCTGGCCCGCGCCCTCCGCCGCGCCCCACCGTTTAAAAACAAAAGAAGGTTGCTTTACAGGCGTAGGTGTGTAAGGCTGTATGAAATTCCTTTACATATCATGTTCACTCATCGCACCGGATACGTAGTATTTCCGAACCTAATTTGAAGTAAGTCACGTCAACATTTCATTGCAAGTTTGAGAAAAAACTATTTTATTTAAGTTCCTCACGAACATGATGATGAAATAAATACGCAAATATTACAACAAGAAGTTTCCTTTGCTATTCCGCTAAAAAGCGTGGAGGTCTAATAGCGATAATGAGTTGCACTGATTTGCGTATTAGTCCAGGGGACCGATTTTTGACTTTCGAGCGCTCGACTCTTGCACTCGAAAACGGTCAAAAACGATGAAATGGTATTTTTGAAATACGAGCGATAGAAAATTGAAAAACGAGTGGTGTTGACCACACGTATTCAATTATATCGGTAGAAAATTTTGACACTTCACTTTATCTATTTAATTTTGGACTGACTTTTAATTTAAAAGATAGATATATTTAAATAAAATATATTGATTCGATGCTAGTGATTGGCTGGTGTACGATTAAATATAATTTCTTGCCGAATTTTGTGGTTGAAAACCAAGGTCGTTAGTCAATTGGCGGGAACATAAGCGTTTCGTTTACTATTACTCTGTAATGGCCGGTTCCAATAATCAATCCACCGATAGTTTTCCTTACCAACAGTTACATTTTGACACATTTTCTACGGGTAATCTGTCAAAATGTAACTCCGGCAGCAACAATTATTAATGTTTGCAACTTACAACTCACTTTTGTTTTTTTTCTGTTATGAAACGCATAATTAATTTATAATTAATTAATTTACTATATTATAGATACCCAACTTCCAATAAAGTACTATCCTCTATATAAGGTATGTTGAAAATTCAAATTTGAAAAACCGGTAATTATCTACTTTTTGCATACAACGAAACGCAAAAGTATCGATAGCCAATCACTAGCTTTTGAGTGATGATTTCAAAAATAGCTACTATTGGGTTCATGCGAAAATAATAGTGACAAATTTTCGTGTGCGAATATTTTCTACCACTCGCTTTTGATTTCGGGCGCTCGAAAGTCAAAAATCGGTCCCCAGTAACTTTATACATCCAGAGCTTGCGTCAAATCCCTCTCTCTGATTTTTTGCAGACTTGTTTATGGTGTTAGCTCAATGAATAATCCAAATTTATGACCTTGAGCGCTGAACGCAACTTTCTCTAAAATCGAAATTACTGCTCTTTTTTTACTATAACCCTAAAGGACTAGTTTTCGATGGTATCTTTTTAAGATGTGTTTAAAGGTATCCAATCATTTCATAAAAAACGTTTCACTTATATTCATTTTATAAACAACGTTTGGCAAACTAACGATTAAGAAATTACCCGTTTCATAAAATATTGTTTTACAAAGAGCTCATTACACAAATCATTTAATTGATAAAACATCATACTCGTATTATAAATCATTATATGACAAATTACTCATTTATTATCCGTGACAATATTTCGTACATAAGATCCGAAAAACCGCCGCTTGACAGGCCGCATGCCTGATGCCACTAGGCTACCGTAGCTCAATTAATATCAGACCAACAACCATAAAAATATACCTAGCTGTGGTTGACAGCCAGAACAAAATTAAATATAGCTTATTCTACTTCGCAGCATATCGTTTACTGAATATATTTTATACAGTTTGTTACTTTCATAGGAACATATATTTTAAGGGCTGAAAGTATAAGCCGTAATGAACGAAAATTGGTATATTGGTGTTGTTAAAAAAACAGTTTTTTTTTTCATACCTTAATTCGGCACTCAATGTATCGGCAACAAAGCTAACAACTGTTAGTACTCGTATCATTTGAAACTAGGTCTGCCTCTCTGAAACGTCAAATAAATGTTAGCAATACATTGCTGCTCAATAATTTTTTTACTCACCATTAGAAATGTTAATTGTTATTATTTTTTACAATAAAACGGTTCCCAGCACTTAAATCTTTCGTTACTAAAGAGGGTTACTACCCTCTAGCTAGTATAGCTAGCAGCTCGCGACTGACAATAGGTACTATTTATATGAAATTTCCATTTCGGGAGAAAACGTTTCTCCCCGACTAAATCTTAACAACTCACTTGGATTTTGATCTCGATCGCTTCAGCATAATAATATCTAGGTTTATAAATTTGACTTTAAAATAAAAGTTCATAGTAATTTAGGTGTTGGTTTTTCAATAAGTAAGTGTAGTTTTTCTTTTGTAAATGTAAAGAATATTTGTATTGTGTTGTATTATGCCAACCCTATTCTATTCACGCACACATTGATATGTAAACCGACAAGGCGCGCACATATACTCGTATTTACCGGGACTCGCTGATTTGTATGGTGCAACCGCTGTGTCTTGTGGCGTTCAGTCCCCAGGATGTGGTGAATGTCTGAAAATAAACTCTGTCCGTCAACAGGAAAATAATTTATAAAAAAAAAACTATAGGTCGTGGGTGTTATGACCCGTCTGGGTACTTCGGTACTCACCTCGGGCGACGGCGGCTGCTAGGTCACTGGGTACTGCAGCAGCGGACAGTGGAGCTGGTGAAGTGGCTCGGGAGCGCCGGGGCAGCTGCGTGGTGATCTTCCCACAAAAAGGTCGCAGCGACGGCGCGCTAAGACGCGGCCGACTTTATAAGTATAATAACTTTTTAAGATTTTATAATTAATAGTGAAAACAAAACTTCGAGTGAAGCTTGCTGAAGTACTTGTGAAGCAACTGTCTACAATTACTTCACCTTAATTAGAGTTTGCCATGTTACCTGATCTCTCACTCTGTCTATGGTTAGGTGGTATTAATATACCACATATTTATTACAAAACGAATCCTTTTGTGTTTGTAAGTAACTTAATTTAAATATATCCCGACGACAGTACGAAATAAAGTTTGGTAGGTACCTACCTACTCGTATCTTCGTTATTTATAACGTAATATTGTATAATAGTTTAGTACATAGGTACTTATATAAAGTAGGTAAGTTACTAACCTTCGTCAATCGGCAGAGCAAGAGGGGACGAAGTAATTTTTTAATAACTGTACGCTGTGTAAGCAGCGTCCGGCCGGTGAGCCCGTGCGTGTGCCAGCCAACTGGCATTGAACGCCGGTAGCTGCGCGCAAAGTGGTATAATTCTAAGTTCCCAGCCACGGTGCAGCTATAGTGGCCGCGGACCGTCTAGAACAGGCCTTATCGCCAGGCGGTAACATCGCGCGCACAAGTGTTAAGCATGATGTATTTATTTGTTGTTTATTATAATTATTTTATTTTGTTTTTATTTATTGTTATGTTATTAAGAATGTGTGTTAGTGTAGGATGTAAATACTTATTTCAAGTAGTTGAATAATGTATAACAATTTAGAATTTAATTAATGTGTTTATTTAAGAATAGATTTTTCAAGTAAAGCCCAGATACGCAAGTAGTGGTTTGTTGGGATGCAACTTTTTGCAGGCCAACAAACATTACTATTCAATATTATAAAAAAAACACAGTTTATTCCTTATTTGTGTATTTTTATGTTTGTATTTTTAGTTATTCCTGTTTATTTCCTTTTATTTTTTTGTTTGTTACTCTCCGAGCTCTCACCGAATGGACCTTGTGGAAGACCCCAGCTGCAAAGCTAGCAATATGCTGAGCGGGTCCATTTCGTGGCAAAGCAAAATTTGCTTTTTATTTTATTTCTTTTCAACACATTTGCTCGTAACGTACCTCTTATTATGTCGCTTTTAGGCTCATAATCCTGGGTATTAAACACGCGTGTTTTATAACATTACGACACTCGTGTGTTATGGTTATATCCCGATTAAGTCACGTTGGCACCTTGCAGCAACATGTATGCATGAACACGGTGCATTCTTAAATTAACCGGGTTGTACAGAATTTACAGCTTTTTTTTTAATTCTCGGCAAATGGATTCTTACTCGACTAAACAAATTAAATCCTTTTTGTTAAATAATTGACTAACTCTTTTTGGATATGATATCTATAGAAACGTTTAATTTAGTAAAACCGTTAACTTTTCATAACATTTTACATTAATTAATAAAGATAACATTTTAAAACGAAAATATTTATTTTATTTTGTGGAATCTGCTGTTTAGAGATTACATTTAAAAGTCTGGCTTAGCGCACTGCGCAAATTTCACGAAAAAAAACTGTTGCGCGCCATTATAGGTTATTTCACGAATATTTGTAAACATTGTTAATGCGTGTTTGGTTATTATCAAAAATGTTGACTCGTGGTGACTAGAAAAGTGATACATAGAATGGATACCACTGGAAATTCTTGACGGTGTACAATATGTGAGTAAAAACCTGTAGCCATCATTAAGTAAAGAAAATAACTTGCCAGGCCTATAAAATGTTCATTTTATGAAAAGGATTTTTTCCTCGCAAAATGTGTTAAAAACGTCGTATGAAACGCGTGAGCTTTGATAATTAATTAATTACATCTTCGGCTCTCTTATCACGCTCACCTGCGGCACAGTATAATAAAGAGTACTACCGTACAGTATGGCCGCTTCCTGCCTCCCGCGGAAAGTGCCTCCCACCCTGCTCTCAGTTACCTCACAGGTACGGGCTGACAAGGACGCGACGACGCGGTGCGCAGAGCGGAGGCCAAGTAAAATATGAAAATATCAAACAAATTAAGATTTCAGTTTTCAGAGATTCAGTTTTCCGTTATATAGCCGTACAACTCTTAATACTTTCTGTTATTAAGACTGATTCATTTTTCTTTCTGTCTAGCTACTATTATAATAAGGGAAAGTTAAAGTCAAACCACAGGTTTATTTTGGCCACTTTATTAGTCTTTTCATTATTTAAGCAACGGGAAAAGGAGAAAGCCTATAATAAACGAATTCGTCTTTTTCTCACACATTCTCACTATTTCTCACGTACTTAACTTTCACGTTTATAATATGAGTAGGATAATTAGGTAAATAATGCTACTTATTAAATATAAGATAGTTTAATAAGCACCCTTATAACTAGTGGCTCTGTGCGTTAAGTTAATAAAATTGAAAAAAAGTGAAAAATACTTAGTTCATTGAGTCGTTATACAGTAAACTCACAATGTCTTAAGTACCATAGCCCGTCTTGGCGCTTAAGTCCTTCATATCAACATCCACATGAAAAAAAAACAAAAACTGGATCGACAGAAAAAATCTATTTAATCATAGAATCTGGTCACAAAATTTCATGAGAATCGGTTAAGAATTGCGACCTGTAGAGGAGAACATCCGGACATACAAAAGCAAATTTCTCGATTCAAAACATAGACCTTCGCTAGAGCTTCGGTCAATAATAATCTCAGAAAAAAGAGTTAAAAACATTTTTGTTTATAATTAATTACTAGCACACAAAGTAATTCGACGTCGCTATTACCAGAGGCTCTAGTATAAGTTTTACCGAAACAAAACTTTACGATCGCGTTTGCGTTTTACCCTTAATTTGTATGGGATTTGACCGCTAAACGCGAACGCGGTCGTAACGTTTTTTTTCGGTAAAACTTATACTAGAGCCTGGTCATCTTATATTGCGTTCCCGATTCGCGAACGCACTAAAAATGGCGGCAACCCTAGCATGTCTTATCTCACTCACACAAGCATGGTACGCGTTCACGAGCTTAGACTGTGTGCGTATAGGAACGCAATTGTTTCATACATTTGACATTTGATCGCCATTGTCCGAGGTGTGCCTGCGGTGAACAATTCCGCCTCTGATGTAATTATCAACATACCTCACTTGTATCACAATGTACTATTATATGTGTTGTTTTTGTCACGAATACTTAAGTATTATTATATATATTATTATGTTTTGATTTGATTTGATTTGATTTTGAAAGGTGTTTAATGGTAATAATAAGACATGTAACGTTTACAGTCTGAGGCTAGCAACGTCGACGGGCGTTACTGGTTATTTTCCAATGTTCCTGGCAACCCCACGTCACTGTTCAAATGTTCTAAGATCTGTCCTCCTGGGACGTTTAGCGTCTAAGTAACGTATGCGAGAACATACTAAGAGCTGACACTGGTTTCCGGATACAAACATAAACGGCTTTTTAAAACGATAAAAATGTAAATTCACTACAAAACGATTATTTTGTTATATTCAAAATATGTGTACCTAAATAGCGTGAGTTATTTAACAAAAAATTACTCAGTGTCAGGTTTGTGACGATTATTAAGCATACAAATGACGTAGAAATGAACTTGTTTCACATTTAAATATTTAATACTCAATTGTCGTCACCAAACTGACTTTGAATTTTAGTTTGACTACTCATACTAACTAATTGGGTACAAAATTGTTCTAAAATGCCCATTTGCTCAAGTACCTACTATTGTAACTAATTGCCAAATATAAAGAAGGTCTTTACTAGTGAGCGTAGATAAGCAGTTAGGCCACATCCGCATTTTGCGGGGCGGAATCGGTATAATTTTATACTTTACCGAGAACCTGATGTCGCCCACATTTCATTACTTATCAGTATACTGTCAGTATAACATTCTCGCAGTAGCACTATAGCAGGTATTGCGCGTACGCGCGTAAGTAAATAATCCCATAAAAAACATTCCATGTAAAAAAGAGGCCAAGTCTCGAAACTCTTCCACCGTAAAAAGTTGTAAGATATATATTTCGTAGAGCCAAGTCTCAGGCATTCTTATTAATCTTTATTTGCTTGCTTAATGAAATTCTGCAACGTGGCAATCACACAACTTAACTGTGTTTATGGATTTTTGCATACTTACCTAAAATTATGTAGTATTGTGTGATTGCCAAGTCACATAATTTTATTTAGCAAGCAAATAAAGATTAATAAGAATGCCTGAGACTTGGCTCTACGAAATATCTCACATCTCTTTACGGTGGAAGAGTTTCGAGACTTGGCCTCTTTTTTACATGGAATGTTTTTTATGGGATCTCACTTCTTTTTGTAGGTTAATGTGTTATCCATACATACAAACTATGAATGCAGGCCCATTCTTGCTTTTGAATTTCCCATTCACTGCAAATGTAACTTTGTAATCCTATATAGTTGTATAGGATTACAAAGTAATGTATACCGTTGGTGTATCTAGAAAACTGGGTTGAAATTGCAATTTTTTATAGTTTTCCCTTTACGGCGCCATTAAACCCTAACTCTGTACCAAATTTCAGCTCTCTGAGTTTATGGGAAGTACTAATTCTACTTTGATGATCGTGAGTGAGTGAGTGAGTGTCATAAATGCGAAACTTTGCTTTCGCTTAACTTCGGAACTAAATGACCTACAGACTTGAAATTTTGGATTTTAAGTATGTGATTATAGCTTACTGGATGACGAAAATTTTTGCGTTCTGGTCTTATCCAGAGGTTCTCAAATAGGGGCCTGAAAATGCGGCGAAATGGTTCCAGTAAAGGATGGTACGGCAGTGTTTGCTTCGCGCTTGACTTGGCGGGGGCACTGCCGTGCCCCCAGATCTATACTGACTTGACTGACAGTTGACACTGACAGCTAATCTATACCACACCTAGCCCGCACCGACAAATACAGAGGAAGCTGACTTAATCGTCTCTAGGTTGTCTCAACTAACTTGAAGAAAAAAATATTCTAAATCAATTTTACGGAGTTTTGATTTTGCTATTCTACCGTAAGAAAAATAATGGGTAAACTAAGATTGCTCCTTGAATTGCAATCATAAAAAAATGGTAGATGTTAAAGACGCCTACCGGAAAATGGTTATGCGTATTGGAATCATCATTTTGGTAAATATTAGTTCATTTAATACCTACCAAATCCATTTTACATTTTCACTAAAGTTTACACAGTATAAATAAATATAATAGCGTCACTAACCAATAAATGACTCTGAATGTTTAATCCGCACACCTATTTCAGATTGTCGCCCAAGTCAACACAGATCCATTGTAAAGCATATTTCACCAGGCCATTGCTGAATGTATAATCCGCATACCTATTTCAGAATGTCGCCCAAATCAACACAGCTCCATTGTATAGCATATTTCACCAGGCCATTGCTGAATGTTTAATCCGCACACCTATTTCAGATTGTCGCCCAAGTCAACACAGATCCATTGCATAGCATATTTCACCAGGCCATTGCTGAATGTTTAATCCGCACACCTATTTCAGATTGTCGCCCAAGTCAACACGGATCCATTGTATAGCATATTTCACCAGGCCATTGCTAAGGTAGGTTCTGCAGCAATGCACAATAACCTCAATAATAGGTATTTGTAGAAGCATTGATAGCTTTCTTTTTACAGCGTTTTGACAGAGTAAAGGATCTCCGACCTCAGAACACATTGTACTTAAATATAAGAAACAAAGTTAAAAAGGTTTGTGTGGCTTTACTAATACTTACTCGTTATATTGGCACATATTTAAGTAAAAGGGTGAATGATACTAAAGATAAGTGCAACTAAAGGATGTTACAGCACCCTCGCCGATTTCTGTACTTAATCAGCGCCTTTTGAATACAAGAATTTTACCGCGGTCACATTATTCATATTTTTTAACGTTCCGTTTTCTATGTTTTTTTAAGGAGTTTGAAGATGATACCGTGCACGACCCAGACATAAAAATGGGTTATTTCATTCACGTAGTTCCCTTGCCCGTAAGTACTCAAACTTAAACTGCACTTATCAACAGATAATATTAAAATAGTATGTTTTTAATCATATAATCAATTTGATTCCGTTTATAAACGATATATCTATAGGAAATAACATATAAGGTTGAAACAACAAACTGTTTGCAACGTAATACACTTAATTAATAAACTAGTTTATTTATGTAAGTCCATTCAAGCGCAACGAACAAAACTGGGGGCAATAAAAGAAGGATTGGAAACTGTTCCTCGTAAATTTAAATATATTCTGAGTAGGTAGCGTAGTCTGTTTTATACTTATACTTAGGATTTGGATTAGTGGATTTACAATATATTTCTTAAATACATACCCAGATTCACGCCTTTTATTTCCAAAAGGGGTAGGCAGAGCACATGAAACTTATGTTACAGTGCCACTTTTGGCATAAATGCAAGATACAAGATCGACAAAATGTGATATTGCAGTGAAAGGTTGCTGACCCATCGCCCACAACACACTTCAACCTAGCTGGGCTCCCTTAGTCGACTTTTACGACACCCACGGGAAGAAAGGGGGTGGTGAAATTCTAACCCGACACCACACGGCGGTGATATTTTTTTATAATTAGTGTTAAATGCTGGCTATATTACAGACTAGACGAATGTTCCAATTCAACCAATACGAAGGTGAAAATGTGATCGGCGTCCCATCGAACAAGTGGCACCTGCCCGCTGCAGAATCGCTCTTACCCGGCCACACGCTATCTCGGCCCTCGCTAGGGATGCTGAAGTCAGCAGTGACGTTCCCGCACTCAGAAAACGGGGCAACCGTTTATGGAAACTCAGATAATTTAGGGATTCGGTGAGAACTAGCCAGCAATAGCAACATTACTTTCTAAGCTACATCTACAATATACTTTGACTTATCGATTTACAGGTCTCTCTTTCCGAGATAATACCGGAGTGTCAAAGTAGGTGGTCAGTCGAGTATAAGTTCTCAGTAGTGATGAGCGACTTTGAATAATACTAATTCGATTAGTCGATTATTATAATCATTCGACTAAGGGCCTGTTTCACAATCGCCGGATAAAGTTATCTGCCAGTTAAAATTATTGCTATCCTTTTCTCCCGTCATATAAAAGAAAAGTGACAGCCAACATTTATCTGACGGATATGTTTTAACTGGAGATTGTGAAACAGGCCCTAAGTCGACTAATTCGAAAATCATTCGATTATTAGTAATACTACTAATCAACGCCCGCCCGAGTCGACTTAACGTTGACATTAGTAACTAATGTCATTAGTTGAGCTCCCGGACGAGTCGAATAAGCCGAAGGCAACACGAATGATGCCCGAGTCGCCCACTATAAGCAACTCTCGTCGTAGTAAATTGTACGGCGAAACGGTCGCGACTTACACATTGGTGGTTATTCGATCGGATTCCGCGAAACGCCAAACTAAACACAGGTCGACCGACAACAACAGATATTTTTTACTCAAAAAGCGTACTTATACTTATTATTGAATTATGCGTATTAAGTTAAAAAATATCTTACCTAGGTATGTATGTACTAGTATCGCAACGTAACATTCGTAAACTCAGTGATTATTTTTTTAATTTTGAGCCGTATAGTAAATTATCGAAAGCTTCATTAATCATTATTCATTAGTCATTCTACTCGTAAAACTCTCGAAAAACGTCTGACTCGCTCCGGAAGCCCGAACAATTAACCACCGTAACTAGAGCTCGCCCATCATTGTTAATAGTATGAAAGGAGAGTCACGCTTACGGCGGTTATTCTTCGGTACTAGTAGCAACAATTAGTTACTAAAAATTAGTAGTCATCATTCGACTATTAGCATTAATATACTACTTACTAATTTCCAATTCGAATATTGACATTAGTAATCGCTAATTATTCAAATACGAAATCATTCGAAGTCGCGCATTAGAGTTCTCAGTTCGTCTTCGTGTTTTATATTTATAATTATTTCTTTGTATATGTTCAGTGATAGTTCTTTACTGTGCTGTTGGATTTTTATTAGGTATTGCCTATAGTAAATCATGCATTTGTTCTCGGAGGCCACAAATTTGGTAACGTAGAACTGATGAAAAGGACCGCAGATAACCTACGGAACTTCTCAATTATATCGGTAGTTTATGAGCTATTCCGATGAGCTTTTGTCCAATTTATTTAGATGAACGATGTCCACCAATCACTGTTCATCTAAAAATACATTTCTCTCCTCAAATATAGTTGCCCCATATGCAGCGTCGGCTCTCGGAAAACATTTCAGATGAATACGTGGAAAGGAAATGTGAAAATGTGCAACTGGCATGGCGAAGTATAAAATTGACGTCGGTTTTTCCGCGTATAAATGATTTAAAATCTGTACTGAAACGAATCGCAATGGATTAAAACAACTATGCACAGTTTGAAGCTATCGTTAATGTATGTAAGGCTGCTTTCCGAAACCCGGCGGTACAATACTGCTTTAAATTTAAATGTTACTGCTTTAAAACGTGTTACCCATTTTAAGTACCTAGTTAAAATGGGTAACACGTTTTAAAGCAGTACCATTTAAATTTAAAGCAGTATTGTACCGCCGGGTTTCGGAAAGCAGCCTTACATACATTAACGATAGCTTCAAACTGTCTATAGTTGTTTTATTCCATTGCGATTCGTTTCAGTACAGATTTTCACATATTAACAGAGGACTTAAAAGATGACATGGACATGGAGACGGAGAGGAGGGCGTTGTCGTTCGTGGCGGTATGTTGGCGCACAGGTTCGCTAAGTGTAGCAAAAACAAATTAATTAATTACTATTTGGTCAAAATTACCTTATTTCGTGCGTATTGCCAATGTTTTTATACTAGTGGCCTGTGGGCTAATTTTAAGCAGAAATCCTTTCACTCTCTGAGGGTCCAGTATAACAACATTTACAGGGCCCTGGTGAGGCTCCCGCGATACTGTAGTGCTTCTGGCATGTTTGCCGACGCGCACGTAGATGATTTTTATGCTATTATGCGCAAAAATATTGCATCAGTGGTACACCGTATGCGTGGGAGCTCCAACGGGGTCCTGAGAATGATAGCCGAGAGGTTCGATTCTGTTGTTTTGGGACGATATAACGAATTGCATGTTCTAAATCATGCAATTCGGTAGATCGGCCACAATAATGTGCAATTTTTTGTATTAAAGTGTAATTTTATTTATGTAGTTTAGTTTAGGAACTGTACATAACATAGCCTGTAAGTTAATACTAACAACTATGGACTGTAATTGACTGAAAATAAATAATTTTTATTTATAGACTAATACTAGCAAAATGCTTTGTTTAACTAAGTATACTGAGTAGACTTATTCAGCTCAAATTGCATTGTATGAGGTGGATTCATTCGTTGTATTTATCCAGCAAATACGGGTGTAGACTTAAAATTTATTATAACTACAAAAGAAAAAAGGCAACTAAATATGCCTAGTGACGAAAATTCCATTCAGATATCACAATCTAAACGAAACTACAACCGTTTTTATATTGCTTGTTAGAGAGAAAAAGCTCGCAGATCGTGACGGCACGATCTGTGAGCGTCATAGTAAATGACAATCGTTTCATATGAATGCGTTTTGCGGAAAAGGGACAGAATATAAGAGGAGGTCCTCTTAAAACTTTGGTCACTTATAACTTTGTGATTATTTAATACCCTGCTTTTCACTTTTTTCTCCATTTGACAATATTTTTAATCGTTATTCGGGAAAATTCTACATTATTCGTTATTTTATTTGGTGTCTACACCCCTATGATTCACATCGTGTTTATGAAATCCTTTGAACATATAACAATTATTTGTTGTTGTTTTTGCAGATTTGGTGTGAGAAGTGGTAGAATACTATATAGCCAAAACAGACGAATGTTACACGATAATTCTTGGGTAAATAATTATAGTCTATTACTTACAGGCTCGGGATGTTGCGGAGAGTACCATTCTCGGTCTTCTAGATTTTTCGAGTGCTTTTGATTGTATAAATGTGTCCTTACTTCTATCGAAGATGTCATATTACGGGTTGGATGTTTCTGCAGTGAAGTGGTTTGATAGTTATCTCTCCGGCCGCGTGCCCTGTGGAAAGAGGTGTGCCGCAAGGTTCAATACTGGGTCCCTTGCATTTTATATTGTATAGTGCTGACATCACTCACAATATAAGAGGCAGTAGATACCATCTTTACGCTGACGACCTCCAGTTATACCTCACTAGCGTACCCACGGACATATCTGTTGCGGTCAATAGACTCAACGCAGACCTAGAACGTATTTCTACTTGGTCGGAAAAGAACTGCCTAGCCCTTAATCCGAACAAGTCGAAATATGTTGTTTTTGGGTCAGAGCATCAAATCCGTAGTACCATCAGTAACCTCGAGACTTTGACTACCAGTAAGGTTGCTATCATGGGCGAACCAATAGAGAGGGTGGTAGAAGCAACTAACCTTGGCGTTCTCATGGACGGCAAGCTGCGCTTTGAGAGCCACGTACTAAAAGTTGTGAGTAACTGCTTCTACCGCCTTAAAGTTCTTTACAATGTTCGCGATTACTTAAGTGTTGATTTGCGTGTTAACCTTTGTGAATCGCTGATATTGTCAAAATTAAACTATTGTGATGTTGTCTATGCTGGCTGCATTACTGGTCGTACAAAAAAGCTCATACAACGAGTGCAAAACGCATGCATTCGTTTCTGTTTCCAAGTCCCACCCCGCTCCCATATCACCTACTTGAACGCCTGCACGCAGACGGCTTCACCTCGCCACTCTTCTCTTTGGCATAGTGCAATCTGGGGCCCCAGCATATTTGCTGAGTAGACTTGTATGGCCCAAGAGTGCGCGTAGGTGTAAGGTGATGATTCTGGTGCCAAAGCATCGGACCGCGGCGTTTCGAGGTAGCTTCAGGTTCGTGGCGTCCAAGTGTTGGAATGATCTCCGCCCACCTATCCAAGGAGCGTCTAGCAGGTATACCTTTAGTCGCCAACTTAAGGGCTATTTGTTGACGCTCCAAAAATCCGAATCCTAACCCATCCAGCACTTTGTTTAATTATTTTTTTTAAACATCCCAACCGTTTCGCGTTTTTCACATTGTCTCTCATACCATTGTGCTTGTGTAAATCGTGTTACATATTTAACAAATTTAGTATATTAATTATTTATTTATTATGTGTACGTTTGTATTGGCAGTATGTTGTGTTGCGTTCCGTGGGTCACGTACGGTGCTGTCTGAAAATCAGCGCTGAAGGTGTCTGTCTGACACCTCGGCATAATGCTGAGACAGCGACCGATTCACTGCTGCGAAGACACACATATTATGTGTCAATTGTATTGTATTTGTACTCCCTTTGTCTCTGTGTGTCTTTTGTGTAGTGAATAAATGTCTTTTTTCTTTCTTTTTTTTTTCTTTATTACCGAAGTTCCAATTTTCTCACTCTAAAAAATACTCATTTCACTTACAAACTTACGGCTCCTTTTTAATCCCCTTAGTCCCCTGAAAGTGTTTAACACTGCACAGATTTAACTCCGGTAGTCACTTTCGTAGCCTATTCTTAAATGCGACGCGGGGGTGGATTTTGCGATTCTGACTTTTTACGGGAAGCAAGCACAAATTCGAGAATGTAGCGAAATGATTACCAAAAAAAATCAGTCTATCTTGCATCACCTCTATATGCTTTAGTTATATACATAGTGCATGTTGGTACGGGAAAATACTTCACGTTCGTCTGCCAGCGCTATCTTTTAGTATAATGTTAGGTCCCCCCCCAAGCAACAAAATTATCCCAGAGTGCGTATTTTATAGACCTATACAGCACTAATAACTCTCTCTTAATGGTTCTAGTAGGTGCTACCATGCTTATAATAGCATACATGAAGCTTGTTTGCGCTTCTAGTAGGTACATCTTTTCTTATACTTATCTTAACTTATAATCGCTAATAGGCTTAAATTACCGGCACAATATAAGCTGTGTCCTATTAAGGTATTGAAAAGGCGGACACGCGCTTGAGACTATTCATTCTGGTAAGCAATACTTATTATTGCCTACAAGAAGCCGTTATGAGTTAAGTATGCTTATACGAGCAACAAATAAAACTATTTTGTGGATCCTTTATAAGTAAATTAGTTCTGTATGTGCTTATTCTAAGAGTAAATGTAGTTGTTCTTTATGAGCATTATCGAATTCTGCTATAATCTTGATGTGTCTATAAAGGTTTAATGAATTACCATTATTATCCAAAATATTCTTCATGAAGCCCGTAAAGGAGTACAATCGTTCTTAACGGTCTTGCTAAGTCTGTTATGGTCTCATCACGGACATGTTGAATATCTGGCGCTAATTTTATAACAGTCAAAGGACGTATCACAGAAATTGAAGCGGGTTCCGCACAAGATAGTGAATGGAAATTCATGAAATAATGTTATCGATGTTTCTGGAGCAAGCGATTTAGATTAGACCACGAGGAGAGTATTAGCGATGAATCTTAACACGATGACGAAAGGGATAGAAGGCTATTCCAATTTAAAATACGTACTAGGAAAAAATATAATAACTGCTTCAGGACGCCTCAACGCTTCTTGAGATAAATAAAAATAAGACAAAAGCCATTTAAAAATTCTGATGTTGGTGCATTGAAATGATTGTGGAACCCTAATTCCCAGCAATATGGCGATATTGTAGTTCTGATGAAGAACTATTTGCTCCTATAAAGGGATGGTAACGTTCTTCATAATGCTTGCTCTAAAACATGGTGACTTTTGATCACATTTCTCATTGCAAACTAATTTATTTTAAATACAACTTATTAAATAAGCTGGTTTCAAGAAGTGCGTAAAAAATTCGATTAAAAACACAATATGCTTCACCGAAAATATACATTCGCATAAGAATGCACGTACATCTTATATGTATACGTATTATTATGTAAGACGTCAAATAATAGATACTTTTATTAGGGAAATGGCTTACGTTAAGTTTTTTATACAACTCACAACACAGGAACACAAAATTCTGTTACTACTGTTTACTGTTTTTGGAAAAGCTGGAGCACGTTATCGTCTTCTTTGGTTTTGTAAGGCACTTATAGTCAGCAAATAGTTTTGCGAAGCACAAATGTAAAAGTCTACTATTGGCTTAATTGGTTGGTCACTAATTCTACTATTAGTGCTTTATTAGGACCGTGGGGACTAGGGATCCGTGGTTATAAGCGCTTACAATCCCGTTATAGTCCTGATAATATGTGGTTCTAGGACAATTACCAAGCCACTTTTTGTTACTTGGTTGATCCCAAAACTGCCGGGTGTCGGTCTCCCCAGTAATGACGTCATCAAAATCGCCGCGACCGCGTTTGCAAAAGCGTAAATTACATCCAAATTATGCAACGTAGATACTCATGTGCGGTATCAAATGAAAGCTGAATAAATTGTCTATATTTCAATACATTCGCTAGTTTATGTACTATCGACAACACAGCTAACTGACCATCCGTGCACTTTATGTGCATTGTAATAAGGTTCTATATAACGACAGGATGGTCAGTTAACTGTGTTGGTGTTTGTACTATTAGGAAAAGTATAAAAAAATCTAAGAAAAATCTTAGGACTTTCAGCGTTTACGGCAAAACTATAAATGGTACACGAAAGTAATGGAAAACACAAAGGATATCTAGTATTGCAGCTTTACATTCTGGTTTCTTATTTTAAGACAAGAGCAAAATTGGGAAAATTATGTTCAAAAAACCAACAACGCAAAGCATCTTTTCCCTAAAAGATTAAATTTATCGAAATTACTATTTTCCAGAAACCAGCACCAACTTTTAGTATGTTGTTAAACACGTTATGTGCACCGCAAAACTGTAAAAAGACAGTCTCTAAAGTGTCTAAGTCATCAGCAATGACGTAATCTTCATTGCCGCGGAGGCTTTTTGAAAAGTGGGTATTTTACCTGAACCATGTAACGTATATAAAAGTGTGTTATAATAATATGTAAAAGCTAAAGAAATACGAGTATGCTATAACTCTTGCTAAAATTGTGATTCCATATATAAATTTAAGAGGTATTAGCAAAATAGTAGAGAAGAAAAGTGAATAGCCTGCTAATATTAAATTTTCTGGAAAGTTTTGACACTGTGCAAAAATGTTGTGTATTAGGTACTTGAAAAATACACTCAAAATTTTCTAAATTCGGCGATAATTGCTGAAGTTGGTCGCACAAAACCGGCAGCACTAGAGGAATTTGCCCGCTCCCGCTTTTTGAAAAGTCTAAATTAACCCCAAACTATGTATTTTCTGAATGCAAATGTGATATCATATGAAAGCCAATAAAATGCACAACATGTTGCTCCTGACTGAGAGCGCCCTACGCTCCCTCTCCACGTCCTTGTTGTCACTCAGGGTCTCCGTGACCCAGTGACCCAGGTACTTGAACTCTATTACCACCATTAGAGGTGCAGTATAGATAAGCCGGTGCCAAGCGTTGGCAAGCATTAGGCCCCCACCTTAAATACCAGCAACACATTCTTGCGAGTATTATACCTGAGCCCATGGGCCTCCCGCATACTCTTCGCAGGCCCAACAACATCATGTCATCTGCATAACTAATGTAATTCACAAATGTGCCATCAACTAAGCATCCAGTCATAGTGTTGTTGAGCTCATCAATCAACAGATTAACATACAGACTGCAGAGTTTGGGTGATGACAAACCCCCCTGTCTCACTACGCTCTCCATGTATGAATCAGAAAGCGAGTCAGACCATCTGACAACATTTTTCTGGTGACCGTACCAGTACCTGAACAATTCAGTCAACTCACTGGGCAGGCTGGTATCCTCGTACAGTTTCTGCCACAATTTATCATAGTGCACGAAGGCTTTCGACAAATCAAGGAAACACGCGTACACAGGGGTTTCTCTGTCTGTGTAGTACTAGACAGTGTGCTTAAGATAAAGACTGTAGTCTCCGTGGAGAGGCCGGACCTTAAACCGACCTGTGCATCTTGAAGAGTCAGGTGTTTCCCTAGGTCCCTGTCCAACACATTTGCTACAATAGTAGCCAATGAAATGTGTCTATAATTATTATAACTATAAGTCAGCGGTGTCTCCTGTCCGGTTCTTAACGATGGGCACTCCGGTCCTCATCATATCATTCATCATAAATACGAATGGCCGACACAGGAGGTGAAGAGAAAGGCGAGTACTCTTAGCATGTGCAATCCGGCGTTCTGTACATGTTCTATACTAAGAGAGTCGTGGCCAGGTGGTTTTCCGCGCTTCATGCTCTTCAGCACCGTCTCGACTTCCTTCGCCGTGATCCGCTTACAGGGCCCACCAGACTGCCACCCTACCAGAGGGGGTTCCCCTCCCGTACCCATTGGAGACTTGACTTCAAAATGTTTCCTGAAATGTTCAGCAATTTGACAAGGCTCGCTAATTCCCCCGACGCCCACAGGGAGACTCAACTTGGGACTCAATTTGCGGGTTTGTTTTTCCAGAAACTTGGAAAATCCTTTTTAGAGTCATGCATCGCTATAATACTCGTATTTGTTCAGCGTTGTCTTGGCACAACGTAACGTTACGCTTAAAAACCTTCCTAAACTCTACCATTTCTTTGTGCACAGATCCTCTATTCGGCTTTTCTCACAAAAACCAATATAAGAATGAATATAGATAGAATATTTCTTTGTCATTTCACTTACACGAGTATAATTCCGAGATTCAAGTGATTCAAGAGATTCACGATTTGAATGGCTGATCAAATGTAACTTGCAAAATTTGGCCTAAACATACAATCTAACGTCCATACCTGATCAATTATATACATTTTATTTTATTTCAGGTGGATCAAAATTCAACAGATTCGACGTCGAGCCCTTCAAAACCTAAGTATTTTCGTTAAATTATATTATTTATATAGTGTGACTGCGTCACTTCATCATTTTCCTGACATGACAGCAGGAATGCTATTAAATAACCAACATTATAGCTATTCATACTTATGGTATAATATACTACAGTAAAATAGGTACTACTCGTCAGAAGATATTGATACACAGGGGATCCCCTTCATTGGCATAATTTTTTTTAGACTAATATAGTTTCGCATAATTGATTTGGCATAATTTATATTGGCATAATAATACTTTCGCATAATAATACTTTGGCCTACTACTTTGTTTGGCATACTACGGTAATAGCATAATTTCAGTTGAACTAATCTGTATTGGCCGAATACATATTACGCATACTATTGTTTGGGCTAATAGTTATTTGGTATATCTGTCATTATCCATAATTTCTTATCCATAATTTCAGTCTTCTAAATGACTAAAACTCAATTTCGTTGTTACAATGCATTTACGACCGGTTAGCCTAGTGGGTAGTGACGCTGCCTACGAAGCTGAAGGTCCTGGGTTCGAATCCCGGTAAGGGCAAATATTTGTGTGATGAGCATAAATATTTGTTTCTGAGTCATGGAAGTTTTCTATGTATTTAAGTATTTATATCTATTATATATATCGTCGTCTAGTACCCATAACACAAGCCTTAATGAGCTTACTATGGGACTAGGTCGATTTGTGTAAGATTGTCCCCTAATATTTATTATTTATTTTATTTATTATTTACACTTTTCGTGGACGCGGATTATTGGGTCGTGCATTATCAAGGCGGATAAAAATGGCTTGTCATAAGCGAACTCTGTCTTAGGTCGGTTAGGTTAGGGTTCACTTGTGTTCCTCAGACCAGAAATAGACACCCCGCGCAGCGGGGTGGCGTCGACTCGCTGGAGATTATTAGTCCGCACAGATGACCGTCCCAATGTACATGGATTATCAGGCTGTACATTATTGGGCCGTGCATTATGCTTTCATTGCTTTGTGTAATGCATGATTTTATTTTTTAGGACACAATTTTTATGCGTTTTGTAATGATGCCAAGTTATTATTATGTCTTTTTGTATTTATGCTATCTGATGTTAGTCTTTGTGATGATTATGCTATTTTCGTTTATTCTTTTTAATTTTATGCCTAAAAATGTATGCCATAACATGATTAGGCTTAACGCTAATTCGGCTATAAAAAATTATGCGTTATTAAATTATTCCAAATGATTTTATGCGATCCAATAGAGAACCGATACACAGATACCCAGATACATTTTTGATTTCCATTGAGCTATGTACGAAACGAAAAAGCTTTTACTATGATACTAGACGATAATATTAACTTATATAAAATAAAATAAATATACTTTTTACAGAAGTTCCCTCCAGCTTCTTCTAGAAAAACTATAACCACGAAGTATGTGATCCGAGTTATTAACCATTTAACTACATATTGACATAATGTTTGCCGTTGCATCCATCGTCTACGTAGCACCAATATTTATTTTCTCTGAGATGAGGTTGTGTGTAAAAAAACTTATTCCGAGTATTGAGAAAACCTGAATCTCAAATTGAAAGAAAATAACAGCGGAGCGAGTACGGGCTAATGGATTCATCAATTAACAAGTTTTTATATGCGTTTTTAATCCCCTTTTCGTGACATAATGTTGAGTCCCTGAAAAAAAATCGTGAAATAATGTTGAGTTCTCAAAATATGCGCATTTGTGAACTTTTCCGTATTGTAGTAAGTAGTCATTAAAGTACAATCTAAAATCTTATAATGTTTGAAGGCGGGGGTCGCGTTTACTTATGTATTAGTTAGGTAGTTAAAATGCGGTTAGTAATTTAATAGTCGGTTTGTAGACCTAAGATGATTTAGCCCATTAGCCTTTTAGTCATCACGAGGGAGGATTGTAGTTTTTTTTAATACCTAAACGTCTCTAAACCAAACTTCAAGGAGCAGGAATTCAAAGTGGTTCAATATCCGTTCATATCGATAAAAACAAAAGCAAGTTTTATAATTTGCTACTGACTATACCGACGAGTCTACCTTTGTCGTTGTTAAACATTTCAGTTGTTATGTTGGATTATTCTTTCTCAGACTAAGTAAATATTTGGAACTTACAAAATAGCAATTGAAACGATTAAACACTACTACGGACCTGAGAATTGAGGGGATTGCCTAACAAGTTAATCAACGAGTACTCGCTGACGCTTGACCATTTTTCTAGTTGACAACAAGCCACTTATGTTAATTCCATGACAAAGAGAAATAGAATTAAACAAGCGGTTGGGAATGTACCCCGTGAAATAGAAACATACATACTATGCTCGAAAACAAAACCCACCTTCGGAGTGAATGATACAATTGTAAAATTGTACCCATGACATTCCGTTAAATGGGTCATACACGTCAGATAAACAAAAGTCGTCTTTCTTGTGGTCAACAGTTAAGGGCTATTTTATCGCATAGAAGTATAGAAGAGGAGACGCCGCTTATGCGGATAAAGAGTCCCACCAAAAGTTAAGCTTTATAAATAGCCCGTAACTTAAGCACGTTCCGTTCTACAGGAGAGACGCAAACCTAAATCTCTGTATGACCCAAATAACGTGTTGGTCAATAGCGATAATAAGTGACGTGAATACTGACGAGTATTTTTCATGCACCACATCCAAGCTCCCTCTAAAAAACGAATACTACCTGCAGATACTCGAACCATTACGAAAGGTCGAGCCAAAAACCAAATTACTGTTGCAATGCCAGCCAAGGTCGTATTAAAATCCATTGGCAGTCCTGTTTACATTTGAATTTGGAATCAATCTTTAACCCTTTCAACGCGCATGACTCGCATGCGCTTCAAGGTGTTACCTATGCTAGATTATCTCTCACTTATAATAAATCTCTAAATTAAAAAAAGAATCAGCCAGTATCAAACTAAGCATTGGTGTGTCGCGAATGTTCTCAGCTTCCCATGAATGGAAAAAGGTGTTACTTTTTTATAGGTACATTATTAAGTCTAGCTTCCTATAGGATAGTTTTTATCCGACTGCGATGATAATTTAATTTTCAGAAGCATTTGACCTCATTAAATTATTCATTTCTTCTGCTTGAAATCGTAGCCGCCATATCTGTCAACTGTCAGTGACGTTAAAATGGCGGGCTTGCCATAACTATCCAACAGTAATAATTTCGATCCGGTGTTGTGATAGACCTTCACAAAACGCATATTATATTCTAAAGCATAAAAAAATAATCGATTCTGATATGGAAACTAATATGCGCTAAATTCGTATTGAGGCGTAATTTCAATAAATGTATCAACAAACTTCAACAATATAACGTCAAACGTCAAAAGTCTGACTCGTCGTTTTTTTTTAATGGCATGGCATAGCGCTGTTTTCGCGTTCAGCCATAAAGTCTTGAGTTTTTGCAAGATTACACGCTGAGTTATTGTCACGATACTGCACGGCTATCACAAGACGGTGCGCGAGCTCTCTCGATATTTCTCGCACTATACGTCTCTTTCTAAGTTGTCTAATAAGAGATAGTTCGAGAAAAATTGAGAGAGCTCGCGCGCCGTCTTGTGATAGCCGTGCTGGTTTGTTAGTATTTATATTTATCAACAATAAACAGTATGTATTAAATCAGTATAGAACGGGCCTTTAATAAACATTAATTATCAAGCTCGTCAGTATTAAGGCGGTATTATAACTTCGTACTTCGCGCCTTCAAGTTCACATTCAGCCAATATAGAGACACAGAAATTGGCCAACATTCAGGAATAGTACATTACTGCAGCCGCCGGGAAAGAAGGGCTTGCCGGGTGAGAAGGTATAGATAGACGGCCGACCGTAGGGAGGCCGGATAGTGATACGAAGCTGGCAAGCCCTTTCACGGCTAGGCATGTACGAGTACTCGTATAGTGCTTTTCTCAAACATATGTAATGAAATAAAGAATATCACCACTCAAAAAACAACCACCAATATAAAATCCAGCTACACGACAAAATACTTTTAACTTTCCCTCCCAACCCTCCATAATGTTTTTTTTTACGGAAGTCGTCCGTATTACGCGTGTGTAGTGTTCGAATAGACCCTATTAGGGCCATTAAACACAAACTGATGATGAGAATCTTAATTTCTATAATAAATAAAATAAATGCAGAGGATACAAATCAAATAAATGCAGAGGATTTTAAATATTGTCTATGGTCTCTGGTGACTTACGAATAGTCATACAGACTTGTATTCTCAAATTAGTTCGTGTGTAATAAGCATTAACGCGGATATTTTTGGTCCGATAACCATTCAGCCACAAGAATAAAATTAAAAAAATGTAATTTAGCTGTTTAGCCTGTTCATGAACACAGACGCTATATTTAGATTAAAGTTTTAAAATATTACTTCCCGGCCTAGGCCTTAAATTTTGTATGAAATTCCTTTACAGTTTTCTCCAATTGTTCCGCCCGAAATGTGATACTTCGAAGCCTGTTATGACGCGCGTAACGACGACATTTCATTGCATGTTTGAGAAAAATACTTAATAGCCTGCACACACATTAATTAAGTAGGCAATGGCGGGAACATACACTAGATTTGGCAGAATGTGATAGTGCGATCTGAAACATTACAATATGAAAAAAAGAAACGTATTACTTTAATATAATTAATTATTACCTTTAATAGAAAGGGACTCGGACTCGCGTTATGGTTGTAGAACTTACCTAGTGGTTAGGTATAGTTTGGAAAATATAAATTGGCCGTCTGTTGTCTTACGTCACCTGACGGAAACTGAAAATGGTTGTAATTTAGTTTTTTTCTCTTGCTGCGATTGCTATCAAAATCGATATCTGACGATCCGTATGGACCTTAAATAGGACTTTGTCATCAAAAACACAAATCGCTGAGACAAATTGCATCAACACAGTGCATCCTCGGGAACTATAAAGATATCCAGTATCAAAAATTTACACAAACCAAATGTCGGTGATTAAATAACAAGTAGTTTTTTTTATACGAGTGTCTTAAATCACGCTATGGCCATAACTGAATCCGAACTCAGAAAATTGTCGCATCTACTGCACGTTTACATACTCTTTGATTTTCCAAGATGGCAGCCTGATTGGAAGAAAGACGCCTAGAAAAATGTTGTGGGTTGGCAGTCAATAAACCGTAGTAATAATGGTTGTCTAATTAAAAAGAGATCTTTTGTTCCGCGTACCGGTCAATGGATACTCGAAAGGATTATGTATTTTTTTTTTTTTTTTTTTTTATTTATTTAAGGTCGCTCAAACATCTAAGGTCATTAGCGACCACTATAGGTATACCACAACATTAAATCGACTTATAATAATCAATTATTTTTAGAAATTTAACAGTGTTTTCTGGATTATTTAAACAATCTTTTAAGCATCCAGGAAGGTTAACAGTTAATCTTTCTGTGTTATACATTGGACAATCAATTAACAAATGTTTGACAGATAAATCACTATTACACCTTAGGCATTGCTTCTTAGTTTCTTTAGTGATAAGATATATATGGGTTACATTGCAATGTCCTATTCTTAATCTATTCATAACTACCTGATCTCTTCTATTATTTACATATGATTTACTTTTATCGAAAATTGATTTCCTTATCTCATATAAGGCGCTATTGTTATTTTTTACCCAACAGCTGTTCCATTTATTTTTTATATTAAGTTTAAGGTACTTTTTAAGGTCTTGGATATTAGAGGTAGTGTAATTACATTGTTCAAACCTCGTAGCCTCTTTAGCTGCGGTGTCCGCCCTTTCGTTTCCGGGAATACAAAGGATTATGTATTATTAATTCCTAAACACATCTTTACCTGATAGTCGGAATGACTCAAGATCATTTTCAGTTATCACGTTTTTATTTATTTAATATAAAACAGTGTTAAAAACATGTAGAGAAGAAGATCAATAAACATTTAATGCTGCAGCCTGTGTCCTACCTGTTGGATCTATTGCCTCAAACATATACTAAACTTTTACCTCCTTATTCATAAAACTTAAAATACCTCTGTTAAATAAAACGAGTCTTGTCCCTTTCTTACTAATTTAAATATCAGAGTGACAGATGAAGACAAACGAATTTTAACGGCATTTTAGCTAAAATAGGTTTGTTCAACATTTTACTTGATAGGTTAAATTAGAACTCCCACCACATTACCATGCGAACGAAGTCGCAGGTACAGCTAGTCTGGAATAAGCGTGTTATATGCATGGCATTCCAAGGCGAATCACATTGTCAGATGAACAGGTATCGGGCTAGCTGTACCCGCTTCGTTTGCGTGGAAACGTGGTGAAAATAAATGTAGTTCTAATTATACCAGTAAGGTAGTTAAACGTTTAGTAGATGTTGTGGCAACTGATCAAGCATTAGTAGGTAGGACTTACATTTTCGCTGATTGTCACAGTTTCACCACCTGCAACTTTAAATCTTATTATTGGCCTCCTTGTCTACACGTGTTTAACTCTTTTTGATATTAATGATTAAAACACGCGAAAACATTGACAATGGTTAATTTGGTTAGAAATATTGGTTATTAAGAAATTATATTTAGAAAGATGTTTTTGCAAAGTATGTGCATGTGCATAGGTAAAATAAATTAGTAGTATTTTTTTTTAACTACATACAGAGAACAGTCAAGATTTATAAAAATGTAGTACCTAGGTAAAACTAACTACCTACCGGCCTACTGTAGCCGAAAACGCGAGACAAAAGAGCCTCACTTTTTATACATATAGTCTGTCCGTCATTAACTTGTATATTACAATAAATAAATAGATGTAACGCACGATTTCTGTCTGTATAAATAAATTATAATTATAAAGCTTGCTATTTAAAAGATAATATATATATTTAAATGAAATAAATAGTAAATAAACGTGTTGTAATACGGCGGGATTATCATTACGGTAGGCCTACAATATGGCGGCAAGCCGCCGTAATACATTACAGCCAGGTTTTACAAAATAGCAGCAATCTGCCCTATTTACATTACAGCTAGCCGCTTTAAAAACAGTGCTGTTTTGTAATACGGCGGGTTGACGATTAGTAGGATTGTCATTACGATACGTTCTACAATATAGCGGCAATCCGCCGTATTACATTACAGCTAGCTGTTTTACATAACTGGGCAGTTTTTTGTTTTGCGGCGGGTAGACGATTAGCGGGATTGTCAAAGGCTTCCATTAGGCACAACGACGAGCGAAGCGAGCTGCACTGCAACCCTTTAACATGTTCGGTTCTGGCTTATACTGTATTTGACACAGTACAGTTTTAAGTTATCAATATTATTAATATACCAAGTACATACTAAAAAAGGTCTGTTGGACCGCAAAAAAAACACAAAAAACGGGGTAGTCACTAGACCGTAGTTCCCTATAGACGTGAGAGGGTTCTTGACATTTCATAACATATTGGCGGAATAGTGTATCGCATTTAATTAGCTAAGAAACTGTTTTTAGAATCTTATTGCTTTAAAGATCATACATATTTTGATTTCATTACAGGTTCTACCTAGTGCCTATTTCTTTAAACTCGGTAAATATAAATAATGCATTATGGTAATATATGTAATCACATACATGAAAATGTATTACAATTATATTAATTTTATTCAGGTTAGAGACAAGGAATCGAAGCATCTCATCGGTAACATATTACAAAAATTAAGGTCTCATCGTAACACGTACACGTACAGGTAACAAATATTGATCAAAATCTAGAGTTACAATTTTGTTCCTGTAGATCTTAAGGGCTTAGTTGGAAAATTTCTGTTCTACCTCGGTAGTAATAAGAGCAGTAGGAATATTATTTACATGAAATCCAGTTGAAAAAAATCAGTGGACATATTCCTGTTAACTCCAAGACCCGTGCCATACTTCGGTCAGTTTTATGACGTCTCTTTTTTATCTTTTCCTTTCATATTTACCAACAAAAGAAATTGTAAAATCCCCACACGTTTGGTGCATTTTCGTCCTTTTAAGTAAAACAAACCATATATTATGATATGATTTTCAGGTCATCGAAAAGCTCGGTATGTTAACAAACAAAAACATAAATAATTAATTATTTTCTACATACTTACCCATATTATGTACAGTTACATTAACATAAAACAAACATCAGAAGTGTACCCTAACATTACTTGATGTTGTGACACGAAAATGTTTTCCCCAATATGCTCGGAAATGTACGCCTTACTGTAGCCAAAATAGTACGTTAAGTTCCTCGTAACTGATAAGCGCAAATTTAAAAGGTCAAAAGTTATTACTGTACAGTTTTCCATTTGAAACCACATTTGAAACCAAAATAAATAGTACATTAAAATCATTTGTGCTTATAAATACTGTCAAAAGAGAGGTGGAACGGATAATTATGTGCTTAAAGAATGAGTCGGCTACTGGTTGGGATGGTACCTATATCTAATAAAATACTCTAGCAATTCAGACACATCCTGGTTCATCCCCTTACCTTCATTTACCGAAAATGCCTTTCAGAAGGTATATTTCCTAAATGTTCTAAAAAAGCTATTGTGGTTCCTGTATAGAAATCTGATAGTAAAGAACAGGTGTCAAATTATGGACCTATCTCTATACTACCTTCGACATCAAAAATATTAGAAAAAATCATCAATAATAGGCTTGTCCAATATTTAGAGAGCCACGGTATTTTGTCTACAAGTCAGTTTGGATTTAGGTCGAAACTATTAACTGCCGACGCCGTACACGAATTGACCGACTACTTAGTGCAAGAACTACGAGTAGACAAGGGTAATCAGAAATTGGGAATCTTTCTTGACCTTGCTAAAGCTTTCGATACCGTCTCCGTTCCCATCCTGCTTCACAAGCTTGAATTATTAGGAATTAGAGGTACGCAGCTGAAGTTATTTGCAACCTATTTAGTTGGCCGCACGCAACAAGTTTACTTTGCGTTATGTCAATCTGTATTAACTTACTGCATCTCTACGTGGGGTGGTTTGGCTAAAACCACATAACTAAACCTAGAAAGAGCCCAGAGAGCAATCCTTCTGGTGTCCTGCCGTTTGACCAAATGTCATTTGGCAAAATTACACTTGACAAACAAAGTTTTGCCAAAAAAGGTTTCGCCAATTGATCATTTTACTACTAGTCATTTTACAAATAACTCACTTTTCCAAATGATCAACAGTTAAATTTACATTTTATAAATAATTTAGCAACTGAGTTATCAGACAAAACGTAAATATATTATTTGACAAGTGGTTCGTTTATTAATAAATCTCATAATACACTCAGAGGCAATGAAAACGGGTCACTTTGTAAAATCATGGGAAGTGACCCGTTTACATTGCCTCTGAGTGTACATATGGCATGGGTCAAATGAATACAAATTATTTGGAAAATAATTATTTTTTAAGATATTAATACTATTATTATTTATATTTTAAACTACCAGAAATCGATTTTAATAATTTTGGAAGCCACTACTCTGGACTTTCCTGAAAGGAATATATATAAGTATTAGTTGATATGTGGTTGATATATTACATCTAGACACAATGGAAAAACCCTAGGTATACTATGCGTCACGTAAAAAGGCAATTAGACTAATCATGGAAAAAACCTAGGTCTCCGTTAGGTACGACGACGAGCGAAGCTAGGAGGAGTGTTAGGTTGAAGCGCGAAGATACAGGCCGGCGAACCGCCAGAACCGACTATTTTTTACTAATACTAATCTAATCTTGTAACTTACCTGTACAATTTGTTAAATGACATTTGGACAAATGCTTAATTTGCGAATCATATTATTTGGTGAAATGAAAAAAAGTCAATTGACATTTCATTATTTAACCCATTTACCAAGTGTAGGGTTTGCTAAGTGATCATTTGCTAAGTGAGTTTTTGTAAGATGATACTTTTGTCAAATGTCTCGTTTGCCAAATGATCATTAGGTGAAACGTTGTTTGTAAATGAACTTTTGTCAATAATTTTTTGGTCAATCATTAGTGAACCAATCCTTCTACTTTCGGTTAAGGGTTTAATTTCCGCCCCTATCAATTCCCCACTAACCTTCTGTATAAATCATCTGAAGTTTTAACAGTTCGACAATTGTTTATATTCCACACAGACCTAAAACAGCACGCTGAAACCCCTGTCGCTGTCGCGTCTTGTGCTGGCCGTGCTGAGGAGTTCACACAAGCAGTAATTAATGCTGAATTAAGTTTTCAGTGAAAAATTGTGTGTGTCACATGAGAGCACAGTTATAATTAGCTCGTGCATTTGAAGCACTCGCGTGCTTGGGACTCTGAAATCAGGACTCGCAGCAAAACAGAACTTTGTTTTTTGTTAAACAAATAACAATTTTCGCTATACACACAAAGTAGACAAAATTTACTGTTTTGTACAGATATTTGTTTTAGAAATCGTGTAAGCAAGCTTCTGCAATTAATGTACTATTACTTAAACAAATGAAATCCAGTAATATAGCGTGGTACAAAACTATTTGTCAGGTAGAGTTCAACAAGTGCTGGTGAATGGAACTCGGTCAGCAGGGTCCGCCGTTAAAATTGGTGTTCCCCAAGGGTCAATACTGGGCCCTCTTCTTTTTTTGACCTATATAAATGACCTACCATTTATGGTGGAACATGTATCTAAAGTTGTACTGCTGTAGTTGTGTGTTGTGAATGGTTCACTGCCAACAGCCTTGTTCTTAATGCAAAAAAGACAAAATGTATTCACTTTAAGCTACCCAATGTTAAACATCGTATACAGGGAGTAAACATTATCGATGAAACTTTAAATATTGTCGAAAGTACAGTTTTCTTAGGGATAACAGTAGACTCGAAACTGCAATGGGGTTTTCATATTACTGCTCATTGGAAAAAAATAAGTTCGGCTGTGTACGCCGTGAAAAAGATAAGACTACTGACTGACATAGCTACTGCGAGGTTGGTTTACTTTAGTTATTTTCATAGCGTCATGTGCTACGGTATTTTGTTATGGGGTAGAGCTACCGATGTTGACACTATTTTTGTTTTACAAAAACGTGCAATCCGAGCGATATATGGGTTGAAAAGCCGTGACTCCTTAAGAGAATTATTTAAAACTATTGGGATTATGACTGTGCCGAGTCAGTATATTTATGAAAATATTATGTATGTTAAGAAGAATCAAGGATTATTTCGTAAAGGATGTGACATTCATAAGTTGAATACTAGGAATAAATTTAAATTGCTAGCAGTAAGTACTAGGTTAAGTAAGTTCAAAAGTCATTTGTGGGGCTCTGTACACGCTACTACAACAAGTTACCAGATCATGTTTTAGACATGTCCGAGAATAAATTTAAGTCCTTTGTAAGGCAAACTTTGCAAAATAGAGCTTATTATAGATTGGACGAATATTTACCAGATAAGGATATATGGACAAATGTTAATGCCATTACTTAAGTTACCTCTTGTATTCCCCGTTAGCGTTGGCGGCAAAAGTAAATTGAAGGATATTGCTAACCATTTTAAAGACCACTTCATAATAAAATCTTCATTGGGGGCATCGAGGCAGGAGGTGAACAATGCTGAGCCCATCTCGCAACCGGTTGAACCTGGTTTCACTGCTAGGGATGTAGCCAAGGCTATTCGCTCGATTTCCCGAGGTAAGTCTCCAGGACACGATGGACTCAGCATTGAGCATCTTCAGTATGCGGGTCCTCATATGTCAAGAGTGTTAGCAATGTTATATACCCTGTGTGTTAGGCATTGTTATTTGCCCGTAGACCTGATGAGAACAATTGTTATACCGGTGGTAAAGAATAGAACTGGAGACCTAGCAGACGCCAGCAATTACAGGCCTATTTCCCTCGCTACTATTATAGCGAAAGTGTTTGATAGTATGCTTAATTCACAGTTAAACAAATATGTGCGACTAAATCACAATCAGTTTGGATTTCGACCAGGGTTATCCACTGAGAGCGCAATACTGTGTCTTAAGCATACTGTCAAATACTATATAGATAGAGACTCCGGTTTACGCTGGTTTCTTGGATCTATCTAAGGCCTTTGACCTGGTTTCCTACGATGTATTGTGGAAGAAGCTGGAAGCCATACAACTACCTACTGAAACAATACGAATACTCAGGTACTAGTATGGAGGCCAGGTCAATGGCGTTAGATGGGCGGGTACTCTCTCGGATCCATACAGGCTGGAGTGTGGAGTGAGGCAGGGGGGGCTGACCTCGCCCACACTCTTTAATCTGTACATGGACGGACTTCTTGACGCGCTGAGTAAAATGCATGTTGGCTGTCATATTGACTCATTATGTGTTAATAATATAAGCTATGCAGACGACATGGTTTTACTCAGCGCGTCGGCTTGTGGCCTACGAAAGTTACTTCTCGTATGTGAGAAGTACGCACTTGAACACGGGCTAAGATATAATGTAGCCAAAAGTCAGTTAATGGTGTTTGAGCCCGCCAATAATAAAATATACGAAGTGCCTCCCATTTATCTAAATGGTGCTCCACTAGAGAGGGTTTCGAGCTTTAAATACCTAGGTCATATTGTCACAGCTGACTTAAAAGACAATATGGATGTAGAAAGGGAACGGAGGGCTCTGTCAGTGAGGGCCAATATGATTTCCCGTAAGTTCGCGCGGTGTACGAGGGAGGTTAAAATAACTCTGTTCAAAGCATATTGTACTTCCCTGTATACGTGCGGCTTATGGAGGTATTACACGCAACGGGCCCACGGAGCCCTCCGGGTCCAATATAATAACGCGTTCCGGGTGCTGGTGGGGCTGCCCCGCTTCTGTAGCGCATCAGGGATGTTCGCAGAAGCGCGTGTAGACTGTTTCTATGCGACTATGCGCAAGCGCTGCACATCCCTGGTGCACCGGGCGCGGGCCAGCCCCAACCCCATCCTGCGGTCGATAGCGGACAGGTTAGATTGCCCGTATATGAGGCACTGTTGTGAAATGCATGTTTCCAACAGTGTATATTTTATATAAGAATTTAATTTAATTTTTATGCAAAATCTAATTGTAAGTAATATGTAATTTTCTGTATGAGTCCTGGGTTACTTGAAATAAATGTTTTCATTCATTCATTCATTCATTAAAGTATATATGTAAATTATGACATTCAAAAAGTGTTCGCCATGAATTTATATTGAATAAAAATTTTACTTACTTACTTACCACTACTAACCAGCAGCTTGCTTGCACGATTTCTAAAACAAATATCTTTACAAAATAGTAAATTTCGTCTACTTTGTGTGTATATCGAAAATTGTTATTTGTTTAACAAAAAAACAAAGTTCTGTTTTGCTGCGAGTCCTGATTCCAGAGTCCCGAGCACGCGAGTGCTTCAAATGCACGAGATAATTATAACTTTGCTCTAATATGACACACACAATTTTTCACGGAAAACTTAATTCAGCATTAATTACTACTGCTTGTGTGAACTCCGCACGGCCAGCACAAGACGCGACAGCTTTAGGCACATTTCAGTAACTAATATGTATGCCTTGCACGAGCCGTCTCGCGTGCGCACTAACAACTAGGCATACTGTTGTTAACTTATAATATTACAGTAGGTACCTACTTACTGCTTTCATCACTGATTTCATTAATGTTGCATTTTCTGTTAGTTAGATTAGTTCGATTCTGCAGCGCAAGAATGAGACAAAGGCACAGATTAGTATATGGTCTCCTGTAGGTTCAAATAAGGTAGGTAAGAGACAAAATGCGATTTTTCAGGACTGGAGAGCTCTATAAAGTTGTTTTTTTTCAGGCTAACTCAATCATTACTTCTATTGTTTTTAAACTTATTTAAGTCTGATTTTACAAAAAATCTTGAATTTTACTTTTTTCATGTGTAGTGTATGTATTAGTAGTAAACAGTATTAGAAAATAATAAATTTTCCTACATAAGTTTATTTAAATTTGAATATTCTTGTCATTTAATTCCAGAACTCTAAGAAGGACGTTAACATTTTAAAAACCTACACACGTTATAAATCTGGCTACACCGATGCAAGAATTGAAAAGATGATTAGAAGGAACATAAAAAAGACTACTGGAGAAATCCAAAGCAAGCAATTTTGGAATTCGAAAGTATGCTATACTCGTAGCTTCATGACTTTAGTTTTTACCACAGGCTCTTGAATTGGGGATTTTTATTACAATTATTAAGTACCTACCTATCAACAAACCTTTACGGAATCTTTAATGTGCCACAAAATGGCTTAGTCCCAGTTTGTCTCATTTTTTAGGGTTCAGCACCTCAAAAGGAAAAAACAGAACTCTTAAGACTTCGTTGTCCGTCTGTCTGTATAGCTGCTGCTGTATCGGGAGCGAGTGGAGTATCGAGTTAAAATTAAAACCAAATACTCAGATCTACAGTGCCTGGAAACTGTACAATACACAAACTTCTAAGAAAACGTTAAAAAAGAGAAGAATGCGTGTATGCCGCAAAAACGAATATTTCGACACTCTCAAGGGAATCAAAACTAATAGGGTATTTTCCGTTGACCTAGAAATTTCGCAAGTAATCTCTTATACAACAAGTACCAACTTACAGGGAAAACTCTGAAAAGTATACATTTGCATTGAAGTACGGAGTGGACTCTCACTTTTTATTTAGTGTAAACTAGCTAATAATTTTTGGTGGTATATCGATTTTAAGGGCTTCATTTTCGGTCGATACTACCTTTGTTTAAGAGTGCCCCCTAATATTCAAGTTTGATTTAAATCACTCCTTTGACCTTTTCGATGTTAAGCTGATTGATTAAATATATAAAGATATACCAGGTAAGAAATTGACCCAGAAATTGATCGGGGTCTCAGGCGAGCTCAGGGCGGGCTCATACTGAACCTGGCTATCCAACAAGGAAACGCGGCGAGCGTCTTGGGAACGAAGCACCTTTGGGATGTGTCGAGGGCGGGAAATTATATTTGTAATGAGTTGTGTTTTGTTTGTTTTAAGTACCTACCTACTGATGGGGATGTTATTTATATCCATAATAAGATCATAATACTTATTAACATGAAATATGAAAAAATACAAACTTTAAAGGCTGGCTTTAGGCTGGGCAGCATTCGGGAAGCTACGGCACATCTTTTCGTCCAATATTCCGCAGTGTCTCAAGACGAGAGTCTTTGACCAGTGTGTGTTGCCAGTGATGACGTATGGCACGGAAACGTGGTCGCTTACTATGGGCCTCATAAGAAGGCTCAAAGTCACCCAAAGGGCAATGGGAGAGGGCCATGTTGGGAGTTTCTCTGCGTGATCGCATCAGAAATGAGGCTATCCGCAGCAGAACCAAGGTAACCGATGTAGCCCTCCGAATCGCTAAGCTGGTAGGGGGCAGGGCACGTAGCACGTTGAACCGATGGCCGTTGGGGCGGAAAGGTTCTCGAGTGGCGACCACGTACCAGAAGGCGCGGCGTGGAAAGCCCCCCCCCCCCCCCCCCTCCCACAAGGTGGACTGATGACCTGGCAAAGGTCGCTGGATGCAGGTGGCGCAGGACCGGTCATTGTAGCACTCTTTGGGAGAGGCCTATGTCCAGCAGTGGACGTCTTTCGGCTGATATGATGATGATGACATACTTTAAAAATAAACTAACAAAGAAAGAAAGTAACATACATTCTAAAATCAAAAATAACGCATGTTTCAATTATGATTTCTTTGTTTTAGAATATGTTTGATCACGTAAAATTAAATGCAAATAAACCAGAAATGAAGGATTTATACCCAGCGGATCCCAATAAAGTAAAGCGAAACTGGTGGTATTTCAATGAGGTACGTGTTTTTTTTATTGGTTAGTAAAATTGCGTCGAGTCATCCTACGCTACGCCGTCGTCGTGTCTGCAGTACAGTGTACGTGTGACTCGATAACTCTTATGTAATGCTATATGTTATCGCCTTCTCTTTCACCCACCGTTAGTCACTGTCACGCATATCATTCATACTTTCCGCTTTCAAACTGGTTTCAAATATCATCCGCACTATGGCCTGTCTGCCAAATTTAAAATATGTGATATGTAATGTAACCTAAGTAGCAATGCCTTTACTAAACTAAGTATTGTATATATATCTTGAATACTAAATCACGAATTTGTCATGGCCAAGACCTCGGCATCCCTCAAGATTTGCCCATGATACTCGTAGTCCTCAAGACACTTTGTAGTAACAAAGACAAACAGGCAACTACGGAAGTACGGAACCCTACACGGCGCGTGGCCCGACAGGCACTTGACCGCTTTTAAAAGTTTTAAAACTGTGTATGGGGTGTGAAAAAGTACACTTCAGATCACTTGCCTCACCTTCGGCTCGGGCTACAAAGTTCCTGAGGGTGGCCTTTGTTTTACTGCTTTAGGTGCGTGTCATGACCGTCTGACTCGTATTTAAATTATGTAATATTTAAATAATTATTCAAATTATTTGAACGAATATCGATGACCGTCGGCCGCCATCTTTGTGACGACACAGCTATGTCCGTCCCCCTCTCCCTTAAATAAAACCAGTAGATTCGTACTCTGGAGACAACAAGGAACACATCCATATAAGTTTTAGGTATATAGAAGAGATGTTCAAAAAAATCGTGAAGGAGACGACTTTTATCGATTTTGCCTCTGCTCTATAAGAGGCGTTAATTTGCTCCCGCCGACGAAAAGCACCTTTTTTGACGGTTTTTGGGTTATTCATTTGGTATTCATTAACAACTAATTGGGAGTCTTTGAGAAAACTAGTTTAACTGGACACGCACTTATTACAGCACTAATTTACTTCATTTAACTTGACGAAGATAAATTTACAGCAACAATGATTTAATTATTACTGAAGTTGGTATGTTAATGCTTCTTCCCCTCAAATCGAACTGACGTCTGACTTTAAATTCAAATAAGTCTTTACTAAGCCTAGAAATAAACTAAGTTCGACAAAAAGAGTTTGAAAAAAAGCGGCCACGTGCGTGTCGGACCACGAACAACGAAGGCTTCCGTGCCTATTAAAAAGGTCGTATCGTTACTGAAATCTTATGGCACTTACGTCCTTTTCTCTAAGGAAGGCAGTTTTTTAGAAATATTTCGAAAACCTTTGAACCGATCTTGTTCAAAACAATTTTTGCTGGAAGAATTTAATAAGCCAAGTCCATGATTTTTTTCATATCTTTTAAATACACGGTTCAAAAATTAGAGGGGGGGGGGACACAATTTTAGTGACTTTCGGGGCGATTATCTCACTCTATTCACTTAATCAAAAAAATTGCTGAGAAACCTTTTTTTTTTTTTAAAGTCCTATCGGTTTATGTGCTACACGTGGGCTTGCAATGAAAAAAAAAATTGACTTTCAGTTTTATGTATGGAGCGCACCCCTAATTTTTTTTTTTTTGTAATTTAATTACAAAACTGTAGCGGCTAACAAAATACACCTATCCTCAAAATTTTATTCAAATACACCTTATAGTTTTCGAGTAAAATGCCTGTGACATACGGACGGACAGACAGACAGACAGACATGACGAATCCAGAAGGGTTCCGTTTTTTGCCATTTGGCTACGGAACCCTAAAAATGACTGAACACTTTAGTAAATTATGTTCAGTAATTTCAAGTCAATCTGAAGTCGCCCTTCTTAATTCAAATAAGTCCTTACCGATGCTTCAAATAAACTGAATACAGAAAAATATGAATTTCTGGGCATGTGCTGAACTGAAGACATGGTTAAATAAAATTTGATTTGGCATTTCTTAACTCGGTTTTAGACAAGACAGAGTTTTTTAGTCTTAAGTTACTCTGAGGTCTCTCTTCTTAATTCGAATTATTCCTTACCGACACTTCAAATAAACTGAGTACAGTAAAATAAGAATCTCTAGGCAGTTGTTGAAGGCATACTTTACTCAAATTTTATTGGGCATTTCTTTATTCGGTTTTAGAGACGCAATCTAAAGTTGCGGTTTTATGACACTATTTTGACTTTAAGTAAAAGTAGGCTCAATAAAATCTTTTTTATCTTGGGAAAAACTGAGGTCAGGTAGATTATAGACTTTTAAGACTTAGATTTATTCGCGATTGCTACTTGGGAAATGTCGATCTGTTTGCAACATAAATACGTATATTATACTTTTTAGTTTGCGAGAAAAAAGTACTGTCAGTGAGTTGTAATAATTAAAATATTCTAAAACGATTTAACTTAAGTACGCGATAAATTATATACCTAACTTCTGCACTGCACACAAAGGATCTAATAGCATCCTCGGAATCTATTTAAAGTGGCGGCTGCCTAAAACTTACGGCGAAGCAACAGAAGCGGCAGGCTTCCATTAATTCATTCTCTATTCTGCTTTCTAGAAAGCCCAGGTCTAACCTTTTTGTTCCTTTTCGGCCAACGGTCTTATTGCACTGCACGGTCCTTCGTCCCGTTTTCCTTCCCCGCGCTACCACTTCTCGTACTCGAAAGTATCACGTGTTTCCATACATGATGCTTTTCGTAAAGGAGATTATGGGTTACGTGACTTTGGTTTACTTACGAATTGCAAGTTTTATGGAAGGATATAATGTTACTAATATTTTAATATTTCTGTCTTAAAGGACGACTTAAGCCAACTCACAGCCGCGCTGAGAGAAACGATGCGCGAGAGCAATGCAGCTGTGTACGTATAGATAAAAATAAATGTATCATACTAACTTGTGTTATTATCTTTTTTTTCTATAGGTATTTATAAAAATACCACTCCACTCTAACATTCAATAAACAAAATAACACCATAAACTCTCAGCGAGACTACACGGTTGGAAAAAAGTCAGTTTATTAACACAGCTTCCAACAGAAAAGTCTTTGCCTTGCCTTCCTCGGGCCACATATAGTCATAACAAAATTTATAAATTCCTAAACGTTTATAATACAACAAAAAGAGGATGTAAAATAACCGTTGTCTACTGATTAGTTTTTACATAAAAATTACGATAATACCACATAATAATTAATATTACCTACTTAGAGGTATCTTATATTACGGTTTAAAGAAATAAGCAACACGGGCGCAGTGAAAATAATGTAAATATTGAAATATATTATGTTAAAAACATTATATGACATCTGTTCAATACGGGTACGTATTAGAAGATCGAAAATTCATACATCGAAAATGAAAACATCGAAGTACAAAATATCGAAAATCTAAATATCGAACGGTTGAATGGTCTAAATTCAAAATATCGAAAGTTTAATTTACCGACCGATTAAAATACCGAAATAAATATATCGAAAATGAGAACATCGAATTTAAAACATCGAAAGTTCATAATGCCATAGTTTAAAACGTCGAAAGTATTAGTTACCGAATGATTTAAGATCAACTGCCTAATTGTCGAAAATATTATTATCGACATAATAAGAAACATCGAAAGTCAACAAGAATGTCGATTGCGGAACGGAGGCGCGGAGACATTTAGATCAATAGTGACTTCCCGTAGCTCCGGCGCTGCGGGAACAGCAGCCCTTCCGCCCTTGCGTGACGAAGCACAGTCACTTCGCTCGGCTCCGCAGCTTCGGCTTACTGGTCGCCGAACCGCCTCAGCCGCTCGCCTCACTCGTTCCCGCGCTCCGTCACGGCGGGCGAGGGCTGCTGTCCCTCCACTCCTCCGTTCTCTTTTATAAACACTCTAGGGGTAGGGCAGACAAAACCACGTGGATGGTGGGGTGCTCCGATTCGGTTTTGGATTCCAAATTCCTACTTTGAGGTCAAATATCTCGGCCATTTTTGATTTTAGAGAAAAGTTTTTCTACCTTTTATACCTACTGTTACTGTTGATACTGGTATGTAATATAGAAGATTAGACTAGGGCAGCTAGAAAAAGGGGAGGCTCGGTGGGCAACGCCCCCCGCAGTAAAAAAACAACATAATTTTAACGATGGTATTATTTGTAGGTTAGGTTAGGGTTAGCTTGTGTCCCTTAGAGCGGGAATAGGCACCCCGCGAAGCGGGGTGACGTCGAAACGCTGGCGGTTAGTTTAGGTACGGTAGTAAATTAGTAATAAATGTTAGCACAACAAACGAATTCTCACGGGCATAAGAGGGTAGCTACAAAGGTACAACCTGTACAACTAATAATTTTAATAATTTTACCAGTGGTATGCAAGTAGACCATAATATATGATGTTAGTTGTTTTGATGGTTCGACGTTTTACTTTTCGATTATTTGGGCGTCGCCATTTCAATGGTCGATATATTGTCATTCAAAATTTTAATATATCGCCTGCATAATGGTCGATATTCTGTACTTTCGATATTTTAACCGTTCGGCATTTGTATTTATTAATAACATTAGATATTTCGATCGTTCGATATTTTGATTTTAGATATTTTGTACTTCGATGTTTTCACTGTCGATATTTCAATTTTCGATCTTCTAATACGTACCCGTTCAATACAAAAGCTGATTGACAGAGACAGCGGTGACACACTCTACTTGATTCAAAAATACAAAGAGTCTAGTCTTCATAAAGATGGCCAGCGTTATACTCCAACAGGGTACAAAAGGTCAACTGCCGAAGTGATGACGTCGAGTTGGATGAAAAACATTTGCTCGTGTGGCACTTAGCATCTGAGCGGGTGTTATTTTGGCGTAGTAAAAGTAGGTGGTTTTAAATAATTCATGAAAAATTATAGTAGCGGTACGGAAATCATAAACGTAATGGTATATTTTGCTACGAATCGTGTAATTTTTCTAATTAGATTACTAAGAAAGAGGCGGGTAGTTATTGTCTAGTCCATCTTACGTGCGATCTTGTGCTAGCCGAGCAGGACATTTACAACACAGACCTTGTGCTAGCCGAGCAGGACATTTACAACACAGACATGTAGTTTTACAAAATATGGTCTGGCAAAAAAGTCTACAAAATAATAGTGGCGCCACTATCGCTCATATGGCAAGATTGGCAACACGAATAGTACGACCTAGAGATTTTGATACTTCAGTTTTTACTAGGAAATAATTACACTTAATTAAAACACTTAATATTCATCAAATTGGTTTTATGTAAACAACCTCTAAAGTGAAATATTGTAATAATAGGTACACTACAACCCGTTTACCCAGCATTGCTACGCTAAAACAGTTCTAAGCGCACAACTCACGTCGCTAGTTTCATAGTCAAATTAGCCAGTCAGTGAGCAGAAGCAGTGCTATCTAGCTGCACAGTGGGAACTTAGAATTATACCTACACTTTGCGCGGCGCTAGCGGCAATTCATCCAGTCGGTTGGCACACGCGCTCGCGGCCGGACGCTGTTTACGCGCACAATAAAAGTTGAGACCAATTTAATAAAAGAATGACATCGTCGTGAATTCTTTCCGCACTTATCTACATTGTACTTTTGTTTCAAAACGTACTAAGATAAGATAATATGCTTTATAAAGGAATGAACTGACGAAGGTTTTCGTACCCTGACCCGACTGTACGTTCTGTTATTAGATTTTTTTTTTTCTTAAAAAAATCTAATCTAACGCATGGAACTCGACTCGGATTTGATCGATAATAGTTCTCGAGATGGTGCATCACTAGAGACATGTATCAGGATTAACTTCTTACGGGTAAAAAAAAATCATTATTTAAGTATTTTTGCAGGATGCCGAGAATTTTCTAACCTAAACCAAGTACAAAAATAAGCAAAAAAATATGTTTTTTTTTATCGTATGGCAAATACGTGTATGTACGTAGAACCGTGAGGTCTTCGAAAAGACAGTACGGTTGCCAGGTTGTTGCACTTTTAGCACTTTTTTTTTTTAATATGATGATTTTTTTTAATACTTTTGAAGAAGAAAAAAGAGAACCTTAGAAAACGGGTTCGCCCATTAGTTTAGTGGCGAAAAAGTTTGATATTTCTAAATCAGTACTTGGTCGGCATAAATTAAGGATTATGAAAACTTCTGGCGGGCAAACTGCACTCACGACGCTAAACATACCTATATAGATAAAAAAAATGTTAAATACATAGAAAACAGCCATGACTCCGGAACAAATTTACTTGGTCATCAGTGATGATCCCGGTAAGGGCATTTATATGTGTGATGACTCATCACACATATAAATGCCCTTACCGGGATTTGAACCCGGGACCTGTAGGTACCAACTAGGCTAAACCGGTCGTCACATACACACGATAACATTGTGGAAAATTTGAATATTTACTCTGAATAGACAAAATATCTAAAAGAATCTGGCAAAATATCAAAAGAGCAAGGGCAGACGCTTCGACACAAATAATCAGAGTTTATTTTAATGAATTACGAAAATCTATTGAAAATGTTCTTCTCGATAACATAGTTAATTACGATGTGATTTGGCCGATGATCCGGGCCGCAAGCAAGTTATCGTCAAGCGGGGATGTTAGTATCCGAAAAGAGTACCAGACCATACAAAACGCTCAGTATCTTTAATGATTGCTGCCAATGCTGAAGGAGAAATGCTTCCACCATATGTGGTATACAAAGCTTCACATCTATGATACCTGGGTAAAGGGAGGACCAAATAAGTGCACATATAATCGTACAAGGATCTGGCTGCTTCCATGGTGGAATATTTGCAGACTCGATACAAACATTACTCATACCTTTCTTAGCGAACAAACCGGGTAAAAATAAAATTGTTGACAACTTATCGTCACACTTGTCCACAGAGATATGATCAAACTTTGCCAGGAATAAGACATTCATGTTGTCTTTCTCCCCAGCAATTCAACACATCATACAGCCGCTTGTGTAGTATGTAGCTTTCTTCCGCCCTATAAAAGCCGCTTGGCGGATTTACATGATAAGTGGAAAAAAACGGACGGCAGTAAATTACCGTCGATACCAAAAGCCTGCTATCCACGCCTACGTAAACTGATAATTTAACAGTTAAAATTAAATGCGAAAATAAACATTAATTAAGGCCGGATTTCCAAAATGCGGTATTGCTCCCCTGGACGTAAACGAAGTTTTGTCGAGATTTCCAAAAATAAAAAGATATAAAAGTTGAAAAAGAAATAATAGATGAAAGCTTCTTTACAAATCTTAAACAATTGCGTTACGGAACGTCGAATATAAAAGAGCCTAAATCTAAAATAAAACTTAAGGTCTTCGCCGGTAGTATTAGTGTAAGTGAAGAAAAAGGAGAGAAAAACGAGCCTGAAAAAAAGAAAGCAAAACTAAAAACAGTCAAAAATGCAAAATTTTAGGAAAAGAGACCAAGCGTACCCTAGCTGAGCAACTATGTGATAGTAACGTAAACATTATGGTGCCAATCACAGACAAACCAAAACTATGTATCTAAAATAAAAATATTGACAAATATTAAATTGAATTACGAAGGCAAAAAAGACTTGAATGAATCTTAGAAAAGAAAAAAAATGGCGAAGGAAAAACACAGACAAAATAAACTGTACACGCAAAGAGAGCAGCAAAAGTAACAAAGAAAACTTTTTTTTTCTGCTGAGGATGCTTCAACAAGCAAAAGTGGACTCAATGATAATATCCATATCCAGCACAAAAGTACCGGGAATTTCATTTACACGAAAAGAGACTTAAATTCACGTTAGCGACTTTAGTGACGACGAATCTATTTTTATGTAAAGTGCAGTAAAATCCATCGTTTAGGACACTCCAAGAATTATTTTGCTATATTTTTACAAGTACCAAAATGTAGGTAATTGGTACAGATAAATCTATTATATAAAATCAAAAAACCAGAACGGGATAAAACACGAAGGAACGAGCGAGATAGCGCCTTACAAAAAACACGATCTCCGGCGTCACGTTTCTCAAAAACAACGCAAGTACACGAGAAATAAATTTTAGAATAAATTTTCTGGATATTACCTAAGAATAAGAGCATGAAGGCTCCCGGTTCTGTTGCATATTTTTTCTACAATCACGTAATGAAATCTCGATAACATTGACAATTTGAGCCATCGGCCATTTATCGAAAATGTTTCGGCTAACGTTCCGATCGGTCTCGCTTAAAAACTTACGTTTAAGTAGACGCATTTGGTCTTGAATTTCTGATTGGTCTCGCTTAATACCTTACGTTTAAGTAGACGCTTAAGCCCTGCTTAGACTGTAAAACCACGGTTTGTGATTAAAGAAATGAAATCCGTCTACTTCGCACAAGTGCAATACTGAACTATAAGTTCCGATCTGCAGCACATGTCTGATATTGTCGTTTGGATTCCGGATCCGGTTTTCGATTTACATCGCTCGAAGGCGATAATTGTCGATCTGTGAAGCATTTGGGTGGTCCGATTATCTGCCGTATCAGGAAACCGGACGAAGAAACCTGACGTGTGCTGCCTGTCTAAATTAGTACGTCTGGGACAAAATCAAAACCAATTCAAAATCAATTATTTATTCTGCAAATAGGCCACAAGGGCACTTTTACGGACAGGTTTTATAGCTGCGGCAGTCAGACAAGAGTTATTATGTTCTCCGTGGAAGGAACATCAGTGTCTCTTCTCTGTGGCTTTTTAAACACTTTCACCTTTCGGACGCATCGTTTCATAGTTTCAATGAGTAAAGTAAGTTTATCAGAGTTTGCTCTGTTCAATCAGATATTCGTTTTGTATGAGAATTTTAAAATCCTAAAATAATGTATTATTTATCTCTTTTTCATGAATTTTATTAATGAGGCACGTTTTCTATGACCGTAATTAAAACACAAGGACAATCGCTTAAATTTTGTGGTCTGTATTTATATGAAGAAAATAAGATAAGGTGTGGCAACTTCCATATTTCGACGCGTTCTCCAGACGCTTTATAAATACAAAGTCGCCATCTAGCGTCCACTGGCTGAACTATAAGTATCGCTATTCGACGATCGCACGTTCTTTTTACCACGTTGTTAGGGTTCCGTAGCCAAATGGCAAAAAACGGAGCCCTTATGGATTCGTCATGTCTGTTTGTCTGTCTGTCTCTCTGTCTGTCCGTCCGTACGTCACAGGCATTTTACTCGATAACTATAAGGTGTATTTGAATAAAATTTTGAGGACAAGTGTATTTTGTTAGCCGCTACATAGTTTTGTATTAAAATTACAAAAAAAAAAATGTTTATAGGGATGCACTCCATACATAAAACTGAGTCAGTTTTTTTCAGTGCAAAGCCCACGTGTGGCACATCAATCGATAGGCCTTCCAAAATAAATATAAGGTCTCAGCAATTTTTTTGATTAAGTGAATAGAGTCGGAGATAATCGCCCTGAAAGTCACTAAACTTGTGTCCCCCCCTCTAATTTATGAACCGTGTGTTTTAAAAACAAAACACGTATATAGTTCATGCATACAAGGGCTGCCACTTATGTAGGTATGTTTTGTATCCTATAAGTTCTGTGTTCTGTATATATTTTATGTTAAGCCCAATCCAAGCCACATTTAGCCGTCACTGGTCTAAACCTTATGAGATGAGGCTCGGATGGGTTTGAACCTGTAGTAACAAAAACGGATAGCTTCCTGCCCTTTATGCCTGGTTAATCTACATACCGCTACTAGTGACCGCTGCTCGGCTGCTGCATATACTTTCGTCTACCATAGTAATAAAATTAAAAAAATAAAAAACTATACGTCATAAATACTTACAGAAAATGTGTAAGTAGGAGTATAAATAAAACATAATTTTGCTATATAAAAGAAAATAAAACATAATTTTGCTACATAAATGAAATATTCTCTTGACAAGTCAAGTTATTGTCATAATCCGAAAGTGTCAACCCTAGCAATTATCCCACCTCACCCCATTGCTATCCCTCCACTATGAAATGACACAACCAATTATCATTTACAAAGTGGAATTCATACAACACTTTTTATGCATACCAATCAATGTGCCACGAATAAAAGTAAACTTTTATCCAGGTTTAAACTTCGGTTTGGTCCCTACTCACCCCATTTTACGGTATTATGGTTTTTCATTGTCATCAGTACACTAGTATAAATAAACCCGTTAAATTACTAAGTCGTCATTTAGCTGTGCATATATTTTTAATGTGATGGCATTGTGAATTGTTTGTCATTTATATGCACACCTAAAGCATACAATCTTAATTATACAACACACTAACCAGTATTTCACGTAATGCTACGCTACTACAGCAAGTCAAATTTTGTTTTCATTTTCGTAGGTTTTAAAAATATTCGGGATTATCCTCCATATTCTGTAGAAATATTGGTGTGGAGGTTTTTTTTGTTTTTTTCTCGAAACTACTATTTGTGGGTTAGTCCGTTTCTAAGCATAGGACGGCAGAATTTTTGATACCGTATAATATGCATTTGACGGTTAAATATTTTATTGTTACTACTGTCAAATATCGTAGTTCGGTATTTGCCAACAGTAAAAAAATATATCACCAAGAAAAAAACTTGCGAAAATGATCGAAATAAAAAGCTACCACTATTTTTGCTTTTTTGAAGATCTTTAAATACATAAACCAAAAAAAGCATGCTGTCCGACCACAGAATATAGTGACGTCACTACTTACTTATGTAATTATTATCATAAAACAAAACAGTAGCTTACCGACATCTAGATAATATTCGAGGAAGCTACTAACTGTTGAGTAGCGATGGAATAACATTTCATGTGATGTCTGGCTACCCTCTGCGTAATGCAAACATATTACAATAGATGGCGCATAGTAATGGCAATCTTATTAATTCGAAAAGTTTTTAGGAGTGTCTTGAAGTGAAATTCTATGAATAACATCACCAACGTACTGTTAAACTAAGGTGCCATATCAAAGTATAAAAGTTTGGCCATTAATCCAATACTTTATCATAATTCGTTATGTTATATTTTGTAATTTTAATGTTCATACGTAATAAATGCAATTATTGTGAGATGTTTTATTTGGGGAACTCCGCGCACAAGACAGGGTACAAATATATTCTTAACAAAACGGTTTGACGACCGGTTAGCCTAGTGGGTAGTGACGCTGCCTACGAAGCTGAAGGTCCTGGGTTCGAATCCCGGTAAGGGCAAATATTTCTGTGATGAACATGAATATTTGTTTCTGAGTCATGGAAGTTTTCTATCTATTTAAGTATTTACATCTATTATATATATCGTCGTCTAGTACCCATAACACAAGCCTTAATGAGCTTACTATGGGACTAGGTCGATTTGTGTAAGATTGTCCCCTAAAAAAAAAAAAAATTATTTTTCTCTCTTACTAATAATTAAATCACTGTTTTTTTTTTTATAATGCCACTTTGTGCTGAGTTTCGTCTCGAAATTAATATCTGTGACTGGCTAATGGATTCCATCACTAACCAATAAGAAAGCTATGTGATAAATTTTTTAGGTTCGCTGAAAATGGCAAAAACGGGAGCCTCATAGTTTCGTCATTAAAACTGTGAAAAATCTGAGAGAGATTGGGCTGCTTTTTGACTCGCCAGGAAGGTCCTGTTCATGGCCTATGTAAAAAGGGCCACATTGTTATTTTCATGGCGGCGTCTAACTATTGTTATGTTGACAGGACCGAAATGATCTGCGCTAGTAGCTAGTAAACGCTTCCTTGTGATGGAGATAGCCTTTGTAAAACGAGGGTTAAAATTGCGTGTCAGCATTGAATAATCTCAATAGTTTTAATGAAATTATTGACAGTTGGTACATTCTTGACAAATTTTGACCCGTCACCTCTTATAACTATGAATTTAATCGATTTTAGTAATTTGAGAGCCTCTTGCCAGAGCTTATGGTGGGGTGAGTTCCTTTTAACGGCCGCTCTGTACTTTTTGCCGTGTGGCACCGAAAAACTCGAAGCATTGAGGGAGGCGAACAATTTGTCAATTAATATTAAAAATGGTATGACGTCTAAACATGCTTGCGGTAAATCGCCTCTTGCCACCAAGTTGTCCGTAGCAACAGCCATACTGTGGCTGTGTGTTTAAATCTCATCTTCTTTATTCTTGTGGGATCCACATGTTCCCTCGTTATTACCTAGGGATTGTAACTGTTCGTGGGGGCTTGCCTTCGGGTCTTCGGCCTTCGACCTCGCCTAGGTAGCGGTCTCTAAAAGCATGCCATAGGCCTTTAATTCCTACGAAAGGTAAAAGGGGAGGCAAGTTATTCCTAATTCGGCTTCGCTTGCCTCCCCTTTTACACGTTTTAATTCGTGCCTCAGGTTTCGCTTGCAAGACACCCGAAGGTAATGAGTGTCCGTAGGGGCTCGCATTGAGAAGGCTCTCTGAAGGGATGCTTTGGGCCTTTAATTCCATTTTAAAGCTCAGCCTTTGGCCTCGCTGCCACCTGGGGATATTAAGTGGCCTTCAGCCCCCGAGCGCTTTCTTAAGACTTGATTTGGACCTTTCATTGTTACGAAAAGCTCGGCTTTCGGCCTCGCTTGCCTGGCCGCTCACCTTCGTGACATTGGTCTCCGGTTTTGCTTGCAAGATACCTGGGGATAGTAAGTGTTCGTGGGGGCTCACCCACAGGCCTTCAGCCCCCGAGCTCGCATAGCGACCGCTTTATATAAGCATGCTTAGGGCCTTTCATTCCTACGAAAAGTTCAGCCTTCGGCTCCGATTGCCTCCCCGTTTACCTTCAGGGCATCGGCCCTCAGGTTTCGCTTGCAAGTTACTCAGAGATAACGAGTATCCAAAGGCTCTCGGGGTCGCCTTGAGACCGCTCTCTGCAGGGTTGCTTTAGGCCTTTAATTCCAATGAAAAGCTCGGCCCTCGGCCTCACTTGCCTTGCCGCTCAGCTTCGGCACTTTTATACGCGTACGAAGTCGCGGGCAGAATGCAAGCAGCGGCAGCTGGCGGTAGGGTGGTCCACACAGGCTCCCATATGTCATTAATTTCATTTCATTTTAGATCTTGCACATGCACTGATATCAATCAGTGTAGAAAAGTGCTATTTACAAAAAAAAGGGCAGACAGTTGGAGAATTTACCACCAACCGTAGACGCCCTTTTGCAACCATATTTTACGAGCGGCCTATCAGGGAGGACATGTTTGAAAAGAAACATAGTTAAGGTGCTCCGAACTATGTGCCAGCAGCGGAAAATGTTAATACATTTTGTTGTTTACTTCGTTATTATAACCTAACCTAAACTTTTTTTTTTTGTTTATGTAACCTAACCTAACCTAACCAAAACTCCCTTTTAAAGGAAAATTATAGGAATATCAATTTGAGCTAACATGACTAGAATATTGTGGTTAACTCAGTGATTTTGACATTTATTTAAAAATTAGGATTTTATCTCTTAATATTTCTTTAAGAAAACGATCTCTAGATATAGAAGCACCTATACTAATCATAGTAATTATCACACAATAAGTGACAAATCCTATCCAAAATACGAACTTCTCCCGTTCTCAGCTCCGCCGCGCGGCGAAAATGTTTTTTTTGACACATTTATAAGTTAAATGTATGAGGAAAGTTAATGTTTATATATTTTATATAAATAGGGCTGTTTTATCATTTTTTTTTTATAAAACATATTCTCGTAGTTTAATGGTAGGCAAAGATTTTGTACGAATATTTATTTCCTATTTTCTACTTTAGCACGGATCTATTTTTTTTCTATGAACGAGTGAAAATGCGGTTCCTGAAATGAATTCCTCGTCCTTGAATTATACGAAAACGATATCAAACACGATCTATTTGCTACACTTATGGAGATATTGACGTAAGAGTGCGGCGCGGTAGATGTATAGTATAAGTATGTACTTGGGACCGCAGCCATAACAACACTATATACTACACTAGTTACTAGCTTTGTGGATATTTGGTGTTGTTAGGAACACAACACCAGGAGGTGGGGAATTAAGGGAGGTCGCCAGAGTTCCCGAGGTGTCGCGCTGTGTGAGAGAGTGCGGGACTTGCATTTGTCTCTAGCTCTCAAAGCAATAAAGGGTCGCAGCGCGCTTGTTCTGGTTTAGCAAACGTCCAAAGACGACGGTGTCTGCTTACCATCCAGGCTGATTTATCTCCAAGTTTGGCTTCCCAATCCCCTGTCCAGAATTGTAGAAGCACACGAGGAATTAGGACGATAGGATATCAGGGCGATCCTCACCCGACTTAGTTTAGATTTAACCTAGGAATAAATATCTCATTGCACACCGAGATATTTTTATACACGTTTAAATTAAATGTGAGACCCGGGTCTCTAGTTTGTATTTATATATCGGCAGATTAGATGGATAGTTTAGCTGCTAGGGCTAGGGAAAATTGTTTAGGTCTTGATATTTCGTATTGGGGTTACTTTAAGTCGTTTTGTTAGAAAAGCCAGCACTTTACTCACATAATTTATTAACTAGCGAGGTTTCATATTCCGACATTATTTCATTTGGCTTTTGGGATAGATGTGGATGCTTAGTTGTAGGTAGACTTAGGGCTATTGGGAATGATTATTTTAATGAACTAGTTATATAGTGGGTTAAGGAATTATTGTTAGGCTAGAGATTTTATATACATTTATATACGAAACTGACTAACTTACATGACAAACAAATACAATATTGAGTATATATTTGCTCCCTTTTAATTTCTACTGGTAGAATTAATATTTTGAGATAAAACTAAAATGAATAACTCGCATTATATTAAAATTGTAAATTTAACTTATTATGATGAATGAAAATATTTGTTTGCTCTCTTAGCAGTTGTGATTGATACTTATTACATGTATACTTATTACAATGTAATAATAGTCATAAGTACCTTTTGACGTCAACGCTTCTGGAAATCTGGAGTCCCATCCCAGCCACAGCATTTCGAACTGGTGGTAATACCACACCATCAGCGGAGATAAATTTCACCGAGTGTTCTGAAATAAAATGAACAGAAAACGGTCTAGTCCTAACTCGCGTACCGGGAGTTCCATATAAAGTTGTAGGTTGTATAGAATTCGGGTTATTTAATTCATTTTATTTTACCCTCTAGCTATTTTGAACTTCGGAGATACACACGTGCCAAGTTTTTTAAACCTTTTTCGAACCTAATTAGGATGCGAAGCGAAGCGAACCTAATTGTGAAAAGGTGTTACCGTCTCCACCATAGTGTGCGAGGAAGCTGAGGGAATCGAGAATGCGTAGCAAAGCTTAGCAATTACATCCCTAATATAAATTACATCCCTTCTTTATGTACCCTAGGAGGTACCCTGCCAGGTAAGCCACATACCCATATGAATATGTCTACATTTCCTTTCCACTTCACCAAATAAACTGCTTACCCGAGACCAAAAAGTTCAAATCGTTATGTCTATGTGTGGCCCGTTAATACTTGAGGAGTTCCATAAGCCATCCGCGCTATACATTATCAGTTCTACTTCACCACATTTTTTTAATTTTCGTTTCCGGAAGTAAACGAGTAGGTATTATAACTATTATATAGTAGGTAGGTACACCATAGAAAGTACTGCTGAAATCACTACATGCGTGCCTAATCCAATTTAAGGAGTTCTCTCAATCCCTTATGGATCCCATCAACCATGTAGTTGGATTATTATTGATAACAGTGGGGCCAATCCGTAAGCATATTACTTTTTAAATAAAATATAAATTACCAATTGGTTCATAAATGGAGTTCTGAGGTACGTTACGTTACAACCGTTAAAAATATTACCTAGGAAAACCAATTCAGCCGAATTGAGAGCCTCCTCCTAAATGAGTCCCGACCTCTAAAGAGATTCCTCGGCCAGCCAAATGACAACGTAAACGAATCAAAATCGTATAGCTCATTTACGAATCAAATTACCTATATATAGATAATAGTTGAAACCTATTCCTATAATATTGCTCTTAATAGTAGTTTATGCAACTGATACATAATCAGAGTCCTTAAAATACGAGTGTGGTTTTATGAAACGAGCGCCAGCGAGTTTCATAATAGGATCACACGAGTGTTTTAAGGCTAAATTATGTACAGTTGCATACACTACTTTATTTACACACATATCATAAGTACTCTAAGATGGGTTCGGAAGCCGTAGGAAAATGACCCGCATTGCTACTATAGTGCTACCTGTAAAATATCTTTGTTGCAATCATGGTTCCATTTACGATATCCGGCGGAGTGTGCATATCGTTTTCGGAGTCACTACTACTCATATTTTCAACTAAAATGTGAATTAATACAAACAACTTTTCACAATTCTACTTTCGTAACAGCAAAAACCAACAAAGAAATGACAACAGTAATGGCGGCAATTCGATCCTACGTCAAGACGAATGTTTTTTTAAATCATAGACAAACGAATGAAAGTCCCTATTCTCATGTCACTCTTGATCAAATGTCGTGCGGTTTATATTAAAAAACATACTGAATTGACGTTTCGCATCGATAACTGTTTTAATATCTATGGATATTAGAATAGAGACCCATTTGAGTTTTGATAGCTGTTCCAAATTTAAACTCCTAAGTACTCATAACCTTACAAAAATCTGTACTGTAATAACATTACAGTACAGATTTTACCTATTACCACAGACAAGAAAGTTCTTATAGTAAAATTGGTTGTAATAATGCTGGTCATTTCCTACGGTTTCTGAACGCATTTTAGAGCACTAATGATATGTGCGTAGATAAACATATTTACGTATACATTGCTACATCGGTCGCTACCAGAGGTCGTCGATAACACAAGAGTTAGCTAGGTTTTCTGGTAGATCGGGGTTTGCAAGATTAGTGCCAACAATGTAGCACATACTATAGGCACAAACCCCTTGTTCCTCGTAGATAACCAAGTTTGATAACTGGCATTCTACTAGGAAAAATAATTCTTCCTAGCTAACTCGGATATCAAACGGGATTATTTTTTTCCTCGTAGAAAACTGTTATTTTATTTGGTTTTCTGCGAAGAAGACACTTTTCTTCCTAGCTAACTCGGTTATCAAATGGGATTATTTTTTTCCTCGTAGTTAACTACGAAAATAACATACATTCTAAACGTTATCTCTTTATTAGATCAATTTTAAAATTATAAATTAATTGACAAATCACCACATACTTATGAACTTAAAAATACTGCTTCTTCTTAAAAAAAACGTACCTACTAAAAGAAAGGAGAATTTTTTTCAAGGCAATGCCCAACACAAATTTTTCCTTCTTTAAGTTGGGTTACTGCCCTGTCTATACGGATATTCACTGCAACATTAAGAGCTGTTTTTTTCTTGATTGTGAACCTCCTATTTACTCTTGACCTGGAAATCCCGTACAATTTTGCGTCATCTTGTAGGACTGACAACAAATGAGGTAAAGTAGGGTTCTTTCTCCCTACGAAACGATTTAGTCTAGTCTAGAGTCTGCTATTTAGCTCGACTTGGCGCAGATCATGCAAACTGTAATAAACTATGGAATACTGTTGTTTTTGTGTGCGACACAAGTATTTGCCACTAACCGCCTGAACTGTTTAAGCATCCTGGGACACAGCATTTCTTGTTCGACATTTTTCCGGGAAAATTTGTAGAAATTCGGCGTCTGTCAAAGACTTACATGATTGCTTAAAAATATGCGACCAAAGAGTATGCGACCTAAATGCATAAGTAGTATACAAATGAATAATGTAAGCCATAACGCCAATTTCATTCTGGTTTTATTTAATAATCATTAATTAAAAATATTACAACTGACTATTTACTTATAGATAAACAATATTAGTAAATACTAACACATAGAAAAGTATAACTGATAGCTGGTAAGGCTGGCAACTTTGTGAACCTTATTAATTACAGTGCCATCTCACGCATTTCTAATTGACTACGTAGCGACAAAACCAACAAAAGGCCGTAGAACGCTATCTAGTGTGAAATTCCATACACCGGAAAGTAATACGTCCAAATCGAAAATCTCTTATTTCCATGCAACTGTTTGGAACGCAGTGTGCTCCTTAAATTATATATCGGAAAAACCCGCCCGGCTTATCCATTGCCCGTTGCTAGGTATGGAGATTGTGTACCCTGGGTTACAGTATAATAAAGGCCGAGGTTCCACTTTTATTCTCTTCGTGACGCACGGCGTACCTGTACTAATGAAATAAGTTTGTTGACATCCACGCCGCATCGGATTCATTTCAGTACAATTCGGTATTCTAAAATAAAATACTTCGTTTTGTTGACGTATTTGGAGACTGGATCTAAACAATGACTTCACAAATGTAAGTACAATACACACGTGGTAAGCCATACATCGTAATGAAAGAATTGTCGAATTGTGTCTCGTTTTACGAAGGTTACGTAAGTTTTGGGATTCTCTTCACCAAAGATCCAGCTCCTTCAATCTGTTATTAAATGTATTTCTTTCCACCGAAAAATAATGGATTAATATTGTTCTACGAAGTTTAGACATTTATGGTTTGATAACCAATGCATAACGGTTTTTTTTCAACATATATGTTGGTAACGTGGCTTTTATGTCGTCGCTTACGGTCTTAAAGCCGAGTGTCCACCAGACCTGTGAGAGGTTGCGAGAGGGGAGGCGTAGTGCGGGGAAAAAAACCACCAAAAGCGTGGCTGGCAACGCTCGGGCATTTTTTCTTCGCTCATCGCCTCGCAACCTCGGTCCTGCTCACCTCAAAGCTCTGATTTCATTTATTTATTTTAAATAATTATACAGCATAACAGTGAGAACATTATAAATGGTAATGTAGGCTGCTTTGATTTAAAAGCATAACTTTAATGCCATATTCCGTAAAATCCACTATCTAATCCAATCAGTGGGGACAAAAAAGAGGCTTTGCCCTACAAAAAGTGGTGTAGAAAATGTTTTAATTTGTATTGCTTAAGTATAGGCTAGTCATGAAAAATGTAAGTTTTAGACCTCGAGGGGACACAGCATCTTGAATTGAAGGGGGCAAAATTTGTTCTTTGTTACATAATGCTTCAAGAGTTGACTTTATGACAAAAATGTCTATGAAAAGTATAAAGATAACAAAATTTCAATTATTTTTTGCATTTGTATTTATTCTGTTAGTGTACGTCGTATAGATAAAAAGTTACAATCGGTGGAAAAAATCAATTTACAAAAAAATATACAACTTCAATTTGACCTCGCTAATATCGGATATCGCTCGTAGGGTAGTGAGAAGTTGCCGTTCCACAGTCTTCGACTTGAAAGAAAAGAGAGCGGGACGACAACATGACGCGCTCTCGCCGTCCTGTTTTAATATTAAGACCTTGCTAAAGGCTTGTTTACACCTTGTGAAGTAGCAAGTGCAGGTGAGAAGTGATTACTTAACATGTTTTTATGGTGATAAGTGTTAAGTGTTAAGAAATCGTTTACACATTGCTTAGTTGTGCTTGTGCAAGTGTAAAGTGTAGAACAAAATGGAGGACGAACAACGATTAGAATTACGAATTATTTTAAAAAGTATAGTCGCGGTGATCGCTTCAGAAATCGAGAATGAGGTTTTAGTTGAAATCGAGAAACCTAAAAATCAGATATTTCTGTACATGATTAACACTGGGTGCAGTTAAGAACTATTTCACATCTATTTAGAGTATCGAAAGCATCAGCTATATCGTTGATGATTCCTGAAATCGCTGATGCTATATATAACATACTAAGGAGGATGCTATTAAGGAACAAGGAAATGACTGTAACATCTGTGCTTATACCATATGTTTAATGTGAATAAACGACATTTCATTTCATTTCATTTCATTTCATTTCATTTCATTTCATTTCATAATTCCCTAAAGGATTATATTAAGGTTAGTAAAGTAACAAGACAATAATAGTAATCAAAATTATTTTATTCATTATCTTTGAATGCCAAAAAAGTGTGGTAACTTATAATCCCTGGCATTAATTTAATTCTGTCTATTGATAGCGTACCAAGCTTGGGATAATAAATTCATCGTTGTGATAGTGGATGGTGGAGTAGGTGTAGGTGCCGGAGGCGGTGAAGTTGATGTTTGAGGTGAAGGTGACGGCTGTGCAATGGTATAGTTGGATTGTGACGAAGACGCAGATGAGTGCTGGGAGTTGTACATAGTACGTCGGAGAGTCGTTAAACGTATTTCTGATAAATAATTTTAAATAAACATTTGAGCTTCAATTGCTGTATCTAAAGGCATATTCTTTAATTGAGCAGCAATACTCTTTCCAAAAGTATCAAATTCACTCTGTACGTCTGGCTTGTTAACGGCGTTTGCAACATTTTGCACTTTTGTAATTTATGTTACAAAGGCACTCGTACTTTATGTATTCCATTACGAATTTCAACGTTTGCTCCTCAGTCCACCTCATTTTTATACCATACTATGCACTTAACAAGCAGAACTGATACTGTTTACACGGTGTTTAGACGATGAGACTGCGAGTGCGGGGAGTACGCGGGTGTGCGGGGGCAACTACTTAACAGGCAAAAATAGACCGAGCGTCTATTCACTTTACTTCACACTCGCACTTCGCACTCGCACTTGCCACTTAACAGCGTGACCGTTTACACGTTGTTATTACTAATCACTTTACACCTGCACTTCTCACCTGCACTTGCTACTTCACAACGTGTAAACAAGCTTTAATATTACGCTGGTGAATGAAGTGTTGCCGTTCGGCGGACTCCGATCTGTAAAGAGAGCGTGACAACAACATGACGCGCACTCGCCGTCCTATTTTAACACTTTTGGTGTTCACAAAAAATGTAACAACCTGCAATTGAAGTTTGACTACTTGACAACCTGTCAATAAATTTAAATTTGAACCGTAAATCAGTCAGAATACAATCGTTTTTATTTCATCTATGACAGCAAATATGTTGCCATTACCCATTAAAGGGTTAAACAAGCTGAAGAAGATGCTGACATATTAAAAAATTGTGCTGTGTACAACATTTAAAAATGTTTTTGTTGTTGGTGAAGACGTGGATCTTCTGGTTTTGCTGACTGCGCTGTCTCTACCCCAAAGCAATATGGGCGTGCGAAAACCAGCTAAAGACAAAACGGCTAAAAGACTTTATCGTAAAATGGAGTGAGTAGGGACCGCGAGGAGAGTTGGGTTATGAATGGGGAGAGAAGGGATGAAAGGGGGGTGAGATGGGATAGGGGCTACTGCTACCTAAATAATGTAATCTAATTTAAAATGGAGCTGTAGTAATATTCATAATCAAAAAAAACTATCCAACAATCTTCCTTTTATTTTATTTTTATTTTATTTTATTTCTTTTATTATCTGTGTTATGTTTGTCACGAATAAATGTTTTGATTTGATTTGATTTGATTTTAAATCTTCCAAAATCACCTTTGTATGAAAACCCATCTCACCAACTACGAGGGACTACGGGGTGAGGTGGGATTTCGTGTTTATCGTTAAAGTTATGAAATGGAACTACCCAAAATCATATAAAAACTAAAATACAAACGTCCGGAACACTTATTATACAGCGTGTGACTTTCATAAGAACATTAATTTTAAGGAACTATAGTTTCAAGTGCTGTGAACCGTTATATCAAAAAAATAAAACAATCGTCTTATCTAATTGAGAGTTATTAATTTTTAAATATTTTTCGAACAGCAATGTACTGCATCCATTTATTTGACACTTGAGAAAGGCAGGCGTAATCATTAACATTTAAATTAATAAATACATTAAAGTGATTCATAACTGTTGTTAACAGACGACGTGTACCTTCTTTTTTCCTGAATTGTACACTAGAAAGTACAGAGAATTAAAGTTACTTCGATGTTGGAAACAAAAAACCAATTTATCGGCGATTCATAAGTCATCACATTTGCGGATCACATTATTCACTGTACCAGACAAATAATCACAGTACATAATTTTATTTCACCTCTTATGAAATCACAATTCCTAATACCTAGTGTTTCAAACTTATTTTATGAAATTGATTAGGAATTGTGTTTATCAACAAGCACCATGTTATCTTGACACTTCAACTCAATTAATGCTAAGTTGTCAGTTGATCGGTACTCAGACGATATGAAAACTGCTGTGATTCCGCCTTCTTAGGTAGTTTACGCATTGTAAACTTTAATTAAGTAAGTTTTTGAAACAGTGTACTGGCTGGTATGACAGGACGCCGTCAACCATGACTTTTCCCTGTGACTTGTCGCGTCATAATTTTCTTGACAAAATGCCAAGACCATCCCCTTATAACTCGCAGGAATTAGCGGATATGATATTAATGTATGGCGAAGCGGGGCAAAATGCTAACCAGGCGTTGATATTGTACCGGGAGCGATTCCCAAATCGTCGCATTCCTCGAGACTCCAGAGGCATAGTGCGTGCATTGCAGCGTATCCGGGAAGACATGCCCATCACTGGGAGAATCATACCATCGACAAATAGTCCGCGTGTTGATGTTGATAACGAAGAAAGAATATTGGAACATTTTGCTGCCAATCCAGAATGCAGTACAAGAAATGCCGGGCGTTATTTTGGAATGAATCACAAAATAGTTCATCGTATTCTCAAAAAAGACCTGCAACAGCCTTACAAATTTTTGAAGGCACATGCAATTTTGCCTAGGGATTTGCTACCACGGATAACATTTAGTGAGTGGGTACTCAGTCAACACATTACCGACCACCGATTTACCTCCAGAGTTATTTGGACAGATGAGAGTACGTTTACTCGGAACGGCGTGTGGAATCAACGAAATACTCACTATTGGGCAAGAGTGAATCCGCACGTATTAAAAGAGACCGGTCATCAATACCGATGGGCGGTAAACGTCTGGGCAGCCATTAATGGTGATCGTATCATCGGACCAGTGTTTATCGATGGGAACCTTAATGGTGAAAAATTCCTGCAATTGCTTCGTGGTCCATTGACTAATTACGTCAACTCGTTGCCGGAAGAAGAACGCGAGCTGACTTGGTTGCAACTAGACGGAGCTCCTGCACACTCAGCAGTTCTCGTGCGTAACTATTTGAACACTCTGTTTGGCAACCGATGGATTGGCAGGTTTGGGCCTCGACGTTGGCCGGCCCGTTCACCGGACCTCACAATGTTAGACTTCTTTTTATGGGGGGCCATAAAAAACGAGGTTTATTCAAAACCACAATCATCTGTCCAAGACCTCCGAAACAGAATTACTGACGCATTTCTAAGACTTCAGCAGAACACTAATTTTCAAAGCGTACATCAGTCGTTAATACGCCGTTGCAACACTTGCATCCAAATGCAAGGGCGTCACATCGAACACCGTTATCTTCGCCGGATGAATCGTCAAGATAAATAAATTAATGTTTTAAAACATTAAAATAATAATACTTTTTAGCATTTGTTTCATTTTTAAACGAACACATAAAGATTGTACCGACACTTTTATGCAGTTAGGTACTTTTGTTACGGAGTTAGCATCTTAGGCGGTTGTCGCGTTGAATGCAAATCACACGTCGCTGCGGCGTGCGAGCACGACATCGCTATGTCCCTCTCGCTTACACACAACAGTGATTTTTGGCGGACTTATCAAGTGTCAACAAAATGGAGGTAATTGACAAGGTGTCATTAAGAGCGAAATTTGAATGCAACAAATGTTTGTGTGAGTGGTTAGGCTTGATACCGATACATTGCGTGCCGAATTTATGTGTATAAAAAAAAAAAATTTTTTGTTGAATTTGTGTTCATTAGGGATCATACATTCTGCTCTTAAAATATAATGTTCTTATGAAAGTCACACGCTGTATACAACATTCAGTTTGCATACGAAAAAATAAAATGTTATCGAGGTTAGAATGTCAGTTTTGTTACTCACCCCGTTTATTAGGGTTCCGTAGTCAACAAGGAACCCTTATAGTTTCGCCATGTCCGTCCGTCTATCTGTCTGTCTGTCCGTCTTCGGCTTAGCTCAGTAACCATTACTAGTAGAAAACTGTAATTCGGCATGGGTATATTAATCAATCACGCCGACAGAACTGTACAATAAAATTTGAAAAATATTTTTTTTAGGGTACCTTCCCTACACCTAAAGCGGGGATGCAATTTTTTTTTCTCGTTAAACCCATAGTGTGGGGTATCGTTGGATAGCTCGTTAAAAACTATTATGGGTTTCCGAAATCTATTTTTCAAATCAGTGATTCGTTTGCGAGATATTGAGCTTCAAAGCCCTAATTTTTGTTCGAGTCATGTGTCCCGCCCCCTGCCGGCTAAATGGCTACTACTGGGGATATGAAAAAATTCGTGGTAGTAAAACTATTACGGACAAGTAGGTATAAGTAGTCACCGAGTAATAGTCGACCAACTTAATGTGTACTTGGAAATACCAATTTTCGTACAAATTCGGCCGACGCAACCGCACCGCACGTCGATGTAACTAACACAGACAGGCAACTACGGAACCCTACACTGCGCGTGGCCCGACACGCACTTGGACGGTTTATTATACATATTCCGCTAATAGTTTTAAATACAACATCCTCTTTCTCCATGCGTTTAGTGGCTGCGTTAACACATCATCTCTGTTCAATCAATGGAAAACCAAATGTATTTCTCTTGTCGAGTAGAACAGGGGGCCTAGACAAGGTTACAATCGACAAGCGCTAACGCCAATAGAAAAGTAGATAAATGTATAGGAATGACAGATGTTAACGAAAAGTCACGTGGTCTGCCAATGACGCATAGAAAATAGCTAGCTAATGTTCTATGTTTCTATTCTACAAAACGTTACGCTTAAGTGTCGATGGCGTCGATCGCTAAGTGTCATACAATGTCTCGCCAAGTGGCACGTTTGACAAGCAAAAACGACGCAGTCTAAAGGGCCCCATACACGGTAAGATTCATTTTTGCGATCCATCGTTACAAACCAATCGAAACGACCGATCGATAGTGTGTTTCAATATCGTAAACGATTTACTAGATCGAAGACGATATCGGAAATCGCAGCAAAAACCCGTGCAGTCAGGACTATCGTAACGATGCATCGAATTTGTGTGGCTCTTTTTGTTCCATGTCCAACGAGTAAATGACCGATCGTAGCGATCGATTGCTTCGTGTATGGCTCGATCGTAACGATCAATTGCTTCGTGTGTGGCTGCCAATTTCGAAGCGATCGATCGACACGATTTTCATCCGATTTGTCAAAGCGATTAATCGTACCATGTATGGGGCGCTTAACACCCTGCAGAAGGGGTCTGGCGACTGGCGATTGAAACAAAACGGCCATTTTTATTTTAGTCAGCTGTGAGGTTGAACAGTGTAACGTTTGTGTTGTTTGTGTAAAGTGTAAAGTAAAATGCATTGTCTTCGGTTGTAGTGGGCTGCACATAACGAGGAAGTGTGGCTTAGACGCCAAAGACGGTACATAAATCGTCAAGGTCTAGAAAAGATAGACGAAATGCCTGAGTAGTTGTTCAGGGAACATTTTAGGTTAGACAGAGCTACCTTTAGGAAGCTATGCTTCGACCTACGTTCCCAGACTTCACTCAGAGGTACCCAGGAGATCCCCTTGGAGCTTAAGGTAGGCAAAGGTAAGCGATTTCTCTAAGGAGATATTGCTTACCTGTGCTACTAATAACCCGACACCGGGGGGGAGTGGGGATTTGGGGGGGATGGGGGCCTGTTGGCAAGGGGTGGGTAGGGGAGGACTGGTTCGCCTGGTCTCGGTGCCGCGAATGGGTGGACAGATTACGGTCGCCGTCCTCAAACTCGTTATCCCAAGTGAAGAGGTGTCGTGGATCACGGCTCGCGGCCTCGGATGGGACCGAGGGCCTTGCCTTAGCCAGCCGGGCCAAGAGGAGCCAACCTCAATAAACAACATTAGTTTGTAATTCCTGTGATACCGCCCGACCTCACAGAGTAAATAGGGTTACCCAGGTACAAGGGGCACTGCCTGGATGGACCATCCTTTCCCCCACACTCGTGGGAACTAAATGGAAACTCAACTTAATAATCCAAAGCAAATGATGGTTCTGCATAACGAAAATGGCATTGAATTGGTAACTGATGATCTGGCGGCGGAGAGGGGCACCCCGACGGTGCCCCCTGAAACGACCCAAGCGCGATGGTAACGGACATGGAACTCTCTCGAATCTCAGGCTCGGAGACGAAAGGGACAGGCATGCGGGCGGACCCCCATCCCCCCTCCCTTGAGATTCTTCTGGAGTAGCGAGCGTCCATATGCTAAGGTGTCTACTTACCATCAGGCTAATAGTACGCTTGTTTGCCACCGCCGTAGTATAGAATAAACACTTGAAATATGTTCGTTTTGAATCGATTACGATGAAATTACAATCGATTATTTTATTAAGATCTGTTTTGAATTGGCACATTGCGTAAATGCTACATGCCAATGTATAAATTAAAAAAGTAGCTTGAACAGAAAAGTAGCGTTTTGATCTCTCTCGGCGTGGAGCAAAACTTACTTTTCTGAATGAAAGGTGTGAAAAGTTACATGCTATCATGAAGTGACATCTATCATTCTAATCAACCTACAAAAAATATGGTATAAGCTACCCTACCAAAACAAAACGTCGATATTCTTTTGTCTTCTGACAGTTCAATTCTTGCCGTGTTGACTCTTGAGTAAGTCCGTTTTAGACATATTTTTACCGGCGTTGATTAGTAGGTAGCTTGTTAAATTGTTATACTTACTTTCTTCCATTTTGCTGTTGGTTTCTGAACCCCACTACCTACAGAGTTTAACAAACAGGCCACTTCCTGCCACAACCGATCAGCTCTTAAGCGACCTTGAGCCGCTGCCTGGGGCCTTGCGATATCACCGTGCCTGTAACATAAGCAAACCGGCCATTCTTTAAGTGTTTCCTTACTTATAGAACACGTACGTGTTCACAAGGAAATCGTTTCTAACAAGCGCAATTGAGTATGTAGTACCTTTCCATGAACTCCAAAAGAGTTGCAAATTGCTCCGTACTGGCTCGAGCCCTGGATTCCATGAATGACGCAAAAAAAATAATTAGTAGTTTATAATTTAACATAGTCTTATTATTACTATTTGTTTCAATCGGACTTGGCAGGTAGAACTTATATAATATTACATTACTGCTCTACTTATAGTACAAGAGTTGTATGAAATATTGTATGTGATAGGTCATTTTTTCAAATTTGAATTTTTTTGCAGTAAAAAAATCGCGTTTAGCACACTTAGATTTTTATATATTTTTAATATGTTAAAAAGATACACACAAAGAACTAAAAAAACCAAACCCCGTCTTTGTGGGAATTATTATGACCTCAAAGGCTATATCTCCTCTACTATTATACAAACTAAAGATATATACGTCGAAATATAATTGTACATAAACATGTCCACATTACAACTGTTTTATACTGTCTTTACTAAAACACGTAGGTCTTTGATTTAAAACCTATTTATCAATTTAATTACGCACAAAATATGAAAACTGTTGGGTAATAAAATGTATATTTTACTTACCAGCTGAATTTCACATTAACTTATTATTTCAAACTTTATGCACTTCTTAAAGCGGCACTAACAAATTGGAAGTCCCGCGCGGCAAGTCGGCGACCACTTGACAGTTTACGACGTTGACGTTTCCGAACGAAACCATAGACTAACATTTGATTTTTAGCTACGCGACGTGTAGAATAATTGTTAGAGAAAACTATGTGACATTGGCTAGCGCTAACGACAAAGCGTTGACGATTGTAGAAATAGAAACGTCATGGAGCGTTTGAACCTTGTCTAGGCCCCCAGGCAACATAATGAGATCATTAGCATTTTCAATAATAAAACTGCACAATCAGAAGCAATCGCAGATCTTCGAGCACGCTTTCTGGTAACATTGAATGGTGGCGATATGGAATCGGAATCCTTAGAAGAAATCCGATATCGACGATTCACAAAGTCATCATTAAAAAGTTAATTTAACCTTGCTTCTTTGCCACCAACAAAAGAGGCTGCATCATATCACGCTTTTAGGACATACCACCAAGGTTCGGAATTGAAAAAATCCAGAAGAATGGGGCTGGAGATAAGATATCAATAATGGACTTACTCCTCTAGCAACTAGCAACAACTGAGAAAGCAGCACCCTAGGCTACCGGAAATAAGAAAACAATTTCAAAATAATTCGTTTAAAAACATTTAGTTTATAAAATCGATCACTATACAGTTTTTTGTAAATATAAAATTGTCTCCCTCGTCTAACTTAGTATCTATAAGACGTACCGAATAAATACAAAAACAAAAATAATTGAAATTTTATTGTCTTTATAGGTACTTCTCATAGAATTTTTTGTCATAAAGTCAATTCTTGAAGCATTATGTAAAAAAGAACAAATTTTGGCCCCGTCAATTCAAGCTGGCGGCTAAACTGTGACTCTTCGAGGTCGAAAACTTGAATTTTCATGACTAGCCAAATACAAATTAAAACATTTTATACACCATCTTTTGTAGGGCAAAAATACCTGCTGGCTGACCTAATCCCCCTCTCACCATTGCCTTTGCCCCGCGTAAATATAGACTGAACAGTTGTCTTATTCGTGGCTATGAAAAAGTTAATAAGCGCTAATATTGACATACTCTACAGTCTACAGTAATAATTCCTGCTGTGAGGCGCAAATTAACAAGGAGTTTCTTTGAACGAGCATAGCTTAGAGTGACTGTGGCAGCATATCTATTGTGGTATTTGTAACTATGGGCCTTAGCTGCCTGAAATAAATGTTTTATTATTTTATTTTATTATTATTATTATATCTTAAAGTTACTGTGTACCTAGTACCTTACCTACCCTTATGGTATATAATAGTTAAGTTAAATTTATACATAAGTTTCCTTATTTTGTAACCCCTAGTTAGGAAATCTCAGTAATGAAATGTCATAGCGATCTCACAAATGTTTGCTTACTAGTTAGAACAGAAAATTGCTAAGATGTGTGCAGTGAGAAAAATAAACATGACCATCAATTTACGAGTATACCAGCAGAACAGTAAAAAATATGTTGATAAACGAATTAAAGAAAGACAACTAAAGAAGCAGAAGAAAACAAGAAGTTGTTTAGTCAAACGATTTTTCACCTCTGTGCATAAAAATAAATAGCTGATTCATTCGGCATTGAATCATTTTATCAAGGAAGTAAAATAAATGATGTACAATTGTATATAAACAGTAACCAAGTTTATACAAATAACTTAAAACGAAAGATCAACAAATAATACTGTCATATCTATATAACTGACGTAACCAGTTCTGATTCTGTACTGCTATATCGCTTAAGACACATATACTTCGTGCAAAATGAAATCTATACGAGTAAGTGTCAGTTCGGGTCGTATGCTTTAGTTTATCTGCGACGAGTCGAAAGGCACATGTGTTCACGAGTTATAATGATTTTATGCAGAGTGTTTTTGTGTTTAATTATTTCATGTGTTACTTTGGTTGAAAGGTATGTTATATGTATTGCAAAATCGTTTGCCATCAACCTTGTCAGCGGTATCCTATAAAATATGTTTTATCGTGAATGTTAACAAATCGTTCGCATTAGAGCATGGATACCGGTATTCGATAATATCGAAATTTCGATAATATCGGACGAAATTCCGATATTCTATTATCGATATTACATTAATCGAAAACCGGTATTTTCGATATTTTCGATATTCACATTTTTATTATTAATATTAATCTACGCAATGCGTTATAAGAGTCAAAAGGTAGGTGTATCAATTTACTGTGAGTACTGTGATACCAAATACTTTGTTTCCTTCAAAAACAACGTGCGTGATTGTGACACAAGTCACACAAGACACAACTCACAAGGACAAAGAGAAGAGACTAACTAAATTCTCAGAAAACCATTTTAACTCAGACCATTGTGATTTATAATAGCAATGTAGGTAATTTCTCAATTCAAAGAGTTGATATTTAATTTAGGCTTAAGAGGTTTACATTCTATTAGTCTATCTGTGAGATGAGACTAAGACTCATTTATGTTATTATTTGATTTTGTGATGAAACTGAACTGATTAAGTATGCTTTACTATTTAAGTTTGTAAAACTGATTTATTTCTTTTAAGGAGAGAGATTTTTTTTAAGTGAAAACTTCTTTAGCGGCGCTGAGCACTTTTTGGAATGGGGAAAAATTGTTAAATACGCGACAGAGTTTTGTGACGTCAGATGTGAAGGAGGTCACTTTTTGCTGCGAGCCGATTCGACTTCATTCAAAACTGAACGCTATTCGTAAGAGTATAAAGCCGTTAAACACTTTTTGCAATAGCATATTCTGCAAATAAATTTGTAATAATACCGACGCATCCTTCACCGTTTTGCTATTGAGAAAATTCGAATAGTTCGAATTTGGGCGTTATTCCTAAAGAGATAAAGCTTAGAAAAATATTGACCAACGGCAAAAACAAATTGATATCTTGGTCGCCACCGCCGTCTGCTGTTGTGCTGTTCTTGCAAATTCGAATAGTTCGAATTTGGGCGTTATTCCTAAAGAGATAAAGCTTAGAAAAATATTTACCAAAGGCAAAAACAAATTGCTATCTTGGTCGCCACCGCCGTCTGCTGTTGTGCTGTTCTTGCAAATTCGAATAGTTCGAATTTGGGTGTTATTCCTAAAGAGATAAAGCTTAGAAAAATATTTACCAACGGCAAAAACAAATTGATATCTTGGTCGCCACCGCCGTCTGCTGTTGTGCTGTTCTTGCAAATTCGAATAGTTCGAATTTAGACGTTATTCTTAAAGAGATAAAGCTTTGAAAAATATTTGGCAATGGCAAAAACAAATTGGTATTGTGCCCGTCCGCCTAAGTAATTGATAATTGTTTATAAATTTGCGTCAATTTCATTTTTAGGGTGACACCGTAAGATGTCACGTGACCTGATCGAAAAACTGTTACAATGTGGTTGAGTTTTCACTTCTGCCGGCACTCCCGGAGTGCAACCCAGTCTTTTTTTTTCTATTTGATACTGATTTGATTTGTATTGTATTGTGTCAACTGTTATTTGAGTTTGTAAACCAATTTAGTCTATTATTAGAGTAAGAGACTGAATAGTGAGGTTACCTGGGAAACTGATTTTTGGTGGCACTACACTAATTGTATAATTTTTCTAGAAGTCGAAAATTTATTTATTTTAATTCACATTTTTTATTCAAGTTTAGTTTATGAGACAAATTTTAATTTTATAGTGTTGAAGTTTGTTACACTAATTTATATTTTATTCCTTTGATTTGTCGTTCGCTGCAAATGTCCCTTGATAAATAAATGTCAATTTTGAATTATAATGCTATCTAATTCCAGTTTATTACCTTTTCCTTCCAGTATCGAATAAATATCGAAATATCGGAAAACCGATATTCAAAATTTTGATATCGGAAAAATACCGGTATTGGAAAAAGGCTCCGATATTCCATGCTCTAGTTCGCATAATACGAGTATGTTGATAATGAATGGTCAAAAAGTCATAACGTTTCTAATGTTTAACTACGAATCATTTCAGTTCAGCAATAAAAAAAGGGAAATTGATAATTGACAACGACGCTGGTGGCGATGACGCAGTGGCCATATTCCTCGCTCTTCTTCATGAGAAGCATTTTAATGGGTAAGAATGTTAATTATAATTCTATCAACGCCTTATCGTTATGGTCACGATGAATGCTTACGATTTTATGGTAATTTTTAGAATATTCCAAAATAAGAAAGAATTAATACTGACCTCGAACTCCGCCCGCGTCTCCGTACGCGTGGATCTCGTTTATTCAGCGGTTTACGCGTGAAGAGGTAACAGACAGACAGACAGACAGACACATTTTCACTTTGGGAGCAAATCACCTTTGGGGCAAATCCTAACACCATGGCCGTAGCTCTTGGTAGGTTAAAAAGATTAATCATGTAGTCAAGAGACCCTTTGAATCCCAAAGTATTAGAGAAACGTAACAATCTTCAATATTAATGAAGACCCATCTCAAGAAATGCAGAGCTAATATAAAAACTTTGATAGCAATCTGATGAGGATTTCTTGAAAGATCTTTGATATTCATGTCAATAACAGACGGATATCTTTACTGGACTTTACAATATTAATGGCAGGCTACTCGATCGCCTTGGGTAATAATTTACTTTAAAAACAAAGTTTTAACCGACTTCAATTTAGTACTCCGCCATGCCACGAGAATATTTCCACATTTATTTAGAAAAAAACCCGATCGCTGTATGTGGCCCGATAATATTTGAGGACTTCCCTCGAGTCCACAAGGATCACGTTTGGCACTTCATTAGATGCTATTTCAATGGAATCTTATCAGAATCTGTGACGTACTTTTATACTTTTAAGTACATAATTGAGGAATTCCATAAGTCATCTGTGGACTTCATCATCAATTCCAGTCCACCAAATTTATGATTTCCGGGTGTAAATACACGAGTTATAATAGAAAATACCAAAATCACCACACGCGTGCCTAATATAATTGAGGAGTTCCCTCAATTTCTCATGGATGCCATCATTCAAACCCATAATATTTTTGAACAACCTATTTAAAGATAATTCACACTACGGGTTTAAAGAGAAAAAAAAATACATCCCCACTTTAATATTTTCAAGATTTTAATCCACCATTTTGCCGTCGTGTTTGCTTTATATACCATGGCGTTCCATTAGTAAGGGTCACTGAGCTAAGCCGCAGACGGATAACTGGGCAGACGGAGATGGCGAAACTATAAGAGTTCCTTGTTGACTACCGGACCCTAAAAACATCTAAATAAAGCCCCCGCGCCGTGGCATCGTGCCAAAGATGCTGGCAGTGGCAGCATTATCTCGCTGAATCGCAATATTAAGAGACACAACAACCTGATCGATTGTCTACTTATTCTTATTCCTATTCTTAATCATAGCAGGTAAATAATTACATTTTATCAGCGTAGTGTTTGACGTGCACCCAAAGTGATGATACTTTAAAGTAATTTTGTATTGATTACATAGAAATACAGGTCAGGTCAGGTCCAGGTAGATTGTGGAATTTGCTGTTTTAGCTTATTATGGAATCGTGGAACCATAAGGTTGTTATAATGGTTCGGAACTTCTACCAGTGATATTGGCTACTGGTAACGCGATAGAAAATTAAACCGAAACGTCCACAAATCGGATCTTTTTGAACCTAAAAAATTAATGATCTTACTTATTTAAACTTTCAGGTCAGAAGTTATTGGACTCACTACTGTACACGGTAATACAAAGGAGAGTAACGTGTGTATAAACAACCAGAAAATTCTTAAAGTCGCGAAAAGGCAGGATGTAAGTAATATAGCCATAATTCAATAGAAGTGTTTATGGACACAAGACATGTAACTTCTTTACCGGATAGGTATCCGTCCTACAACACGACTACTACAGAACGATATGTGATGAAATAGTACATTGTTTAACGAGGGGCGTAAGTGGAAGATTGCGAACAAGAGTCTATCAGAAGCCCGACGCCGAAGGCGGAGGGCTTTTGATGACTCGAGTTTGCAATATTTTTACGCCCGTGTTATACACAATGTTTTTCATCACATTTGCGAGGAAACAAATACATTTTAGATGAAATTAATACAAATCGTAATAAAAACTGCAACATGTCAGTCGTCCATTTTGTTGAATTTGACGTGAGGCGCGTATGGCAAAGACCCATCGGTATACAGCCACGATTTGAAAACACTTAAAAACATTTTACATAGACACCAAATAACTACATATTAAATCTGTAAATAATTCAGTTAAACATGTGTAAGTAGTTTTTAAAGTTTAAATTTATTTATAAATACGTTTTCAGACATCGTATTTGATATAAAACCTCTTTGCTTTGTAACTGCCGCATGAGTGACAGATATAATTTAAGAAAAACACCATTACGCCCGTGGGCGTAACACAGTCTATTACAGCTCTGTATGTCTGCGCATTATGAAGCCCTTTTCGAGCAAGTGTGATGAAAAAAAATGATTGTAATATTAAAAAGAGGTAGATATGTTATCAGAGCTTCAAAAGTGACACACTAAAACTGAGCCAATTGCACGAACTTGCCTCAGTTTCGCGTGGTCAAGGGCAACGTCTAAACGACTCTCAGCTGTCAGATTTGCTGCGCGAAAGTAAAACCATGGCGTCGTGTGTGATGCGATTTTGCACTAATTATAGTAAAAAAGCCAGGGATTAACGTATCATTCGTAAGTAATCTACTTTTTCTCAAACATGCAATGAAATATTGACGTTTTGTTCTTCATAATGGGCTTCGAAATCTCACGTTTCGGGCGCAGCGAGATGCCATACAAAATTGGAGGCCTAGACCTGCAAGATAGTCTTTTTTAATTTCTATTCCACAATTTGTGCTTTGTGGCACAGGATCACGGCGTTCTTTTACTATAATACTAGCTGTACCTGCGACTTCGTTTGCATGGTAAGGTGAGAGTTAACGCATTTCTTCTAACGTTGAATAAACCTACTTTAGCTGAAATGCCGTTAAAATTAGTTTGTCTTTATCTGTCTCTCTGATATTTAAATTAGTAAGAAACTCGTTTTATTTAACAGAGGTATTTTAAGTTTTATGAATAAGGGGGTAAAAGTTTAGTAGATGTTTGTGGCAATAGATCCAACATGTACTATACATGACACAGGCTGCAGCATTATAGTATTTTATCTACGCACATATCATTAGTGCTCTAAAATGCGTTCAGAAACCGTAGGAAATGACCAGCATTATTACAACCGATTTTACTATGAGAACTTTCTTGTGTGTGGTATTTAGTAGGTAAAATCTGTACTGTAATGTTATTACAGTACAGATTTTTGTAACGTTATGAGTTTAAATTTGGAACAGCTGTCAAAACTCAAGTGGGTCTCTATTCTAGTATCTTTATTAAAACAGTTATCGATACGAAACGTCAATTCAGTATGTTTTTTTAATATAAACCGCACGGCATTTGATCTCGAGTGACATGAGAATAGTGACTTCATTCGTTTGTCAATTATTTAAAAAAAAACTTTCGTTGACGGAGGTTCGAATTGCCGCCATTACTGTTGTCATTTGTTTGTTGGTTTTTTGCTGTTAAGAAAGTAGAATTGTGAAAAGTTGTTTGGTATATTAACCAAAGAGTATAATAAGTATATTTATGTAATTAACATTTTAGTTGAAAATATGAGTGACTCCGAGAACGATATAAACACTCCGCCGGATATCATAAATGCAGCCACGATTGCAACGAATAACTTGTTGCCAGAAAAATCGAGAAACAAATACGAAAAGGCGTACAACGATTTTTTAGATTGGACAATGAACAAACGCACGACTTCGATTTCCGAGAACGTATTATTAGCGTACTTTGAAGATTTATCAAAGAAATTCAGTTCTGGCAGCCTCTGGACCATTTATTAAATGGTCAAAAGCACGCTAATCATCAAGCACCAAGTGGATATTTCCAAATATTTTAAATTGACTACTTTTCTTAAGCGGAAATCGGAGGGATATAAAGCGAAAAAAGCTAAAACATTTTCACCCGAAAAAATAAATAAATTTTTAAATGAGGCACCAGATTAATTATATCTGCAGTCAAAGGTAACTTACTTAATTTGTTTTAAGTATTGAATAGAATTTAAAGGAATTGGATTTTGTGTATGCTCGAAGTTTCCTATATACATATATCTTATCAGTATCACACTGAGATCTAATGTCACTTTGATATTGTTTGAGGTGGCACTAGTATTTGGAGTTATGGGTGCCTGCCGCCGACAAGAACTTTACAATTTACAGTTTAGTGATATTCGATAAAACCATTTTACCAACTGTCCGCAATACAAAAACAAAAACGTACTTTCATTAACTGGAAGTTACTGTGACTTGTGTAAAAAATACATGGAATTGCGTCCGAAAGCTTGCTCAACATCCATTTTTTTTGTAAATTACTCAGCTGGGAAATGCACTGCAAAAGATTAACAGAAGAAGGCATTAAATAATAAGTTTGGAGCATTAGGCAAAACCATAGCAAATTATTTGCATCTTCCGAATCCTGAGGTGTACACAGGACACTGCTTCCGCAGGACATCGGCCACTTTGCAGGTAGATGCAGGCGATGACATAACAAGTTTAAAACGCCACGGGGGCTGGAGGTACACAGCAGTTGCCGAAGGGTATATTGATGACTCATTGAAAAATAAGGTTAATGTGTCAAACCAGATACTAAATTCAATTCAAAATAAAGAAATCATAAATATAAACATGCCATCAAGCTCTTCAACTACAAACCAAGACCCTCCCACTACTATACCACCAGGACCATTAAATATATCCCATTGTTCCAATGTAAATGTCAATTACAACTATTACAATAAATAATTTGTTTCTGTATTTGTTCAAATTTATTATTTATTGCATTATTTTAATATCTACTCGTATAGTCTATAGATATTTTACAGGTAGCACTAGTAGCAATGCAGGTCATTTCCCTACGGCTTCTGAACCCATCTTAGGGTACTTATCCCAGAAATGATCCCCTAAGGGAGTGAAATGGGGGGGTGAAAGTTTGTATGAAGCTGCGATATAAACGAGTTCCACGCGGACGGAGTCGCGAGCAGAAGCTAGTTTTTAATAAATACCTTTAATAGAAAGGGACTCGGACTTGACGGTTGGAAATGTATGATACATAAAAGTACGCTAAGCAGTGCGTTTATGGGCCATAGAGCATAGAGGTTTTCGACGACTTAGTATCGGTGTTATTGTATTTTAGCTAAAGCCTATATAAATGACATAACGGTACAGGAGTAGAAAAATACATTTTACGTATTCCATAATTGCGAGCATAATAGTAAATTGTGATACAAGAGAGCTACGTTGATAATTACATCAGAGGCGTGATAAGAAAGCCGTAGTACCGATGGCCGTTGGGACGGAAAGGTTCTCGAGTGGCGACTACGTACCGGAAGGCGCAGCGTGGGAGGCCCCCCACAAGGCGGACTGATGACCTGGTAAAGCTACGAGTATTTGGCTATTTAGTTGGCGCACGCGTGTCGATGTAACTAAGATAGACAGGCAACTACAGAACCCTACCTGCGCGTGGCCCCGACACGCACATGGCCGATTTTTTTAAATTACATTATTGGATAAAATGGCAACCATATATACTACGCCCGCTGAAGTGCTGTAGGAGAAAGTATGAATTTATAGTGTGTGCCCTTATGTTAAAAAAAATAAGCTACTACCCAGTATAGTAGGACGTGCATACGCCCAGGGGGGCGATTTTTGACTTTCGAGCGCTCTACTCTTTCCACTCGAAAACTGTAGAAAACGACGAAATGTTATTTTGAAGTAGCGATATAAAATTGAAAAACGAGTGGTACTGAACACTCGTGTTCCATTCTACTCGTATCGGTAGAAAGTAAGTGCCCACAATTTTAACACTACAATCGTACTTTCGAACGCTTGAAAATTAAATACGAGTACCGTAATCGTTCTTAATATTCGAGCGCTTTAAAGTCAATAATCGGCCCCTGCTGTATTACATTACCTATTCCCGTAAAAACTCGTAGATGTCTTACTAAATCAAGGGTGTTTGTTGATTGGGAAAACTATAGCTAACACTTATATTTAAATATTGTATTTTTAGATTCCTATTTACCGAGGAGTTAAAGATTCTCTGTTAAAAGATTTCGAACGAGGCAATTATTTCGGAGATGATGGCCTCGGAGACAGCGACGAACAAGTGACTACGCTGGTGCCGGCGCATGAGAAGAACGCAGTGACAGCGCTCATAGACCTGGCCAAGTCCCATCCAGGTATACGTTCAGCCCCCATATTCTGTACATAACTTGTTTTAAGCTCACCTCAACGCTCACCCACAATTATATCTTGACACCGCGATGCGTAGTAACCAAGCGTAGGCGGGGTGAGCCGCTTTAGCGCGTAGCTAATAACTGCCCAGCTGTCTTACGTCTCGTTCAAGGAAGCGCGATGAAAATTTCGTTGAACATGTAAGAAATTATTCTAAAATGTATAAGAGAGTTTGCGCTGCAGCTAAGGCTATTTATATAAGTAACAAAGTTCGGTCACACAAAGACCAACCGAGACGATCCGCTTTTTTTAATCGGTTGATTTGTATAATAGTCGTACTCGTCGTCGTATACACGATGACACCTGTTCTTCTTGGTCGATACTTTCTTGTGAGAACGGTCCTGGTCGTTATGAGTGGCGAGCCGATGTCATTCGCCTCACGATTTCTTGCCATTTCGGTCTATTCACAGCCTTCCCAATGACCCTCATACAATTGACCGCCTATAGCAGATTTGGTCTGGTCTGTCAATCGCATGGGTGATCTTCCGCACGGTTGGGTACCCTCCACTCTGCCTTGCTCAAGACTCTCGATGGAGTCGCCGTCTCGCTTCGAGACGTGCCCAAAGAATCGGAGTATCGGAGGATGCGATTTTGTACAAGCGTGGACCAGACACTGCTTGATGCTGAGTTCTTGGAGTATGGATATATATATATTATACTCTTCTTCGGAATTCGGTCCAGGATACTCCAAGCATTCTCCTCCGCACCACATCTCCAGAGATGACACCTACTAGTTAAGAAATAACTTGGAGATAACATTATACAATACAATAGTAGATTGTACGACAGGTGTCTGAAATAAGCCATGAAGTGAGGGGAAATTGTCCAAGGGGTTGGCTTTTATTTAGACCAGAATTATACACTCTACTGTTTACTTCGACTGCGAGAAAATAGTAAAAACAAAGATTATCTATCCACAATCAATAATAAATTCTATGGTGAAAATATTGTTCAATTTAGCGGCATGTTTTTTTTCATAAAGTGCTTTGACACAAAAATACAATGACACCACAAAAAACGCCACTGACCACTATAGGCGCGTTCCAAACCGCTCAGCGCGGCGGACAGCATACGGGTATAAGATAAAGCCTGTCTATTCTCGCTCAATCTCATAGTTTATTACAGCTCACACTTTTGGACGCGCCAATCGACCGTCAGAGGCATTTATTTTTTTGCATAAATAGGAGTTAGCGAATAAAAACTCCTAATATTTGAAATGAATTCTGTTTCCTGATGTTCTGCTGATGAAACCTGTATTCTGGTTAGTTGATAGCAAATACAAATGTGTTTTTTAAAGACTTCTGATTGGTGGATTTAATACGGTCGAGTATTTTGATTGGTTATATTAAAATGTTTTAAAAATCATAAATTATAAATATGTACACATATTTTCCCTAGGGGCTAAATGTACTACCTTAGCAAGCTAAGCCTAATATAATACACGTTTTGAGCATGAGACGTGAAAAAAATATTTACTTATACTCTTCTTGTTTTCAGGCGAGATTACTGTCATAACATTAGGACCTCTAACGAATATCGCCCTGGCTATAAGATTAGAACCAGAGTTTATCAGTCAACTGGCTCATCTTTACATCGGTGCTGGTCATATTCACGGTATGTTTTAATCTGAAGCTTGGGAAAGATGATAAGGGCCATTTTACGGAAAGTTGTACACCCGAAATTTTGATATACCTATTCGGGTTTTTCTACTCAGAATCGAGAGCACTTTCGAATGTTCTCCTATAAGGTTCGAAAGTGCTCTCGATTCTGAGTAGAAAAAACCTGCACAACTGCAGCTTGGACCGAAAATACCTATTAAAAGTACATAAAATCAACGTTTCGTAGTCCCCTGATTTCTTCTCCGAAACTTGACTTATTTAACAATTTTTTTAATTAAAAATCAAATAATAGCTTTGGACGTGTTCCTATGTTTTCCTTTTTTTAAATAATCTAAATCTATTTAAATTGTTTTCTGGATGTTTGAACACAGCGGATTTTTTTTAGGTTTTTGAAGGTTAATATCTCTTTTAAGAATCATGAAAAAAAGGAAAACATGGGAACATGTCAATAGTTCCATCTATGGAAAAAAAAATTGCTCTACTGTCATTATCCAGGGAGAAAACAGGGGACTAAGTTTCTATGGAAAAACGGCCCTTGTGTTTCCTTTTAATGCCTTATTGTTGACACCTATTTTTCACCTGTAGTTATGAATTAACATTGAAAATTTCAAATATTAGGCCAGTAATAATCACTGGGACGTATACCGTACACCTATATACACGGTATAAAAACCTACCTAGTGAAATCATTATTAAAATCAGATAAGCAGAGTCGGTCGCACTTATAGATAGCTCCTAAGTATACGGAGGCAAGTTCAAAATAATGATTTGGCCCCCCACACGGTGGACTGATGACCTGGTAAAGAATGCGGGAGTTCGCTGGATGCGGGTGGCGCAGGACCGGTCACATTGGCACTCTTTGGGAGGCCTATGTCCAGCAATGGACGTCTTTCGGCTTATATGATGAAGAGAGCCGTGCAAAGTTGAGCTGTTACTTACAAATATATGCGTTGAGAAAATTTCATAAAATTTTAATTTTGTTTATTACGAATATCTCCTTCAACTGCTTTCGCTTGTCGCGCATATAGCTATATGTTTCAAGATCTAAGCAACGCAAGCCTCGAGGTTGGACTGGCGATTGTTTGTAGGTTCGGGAATAGTTGATTTCATGAAAATTGCTCTAATAATGATAACACAATTTTGAAATACAGTTATCTTATTTGTAGGTGTAGAACACATTAAAGCTACCTTCCAAAAGGTAAAAATATCAGAGTGGTTATTAGCCTGTCAAGTACAAAACAAAACATTCCTTGCCTTTGATGCCTCGTGTAACAATTAGGTACAGAGGTAATTTAATTTTAAGAAAACACAAAATATCTAACGGCGTGACAATTATAGAGGTCTTCGACGCCTGGTGTGTCCTTTTACAGAGGTCATATTAAGAAAAAAGTGTAAAATCTACATGTCACTTATAGATGTCCCGAAATTTCAATTGTAGAGGTGTTTTGGTGCCAAGGGACCGGGACCGGCCATTTGGTTACAACTATAGAGGTTTCTCAATTATCCAGGTACCAATAAACCAGGTTCCACTGAATAAACAAGTCTTATTTGATATGCAGTAGCATGCTGGAGCAACTGCAAGATCGCTATCTCTCTACGATACCTTTGCAGCGTACTGTGGTAGAAGTAACTTCCATCAGTATACCACGTTCTGATTTAAATAGCGGTGTTACATGCGTCATTTTATTTCCGAAACTGATTGGTATTTCTACCCCTATTTTTTAAGACGGTAAGATATAAGTACTTAAGACATAAATATGCAAAAAAACGAAAACGTAACATCGAGACTTGCCTCAGGATACTTAGGTAGGAGGTATAATAGTATAGTAAAAAAGATTTTAGGAATTCCTTTAGCTTATGTGAACCGCTATTTTTGAACACAATTATGTATCAACAATCGAAATCGATACTAATACGAACTAATAATAAAATGTTATTATGAATTTGTAGATGATGCCAATCCCGCACCTGAGTTTAATGCTCGCATGGACGTTGAGGCATACCACATCGTTTTGGAAAGTGTGCATCCTGACAAAGTAACACTTTTACCATTCTCACAAGTGAAAAAAGACCTGAATTTTAGCAAGGTAAGTGAAACAAATTAATATCATATCCTTCAGATGTAAAATATACGCACAAAGAGGCACAGCCGTTCCATCGTTTTCTCGAAGACATTCAGGCCATTTTTAACATCCTGTAATTTTGTGCTGGTATACATAAATATAAGACAGTTCTCAGGAATTATTAGGAACCGGCCAAATTAAAAGTATTGTGTTGCTCTGAAAAACAAAGTTTTATTTTAGTAACAAATATTACATAGGAACCTTATAGCCCTATAGTAGTACACAACTATCACACTTACCTGAAAAATAAAGAAACGACTGCATGGTTATTATAAAATAAACAATTTTAGTTCACAACCTCACAAATCACAATCACCATCTTCAAAACAATCTCTGTTCTACCGACAGTTCGCTACTGGAGGTAACAGCGCCATCTTTTGACAATCGACAGAACGACTGTCCTTCTGTTTTACTGACGACCATGGGCTGCACATGAATACAAAATCATAACAAAAAAATCTAGTTTCTTTATATCTTCTCCCTGGGAAGAAATTTTTCTCTCTTCGACAATTTTCCATCTTAGCAAACGCCATATTCCGATTTCTCCTATTACGTAGGAATCGGAATAAGTTTCGTGATGTGAAAAAGATTTGACTCTAACTTCTTATGACCCGTATTAATTCTGTATATCGCATTAGATATTTTCTCTTTAATTTCAAAAGGCCCGATCTTCAACTAATCCTTTTTTTTAATGTTTCATTTGTGACCATTTTCTACATACACCATATCGTCTGTACTAAAATTATGGTATGTTCTAGTCTGGTCTACTACTATTTTGTTATAGTTATGGGACTTGATTGAATTTTCAAATGCAGATTTCCGGTCTTTAACCCAGTCATCTATTGACTTATTTTGTTTCAATTCATTTGGTACTAATGAAAAATCTGAGCCATCCAGGAGATATCTCGGTGCGAAGCCAGTAACTGTATGTTCAGTATTGTTGTAGTTTTCTACACAGTCGTGAGCAATTGTTGTCCACGCCGTTGTATTTCCTTTTTCGTTAATTTTACATCTTATTTTGTTAACAAGAGTTTGGTTAAGTCTTTCGTTTAATCTATTAGAAAACGGTGCATTTACTGCGGTAAAAACCAGTTGGATTGATTTTCCATTTAAAGAAAAATCTGAGCCATCCAGGAGATATCTCGGTCCGAAGCCAGTAACTGTACGTTCAGTATTGTTGTAGTTTTCTACACAGTCGTGAGCAATTGTTGTCCACGCCGTTGTATTTCCTTTTTCGTAAATTTTACATCTTATTTTGTTAACAAGAGTTTGGTTAAGTCTTTCGTTTAATCTATTAGAAAACGGTGCATTTACTGCGGTAAAAACCAGTTGGATTGATTTTCCATTTAAAAAATATTTTAAATTCCTTTGAGTTTATTCCAGGGTACTGATCAGAGAGAATGATATGAATGTCAGTGTACTTAGTTACGTTATTGGTTAAATTTATGAAGTCCTTTGCGTTCTGTGTCTTCGAGGTTACTATACAGGGTGATTCAGGAGACGTGAGCAGGATCAACCCTACACATACAGTTAATGTTAATGGATCTTTTACCATCGTAATTAAGTTAAACGCCCACAGTTTTTTTTTACATTTTGTGTAAAAGTTTCATTCACAATAAATCATGGTCACCCTACACAACTAAAAAAAAATTCACGTTAATCTTACCAATGCTGGTACGACTGAGTAGCTTATAAACTATTGAATCCGGTTGATCCTGCTCATGTCTCCTGAATCACCCTGTATATGCGTAACGTGTAAAATGATCCACTAAGAGGTGGATCTTTTCGTCGATCGCGATCCACCAAAGCCCCCAATTGTGTCTATAGAAACAATTTCGAATGGCTTTGTAGCGGGTCCTAAGTGTGACATTAAACCAAATTTAGCTCGTCCTCTGGTTTTATTCTTCATACATATTTCGCACACTTTGCATACATTGATTATATTTTTAGTCAAATATTTTGCTGTATATTGTTTACCAATTTTTATCTGCATTTGTTTTACACCTATGTGACACATATTTTCATGTACTTCTTCAATTAATTTTAGACTGAATCCTTCTGACAATACAATTTTTTTTTGTTTCTTCACCTTTTTATAATATATATTGTTCCTGTGTATTAAATTATTCCCTATAGTATTGTATATCCTTATTATTCTCTTGATCTGTGACGACATCCTGTATTGTATTATGTACATATGTACACCTGTAATTATGGCTTCTTTAATGGCTAAACATTCTAAATAAATAGCCTTTTTCCTCTTTTGGAAATGTTTTGTTTTTCTTGAAAAGTATACTACCGGCTTTTCTTTTCCGTCTCGCTGTATTTGCTTCAAAACTGCTCCGACTCCGTCTAAAGATGCATCTGTGTAAATATTTATTGGTAAATCATTATCGAAAATTGCCAAGATTGGTTGTGAGCACAGTAACGTCTTCTCCTCTTTTCAAATGATTCCTGACAGTCAGCTGACCAAACAAATTTTTGATTCTTTCTTAGTATTTTATGAAGTGGTTCCAATATTATTGAACTCTTCGTTATATATTCACGATAATAAATATTTTTTCCTAAAATTTGTCCGATATTTTTTTCAGATTTTGGCCTTGGGAATTCTTGTATTGATATTAAGTTATCTGTCACTGGTCGAACTGTGTTATCCTGTATCACATGACGATTAAGTGACTAATGTGTTCATTATAAGACTTGGAGAATACCAAAACGTCGTCTATATAATTAACAGTAAAATCTGTTAGCTTATGCTTTCTTAGTACGTTGCTCAATATCCTTTGAAATATGGCTGGCGAGGTTTTCAAACCGTATGGTAAACATGTCCATTGAAAATGGCCTTCTTGTGTAACAAAACCATAGATTTGAACAAATACTATAGATTTGACTTGGCCAGTTCTCATTACATCAGTCATTTTATAAAGTTATTCAACTTATACGAGGGCGACACTGAAAGTCTTTAGAACTGGCCACTTGTAATAAATATAATAAAAAAATAAGTTCAAAATTTGAAAATGGAACTCTTTCTTAATATTTTTGTGTACGAATTCCACTCGATTGTCATTTGTTTTACGATTTGGCGGCAAATTGAAAATTGTGTGTACTACGTGAGCATGAATTTAACGCGAGAAAATTTTCGAGCAATGATTTTTTACGACTTTCGATGTAATTTAAGTCAACAAGAAAGTTATGATAGACTTCGATTGGCCTTTCACGATGAAGCCCCATCTCGTGCTACTATTTACAACTGGTTTAATGAATTTAAACGTGGCCGCACTAATCTCACTGATGATCTGCGTGAGGGCCGGCCTTCTACGGCGACTACTGAAGATAACATCAGTGTTGTGCGGCGTATGATAGAGACTGACAAAAGAGTAACCTATCAGCAGATTCGTACAAGCTTAGCCATTGGTATGAGTCAAGTCCACAAAATCCTCCATGAACATTTAGCGGTGAGGAAGCTTTGTGCCCGGTGGATACCTCATAATTTGACAGAAGCCCAAAAAGTCCGTCGTGTTGATTGGTGCCGTGAAATGGGTCAAAGATTCAACGGAGGTGATTCAAATGCTGTGTTCGACGTAGTTACGGGTGACGAAAGCTGGATTTACTGTTATGATCCTGAAACTAAAAGACAGTCTGTTGAGTGGGTGTTTCCTTCCGAGGAGTTGCCTACTAAAGTGAAGAGAGGTCGAAGTGTGGGAAAAAAGATGGTGGCCTCGTTCTTCGGAAGGACTGGACATTACGCAACAATTATTTTAGAGGATCAAAAAACAGTTACTGCGAAGTGGTACACTAACAATTGTTTACCACTTGTCTTGGAAAAAGTTCGAGAAAAACGGCCTCGCAGTAGGATCCTGCTTCACCACGACAACGCCTCATCGCACACCGCCAAGCAAACGATCGACTATTTGGCGACGGCAAACGTGGAATTACTGGGTCACCCACCTTATAGCCCCGACCTTGCACCTTGTGATATTTATTTATTCCCAAAAATTAAAGAAAAACTTCGAGGAAAACGTTTTATGGACGCCGACGAAGCAGTGGCTGCGTTTCAAAAAGGCCGGCGAAGAGACCCCTAAGGACGAGTGGGCAAAGTGCTTTTCTCAGTAGTTCTATCGAATGCAGCGATGTATTGATGTGAAGGGAGGCTATTTTGAAAAGATATAATAAAAGTAATAAGTTGCTTGATTGCTCAGTTTTTGATTTTCTAAGAACTTTCAGTTTGACCCTCGTATATATATTAATTCTGATAAAAACTGGCCAAGTCAAATCGAACCTACTTTAAGATCTCACATTTTTATAAATAACGGCAATTGTCATAGGTATCCAATAAAGCAAAGAAATAGTTTAATACTTGTTCATAACGTTATTTTGTTCCTATAAATACATATTTGGATTGCATAGAACTTGGCACTCATTTCGATCTCCATTCTTTTTGCGGCCAAGCTTACAGCGAAGCATAATTTTTGTATGAACTTGGCTCTCCTTTTTTACATTTATGTTTTTGGTGGTATTTGAATTTACAATGATATCGTTGCCCTGTTTAAATTCATAGAATGCCTGCTCATTATACTTACTAAACCATTCATTGTTTTGGAGCTCTACCATCATCCTTCTAGCGTTATTTCCGAATGTGCTCCTAAAGAAGCCCGAGGTCCGCTTTGACACCTCCCCAAGATTTGGCTAAGGCACTAGTTTTACGAAAGCGATTGCCATCTGACCGTCCAACTAGCTGGAAAACTAGACCTTATTGGGGCTAGACCGGTTTCCTCACGATGTTTTCCTTCACCGAAAAGCTAACGGTAAATATATTTCGTACATAAGTTCCGAAAAACTCATTGGTACGAGCCGGGATTCGAACCCACGACCGCCGCTTGACAGCCGCATGCCTGAACCACTAGGCTACCGTAACTCTTTTTACATTTCGTCATACCCTTCTAAAATTAGATTTGACTTTGGTGCAAATCCTTAGGTATTTAGTTCGGCATATTCCTTTACTTATATTGGCCAAATTGATCTCCATAATTCAGTATAAATAATACCTTACGTGACTACTGTTTTCCTTTATAGAACTGGAGACAAGAGATATTAGGTGCCATCGACAATGATGTGGTCAGAGCTATGAATAAATATGAACAGATTTCAATGAAGAAAAATAATCGTTGGGAAGACCTTGACCCTGCGGTTGTCGCAATAGCAATCAATCCAGACCTGGTGGATGAATACACTTTTTCCAGGAATAAAATTACTTTGAATGGTACGTAAAAACAAACACTACTATGAAGTCTCCAATCACCATAATCTTATAAATATAGGACGTATTCGTAGTTCAGGGAAAAGGATTTAATGCACACGATGTACACGATCTCGACGCAACACAGCTCGCGGGCCTTCCTGTGATAGCCGAGTGCTGTACTGTGAACTCGTACATGTTTCCATTAAGTTATAGAATATACCTTATTGCTTACAGGTGAGAAACGAGGCATCAATACCAATGATTTCGTCGAAAAAAACAAAGCCAACGTCAGGGTCGCTCTAAACCTCAAAAAAGAACAATATAGACAATTCTTGTTTAATGTGTTTTCTGCTGAAAAGTAATACCTACTAACCGTTGAAATGTGTAAGTAACAAAACTAATTTTGTTTTTTTAATAAAACGTCAATTTTTTTATATTTGAAATTGTTAATGTCTTTTTGCTATTTTTTTTTTTTTTTTTTACATTAACCAACCTACTGTAATATTTATATCATAAATATGCTTTATCTACGCACATAATATTATAATTGCTCTAAAATGCGTTAAGTAACCGTAGGAAATGACCAGCATTATTACAACCGATTTTACTATGAAAACGTTCTTGTCTGTGGTAGTAGGTAAAATCTGTACTTTAATGTTATAACAGTATAGATTTTTGTAACGTTATGAGTTTACATTTGGAATAGCTGTCAAAACTCACGTGGGTCTCTATTCTAGTATCCATATATAATCAAACAGTTATCGATATGAAACGTCAATTCAGTATTGTAGAGACCCCTACAGTATGTTTTTTTAATATTAACGCACGACATTTGATCTCGAGTGACATGAGTATAGGGTTTCATTCGTTTGTCTATGATTAAAAAAAACCATTCGTCTTGACGGAGGATCGAATTGCCGCCATTGTTGTTTTAATTTTTTTGTTGGTTTTTTGCTGTTAGGAGAGTAGAATTGTGAACCCATCTTAGAGTAATTATGATATGTGGGTAGATAAAGTAGTGTATGCAACTGTACATGATTAGGCCTTAAACACTCGTGTGATCCTATTATGATCCTATTGAAAACCACACTCATATTTTAAGGCCTCTCATTATGGATCAGTTGCATAAACTACTAAAACAACTGTATTTTCTTGAAAAGCTTCGATAATCATTTTTGTTTGACGACAAATATACTGACAGTTAATTTCAAGTTTACAATTGACCGCTAACGCAGGCCGCCAGTGTGATTCAGGCTTAAAAGTCAAAATACACTGGCATGGCCTACGGTGGCGGTCAATATGACAACTGTTGTCAGGCGTCGCCGCTAAAGTATCAGACGCACAACTGCCATACAGCCATTTTAGCCAATAGGATTCTACTGGAATTGACGAGACCATAGATAGAGGATTTACTTAGATGGAGTCCTTTGCTAATTCCCAAATGGGATAAAGCGAAACTAAATTCTCTCTCTCTCTCTCTAGTAGTAGTGGCTCTGTAGTAGTGTTGTGGAGGTGAGCAAGGTCGCCAGAGCTCCTGAGGATGCGTTGTGTTGAGAGCGAGGGAATTTGTTCCTTCAGCTGTCAACACGGCGAATCCTCATACATATCAAGGGTCGGCAACGCCCTTTGGAGTTGAATGCGTCTATAGGCTGCAGTGTCGGCTTACCATTAGGCGGGCCGTACGCGTCGTTGTATAAAAAAAATTACCTAACTAAATTGAGAAGGATCAGAAGACTAATAAATCCTCGACATTTCATGTCTATATACTTTAATCGTATTATGTCCGAGACGTCAGTGTAAGTACGTCAAGGTGGTGATAAACAAGCAGAGCGAATGCCTCCTAACACAATTCTGGCAGAAGAAGAGCACACCCACTGTTGAGACTAGTGCCCTAGTTTATAAGTAGAGGGATATCTAGACTACAAAGAAATACTGAGCGGACTGTAAACACTTGTAATAATAATAGGTCTTTCTACAATAGTCGCGGGTCGCGGCGCGTACAAATATTAGTGCGTACGAGCACGAAGCGGTACGCGAGGTGAAGTGACGCGCGGCGGTCGCTGTCGCATCGCCGGCGCGTCGTTATCAGCTAACGGGATTTCTCCGCGCTCTCTGCGGCGGGTCGGTTTATGTTGCTGGGCCGGCATTGTCATCACCATATACTCCCGGCGTTGAAGAGCTTGAGTCTTCAACAGTAAGAATAGGAAGCGGGCAGATGGTGTTAAAGGCCCGACGGATGATGCCCTTCCTTGTCTTGATGTCGGCCACTCTAGCTACGCCATCTCTACCAGGCAGGACATATACGATGCGACCCAGGAGCCACATCAGAGGAAGTAGATTCTTCTCCTTGATCACTACCATGGTCCCGACTTTCAACTGTCCTTTGGAGCTGCGCCACTTGGTTCTCTGCTGAAGTCCAGAGACGTATTCATTGGAGAATCTTGCCCAGAAGTGTTGTTTGAGAAACTCCACGCGTTGGAATCTCTGAAGGGATGTGATCTTCTGGTCGGTGATTTGGGGGTGTGGTACAGACATAAGAGACCTACCAATTAAAATGTGACTTGGAGTCAACGGCGCGAGATCAGAAGGATCGTCAGAAAGAGGTGTAAGAGGACGTGAGTTTAAGATGGCTTCGATCTGGATTAAGCACGTAGACATCTCCTCGTAAGTAAGATGTGTGAGGCCTAAGGTTCGCCGCAAGTGATGCTTTACTGATTTGACAGCCGATTCCCAAAGGCCTCCGAAGTGAGGTGTGTACGCAGGTATGAATGAAAAGTTAATACCTTCGTTGGCCATGTTTACAGCAAAATCTTGCTGCAGTATTTTAGAGAGCTCATTGAAGGTGCCAACGAATGTGGTGCCTTTGTCGGAATAGATGGTTCTAGGCTTACCACGACGAGCTATAAATCGGTGAAGGGCTGCGATGAATGCTTCTTTAGTCAAGTCCGAGACGAGCTCCAAGTGAAGTGCCTTTGAAGCTAGACACAAAAATGCAGATGTATGCCTTTACGAGCCTACACCCTCTACCCTTGCGATCGGCTAGCAGAATTGGTCCAGCGTAGTCTGTGCCGGTTTCATAAAACGGATATTCTAGGTGTAGTCTTTCTATAGGTAAGTTGCCCATAATCGGCTGCACCGTTTCGCCCTTAAGTTTGAGGCATCGGAGGCAAGTACGGACAACATGTTTCACTAGGTTTTTTCCTCCTAAAGGCCAGTAACTGTGCTTAAGCGTACTCAACAACAACTGTGGACCTGCATGACACGTGATTTTGTGGTACATTATAAAGAGCAACTTGTCAACTGGGTGTTTACTACAGATCACAATGGGATGCTTAACACCGTAATCATAGAAGGAATTCCCTAGCCTGCCTTCAACTCTGATATGTTCAGAGTCGAAAAAGGGTGAAAGCGAACAAAGCCGTCCCTTACCTGGTAAGCCTTTACCTAACTCAAGTAGGTTGTACTCTTCGGGGAACGACTCTCTTTGAGATGTGCGGATGAGGTAAATAGAAGCAGATGCCAGTTCAGTAGACGAAAGAGAACCTGCCAGCCGGCAGTCAGGGTTTCTACAATTATGTATGAATCTGTATATAAATGCTACTATTCTTTGCAATTTAGAGTAGCTGGATTTGTTTTTAATCAATGTATGCAATGGATTTGATGAGGACGTTTCAGGTGATGAGTCAGAGCACAAAGCCAAAGCCCTATTGGTTACAGTCTGGCAACGGAGTAGTTCTATCAGGACTTGGAGGATTCGGCCAGAGGGACTGGTCCTGTTTCAAGAATGCCGGTCCTGTCCACCATAACTCATTGTTTAAGATGAGATCACCAGTAAGTCCACGAGATACAAGGTCCGCAGGATTTTCTTTTGAAGGCACATAATGGAAAGAATCATGATTGTAGCTTTCTTGTATCTCGGAGATGCGGTTTTTAACAAAAGGTCGTAGAAGAGCTGGATTCGATGATAGCCAACCCATCACTATCATCGAATCGCACCAAAAGACGCAACAATCGGGTTTTCGACTAAGAGAATCAAGAACCTTAGTGCACAATCTTGCCCCTAATAAGACTCCACAAAGCTCAAGACGAGGAATGGTTGTGGCCTTGATTGGCGCTACTTTACTCTTGGAAGCAAGAAGTCTAACACGCACAGATCCATCCCCCGCCACGGAGCGGACGTACAGACAAGCTCCGTAAGCTCTTTCCGAGGCATCTGTGAAGATGTGAAATTCTATGGTCACCGGCGACTCGCATAAGACCCATCTAGGTATATTGACGTGATTAAGGTTAGGAAGCGTGCTAATAAAACTATTCCACGACGCCAATATATCTCCTGTGAGTGGCTCGTCCCACGAACATTTATCGACCCACAATTTTTGCATTATAATTTTAGCTTGCACTACGCAAGGCATTACTAGACCAAGTGGGTCGAAAATTTGTGCAATTGCCGAAAGGACGTGACGTTTGGTGACCACGGATGGTGAAGTTAATTTTATTTGGAAGGTAAGAGTGTCACGAATGCACTGCCATTTAAGGCCTAGCGTTTGAGACAATTCGTTCTCACTTAAGTTTACCGAATCTGCATTAGAAACATTATCTGAAATGGCCCTAATTATCTCTGAACTATTGGACTGCCATTTCCGTACATTGAAGCATGCAGATTTAAGAATGTTTGACACCTTACGACACAGTGCAACGGTGTCATTTATGGAAGTTGAGCCAGATAGGAAGTCATCGACATAAAAGTCTCTGGCGATTGCGTTTTGTGTCTGTATGTCTGGTGATTCCCGGGACAGCTGTAAGAGACATCGTGTACTCAAAAACGGAGCCGAAGACGTGCCATATGTCAAGGTATTGAGGGAAAATATTTTGAGTGATTTTGATGGCTCTGATCGCCATAAGATCTGCTGTAAAGGGCGTTGATTTTCATCAATTAAAATTTGTCGGTACATCTTTTCGATGTCTGCCGACACGACATACTTATGCTGTCGAAACCGAAGCAGGATGGAAAATAAGTCATCCTGTACCCTGGGCCCTACCAACTGGATATCATTTAAGGATTTACCCGAGGTTGTAACCGCGGATGCATCGAACACCGCTCGGAGCTTCGTAGTGGTGCTCGACTCCCTAAAAATTCCGTGATGTGGCAGGAAATACGATGGCAGAGAAGAACGTGGAACTATTTCGCTCATATGGCCTAGTGCCTCGTACTCCTCCATGAATGCAACGTAACGTTCTTTAAGTTGGGGGTCTCTATCTAGCCTACGTTCGAGCGATAAGAACCTGCGCTTGGCCATTTCGTAGGAACTCCCTAACGCTTCAGGTGACTCCTTTAAGGGCATTCGTACCACAAATCGCCCTTGGTCGTTCCTTGTTGTGGTATTGACGAAATTGTCTTCACACGCATTCTCCTCTACCGATAGATTGTGTTTTTGGGATATGGTATCTAGTTCCCAAAATCGTGTTAATGATGCATCCGTTTGCTCATCATTTAGGAACAAACAAACGGGCTTAACCGAGCTTGGCTGATACAAGACGCCTGACAAGAGCCAGCCAAGCTTGGTTTCAAAGAGAGTCGGATGATGCTTGCCTAGATCTATGCGGTTGGTGCCGATGACGCTCCAAAAGACCGATGCGCCGAGAAGAATATCGACCGAAGACGGCTCATGAAATGAAGGATCGGCTAGGCAAATTCCCGACGAAATTGGTATGCTTTCGACCTGTAAGTATTTATTAGGTATTGAAGATGTAATTTTCGGCAATACTAAGCAATCAATTTCGGTCTTGTAGCTGCCATCGTAAGACTCCAATTTAAGAGAGCAAGATTGTGCACTACTAGATTCCTGATTGTTAATCCCAGTTACCTTAGAGCTGACAGATCGAGTGGGTAAGTGAAGTTTACCCAGTAAGTCCTGCGCTATGAAACTGGCCGTACTGCCATCATCCAATAAGACCCTGGCGTTGTGCAACTGTCCCTCACTGTCGCACACCCTGACCAAGGCTGTTGAAAGAAGAACATGCTGTGATAAGTTATTGACGGTTTGATCCTTTGCCGTCAACGCTACGTGTTCAGGAATTCTTGTGGGCTCATTATGAATGTGAAGTAAGGTGTTGTGTTTGACCTTACAATATTTGCAATGACTGAGCCTACATTTGCTGTCTGTGTGTCCTGGGCGTAAGCAATTCATGCACACTTTAAATTCTTTTGCCTTTACGTTGCGTTGCTCAACCGGCAAGGACCTAAAGACTTCGCAGTTAAAGACATAATGCTGTTTGTGACAAAGTGGGCATGATGTATTATATGTTTTAACCTTTTGAGTCTCGTTATTTGAGGACACTAAGAAGCTCTTGGGCTTGCTAAAGGACGTGTCCGACTTAACTTTATTATGTTTTACCTCTTCCAATGTTTCGAGAAGATTGCACCTGTTGCTCAAGAAAGTTATGAAGTCGTCCAGACTAGGGTATTCCTTCAATGAGTTCCTATGTTCCTCCCAATGCCTGCTTGTAATAGAATCTAACTTGGATGCCATCATATGAATGATCAGTGTGCCCCAGTGTTCAGTTGGTTGGTCAAGTGTCGATAAAGCTCTTAGATTTTTATTTGTGGTATCAACAATTTGTCGCAGGCGTTGACTTGATTCTTTATTGACGGGTTCTACATTAAAAAGTGCCTGGACATGATTGTTGATAAGCAGCTGTTTGTTGTCGTACCTGTCGCACAAAAGCTTCCAGGCAGAGTCGTAATTATCGCCCTTAAAATCCAAGCTTCTTATCACTAACGCTGCGCTTCCATGAAGAGAAGCACGCAGGTAATGAAATTTATTTATGTGGTCTATACTTACCTCCGAATGAATCAAAGACACGTAAATATCCTTAAACTCCAACCAATTCTGATAGCCGCCGCTGAAGTGAGGCAAATTGATTTTGGGCAACCTGACATTGTGCTGTTTATGATAGATAGCTGTTTGGCATTCATTAGAGCTTACCTCGGAACGAGCATCTTTGTCGCGTTTGGCGCGGTGCCTATCGATGAGCTCACGACCAGCCGCTAGCTCCTGGTAGTAAGAACGCTCGAATTGCTCCCGTTCCTCGTACTGCGCGGACGGGTCCTCTGTTAGCATCTCCAATTCGCTCTGGTAGGAATCAAAAGATTCATACGAAATATCCAATTTTTTTACACGCATATCTAGTTCCACCAGTTGCAAATCGCTTAACTGGTTACAAGATTTTGCTGTAGCCACGTATGAAGTAAATTGTGTGAGTTTTGTTTTAATAGTGGCTCGCTTCTTTACTAACTCCTTGAGTCTAAGCTCGTTAGCCATTATGGGCGATTAAAAAAAATTAAAAACAAGATAAACAGATCACCACTACAGTATAAGTATTCTTAAGTAACTACGTAACGTCACTACAAGAATAAAATAGCAAAAATTCCGATCGACGTAAAGTTCGATGCTCTTAATATTTTGCCAGGCGCTACAATTTCGTCGAGTAAATGTGTGAATGTGCTAATTTATTTCGTAAGGAGTGCAAATGTGGCCATAGAAACACGATATTATGTATACCCACTTCTTATTTCTGTGAATCAGTGTGAACTTTTTATGCACCGGCGTAATGAATTGGGACTAATACTGTTGTATTATGTTTTTATGGTTTGACTAATGGCTAGAATGAATGTCTTGCGTGTTAATTATTATGATTGTGTATATTGATTTCGATTATATAATAAGATTAATAAGTATGCCACTCAATATGTAAATAGATTTTTGTTAATGATTATGATTATAAATGATTAAAATTGCGATATATGTTAACAAATATTTTGTAATTGATTTAAATTGCGTTTAAGTATATTTTATTCGATTGGATTATTAGGATAAATGTGTAAATAGGATATGAATAATGGATACCTAGTTTAAGAGTATGTAAATAAACATGTATATGGTGTTTACCTAACAATGAAGCTATCTTAAACACAATTAAAATGTTATTTTCTTACAATTACGCAAGGAAATAATGATGAATTGCAATTAATTGAATTAAAATTATGATTTAAAATAATAAATTGTTGAATTAATAAATAATTGGAAGGCCTCACTGTCTTTAATGGTATCCCAGTCTGTTTGATTGTTCGATGTTTTTTGGAAACTCTCGTACTGTTCCTTTTCCTGGGAATATGTTGTGTGAGAATTATGACGTTTTATGCAATGTTGACTCCGTTCTCGCGTTAAGTCTGCCTGTTGCTATGCCGCTCTTCCCTGTGGTGGTACAGCCGTTGCTTGCAATACGAATTTGAGTGTACTCGAAGACTTCTGCATAGGCGGCCACACCCGAAGTCCACTGAAGCCGGGGTTCGGAGGATGCGCTGCTATATAACCAGCACAGCACCCGGGACCTCGTCGTGCTGCGTAGGTAATCCACTTGATGACGGATGAGTACTCGAAGGCGGGTGCAAATGGAAGGTGTTGAATACCGCGACTTCGCGTAGAAATTGGTCGTTTATTTCGGCGAGTTAAGGACCATATGTTGAGACTAGTGCCCTAGTTTATAAGTAGAGGGATATCTAGACTACGAAGAAATACTGAGCGGACTGTAAACACTTGTAATAATAATAGGTCTTTCTACAATAGTCGCGGGTCGCGGCGCGTACAAATATTAGTGCGTGCGAGCACGAAGCGGTACGCGAGGTGAAGTGACGCGCGGCGGTCGCTGTCGCATCGCCGGCGCGTCGTTATCAGCTAACGGGATTTCTCCGCGCTCTCTGCGGCGGGTCGGTTTATGTTGCTGGGCCGGCATTGTCATCACCACCCACAACATTAGTTCCATTCGTTGTGCTGCAGTTGGCAGTTCTCGATGCTCTACGAGAAGAAATGGCCACGTCTGTTATTCAAGAAGCCAGAAGTTTAGTACGCCGACTTAGAACACCAACAATAAAAAACATGCTAAAGGCTGCCCATAAGAAAAACCACCCGTTTTAGACAATCTTACACGGTGGCATTATACTTTAGATATGCTAGAAAGCTTGGTTCTTGTACGCGATTGCTGCTCAACTATTCCAGGATATCCATTGTACTTATCCGAAAACACTTGGACGGCAATAACAAATTTTTACTATCATTGGATGAAATGTGATCTAGATAATATCAAGATTATGGTACGTCTTGCGCAAACTATTTATATGCATATTGTTGGAGACTCCAACAATAGTTAAGTTGGTACTACCTATTTTATACAAACGTTCACCGTAGTCTTATACTTAGTTTTACTACTTTTTGTAATGTTATCTGTGGCACGATGACCCTGCCTTCTTCTTGTGCTAACCTCCACGGTCGCAATACATAGTTTCCCGATAAAATGTGTTTTCACTGATGCTGCCCATCCCACAACTCATCAACGAATCAACAAAAAATAAGACAGTCTACGCTACATGGTCCTTCGAGAGGCAAGAGCAGTGGGATCTAACGCGGCGCGGCGAAGTTGGAAGTAGACCGGCAACGTGAGTCAAAAATTATATTATCTCACATCTCACAAGAATCAGAATAATTAGCGACGCGAAAATCTTCGTCGCAGCAAGATCATTTACTGAAATCATCAGTCACCTACTCCAATTCATCATGCTCGATCAAAGCTCCAGTTGACCTTGGACATCGAGTATCTTCGTGAGTCGATATATCAATCATTTGCTTCTCTTCAATATCAACCCCAAGAAAAGGACTTTATTATGGCTTTAGTATCTTGTTGGTGATACCATTATGCTGGTCTTGGCTGAATCATTTAGGTTTTCAATTGTCAATTATTGCAAGTATTTGCTCCTGTGGCCCCAGCATGTTGGAGACTCCAACAATAGTTAAGTTGGTACTACCTATTTTATACAAACGTTCACCGTAGTCTTATACCTAGTTTTACTACTTTTTGTAATGTTATCTGTGGCACGATGACCCTGCCTTCTTATTGTGCTAACCTCCATGGTCGCAATACATAGTTTCCCGATAAAATGTGTTTTCACTGATGCTGCCCATCCCACAACTCATCAACAAATCAACAAAAAATAAGACAGTCTACGCTACAGAAGGAGACCAGAAAAGCTATGCTGATGGAAAATGAGACATTTGTCAGCGCATTCTATCTGGACCCTCGCTTTCATGTTGTATTATCATCGGAAGAAATACGTACAGCTGTCAATCACATCAATACTACGTGGATACAGCTTTTAAAAGTGGAATCGCAGTCCCTGCGAACAGAACCAGAGGAACGAGGAAATCAAGAAATCCGAGAAGACGAAGACGAAAACAGAAGATGAGATGGAAAATCTGCTTGCTACAACAGAACGCGACAGAAGACAAAATCATCAAGCAAGCTATCTTCAGACGCACTGTAATATATCGGCCACATTAGAAAAAATCTCAACGCATCCTCGAATAAATTACAAAGAAAATATTCTAAACTTCTGGCACAAAAGGCAAATATCTGATCCACAGTTTTATTCCTTAGCTTGCATAATTCTGGCCACGCCGGCAACACAGGGTCGAACGATTGTTTTTGTCATTAAAGTTTGTACTGTCTGCCCTGCGAACAAATTTGAATGACGATATTGTAGAAGACATTTTGGTTGTTAGAAATAATTAGTAAAGTAGTAAGTAATGTAGTGAATTAAAGAAATAAACACTCACAAAACACGTAAAAATTATTTGTTAGATTATTCAAACGTTTGTAACAAAAATATAAATGAACCCGTATGCCGGACCGGGTGTCCAGGACGGAAAATTAGGCCAGATAAGGCTTAAGGAGATCACAAACGGAACAAGTAAAAGTTCCAAAAGAACACGGCATTGCCGGTTCGTTTAAAACGAAATCAAACGCGCTTTCTACGCTGCAAACACTTTGACCAGGACGCGTGACGTGAAGAATTAATGTTTGTATGAAGAGGATATATAGAAATAAGTGCGTATAGAATGAATGATAGCAAGGGGAAAGAGGGATGATTTCCAAATAAGTATACCAAAAAAAAACTTGTACGGAGGCGTGCTAGTGCCTTTAGGAATTTAGGGAAGTGTGAACAGATGATATAATCCCGTTCAAAGATTGATCGTCACCAAATGTGAGCAGCCGCGCAAGGAAATAAATTTAAGTGAAATCCTTACCTAATACAGGGCGGAAAATTTAACATATACGTTAAGAACGTCTGTTTTAACAAAAGGGTCTACCGAAACCCGCCTTAAAAACTACGAGTCACACTTATCATTAAGAACGTCTGGTTTAACAAAAGGGTCTGCCGAAACCCGCCTTAAAAACTACGCGTCACACTTATCGACCGTCGACGATCCGAGTACCGCTTCCACGTAGAGTCTTCTCAGGGTCGTTGAATCATCACCTCCGGCGAACTAGTACATCTGCAGTGCTCGTTGTGTTCTACCATCAATAAGGACGCGCTCCAGAGCACTCCATGGCAAACCTTCGCGCCCGCACGTAAGGCGACGGTACAAGATGGTGACTCGACGCGTAGCCCGTAACCAAGAGCTACAAATAAGAATTAATGGTAAGTACTACAGTTACGCTAACTCGACTAAATGCCGCCACGGAATAAAAACACCAAATACATACCCAGTTTGTTTCCAAAATCTGGCCTTCGATGCAGAAAAGTAGAAATTAAAACGCTAGCAACGTTTACGCCGGCGTCAATTCTCGACGATGAGGATAGGCCTTGACTTCTGTGGCCACACACTCAGTAACGCAGTCCCACAACTGAAGGATCACTGGATAACTCTTAACGTGAATCACTCTGACTCAGCCGGTTAAATCGGGGCTGAACCTATAGCACCAGCCTAACAATACTGATTCTGTAGCCGAAGCAAAAATTAATTGCAAAACGGTGTTGACGCCAACCAGCTTTTTCCATCAATGAATTTTCTCAGTCCTCTCAAAACTGACAACTACCAATAAGAATCTAGAATAATTCATATTTGAAATTTCGAATAGCCTTCTAAAACACCAACCAGTATCGAATTGACCATACAAAACAGGTAGTAAACACACGAGCTTATGAATAATGTACGCGATCTATAGGAGAAACCTAAAAGTTTTATACGCGCCTGTCAACAATAACAGAATAACACAAGCGACCACGAATCCAGAAGGAAAAAGATCATGTAAAATGCGTTAGATGGCGCAGAAACTAAAATCAGTAATAAAAACTAAACGGTTTAAGCGCGCCAGACTGACCTTCACATTACTCTGTCACATCAGTGTGAAGAAAATGAAATAAAAATCCTACCCTTACTACCAATGTGTTAGACAGACAAACGATTTCCTAACTGTCATATATTTATTATTTACCGCCACATCAGTGTGTATGTCAAGAAACTAAAATCCTTACTTTCACATTAGTGTGAAGCGGTGTGACAGAGCGGTGTGAAGGTGGAGAATTTATGTTTCTCACTATCACACTAGTGGGCCTGCCGGGAAATCATTTCCTAACAGATACTCTATCTAAAAGAACAGTGTGGAGGTCGAGAAAAAAATCCTGACCTTTTTCCAATATTATCTTCGGTTTTGCGACCTAAACTTTGCCTTATTAAAGGATAAGTATAAATATTCTATTCCTATCGCATTATCTCGAGTGCCTAGTTGTGTCATACATTTATAAAGAGGTTTAATTCTATGAATACCATACGTCAGAGGCTGACAGTGTGACGGTTAGGATTTTATTTCCTCACCTTCACACTGCAGACAGTGTGACGGTTAGGATTTTATTTCCTCACCTTCACACTGCAGAGGCAGACAGTGTGACGGTTAGGATTTTATTTCCTCACCTTCACACTGCACAGGCAGACAGTGTGACGGTTAGGATTTTATTTCCTCACCTCCACACTGCAGAGGCAGACAGTGTGACGGTTAGGATTTTATTTCCTCACCTTCACACTGCACAGGCAGACAGTGTGACGGTTAGGATTTTATTTCCTCACCTCCACACTGCAGAGGCAGACAGTGTGACGGATTTTGTTTGACTATTTAGAGAATTGTAATTTACAAAATTTCAACATTTGTTTGGTTTAAATTTCAATTAGTAATTCCCCACGTGGACAGCATCGTGGGTACAGTTATTCTCTACGACAGCATCGCGGGTACGGTCGAGGTCATAAATATCTTTACACTTTTGCACCTTATTACAAGGCAATAAGGTGCAAAAGTGTAAACATATCTTTGACCTCGACTGTACAGTTATAGCTATATTTCTCACATTTTGTGAAAAACTCTTGCCGATCAAAATATCTCTATTAAGAAGTTAGGTATAAACACTGATAACGCAAGAACCAACCTAGCGATTAACTGACTGATATAATATGTAAAAACATAGACTTAAATAACTTAAAAAAAAACAATGTGTCCGTTAGCCATATTATTTTATAGTGTGGAAGCAAAAGGTAAATGTAAGGAATAATCTTTTCCCAACCTTCACACTAGTGTGACGAAGTTTAGTGAGAGTGTAAAAGTGAAGAATAGGAATAAAATTTCTTATCCTTCACACTGATGTGGCAGAATAATGTGAAGGTCAGTCTGGCGTGGGTTTAAGCGACAATGTTGTTCTGCAGAAGATTTAACGCTGCAGTAACTAATAAGTAGGAAGTACATTACAGAAGCTACATACGTACTAGAGTATGGCCAAGGACAGGTGAGCCTGAGATTTATTCAAAACTTTTTATATGGCAACTACTTTCTTAACACATTCATTGCGGCAGTCTATTTAGCTGACTTTTCGTCGGTGCTGTATCAGATATTTTGGGCCTGTTACTTAACTGCATTGCAGCGTCATAAGGTCGAATGGATCTGTTCGAGATGTGTATGTTCACCTGCAATTTACTAGCTGGAGGTCGTCATTTGGATTAGTTTTTTTATTGGTAACTACTTTCAATAAACATATTAAGATACTACTTGAGCCGTTTCTAAATCGGATAATGGGAAGTACATTAATAAGAGAAAATATTTTGACACATCCTTTCGACCTAATGTCAGTACTGACTGAGTGATAATCTTATCGACAAGCTATTAGGGTTGTGAAAATAAAATATCGATAAATTTATTATTGTCTTATCTATACACAAAAAATCAACTAGCAAATAAATAAGTACAAAAAATATTTCTTATGCAAACTGTAATATACAGGTGGTGGGACTGGTATAAATATTGTTACTCACATTAAATCGACATCAAAAACTTAAATTATTTTGCCAGATACATAGTGGCGCGTTCAGTCGTCGGCGCGCGATGCGTTTCCTCAGTCGAGGTCACCACTTTACCAGGCAGTGGTTGGTGGTAGAGTATAGTGGCCACTGCCTGGCAATATTACGATGTTCATGGGGGAGTAGAGAGGGTGAGTGTGGACTTCACCCCATAGGGGGTTATAGCAGTCCACACTCAGATAGAGACTCTGATGTGATCTGATCTATACAATTGTTATTTATTCATCAACTCACACGGTATAAATATTAGTACTTAATCTATTGCTAATCTTATACGCGCTTTATACAATATCTTATTATCGCTGTTATAGAAATGTGCCTTCCACAATTTTATTGAAATGTTAACTCCAAATTGGTTAGCAGTTAATCTGTCACTGTACAAATCACTCTCGCGTTGGTCCTTAGTTCGCTCCTCTATTTCCGAAATTTGTTCTGCGATCAACTAATACCCTTCTTTTCTCCCTTTTTGCTTCTGCTTTATTTCTAATTTCTTTAAGGGTAACATACTCTGGATCACTTCGCTTTGGGCCCATAATGCACGGCTAGCTAGGCTGGTGGATGGTGTAGACGTGAATAAGCGCGTCCGTGTGCACGATTTTTGTCGCCTCTGGGTCTATTCCTTTTGCTGAAGGTACTTTTCTAAATGTTGACCAATCGTTTGGTTTGCAAAGCTTTATCCACACGCTTTCGTGCCATTTATGTCCCGTCCCGTAGTCTGTGATAATTTTGAAAAAGTAGATCAATATTTATCATGTTTATAACAACTTTACTTACTTTGTCAAGATATTCAAATTGTACCGGTTAATATTTTAACCGTTTATATACCGGCAAGAGAATCTCTTGCCGCAGTTCAATTTTTTGACCACGCTCATAAAATTTCTGCCAAATCGGATGTTTCGTTTGACACCCTGCGAAGTTTTGATACGACGTTGTCAAATTGGGGCGACACGACATCTAATAGTTATAGATTAGAATGCGGGGTTCGCCAGGGTGGACTTACTTCTCCGGACCTCTTCAACCTTTACGTCAATGACTTGATGGGGAGGCTGAGGAGAACTGGAGTCGGTTGTCACGTGGGTGACGTCTGTATGAACAGTCTCAGCTACGCTGACGACATGGTGCTGCTCAGTCCCTCCATCAAGGGTCTGAGAAAACTGGTTTCAGTTTGTGAGAATTATGTAAATTCTCATGGGCTGATTTACAACGTGGCTAAGACAGAACTGATGGTCTTCAGTCAAATGAAATGGAGAGAAGCTGCGTATTGTGCACCGACACCGACATGAGGGACGACAGTGACATGGAACGCGAAAGAAGAGCTCTGGCTGTCCGTGGCAACATGATAGCCCGCATATACGAAACCCTCCAGGAAGGACTTAACCCCAGGGAGTTAAGAATATTCACGGATGGGTCCAAGACAAGGTCAGGCACCGGATCAGGAGTGTTCTCGGAAGACCTAAACATACGAATCTCGACACCATTAGGAATCCGTAACTCAGTCTTCCAGGCAGAGTGTATGGGCATTATAATGGCCGCTCATGCAATCGCCTCCAGGGAGGTAAGTGGATATCCCATCCGCATACTTTCCGACAGTCGATCTGTACTGCAAGCCCTGCAAGGTTACACAACAACGTCTGGGCTGATACACGAGTGCCACAAAATTCTATCAGAGGTATGTACCAACTGCGACATAACCCTGCAATTTGGAATACCCTAGGCACCTGCAGGCAAACCAGGGAGGCCCTCCCGACAATCAATCCCGGATTGTCAAGGAAGCTAAAACAGCTAAAGAGGCCGGCACTCCGTCTCATGACAGGAGCCATAACTGGTCATGCACTACTAAACAAACACCTTTTCACTCTAGGTATTACAGACAGTCCTCTCTGCAGAGCCTGCATGGAAGAGGAAGAGACAGCCGCCCACGTCATCTTGACGTGCCCTGGGGTGGCAGAATACCGGGCAAAACACCTCGGAACACCGGGGTCGCTACCGGAGGCCATCGGCAACGTAAAGGGTTTGCTAGGCCTCCTGGTGGAACTGGGTTGGCACGAATAACAGTAGTGCCAATAACCCATACGCAAAATAGGCGCTATTATGACGTCGAGTTGCGGAAACCAAGCCCGCGTACACCTATAACCTATAACCTATAGCCCGCAGGTTTGCCGGGTGTAGCAGGGGGATCAAATGTACATTATTTAATGCATATTGTCTCTCCTTCTTCACCTGTCAACTGTGGGTCAGGTACAGCAGGAAATCTTTCAGCGCCATCCGTGTGCAGTATAATAATATATTCCGGACACTGATGGGGCTGCCGCGTTCCTGCAGTGCCTCCACCATGTTCGCGGAAGCCAGAATCCCTGACTTCTTTGCAGTGGTACGCGCGCGCATTACTTCCTTCTGGGAGGGGATGCGCCGCTCGCATAACACCATCCTCATGGCGGTGTGCCGCAACATTAGTTGTAACATGTTCAGACACTGGCTTTCTGTACATCTAAACGGAAACAAAAAATAGTATTTGTTTTACTTGTTTTAATTTTATTTAAGTTTTAAGCATTTCTAATTAGTTTGATATGGGTGTACCATTAACTGTACTTGTTGCCTGAAAATAAAACTTTATTTACTTGCACTTATGGGTGCAAGCCTGAAATAAATAATTTGAATTGAATTGAAATAGTAGCACAGATGAGCGTGAGCGCCCAAATTGCAGGCGAGTTTGCCTTCATATCACCCAAAACATCACAGTCTTCTTCGGGTCCCTGTTCCATTTTTGGCTGCTTCCATTTGCAGTAATACAGTTTGCAGATTGTGTGTTGGCAGGGCATGATATGGCACATTGCTCAAACGATTTCTCAACACAGGGATATTTGTTGGTGTGTATGATGAATCATCATAGGATAGGACAAACGCCCGTCATTTTGAAAACTTAACCCTGTTCTGTACAGTAGAGACTTCCTAATGATATTTTTTTTTTTTTGAAGTTTACTCAAAATATTATAATTTAATGTACTTCAACACATTTATCAATAAATTACCTATTCTTCTATCATCGCATTAGACACTACTTGATTTCAATGACTTTGTTTACTACTGGCCATTTAGATAAAATAGGTAATATTCTAATCATCTTTGTCAAGCATTGACGTTGTCACATTCGAAACATAGAAATCATACTCGTCCAGGATGGCTTACTTACTGGTCTCTGCAGTAATGTACTATTATTTCGGAGCATTTTTTTTTTTATACATCCATATGTTGTTAGTATAACTTAACCTAGGTATATTAGTATACAGCCTCGAAATACACAGTGATTAACTACTTAAATATATCTAAATTTCGCGATTGCCTTGATTTGACCGATCCAGTGCGCCAACATAGGGCAGTCGTACCTGTCAGCAATGACATTCAGAATGCTGTTGGAACTTTCCCTTAATCGGCTCAGGATCGAGACGATTTTCTTGCGCATAATCGTTTGAAAACCGTTCGTGCGGGCCTCAGCGAACAAAAGCGAGGCGCTACAGCACCGAGGTAGTCCCATCAGCACTCTGAATGCGTTGTTATATTGCACGCGCAGGGCATTATAGGCTCTTTTGGTATATTTCACCCACAGGCTGCTCGAGTAGAAGGACTGGCTAAAGGCCTTCAATAGCGTGATTTTCACTTCAGTGGAGCATCGAGCAACGAATATTAGGGGCAATTTTGGTAAAATTTAGTTGTGGCAATCCAGAATATGGACTTTAAAATGAAAAATGTATTTTCTCAAACATTCAATGAAATATTGACGTTGTGTTCTTCATAATGGGCTTCGAAGTGTCATGTTTCGGGCGCAGCGAGACGAGAGACCCGTAATGGCATTTCATAGAAAATTGGAGGCCTAGGCCTACAAGATGGTCTTTTAAAATTTCCATTCCACAATTTGTGGCACAGGATCACGGCTTTCAGCCATGAAAATTAGAGTTTGATTTCTCGGAGTTTTTATTTATTTATTTCATTGCATGTTTGGGAAAAGCACTATACATACCTCGGCGTGAAAAGGGGTTGCCAGCCTCATAACTATCCGACCTCGCTACGCTCGGCCGTCTATATGTACTCGGCCGGCAAAAATATGGGTATTAATAATAAGGGAGAGAGATATTAAATAATCATATAGCAATTAAAGGAGGTGTCTAAGAAAAAAAAGAAAGATAACGGAATGCCAATTTCAGGAGGGTTCTGTTTGGCAGAGTTTGCAGATTACCAGGATGCTTGCTATTCGGGGACGTACATTCTATACAATTAGTGGCCTACCCTGTCATCTAGAGCAACTCTTTAACTTATATTTCTTATTCTTTGATATTGAAAACTCCTCAATAAAATCTGTGCAATTGCGTTGATATACTCGTAAACATTTAAACAACCAAAACTTATTTTTTATGAAGCTAAATTATAGTAGTTTATGCAACTGATACATAATCAGAGTCCTTAAAACACGAGTGTGGTTTTATGAAACGAGCGCTAGCGAGTTTCATAATAGGATCACACAAGTGTTTTTCCATTTGTATATATTCCATTGATATAAAATCGAGTGTAAAATGGGTTTTATGGACGAATTGTAATTGTAAAATGGGTTTAATGGATTCAAATGAATTGAAAATCTTTTTTTTTTCAGTAGGTACGTACACCTGACTTAGGTCGTTACATACTGCTCAGTTATAAAAATGTTTGGTTTTGTATATCTATGATAACTTATTGTTATGGTTCAAATATATTGATTTATAAATACAAAAAGCTAATTTAATAAATAATAAATAAGACGAAATAAAAACTATAAGTTTATTTCATATAGTTTTATTGTGAACTTTGGCAGTTGGTATCCTTGCCTTGGTCTTAGAATACTAACGAAACATAATAAAATAAAAATAAAGAGTTTATTCTATGAAGTTAAAATTGCTCGTGTGGCTGTTGGACGAAGATTTTACTTTATGCACTAGAGCATAAAAAGCGACTTTATGTCGCCTACGCACAGCATAAAGACGAACTTTTAGAGCATGAGAAATGAAAACTGAGTTTTGTCCCTTGCTTACGGACACAATAGGGGTGTTGTAGACACTAAATAAAATAGTCAATAATACTATATTTTCTGAGAAAAAAGCAATATATATTTTGTCCCTTTCCCGCTAAACGCGCCTTCATATGAAACGATTCTAATTTACAATGACTTCGCAGATTGTGACGTCACTAACTGCGAGCATTTTGTCTCTCTAACAAGCAATATTAAAACGGTTGTAGCTCTGTAATTCTTTGAGATATCTGAATGGGATTTTCGTCACTAGGCATTTTTTTGCCTTCTTTCTTTTGAAGTAATAATAAATGTTGAGTCTAAACCCGTATTGTCAAAGTGACGGACAAAGACAATAGTAGATTGTACGGTCGAGGAAATTGAATGTTTGGCACATGTCAACTCTATTAGAATGACGTTAAGGTCCAAAAGTGCTAAACATTCAATTTCCTCGACTGTACTATCGGCTGTATAAATGCATGGACACCTTACGGTCTACTTTCGTTTGGATCATTTGACATGGAGCTCTCGCATAGTTGCACGTCATTCACAAAGCGTGAACTAGATGGCGTTGCCGTTGAAACACCTTTGGATGTAGAATAATATAACTAAATTCACTATTAATTGACACCTGCAGGCTGTAATCACCAGAAGTGTTCTCTTGCGGGTATAATTATTAACAAGTAGCAAATGATAGTTAGTTAGTTATCCTGGGCTCTTTTCCGCAAATCGACATCCAGTGTGCCTATTTTGCGTGAATTTGTGGGGTAGCGCTACTCTAACCACCCCAGCTCCTCCAGAAAGTTGGTGGTGCCTTTGTGTTTATGATTGCGTCCCGTAGTGTGTCTGGAGACCCTAGGTGCTTTTTCCTGTATACTTCTACCTGCTTGCAGTCCAGTAGAATGTGTTTGGTCGTTTCTTCCGCCTCCATGCAAATACGAGGCCAGGATGGCACTTATGGTCGAAACGTGTATAGTGCTTTTCTCAAAAATAAAACAATGTTTGAATAAAAGTTAGAATAAAAAATATATAGGTACAGTCACCAGCATTAGTATATGCCATAACAAAGGCAGTAGAAGTAAAAACTCCCGCCCTCCTCCTCCTCCTCGTCCCGAATCTCTCCACATCCTCCTACGCATCTGACGTCATAAATGTTCTATATTTAAATATTATGATATGTAATGGGAATTCATACTTACTTACTGGACACTCTTGTTCTATACTATTTAAATATTATGATATGTAATGGGATTTCATACTTACTTACTGGACACTTCTGAAAATTGTCCAGGATGAATCACTTTCGGATACTATCTGCACAGATGTTATGGGAACATTTCGTACTATTTTTGAGAAAAGCTATTTATTATTATTATATTATTATTACTCCAAAATATATCCTCCAATTTTACTGACGTGAGAATGTGTGCTACACCATCATCTTTGTTTAACTTTTCTTACTTATTTAGTGCATCCCAATAGTGGCACAGTATGAAAAATTATCAGGAATTATTATCATGAGACGTAATCACGCCGACATCGACATCGAGAACTTATTGAACGCCCAACAAGCACATTAAGCACACTCTTGGTCAACTAAGCGGTGATAATAATATTTTAGGTGCGGCAAATACGGCATCGTTACATTTTTATTTTATTTTTAGAATGCAATGATCCCTGATAGCTATCAAAAAAAAGCCCGGTGTGTAGCATATATTTTTATTACAATCATAAAATAAATGTTCGATTTCATTTATGATGGCGAAAGTCATAAAGTTTATGCCATTAAGATGTTATCATAAAAGTAGTTCTGTAAGGAAAAGTTTACAAACTTTGGATACCTTTGTTCATATACTAGGGGTAATCGAAACATTTATTCCTCAACGCTGGACTCCCGAAATATGCCTCCACAGCAACCTCGCTATCATTCTAAATGTTTTTGAGTCAAAGATTTTCCTTCAGCCGTACTCTACTTAGCAATTCGAAGCCCTTATTATCCTGGATAGCAGCTATCGCAACGCGAGTTTACCCCGTGCCTTCTCATTGATGGCAAGTGGCAATCTTTGTTCAGCGCAGTATAAATCGGTGGGTCCTTTTTCTTAATAATCGATCATTATTACTCCTTTGGCATTCCAGACCACGGGTATTTTTTTTTTATCAAACAATGCATACATTCTATTACGTCCATTGTTAATGTAGCGCGTGTATTGTCTATTTATTAATGAAGGTAGTCAAATTAAATTTGATCTTCAGTTGAAACAAATGCTTTTTATTAGTCTATGAAGATGAAATCGGTTATCAAAGTTATCAAACTCATCGATCAAACTGTCTGTATGAAATCGAACCTGCGGTGTTCAATAACAGAGTCGAGGAAGTTTCATTGGTATATCAACTCAATTGTCTATCAGTAGGGGGGAGATCAGACTCACTGCCTGATGGGCTAGTTTTATTGCAATAAATACATTCGGCATTTATATGTGTATCAAAATAGCTTACTATATGCTAGCCGAGAGGAAGTCGTGGTTGTTGTATGCCGATCTATCACATTAGATCCATCAATAAGATCCACTGTGTATCTAATGAGATTATTTTTTACCGCTCTAAATATTTTTTCTTTCATGTGATACACTACTGTAAATGCCTGCGGGGAATGGATCTAGTGAGAATTTATTTCTCATTAGATCGGATTAAGTACCTATACTGTAAAGTGGATCTAATGAGAAGTTTATAAAAATGGTTTATTATTTAATTATATAATTCTACTAATAAATAAATGAGAATTTTTTTATGTTTTATCTTTGGATATTGGTTACTTATTAACGCAAAAACGGATACATAAATAGAAATTGGTGCAATACAAATTCCTCTAATATGGCAGGTCACACAGACGAGTACTGATTCAATATTCTGCAGAAAGGAAAATGATAAAAGGAAGTTGTACTTTAGTACTTCGTTTCGTTTATTTTTGATCCGTACTTTACGCTTTAAGCTATTAGGTGGATGTCACACTGCGACGCTTCTCCGGACGAAGGTGCGTTTCTCGTTGTATGCAAGTACCTCAGTTTGTATATAAATTCCGTGTGGTACGACACACTGCAACGCACCTCCGTCCGGCGAAATTTGTATACAGCTCCGCACCTCCGTCCGTTGATGCGGCGCAGTGTTAAAAAACACTGGTATAAGCTGGAGGCCCCGCATGAAACTACAAATAACTATATGTACACAAAGATAGTATACGTTATCACGTAATGGGCGATTCATTTCAAAGCCTGCAGTATTCGTTCAAAGTTTTCGAAAGTTATATCAGTTCACGATTGTGCCAGACTAATGTCATAATCATATGAAACTTGAAAGTGTATATCAAGGTAAGTAAAGCAAATAGTAATTTCTTGAGTTTGGGGTTGCAACATTATTATTCTATGTCTGTTTTTCAGCTTATTTTCAATATAACATTGTGCCACTGGTACGGTAAGATATGATTTACGAACGTGAGTCTATTAGTGAACGGTACCTATTCTTTAATATGTAAAGGATTCATTTGGGTCGGACAAGAAATATAATTCTGCCAAAAATAATAAAATGTAGATTATAAATAGACCTCGTTATCTTGTCGCACTGACATTGCTTTTCCGTAGAGAGTGATGATTTTTTTATCGACTATCTAAATGTCGATAGTGTACTTAGAGTTATATGTCACTAATTAATTAGCCCTTAGCCAGGCCTAGCGATTTATCTACTTTTGAATACTGATTATGGTAAATGACAGCGTGGAAAAAAATATAATTTCTTGTTTTTTTTTATTTATATTTTCAAAAAAATGTGTGCCTGTGGTCCACATATGCCCACTGCCCGTTACCGAAAATGCATGTGGTCCATATGGGGCCACAGCCCTGCTAGCAATATGCATGACTATTAAGGTTAAGCTACGTCTTTACAATAAATTGTTGGCATAATAAGACAACCATAAAAAAATATTTGTGTGCTGTTTGTTATAAGCAAAAATAATGGCTACAGTTCGTCTATATTATATTAAATTTGTATGGCTAAAACAAACTATGTGTGAAAAAAAATGTATGGAATTTTTTTTTTCCAATTCCATACATTTTTTTTCGTGCTCCATTTCCTCCACAAAAGACTATGAAATACCCACACAGTATTTTTTTCAACACGGTATCTTGTCAATAGAAAAATAAAGAAGTGAGCTAAAGATACCCATTAAAAACAAATATTTTAAAACAGTCCGGGGATTGAGGCAAAAGATTGAAAATCTGAAAATAAAAATCGTTTAATTTATTGCATTCGAGGCATAAAACTGATATGGACGCTAATAACCGAATTTAAACTTTCATGAGACATGTTGAAATAATACTAACAATTACACAGTTCAACTCACGTATTCAATGTCACTACGGGCGACATGTTATGTATGTGTGTTACGTGAGTTGAACCGTGTAATTGTTAGTATTATGGACGCTAATGTTTTATTTAAACACACTTCACAAAGTTCAGCAAAATCGGTAAAGTTGGCGAAATATTATATAGGCTCTTAGCGGTTCATTTAAAACAATAGTCTTGCCCTTAAAAGTCGTGTAAATACTCTGCGTGGCCATATGCGGACCACATGTACTGTGTTCAAACGGGCGGAGGTCATATTGGGACCACATACGTATAACGCGAATTATTAAAAAAGAAGCAATAACTGCAATAAATTATCACATACTACACGCATATGTAACTATACACTACCCAAAAATTACAATACATAGTACTTACCGTATTTATTTTCGGCATAATTCCATTTATAAACACAGAAACTGACAAAATCCCGCCGTTTGAATTTGACTACTAAAAAGTCAAAAGAAAACGTTTCGATACACGGACTTTCTTTGCGTTTGGAAATCACCTATTTCATAGATAATACAAAAATGCCATTTTGTGTTCCTTATATTACATCAGCTCGTCTAGAAAAAAAAATTGCTATGTGGTCGCTATGTGATCACTGCCTGGCTAAGGGTTAGTCAACTGATTAGGGGTCACTAGGTACATCTCCGACATATATAAATATGTCGGAGATGAGAAGTTTCATGCAGCGCCCTCTATTACATTCATCGTGACTTCGGTCGTAATGTGCTCCACTGACAATCTACAAATGTCATCATTGAAATACATGCGAACGAGGACATATTTGTCTGGGCAAACTCGGTAGCTCATTAGTTCCGCCGCGCGCCAACAGAGGGCTATCATGAGTATTATTTTGAATTAGAAACAGAACAACGGACGGTTGTGTTCGCTGTCATTGAGGAAAAAGCCTGACAGGAGGTGGCTCTCTTGGATGGAGAATTAATCGTGTAGAGAGAATGGTGTGACGGAATACGAGAACCGAAATTTCCAGTTCACTGTATTTCACATGAATTTGTAATTATGCTGTGGAGAAGTCCTTAGTAAAGTTTGTAATCATAGTAACATCGTTTCCTATCAATGCCCGTGAACCCAGGATACGCCCACACCTCGATATATATATGATATAAAAATAAGAATTAAAAGTCTCGGGTGTGGGTACCTCAGTTAAGACTGTTTATCATAGTTTTTCCACAATAATTACCCTACCTTAATTACCTTATTATTATCACCTACCTTCCTCTCAATTGCTTTAAGGTTAGCTGGAAGAGATCCCTTATAGGGATAAGTTCGCCTTTGTACTTTGATCTATTGTGTTACATGTATATTCTTTAACCTGTTAATGTGTACAATAAAGTGCTTACATTCATACATACATAATTACAATACACTGTATATATAACTCTACATCGTCAATGTAACTAAGGGTCATATAGAGGTTTTGGTGATCACAAGTTTCACATTGGGCGGCAACTGTAAATCCTGCTGCATATACATGCGAAGGGCGCACTGACCAGCCCTACACAGTTTCAAAAAAAGAAATACTTTTTAAAGGCTGCTGGTACTGGTTATTCAAAAATGGCTGCTATTATACATTCCATCTAGAAATAATACATAGGTACTTAAAATCAGCGTTCTACAACGGAATCTTCAAAACAATTGCAAATAAATACCACTTACGGTATTGAAGTTCCCGATGTACTGGAAATTATGAGTTACTTTTCGTTGCAAAATTATTACGATGCTACGCATCGCAAGGTTAAATAATGTTATTTCTTTAATTACATAAATCCTATAGAAAATGGATAATTCCTCAAAATTCTCTGCCATTTTGATAAGACAGTACTTTTTTACTTGAAATTGATTTGTGCGCAATAAAAAACAAAAAATAGTAGTGTTTTTAAAATATTTTATTTCCGCATTGATCTGGCAGTGCATTAATAACATTTGTTACCTCATTAAAAAAATTCGAATGATAGTAACAGGCTTCCAACCATGTATTCCATCTAATTAAAATAGGTTCAGGTGGTAACGCAAGATTCGGAAACATTTCTTTGAACTTGGTAATCCTAGATGGTGCTTTTAGGAATACTTTTTTGACATTTGTAATCAAATTATTGACATTTGGAAATTGCTTCTGCACAACATCAACTACTCTTTTTAGTCCGTGAACAACGCATGTTGAATGAATCATGTTTGTATATGTTTGTTGTAGCTCCCTTCCGGCTTTTAACATATACGCAGCTCCATCTGTACACAAAAGCAAAATTTTTTTTTTTGGTAATTATTTACGTCTTTTACTTTTGCGCCTATTAAATCGATGTGTTTTTTGGAACCTAGATGTTTTTGTATGGTGTCTCTTTTTGGAACTATGCGTAAATTGCACCATGTACAAAACAATTCGTTTTCAAGTTTTATCAAATAGTGAAACTCGTTTGTGTAATTTGTTTCTAATTCTTCCATTGTGACATAGTTATAAATGTTATAATATATGTACTAAGCAATTCAATAAACTCCACGTCAATATTAAACAAACACTATTACAAAGAAATGTAAGGGATTGCGGCTGTCAATGTGACATCCAGTTGCAAATAGGTAAATCATTTATCTAAGGTTATAGCTTCACCAATGAGGTTATCTACACTTAACATATACGCAACTCCATCTGTACACAAAAGCAAAATTTTATTTTTGGTTATTATTTACGGCTTTTAAAAACCAGTATAAGGAATCAGTTATAAGTTTAGAAATGGCCTTGCTGTTCGTTTTTTCAAGACCTTGGCTAGCAATGATATGCGGCTTACTCTCTTTAATATCTTTGTACATACCGCCTACTATAACATTTGCTGTTTTTCTTTTGATAGCGTCTTGTGTTTCATCAACAGAAACATAGATGTATGCATCACGAAGTTCATCTTGAATTGTTTTGTATGTATCCTGATAAAGTTTTGGTAAGTACTGCAATCGGAATGTAGATTCCGAAGAAACAGACACTTATGGTGCATATTTACCATTCATGCAATTTTGAATAAACAATCGAAATTCTGTGTTATTCAATTTATTCCAAGGGATATATATTGGAGGAAATCATATATTTTGTCATATCCATATTAAACTGTCCATGGTTTGCTTTTGCGCCTATTAAATCGATGTGTTTTTTTGAACCTAGATGTTTTTGTATGGTGTCTCTTTTTGGAACTATGCGTAAATTGCACCATGTACAAAACAATTCGTTTTCAAGTTTTATCAAATAGTTAAACTCGTTTGTGTAATTTGTTTCTAATTCTTCCATTGTGACATAGTTATAATATATGTACTAAGCAATTCAATAAACTCCACGTCAATACTAAACAAACTCTTTTTTTTTTTTTTTTTTTTCTAACATTTCTTCTCAAGTTGGGCCCCGAAGGGGCCCTCAACTAATTGCCACTAACAACATTGTGGTATAAAACACACAAACTATAAAAAACAATAACAAAAAGAACCTAATACAAACATGCAAACATAAAAGGAAACCTAAAACTACAAAACTATACACAAAAACTAACTACTACCTTAAAATTAACAACAATCAAAACATGCCGCCGGGCGCGCGATCGGCACCACACTTTTCGTGCGGTGATGAACCAACAACGCGCCCTGCGGCACGCAGGCCACGCCCCTCGCCCCGCCCCGGCCGCCCGTCATTGCGGCAGCACGAGGCGAAAAGCGAGCCGCAGGCGAGTCGGCATATAGCCGCCCGACTTATACATGCAATTAAACAAACACTATTACAAAGAACTGTAAGGGATTGCGGCTGTCAATGTGACATCCAGTTGCAAATAGGTAAATCATTTATCTAAGGTTATCGCTTCACCAATGAGGTTATCTACTTATTTTTCATCAAGAAGTTTTCATTGAGATTGAGCAAAGATTTAAAAGGCGAAAATTTCAATCGCATGTTGCATTATATAAACATCGATATCGAGACGGTCGATAAAAAAAACATCCACGCTCTACGGAAAAGCAATGTCAGTGCGACAAGATAACGGAGTCTAATTATAAACAACTTCTTAATTATAAACTGCCATTATATTAGTATCAACAAGACGGTTTATATTTCAAAGAAATATAATAATTTGTGGATAGCAACTTTGCTAACATTATATTGGAGAAGAACTTAAAAAAATATGAAGATATAGCCCGTTAAAGTTTTGATAACTTAAACACCTCAATCTATATCTGGTACCATCGTCCCCCGTTTTCTCGTGGTCCCACTGATTTGTCCCATCAATGGGACCACGAGGAAGACTTATTTCTCGTAGTCCCATTCAGTTCAATTTAAAGTATCTTGAACCTCCTGTATAAAATGCATGACAGTAAAGAAATGACAGGAAGTACAACCGAGTGCTGAAGTCGTTTATTTACGACGTGTAAAACATGTGTTTTAAAAAAATATTTTCAAGATACTATATTTTAGTTCTGATGAATATTATTTGTACTATAAGGTAAACGTCCCTGGGGCGTTGTAGTTGCTGGTGCTGGCATGATTATGGTATGAATATTATTCCGTATATGAATTTCTTAACTCTTGTTTATTCGAAACTGATATCAAATTTTATACAATAGCCTAAACACAAGCTGTTATAAAATTAACACATATTATTGAGAATAATACCCCCCCCCCCCCCTCCCTTTCTGCATCAAAAATCAAGATGGCTCTCCTTCTTAAAATGGTCTAAGGGTTCAGAGGGTTCACTCTGCCAAAGGAATCCTTTTGATCATTAAACGCCGTATTTGGCACTTTTTTGTCTTGTGCAACAGCAACTATTGAGGCGTCGAGCATTGGTAAGTTTATTTCCAAGTTAAGTACTATCATCTATAACTTATAATTTAATTTATTTGCCAATCCGTAAACATTAATAAAACACTTATATGGCTACAACAAAACAACATTTAATTTAATTATATTGAAAATAAATAGGCATACTCCTTGCACAATGAAAATTTAAATAAACATAATATATAAAATGAACAATAACCCACCAAGTTTGTGTCGAGCCAGGTGCCATTTTGGCTACGAAAGAAAACTGTACGGAGCTAAACGCGAACTATCTTTCTATAACATCGTACGACAGGGTGTATACCACATTTTTCACCATGTCAAGCGAAAACCTGAGAAGGTCTATGATGTCTTTCGCATGGCTCGCATTGAAATCTGTGCGGTTGGTGGGCAACTCGAAAATAGGTGTCCACTCTTCTTCTCCAGCAAGACAATGATGACTGCAAACTTGCGTCTCACTTGAAATAAGAAAATTCGGGTACGGACCCGTGCTTCACCTCGTTATTTCACCTGGGTGAAGCACGGGGCATAACCTGGTCCCGTGTTTCACCCAGGTGCAGCACGGGGTTAATCACTAGTCCCGTGCTCCAACTGATATTATTTTCGTACAATCATGCTCGTTATCTGTAGTACCTACCTTGTTAAACATTATCTACCACTTATAACATACAAGTCAATTGCAACCTTTTCATTATGTTACACCTTTTTGTATTACATTAAAGTATTCGATTTATGTCATTTATAATTTGTCAATAACTTGCGTACACACGTCAAATAAAAACAAAAAATAATGAAAACATTTCATCTTATTACATTATCTACTGTTCAAAATGGAATCTGAAAACACCAATTCTCCTGTTTATCTACACCGAAAACGTGGGACTGTGATGGTTTACGGTGGTTTACAGTATTATAAGCACAAGACATATAAGAACGGTAACCAGCTTTGGGTTTGCTCCGAATCAAAAAAGAAGAACGGCAAAAAATGTCAGGGTTCAGTTACTATTCAGGTAGGTGGTATATTTTTGCTGAGGTGGTTATTATACGTTTCGTAAAGACATATTATATTTATTCGTCTATTTAAAAAATATTTTTACTTCAGAATGACCAGGTCGTTAAGAAAGTGCAACATACAACAAAATTTGACGATGATATTTGCGTACCGGATTTCGCAAAAATAGAAATTTGGTTGGCTATGGAGGACGCAAAAGCAGCAGCGATGACATCAACCGAGCCTTTGCAAAGTGTATATAAGCATGCAGTGGAACCACTCCACAGTAAAGGGCTCGATCTTGTTACAACGATACCGCCCTTTAGTAGTAAAAAACATGTTTTAAATGATAAACGAAAAGAAGGTTTTTAGTGCAGCAAAACAATATTTAAAGACATTTGGGAAGTAGAAGTACCAGGAAAATTTTCAGATATGTTAATAGCTGATTACAAAAGCCTTGTTGACGACACGAGAATAATATTATTTTGTACCGAGCAGGGACGTAATAAAATTAAAGGTATAGATGAATACTTTATAGATGGGACATTTTATACCGCTCCGAAACCATTTTACCAGGTCTTGGTTATCCATGGAGAAAATGGCAGTTCTAGTAATAATACAAAGGCTGAGCCCTTAATTTATGCTTTGATGAACAATAAGACTGAGAAATCGTATTCAATACTGTTTGACCTGATCACAGTTTGTCTTCCTAGTTGGACACCAAAAAAGATACATGTGGATTTCGAGTTTGCTATAACTAATGCACTAAAATTATTTTTTCCAGTTATTATTATTAAAAGATGTTACTTTCACTTCACAAAATGCCTCTTGAAAAAGTCCAAAATACTTGGTTTATATTCCAAAGTTTACACCCGAATTGTTGGCCTGTGTACAAGCTTGGCCTTATTACCCGTAGAATTGATTTCGGAAGGATGGCAATATATATTATCTGAAACCGAAAACCTGCAAAATGAGAAGCTAAAACTTTTTAACAAAAAATAAAACCAACTTCAAATAAAAACACAAAAATCACCATATGGGTGCCTTTAAGATTTGAGGAGTTCCATCGATTCCTCAGGATCCCGTCGTCAGATCCCGACTTAGTGCCAACGGGACCAACTCGGAGTTATACCCTTTCGATTAAAAAAATTAAAATTAAAATCGGTTCACAGTTCTCGGAGATATCGAGTAACATACATACAAAAAAAAAAAAATTAGTTCGAATTGATAACCTCCTCCTTTTTTTGAAGTCGGTTAAAAAGAGTTTATTAAATACATGGAAAAATATTATATTAATAGAAATATCAACGAATGGTGTGTATATAGTGAACGACATCGGACAAATAATGCTGCTGAGAGTTGGAACTCTAAACATAACAAAGAATTTAAGAAGCCATATGTAACCTTAAATAAGTTCCTAGCAGTAATATCCAGAAACAATTTAAACCTTTTAATAGAACCTACCTCTAAACGATGCAAAGAATACTGCGAAAGAGACGAGTTCATTATGAATACTCAAATGGAATTATTAAACAACCACATCACAGTAGGCCATTTTTTGGATAAATTGCGTTAAACTTTAAAGATTACTTCCAATTATAGTTCAATCTTAGACCATACAGTACCTTGGAGTTTGTGAATCACCCATCTGAATTAACACTAGCCACTTTAAGCACGAAAGTGTCCGTATATATTTTTGTTTTATTTTATCTGTCTGACATAACTCCAAGTCAATTTTATTTGTAAAAAATTGTGCAAAGTAATAGTGCAATATAATAATGGCTAGTTACTTTGAATTTACTGTAGACACACTGTAGATGCCGTGTATACCGATTTTGCCAAAGCGTTTGATAAAATATGTCACAACACGTTACTAAACAAGCTTTGGCGACTCGGTATACATGGCGACCTATTTCGCTGGGTAAAATCCTACGTTGAAAATAGGACCCAGGCTGTTGTCTTGTATGGATACACATCACATTATAAGTCTATAACTTCCGGAGTACCACAGGGGTCTCATTTGGGCCCATTACTTTTTATGTTATATATAAATGATATCACAGACTATATAAAATTTTCGAACGTATTACTTTATGCTGATGACACTAAAATATTTAGGCTAATCAAGAATCCTTCCGACTGTGACCTATTGCAACAGGATTTACTAAATCTTGAAAGGTACTGCCGTGATAATAATCTTTTCCTAAACAATGATAAATGTAGTATTATAACTTTCTCAAGAAAAAAGAAAAATATAGATTATTGTTACACACTTGGCGATGTAATTTTAAACCGAGTATCTGAAATCAGAGATCTTGGTGTAACAATGGATACTAAACTTTCATTCATCCCTCATATAGAAAATATGCTAAAAAAGGCATTTAAGCAGTTAGGTTTTATTTTACGTGTCGGAAAACCCTTCAAAAATTCATCAACTTATAAAATATTATACAACAGCTATGTCCGTAGTCGTCTTGAATTCGCTTGTGCCGTTTGGAAGCCTTTTCATTATATCCATATCGATAGAATTGAAAGGCTCCAAAAGAAATTTATGAGGTCGCTTGATTTTAGAACTTTTCATAATTATGTTAATTACTACGACTCTCTACAACGCCATAAAATGCAGTCACTGAGCGATCGGCGTGACTGCGTAGACTCTGTTTTATTATTTAAAATACTAAATTCAAAATTAGAAATCCCTTCCTTACTTCAAATGGTTTATCTCAAAGTCCCTCGTGCCCGTGTTCGTCAATGTCGCAGAAAGGAATTGTTCTTTATACCTACTAGCAGAACATGCTACGCTCGTAATATGTTTATCAGACGTGCTTGCAGACATTTTAATGAAAATTTAAAATTAACAAATTTTGATATTTTTAATAGTAGTATAATATCTTTGAAGAAATTGTTCAAATGATTAGCAATGTAATACACCAGTTTCTAAGATTATAACTGTAGCTATACCTACTTAGTGTATAACACATTGTATAATTATGTAGGTACTACATGTAATTGTATTGTTTCTCTTTCTAACTGCTTGTATGGTACTATTCAAAAATGTAATTACGTGCCACTGAATGTATGCGTCTTTGTATGTGTATATACATATATATGTGTAGATATATATATATATATATATATATATATATATATATGTATGTATGTATGTATATATATATATATATATATTATAAATGTACTTTTTTCTTTTTCTTTAAATATTGTATTTAGCACAACTACAATTCAAGGAAACTGTAGGTCTTAAGTTTCTAACAACATTTCTGTACACAATTTTTGTATATGACCGTTTGTTTCTATCAATAAATAAATAAATAAATTTAACAACGGTGAAACGGAGAATGGCTTCGGAACACGGCAACTAAAAAGAGCAGTGTGCGAAAGCAGTACTTGTGTTTTTAGTGGATGTCTCGAGGAAAGCCTTCGCCCGCTTACATATCTCCACAGGGCAATGATTTTGTCAAAATATAATTTTTACTTGCCTCCGCATGCAAAAGTGTGCTTACGTCATATTGATGCGGAAAACTGGGACGCCGTCGTAAATTCGAACACAGCGGTCACAAATTTCAGCGAAGTCCACGCGGCAGACATTATAAAAGTGTTCAAAAGTGCTCTACAATTAGTCCAAATTACAGTGTTATCCGCATTGGAATAAGGGGATTTGATTATTATATTACTAAGATATTGTTTAAGATATTGAGCAGCAAAGTTATGCCGTCAGTCAGTTTTTTTTTTCACTATAGTGCCGGTAGATACGTTTTATTTTAATTAATTTCTTTTGTATTATTTTGTGTTTTATAGTATCGTAATAAAAGACTTCAGCACTCGGTTGTACTTCATTTCTTTACTATCTATCAATTGTCAGTTGGAGCATGGGGACTAGGGCATACCCCGTGCTTCACCCAGGTGAAATAACGAGGTGAAGCACGGGTCCGTACCCGAAAATTCAACTTGCACAAGAAAGGACCATGCGTCAAAATGGGCCTGAAACCAACAGCATTGAGAGTTATGTCAATAAATAGGTCTTAAAATATACTTTATTTCATTATATGGGCACAAAGTCAAATTCCATTGCAAAACTAAGATATTTGTATTTACGATAAATGCATTCGGAGAATATTCATATTCTGGAGGGTAGGTATTGAGCAAACCCTTAAATTAATTATATTCGTTCGGTGTCATTTCTTGTTGAATATCGTGTTTAACCAATAATAACATTATTTCGAGTCATTTAAAACCTCTTTTACCTAGGTATCTACGTTAAGTACCTATCTTACCTGTGCAAGTGTTACTTGATATCGCAACGTTTAAGTGTTCAATTGATATTGCTTAGTTAAAAAGCCTAATAATATATAAACATGGCAATAGAAGGACGCCGTTATGTATTATGTCCCCGTTCGATTTTGCCACAGCGGCGACATATTTTAGAAGAAAACTTACCTGCATTACAACCTCTGATTGCACAATACTTACGGGCAAATGCACTTATTCCGGTGAGTAAACATATTATGCATAATGGCATTTCTGATAGCATGATGTTTTTCTATATGTATAGTGTGTTTATAGGTACTAAATGTAGTTAGATGAATATAAATCGTTTCCTAAGATCGGTACATACCTATAATTACGCACTTAATTCATGCTTTTGTCCACCGCTTACTGAATCTAAGTAGGCACTTTTCGTATAAGTATGGTTTATTACCTCTCTTAATATGTATTATTTTATTTGTAGGTTGCATTTAATAACATTCAAGCCACATGCAGTTTTTTAATAGATCCTATTTACTCTGACTTAAATATGAATATCTCAGTTCTGCAATGGAATTCGGCTTTGTGCCCATATAATGAAATAAAGTGGATTTAAAGACCTATTGAATGACTTAAGTTTCAGCTCTGTTGGTTTCAGAACCAGGCTCCATACAAAGTTGCCCATGGTCCTTTACTTTTAATACATTTGGCACTTCCCCGATGTCGTTTTGATGGCATCCTGGAAATATACAGCCTTCAGTTTCGGTCGTCCGCAGTAATTGAGCTCCATTATTATTTATGATCCCAGACATTTTATTAGCAGTACCTAAAGTTATTATATTTGACAACACAAAGCAAGCAGTTATATTTCATTGGAAACTGACAAAACACGTCAGTAATTACAGTATAAGTACTTAATACGAAGGTTTTGTGACATAGCGGTTGGACCACGAGTATCTCTGACGAGTAGGTCTGACATGAATTAATCTCAGATTAGATTAAGAACCACTAGATAGTAGGTACAAGCACAACAATAAATAAAGTTCAAAGGTAACAAACTTAATATATACAGGGAGGAACATTTCCTTGGACTAAGCTGAAAGGACAGTGTTATATAAGTGACGTACAAACGATCTATTATAAATGTTAAGCTGGATTTAAAAAAAAAAAAAAAACATAAAAATCGAAATATTTTATCTTAGTGACAACCCTAATACTATACATAGTTATTATTTTCATTTGAAATTGACACATGTCACAAGTCACAAGAAAAGTTCACATCCGATGTTCACGTCATTGAATCTGCTGGATATGGTTGAAACATACAGTTTTTTTCACCAAAGTTTAACAAGTTGTATCTCGGTAACCGTTAGAAATATTAATATGGTTACTAGGTGAGAAGTAAAGCACTAAACCTGATCTATATCGCATTTGCTTAAAAGTCCATCGATCTGTTCCACCCAGTATAATACAACTGAATTGATAACATCCTTATTTGAAATTAAGTTACAAGGGTGCATGGATTTATCTAAGTTTTTCTAAGAAATGTCCCATCGTGATCTCTCCGTGGACCAGTTGCAATTGGTTATTCATTATTATGTCATCATGTCTGATAAATTCCTTTCGTCTTTCTGTCGTTTCAGATTCTTGGTTTTCCCTTTCAACCAAAATATTTAACAGGCGAAGAATAGACTTTGGTAGACGTTTCTTCATGTCCTTGTTTAACCTAGAGTGCCAACTCTCAATGACGTTATTCGTTCGGTGTCTTTCACCAAACACATTCCATTGTAATATAAACTCATCATTTTTTAGCCATGTTTGCCTCATATACTTTTCAAAAAGCATAATTTTTGAAGTGTTTGGGCTTTCATCTTTTATATATTTAATGCCATTTGACATATGATCCATGGGTAGCAACGCCAACGCAGTAAATAGACCAACAACACGTCGTTCATGTTTTGAATTCATTTTCAATTCTTTGGATTTTTTCCAGATACTTTTTGTTAAATGGTAATAACATTTTTTTAATTTTATTTCTGGAAATATAGCCAGCAACGCATTGGCGGTAGCTATCTCGAAGTCTAAGTGAAATTTAATCGGCGACCAGTTTCTTATTTCGGATTTAATCATTTGAAATAAAGCCGTGTAAGATTCCTGACTTTTATTTGTCATTAACGCGTAAACAAGTGGAATGACGTGCGTTTCCGATGCTGACTTCGAAATATCACCGTGAATGGATACGAGTTGCGTAAAGGGATCCGGGCAGCTCTGAAATGTGCCATCAATGAAAAACTCATCAATGTCTTTCATTATTTTACGGTTCTCAGTGGAACAGAACACGACCATCCGATTATTGTTATAGTAGTAGTCAGCAAGCACAAAATCTGAGAACTGAGGTGGTATGGTCACTTGTTCAACATTTTTAAAATTTGTACGAAGACGTCTAGTGTACATGGCAGTTTGGATACTTTTAAGATCAGGCAATTTAGTAACGAAATGAATACCGTCGTTTTTCAAATCAGTCATGCCCTTTTTGTATATTTGCGGGATTGGTATGTCGGTTGTACAGGCTTCTTCCTTCATTTTGTAAAGCTTCTCGTCAATTTTGTTCTTGGCATGTCGTATTTCACATGAATGTTTTTTTTTGTTTTATAATTTGTTTACCCTGAAATGCAGAAATATTCTACTTCAATATAGGTACATACATTCAGTTTATAATAATCACAATCGCTCACTTCTCTACGCACGCATGCAATGATACATACACACAAACACAGACACACAGCAGCAGCACTAAAACTCAATAAAGACTGTTTTAGGAACTATGAAAACTCGTACTAGTTCTACAAACAAAATTTCATTTAAGAAACGAATTATATATTATAGGTATACTTATATAATTATTTTACCTTGAGAGTCACAGACCCACGACATTTCACTTTTTTGGCCTGAGTACATTTCCAAATTACGTCTCCATTTTTATATCCCCTATGCCGATAATATTGCCGACCTTCTAATAACATGACTTTTCCACGTTTTCGTTTAACGAAAACAATTTCGTCGCTACCGTCAGCCATGAATGAATTTTATTTCAGTTTAAATTAGCAAATTACAAAATTTCATACGTAGGTACTTCTTATTAATACTGAGAAACTGCTTGTCATTTTGAGTACTTATTTGTCATATATTTTATTATTTATCATCTTCCACTTCACTCAGCATTAGATAAAGTTTGTTAATACGAAGAGGTTCTAATGCGTACATGATGATATTATACAGGAAGTGAAATTTTATTAATGGGACTACGAGAAATAAGTCTTCCTCGTGGTCCCATTGATGGGACAAATCAGTGGGACCACGAGAAAACGGGGCCATCGTCAAACGCTAATCCAACTGACGGACTAAATGGTTTTTTTTAGGAAAGTAGCCAATGGTAAGCGTAAATTTATTTTGCCGTATTTTTATCAATCTTTGGCAAAAAATCGGTTAAAAATCCACTAATGGTACCGCAAAGATTAATTATAATAGTGCCGTCAATGGTGCTATCTGTTGGTACCACGGTAAAGGGATGGTTCAGCAAAGAAGACCGACTTCATACCTACATTACCTTTTTCGGAGTTTCGCAAACGTCAGGTAGGACTGGTAGGAGTATGTAGGCACTAGGCACCTGAACATGCGATCCTTAGTTGGTACTCGACTTTACCAACACGCCCCTTGACCAATTAAGCCACCGTCTAAAGCCGTGTAGATTCATAGAGAAGAAAGAGTTTATAATATTTTCAAGTAAAAATCAAAATAAGTGTGACTGTATAATAAAAAGATTTATTTAATATGAACTGATATTTATTTTTCTCAGTATGAGTACGCATTTACACTACAGTTGCACTGATGATTTGTTCCTGATTGGTCATATTCCTTATCCGACACTTTCCTAACTGGTCATATTCCTAACTCGACATATTCCTGATTCATCGCATTCCTCACTCGTCATACAATGTACATTTGCCTGTACAAACTTATTATAGAAACCCTCTGTGGTAAATGATAAGAACCTCTTAAGATAATTAATAGATGAGTGTAACTTGTCCATCATGAAGCTAATGTTATTGTCATTATTAAAATCGGTTCTGGCGCTTCGCCGGCCGCTGCCGCGGCACGCTCGCTTTGCTCACTCGCCTCGCGGGCGTAGGGTCGCAGTACACTTAAAACTCCTCCTCGCTTCGCTCGTCGTCGTACCTACACGGACCTGCCTTTGAATTGGGAATCCGATTTCATTTGACTGTACAATGACGAGTGAGGAATGTGACGAATCAGGAATATGACCAGTTAAGAAAGTGTCGGATAAGGAATATGACCAATCAAGAATACGACGAATCAGGAACAAACGGATTTCTTCTGTGTATCGGATAAATAGTCATTTAAATAATATGCAGGAGACGAAATCCAGACAATAAAAAAGAATAATTTAATTACAGAAATATTAGAAAATGTTAATCTTTATTTTGGTAAAATTATATTCAAGAAATCATGCAAAATAATTTACTTTAAAAACAAAGTTTTAACTGACTTCAATTAATTTAGTACTCCGCCAAGGCACGACAATATTTCCACATTTCTTTCCCAATTTACCACATGAACTGATTTCCGAGAGCAAATGCGTTGATTATTAGAGAAAAAAACCGAATCGCTGTATGTGGGCCGATAATATTTGAGGAATTCCGTCGAATCTACAAGGATCACCTTTGACACTTCATTAGTTGCTATTTCAGCGGAATCTTATCAAAATCTGTGATATACTTTTGTACTTTTAAGTACATAATTGAGGAATTCCATAAGTCATCTGTGGTCTTCATCATCAATTCCACTCCACCAAATTTATGATTTCCGTGTGTAAATACACTAGTCATAATAGAAAATACCAAAATCACTACACGCGTGCTTAATAAAATTGAGGAGTTCCCTCAATTCCTCGTGGATCCCATCATCCAACTGAATTTTGAAAAAAATGGGACCCACATGGAAGCATATACTTACAAACAAAAAAAATATTTTTCGAATGGGCTCATCAATGACGGATTTCTCTGAGGTAACAAATATAGAAAGAAAAAAAAAAAAAAAAAAAAAACAACCGAATTGAGAACCTCCTTCTTTTTTTTTGAAGTCGGTTAAAAAGACAACGAATTTTTCTCGATGGAAAGTTTGTGGGATTCTAGAATAAAGAAAACATCTTAGAACAATGTTTTTGAAATAAAAGAAATACAAAACATGCATTTATAAATTCATGTCTTTTAAAACAGTATTCTTCTTGGAGTAATTACGCGATTTCGCAATCCGTCTGCACCTTTGTGTTCATTGGGGTATTAATTCATTGATATTTAATTATATGCCAATGCAGACAATTTGAAGAGCGCGTAATTTCTTATAAATGTGGAATTTACGTCTTGAGACTTCTACTGGCTTTTATTTCTACTATGTGTGATTCGTCTTCATAGGAAATTCCTACGTTATTGTAATATTTGGTGAGATAGTTGTGGTTGTGGTTGATTGTGCTGGAGGTGTAAGCTGCAGCATTACTAGCTCGTATGTGACTATAGTACCGGCGACCTGAAAAACATCTTAAACTGTAAATTATGTGTAGAGAAATTGGTTTATCGAATTTCCCTTTTCAGGTTTTCTTGTGCTCACCGTTAATAGTAATTCTCGCGTGACGGTGAAGAACTGCAGCCCGCTCAACGCTACATTATCGCCATTAACCTGATCTATAAATCTTTGAACCTACAAAAAAATAAAAAAATAAAAATAGTTTAGTTAAATACGGATAGATACAACAAATAATATTTAAATAGCAATTTTACCTCGATGCAGTAGACCGGTGACGGAACATCATATAATACAGGGGCAGGCAATAATGATGCACTATGTACCTGCGATGCGATCAAGGATACCGCAATGTAGCGACTGATTAGGTAGACGAGAGAGAATATGAAGTACGTGGGAGCCTCGTAGCCGCCGAATAGATTGGTTCTGATCAAAAAACATTTATCGTGAATTTTCATACGCAAAAGCTGTATAATACATGTTATTGATGGAATTTTCGGTTCACCTTGGAATATTCCGGTGCACCGTTAATTGGGTGAATTACAATAAAAATACATTTCTAAAGTCTAAATGTCCTCCTATTAACTCGATAAAAAAATAAGTCAGTAATAAAGTAACATGTATTCCAGATATGATTTCACGTCTTGTTCATAGTTTAATAGGATATAGATTAAAAGTGAGTATTTGGCCTTTGTACTTTGCTTACTGAGGTTAAAATTATATAAAAGTAACATAATAACAATGAATACATTAATCAGACTGGCGTGGCCTGCGGTGGCGGTCAATAGTAATTTAGATAAATATTGTCAAATTACTATTGACCGCCACCGCAGGCGGCGCCAGTCTGTGAGAGGCCGCTACATGACAAACAAAATGTGGAGCATTTAACGAGAACGGAAATACATACATTAGTTGTTATACCGGCTCCAACAAAATAATGTTTAAATACTTTAAATTGATGATCAAAGCCCATGCATACCTTTCTCTATATACGTAGAATAAAGAAAGAAATGCATTAAATAAATGCAAAATAACACTACCGTACCCTTTCAGACGGTTAGAACGGCATGCTGCAGTACCCTTTATTCCATTTCTGAAACAGTTTTAAACATTTCAATAATTGATAACAAAATAATCATTATTTTAAAAATCTATGATTTCCAATGGCGAAATAGGATAATTCATAGTACATACAGTCGACTACAAAGTGATAGATACGGCCAAAGTTACAAAAATATTTATACACGGCCTTAATGTTAATAATGCAATAAAGTCGTGTGTACTTATTTTTGTAACATTGGCCGTATTGATCTATTGTAGTCGTATGTAAGTACACGGCAGGGCTCAGGTCTCGTATTACTTTTAAATTCCAGTGTAGTAATCCAGCGGGCTAATCCAATCCAGTGCTGGACTGGATCATATCGTTTACGTTATTACAGTCATTTATTCCAGTAGCATTCTAGTCCTGTGATCGAAATATGAAACAATCTGAACCGGCACTGGATTTTACAAAGGTTGTCTAGAAGGGATCGCTCTTCAGCGATAAGGCCGCCTGCTGACTTCATTTACCTATGTGTTAGTTTTGTTTCTCTTTGTCACTGTTTCTTTTGTGTGAGCTGTGCAATAAAGATTACTTGTATTCTATTGTGCCCATTTCCAATCGTGGTCCAGTTATCAAACATTATAATAATGGAGTGTTTTAAATGTTTATTTTAATTTTGAATAATCTACATAATCAAACGACTGTTTTATAAATGTGTTCTTTATAAGGGTTAAGAATGGCAACAAGAGACTACACTGATGTCGGTGATGTAAAACCGCTATTTTCTTTTTACAAATTGTACTGAAAGTCTCCTGAGAAATAAGGAGAACACTTTTTTCAACTTTATATACAATGAGGGAAAAATACCTATATATTCGAAGAAATTTGAGATCAGTTGCCATTATTTTTATTGTTCAGGAAAACTATCCATTTATTTATTTTAAGTGATAAGGAGAAAGAGGAAAAGGCTTTAGCATTTTTTCTAAAAATACCTCAGGAATATATAAAGTATAATAGTATATAATACTGTTAAATTCCATTGTGTTGCTTCGACCAACACCACATTGAGGGACTATTGATCAGGGCCAGCCTTGAGAGAAGATATTTACACCAGACCCCCGTATCATAGTCGGCCTTATCACGCGATAAGTGACAAGATAGGAGCGTCGTCTCGTTCTATCGAACGGTGTCAGCCAGTGACGGACGCTCTATCTTGTCGCTTATCGTGTTATAAGGCCGACCATGATTCGGGGTCAGGGCGTATGGGTATGTTTATGGATCAATTTAAAAATAATGTTACAAGGGTTTGTTTCAATTAATGCCTATTTTGTATCGGGAGCTGAAAACAATTGCGATGAAACGAACGGAATTCCCATTACTTTACCGATAAGAGACTTCAAGAGCTCTTCAATGGTGACGATGATGATGATGTCGCCTACATAAAATAATGTGTGTAGGTACATTAGTAATACTTGGGTTAGTGGTACAGTCGGCACCAATATGTATGTATACACCACAAAGTCGCAAAAATATGAAGGCAGACCTTAATTCTGAAACAATAAGGTTGTAGTATACATATTTATGAAACTTTGAGTGAATACATATTGGTGCCCTTGACTGTAGGTACACGACTTGACGGTTATGACGGGCAGATGGTCATTCTAAAGGATTACTTACTCTAATGTGTTGAACAATTGCAAACACACGAAGAAGAGATTGTTTGCAAAAGATATGAAGATTATACCACTAATGACTTGGTCAACTTCCCTGACTAGCTGCGTGACGCGACAGTAGTCCTCGCGCGCGCCTCGCCAGTACGACGTGGGCAAATACTGCACATACAAAACAACGTTTATAAATTTTTATAGTTATCCTTTGTTCATTTGAAATCTCAGTGTTAGGTTTTTACAATAATAATAATATAAAAAATAAATATTAAACTATACAACGTGTTAATAAAATAACGCAAAACCTGAAAACCGTTTGTTCAGAATCGAGAGTAGAATGCGAAAAAAATTAAAAAAAAATTTTTCGACGCGATTTATTTTTTACATTTGTATGGAGCAGGTCGCCTCAGTCGGCCAACACTCCATACAAATGTAAAAAATAAATCTTGTCAAAAATTTATTTTTTAATTTTTTTCGCATTCTATGCTCGATTCTGAACAAACGGTTTTCAGGTTTTGCGTTATTTTATTAACACGTTGTATATACACAACCTAAAATCATTATAAGGACCTAACCTAGGGTGCCGCCGGTAGCGGGGTGCGGCCGTGTCTAGGAGTACCGCCTTCTGTATACGACCTTTGACCCAGCCATTTATCGATTCTCTTAACGTGTTGGTCTAGACTCTTCGCTATTAAGCCGTTCGCCGTAAGCCGTCGCCAGACTGTCGGGATAATGATCGTCGAAATAAATCCCACATGGCGGTTACCTCGAGAACCAGATGTAGGTACTTGCTGGCTTTGTCCTTCGCGGCCTTCACGAGGTTCTCGTCATGGGGGATGGTGATGTCGACGATCACTGCCTGGCGCTTCGCTCGATCCTGTCCGTGATAACAGATTGATCATAATAGAGCGTGGCACGACTATTTTCGAGTTCTGGCGCAGGTGTGTACTAGCAGAGCAAGTTGCTAGTGAATAATCCTGGCTACATATGTCTGTGCAAGTAATCGCCGTTAGCAAAATGACCAAAACCGGAAACAATACGCCTGAATGACTCCCCGAGATTGCGGCATGCCCGACAGATATCGACCTTCAGGATACATTTCCAGTAGCCTAGGTAGTTGTTCGTCATAATAACTTAGTCCCCAATTGCACAGACAAAGCCTTCGGTCTCCTCAAAGAGACCCCCGAAACGTTTAGCCAGTTCCCCGACGCAAGCAGACGTAGGTTTGGCCTGTATAAGACCCTTGTAGAACCGCCCGCGTAGCTCGTGGCTCTTCCATACCGCAATGGTCGGTATTTTAAGTCTGCGCCAGTTCTCGTTTGCCAAGGCACCCACCCGCCATCACCCGCGCTTAAACCCTTAAGGCGCCGTAGGTTCAGCGAAGTTAAGCGAACAGAGTTTTTGAAACAATATAATGCGTCTGTTTATAATAATATGGTTTCCAAAAAATACGAAAAGTAATCTTGAGACTTATCTGCAGCGAGATACGTGATTCGAAACATGATTAAGCAATTTTCGCTTGATAGAAAAATATCACGAACATAGGTCTGAAATGCACTTAAAATATTCGTGACAAATTATGCACAAAAGCTAAAAATATTAAAATTGCTTCTAAAAATCGGCAATATCATGTTTGAGAGAACTCGGTTATTAATTTATTATTTATTTAAACGGCCAAAAAATTAAAAAAACATGATATCCGCGCGTCCGAGCACGCACTTCAATCTCGCTCACGCTTATGCTCAGTGAGAGGGAGAGACGACCATGAACCTACGGCGCCTTAAGAGCGGTGAAGTTTCTGTTGTCTGATACTACGTCACGATGCATCCCACACTGCGCTACTGACGCCACTGAAGACTTCTGTTGTTTTCAGTAGCTCCACCAGGTCATAAGTATATAGTGCAAATAGTTTAAGGTTATCCATGTAGAACCGATGAGAAATGACCTCGCTCTCTCTCCGAAACTGGCAACCTAGCAAAGTTAAGTACTCAAGAATCTTTCAAATTCCGATTAGAGCCTAACACTAAATGATCGAATTACCAAAAAAAATTGTTGTTCATCGAAGCGGAAGAGGACTTTTTTAATTAATTAATACTAAAAATCCGGAGTTATTGAAATTATAGAATTTCGATCCATATTTCGTACTAGGGAATGCATACCGGTTAACCGGTCAATTTTCTGAGTATAAGGCCGGTATAAAACCGTTAAATTTAAATCAAAACCGGTACTTTAGCTAAACATGAATTATTAGTAAAATAATATTTTTTTACAATTATTAATACTTGATCGTCATGATTATATCTCAATCAATACCCTCCTTTTGTCATGTAAAATGACAATTGATTAACTGGTTAGCGTTATAGTACCAAATTAATACAATATCGTTTACAGAAGCTTCTTAAAATACAAACACGGTTCCGTTCTATAAAATATGAATAATGATCTGCTTGGATAAGTACGACAGAGAGCGCCTTATTTAACATAGTTTGTAGGTAATAGGTATACTAATCATTTCATTTTCAAAACAAGGAAATACCTCTCTTTGTCTTAGTGAAAGAGTGAACGGCAAAGGCATCGAACAGAGGTGTGCTGGTGCTTTTCTTTAAAAATGGTGACAACACCCTGCTTAAGAAACACCGACCCATCTCACTTCTGAGCCGTGTGTAAAAGCTGTTTTCGAGAGTAATTACAAAACGTCTCGTGCGCAGGTTAGATGACTTCCAGCCTCCCGAACAAGCCAGTTTCCGAAGAGGCTTTAGCACTATAGATAACCAACTAGCTTGGATACCAGGGCACGAGGGCTTCATCGGCAACGAAAAAGCAGATGAGCTCAAAGCAAGAAGGGGGTCTACAAATTACTTTTCTCGAACATGAAATTATATATTGACGTTGTGTTATTCATAATGGGCTTCGAAGTGTCACATTCCACAATTTGTGGCACAGCATCACGGCATTCAGCCATGAAAATTAAAGTTTGATTTCTTGGAGTTTGGAGGGATATCATTCCAGCACTTAGACGCCGCAAACTTGAAACTACCTCGGAAAGCAGCGGTTCGGTGCATAGGTATAATGGCCATTGCCTTGAATCTGCGCGCACTTTTGGACCATATCAGTTTTTTAAATAGGTAAGATGGGGTCTCGTGTTTTACCACCCCGAACAGCAGAGTGGCCAGGTGCAGGCGCCGGCGTGCAGGCATGTTCAACAAGTTAGCGGCGTTCAAGTACGGAGTGACGTGGGACCGGGGAGGGACTCGGAAACAAAAACGAGCGCATGCGTTCTGCACTCGTTGTATGAGCCTCTTCGAACGACCAGTAATGCACCCGTCATACACGACATCGCAATAGTTTAATATAGATAATATAAGTGATTCACATATACTCGTATTATATAGAACTTTAAGGCGATAGAAACAGTTACTCACAACATTTAGTATGTGGTTCTCAAAGCGCAAGTTTCCGTCCATAAGAAGGCCGAGGTTGGTTGCTTCTACCACCTGTTCTATTGGTTCGCCCATGACGGCAACATTCCCGGAAGTAAGAGCATCAAGGGTATCAAGGGTATTACGGATTTGATGTTTTGACCCGAAAACCACATATTTCGACTTGCTAGGATTAAGAACCAAGCAGTTCTTCTCCGACCAAGAGGAAATACGACCAAGGTCCGCATTAAGTGTGTTTATGGCAGCAGAAGTGTCTGACGGCGCGCTAGAAAAATATAGTTGCACGTCATCCGCGTACAGGTGATATTTACAGCTTTTTATACTGTTAGTGATGTCAGCGCTATACAGTATAAAGAGCAGGGGACCAAGTATCGAACCCTGCGGTACTCCTCTTGTCACAGGACAAACAGAGGACCGCAGAGCACCACCATTCACCCTACGCAACGCAACTGCCTGCGCACGGCCAGACAAGTAGCTACAGAACCATTTGGTTGCAGTGACATCAAACCCGTAATAAGACATCTTGGATAATAGAAGAGGTACGCTAATGCAGTCGAAGGCCCTGGAGAAGTCTAAAAGAACTAAAAAGGTACTATTACCAGCATCGCGAGCCTGTAAGATGTTGTCGACTACATCGAGTAACGCAGTAGCTGTCGACCGACCCTTGCGAAAACCCGACTGAAGTATGCTGTTTTTCTCCATGTAATCGGACAGCTGTTCGCATACTACCCGTTCTATTATCTTCGATGCACAAGGAAGAATACTTATAGGGCGCAGTTGAGACACGTCAGTGGGGTTAGGTTTTTTAGGTAACGGGGTCACCTGAGCGATTTTCCAGTCAGCAGGGAAAGTCATAGTTAGAATACTCTTATTAATAATGTAAGTCAGTACGTCTGTAGTTCTCGGTAATGTCAGAAGTAACATGTCGACATCAATTGAGTCCAGTCCTTTTGCCGTAGTTTTAATTGACTTAATTATTTTTTTGACGGCAGTAGCAGTGGTAGCAGAAAGCGTGAAAGTTTTGTCGTTATGTCTATTAAATTCAAAAAAAGTCAAGTCAGATAAAGTCACGTCCTGTTTCCCAGGAATATTGAGAAAATGACGGTTGATCAAGTCAGGGTCATCAAATTGTGCCGAGAGGTCAGTCTGCGTCTGTGCATCTGGAAGAACAGTGCGCTTTAAGTTTTTCCAGAGAGTCTTCGAGTCAGTAATGTCATTGATATGATGTGTGAAGAAGGCACGTTTCTCGCTATAGATGGCTTCTATCACAAGGTGTTTCAGGTCGAGGTAATACCGCTTGTGAACTTCGCTTTGGGTTCGTTTGTAACGAGCGTGAGCCTCGTTTCTGAGCCGCATCATGAGCCGAACGTTGCTAGTGCGCCATGATTTAAGTGCCTCCTTCACAACTATCGTGTTTTCCGGCGCGTGTCTGTCAAAAAGTCCAAGTAGCAGTGAGTTAATAGTAGTTTATGCAACTGATACATAATCAGAGGCCTTAAAATACGAATAATAGAATCACACGAGTGTTTTAAGGCTAAATTATGTACAGTTGCATACACTACTTTATCTACACACATATCATAAGTACTCTAAGATCGGTTCAGAAGCCGTAGGAAAATGACCTGCATTGCTACTATAGTGCTACCTGTAAAATATCTTTGTTGCAATCGTGGCTGCATTTACGATATCCGGCGGAGTGTGCATATCGTTCTCGGAGTCACTACTACTCATATTTTCACCTAAAATGTGAATTACAAACAACTTTTCACAATTCTACTTTCGTAGCAGCAAAAACCAACAAAGAAATGACAAAAGTAATGGCGGCAATTTGATCCTACGTCAAGACGAATGTTTTTTTTAATCATAGACAAACGAATGATGTCCCTATTCTCATGTCACTCTTGATCAAATGTCGTGCGGTTTATATTAAAAAACATACTGAATTGACGTTTCGCATCGATAACTGTTTTAATATCTATGGATACTAGAATAGAGACCCACTTGAGTTTTGACAGCTGTTCCAAATTTAAACTCATAACCTTACAAAAATCTGTACTGTAATAACATTACAGTACAGATTTTACCTACTACCACAGACAAGAAAGTTCTCATAGTAAAATTGTTTGTAATAATGCTGGTCATTTCCTACGGTTTCTGAACGCATTTTAGAGCACTAATGATATGTGCGTAGATAAATAATCTAACCATATCATTTACGTCGTCAAGTAATAAAATTTGTTCCCAGTCGATGGCGTCAAGGTCATTGTTAAATTCAGTTAAGTTTATGTCTTTCAGAGGTCTATAAGTAATACGTCTAGGTGTCGGTTTCCGCTTTTTAATGTCAAACTCGGCTGTGATGAATGCATGTCTCTCTAGGTCTGGGATATGCTGCACGTCAACAGACACAACACGAGCGTCGGAGCAAATAAGTTCTATAGTTGTTTGGCTGTGGTCCGTTAAGTGAGTCGGGTCGCTTACATGTTGTGTCAGGCCAACTGTCGTTAGAAATTGTATCAAACATTTAAATTTTCTGTGTTCTGTCATACCGAGTAATAAAAGATATATCTCCAAATGTGGAGGTCGAAGTTGATGGAAAATCAATGTTAGTACATAAGAATAGAACTAAGCCCTACTTTGAATAAGCCCTAATATAAGAAATAAAATAAAAATACGTATATTTTATATATGCCTACATAAAAAAAAACCTTAATTCTATGTCTTTTTTATGTAGAAGGGGAGTTGTGATGATGGGAGGAGATGGGATACACAATTTTCAGGAATCACCGAAAGTTGTTGAAACCCACAATAGGCTATTTGCTGAAGTAGCCTTTGAATTATTTATATACGTACTGACCCCTTTAGGTATAAAGCCCTATTTACACGGTGCAAGAACTCGTATGCGAGTTCCATTACATTGCGGGACTGCCGGCCACTGAGGTACTACCAGGTCGACTAAACCCAGTAATGTAACGAAAATTCCATGCGAGTTCTTGCATCATGTAAATGGGCCTTAAGTATACCACTTTAACTTCGAGTTAAAAAGTTTGTAGTATAGAAGACCTTACATAACGAATGGTAGGATTCTTTTTTTACATACAGCTGGCCGCTTTAAAAGTTATCACTACAAGATTTAAAAACCAACATTGATTAAATAACGCCACTATGTCAGTTCGATTCCAGGACCAGAACTCGAAACCTATTCCGCTGCAGCGGGTTGTCAGGCAAGGAGATGTTATTTCTCCAAAACTGTTCACCGCTGCATTGGAGGACGTTTTCAAAACTCTGGACTGGAGAAGGCATCAACATCAACGGCGAGTACATCACTCACCTTCGGTTTGCTGACGATATAGTAGTCTTGGCTGAGACCATGGAGGACTTAAGTACGATGCTCGATGACCTGATTGGTCTAAGAATGAACATGCAACACATAAGACGAAGATCATGTCAAATGCCCATGTAGTACCAACTCCCATTACAATCGGACACTTTACGCTCGAAGTTGTAGACGATTATGTATACCTAGGACAAAGTATCCAGTTAGGTAGGTCCAACTTCGAGAAAGAGGTCAATCGTCGTATCCGACTCGGCTGGGCAGCGTTCGGGCAGTTACGGCACATCTTTTCGTCCAATATTCCGCAGTGTCTCAAGACTTCTAAAGTCTTTGACCAGTGCGTGTTGCCAGTGATGACATATGGCACTGAAACGTGGTCGCTTACTATGGGATCATAAGAAGGCTCAAAGTCATCCAAAGGGCTATGGAGAGGGCTATGTTGGGAGTTTCTCTGCGTGATCGCATCAGGAATGAGCCTATCCGCAGCAGAACCAGGGTAACCGATATAGCCCTCCAAATCTGGATGCGGGTGGCGCAGGACCGGTCACTTTGGCACTCTTTGGGGGAGGCCTACGTCCAGCTGTGGAAGTTTTTCGGCTGATATGATGACGGCAAATATTATACATATTTAAGATTGATCTATTGAAATAAAGACAAAATATCGAAATTGGTAATATAGTTATCTCTAAAAACAAACATGCTAGGTTGGACCACTCTCTATATCCGTACTCGAATATGTTTATTATGGTTTTAAACGATATGCGAACTAAATAAACTATTTTATTTATATCTTATTTTAATGGTGGCTAATGTCGTACCAAATGTTTTTGCAATGATATGGCTCTGAACATTGTAGGACATGGTATTTTAATTTCACTCCAGACTCGTAGTCACACCATTTTGTCACACCAGTGTGACTATTAGTAATTTACTTTCCTCGTGGTCACACTGTTTGGTTGACCATTAGTAAGTTACGAAAACATGAGACTGGTGGTCACACTACTAGTGCGGGAAATTTAATGTGCAAATGATCAAGCATATTTTATAACTTATATTGATTAGTCGGCAATCATTAATCAGTTTGGCATTCTGTTAAAATAAAATAAAACACGTATGTACTTAAGAAATTGTAATTTAATCTAATAATGAACTGAACTCGTTAAGATTTTCGATTATCCAATCTATCTCAATATCTCCAAAAAGTGACCGACACTTATTTCATTATGTAGAAGTTGCATCTGAGCAGAAAGAATAATTTGGTCTTTTTCCTTTTCTAGCTTTCTTCGTTCACTTGGTTCCCCTTTACTTAAGTTTGCAATTTTAATGTTTGTAATAGTTATATCATCGTGTATAACTTTTAACAATTTATTGATAGTGACATAATTTTTGTTTATACTTTTATTTATTATAGAATTGTAACTTTCTGCCACATTGTTTGTTCTATGTCGCTCATTGCTGACACTCCACTCCCTTATACAGGTGTCATTTTTAAGCCAGGTATTCGTCATGTAAGCCATAAAGGCGTTAATTTTCTTGTTATCAAAATCATTGCATTGCGACTGTATATAACGCCAACCCTCTCTTATTCGGCTCTCGGGTAAAAGTGGAAGAGCAGTGCACAGACCTACGATGCGGCGGTAAAGCTTTTTTTTATGCCTATAGACTTTGCTTTCCTCCATAAACTGTTAGTAAAATGGTAATAGCACTTTTTGATTTCAAGACCAGGAAAAAACAATTTGAGTGCATTTGAAGTTGCTGACTCGAAGTCTTGGTGGAACTTAACAGGTTTCCATTCCGGAAACAGAGACTGCAAAATGTCAAACAGAGCCGAATACGACTCTTCTTTTTTGTCACTCATCAGGGCGAAAACAAGCGGTACGACATTAATTGTTCCTGAGGAACTTCCCAAATCACCGTGAATAATAAATAATTGATAAAATGGTTTGGGTGCACTTTTAAATGTACCGTCGCCAAAATATTCCTTTACTACACCAAGTAGCTGTTTTGCTTCTTCTGAACAAAACACCAACATTCGATTGTTCTCGTAACGGTAGTCAGCCACCATAAAGTTTTTATATAGTGCTGGAACCTCAACCTCGCTGAGCTCTTTAAAAACGGTTTTATTCATTTCCAATTTACGTTTCCTAGCAGAATACAAGCCGCCCTTAACATTGCGAAACGACGGTAGTTTGGTGACAAAATGTATGCCTTGGTCATATAAATGTTTTACATGCTTTTTGTAAATAACAGGCATGGAATCTGCTGAAGTACCGGCCTCCTCCTTCATATCAACTATCGCTATTGCTAAATCGTTTTTGATTTGATCGGGCTCACACTCACCGCTATGGTTTACCTGTTTTATAGTTTGGCCATCCTAAAGCAAAAGACAATACATTATTAGACCGATAAGACAAAATCCATAAAGTAATCCATACTAATATTATAAAGCGAAAATAACTTTAAGTCTGTCTGTTGCATTTTCACGCCTAAACCTCTGAACTGATTTAGGTTTGGAGATATTTTGAGCCCAGAGGATGAAGATTGGATAGTTTTTATCCCAGAAATGATTCCTTAATGGGGATAATAAATAAGATAGGACAAGAAATAGTAAAACTTATTATATAAATATATATCTAACTTTAAATTTAAGTATGTTTGAGCTCCAATCCAAGTTATCTAACAGATATAATTATCATTAAAGTCTACTTACTTTGACAGTGATAGACCCCACACATTTTGATTTTCGGCGCCGGCTACAAAACCATATTACACTATCATTTGCATACACTTTTTGTTTGTAATATTGGTGTCCATGGCTTAAAAGCACTTCACCACCTTTTCTTTTAATTATTTTAAAATCATTAGTACTCATTTTAAGTATGATTACGCATAAAATACTATTACTGATACGCAGAAAATTCAAGTATGATATTGTAAACCACCGGACAAACAATTGAATAGACACATGTCAAATAAAGGATTTCGACTTACCATGAAGTATTTACGAGTATTTACAGCCTTTTACATATATCGCCTATTTTATCTAGTGCTTCACAACACTCAATAATTATGATTTTTTTAGTAAAGTGCGATCTTGTTTAAAGTGGTATGACCACGAGGAAAGTAAATTACTAATAGTCACACTGGTGTGACAAAATGGTGTGACTACGAGTCTGGAGTGTTTAATTTCATATGCATATTATTTATTTATTTATTTATGCTTAAGGAGTACCAACAGCTGCAAACACATGATATTAGTCTTACATAGTAATACAAAGCCAATTAAAGGAACTCACAGATAGAAATGGCATAGAAATACTCATTTTTGTAACTTTAGAGCATTTTATTTTAAACGGAAGGTTAATTTGCTAACCTGTCGAAAGTCTGGCATGCAAACTGGGTCATAGAAGCTATATCCTACAAAGCTTCAATAATGTTTTCGTTTCAGTACGTCGCACAGTCAACAGCAAATATAGATGATCATTTAAGTACTTTGTCGCATTTATCGACAATAACTGCTACAGTTGGGATGCATCAAAGTAATGAAAGTGACAAGGTACCAAAATGATACCTACTACATGATGGGGAAAACTGTGGCACTAGCAATTAAACATAAAATTATATAAATCCATTACGTTTTAATTCAATAGGCGAAAACGAGTTAACTGACACCGTCAGTCAATAAATATAAACATTCTAAAAAGTATTTAATCATGAGGTAGCATCACAGCTTCCAACACCTTCTCCTGATGTTCACTCATGTGGCTAAGACACGGCACTAACCACACATTAGCGTTGCACAGTGTCTTGCAAACTTTACTTTTGACAGCGGCTTTGTCATTATATCAGCTAGCTGTATTTCTGTTGGACAGTAGCTGACATTGATCAGTCCACTCACGAAGTGTTCGTGGATGAAGTGGTATCGCACGTCTATGTGCTTCGATCGCTTGTTAAAGGAACCGGACTTTATAAGTTGAATCGAACTTTGGTTATCAACGTGTAGATTTATTTTTACTTCAGAGTCGGTTATTTCCTTCAACAGAGATTTTAGGTACAGTCCCTCTTTACAGCAGTCGGCTGCGGCTATGTACTCGGCTTCAGTCGACGATAGGGCCACTATAGGCTGTCTCTTGGATGCCCATGATATTGGTCCATCGGCTATCATTAGCACGGAGCCAGATGTGCTTCGTCTCGTCAGCGGATCTCCAGCATAGTCCGAGTCACTGTAAGCATCGATGTTCTCGATAGGGCTGTTTCGTTTGAACAGTATGCCCTTATCTTTCGTCCCAACTAAGTACTTGAATATTTTCTTCACTCGTGTGACATCTTCCTTAGTGGGGTTTTCAACTTTTCTGCTGACTAGGTTAACAGCTTGTGCGATGTCTGGTCTGGTTCGCGTGGACAGGTATAGTAAACTTCCCACTGCCTCTCTGTAGGGGTAATCCTTCTCCTGGGCAGTTTGCTGTATTGACTTTACATCATTGCTTCCAGGCGTCTCACAAGGCTTTGCGTTTTTCATATTATACTTTTCCAGTATTTCGTTTGTATAATATTTTTGAGTCAGCTTTATTCCTTCTTTGGAGTTATGAATCTCCATACCCAGGTAAGTACTTGGGTTTTCATTCTTCTTCATTTCAAATTTGGTTTCAAGTTTCTTCATGACACTCTGAATCTTTTCCTTATCTTTTCCTATGACTAGCCCGTCATCGACAAATAATCCAATTATTATCGACTTATCTTCATTTAAACACGCATCTGTCGGTTTTAATTGTCTTGAAACCCAACTCAAACATCGCTTGGGTAAAAGTCTTGTTCCATGTAAATGGAGCTTGTCTTAAACCGTATAAAGATTTTTTCAGTCGACACACAACATTCTGTGTTTTTGTAGCCAGTATTGTAGCCAACAGGTAATTTCATATAAACTTCATCTTTCAGTTCGCCATACAAAAATGCAGTCTTGACGTCAAATGTCATGAAGTGGTAAGATTTAGATGCGGCAACGGCAAGTAAAGTCTTCAGGGCAGATTGACTTACGACTGGGCTATATATTTCTTCGAAATCTAAGTTTCCTCTCTGCTCACAGCCGCGTACGACTAATCTAGCCTTATACCTTCCGTCATCTTTTATCTGGAATACCCATTTGTTGGACAAGATTTTATGTCCTCTGGCTTCTGACTTGTCGACTAATACCCACGTGTTGTTTTGTTGTAGTGAATCCATTTCAGATTGTATTGCCTTCTCCCAATTTTCCTTGTCGGTGCCTGACACAGCTTCTTTATACGTCAGTAAAGAGCAGTCATAGTCATTATTATTTTCAGACATCAACATAGTTACGCATCGACTGAGCTCGTAATCTTTTGTCCATCCTGGTGGCCTCACTACTCGTTGTGGTCTTTCACTTGCAGGTCGTTCAATTGGCTCTTCCTGAGATTCCTCATACGATTCATCATCAGAAGTGACATTGGATTCTGCTCTTGGTGTTCGCCCACTGGTAGAGGGTACATCAGCTGGCGTATATTGAATGGAGCTGGAAGGGAGATTAGGTTCCTGAAAAGGTAAGTTATTATTAGTATTTTTCCCTGTTAATTCTATTTCTATTTTTCCTGTTTCTGGATCCGGATTTTTTCCTTCAACAGCAGGAGTATTCGTATAGTGCATTTTTCCTATTACTCTCACATCTCTGCTGATAATGACATCATTCTTTTCCGGTAGGTATATTCTAAAGCCTTTTGCATTCTTCGCATATCCCAAAAATACACCTTCCATAGCTTTGGCTGAAAATTTTCCTCTTCGAGTTTTGTTCATGACGAATGCTCTGTTACCGAACACGTGTAGGTGATTTCCTGATGGTGTTCTTCCCACCCACTTTTCATAAGGGGAGTTTCCTTTTAGAGCTCTCGCAGGGCTTCTATTTATCAGATAGTTTGCAGTGTTCACTGCCTCTGCCCACAGGTACGAAGGGACGTTAGAATCTAGCATTAAACATCTTGCTTTATCCAGGAGTGATCGGTTTTTTCTCTCACTGCAGCCATTTTGCTGTGGTGTGTAGGGAGCGGTTAGTCTACGTGTTATACCATTTTCTTTAAGAAGGTTATCAAATGCTTTAGATCTGTATTCGCCTCCATTATCAGAATGCAAATTTTGAATTTTTCCCTTATGAAAGAGTTCAACATTGTTCTTATATTCCTTGAATTTTTCTATTACTTCGCTCTTTTCTTTTGTTTCAATGAAGGTGACAAAATACTTAGATCCGGCCATCGATTCATTCTCGAAGGGGCCGCAAACGTCGCTGTATACTATCTGTAGTGGCTCGGTAGAGATTATTTCTTCATGGCTTTGGAATGGTAGAGAAGTAAATTTTCCCTTGATACAGGTTTCACATGTACCCAAAGATTTTTCTTTAAAGTCGAGTCCTCGCATCATTCCATTTTTCGCCATTGCTTTTAGGTCTCTTTCGTTGACATGACCTAATTTCTTATGCCATTTCATCATGTCTGTTTCAGCACCAGGCGTGAAGTTTGCTGTCTCTTCCGGCTCTCCAAATTCAAGATAATATAGGCTATTTCTTCTTTTAGCTTTTAAAACAATGTTTCCATCTTCTATGACACTGGCTTGTTCTTTTTCAAATAAAACTTTGAAGCCGTTATCTGTCATTTTACTTACTGACAGCAAATTAGTTGATAATTCAGGCACGTATAGTGTGTCAGTTAAGTTGTGCTTGCAATTTTTCGTGAATAGTTCAACTTTTCCTCTTCCTTGTACTTCAGTAGTGTGCTTTTCTGAAGCTAATCTTAAGGTATCGGTCTCAGGGGTCAGGTTGGTGAACAGGTGCTTCTCTCCTGTCATATGGGATGTGCATCCACTATCTAAACACCATAGACCGTCCTTGGTTTTCGAGGTTCCAGTTGTCAAACAAATATTGTAAGTCTTTTCTTCACCTTTTGCTTTATTATTGCCAGGCCTCTTTTTCGACCAACAATCCTCAGTAGAATGCCCTTTCTTATTGCACTTCTTGCAAAACAATCCCTTTTTCTTCGATTTAACGTAAAAGGTTTCTGAAGTTTGAGGTTCGGTTTGCCTTCTCGCTTCATATTCTTCTACAATTTTAATTTTGAGGTTGTCAGGACTTGGTAAGACATCTCTCGATTCGATTGCTGTGCGGAAGCTGTCGAAAGTTGTAGGTAGACTGTATAACATCATTATGCTCAATAATTCTGGATGAATTTTGACATCCATATCTTCTAGCTTACCCACTACGTCCATAAAATGATTGAGATGATCTTTTACATCTTCTTGAGGGTTCATTTTCTTTAAAACTAGTTGTTTTAAAAGTGTGGCCTTTCGTGCTGGCCCAGAACTTTGATAAATTGACTTTAGTTTATCCCATACCTCCTTTGAAGTATTGCAGCCTTTAATTAGCTTTAGTTCTGGTGGGGATATGAGTAAAAGTAGCTCTGACCTTGCCTTTAAGTCTTCCTTTAGGAACGCACTGTTTTGTTCGGCAGTCGCAGTCGCCGCTAACGTTTTCTCACCAGTAGCGTATTCCCATAAGTCGCTTTTAATGAGAATCGCCTGTGCGTGTAAGACCCAGGTATCGTAATTCGATTTTGTCAGCGGTTCTATGCTTCGGAAATTTGAGCTCATTTTTTTTGACTTTCTCACCTTTTATGTTTTTAAATATGCTTTTTCCCTATGCCACAACCACGCTCTGCTACCACTGATGGGGAAAACTGTGGCAATAGCAATTAAACATAAAATTATATAAATCCATTACGTTTTAATTCAATAGGCGAAAACGAGTTAAGTGACACCGTCAGTCAATAAATATAAACATTCTAAAAAGTATTTAATCATGAGGTAGCATCACAGCTTCCAACACTACATACATTCAAACTTTTACTTACTCGTATACAAGAATTTTCTTACCAAGGGCTGGAAGTCACAAACGATAAATAAATAACAATAACACTATATTTTACCTTGCCTTGTGCTATCAATAATCGTTGATTAACATTGTCCAAACGTGACGTTAGGTAGTAGCTCAAACAGATCACGAAGAGATCCGAAAAGTTCCATATAAATGTTGCCTGCAAATGCAGGAACTGAAAAATATACAAAAATTGCGTGATAAAACTGATAAAATATAATTTGCCAACAAAAACAAATAGTATTTAAACAAGCTTTTGTTTTAACTTCCAGTTACGTTGTTTAGGTCAAATCCTGCTAGGCCAAATTTCCCATGTCCAATCGAATTGAAATTTTGTGCATTTGTGTAGCTGGTCTAATGATGGGACAGAAGGCGGTCATAGCAACTTCTAATAGTATTAACAGACGATCGAATATGGTGCGGTCCGCACCGTGACCTTGGTCTGCTCCGGACAATATTCGATGGTGTGTACAGCGGTCCGCCGCACATTATTATTATTATTGACGGTGCGCTCGGTTCGATGATTCTCCCACAGGATTTGGTGCGGTCCGCACCAAATTCGCTCGTGTGGACGGGCCACCGCACCGTTCAGAGCGTTAGTCCCGGATCTACCACCGAGCGAGACACACGTCACAATGTCGTCTGATCGTGAAGTAAATATTGCCGAAAAAAATTTAATAGTGGAAGTGTTAGAACTGTACAAAGGTTTTCCGTGTTTGTGGGAATCAAGTCACGAACTTTACTGCAACAGAGATGCCCGCAGTCAAGCGTTAGAAATAATTTTAGAAAAATGGAAAACGGATTACCCGCAGGCCACCATAGAGGAAGTAAAAAAAAAATTGAACATCTTAGAGCTGCGTATAGACGTGAACGAAAAAAGGTAGGTAAATCACAAGTAAATATCACTCTTTAAAATAAGTATTTTATTTGTAATTAATATTGTTTTTCTAAATTAAATGGACTAGTCCACTTGCTTACATATTTGTTATTCTGAAAACAATAGGATTTTTATTATACTCCAGTTACTAAGGTACTTATGGCACCTACTAATACAAATGTAAATACAATTTTGACATGACTTTTTGATGATAAGGCATGTTAAGTTTTATGAATAAGGCCATAAGTCTCTTTCATCTCTACTTTTACGCTGAATTACAACAACAATGCAATGGACTATAGATACCTACTTGCTTTTTTAATCATAAATATTACAGTGTATAATTATTTGTAGGTGGAATCCAGCAAATCAACTGGAGCTGGGTCGGGAGACGTGCACACGCCGACCCTGTGGTACTATCCATACTTGTCATTTCTTCATGAGAAGACTATGCCGGTATCCCAGGGAATCGATAATATACAAGGAGGAACTCCAGATTCAGATGGCGAGGTGCGTAGTTAAATATTTAGTACATTAATCATTCTTTCTTGAAAATCAACACGGCCTTGATTGTTAAAATATTCTGTGAATATCTGTCTCACCGCATTACCTTCTGCAGTACGCTGTCTATCTGTTCTATTGAGATTTACTGAGATGTTATTATTCCGCCAATCTCCTGGACGGAAAGTATTGTTTATAGTATCTTCCCGATCGACAGAATTCCCTGTGACGTAGTTGGCAGACTTTTTTCTTAGAAAGTTGTGCAGCAAACATGAAGCCATTACTATTATTGGTACTTTTTCAACATTAATTGTGATGGGTTTTTTGAATACCCTAAAGCGTTCAGCTAATATACCGAATGTGTTTTCTACAATTCTCCTAGCTCTGGAAAGTCTATAGTTGTATATTCTTTTGTCATGTGTCAAGTTTGTCTGTGGGTAGGGCTTTAGAAGATTTACATTCATGGCAAATGCGCTGTCTGTAACTAAACAATATGGAGCAAGTACATCAGATGACGGTAACACAGATGGTCGTGGTAAATTCAGTTGATCAGACAACATTTTATTATGAAATGATGTGTGATTAAATACTCCACCATCAGAAATACTTCCATTTGTACCTGCATTTACGTAAAAAAATTCGTAATTTGCATTGACAATGCCAAGCAAAACTATGCTAAAAGTTCCCTTGTAATTGTAATACGTTGAACCGGAGTTTGGTGGCTTTTCGATAAGAACATGCTTCCCGTCCATTGCACCTAAACAATGATTAAACTGCCATTTTTGTTCAAAGTCTTGTGCTATTTGTAGCCATTCACTTTCTGTTTCAGGAACCTGTAACAAAAAAGGTAAAGAGTTCAACCAAGCGGCAAAATGTTCTGTACAAGAAACAAGAAGAATTGATTCAGTCTGCGGCAGAATTAATCAAAGAGAGCAACTCGCAGGACACCTCAGCCGATGCCTTTGGACGCTCAGTGAGCTCTCAGTTGAAAGAGTTACCGAAAATGCAAAGATGCATAGCCGAAATAATGATTGGAGAACTACTGTTCTATGCTAAATTAGAAGAACTTACTTTAGATTCTTCAATAAACCTAAAAAAAAAAACATACATACTGCCACACAATCCTCCTACTACGCCCACCCTTATAGAAGCCATTTATATCCGCAACGTGCATTCCCGTCCTCACCATCTCCTCCATATTTACGACAAACATCACCGTCTCCTCAATATTCACAAACATCACAGTCACCTAAATATTCACACACATCATCGTCATCTGAACCTTCGCAACCATCACCGTCTCCTCAACATTCAATAAACTTTAATAAAAACTTACATACTGGCACACAATCTTCATACCACACTCACTCATATAGAAACCATTTATATCAGCAACATTCATTACCGTCCTCACCATCTCCTCAATATATACAACAACCATCTCCGTCTCCTCAATATATACAACAACCATCTCCGTCTCCTCAATATTCACAAGAATCATCTTCATCAACATGTCAACAATCGACACCCTCTCTACCTCAAACTCCTGCAGATTCGATAACACTTTATTCAGCAGACACACATTTGAGTCAAGTTTTATTACCAGCTGACAATGACACTCTACTAGAGTTGAACCCAAGTGGGGAAACACAGTTTAATGAGCCAGACACTAGTGGAAGTGGTACTAATACGGAAGTTTTTAGGGGTACAGGAAAACAACTACAAGAATTCTTGATTTAAAAAAAATAATTAATAGGGAATATGCATGTGATTTAGAAATGGACAAAAAAAATCACGTGTAATCTATATTGCTTAATAAATATACACACATAATTATTTTTTCAAATTATCATGTTTCTATTGATAAAATAAATTGTTTAAAAGTACTATTTTTCAAATTCCCTCGCAGATTTCCAAAACGCAACGCTATTGGCGGAGCGAAACGTGACGTCACCGTGCAGGTCGTTAGTATGATTATTGAAAGTTATTCGCATTGTTTGGCCGCTGTTTATGATAAATAATCAGTGTTTTTTGGGTAATTATTAAGTGAAAAAAGACTCGCCACAATGACTGAAGGCGGTTTTGTCAAGGCACAGTCGGATAATCTGCCTAAAATTGATGTGTTCATGATGACTAAATTTAATACATACTTCGCAAATATTTGTGACTTTACGTCCGCTGAACTAAGAGGAGTAAAAGCTGCAAGGTAAATAAGTTACAGATATTCAATAAATTTTCATATTCCTTGTTTTTATACTCGTGAGATTGGTCAATTAAATAATTATAACCTATTTTGGCTATTCAAATAGGTGTCTTTGTTAAATAAGTGGAATAAAATACTAGTAGATATTTATCCATACTATATACTATTTTACTATACTATAACTTTATATATTATATATACTAACTTCTGCCCGCGACTCCGTCCGCATGGAACTCATTTATATCGTAGCTCCATACAAACTTTCACCCCCACTTCATCCCTTTGGGGGATATGGGGGGAGCTACGATATAAACGAGTTCCACGCGGACGGAGTCGCGGGCAGAAGCTAGTTCTATTATATATTTTATATATACTTACTTAATAATAAATTATAAATGCGAAAGTGTGTCTGTCTGTCTGTTGTTACCTCTTCACGCTTAAACTGCTGAACCGATTTGGATGAAATTTGGTATAGAGATAGTATAAACGAGTTCCACGCGGACGGAGTCGCGGGCAGAAGCTAGTATTATATAATCAAAGATATGTAGGTACCTATTAGGAATGTTAAATGTTGAGAACATCTTTATGAACTTTAACAAACTAGGTTGTTTTCGTCAAGGCTTATAAATAAAACAAATTTGTGTAGGTCACTCAGTAAAAAGGATTAAATTCTTTTAACTTTCTTCGATCAACAGTGCAAACAAAGAAACTTAGCTAAAACGTTTCTTGATCAAAATCAACACTCGTAGTCAGCTGTTGATCAACAAAAATCATAATATTTGTAACATTAATAACTAAAAAAATTGGGAATCAGAATAGTTTTATGAATAAGTATATAATACAATTTTGAGGTTAGGTTATTGTTTACCTATATTGTTCGCGAGTCGTAATAAAAAAGATTTTAGGTACATACATATTTAATACTCACGTCGAAATGATCTTCACAACAATATAAACTACTCAAGCACGATACATTATCTCTCCTCATCGCCTTACACCACTTTATCCTTATATTTGCACCTTTGGGCATATGAAAATATTTGCAGTTTTAATGTGATTTTCACACATAGGGACAATACAATATTTATAATAAGCTTTTGTGTGCTCTTCCATTACAATAAGTTGATCTTATAAGCTTTAATCACTCACATTTATTAAAAGTGTGAATCAAACACTTTGTTGTTAATTTGTTTAAGAACCGCCGTGCACTAAGCTGCACGGTGACGTCACAAATGAGCGCGCCAAAATGGTGGCGTTTTGATCGTCCGAAAATGATAGTAATTTTAATTATATTTTTTTAGCTTATTTAATAATATTGTGAAAGTGTTATATTTTTTTCCGGTTATATAATTACTTATAGAATAGATAAAAAAAATAAAAAAATGTCATGAATATTCCCTATTGTGTAAGTAGTAGTGTACATACATATTTTGATTTTAAATAAAAAATGGTATGGAATTAGTCTTATTATTTATAAATACGTACCCTCATATAATTTTTAAGCACTTTACATATTGCTTGACAGGTCTCTGGTATTATCTCAGACAACAGTTGCGATGATATACTTGTACCGAATTTGAGTTCTCTGAATTCTCTCCCTGACGCGAGATATTTTAAGGTTGCCAGCAATCTCTCTTCAGCTGTCACAGCTTTTCTCATAACTGTATCGGTTTTAGTTATATATGGTTTCACAAGTTCAAGCAATTCAGTAAATGAATCATAACTCATTCGAAGATATATACGAAAATCGTCATCATCAAGGTCTTTCACAAGTCGCATATGACTGTATGACTCTCGGTTTCTTAAATAGAATTTTGCCCATTCTTTTCTTTTTTTCCTCTGCTTTTCGATAGGTGTATTTATAGCTGCGACGGTTGCCACAACTAACGCGATTTTTTTTTGCTTGGATAAAGTCGGAGGCATGTCGACGTGATGACTGCACTGCACTGTAGCACGAAAAGCACTGGACCGTGTTGGTACGGGTGCGGTGGTGTGGCGTGTAGAGCGCACCGCACCGGTCCGTCGGTTCGACGCACCATATTCGATCGTCTGTTAATACTATAAACTGCCTACTCAAAATATATCTGCCGTGTTGAGGGCTCATTAGATCCATCTCAATGAGTACCTAGTTGACGAAAAATGCGTGTATTTGACGAAACTTAATACAAATTTATTCAAGATATAATAAGAATAATATGTTTCGTGTCGTGATTTTTACGGGAGAAAAAGATGACGCTGAACGACGCCATACATTTTAAGTCTTCTTTAACAACCTGAGTTCAACCGTTAAAAACACGAAACGAAATTTATTGTTAGGCTCTATACATTTATTTATTATGATAATTCGTCTTTGCATGAAATAAATAAAATAAAATCTTGCTAATCGTTTTTTGAGTCGTGTTGTAGTTAATAGTAGTTTATGCAACTGATACATAATCAGAGGCCTTAAAGCACGAGTGTGGTTTTATGAAACGAGCGTGAGCGAGTTTCATAATAGGATCACACGAGTGTTTTAAGGCTAAATTATGTACAGTTGCGTACACTACTTTATCTAAACACATATCATAAGTACTCTAAGATGGGTTCAGAAGCCGTAGGAAAATGACCTGCATTGCTTCTATAGTGCTACCTGTAAAATGTCTTTGTTGCAATCATTGCTGCATTTACGATATCCGGCGGAGTGTTCATATCGTTCTCGGAGTCACTACTACTCATATTTTCAACTAAAATGTGAATTACAAATAACTTTTCACAATTCTACTTTCGTCACAGCAAAAACCAACAAAGAAATGACAACAGTAATGGCGGCAATTCAATCCTACGTCAAGAAGAATGTTTTTTTAATCATAGACAAACGAATGAAGTCCCTATTCTCATGTCACTCTTGATCAAATGTCGTGCGGTTTATATTAAAAAACATACTGAATTGACGTTTCGCATCGATAACTGTTTTAATATCTATGGATACTAGAATAGAGACCCACTTGAGTTTTGACAGCTGTTCCAAATCTAAACTCATAACCTTACAAAAATCTGTACTGTAATGACATTACAGTACAGATTTTACCTACTACCACAGACAAGAAAGTTCTCATAGTAAAATTGGTTGTAATAATGCTGATCATTTCCTACGGTTTCTGAACGCATTTTAGAGTACTAATGATATGTGCGTAGATAAAGAGTATTAAAAAACATGATACGTCTTTTCTGTACACATTGTTTATAGTTTACGTGCCGTTCATTTAAAAGATGTAAAATAAGTTATAAAAAGCGCAGTTTTACGTGGATTATGAGTTTAACCGAAGATTTGGCCTAAGTGCCTAAATTCTTAACATCAACAGGAGAGACGCGAATCCTAAATATGTCTGGGACTATACAAAATACAAATACAAAAAATACAAATAATTTATTGATAAGAGATAATGTACATCAGTTTTATTATAGACTAGGAACTATGACCAGATTTCCGGTTTACTTGAATTTGTACATACTTAGTAATAAAGGTAAGCTGAACAAAGTATATACTCGTACTATCAAAGTATATATCCTATCCTGAGACAATTCGAATTTTGTCAGAATCGTATAGCCTTATGCTGATTATGAACTTAGAACATAACTAATTACCTGCGTTATTATGCCCAGTGGAGTAGAATATGGTATAAAGTTATACACCCATGGGTATGATACCCTCACGAAACCTTCATATATACTTGTATGTGCGTAACACTCCATCGCTTCACTTACTGCATATACCAAAGAAAATATATGTTCCACTAAAACAAAATAAGTAGTGTTGATTATTAACCGTTAAATAAGAGTTCATTACTGGTCATTGATAGACGTGTTAGGTAGATTTTAGTTGATAGGTAACGTGTTAGCCATATTAAGGCGCCGTAGGTTCAGCGAAGTTAAGGGAACAGAGTTTTTGAAACAATATAATGCGTCTGTTTATAATAATATTGTTTAAAAAAAATACGAATAGTAATCTTGAGGCTTTTCTGCAGGGAAATCAGTGCTTCGAAACATGATTAAGCAAATTTCGCTCGATAGAAAAAAAATCACGAACATAAGTCTAAAACACACAAAAATACACTTAAAATATTCGTAATAAATTATGCACAAAAGCTATAAATATTAAAATTGCTTCTAAAAATCGGCAATATTATGTTTGAGGGAAATCAGTGTTTTCATTTTTATTTATTTAAACGGCCAAAAAATTAAAATTAAAAAACATGACATCCGCGCTTCCGAGCACGCACTTCCATCTCGCTCACGCTTATGCTCAGTGAGAGGGAGAGACGACCATGAACCTACGGCGCCTTAAGTACCAATAAATGCATAGTTGATTTATAGAATAACCAAAATTGCTGCTAAATTGCTTTCCTATCTCAGAAATATTAAAAAAAAACTGACGTGAAAATTTCACTAATTTAAAAGACATTTGGGGCTTATTTTTTTTTATATAATACATCTATACAACTTGCATAATGTGTATAAGTTACAAAAGATTCGGATCGGTAGTTTAGATAAAATAAAATCCCAATTTTATTTCTTTTTTTTTCTCGGGAACTTGTAGCTTGGTTAATACTGAAATAGCATCTTACATCTGGGCAAATAAATCAGTAAAACAGCAACCAATTTGGCGTCTGGGGTCGATGCCCCATACATACATGGCTTATACCCTTGGTGAACTTTCGCCTGTCAAGTGTATTACTTTTTTATTGAACATAAATATGTAAAATTATCGCTATAAGTAATTCGTAACTAACTGAAATTTACAAATTTGTAGTTGGTAAATTATACTGAACAGAAATATGTAGAATTGTCAATTTGTTACAATTACAATTTGTAACGTTTATTAAACAGGGCCCAGGAACAGAGAATCCCACTCAATCCGCCTTATTGTAATTTCCACTACGTCGTAAAAGACTCGAGTTCTCGGAAGTCTTCTTTAATATAATAAGACTCGGAGCTAAAAAACAGGACCCGACACTATAATCAAGACTTAAAAAAAAAGGAACCCTTAGGCTGGGCTCACACAGTCTGAATCCATGCACCGATTCATAATCTGAAACACTCACGAGCAAATAAAACGGTACACTTTTTGCAGAATTGCTACCAGAGGGTGTACCTTTTTTTTGCTCGTGAGGGTTTCAAATTATGATTCAGTGCATGAATTTAGACTGTATGAGCCCAGCCTTATAGTTTCGTCATGTCTGCATGTGCGTACTGGCATTTTACTCAAAAACGTTAATAAAGTAGGAAATATGATTAATTGGACTTACTGTAAATGTTAGCACTTTATTATATTTTTTCATTCAATATTTTGATTTGAATCTTATCTCTTTACTTCTGGGACAGCCCAGTATATGTTATTAATTAAGGTGAAGGATTGTAGTGTATGCAACCTCTGGCTATTAATCTGTTTGGAACTGTGTTATGGCTTGTCAATATCCTATCTGTCAGTTATATGAATTCACCCAGAACCGCCGTTTTTCTGGTCTTCCACATCCTCAAAAAAATATTAAAGACACTTGTCGATTATTGGAGAAAGTCAATTTGTGACAACCAGTGATCGACACCAGCAAGTGAAGCCAAAAACATAACTTTTTCGATTTTGTCGTAGCAGAAATCAATCCCGACTCGATACCGAGATAACTTGTGAAAACCCTAGTTCGTTTCCTTACATTAATGTAACTTGTCCTTACTGTAACGGACAAAAGATGAACTCACTTCCTTAAAGATTCCCCTAAAAAAAGGCGTTGTTTTAACAAGAACACTATTCACACTTTATAATTTCGCCGCCATTATCAAACAAAACGGCAAATGTATATCAAGTGTCACTGGATAATAAGGTATGTACTTTGACCAGGGGCTGGAAACTTAGAAAAGAGGCGACACGCCACGCCGATTGATTGTATGGAAAGTAGTGACATCTCTGGCGAAGCGGATCGCTGTATTTAATGTTGTTGACAGAAAATGGAAATAGATGTCAGTACAATAGACCCACGACAATATATTTTAAGATTTTGAAATGAAACAAAATATATTTTTATGTTTTGAGATATAATTTATTAAGTATTCATTTTATTTAACTGAACATGAACAAATATCTCATTAATATGGAATCGTGTTTGTTGTTCGGCCTTTGTGGTTTTAGATGAAGTATACATACCTACGTGTCAGTCAGTAAATAAATGTCAATGTATTGTCTATAAAATTGAATGAAAACACATTTAAATCATATTTAAATAAAATCAAGAATAGTTTTAGCCACACGCTAAAACGCCTACGCTACCTATTTATAAAAATAGTATTATGTGTGCAGTAAATAGTTTGAGGTTGAGTTATATGCAGTGTAGATCGGCTGTACGTGGATTTGTTAAATCTGGTCCAGGAGATTGAATCTAAAGTTTCGAAGCTAAATCTCGTCCTTGTCTCGTGTTTTTTGTTAAAAAGGTTGTGCTTTGTTAAGTTCTTGTTACATAATTATCTAGTTATTTGTTAAGTTGAATAAATACTTTTATGAATGTTGCATGTTTCAATTTTCAGATCCATTTCATAGTTGTGTGATTATTTTGAAACCTACAATGTGACTGGCAAAGTATGACGGGAAGCGTACTTAGGTAACTAAAATGTGATTTATATCATGTTTTACTCGTAGAAACGTTTTCTTCCTAACTTTGATAGTCGCATTGTAGGCATCAAAGTCAAAACAGAGAATACAACTTTTGTATACGTGTGTGCGTGGTGCGTGAATATGTATGTGTGCGTTAGTGTGTATGTGAAGCGTGCACGCTGCACGCATGCGTGCGTCAGAGTAGTTCAATCCACTCGCTGCTAGGCGGCTGTGGGACCAGTAATTTCTTGGTGTTGCCACTCTTTACATAAATATACTTATTATACTCTTTGTCTTTGACACAGAATTTTCATAGTCAGAAATCGGATTCCTACTCTTATTTTCTTGGTTCACATAAAACAATGTCGATCAGTGGTCCTTTTCGGTCACTGAATATATTATTATCACTTTATTAATAATATTAGAAATACTTACATATAGCTAAAAAAAGAACTGCGGCGCATGTTGTGTAACATTTGAATGTTAGTCTCGAATCGTAGTCGGGATCTAAATCTTCTGTTTGAATTGCGTGCTTAATTAACTTCGGCCATTTTGAAGAAACTTGTAGGAACATTAATATTGTAATGCACGTTGTTCCGTAGAAAATAACTTGCGCTGAAAGGATGACATTAGTTAGACGCTTACCTACTTATTCCTCTTTATTTTAAATAGTTCGATTTTCCTCAATCGCAGGTATGTAAAATATACATACTATCTATACAAAAACAGTTACACACTTTAAATTGTGCAGTGACAGCCCATTAATTTTTAACCCCCGACGCAAAACGAGAGGTGTTATAAGTTTGAGGTATCTGTGTATCTGTGTGAGCGTTTCTGGCATCTTAGCTCCTACACGAATGGACCGGTTTTTTTTTCGGATTTTTTGAACAAAAGCTGACTGGTTGAGATGGTTCTTAGCTACTTACGTTTCCATAAAATCAATATGAAACTTTGAAATTAAAATGTCGGGGGATTTTGAACTTTTTTAAGTTGTTAATATATATTTTCCTTATGGAAACATTACAAATATTTTTTTAATAATCAATAATAGCTGTTTTTTTATGTTTATTTAGACAATGTATTTAAGTTTTATCTTTCAAATTACTAATACATTAATTACTTTCATGCATTTTTGGCCAAGAGTAAATATACTTTTGATGGAATGCTTCACTTTAATGGCAACACATTAGTAGATTTAATGGAATTTAATCAAGATTTCGGGTATTTATTTAGACAATGTAATTAAATTATATCTTTAAAGTTACTAATACATTAATTACTTTCGTGCATTTTATGGCCAAGAGCAATGCTTTACTTTAAAGGCAACACATTTAGTAGATGTAATGTAACTTAATTATGATCCCGGGTATAGTAGATGTGATGGAAAATTCCGGGTTTACAGACAAAATGAAAATAAAATATCACAAATCATTTAAAAAGATGTTACTGAAAAGACGAAAGAAATAATAATAAAATCTAAGTCTTTATTTTGGTGTATTTGCTCTGTAGTTCTATATATCTTAGAAATAGTCTCTAAAACAATATTCTTGTGTATAACATTAAAGAAAAATCTACAATGGAGTGCCCATATAGCCGTGTTGGCGCGGAAAGTAAGTTTAGCCGTATATGCTATTAGAAAAATTAAACAACTGACCAATGTTCAGAAACAGTTCGCCTAGTTTATCATAGTTATTTTCACAGTATTATGTCGTATGGTATTCTGGTTTGAGGTAAAGCAGCTAACATACAGAAAATCTTTGTATTACAAAAAAGAGCCATTCGTTCTACTTTTACTGAAAGCAAGAGAATCCGTAAGAGAACTCTTTAAAGAAATTTGCATTTTAACAGTAGCGTCCCCAATACATTTATGAAAATATTGTTTATGTTATTAAGAACATAGATTTATTCTGTAATAATTCTGATACCCATAATTTTTATACACGAAATAATAATAAAATAGCAACCAAAAGGTTTCGTGATCGTAAAGTATTCAAGTCTTTTTCGGGTCAATGCATCCATTTTTATAATAAATTACCTAATTAAATTTTGGTTCTACCCTTTCCAGCTCTTAAAAACTACTTGAAAAAACATTGATGTCAAAGGCTTATTACAGGGTTGAGGACTGACAGTAGGTAATGCATGGCCCAAACCAGAGCCCAAAATAGCTTAATCATTCATATAGCTTATTCGGACATGTGTTCTTGTAGAACAATGCATTATGATGAAATTTTTTCTTTGTATTCATATTCAGTTTGACTTATTTAGGTTAAAAAATTGTAATAAGCTTTTTTTGGCAAAAAATACTGATTGTTGAGTTTGTTTCGGCGTTTCTTCTTAACAGTGGTCTTCTTTTTCAGAAAAGCTGGTAGAATTTTAACTTATAAAAGTGCCATTATGGCAAAGCACTTAGTAGATTTAATGGAATTTAATCATGATTGACGGGTATAGTCGATTTGATGGAAAATTCCAGCCTACTTGCAGAATAAACATTAATTTATTTCATTGTTTCATTTATAATATTCAAGTTAATACAAAAAGACTATGAATTCGTCATTTAAATCTATATAATTACTTCCGGGTGAAAAGTTTCTAGGATTCGTTTAAGAAAGAAAAGAAAAGAAAGAAATTAAGAAAACGTTTTAAAATGAACTAAACAAAACTCACGCTATTATAAATTAATGATTCCGAAACCGTCTTTGTCTTAAGTATGACCGTTTATAACAGTTTTTTTAACATGCCAGAGCCCCATATTTCTTAAACATTAAATGTAGGTAACCTGTTAACCCACCTCACAGTTCCCAAACGGCTGTATATATACTTAATTCAAATTTCAATAATCATTAAATATTTATATTTTACTTCCTTGACTTTTCGTCAACAATTATGCAAAAATAAACTGGCATTAATTAATATGTAAATGTAATTGACGACCGGTTAGTCTAGTGGGTAGTGACGCTGCCTACGAAGCTGAAGGTCCTGGGTTCGAATCCCGGTAAGGGCAAATATTTGTGTGATGAGCATGAATATTTGTTTCTGAGTCATGGATGTTTGCTATGTATTTAAGTATTTCTATCTATTAAATATATCGTCGTCTAGTACCCATAACACAAGCCTTATTGAGCTTACTAGGGGACTAGGTCGATTTGTGTAAGATTGTCCCCTAATATTTATTATTATTATTATTAATTAAAATACATGAAAGGGCGGAATTGATTACCTACATGTAGACTGCAGAGTAGTCTCTACGCGGAACATTTTGTTGAAACACATAATACACATACATATTTGGCCGACTAATAATATTGTTGAATAGAAGCACCGCCATGAAATCCAATGAAATCTAAAAAAAAAAAACATTTTATCATCATCATCATCATATTATCACCCGATAGACGTCCACAACGGGACATACGTCTTCCCCAAAAAGTGCCAAAGTACTCGGTATCTACATTTAATTATTGTAAATTGATATCATTAATCCCCGGTTTTATAACTTTATTAACCTTAATGTCGGCAAGTTATGTAAAAACATGTACTACACAATAACTACAACAAGAAGTACTTACTGAGTTACTAATATTAGATCTGACATTTGGTCTAGACGCATGTTTATAAAACCAGGCCTAAAAGTAATGTCATTATTTCCTGCTAGTGCTAATAAATAAAAGGAAACATTATATCTCATAAACCACATTCCATTTAAAAAAGAGGCCAAGGGACCGATTTTTACTTTCGTGCGCTCGGCTCTTTCACTCGAAAACTGTCAAATACGATGAAATGCTATTCCACCACTCGTATTCAATTCTATCAGTAGAAAGTAAGTGCGTATAATTTGGACACTTTACTTGTATTTAATTTTGGACCGACAATTATCTACTGATTCAATGCTAAGTTATTGGCCATTGTAAGATTATAATATTTTATGCAACTTTTGTATAAGTAGGGTCTTAAAACGCGGGTGTCGTGAGTTGCGATGCGAGTCTTGGCGAGCATCGCAATTAAAGACGCCACGAGCGTTTAAGACCAAGTTATACACCGTTGCATACAATACTTTTTCTACGACTAATTTTAAATAAATAGCATTTTACTTTTCAGACAGTAAGTTTTCCGTTAGTTCTCTTACTAATCACGCAATTTCTTCAGCGGTGCAGTTATTTTCTTCTTCGTTGATTTACAAAAAGAAGTACACCTTTTTCTTCACAAACACGAATAAAATCTTAATAAGTTATTAATAACGAATAATTATCATATTTTGTCTTTTAATTTTGCACTGGAACTTTGGTGGAAAATTAGAAATATGACATATTGACACCTCTTGTTTATGGTCTGTTTTGTTTTTAATTTCCACGCACTTGCCATCCGAACCAAACTGAATCCGGATCCGAACCGAATCGGATCGGTTTATATTTATAAATAATACCAAAAATTGGTGAAATATGTACGAGTATATTAACAATAATACATGATAGTTTATTTTGATTTTAATAAATTATTTATGTTTTATAAATGTTTGATAGTAAATAAAAACTTTTTTTTTCGAAAAATTTGCTTATGAAGTTGGTACCACTGCAATATAGTGGCCGATTAAAAAAAAAGTTAGATGATTTGACATCGTGGTATACAGTGCTTTTATGAAAATTGTATGAGGGTCAAAATTATTTTCGTTGTCTTATTTCAACTAAATTGAACACACTTTTTTGAAATATAAAGTTTTTGTAAGTCATTACATTCCAGCAATACGGAATAGTTGATTCACTATGATTATAATAACGTAATTAGCAGCGAGGTTTACAAATCCACAATTCCGTATTTTATCATTTTCTAACCATAGGCGTGAAAATTAAATAACTCTGTCACAAAAGTAATTATTTTTTGTATTTTTTTTAAAGCATAATTTTACATTAATAAAATGTTTTTGAAACATTAGTATCTTGAATTAATATTACTCTTAAGAATTAACGACATAACTTGAAAATCATACAATATTCTGAATTATTAGGTACCACTATGTCACGAAACAGCATTGTCACGAATAAAAAGATTTGTTTTCTTGTGAAATTATTAGTGTTTCATCTCAAAAAGTTACATCCCCAAAACTATTGTAATCAACTCTAACATTACGTATAATTCACTTCGTTGAGATTTTACTTGAACGCTTAAAATGTAAAGTCGTCTTAACTGCACTAGCCACAAAATGTGACGGAGTATTAAATCTCCGTGACAGAGTGGTATTTACATAAAAAGACTTCAAAATAAACATAAATGTTAAAAAAAATCAACGAACGTTTCAACAAAAACCTAAATTAACTTTTTTTAATTATAATCAGTCTATAATCAATTAATCAATGCAGCATCATTTTTGCGTTTTTCTCTGCATCGCCACTGCCTTTCCGCAGTAGTCATAGCCATTACGCTTATGATGTTGTCTGTCAACAAATATAAAGACAGTCGGTACACATAATATACTTAGGTATTGTTATAATGGGGGTACAATCATCATATTACAACTCCGTCACGACCAGTGAACACTCCGTCACAATCTGTTGTGACAGAGTTGTGCTGTGACGGAGTTGTAAATTTTGAACGTTTGGCATGGTTAAAACATAACTGTAATAAATATAGTATATCATAATGTCTCATTAGAAACGAACCACACTAATCTTAAAGCCTTTTGAAAAGTAACTACGCAAGAAATAAGGAAATAGGTAAAACTTACGTGACCGAGCCGACAGCAACAAAATACTTGCACTCCCTCTGAATACTCGCGGCCGACTTGAAGGCCAAATACGGTGTTGAGCGAACTGAGCGGGGCGGGGGAGGCGGCAGCATTCTTTTGTTCATCACGCACACACACAAAAGTAACTTAACTACAACCAAATATTTTACGAACACCGTGACAGAATATAGCTACAAATACACACCGTGATTTGGGACACACACTTCTAATTTAATACAAATACGTATAAATGAGGTAGATTTTTAAAGTCACATATTAATTTGCGAAAATTATTGTAGTTTTTATAGAAAATACCACTTTAAGTATCTCCATATAAAAAAACACTAAAGACATGTTGTGAAATAGTCTCAATTAGTCGCCTGGGACATCATTTCTTGGTATGAAAAACAGCTCCGTCACGAAAACTGTACACTTCGTCACAACTCTTTTTATATTAATTCTACACATTTTACGTTTGGATCCCTCCAAGTATTGTTATATACACCTTACATTTAAATATAATATGTCAAGTTAGTAGTATAAATATGTTTTTCAACACACCTGCTCGTAAAGTAGGTCTTATTACAGCGTATTTACTACACTGATAATGCAGAATATTACCCATGCCGTGCCTTTTACATTACATTATCGCACTAGTGCCTTTTCATTACATATCTTTTTAAATATTAGCAAGAAGTATTAATGTTTCGAAAACAGCTAAGTAGTTATTTGCGTAAATATAAAATATAATTCAAAATGTGATAAATAATTAAAGAATTTAATGAAACTGCTTGTAAGATTGTTGGTATTTATATTTTGACGGTGTATTTTTACCTATAAATACCCAATTTCAAAATTTATGAATATGTGGCTGATTAGCTACTTTGCCGGTGCCCTTATCTCAGACTTGCGCGCGCATGCAGCGCTGAGCGCGCGAAAAAATAAAATTACGGCCGCCATCTTTTAAACGGGTTTCTGTTTGTTAAGTTTATTCACAGTATTGCATTTCGTTAGTGTTGTTTTGTAAAATCGAATTTAGATAACGAAGAATTACTTATCGAGTGTACGCCGCCAGATATCATAGTTGAAGCGCAAAATGCGAGTGATAGTCTTTTGCCCTCAAAATCAAAAGATAAATACATGCAAGCCTACGCAAATTTCATTCAATGGAAAAATAGCAAAAATGCAAGCTCTTTCTCAGAGAACGTGTTCATGGCTTACTTTAGTGAACTGGCGAAGAGGTACCTATAAACCTAGTTCGCTTTGGTGTATATATTCTATGTTGAAGAGTACCGTGCAGAATAAAAATGCAATTGACATCAAAGCGTACACCAATCTAACTGCATTCTTGAAAAGACGTTCAGACGGCTTTTACAGTCGAAAATCCAAAGTTTTAACACCTAATGAAGTGGAGAAGTTCATTAAAGAAGCACCGGATAATCAATATCTAGCGACAAAGGTCAGTTCCACTATTTAGTTTTGTATTCATTATTATAATATTTGTAGGCGGTATTGTGAGTGTTGATATAATAGGAACTAAGTACGATTATTATAACTTAATTATGATTTTATTTATTTTCAGGTCGCATTAATATTCGGAATTACTGGTGCCTGTAGGCGTCAGGAATTAAACAACATTACGACAAAAGATATAGAGAATCACGGAGAGATGCTACTTGTCAAAATTCCAAACACTAAAAATAAAATTCCTCGGTCATTTACTATTCACGGACCATTTTATGAAATAGAAAAAAAATATAAAAGTTTACGTTCAACAAAAGGAAAATCTGACCGGTTCTTCCAAAATTTTCAAAACGGCAAATGCACGAGTCAGCCTATCGGAGTGAACAAATTTGGATCGATGCCTAGAGAAATTGCCAAGTTTTTAGGCTTACCACAGGCTGACGCTTACACCGGACACAGTTTTAGGCGGACTTCAGCTACATTGCTGGCTAATTCAGGAGCCGATATATTGACTTTAAAACGCCATGGGGGATGGCGATCTAATAATGTCGCCGAGTCATATATTGAGGACTCCATCCAAAATAAAGCCGACATAAGTGCCAAAATAACACAAGCAATCCATTTGGAGCCACAATCCAAGAAGTTCTGCCCTGAACCGCGTCCTTCCACCTCATATGCCAATGATGATTTGGGATTTCATACGTTTGCTAATGATGAAACGCAATGTTCTTCTACCTCCTTTCAGAATGTTGCATTATCACCGACATTTACAGTTACCCAAGAACAAAGCAATGAAATAATTAATAATACAATTAAACATACAGTACAAATGCCTCATAAGGCGGTAGCATATCATTTCAATAATTGTACTTTTAATAACTGTTTCAATAATTAAAGTTTTTAAATAAATGTGAACTTTTATTTACTTTTCCTCGCAAGTGTGTTGAAAAACGTCGTATGAAACACGTGAGCATTGGTCATTACACTTCTCGTCTCCATTAAGCCTTCGCCTTCGGCTCAGGCTTAAAAACCGACTCGAGTGTAATGACCAACATAGCACACTTGTATCATAATGTACTATTAAGTACTTACTTAAAAATAAAAAAAGGATTCGGGGACCAACTTTAAGACAACGAAAAGAATTTTGACCCATGAACCATAAAAGTACGCTAAACAGTGCGTTTACGGGCCATAGAGCGTAGAGTTTTTCGACGACTTATTATCGGTGTCATTGCATTTGAGCGAAAGCCTATATTAATGACAGATACACAGGAGTAGAAAAATATTTTATTTCTTTTAGGCTCATAATCCTGGGTATTAAACACGCGTGTTTTATAACATTACAAAACTCGTGTATTATGGTTATATCCCGATTAAGTCACGTTGGCACCTTGCAGCAAGATGTATGCTGCATGAACACGGTGCATTCTTAAATTAACCGGGTTGTACAGAATTTACAGCTATTTTTTTAATTCTCGACGAATGGAGTCTCACTCGACTAAACAAATTAAATCCGTTTTAATACGAAAATATTTATTATATTTTGTATTGGCTGTTTAGAGATTTCATCTAAGTCTGGCTTAACACATGCGCTCACTGCGCAAACTTCAACAGTTGCGCGCCATTTGACGTTATTTTCATAAATATTTGACTCGTGGTGAGTAGAAAAGTGATAAATAGAATGGACGCCACTGGAAATTCATGGCGATGTACAGTGTATACAGTACATACGTGTAAAAACCTGTTGTCATCATTAAGTAAAGAAAATAACTTGGCAGGCCTATAAAACTTTCATCTTATGAGAAGCAAAATGTGTTGAAAAACGTCGTATGCCGCGTGAGCTTTGATAATTACATCCTCGGCTCTCTTATCACGCTCACCTGCTGCTCGCGTGAACAATCTCGCCTCTGATGTAATTATCAACATACCTCACTTGTACTATTAATTCATTTTTCTGCCGAATTTTGTGCTCGAAAACAAAGATCGTAGTCTTTAGGGGGGATTTATTCAAGGTAAATTATTTAACCGTCTGTCTGTCTCTCTTTGCACGGGTTAAAAAGAGACAGTGATAGAGTGATATGTAAAGGCCTGGCAATGATTAACGACAACTACCTATACTTAGAATGATAGGTATGTATTGCTGTCTTGTTCTAACTATAGAAAGCTGGTGGTGTGAGTTGTGACAAATTGTATCATTTGTATTGCGTTTATAGTGGGCGAGAAACTAAACGTTTCGTTTACTAGTATTTACCACGCTCTTAGTTTTTTCTGTTATGTAACGCATAATACACGAAAAAAACACTAAAATATTTATATTTTAGCTATAAATACAACTTAGAATGATGTTTTATTTTTATTCCATGTCTAGAATACAAATTTTAATAACCAGTACTTATCGACTTTCTGCGTACAACAAAACGCAAACATATTAATAGCCAAACCACTAGCTTTCGAGTGATGACTTTCATAAATACCTGTTATTGGGTTCGTGCTATAATAATCGTGACAAATTTTCGTATGCGATTATTTTCTACCGCTCGCTTTTGATTTCAAGCGCTTGAAAGTCAAAAATCGGTCCCCAAGTCTCGAAACTCTTCCACAGTAAAAAGTTGTGAGTTATTTCGTAGTACCAAGTCTCAGGCATTCTTATTAATCTTTACTTGCTAGCTAAATAAAATTCTGCAACTTGGCAATCACACAACTTTACTGCACTTTTTTTGCACACCTATTTAGTATTGTGTGATTGCAGTCACAAAATTTTATTTAGCTAGCAAATAAAGATTAATGAGAATACTGAGACTTGGTACTACGAAATATCTCACAACTTTTTACGGTGGAAGAGTTTCGAGGCTTGGCCTCCTTTTTACATGGAATATTTTTTATAGGATCTCACTTCTATTTGTAGGTTATTGTGTTATCAATACATACAAATTATGAATGCAGTCCCATTCTTGCTTTTTAATTTTTTGTCCCATTTACTGCAAATGTAACTTTGTAATCCTATAGGTATATTCATATGGGATTATTTATGCAGTGGGTGTAATTAGAAAACTGCTGTTGTCCACGTTAATCCCCTAGCCTGATCCCCCAGGGGAAAAAAACCACGTTATCCACGTTAATCCCCTAGCCTGATCCCCCAGGGGAATTAGCGGCAATTATTTTATATTCAACTAGGAAAAAATGATAATGTTCGGTTATGGCGCTTCGCCGGACGCTACCGCGTCAAGCTCGCTTCGCTCGCTCGGCTCGCGCGCTGTAGGGTCGCAGTTCAACTAACAACCTAACCGTTTTTTTGCTGTTGTCCACGTTAATCCCCTAGCCTGATCCCCCAGGGGAAAAAAACGGTTAGGTTGTTAGTTGAACTGCGACCCTACAGCGCGCGAGCCGAGCGAGCGAAGCGAGCGTGACGCGGTAGCGTCCGGCGAAGCGCCATAACCGAACATTATCATTTTTTCCTAGTTGAATATAAAATAATTGCCGCTAATTCCCCTGGGGGATCAGGCTAGGGGATTAACGTGGATAACGTGGTTTTTTTCCCCTGGGGGATCAGGCTAGGGGATTAACGTGGACAACAGCAAAAAAAACGGTTAAGTTGTTAGTTGAACTGCGACCCTACAGCGCGCGAGCCGAGCGAGCGAAGCGAGCGTGACGCGGTAGCGTCCGGCGAAGCGCCATAACCGAACATTATCATTTTTTCCTAGTTGAATATAAAATAATTGCCGCTAATTCCCCTGGGGGATCAGGCTAGGGGATTAACGTGGATAACGTGAGAAAACTGGACCAAAATTGTAAAATATTTTAGTTTTACCTTAATTTATACACTAAACACTGATTGTATTATAAATTTGAAGGTTCTATGTCTGCTAGAAGTGCCTTAGAGTTTTGATGATCGGGCAGTCAGTCAGTGAGTGACAAAATTAAGAAACTTTGACTAGTTACAATGATTAATCTACTGATTCAAATTGAATGAAATTTGAAATATACCGTGTTTAATACAATGCCTGCTTGGTTACTGAAAATTCAGGTTTCTAGTTTTATCCACAAAGTAGTTACAGGGGGGTCGAAAATGCTCTGAACTGCTTCGAGAAAAGGATGGTACGGCCGTTGCCGCTGGTTTGCTCGACTTGGCGGGGGCAGTGCCGCGCCCCCAGATATGTTAACAAAATTAAAGGAGGTCGTGGATTAGTTTCATAAACTTACACAGTGAGCCCGAATAATCCATCAGGTTTTAAGCATACATTTCTGAGGTTATAAAAAATATATCAACTGAGGTCTCATTAAATATTAAAAAAAATATTTATGGTGATGTTGAAGTAAGTAGTACCACTTATCAATGTTTTTTTAGAGCACTGATGAGTTTCGGGAACCATATCTGTAACTATTTATTTATTGGCAAATACATTTACGTGACATTACAGTAATAACCAATGCGTCACGAAACTAAAAACAACAAATAATACTATTTAGGCGACTACTAACTATGATATTGTGTCATACAAAAACTAAGTTAGTGACAATTACTCGGTGCCTTGACCGTTTCCTCATGAAGCCGTCCAAAAAGGATTGTGACCTGCTTGTTGATTTTAGATCGCATTGATTGCACACGTTATCCACGTTAATCCCCTAGCCTGATCCCCCAGGGGAATTAGCGGCAATTATTTTATATTCAACTAGGAAAAAATGATAATGTTCGGTTATGGCGCTTCGCCGGACGCTACCGCGTCACACTCGCTTCGCTCGCTCGGCTCGCGCGCTGTAGGGTCGCAGTTCAACTAACAACCTAACCGTTTTTTTCCCCTGGGGGATCAGGCTAGGGGATTAACGTGGACAACAGCTGATTGCATGATGACAGTTGCATGGTATAACAACACAGGTACTCTCTTCCGAGACTCGCGAACCACGTGACTGACACAAGCCTACGTGATCATGCTGTTAAATGCCGATGGATTGATGGATCAGTTGGATGTTCTTACGTAGTATTTCCTAACCCCAATTTTTTTGCCTTCGACTAGATCTAGAAATACAGTAGTTTGCAGGCAAGGGAAATAGTCATGTGGAAACGATGTTCGGAATATTATGATTAGATATGTCCGTATCGGTATGGACATTTATTTCCACTTTTAATCGTCATAGTCCAATAGGCTACATTTTCGTGCCCTTGAACAAAGGTTGGTGAGTAATATATACAGATAATTAGCAACATGCCAGTATTTACTTGGTTGGTTTAAATAACATCTGTAAAATTTAAACTCACCTCAAGTTAGTTTCTTTCTTCCTGTACAACCCAATCACGGGAATTAAACCAAACGCTTGGCCGATTATTAGGATTGGTCTTAATGATTCTTGTAATGTAACTGGTTTTCTGACTGGAGTTACTTTAGCTGCTTGAACCTTGTTCTCTGAAAAAAAATATATTCGTGTGTTACTGTCACCCAGTGCCAAAACAATTAAGGCCTTATGTATAATTCTTACTCTTTAAAATCCACGAAGTGAAATTTTTCTTTGCACCATGGGTTTTAGTCATTTCTTCGAATGGCAGCAAGAGTACACAACCAGGTAATATATGTATAACCCTCCATTCAAAATAAGCCATTTGTTTTCGGAACCGTGATTGGTTTAATGGACACTGGCCATTAACTATACTTTTCATTTCGTGTCAATGGTTTAGAGATCCTTAGTTCTAGCAGTTCCTTTTTCTCGTATAAAATAGTCCTAATTATTTTTTAATGACTGAAAACGTACTGAAATGTAAAAAGATTAGCTACTTATATCAAACTCCGATACTCTGTCAGCATTAATTACATATTGTTATTTCCTATGTAGTAAAAAGTTTCATTAATCGATAGAGACTAGATAGATATGGTTATTGGTAATTATTATGTATTATTTCGTCCCTATTTGGAAAGGCATAGATTGGATAGGTTTTTGCATGCGTAAAACGTACAGCTATAAATCGCGGCCCTGTAAGCTAAAGACGGTTAGCTTGAGTTTATCCATAAGTATCGCAGTTAATATGAAATAATACAATTTTCAGGTAACATTGTTAGTTAAATGCACTGGCCGCTTCATCATCAAGTTAACTAAATCGAATCGAATCGGATCGAAACCATGAATATTATTTTCAGTGACAACTATGCGGAATAATTAATTTTAAGTGTCGTAACACAGTCACATAAATTATTTAAGATTAGGTCTACGCATAAGAGTCATAACCGTGTGATTATATTCTTATTCAGTTCGTAGTAATAACTTGTAGTAATAACTTGAAGAAGCGTGTAGTATTCGCCTTATCGTCGCAATTTCATAGTCTAAAAACTAGATAAAAAAAAAAAATACACAGCCCTAGCAACACTACCAGATGTCAACTTCATTAAGTGTTTTCGCGCCGAAAACGTATCGTCGTGTCTCGAAGGAAAAATGATTTTTAAGTGAAATTTTAGTTTTTTCAAGATCTTTTCAGGTACCCAAATGGGTGAACAAAAACAGAGAAGCAAGAATGTGAAAGAGTGGTTTGATTTACGAGCATTTAATATGAAAACCATTGATTTGAAATTGCCAATGGAGGCAGGTAAGACGCCAACATACTCCTATAATCAAGTATAATGCTACTATTACTGGCATAATATGTTATATTATGTCATCTCTCCCGTTGGGATAGAGATCTCTTGGAGGTATTCAAATATTTTGTTGGTTATAAGCTCTTGAGTTTTATCACACGGTTTCCAAGGTTTGGAAAACCATGAATCTTGATGCACTATGTTTATAGTCCCCTCTTTTCCGTGGGAAAAGAAAGATCTCTTTTTGAGATAATACAGAGCTTTAAGAGTACTATCAATGTTTATAACACTCATACGACTCATAACCTTTAATCCCAGTATCAAAAACCATGATTTGTGCAATAAATCATCAGAGGGTTCGTAAGAGGACATTATCATGTTGATAAGGTGTCACCTATTCCGTTGGAATGTCAGATATATCAAATCGGGATTCTAAGATTATTATATTTTTTATAATGACACTGAAAGTTGGTCATATATACTTATGTAAGTACAACAATTATTTTGATTGCTACAAATTGACTTCTACCGCGGGTGGAAGTTGATGTGTATTACAATTGATATACGAATATTAATAATAACATGATATGTTTATGTCTTTCCGTTGGAAAGTTACTCTGAACAGTTGGGTGTTGTCCCAGTGGAGTGGACTGAGTATGGCATACGAATCTTTACAATTACATCTCTGTAAGCCTCCGGTGACTTTAATTTGCACTATACTGCTAAGTTAAGACAAACTTCAGCCTTATATCCAGTAATGCATGATAAGACAGTGTATAGTGGATATAGGAAAACACTGGAAAAGAAAGATAAATCCGAAATCATTTCAGTTCTTACCGAAAGTATCCGCCACAAAGGGAAGCTTTAATTTGTTCTTTAATTCAGAAGGTCGTTTATAACTTAAATAAGAACAGCCTCAAGATATCACAACTCTAAAGTGGGATCCACTTTTAAGCTCCAACAATTAAACAGGATGACCCACTTGGCTAGGAGGCCTATGTCCGGCAGTGGAAGTTTTCCAGCCGATATGATGAGCAGAGCCTACTACTACTACAGATTTTCACATGCAAAGCAGCAGAGCTGGGCAAAAGTCTGAAAATACATACCATAAATACTGAGCTTTTCAGTTTCACCACAATCAAGCACATTTTTCTAAAAATTGTTTGTTCAATATTTGAACAAGTCATTTGACACAAGTCTAACAATAAAGCCAAAATGTATATCTTATCATAGTTATCATGAAATAAATATATCTCTCAATGGAAGAGTCCCAACATCAGATATACCTAGATGGTACATTCAGGACAAAGATTATAAATTTACAGGGGGCAGAAAACCCCGGCAAAATCATGAAATCTTCCAATGGAAGTCTCCGAACATCGGTAATATTCCTTTATTATTCTTAGACGGTACAGTATTCAGAACAAAGATTATACATGTTCAGGGGTCAAAAAACCCCAGGCAAGATGGAATATAGACAATGATAACTGTCTGACTTGAGTCTGATATGGGAACTTGTACTAAACTTCTTTTAAAGCTTGCAACTAAAATACTGGTATGTATTAAACATTGTTTATTGTTTAACAATGAAATCATTTATTATAATATAATGGATAGTAGATTCTATCCTATTTACAAAGAGAATACACAGTATTCCTTCACTAATATTCGTTATTAAAGAATAATTTGCCAACTAAGTAAAAGGCAACTTTTCACTCTTAATTCTCAAACTTGTACCAATATGTGGTATACAACGATTAACCTGATTATGACCACTCACTATGCCTCTAGTTTTTTGCTGGAAAAAATAGACTACACAAGTTTATGATTATTAGCTATGGTGTGAAGAGTAATATTTATACTTTAAAGACAGTTCTTATCACCTCTTTCCTAGAAAGAATGTGGCTGGGGAAAGAAAAATTATAAATAATAATAGGTACATAATCATGCCATTCAAATGGTTTATAAATGAGTCATATCGAGAATCAGACTCAGATTTTCATATATTTTTTATTAATTACTTTGTGGTTATACTTACTTAATAACTTTGTTATAAATATTATGTTATTCTGGAGTCATTATATCAATACAGACAGGACAGGTTAACAACTATGTCTACCGTCCGTTCCAGAAACATGATTCTGAGCCTATAATGGTCAGTATGGAATAAATATATAGTTTTTACTTAAATCTTTTATGGAAGTAATAATAACTAGTTTTTTGTTTTGGTTTTCTACCTACAACTAACTATTATAGACAAAATAATTTGGAAGAAGGATAAACACAAATCAAGATGGAAGTAATGTGGTTGATTAATTTAGTAAAGTAATTACTTCACATAAATATGGTATTATATTTTAACATACAGATATTTACGGTTTTTAAATAAAAACATATGAGGCTAAGTACCTACCTATTAGGTGAAGTAGGGTACACTGTAAGAGCCTTATCACACTTGCGATTTGCGAGCGTATTTTCTATACAATTATCAGTCGCGGCGTACACGCTGCGTCAACGCCTTCATACAAAATACGCTTGCAAATCGCAAGTGTGATAAGGCTCTTAAACAGTAACCTAAAAGGTTCATTTGGTCTGATTGGGAACGCAAACGAAATTTTTGCGGGATGTGTCAGGTCTTCTTCATTTTTTGAAGAACAAAATAAATGAATTATCTATGCAATATGGGTACACAAATCAATATTTATTGTTTAGGCAGTTTGCTTTACTCTATATACTAAATGAATTTATGCATCAGGTACCTAAATCACAATCAATGCAATTATTTACCTAGTCAGGGTAAAATAAAATTACATTGGATATTGGTATCATACATTAAATCGGATGCAAGTTTGCATTCTTAAATATATATATAAAATTGGATATAAAATTATTATAATGCAGATTGTTTCTGGGGATATACTTATATTATAAATAATATAACATATACTTATATGTTGCTTTAATAATTTGCCATCTTTCCATATATTTTATTTTATTTTATCCTTATTAGTCTTATGAAGTAGGTAAACTGGATGTTTTTGTCCTGGTGATATTTTGATCACCTCAATCTTATTAGATTAGATAACAACCTTTGAAATAAATCAAAGTATCGTACTTACGGTCATTTTGGATGTTCAGAACTCTGCACAAGGGCACATAAAGCATTAAAAATGAGATATTTTGTGAGGTGGCATCAGAGTTACCTAAAAATACTAGAAGACAATGTAAGAGTACATATGCTTTATAGTTAATATAAAAATAGTGATACAATATACTTACTTACACATACAGTCAATATCAAGATAATTATATATATTTACCAATTTTCAAGACCAGTTCTAGCTTAATTCGAGTTAAACTGTATGATTAATGGCTTCGAGAAAAGGAAGCACGGCTTTTTCGGGCATACCTGTGCCTTTGCTTGACTTGGCCGCGGCACAGCCGTGTCCACACATATTTATTCCAACGTTATTCCTATTATCCCAATAATATATTTTTTTCCAGCTAACTTTTGAGCGTCGGATTGGAATAATCAGCAACCATACGGAAATATTATTCTGCTGTTAGAACTGAACTCTGATAACAGTTAATTGGATCATATCTTACACTGAAGATTATAAGATATGATCGGTTGATGATATTTCCAACCCGACCATAACCTTTAAAATGTTTCTTAAATCCCCTTGAGTGCTTGATAAGAAAGCAATAATAGATCGCCAAAAGGAAGACTGGACTGATTCGAATTTATTGGGTGAATGATTTTTATAGGTTTATGCCCGCCAAACTTGGGGTTTTTTGTTGTCATTTTTTACCCGTTAGCTTTTATGAGCCATTTTATTTTTTAGTTAGGTATATTTGTATGTTAAAGTCCATGTAAACATACGAAACTCTGTTAGATTGTCTCCTAGGGGAAGTGGGACATAATAACTAACGATTAACAACTAGAAATAGTGATTAACCAAAATAAATTACATTTAAGAGGATTATTGCTATGGGGTTGTACAGTCACTAATACATAGTAAGATCTTTAGGGCTCAGATCACCTATCCTAAAGAATGAACGTATCCTTACGTCATAAACGGTTGCAAGATAGGTATTTTCGATTAATTTTCTTCAATGCCTCTTCTAAACAGACTCAGGACGGGCAAACAAATTGTAAATAATAGTGTGAATATGGCACCGTTTCCTACTAGACATGACTCACTATAAATAAAGGGTGAACACTATTAAATTGTCGCCTACATTTTTATTTTTCTAGCGTGTTGCATCAAACTTTTTTTTAGTATTGATTAAAATTTGGAATTTAGAACCCTCGTGTACCATTTTGACAACCATAAAATATTCATTTGTTTTTTATTCATGAAAATGGCGTTACACGAAAAAAATGTTCGTGAATTAATTTTGCGAGAATTTAGTAAAAATCCTAGTTTATCAACTTTGGAGCTGGCAAAATCTTGTCAAACTACTCGGAGGACGGTACAAAGGACCCTTAAAAAAATTAAACAAGGTGAATCTATAGATAGGAAGCGGCGTGAGGGTCAACCTACCAGAAAATCTAATGTAAAGTTACAAAGAAAGGTGTGCAAGTTATTTGAGAAGAATCCGAGTATCTCTTCCCGGGATGTGGCGAAAAAAGTAAAAACTAGTCAGTCAAATGTCCAAAAAATTAAAAATGATTGCTGCATTAAAACATATAAGAAGCAAAAGGCTCCAAAGAGAACTGCGGAGCAGTATAATCGTGCGGTTAGACGTTCCAGGTTATTGTATGCGTTATTGGTTCAGAAAAAATGTTGCCTAATTATTGACGATGAAACGTATGTCAAAGCAGACTTTAAGTCTTTACCAGGTAACCAGTACTATTCCGCTCGTGACATTTCGAATCTGGACGAGTCGAAGAAGGTTATTGCAGTAGAAAAATTTGCTAAGAAGTACCTTGTTTGGCAAGCTATATGTCAGTGCGGCTCGAGGAGCTCACCATTTATTACTACTGGGACAATTAATACCGATATATATATATCAGAATGTTTGAAAAAGAGACTGTTACCATTCATGAAGAAACACACTTCCTCAACATTATTTTGGCCGGACTTAGCGAGCTGCCATTACTGTTGTCTTTGGTTTATGTTTGACAAGTTACTTCAAGAATAGATGTCTGTCAATGCTGTAAGCTTGTTATATTACGTATACCTAAATTAATTAATTACTGCAACATAAGCTGCCTTACTGCTTTTCAAGTGGTTATGGGCCCAGAGCTGGCTCATTTGTTGTAGGTAAACCAGGTAGTGACGCTGAACGAAAACGACGGATTTGCGACCGGGAAGTTCAACAGCAAAAAACAAAAAATGGCGACGTCACTTTCGGCTACAACGGTGAATAAATTAAATGGTGGAAACTGGTCAACGTGGAAATTTGAAACAAGAATAATCTTAAATGGCCAGGGATTATTTGAAATTGTGTCGGGCGGAAAATTAAAACCGGAAAAACCAGCTGAGGAAATCTCATGGGTCCGGGACGATGCGAGGGCACAAACCATCATTGTCACCCGTATGGAGCCAGGTCCACAAACCCACATTCTATCTTGTGAGACCGCGTATGATATGTGGACAAAACTAAAGTCGGTTTATGACAAAGAATCGACTGTCAGCATTCATCTCTTACAACAACGTTTTTTTACAATGCAATTCAACGAGGGCACTGTATCCGACTTCCTGTCGAAACTGGAAGAAATCAGGGTCAAGCTAAATCAAGCAGGAGAAGGAATTTCGGATAAAATGACAATCACCAAAGTCCTCATGTCACTTCCAGAGCAGTACAGATATTTCCGGTCTGCCTGGGAATCTGCCCCGAGTGAGAAGCAAACGTTAGATGAACTGACATCACGACTCCTACTTGAAGAGGAGCGAAATAAAAGTAGCACGGAACAAGATGTGGCGATAGCACTCGTCACTCATGGAAGTACTACTAGCAAGTGCCTAACATGTGGCAAAGCAGGACATGTAACAAAAGACTGCTATAAAAATAAAACCTGTGAGTTTTGCAAGAAAGCGGGACATATATCCAAGTACTGTTTCTTCAGGAAAAATAATAAAACTAAGAAGCAGGTTAGTCCTATTGCTTTAGTCGCAGGTCAACTAGATCAAATAGAAGACTGCTTTTATATGGATAGTGGAAGCTCCCAACATATGTCAAGAAGAAGGGATATAATGAGTGACTATCAAGAGCTTCAGGATCACCCAGTTCAGATGGGAGACGGGGCAACTATTAACGCTATTGGTGTCGGCAATGTAAGACTGGAAGCATTTGACGGACAAAAGTGGCAAGAAGTGGAGCTGAAACAGGTTCTCTATGTACCAGATCTCAAGGTAAATCTGTTTTCTGCCGCCAGTTGCCTAGATAAAGGTCTGCAAATGGTATCCGATAACCATCTTTGCAAGTTTATCAAAAACAATGAAATTGTCACTCTAGCCCGCCGTGAAGGTCGTTTATTTAAAATGATGTTTAAAATGTCACAACAATCTTACGCGCTGTCAAACAAGTCTGACAAAGTTGACGTATGTAATAACAATAAGTGCGATTTAATGTTATATCATCAGAAATTTGCTCACCAAAACTTTGTTTACGTAAAGAGAATACTCCAAGAAAATGACATTAAAACCACATGCACGAAACAGCATTTTTGCTCGGCTTGTATTGAAGGCAAACAATCAAAAACTCCGGCTTACTCAAGCAGCAATAAGACAAGTTTTCGAGGAGAAATTGTGCACGCTGATCTGTGTGGACCCTTGGAGGAAGAATCTGTTAGAGGTTCGCGATATTTTCTCCTACTGAAAGATGATTTTTCACGGTTTCGCACTGTGTACTTCATCAGTCACAAGAGCGAAGTTATAACTAATATAAAAATATACCTCGCACAGAATGAAAATGAGGGGAAACCGGTGAAAACTCTCCGCACTGACTGTGGAGGTGAGTTCATTAACAAAGCTATGAAGGACCTATTTGAATTTAAAGGAATTAAACATCAAACCTCAATACCATACACGCCTGTTCAAAATGGTAAAATTGAACGTGAAATGCGCACTGTGATGGAGGCTGCACGTACAATGATGAAAGCAAGCCAAGTCAGTAAGAAACTGTGGGCAGAAGCAGTAAATACGGCCGTGTATGTTATCAATAGGGCAGGGACGAGTCCTGAAGAAGGTAAAACCCCCTACGAGCTGTTCTATGATAAGAAATTTGATGTTACCCAACTAAAGTACACCTTTGGCACAGAAATGTGGACCCATATCCCGAAACAAAAGAGAAAGAAACTCGATAGCAAGAGTAAGAAGGGAATATTTGTGGGATATGGTGAGAACACAAAAGGGTACAAGATATACTATCCAGTAAGTAAAACCTTTTCAATTGAAAGAGAGGTGATAGCGTCACCAACTACGTTGGAGACTACTTTGGCAGAAAATGTAAAAGATGTCCCAGTAATATTTGAAGCCACCGACACCGAACAAAATATGGCGAGTACAAGTACAAGCTCAGTAGCTGACAATGTTCACGGATCCGAAGACGAGTTTGTTGATACCTGCGAAGCAATACCGTCGGAAGATGAAGAGGACCCCAATCGCTCAGTTGCTGGTACAAGCGCAGCTCCCACATCCAGTGCCGGTGTCAATGTCAACACTAGGTCCCTAAGACCTAGGAATACGCTGAGGCCACCTGCCAGTCTACAGGACTACGACACGTCATATTTCACTCTCATGGATACGGAAGAGCCAACGTCTCTAAAAGAAGCAAAGACGTCTTCGAATGCCTGTAAATGGGAGGAGGCGATGAAAACTGAAATGAAAGCATTGGCTGAAAACGACACTTGGTCATTCGTTGACAAACCTGATACGAAGATTATGATAATTGACACCAAATGGGTTTTCAAAATTAAACGGAATAAAGATAATAAAATCGATTTGTATAAAGCTAGATTAGTTGCTAGGGGCTTTATACAGAAAGGCTTAGACTATTGTGACGTATACTCGCCCGTTGTAAAAATGGCAACAGTAAAATCCCTATTAGCATTATGCACCGAAGACAACTGGCTAGTATATCAACTAGATGTATGTAGCGCTTTCTTAAATGGCATAATTAAAGATGATACTTACGTAGAATTGCCAGAAAACTTTGTAGTGCCTGAAGGCAAAGTATGTAAATTAAATAAGGCATTATATGGCTTGAAAAGCGCTCCTAGAGCTTGGTATGAACGTTTTAATAACTTCATGTTGAGCCAAAAGTTCTTAAAAACGAAAAGTGATCATTGTTTATATTATTATGTCAATGACGGAAGTAAGGTGTACATACTAGTTTTTGTGGATGACATATTGTGTACTGGATTTGGTCCAATGTTGAACAAGATCATAACAAGTATGAAAAAAGAATTTAAAATGAAAGATTTGGGGCTTGCCAGTCTATATCTTGGAATTCTCATTCAACAAGACTTGCAGAATGGCGTAACAACTCTAAACCAAACCCAGTATCTTAAAAATGTTTTGGCTAAATTTAATATGTCAGACTGTCATAGCGTGACTACTCCTATGGATCCGAAATTTGATTTGTCAACACTACAAAAAGAAACGTCTGAAAGTGTAGAGTTGGAACATAGGTGTAGACAGCTGATAGGTTGTATTATGTACGCCATGGTAGGCACCAGACCTGATTTGTGTGCCAGTATAACTTACTTGTCACGATTTCAAAACTGTGCAAGTAATGAACTTTGGACTTGTCTTAAACGAATTCTCAGATACATACAGGGTACTATAGATTTAAAACTGGTATATAAAAGAAATGCCGGTGATAAATTATTAACTGCTTATGCTGACGCGAGCTGGGGAGATGATATTCTAGACAGAAAGTCAACGTCGGGTTTCTGTCTACAGATCTATGGTAACTTGGTATCTTGGACTTCAAAAAAACAAGCGACTGTCGCACTTTCTTCGTGCGAGGCAGAGTACGTCTCTCTCACACATTGTATTAGCGATGTTTGCTGGTTAAGAAATCTGTTATCAGAATTGCAAATTCATGACAATTATAATGTTACTGTCTATGAGGACAACCAGTCCGCTATCAAAGCATGCAATTCGCATGAACAACTGAAAAAGATGAAACACCTAGATATTAAATATCATTTTATAAATGAAAAGATTACTCAAGGTACTGTCAACATTCAGTACGTTCATACGAGTGTACAATTAGCAGATATATTGACTAAACCCTTGTCTCGACAAAGTTTTGAAAAGTTGAGAGGTCTTTTAGGGTTGTTTTAGATACCTATTTATACTATCGTTAAAACAATTTTTTGATTGAGGGTGGGACAGTACAGCAATCAAAATATGCGGATATTTTCTATTATGTTTTATGGTAATGTAACGTTATGAAACTCTATTTCTATAGATGTTATTATGACTGAGTAGAAACTATATTTGATGAATAATGTTTAAATTTTATAACATTACACATTTTGTTAATTTAGTTAAACTCAAGTAGAGTTAGTTAAGATGAGTTAATAGATTCTTAGTTAAAGTAATGTTAAAATAATGGATCTATTCTTGAGGGTGGGTGTTGTCTTTGGTTTATGTTTGACAAGTTACTTCAAGAATAGATGTCTGTCAATGCTGTAAGCTTGTTATATTACGTATACCTAAATAAATTAATTACTGCAACATAAGCTGCCTTACTGCTTTTCAAGTATTACTCTACTCGAACTTTGGAATGGTATAAGGCGAATTCAGTCGAGGTAGTACCTAAGGAGAGCAACCCACCTAACTGTCCCGAACTTCGCCCCATTGAAAAATATTGGGCAAATATAAAAAGCAAATTGCGGAAAACTTGTCAACCTGCCACTTCATTGCCAGATTTTCAACGAAAATGGATTAAATGCACTAAAATTGGTAACCGATGATTCCGTGCAAAGGTCGATGAATCACATCAAAAGTAAAGTCCGGGAATTTTCACGTCGTTCGTTGAAAGAGCCCTAGTATTTTTTTTATAGATTGTACGTTATGTAAAATTAGTTATATAAAGAGTTTTAAGCATTTAAGATTTTTATTTTCTCATCTGTAGCATATTCGACCCGCGACAATTTAATAGTGTTCACCCTTTATAGAACTTATATAGATCTCACTGGTCTTACATGACAGCATATTAAGAAAACTGTAAGGCGTAATTTCATATCGTCGCGACCCGAGCGTCGGTGACCCGAGAGCGCCTGAGCTACGGTATGTGTTGAGTAATAAGCGAGTCGTAAACAATTTAAGCCTTATTGATTGGTCTGAGTTTTTGGCAATTGATTGCCCATTAATTTTATACGAAAAGATACGCACTGTTTTTGGTAAAATCTATAACGAGTCATTTATTAAAATCAAACCAACAAGTAAGCGGGAAACTCAACCGTGGGTAAACAAAAATTTGGAAAATATGATTGAGCACAGAGACGAGTTATTTAGAATGTGGAAACATAATCCCAAAAATATGAACCTTAGGCTAGACTACACGCGGTACAGAAATAAAGTAAATAAAGTTATAGATTCTGCTAAAGATAAGTTCAGACAAAATGAAATACAAAAATGTGAAGGGGACTTCAGGAAAATATGGGGAAATATCAATAAGTGGCTAGGTAGAATTAAAAGTAATGTTGATAGTACAATAATGAAATATTTAGGAAAAACAGATAATTTGGAGAATATATGTAACAAATTCTCAAATACATTTACACAAGAAATATTAGATATAAAACACAAATGCAACCGAAAGTTTTTAAATAGAGATTCTTATGTTAAAAAATGCGATGTTTCTTTTAGGTTCAGAAAGGTACAGCCAAGCGATGTTCAGAAAATAATCGATAAATTAAGTAACTGCAAAGCTTCAGGTATTGATGACATCAGGGTCCAAGATATAAAATATGTGAAAGAGGACTTCAGTATAATAATAGCCAGATTTATAAATTTATGTATGACAAAGTGTGTATATCCAGATCAATTGAAAAAATCACTTATTAGGCCAATATTCAAGCAGGGTTCTCATTTGAATTATTCAAACTACAGGCCTATTGCAATCTTATCAATAATCAATAAGATTGTTGAAAAGGTTGTAGTGGGGCAGGTGAGCAGTTTTTTAGAATGTAACGGTATTTTATCGCAGGCGCAGCACGGGTTCAGACGAGGGCGGAGCACCGCCACGGCCTTGACCCACTTCTCTGACTATGTAAACAGCTGCCTCGGCGGCGGACAGCAGGTCCTGGCGGTGTTCATAGACTTCCGGAAGGCATTCGACACACTGGATCATGAACAACTGTTGCAGGCTATGGACGAGTGCGGCATACGCGGCCCCACAAACCAGTGGTTTAGGGAATACCTAAACAATAGGACCTTGCGTACTGTCATAAATGGGACGACCGGAGCCGAAGCCTGCGTCAGTCTTGGCGTGCCGACCGGCTCAGTATACGGGCCCGTCGGCTATGTCATGCATGTGAACAGTGTGTCGAATGTTGTCCGGCACTGCAGGGTCTATATGTACGCGGACGACATATGCCTGATGTTCGCTGGCAGGGATGTAGTCGACATGGTAGCCAAAGTGCAGGATGATTTTGAGAACATTACCAAGTGGGCGCATGATAATGGAATAATATTGAATATCAGCAAAACTAAATGTATGAGAATCTATTCACCGTATAATAAAAAAGCAAAACAAATAGCATCAAACGACATTAGCATTACAGGACATACTTATGAATGCCTGCACGGGAATAAAAATAATTGCACATGTAGTAAAATAGAATTAGTCGAAAGCTTCAGATACTTAGGATTATTAATTGATAAACAGTTTAATTGGAAATTGCATATTAATCAAGTATGTAATAGATTAAGATCTGTATTGGGTCAATTTTATCACTTAAGCAGAATAGTCAATAAGCGCACCCTGCACGTTGTCTACCATGCACTTGCTGACTCAGTGTTGAGTTATGGACTCAGTTGCTATGGACGTACCTTCAAAACATATTTGGATCAAATAAAGCAACTGCAAATTAGGTTAATGAAATATTTAGTTGGAAGAAACACGAGGAATAGGTATAAACACCAGTATGATTCACTGTTCTCAATTTGTAAAATTCTCCCAGTGCATTGTAAAGTTACTTACTTAAATGTAATTAATACGTATTACACAGATGACTCTAAAGTACAAAAGAAAAATAATCGTATGACACGATCCTCTAAAATACTACAATTAAAACAACCTGTAGCCAAAAATTATTATGGACGAAGAACTCAAGAATACTTGATCCCCAAAATGTATAATGAGATTCCTAGGTTACTTGATAACCCGAAATTAAAAATAGGTAGCTTGAAAGAAATACTTAAACAAATATTATTAGATAAGTTCGATAACTCCTTACAACAACAGCAGTAAGTAACTATAAGTTAAGTACAGTTAGTTTATTACATTGTATTAAAGATTAATTACAGTCACAGTACCTCTGGCCACGAGTATTGTGACGAGTTGTTAGTTTAATTAGTTAGTTAATTAGTTAGTTCAAACAGCATTAAAACAAGGTAGTTTATAAGCACCGTTGTACTCCTGCCCCGCCAGTGGCTCATTCATCTGATTTGCACTTAATGGAAAATAATATGTTATGAGATATGAATGGGTTACGTCGGGCGGGTAGTGCAGCGTAATTTCTATGTATACCTACTTTTGTCATAAAACGAGCGAGTTCATCGCCAACAAACTGCCCCGCAGTTTGGCGAATTGATGTATTTACGGTACACATATTTTATATTTTCATGTTAAATAAAAAAAAATAAAAAAATATTGGAAATTGCCGATAGCATTTAAAACTTGATATTACCTATTACTATAATTAATTATTTCATTGTTGTATTTATATCCATACCAATATACCTATTTATAACATAAATTTTACTCGTCAGCATATTATATAAATTCCTTATTTTATCATAATGCTAGTCTACAGCTTCGTAGCTGTAGTGTACATTATATTTTTGTCATAGGTAACCATTACAAATAAGATGGTACACACATCACCATCAGAAGCATATGGTAAGACTGATGAGCGCAGGCCTCCTCCGCTGGATGAGGGGACCCATTTTCTTTGGGTTTTTTCAGTACCTAATCTCGTATTCTTATGAAAACGTTTAAATTTTGTATAGGAACAAGTACAAAATGGTATAACAGTGTTTTTTAATTCCTCTAAACATCTACAAGTTATTACTACAAACTGAATAAGAATATAATTACAGGATTAAACGAACTTACCTGAAGTGAAGTTCTATCCTGATTATATGAATTATTCAGTTCGTAGTAGGAAGTTCCCTCCCTCCCAAACATTACCGTGATACATGTTAATATTTCCCTTATTGGTTTCTTTATTTAGCTCTAAACTTAATGAAGTTGACATCTGGTAGTGTTGCTAGGGCTGTGTATTTTTTTTTTTTATCTAGTTTTTAGACTATGAAATCGCGACGATAAGGCGAAGACTACACGCTTCTTCAAGTTATTACTACAAGTTATTACTACGAACTGAATAATTCATATAATCAGGATAGAACTTCACTTCAGGTAAGTTCGTTTAATCCTGTAAGTATGAAGTTCTATACTTCTTGACAGTCATGGCGTAAAATTGATTGGTGGCAATTGAGTTAATTTTCTGGAAACTTCAATTAAAACTGATACAGAATGAAAACTTTAGTATTTTTTATCCGGTGGACCAAGAGACCTAAGAGTAAACAGCCATAAAAGTTTCACCACTAAGCAATACAATGTTTTTTTTTGATAGCACATTATTATTATTATTATAAATATAATTATTTCGCATGGCCATAAGAAATCATAATACATTGTGAATTGCAATCGAAGCGTGAGTTCTTTAAAGCTTAAAACACTCACGTGCCGAAAACGAAGGTATCTCAACAATCTCAACATAGACCGTCTAATACTTTTTGTTGCATTTAGAATTTTTATTGGTGTCATTTGACATTGAACTTTAGAGCGCACTATTACACTACCTTTTTCTATGTGTAAGAAATCACTTATGGTCTTTCGTACTTCGCATTAGATAACTAATTAACTTATTTTTATGGCTGCTCGCTCTTAAACCACCGGTGGTCTAAGATCCGTTGAAGAAATTTATACCCTCATCTGTTATTTTATAATGACCAATATTTATACACGTTAGATAATATTATATGGGTTGATAATTTTGCCTGCCTTTGTCTTGCCTGCCTATGCTATATAATGCCTTAATCTCAGCAATTTTCAAGTTTATAAAATAGTTGTTCAAACAAAACATGTTTTTTTTGTCGGGATCGCCTTTGGAAACCCCCGACCTTAAACTTAGGCAACCTTTTTTGTGTCCAGGTTTAGCCTAGGCAACCTAACACCCTATGACAAGATATAAAAAAACCTTTTATTTCATATAACTATTTATTAAATAACAGATGAGGGTACATTTACTCTACTCGGTGACCTCTTCAAATCAGGCAACCTCATAGCAGTCCAGGCTAAGAGAAGGCAAACCCTATTTTTCCGGGTTGGTGGACTGTCTAGAACACAATTTGACTACATTTGATTTTTGCCTAGAGCTTAAAGCGACTACTACATAATGGGTAGAACAATCAAATCTCGTAAAGCACACGTTGACTAGTGCATATTTTTCCTACATAGCATAGTGACAAGAACCTAAACTGTCTGGACATTCAGGTATAAAATTTAATTCCTATTTTTTATGTTTACTTCTCTGTTTAAGTTTAGTCTGGCAATAAAAAAAGTTCGTCACTTTTCGACTATATGACTGTGGTGGAATTATGCTTTTCCTTCCGCGACTATACTACTTATAACATATATGGTGGTGAGGTGATGTGATGAGACTGATGAGCTAAATGAAGATAAGATCTCTTCACAGATATGTACATTAGTCCATTATAGCAAAACACTTGTTTAAGCTCTTTGTGTTCATTTTACCGTAGTGGCCACTAATAATGTACAGAAAAATATGTCAATTTTGACGTTTTATAAAAAGAGCTGCAATGCTGCTGAAAAAACTGCAAAATAAGTTATTGTTTTTAGCAAATAAAAAAATTGTCTGGTGCAACGGATACCGATATAACTTTGTATCGGTAAACAAAGTGGGGAATTCGTTTTGGAGATGTTCGAAGAGGAATGAGTGCAGTGCAAGCATAACTGTGAGTAAAAACTACGAAATTATAGTTCGTAAGAAACCGTCACTACATTCTCGCGAGCCCAATATGGAACAGGTGTACAGAGACTATGTTCCTGAAAACGCTAAAACCTATGTTTGTAAAAAGAAAATTATGAAAAGCCATGACGGATTTTATAATTGAATACCCATCTGTTGATGTGCAATTTCTACCATATGACATGAGTCAGTGCGAGAGAATCTACGTAGGACACGTCTTACGTAACTACTTGGATGTGGCGAAAACAGAATTTACAAAATCCCTCGAAGTTTCATTGCCAGATATGATTAAAAAAGATTTTCTTGTAAGTGAGTATGAACTGGACTCAGAAAATAAAATTTTAATATTCTGCAATCTATCGTCTCAAAAGGTCCTCCGGTTAAATGCCAACCTCAAGAAAATGGTGTTCGGAGACGGAACTTTTAATAGGTATTTTCGATCCAAGCTGCAGTTGTCTCTATCGCGCTCTGCGGGGGGAGGCTTGAGGTTGGCGTTACAGCAATACATTTTACAAATACCTATTTCTCAATTATCTCGCCCTTAGTGTTTCCTCTTAAGTTATTTAAGTTCTGGAGTGTCTTTTCTTTTTATTTTCATTTGCTGTCCATATGAGTTAGCATAATATATCATCTATAAGCTGTGAAATATGTCTGTACTTTTCTTTTTCACCTCGCCTGTACATTCAAAAACAAAATACAACTGTAGGCGAAATGTGTTCTACGTTTTTTCGGTACTAGTCAATTTGTGCTTTAGAAGGTTTGAGTGTTCGACCCATTATGTAGTAGTCACTTAAAGCTCTAGGCGAAAGTCAAATGTAGTCAAATTGTGTTCTAGACAGTCCAAGAGCAACCCAAAATATAGTCTTTCGATGCTCAAATAGACATACGGGTAGGAAAAACATCTCACCTGGTTTGAGTCATTACAAAACTATGATTAGATGATAATGTTCATATAATGTGAAACATATATTGATTCGTAAACGTATTTTGATTTCTTCAACTATTCGGTACTTTTTCAAGCGCACCGTGTGCTAATAGGATGACGTTGAAAATCTTGCAAAATTGGTATTAGTGTTTGTAAAGTGTTTTACGCCAAGCGTTAGCTGACTTAATGAAAGAATAATAAATTGTTGAACAGAAATAGATAACAACCTTGTTTTGATGTTTACCTTAACTAAGAACTGAAGTTGCATGGCGACCCCACACGAGTGTCATTTGAATAATAACTATCTACCATTAACCAATCATGTATGTAGTTCATCGAATAGAAAAACACCGTCAACATTCACTGGCGGTGACACGCCACATGTTTAATATATGTGATTGGTGTGTGTACACGACTCACGAACGCCCTTGGATGTATAAATTCACCATGTTTTTTTTTTATTTTCAGTGTATTTTTCCCCTTCGGCCGCTTTGGAAACCAAAGGTTCGAAACCAGTTTAGACAATTATTTATCTTTTTTGGAAACCTGGTTTCGAATGAAGAAAAATAATTCGGTTTTCTAAACTGGTTTCCAATGCAGAATATAGAATCTTCTTTTGAAACTCATAAAAACTATTTTGTTATAGCTTTAGACGTTGAGATATCTAACAATTGTACGTGGAATTATAAATCTGGTATTATCTAAGAAATATTATCTCTCTTACCTTGGTAACCAATATGGAAAACGCAAATCCGTTAAGGCGAGCAATGGCGGAAGAAAATAAATGCCTGTTTAACGGGTGCTTCGAACTAAGTCTCCACCAGCCTTCTGATTTCCATAAGGCGATGTTGTTATGTAAATATAATTTGTTTTTGCCGCCAAACACGAACTTGTGTATCCGTCAGATGGATACCGAAGAATGCAGTGATATAATTACAACCACTGCAATTCCTACAGAAGAAGTTTTTGACAACGAACTTTCGCAAGATATATTCGTAGTTACTATATTAAAAAGTGTATTACAATACGTTCAAGATACAGTTTCTTCTGCATTACAGTAAAAATAGCTATACATTAAATTACTCGAATATTAATAAATCACTTATTTTATTTCATATTTGCCTATCTATTATCCCGTATGCATTTTATTCACTGTTATAAATAAAATAATATGGTAAATACTTAGGTAGTTTACTTTTCATTTGTGCAAATTACAGTTTCAACGTGTACAATGAGCATCAACAATATGTATACAACTCCCCATCGGCACACAGACAGACCTTATAAGGTTTTGCCTACGATGGGTCTTGTTAAACAAAAATGCATGTACTGTAACTTCTTTTATTCAATAAATTTAAAATAAAAACGTTGAGACATTAGTTCTGAAATGAATACACATTTCTGATGCTCACGTTACCTACTTAAATAGGTACTAATAGCTTAATAGCACAAGGTTTATTATTCACAAAAAAATATTTAAAAATAGAACGAAAATAGCGATATTGTTTCAATACAATGTCTAACTGAAATCTTCTTTCGCAATAGAAGTTCTATGGTTCATTCTTCGTAGATTTTGCTTTTTTTGTTGTTTTGTTTACCTATCTGTTTCTCATTCTTTAAAATATCCAGAACATGGGCTAGTGTAGGATTTCGGCGGCCAATAAAACGATTTGTTTTTGAGTGCCATCCTTCGAGGTTATTTGTAGTCCTTTTTTGCTCTTCGCTACAGCAACACACTTTTGGAAAATCGTTTTGGTCAAACCATTGTTTCTTGAAGTATTTGTTAAATTTTTCAATTTCTGTGCCTATGGGGCTTTTTTTCATTTTGTAGGCAAACCCTTTGTATATGAAAACCGGGGGCAGGCGTGCTAGCCCAGCACAGCGTGCTACGTGCCTTTTCTTGACAGGCAAACGTATTTTCAGTTTTTTGGCCTTTCGCAATAATGATCGGTTGAAGTGGTAGTAGCACAACTTTATTTTAATATTTGGGAAGACATTTTGAATGCCTTTCATAGCCGCCCTCTCAAAATCGAATGTAACTTTTTCAGGTACCCATGATGGAAACTGCGAATTCATTAATCTGAACAGTAGTTCAAATGTTGCCTTCTTTTTATTCACACGGACGGCAAAAATGAAAGGTTATCACTGTTTGTGTTTCTCCATCATAGCCATGCACAGAATATAGTTGCTTGAATGATTGCGGAGAAGACTTGAATATACCATCACAGAATATGTGTTTAAGGTCAGAAATCTTCAATTCAATTCAAATGTTTATTAATAAAATATAAAATTTTACATGTCAATTGTTTATACTATATAGGTACTTAACTTATATATTCTAGTTAAATTAAGGTTACGTTAGAGATTTGTCAGGCGAGGCTGTCTCTTATGTCGAGCATTTTGAGAACAAAATATTATTAGTCTATTATCTTCATCATTATAATCAGCTAAAACCGTCTTCTAAAACTTTCTAGGTACAACTACATCACTGGGTAGTTTAAATCTTAATTTGGAAGCACCCAATGCCATATTGCGTCCATTATAGAGACCAGTTTTAACGTTCTCGAGTGCTGGTAGATCTAAGTGACCCCTGTATCATCCATGTGACATTTCATATTGTCCTCATATTGTTTTTTGACTGAGTCTAAGTTAGTAATAACTCTGTCTTTGAGCTTGTCCATATTTTTGAGAAACTCAGTTTTTATAGTATTCGCTACACAGATACCCCCACAACAGGTTTTTTTTGGTTATCACCAAGGACCGGAGTTCTTCATAGCAAAAATCAAACTGTCAGAGGTAATGACCAAATTGTTTTATCGACAATTCCACTTATCGATGTTACGGAATATTATCGCATATCGACTTATACGATTATTCTGTAACATTTGACCTCTTTGATAAGCAACCTGCATCTCCATATTAAAATAAATCATGCCCACGTCACAAAAAAAACATAATTAGTACAGATACAGATTTCGACTGTTACTTTGAATGAAGGTTAGTTTACTCTTAGTATACTTGTTTAAAGTTTTCATTGTGCGCTATTAAAACTGTAAAATAAAAATATTTTCTGTTTTATTCCTTACCATTATTGTTGAGATGAATATTTTAGTATAGTAACATCAAATAAACACTCTGTATGTTGGTATGACTGTGTGTATATTATTTATTTAATATGTTAAATTGTAAAGGTGCTAGTACTCCAATGGAATGTAAATTAAATCTTGAGAAATGTGAGAATTGTGATACAGAAATTCCATATCAACAGCTGATTGGAAGTTTATTATACCTTGCTGTTTTGACACGCCCAGATATTTCGTTTAGTGTCAGTTTCCTTAGTCAATTTAATAAATGTCATACAAATGAACATTGGAACTATGCAAAACGTATTCTTAGGTATTTAAAGCAAACAAAAAAATTGTGTTTAAAATATGTGAATAGTAAAGTTGAGCTTGAAGGCTATGTTGATGCTGATTGGGCCAGTAATGTTGTAGATCGTAAGTCCTTTACTGGTTATTGTTTCCTAATGTCAGGATCAGCTGTTTCTTGGGAGAGCAAGAAGCAGAGGACTGTTGCTTTGTCCAGTATGGAATCTGAACTAATGTCTATAACAGAGGCAAGTAAAGAGGCTATGTATTTAAGAGCTTTGCTATGTGAAATCACAGGAGATTTGTGTACTGTACCTTTGTATAACGATAGTCAGAGTGCACAAAAGTTGGTGGCTAATTATTCTTGTCATAGAAAAAGTAAGCATATAGATATCAGATATTATTTTGTTAAAGATGCAGTTAGTGACAAAATAATTAATTTACAGTATGTGCCAACAACTTCTATGCCTGCTGACATACTCACAAAGGCTTTATGCCCTATTAAGCATTATAAATGTATAGAAGCTATGGGAGTAAGTCAGGGGTAGTCAACCTGTATTTCAATAAAAATATTTTTTGTGTTTTTTTTTTAATGTTTAGTTTATTTGCTGTAGTTGGGGTGTTGAGATGAATATTTTAGTATAGTAACATCAAATAAACACTCTGTATGTTGGTATGACTGTGTGTACGGTCTATATTGTCTTTTGACATATAACTTGTAACGGATGATTAAATAACCTTCTTCTCCGTAAGGCTTTCAACTGAACGACATTGTTTTATTTAATAATAATTATGCTTACTTACATTGTATATATCCTAAAGCCTGATTTCATTACTTTGGCGATGTGTCATTAAGTGACATTTATTTATCGATAGTCGATAAAACACTTTGGTCATTCCCTCTGACAGTTTGATTTTTGCTATGAAGAATGCCGGTCCTTGGTTATCACATTCTTATTATTCAGGGTAAAATTTCCTTTACAATCTCTTTTATCACAGTACCAAAATGTATCACCCGATACATACTTATTCTTCCTGTGATATTTGCGGCCCCTCTGCCGTACCATCTCTTTTTGTAGAGATATTTACAATGACATCGACAAAAATTGTTTTGTCGATGTCATTGTAAAACAATTACATTAGTTAAAGCTGTCCGCAATACACAAATCACTTAATCTGCTCTTGAAATCTATCAGTTCTATAACACACCTATTGATAGTGAGATGACGTCTTGTCATCGTTGTAAAATGTTTCTAAGTGGTCAGTAAATTATTTCTGATCAAGTAGTTTGTATACTTACATATTACAATTTGTGAATGAGTTTCAAAAGAAGATTCTATATTCCGTATTGGAGACCAGTTTAGAAAACAGAATTATTTTTCTTCATTCAAAACCAGGTTTCGAAAAAATAAAAATGAATTCTGTTGTCTGGTTTCGAACCTTTGGTTTCCAAAGCGGCCGAAGGATATTTTTCATACTAATTTTATTTATAAATAAAAATACTTAAATTAGGCATCCGTCACGTTCTTCGACACATTAAGCAGGCAACCATATAATTACTGCTTAACGGTACCTACAAGTTGGCGATGTCCTCTTCCTAATAATTTTTATTTATTGCAAGTGAGTTCCTTACCGATTGCTGCTTTGGCTGGCCAGGAATCTCATCATTGCTAAGAGCTAATTGATGATGGGACTATGGACCATATATTATAGTGTGAATGTCATGCCCTTCCAGACAAAGAATGGATTACTTTGGTAACGGCTATCCGCAACCAAAGGAATTCAAAGTCCTCCCGCTAAGCTGTATCATCCGTTTCGTGGAAATGATGGAGCGAGCTTGGGAGTAGGCATAAAGGAGAGGGCAAATGCACAAAAGATCCCATTGGGTCGAAGTATATCCGAAAGGGCCCTCATCTAGATAAGATAAGATAAGAGCTATTATTGGATCATATAGATTGAGTCAAACATAAACTTATGATTGCATTTAATCATATAAGAGGAGCAGACGTTTATGCGGATTAAGAGTCCAATCAAAGATTAGGCTTCATAGCCCTTAACTTTGGCAATGTCCTCAGAGGAAATGCGATCGTAAATCTCTGTATGACTCTATAGGTATTAGTATATATTACGCTAAGTTAGGTTTGTTTTTACAAGTTTTTGTTCGTATTTAAATACCTATGTAAACAAGCGAGCCATTCTCATTTTCGTGTACATCACAGCCGTGGATGCAATTATCAAAAACAGAAATAAAGTTACTAAAACAAATAAGCATGAATATTAAGAGCGTGCTTTAAATGACGTACAAATTGCTACAAACTATTCTAGAAGATTAGAACTGCCTATATTTACATACATGCCATTTTTGGCGCGTCCATAGCATAGGGTAATTTACACACTCCACATCATATACATACCTACACGTATATTATGATTTGGTCCGTCAATGTTTTTTGGCGCAGCTGCTATAATTAATAACGTCGTCCCAGTTTCGTGTCGAGTGCGATTTATCACACGATTTATTGCGGATCGATGATGGTTTAGATTAATGATATAAATTTATGTCTGTTCCAACAGCTTAAACTATTATTAAGCTTTAACCCCCTTATTCATAAAACTTCAAATCCCTCTGCTAAATAAAATGTGCCTTGTCCCTTTCTTACGAACACAAAAGTCAAAGTGACAGATAAGGACAAACGAATTTTAACGCCATTTTAGTTAAAACAGGCTTGTAGTACGTTTATGAATACGGCTGTAAAAAAATTAACTCCCGTCATCAAATTAAATTCTACTAACTATTTGACATTTCTTACCAAAAAAGGTCTGTTCCAAGCCCCAAACCTAAGCAAAGATACCACTTAAGACTCAAGAACAAGGATTCGTATTTATCACACCAAACAAATAAATTCTCTTACCGGGATTACCCGGGGAACCCGGTACCGGTAATGAATGACCAACAGGGCCAAAGTCGTCGACATTTTTGAATTTAGTTTAAACATGTCGTAATTTCTAACGCCTATGGAATGGCTATTGAGTGTCCATTCCTATAGCAAAGGATGATCATAAACGAACTAAAGGCATACTCATTCATAAACTTAACGAACTTGCTAACATGATAATTGGTTCTCAACCATTTCCCATATCAGAAAGATCAGCAGCATGCTTATCACTATTAATACGAGTATTCATTGTTACGAGTATTAGTTTGCGAAATTTAATTAAGCTATCGATCTTTGTACAATTAATATTGAATGATAGGGCAGATGTGCCAGACTTGCTTATGTGTAATAATTATATTAGAACTTTCCTAATCATAATTGATGATCATGTTTGTTCACTGTCTCGTCCAAAACCTTGTTTGGAAGCCCATTTCATCAGCCGCTAACGGTATTGGGGCGGATTTATTACAGTTTAATCGAAGCTATAATTACAAACTGACACGTTTTGAGGAATTGGCCTTATTTGTGTCCGGAAATCGGAGATAAGTAGCATGATCAGTCGTTCGTTATTTTGCGTAACGTTCCCTCTCACGCGACACAAAGGGTAAGGCCGTCAAAATTCAGTTTTTTTTAAAAGATTAGTGTCTAACATGTTGTATGGCGTATATCACAAATTTTGTGTTATGGATACCACAAAAGTATCATAAAAGGGCCAAATACAAAACAAAATGTAACGTAACACAAAAGCTGACTTTAGCCGGGTCCGCTGCGCCGTGTTTTCAATGTTTTTAAACATCTAACATGTTATCCGTCAGTTTAGGAAAACAAATAGGGTATTGTTTTGATTGGGAAAATATGTTACATGTAAAAACATCAAAAATACGGCGCAGCGGACCCGGCTTCACTACATAGTATAAAACAAAGTCGCTTCCCGCTGTCTGTCCCTATGTATGCTTAGATCTTTAAAACTACGCAACGGATTATGATGCGATTTTTTTAATAGATATAGAGTGATTCAAGAGGCAGGTGAATATGTATAATATAGTACCCTTGCGAAGCCGGGGCGGGTCACTAGTTAGGTTAATAAAAACATACATTTCGACGGCCTTTTCCTATTTAACCTTTTCGAAAAATGACAGTCGAATGTCAATCTCAGTCATTCAAATACTAATATTAAAGTTTGACTGCTTTGCGGTCGATATAACGCGTTAGCCTGAAAAGGGTTCATATGCGTATCGATTTCGTTTTTGCGAGAAGGTGATCTCTAATTGAGCTCATGTGACTAGGTAAATATGATAGCGTTTGTCGGACCTAAAGATATAAGGGCATAGACATTCTACTAATACCTATCCATACTATCCATCCATATCCATCCATCCATATCCATATCCATCCATATATACTATTATAAATGCGAAAGTGTGTCTGTCTGTCTGTCTGTCTGTCACCTCTTCAAGCTTAAACCGCTGAACCGATTTGGATGAAATTTGGAATAGACATAGTTTGAGTCCTGGGGAAGGACATAGGATAGTTTTTATCCCGAAAATCATCCCCCAAGGGGATGAAGTGGGGAGTGAAAGTTTGTAAGGAGCTACGATATAAACGAGTTCCACGCGGACGGAGTCGCGGGCAGAAGCTAGTATGTTATAAATGCGAGAGTGGATGTTTGGATGTTTAGATGTTTGTTACTCTATCACGCTTAAACGGCTCAACCGATTTAAATGAAATTTTGCAAGAAGATAGTTTATAGCCTGGATTAAAATATAGGATAGTTTTTAACCCGGTTCCACGCAGACGAAGTCGCGAGCGGAAGCGAGTAAGACATATATTTAGCAAATAGTTATACGTATTATACATAGGTATCTATCCACCGGTTGCACTAGACTAGGCTGTGCCCGTCTTCCAGATGACCAAATTGCATTTGATTGAATGCATTGCTCAATAGGAACCTTGTAAATGCGACAGGGTGATATGTTTTATGCCGGACATAAACTTAATCATGCTACAGGTGCTGATAAAATTGCCACGAAAATTCCGGTGTCTGGTCGTTACCGAGACATACTTATAATTATAACAAGCAGCTTATTTCACACTATTAGTAATATATTCTTGGTATTATTCACCATGCCAATACATTCTTGGCATATTTCGTCATTGTCAAAATTTCTCTAACCTCCCATTTCGGACATATAACGTGTCCGTAACGGTCCCTAAATTAAAGGTTTTTCAGATTTCTATTGCATACAAATGAGACGATGTAGCTAGTCGCTATGGGCGATGTTAATATCGATTTATGTGACATTAAATGTGAAGGTGCTTCAGAAAGGCCATTATCTTTACGATACGTCGAAGTATCGAAAATTACAGTGGGTAGAATTAATGTATGATAGTCGGAACAAGTTAATTTTAAAAGACCCATTATTTCGTTTAGGGTTGGAATGGGGTTGAAAGAGACTGATAACAACGGATGTGTATTCGAGTGCCAATATTTTACTTTCATTTTTCCACTATTGCCAATTTGTTTTGCTTTATGCCCACTCATATTTAACCTTTTTGAGGCCGTCTGACGTATGATGCTGTCACCATGTTAAACAACATCTTCGTTGATTTTGAACCAGTGGTGCAGATTTTTGACAGCACATTTTTGACATGACTGGCGACGAAAAGATTATATAGTATGCGGCTTTGCTTCAAAATTAGGTCGGCACACATCATTCGTGGTGTCTTTAATCTATTGTCTTTGACAACGAATGTCTAAAGACTTTAAGAACTATCTTGATCATGTTTAGGTTATGAACTTATCTACCTGTTTGATTGTCCACACAGTGTGAATGTAATTTCGATAATTTGTAATGGGTCCTGGACCTAGGATACTTTGCGGATTGACTTTATAATGAACACATGTCACATTGACTGCTTAATTAAGAGGAAATGCGAGCTAGCGCGGCGCATACATAAACTTGAATTTCGCGCCAATGTAGTTCCCTATTTCCTCTGCCAAATTTAATCTGGGCTAATCATTAACCAACAGTTTCTCTATGCTTCTATCTTTTGTTTTAATTGATAACTGATTTTGTTATAAACTAGAACCGCTTAAAAAACGCTAAAAATACACTAACTTTACCATCGCCTACAGATGTCAAATGTATTAAAAATTCAATGGAACATAGGATTAGAGTACAAATCTTTGTTCATTTTGCGTGACAAAATTTATTCACATTGGTCTAAATTTGACGGAGAAAATTGAGGAGTACGCCGGTTCGAAATGCAAGTTTTCGTATGGGTGCGCGCGCGCCTGGCGGTACATCGGCACCAGTCAATGTGATATGTTATGCCATCACTGTTAAATCTCTGTGTCCCCACGCCCGTTATAAATTGGAAGAGTTATATAATTTGTCTTTTGGTTAATCTCTATGGATGCCAGCCCCTAATGTAATGTAAGTTAGGCATGGATGTTAAACTGACGGATAGTAATATGTATATTTTTTTATAAATATAATATGCAAAGCGTACTTGCGTATTGTTTGAATAAAATCACGTTTTTGAATGGATACTTAGGCTTGTTACTTCAAATCTAATACGGTTAGGAAATTCCAATGTTAAATAAAATTAGACAGAGCAGGTGTGGAGTTAATAATGATGGCTGAAAACAAATAATACTTTTGGAATTCAGATATGAGTGTTGACTACGTTTTTCTTCTTATATCTCAAGTCGAAGCCATATCTGCATAAATCACAGACATTTAAAAAAAGCACAAATCTGACGATACTTCTATCTATAAAATATATAAGTGATGTGAATGTCCATTTTATTATTAAGTTACTTTTATCTTAGCAAATAAGTCCAATGGCCGACTTGTGCGTGTTTTTCTAAATACCAGTGTTGCATCTTAGAATTGATAAAAAAACTAGGGCCACATGTGTACGAAGTATTGTAAAGTAGTTGTATTGGCCTTAAGTGTATAACTTATGATAGTAAAATGGACAATCAGCCTCCTGGAGGCATATGATGGTTTCGTTTACGAAGTAAAACAAGAAAAAGCATTCGACTCTCTTTAAAATCTCGTGTTAGAATAAGATGGGTACTTTATCACGTGTCAAACGCTGCCATAATATGCCTTTTCGACTCATTTCTTACATCGATAATGAAATTAGATTACTTCTCTATTTAGATTCGTAGTAAAAGGTCCAAAGTATTAGTAAAAAGATCTAGAGTAACTGCAATGCAGTGTGAAACAGTGCATATGTCCAGGATTATTTTATTAATCACTGTGATTCAAGGAAGGCAGTTTGTATAAATGGTAAGACCCGTTATCCTTGTGGCACGAGATTATAATACTTAAGGTGAATTTCTCCCATAGATGTGCGAACCTGGGTTTTGATATAATTGAAACCTCAGCTAGCCTAGCTAGCCACAAGCATGCGAAGTGTCAAACAGGAAACACGCCTTCGCACATCTGCGGTAGATGTTCATTGTTCACCCTAAATAAGAAATATTAAACCGTTGGTGTAGTCCAAAAACCTTATTCCCAATTGGACCCTCTTCGCAGTAATGAACTATGTTAAAGACAACTGCGAAGCGGGGGCACTTGGAAATAGGCGATTATTATATAAGTACTTACTTATACTTAGATAATCTTACAAAGTAATTTTGACAAGCAACTTGAAGCCCAAATGCTAATGAGCAATTTAAGAATCATACGTTTTGCCATGTGATTTAACATTTAACAGTCTGCTATGATATGACCCCTATTTGATATTATAATTGAGTAGAGCAACAATATTGTGTTGCAGTCAAATTGCCACGCGTTTTTCATAATTTAGTCAACCAATTTATAAAATAGGGGGCCTAGTACCCCACAAAAGCGTGCCACAGGGATGTATACGCGAGTCTACATGTAGACTCGCGTATACATCCCTGTGGCTACGTATATATATATATATATAGCACTGCGTATTACGTATATGTATATACGTAATACGCAGTGCTTTCGTGTCCTGCACACAGAGCCTTAAACTCTTAACTTAGATACGTAATTTATTAATGTAAATAAGGTTTAATTATTGTACTTAAATAGTCCAGGATCGATGACGCCATCTTGGATTTCCTGTTGCACGCAGAAACTGCTGTTGATAATGTAAATTGTATTGGTGTTTAAATATAATTACATGTGATGCACAGTTTTAAATAATATCCGTATCTTAATTTTATAATATAATATACAAGAGTTAAGTGGGAACGTAAGCTGGCGCCGACATAACTTGTAAAAATGACAAAAGATTGAATCATAATTGAACTTTAAGAAAATTCATTTATTAAGGAAAAACAGCTCACATTGCCTCTTAATACATTCCAATACCTACTTAAATATCTCATTGTTTGAATCATAGAAACAGCAATACGGATAAATAATATTCGTTAGCGACTGAAGGGTTAAAAATATATATAAGCCTTGAGTTGGACGTCTATACACGTCCACCTCACCGGGTAAAGTCGGACGCTGATTGCTTGTGAATATTTACCTAAAATATAATCATGAGAGTATTCAATGTATGTCATTTTAATCTGTACTTTATGTATACGGTTTAACGTTCAAATCTGCATGTTAGCTATTCAGGACCTGCGTGCAACGTGCTTTTGACTTGAAACATATCAATATTATATTGAATTCTCACGCTGATTGGTCGAATTAAAGTTTTGATCAGTTTCACAAATAGCATTACTTGACCATAAGCCTTCGCTCCGTCATCGGTCCTATAAGTAGCTTGACGTAGCAGGCTAGTTGAAGCATTTGTAGACCTAAACTGGACATGTCTGTACGCTAGGTAGGCTAGGTTAAGTTATTGTACTGTAAACGTTAGGCTAAGTTGACTGTAAAATCACCCTCGTCTATGGTATTCACGCGAAGACTTTTTTTTCATTAAGTTTAATATTTTATTGTGTTGGTAAGACACGTTGTATATAGAAAGAAGTCTATTTTTTGTTATCAACTATTTCTTCTCGTTTATTTTGTGTTTAGACAGACTTTCCGTTACTTTAATTATAAACGATTTAATAAAGATTTTTTCTGACTAATCACATGAAACTATTTTTCTTTTTCTTTAAGCCTTTGAACGGTAATATTATCATTCACATTAAACTAGGGCTCCTAAAAAAACTATATTAATAATATCAACGGCATAGTATCAAGTACACATGCAAGAAATTGCAAAGTTTAACTACATTGCGGGGTTTGATAGATAAAACTCAGTATAAATACCTCGATAACCCGCAGTGTAATGAAATTTGCATGCAATGTCTTGCATGTGTAAACTGCGCTTTATAATGCGATTGCACGTGACAGTTTTGCTATTTAAATACGTCAACGTTCAGGCCTCTCACAGACTGGAGCGGCCTGCGGGTGCGGTGGCGATCAATAGTAAATTTGACAGCTATAATGACAAGTTTAGTATTGTCCGCCGCGGCCAGGCCGCGCCAGTGTGTTGAGAGCTTATAAATATGAGCTGACAGCTATTCCAATCCCAAACTCATCGCCGTTTGATAATAACGGGGCAGTGCTTCGGAGATTCATACGATTTTTGTTTTGCAGAAACGGGCTATTCGGGCGATACTATCCCTAGTAGCATTTTGCGTTGGCCAACCGTAGCTAACGGTTGGGAAAAAGTTGGGAAATCGTTAGTAGCAATCTAACGAATTGCCAACAATGGCCCTAATGCTATTTATGGTTCATTTACCAACTGCAAAACCATACAAACATCTAACATAGGCCCTACCACAGTTATCAGTTGGGTTACCTACAAATAATCCATACGAACAAACGACGTAGGCCCTACTACCGTTTTTGGTTAGATTTCCTACAAAAAATCCATACGAACAGCCAACATAGGCCTTACTGTGGTTTTGGTCGGATTTCCAACAGAAAATCCCATACGAGCAGCCAACATAGGCCCTACTGCAGTTTTGCGCAGCGTTCCCAACAAAAAAACCATACGACCATACAACATAGGCCCTACCGCCGACGTAGTTGGCTTCCCTACCAAAAAATCCCTACGAGCAGCCAACATAGGCTCTACTGCGGTTTTGTACGGCGTTATGAACAAAAAATCCATACGATCATGCAACATAGGCCCTACCGCGGTTTTGGTCGGATTTCCAACCGAAAATCCCATACGAGCAGCCAACATAGGCCCTACTGCAGTTTTGCGCAGCGTTCCCAACAAAAAAACCATACGACTATACAACGTAGGCCCTACCGCCGACTGAGTTGGCTTTCCAACTGAAAATCCCATACGAGCAGCCAACATAGGCCCTACTGCAGTTTTGCGCAGCGTTCCCAACAAAAAAACCATACGACCATACAACATAGGCCCTACCGCCGACTGAGTTGGCTTTCCTACCAAAAAATCCCTACTAGCAGCCAAAATAGGCCCTACTGAGGTTTTGTACGGCGTTCCGAACAAAAAATCCATACGATCATGTAACATACAACCTACCGCGGTTTTGGTCGGATTTCCAACAGAAAATCCCATACGAGCAGCCAACATAGGCCCTACCGCCGACTTAGTTGGCTTTCCTACCAAAAAAATGGAATTTAGCGCTATCTCGTGTCGAGTAGAGGCATTGTTCATCTGTCACGGGCCTGGACATAGGCTAAACAAGTACTTTTTACGCTATTCATCACCAGAGAGCACATAGCATTAGTACTATTGCATATTGAAAACAGCATAGGGCCAACAGTGGGCCACATAGGAATCCAATGGCAGCGGGAGGGGAGAGGGGAATTCAGAAACAAAGTGCGGTGCGGGGGGCGGTGGTCAGGAGCACGCGCGGCGCGCGAATTCGATCGGCCATTTTGTTATCGATCTCCATCGTGAATAGTGCGTGTAAACGTATACTTAGTGGTTATATTTTCTTTTGAGTGCGTGCGTGCATGGTATAAAGTATTACTTGTTTTTGAAAGGGTTGCATATGTACTTAGCAAATATATATAAAAAATAGTGTGCAAGTTAATACTTACATGTTATATTCACTAATCAAATAACAATATATCGTGTTTATTAAGCAATCCTTTCAAAATCACGTTCAGTATGATCAAAGTGGTGGAATTTAATGATTCTGATGGTGACGGTGTGGTCTTAGTGTAATACTTATGTAACAGAAGAGTGGATCACGCCTCGCAAGAAGGAGTGCGTTTGACCTCCTCATAAAATCGTCAGTACAGTACCTATGCCTCACAACTAAAATATTACCGGACGAGAATTGACATGTGTATCCCATTAAACGCATATTGTACGAGACAGGTGAGTTAATATTTGTTAATTTAATTTTTAAATCACAAGGTCAATTTAGTTTTGAAACGTCGTGTGTTCATTTTGATTTAATATCTGTTTAAAACTGATGCTGGCAAAAGTTTCGAGCTGCCATTTCTCTATGAGTACATAGGTAATAATAAATAGTTTTAGCTATTTGTCGTTTTTATGAAAAGGTAAGTTTTAGCTATTTCATCACAGTCCTCTTTGTCGGTGTCATTTAAATGTGTGTTCATCTCTCTTCTAACAGATGGCTGCGTCCTTGTCAATTGGCTGACGAAACTGGCCAGTGTGGACGCCACATTAAAGTTGCTGAATAATCCAGCGTCTAATTAACTTATTTGGACCTTGCGCGATGAGCGGACCATTGGATTTTTGACACCTGAACCCACTGAAATGACGGAGTGCAACTGCTCGGAATCGGAGGTCAAAATATGTTAGTCCAGTCATCACGTTGACAAATTTGGGCTAGTATGATGCCTTTTATGGCCCGCCATAAAGAATGTGTCCCTTTCTCACTTACATACTTGCTAGAAAGTGATGAATGCTTTAAGGCCGGTCAAAAAGCATCGTGCTACAGGGCCAGCATTCAAATACAATTAATAATTATAGAAACATATCGATTATAAATCGAGGTTGTCTTTTTTTTCCTTACAATAAAATTATAAACGTATTATGTGAAGTTTTATTTTACGGTCTAGCTGTACAAAATGATGGTAACGCAAGTAAATGTGAAAAGTCTCAGAAGGCATTTAAATCTCCGTTAACAGTTAATGTGCAGTTACGTTTGTAAATTCGGTTATTTAAAGACGTTTACTTTGTATGTTACAGATGTTTATTCTCACGAAGGCGGTTTGTGAGTATTATGCACATGCACATTGTTGTGTGCTCGGCCAATATAGAATCTCTCTCGAGATTACGCACCTAGAAACCATGGACATGTGCACTAAATAGGTACCACCCCACAACAAATGTACGATCCCTACCGACCACGAGCGACGCCGGGGCGCACATTGTAAGTGCCAAAGGAAATTGAAGCTTCTCTGCTGTAGTTAAATTCCAATACTCGCGCGCGCAGGTGGCAATCTGCGTAAATTCCGTGCAAATATGGAATTTAACTACAGCAGAGAAGTTTCAATTTCCTTTGGCACTCACAATGTGCGCCCCGGCGTCACCCGGTCAGTGGAGATCGTGCATAAGTAAGACCAACCCGCCTTCGTGAGATAAACAACTGTACCTAACCCTACTAACTGCCAACGGCTATTCTACAGTTGGTACAGAGTGCTTTTATTTTGTAGGCCCTTCTTACGCAATGTTGCTTTAGGTCCAACAGTCGGAAACTGTGGTTGGCCCAACATAGTTCTCGTAGTAATGTTGCTGTAGGCCTACTTTGCAAATGTAAATTGGCCCTACAACCGGAAACGGTGGTTGGCCCAACGTAGTTGTCGTAGTAATATTGCTGTAGGCCCTACGTTGTAAATGTAAATTGGCCCTACAGCTGGAAACGGTGGTTGGCCCAACATAGTCATCATAGTAGGCCCAATGTTGGGAGACATCGTTGGCTTTACCGAAAACAGGTGTTTCACTCGCAACGGTTGACCAACCATTCGGTGATCAATGGCCCTACGAAATGCCAACTTAAAATGCTACTAGGGATATAAATTGAACCATGAGACTCACTGAGATAAGTATAAAGATATTAATATAATGATCAATACATCTATGACAATATTGTGTATGTACATAAAAACATTGTACATTTTAGGAAACACTGTGACATACATAATATTGCCACTAGAAATAAGCATAAGCTCGCGGTCCCCAACACTCGGCTTCAAAAAATAAAAAAAACTTTCATAGGTAATTGTGTAAGGTTTTATAACAAAGTTCCAGGAACCGTAACCAAGTTATCTATTAATAAATTCAAGAACTATGTGAAGCGTAAACTTATTTGGAAAGATTATTATAGCACACAAGACTACATGAATGATAAAACTCCATGGGACTAAATTGTGACTGAATTTTTAATTCATTTATTACGTTTGGTTTATGACATTGTGTTATCAATTTATTATTCTCGTTAAATATATTTTTGACATTAGATTGTTTTTCTAGAAACATTCTAGACAAGTATTTTTTATATATTTTTTACTTTTTTATTTTTTATGTTTAATAAATTGCTCTAGTAATTTTCTAACTGACGATTTAAAAGTGCTTGTTACTAGGCCTACTTGAATAAAGATAATATTATAATATAATGTATAATATAAAAAAAACCGGCCAAGAGCGTGTCGGGCCACGCTCAGTGTAGAGTTCCGTAGTTTTTGTATTTTTTTTCGAAAACTATTCAACCTATCAAGTTGAAAATAATTTTCCTAGAAAGTTTTTATAAAGTTCTACTTTTGAGATTATTTCATATTTTTAAAACTTAAGGTTCAAAAGTTAGAGGGGGAGGACACATTTTTTTTAATTCTGGAGCGATTATCTCCGAATATATTAACATTATCAAAAAATTATTTTAGCAAACCCCTATTCATTTTTAAATACCTATCAAACAATATATCACACATTAGGGTTGAAATGAAAAAAAAAACACTCCCCACGTTACGTATAGGGGAGGTACCCTAATAAACACATGATTACTGCAATAAATGAATTATGAATTATTATGAAAATAAAATAAAACTGACAAAGTGGTAAAAATTTTATTTTACCACTTTGTCAGCGTGATTGATATACATATTAGTACCAAATTTCAGCTTTCTAGTGCTAACGGTTGCTGATATTATCCGCGGACGGACGGACAGACAAAGCGAAACTATAAGGGTTCCTAGTCGACTACGGAACCCTAAAAACCCGCCATGTAGGATATTGTGTTATTTTTTTATGTTATTACAACGGGGACTATTAATGTCTTTGACGAGTCAAACGTTGTGTCGCATGTATTTGTAGGGTTCCGTACTTTAGAAGGAAAAAACGGCACTCTTATAGGATCACTTGTTGTCCGTCTGTCTGTCTGCCAAGACCCCTTATCTCGGGAACGTGTGGTATCGAGTGAAAATTAAAACCATATACGCAGGTCTACAGTCGCTTGAATCTGTGAAAAATACAAATATCCATGTAAACGCAAAAAAAGATACCATCAACGTCCAGTCAAGCAGAGGTCATGGGTATGTACCGCTCACCAAACTCTTATAACAGGTACTACAGAGGCGCTAGCAACCGGTACAGAGGTAATCGTCAGCGTTTTCAGAGGGGACCGCGACAGTTTTCGCATAATCGCTACCCTCAGCATCATCAAGGGAACACGCGTAGAGGGGGCCGTGGTGACAGATCACGGGGCAGGCCATATAGGGGTAGTTGGCATGCCATGTCCCGTAGCCGTGGGGTCAGTGCCCGTGGCAATATGAATATGATATCCCCTGCCGAACATGACTCTGTCGGTCAATACACCGTATAAATACGGAATCGCTGAATCATTTTTTTCGTGTCTGACTTTATTTACGCGTGCAATGATTTAAATAGAGTAGCCATAAATATAGGCAAGAAAACATATAGCTGGCTACTAGACACCGGGGAGCTTCCATTTCGGCGATAAAGTACGAAGTTATTAGAAGTTGGAATATACCGATCCATGAAAAGAGGTTATGTGTTAGAGGTATAGGTGGTCAGGTAACATCAACTGGATATGTACTTTTAAAGTTAAATTATGATGACTATGAATTCGAGCATACGTTCTTTGTATTTGAAAACCTACTTATCTTGCAGCGCAGATGGTATCCTAGGGCAAGATTTCCTCAAACGTCATGGAGCGATTATTAACTTTGAAACAAACACTTTACAATTAATGACTCAAAAGGGAGAACCATCAGAGATCACCTTTAGCTGTTCATCAGGAACAAATAATAAATATTTAACAATTCCTGCTCGTAGCGAGTACATACACTATATGGATACTAGCATTGCGGAAGACTGCGTTGTGAGCAGTCAGCAATTATGCGAAGGGATATATGTTGCAAATGCGATAGTAAAACCGAGTCAAGGTAAAATACCCATTAGGATATTAAATACGAGGGACAGCGACGTTGTTTTAAGCCGTTTTACAGTAAGTAAATAAAAGTAAATTGAGTGATTTCTTCATTTGTGAGTTTAGCAAGCCAAATATGAACGCCGAAAGGGTGAAGTCGTTATTTTCTGCATTAGATTTTAGTAAATTAAATGAAGAGGAACAGAAATCTATTGAGAACATTTGCGCAAAATATCCGGACGTCTTTTTCCTACCGGGAGATAGACTAACCACTACTACGCTGTACGAGCAATCGATAGAATTAAAACCGGGTAGCTCTCCAGTTTACGTTAAACCGTACCGGTTACCATACTCTCAAAAGTCTGAAATTGATAGGCAGATTCAAGGAATGCTTGATGATGGGATAATTGAAGAGGCAAGAAGTGCGTGGTCAAGTCCATTATTATTAGTGCCGAAAAAGTTAGATTCCTCGAAACAAAAGAAGTGGTGTGCCGTAATTGATTATAGAAAATTAAACAATCAAATAAACTCGCCTCTCACTTGTCTGGTTTTTATACTACGACGGTGATAAACAAGCATACCTGCTGGTAAGTGGACTATATACGCTTCGACCGTAGCCTATGGAGGCTTGCGACTCCAGAAGAATCAAGAGCGCGTTGCCGACCCTTAATTGATTTGAGTATTCGTTGTGTTGACAGCTACAGACAAATAGATGCACTCAATGTCAACTAGAGATGCGCCGAATGTCTAGTCATCATTTGGCATTCCACACATTCGGCCGATATTCGATAGTTCAGAATATTTTAATCCGTATACACTAGGGCCTCGATAATCCGTACACAGGCTCATCCGAACGTCGCTGTAATCCGAACTGCTGACCCTCTCGCAAGCTATATCGGCTTTAAACACTTGTTTGGACTGGGCCGACGAAAATGACCTGTCGTTGTCCGAAAAAATGATGCTGCGTAATTTGAGGGACAAAGCATTTGCTTGGTCATTAAATAGAACTCGGCAAACTAAATTGGATGAGTTCTTAAAATGATTTAACTAGCATTTCACGTCGCCATCTTATAGTGTTCATGTGCTTTATTTATAAGTTTCACTATTTTTGTAATTTTAAAGTCCTTAAATAAATATTTTTTTTTAGAATAAACTTATGTTTTATTTCTAACATACTATAATCCGAACGCTCCCTGAGTCCGAACAGGGGTTGTTTTTTTGAAGTTCGGATTATCGAGGCCCTACTGTAATGTATTATTCACACAAGAGAAACAACAATCCTTCTTAGAAATCTTGGCAAAAAAACTCCGGGGGTAAGTAATTATTAATAAGAATGATACTCATTGAAGTCAAAATTAAACGTATTATTAAAACACTACTGAAGACGAGGCAGTACGGCCCATGGTCTTAGCCTGTCCGAATGGACGAATTAAAAAAAAAAGTATTATAATATAAAACGTAGTGGTTACCTACCTATATTCTTTTTGGTCAAAATAAGCGAGAAATAAGCATGATGTACTTAGCCAAATAAATCAAAGACAGATGTAAGTACATACATATTATCCTCACTGAAATAATTTACCTACTAAGTATGTACTAATAATAGCATAACAATAAGCTGTCCAAATGTCACACCGAAATATTAAGAATACTTAATTTAATTTCATAATAACATCCCAAAAATACACACGATAAATGAAACGTGTCTATGTGTGGAATCGAATGTAAGCGATAAAAGCTGGAAAACCATGGATTTCTGCCCATTTGCTGATATTGGGTAGATCACTGCACAATCAATATACGCCACTATTCCCAAAAGGCGGAAGGGGTAGGCAGAGCACATGAAATTAATATTTTCTACGCCACTTCCTGTTTGTGTATTTCTTCATATCGCAAAACCATACCGATTCAGCAAATCCCAATATACCCAGCCAACAAGAAAATGGGAAATAAGACAAAAAATGCCACCCAGCATGATCACATGGAAATCAAATTCTATGAACGAACGCCACGCTACTGCCACTGTTACTACCATTCCATCGTGTACCCTGACCTTATCACAATTAATTAGTTTAACTAGTTCCCTGACTTGTTCAATATGGCTACCAAGCGAAGAACTCATGGATAAGCGCCACATCTTCCCCTTACTGAAAACTGTGTTATTAGTCCTCCGTGCCAACCCCCCCGGCCGCTCAGACCCCGTATCATGGTCGGCCTTATCACGCGATAAGTGACGAGATAGGAGCGTCGTCTCGGTCTATCGAACGGTGTCAGCCAGTGGCGGACGCTCTATCTTGTCACTTATCGTGTGATAAGGCCGACCATGATACGGGGTCAGGCGAAAAACCACCTCCTGCATGTCTAGCACACGACGGCCGGGCCGCGACATACTCTCGATTTTTATACCTCTTCTTCTAAGTGTTCTCATAAGAGAGAGACGGATAGTGCGAGAAAAATCGAGAGAGCTCGCGCGCCGTCGCGTGCTAGCCGTGCTGAACTAATCGGCTTACTACTTTTATTACTCCTAGTTCTAAGAAAATACGACCGAAGTCGGAAACCACCGCCTGAACTAAAGTCGCCGTCAATAGAATTTGCTAACTATGTAAACAAACCGCCATAGTGAAGGACAATTTTAATATGGCGGTTTGTTTACATAGTTAGCAAATTCCCACTTAGCCACTTTACTTTAATTGCTTAGAACACAGGACAGAGAGGTCTCTAGGACAGAGAACTAGAGGATTAACGAACCCCGACCCGAAAAAGAATTGCCCCTAATACGAGTATTAGACCCACCCCAAGAAGTAATAGTATAACTTCTACCCGGAACCAGGATCGCCTCATGAAGTCTTACCGGAGCAAATTATTTATATTACTTTATTTGTGGTAAGTATTACTACTTACGTTTCTAGGAATATCCCTAGGTAATTACTCCTCTTTGTAGGAATAAGAATCATGGAAGCAGGCAAATCTTATTTGGAACCTAAATTATAGTCCAAAAATCATTTATTTAATAGCATGATTATTAAAAATAGCCTTATCACGAAACAAGTCAACAAGTCTATAACACGATACAGAGGGCGCTAGTCTTATCGGGGGCTACAGACGAAGATGGTTTATTTTTCCATTATATTCTTTCTCTGTATCATATCGAGCATGATTATTAGCCGAAACAAATTAGACATGTCTAAGTATTTGGGTCAAGTCATTTTTCTAGTCTTGTGCCAAACTTTACGTAGCATCAATAGGGCCGCAGTCCATCTTTTTTATACTGGCGGTGGCAAACAAAAGAATACAGTTAGCCCGATGGTTTTTATTTTTATTATAGGTATGGATAAAAGCTATGTTACTGGATATATTTATCTAATTTAATTTCAACTTATGGAACAGTGTATGGAACAGTGTATCGAATAAATTCTGTACTTTATTCATACCAAATTTAAAGAAATAAGAGGAAAGTAAGTCAGCATCAATAACTCAAAAAGACACTGTTTTTAACCCCCGACGCAAAGAGAGGGGTGTTATAAGTTTAACGTGTCTGTGTATTGATTGGGCCTGTGGTATCGTAGCTCCCAAACGGATGGACCTATTTGAATGCGGTTTTTTTTGTATCATAGATAATTTTATCCCGAGTGTTCTTAGCCATGTTTCATGAAAATCTGTTCAGCCGTTTTTGAGATATTGGACTTTGTAATGAAAATGTCGGGGGTTTTTCAACTTTTCAAAGTTGTAGTTTTCAATATTAAATAGTTGACGAAACTACAACGATTCGCCATAAAATCTGTTTGAGGAATCGGTGCAATTAAATTTCGTCAATTATACCTGCAGGCGTTTTTTCGTTGAACGGCGATCCCCTTCAGATCCCTCCCCCACCCCCTACAGGGGCGCGTTTCGAACCACGCCTACAGCGGCGCTAGAAGTCCTACTGGACCTACCGCCACTTCACATGGGGTCAGAGGCGCGCAAATCGCTCTACAGATTAAGAACTCTTGGGACTGTGGAGTGACAGCAAGCCGAAGACTAAGCACAAAAACATGGGGACTGACGGTTTCTTAGACAGAATAACAAACATGGGATGCGACAAAGTGACCCAAGTATGTATTCCATAGGAACTACACAACAAAAGTTCCATCCAGAGCTGAATGGGCTGGGAAATAGAACCACCGAGGTCTGGTATCGAAGACAGCATATGGTACACGGACGGATCAAAAATGAAATCCGGTACGGGAGCAGGCATTTATTTATTTATTTATTTATTTATTTATTAGGTACACTTTACAGATATCATACATTATGAGATACAATGGTTCTTTATGAATAGCTTATAGACTAGCATGACATCCAAGGCAAGTGCACACAGCATGATCAGCAAGTTAGCGCGTATGCAAGCAACAGCGACGAATCTGCATTGAATATTAATATCATATGCAGTAAGTATAAATCACAAAAACAAGTCCAAAATGTTAAAAACGTCTGAAACGAACTTAAGCAAATCTAAAACAAAAGTTAGAGTAACAACTTAGTATTATTCAGGGTGAGTAGAGAAGAGGACGTCCGTTAAGGACTTTTTGAATTTAGTAATGCGTGCATTTATACAAATGCTATAGTAATAGTGTAAGCATGGGTAGTTTGGCAACCGTCTTCCAGGCGGAGACATACGCCATAAATGCCTGTGTACAGGAGAATATAGACAGGCAAACAAGAGGACAGACTATCTATATACTCAGTGACAGTCAAGCGGCCCTTAAAGCGCTTACTAGTTAGTCTATAATGGCGTCCAAGCACTGAACAAACTTGGAAAGCACAGCACAATAAGGTGCAACTAGTTTGGATACCAGGGCACGAGGGCTTCATCGGCAACGAAAGAGCGGATGAGCTTGCAAGCAGGGGGTCTTAAATTATTATAAATTAAATCACTTTGTAACAGTGCCTTAATAATAAAAAAAAAATTGTGCAAGTTCTGAGCAACCAAAGTGGTAGAAAAAAAAGTGGTGAGTCTATGGTGAAGGACAATTTTTTTATTATTATAAATATTATAATTCTAAGTTTCCTAATATGTAGAAATTGCATGCATTATTATTTTGCTGCTTCTTACCTAAGTAAAAGAGATCATTCTTTAGTGATAAGACTGCCTGTTCTAGTATCCATCTACTCACAGTATGTTTTTTAATAATTGGTGGAAGGTGTAGAAAAACGAATATTTGTGTATTGTACATATATTTGACATTGTTTATCTGCAGCAGAAAATGTAAAATTGACATTAAAAGTTAACTATATTTACAGAACTTGTTTCATTCACAACAGTTACCATTTGCGAGCTAAGCCCGCAGTAGCATCAAACAATATTGGGTTCTTGAATTCTCCCTTCATATCAACCATATAATGCATCCATGTGTTCTTTACCTTCAATGGCAACTGTACTCTGGCATTCTTCCTATTTTCTTTACAGCAGACATTCTCGATGGGGACTTTCATTATGCGGTTTTGCCCGAACGGAGTGTAAGTGATCAATGAGAGGTGTTTTCCACCCTTGTGCAGGACTAGGAAGCGAACTGACTTGAGGGTATACATCCATATCATTGCTAGCGAGCCTGTACCTGTAAATAAAGAACATATGATGTCACTAGCTCCTGAATGTGCCTTTGTCCGAATGGAACTTGTTATATTGTAGCTCCATACAAAGTTTCGGCCCCCATTTCGCTCTCTTAGGGGATGATTCCCAGAAAAAAACGTACTCTATATGTTAATCCAGGCTATATCTATACCAAAATTCATCTTAACACGTTCACAACCAAGAACCTGCCTATAACTCTGATTATTAATCAGACAGAAAAAATGTAAACAAAGTTATGTTGACAGTTCAAAGGGACATATCAGGGGTTCTGAAAGTACGGGTCGGTCATGCAATATTTTTTAAAGTTTACTTTAACAGCAGAATTTAAAATAAATATGATAAATATTTATAAGCAGTATACTAGTTACTAGTAAAACATTGAATTGTATAGTGCATCGGTTCTTAACCTTTTTTCCGTGCACGGACCCCTAGGAAATCAAGCACGATTAATAATAAAAACAGGCAAGAGTTTTTGTAGCATTTATTTATTATTGTGAAATGGTCTATGGGTGAGACTGCTGCGACCCCTGTACATAACTATAGGTACTCGCGGACCCCCAGGGGTCCACTGACCACAGGTTTAGAAACACTGGTATAGTGGATAAAGCTGTTAGAAGCTGAGTGAGCTGAGTGACAGGACAGGCGTAAAATAAAATAAAAATCCAGCTACCAATACTATTTGCCATTCGCATTAAGAAAAAAAAATTGTAAGCAACCCAAAGATGCACAATCCCAGTGTATCCCAGCAGTGATACCAGTGCTAAAATATATTCTACACATAAAAACGGTATTATCTTTTAAAATTTTGAGTAACAAACATCAAGACTTTCACATTTATAATATTAGTAGGATTGATTGTACAACAATTTTGAATATCAATGGAATTCATCCAAACATTGAATGTTGCAAATGGATGACCAATTAGGAACCATTCAACTGGTATCTTTATATAAATGCTACAAGCTGAAGAAATACTTACCAACTACTACTACCCTTACTAAATAAACTCACCAACAAGAAGAGCTATGCCACCAAGCGTATTTCTATACTTATTCTCTCCAAGATTTATTCTTCTGTACCAAGGAGTGTCGTCAGTGATCGCCGACCGGTCTACGGGAGCGTCTTTCAAAGCGGTGAAAGCAAACGTTCCCAAATACATCCAGAACATGTACTGCACTACTGCAAATACGTTCATGTATTTAAAATATTTGGGATTCTCGTATTTGTAGAGAATGACGTCTTTTATAACGTTAGTATTAACTTCGTGAAGTGTTTTTGTCGCAAATGAACTGTATGGTGCGTTTATCTTGATACAATCCCGACATGGTAAAAGTGTTCGGTATGCCGCACTTCTTCTTAATATAATCGAGGCATATGCAAGAAAGGACATATTTATTAGGTAAGTATTATATTACATATGAAATATTAGAAGGGATAATAATATCGATTTGAACACATAACCTAAAAATGCAATATGTCAAGTCAACTGTCAACTAGAGCTGGGCGTTTTTTCCTGTAAGCGTTTTCAAAAACGGTTTCTCGTACAATAACGGAATAACAGTTTGTGGCTAGAAAAACAAACTGTTTTTATAAAAACGATCGAACGGTCACACGCAACGGTTGCAATGCAAAACGTGAAAACGTAACTCGAACACTGTAAACTGTTTCATCCGTTTTTTCGTTTCACTTCGTTTGGCGACCGGCGACGGCGCCAACGCACGGAGAAACTAGTTATTTTTGAAACTGTTTTTCAAAACAGTTTTGTGAGAGAAAAAAACAGTTACGTTTCGTTTCACGGAAAAGTCGAAACGACCCAGCTCTACTGTCAACGTCAACTATCTTTATTTTTACATAGTGGATACTTGATATTTTAGATAGCGCTTTAGCAATTCCATTCATTGACCATTATGATAAGAATATATAAAAATAAGATACAATGTGGAACACAGATTTGACACTGGTTTTAAATAGTAATGTATACGTCTTTTGAAATGAACGAAAGGTAATTAATGTATGCGTTGCAGTTGAGACAATGAGTTGGAGTGAGCTCTAACTATAGTAGGTAACATGTTATTATGATATTGGTAGGAGTAATGGCTGTTTTACAGAGAAGATAAAATAAAAATAAATTATACACATATTTTTATTTTCTGCAAATTATCATGATATCGATCTTGTAGCTGTGGCATTGATATGATAGTGAATGGATCTGCAAGTCAACCGTCGGCGTCCTAAAACCATAGACAATAGGCGTTCAGCCGTTTATAGACCAATTTGTTTTTCATATCTATGGTTATTGTCAGCGCAGCGCGTCGTCATTTTGTAGTTGTCGTGCCTATTGCAATTCGTTAAAATTTAAAATGTTGACTTACAAAAGTAATTACTAGTTACTCAAGTTTTGTCTTAGTTCTAATACATATAACATATCGCGTAGATCGCACACGGCTAATAAGCACCACGCACAAAATGGCTGATATAAAGGTGAGTGCTAAGTCTTGGCGGCATTTTGGTCGGTAACGGTCAAAATTGATATTTTGTTGTTGTGATTTTCCATATGTGCGTTGAGTTGATATTTTGTTACTTTTGTGAGAAACTATGAGGCGTGTTGAATGTGTTCAACGTCAACTTTAATTCGTATTCGTTGCAACCTTTACTTGTATGTACTTTCACGGCACTCATTATTTATGATCAAATGCAACAACTCGTTTGTATTGATCACGTTCTTGAAGCTTGTAGCTTTGATTTTCCTTGCTCGGTTTTGCTACGCAATCTGAATAAGGAATTACGGCTACAAAACATACGCAAATAATGCATGTGTGGGTTGTTATTTGAGGGTAGATTTTAATTACCACACATTTGAAGTAACGGATAATATTTATACGAAAATAGCTTTAGGTTTAATTGTTTTCTCAATGTTCATATCATATCTAAAATGCAATAATCATTCCAATTAAGTCAATGTTTTTTTATGAATATTTGGGTAATGAGCTTGAGAAAGATTTTGAGGCCGGTGGGTTAAACAAGGTTCAGGTTAGACTGAACTGGCAGCAGAAGACCGGGCCCCTATGTATCCCCTGTACTGTCACCTGACAATGCCTATTTGCCTTACATTTCTGTGTCTACAGTATCCTTACATATCAACATGGTCATGTATGTGACAAATGCTAGAAATCTGACTGATAGAAATGGATTACAATGAATGGATGGTAAAACGGATGAACTGGTTTGATTTTACATTAAAAATCAAACCAGTTCATCCGTTTTATCATTATACCACACAAATTATTTACGGATCTTGGGTAATGGTTATTGCCAAACAGTTCCAATTCCATACAAAAATCTCCTAAAAGCACAGTTTTCAACACATTTAAAATAAACAAGTTTCTGTCAAAAATTTAATTTTTGGTACAAACTTTTATTGCAGACTGTACTTTTCTGGATACCATCATCACCTACTCGAGAGACGATTCTAACGAGCCCAAACTCGATGGGGTTATGTGGTTTTATTACAGAGTTCCTATGGCCACCTTCCAGCTCCATAATCAGACCAGCTCCACGTCATCATAATATGGCATTGTCACGTGATTTGCATATTCGTGCAAAATTTCAGCTCAATCGGAAACCGGGTAGTGGATCACATTAACCCTGCAAGATTTGATTACAGACAATGGACAGGTGAAAGTAAATAAAAGCTTGTAAAAAGACTTCAGAAACAGGCTCGGTTAAGACCACATCAGGTTATACAGGCCAGAAAAGATATGAAAGCTTAAAAGACTGTCATGCTAATTACAAAGATAAGAAATGATTTAACACATTGGTTGCCGATGATGCGATATCGCGCCCAAACTATATTGGAAAACTACAATCCACAAACGGGTTACGAACATTCAGTACTTTATTTTTACGAAACTTGACTAGGGGCGTATAATTAACTTATTAATTTTACCTCTGAGCTAAAGGAGTTAATAGGTAGCACCTCAAAGATGTAAATATAAGTTAATCATACGCGATTAAGTTCCGTTTGGGGGAGGCATATGTCGAGCAGTGGACATCTTTCGGCTGATGATGATAATAGTGTGTGAGAATCTTGAAAGTTATATTCAATACTTGTCCAATATTTTTTTATTCACTACCACAGTTGTCTTGCACCACTTTCCTCTAAGCACTTCTATTCTGCGTCATTTACATGCAAACCTGGGACCTGCAGAAGCTTTCACGGTATCTAGGTGTTCTTCCACCTCTCTTCCCTTCCACCTGGCTGACCAGTATCTATTTCTCAAAGCTCATCAAGGCATAAAAACCATGGGTACAATTTGTTTTTCCATTCTATGTTCAACAAGATGTCAGCAGCCACAAATGGCACTGGGGACGCCCCGGCTGCGGCGTCTGCCGAGAAGGGTACCATCGAGGAGATGTACCAGAAGAAGTCGCAGCTCGAGCACATCCTGCTCCGTCCCGACACATACATCGGGTCTGTTGAGCGGGCCCATGAGACCATGTGGGTCTTTGATAAGGAGAAGGAGTGTATGGTGCAGAAGGAACTGAATTTTGTACCTGGTAAGTTTATATACAGAATGGATGTTGTCCGTGAACCTTAAGAAAATTGAAGTAGGTAGTAATTTACTAGAGTATATAGAGGAAGAAAAACAAAGTTCCGATTTTTTGTCATTATTCCTACAACCCGCTGCGATACAGTACCCTATATTTTTTTTTGGTTTAGGCATATTTAAGAGGCGAATGACGATGGAAAAGCGAGAACGTGTGCGTCCCGTAGCGGCGCGCGGCAACCACTATTAGACCGTCTAAAGACGGCCGGCTGGCATGTACTTGTAGCGACGCGACGAAATCACAGAGCGAACCGTCCCTGGTAGAATCGAATAGTAATGGTTACATAAATACTGCAAACAAAAAAAATATTTAAAAATACATATTAATAGAGCCATCCCTAATTCATTTTTGTTACTTTTAATGTTTACCATAACAGACTTGCTTTTCAGTAATTTGTTAATTTCTCTGCTCCTTAGAGAATTTTCAAAATTGAATGATATATAGTTCAATAGTTCTGGAAATTACAACCTAAATTAAAATTTATTATCTCACAAACTTAGTAATTTGCATGATGCTTTAGAGCCTATGGATGAATCTAGTCAGCGGAACATGAATGATTGAAAAATAATTTTCATTTCATGGCAATTGGTAACACTTGTAATTTTTGAGCAGCTAATGCACTGTAAAATTGCGACAATTGCGATTGCAATTGCGATTGTAAATGGTATACATACAAACGTTCACGCCTTCATTCCCAAAGGGGTAAGCAGAGCACATTAAGAGGGGGCGCTCCGCGAAATCGGGGTTCTTAGATTGAATATTTACCTATGACAAACTAAAGCGAATGCCAGGAAAAAGAACATACCAAAACTACATCATATTTGCAATTGAATCGTCTGAACAAAACCATACAAAACCAAAATTGCCTCGATAGAAAAGAACCGCCAAAACATGTCTTATTTTTACTCAATTTCAATAGTGTGAGGTTCCCGTGCATATAAATTAAGTAAAAGTTGAGTGTATAATAGCTTTTCACATTACCTAATGAAAGTACTAGCGGGGTATTTTTATGTACTCCCTTTTCAGACTTATTGAGGTGAAACGTATTTGGCGTATAGGCCTTTTTTATTTAGCGCGATACCCTTTCTCCCGTCGCGTGTTTCGTGCGGTTCTGTATATCTTCTGTTGCCGTTGGCGGGCGGAGTCAGTCGCAATCGCTCCGCTGAGACGAGAGGACTACGTTCTGTGCTCTCACGACAGCACGATGAACATAATTATTTCAATAATATTGTGACCCAGTATATTCGTCCAGTGAATGAACGTATCATTACATTCCAGTAGATATTTTGCTACATTTTGAAATAATATATTTAAAAGTCGACCTTAACATGTAGATCTTAAAGTTCAAAATACAACTATAAGATTACGCAGCCATCGGCCGGTGACCGGCTTCTTAGAATAATTTGTGCAGTACATGCAAAACTAGACGAACATTTTTCTGTCGATCGTGTATTTACTTTATGAAAGATTATCACTATCACTATCACTACATAGTATAAAACAAAGTCGCTTCCCGCTGTCTGTCCCTATGTATGTTTAGATCTTTAAAACTACGCAACGGATTTTGATGCGGTTTTTTTAATAGATAGAGTGATTCAAGAAGAAGGTTTATATGTATAATATAGTATCCGTGCGAAGCCGGAGCGGGTCGCTAGTTGAGAATAAATCCGGTTATGTTCAAAATCGATGTCTGAGAGGTCTAAATACGAATTCATAGTCAGAAATATTACAAAAAGTGGTCGCATTATTTAAAATTTTTGAAACATTCGTTGTAAATTAATATGCGCGTTTTTTTAAAGAACAACATACATTGGCAGGCTTCTCGAGGGTGGAGATTCTAGAAATGATGTCCATTTTGAATTCCAAGATGGCGGACATTGCTTTTAGAATTTAAACTTTCGTGAGACGTGTTGAAACAGTACTAATAATTACACGGTTCAACTCACGTATTAAATGTCACTACGGGTGACATGTTTCGAACTCTTCGGGAATTCTTCTTAAGGATGAGTGTTTTCGCGGCGGTGTCGCTTGAATCTTGTCGTGATTCTAGCGACACCGCCGCGAAAACACTCATCCTGAAGAAGAACTTCCGAAGAGTTCGGAACATGTCGCCCGTAGTGACATTATTGACATTGTTTTTCTTTAAAGTCATCACGGGTGTCGCTTTAAGGGTTATCGAGAGTGCAGATTCCAACAATTATTGCCTGTGAACTTGGACATTTTGATATTAAAAAAGTGAACATAATTATGCACTTTTTCTTTAATATGTTCAAAATTGATAACTAAAGGGCCAAAGCGTCTCCATTGTCTCCAAGTACGAATCCGAGATCAGAATTGAAAAATTTGGCCGCCACACAGTGGTGGCCTGTAAATCTGACTTTCATAGACATGATCGAAGTTTTCATAATATATTATAGTTTTTTTTGAATGCTACTAATAAATTCACATATTAAACGACACGACAGGCGACATGTTTTGAACACTTCGGGAGTTCTTCTTCAGGATGAGTGTTTTCGATGTTTGTTTTGAAGAAGAACTCCCGAAAAGTTCGAAACATGTCGCCTGTTGCGACATTTAATGCGTGAATTTAACCGTGGATTTATTAGTAGTATTTTAGCTTTTTTTTGCTTTAGGCTTTTACTAGCCATTATTATGCTAGCTTACAACCCTTACGTGATTTAGTAAAAAAACGGAAGGCCATATTTCAGTTATAGCTCCGGTGGTTTTTTAAGCAACAAAATGTAGGTAGTGGTATTCCTTGGGTAATTAAAGTAATTTGTACTCTATAAAGTGAGTGTTTTCGCGGCGGTGTCGCTTGAATCTTGTCGTGATTCAAGCGACACCGCCGCGAAAACACTCAATCCTGAATAAGAACTCCCGAACAGTTCGAAACATGTCGCCCGTAGTGACGTTTAATACGTGGGTGAACCGTGTAATTATTGACATTGTTTTTCTTTAAAGTCATCACGGGTGACGCTTTTAGATTCCAACAATAGGGACGTAGGCACTAAATAAAATAATGTGATATTTTCTCGAAGAAGGATAAAAAATTTAGTCAAATGGAGAAAAAATCAACGCAAAAGGTTAAATAATCACGAAGTTATAAGTTTCCAAAGTTTTAAGAAGGGATGTGTTCTGTCCCTTTTTCGCAAAACGCAACTTCATATGAAACGATGACGCTGGAAGAATGTGACGTCACAGAAGACGGCAACGTGCCGCGCGCATCGTGGTCGGCGACGCCGTCGACGCGGCCTGCCGGCAGCATCCTGTAATGTGACGTCACACACCGTTTGCGTTTTCTCTCTCTAACAAGCAATATTAAAACGGTTGTAGCTTCGTAATTCTTTGAGATATCTGAATGGGATTTTCGTCACTATGAATATTTTTTTGCCTTCTTTCTTTTGGAGTTGTAATAATTTTCGAGTCTGCACCCGAATTATTGCCTGCAAAGTTGGACATTTTTATATTAAACGAAGTGAACACAATTTTGCAGTTTTTCTTTAATACGAGTATGTTCAAAATTGATAAATAAAGGGCCAAAGCGTCTCCATCAAGTACGAATCCGAGATCAGACCCCATATCATGGTCGGCCTTATCACTCGATAAGTGACAAGATAGGGGCATCGTCTCGTTCTATCAAACGGTGTCAGCCAGTGACGGACGCTCTATCCTGTCACTTATCGCGTGATAAGGCCGACCATGACACGGGGTCAGAATTGAAAAATTTGGCCGCCACACAGTGGCCTGAAAATCTGGCTTTCATAAACATGATCGAAGTTTTCATAATAAACTAGTTTTTTTTAATGCTACTAATAAATTCACGTATTAAATGACGCGGCAGGCGACATGTTTCGAACTCTTCGGGAGTTCTTCTTCAAAACAAACATCGAAAACACTAATCCCGAAGACGATGTGTGACATTTAATACGTTAATTTCTTAACCGTGGATTTATTAGTAGTATTTTAGATATGTCTCACAAAAGTTTAAATTCGATTATAGCTGTTTTTTTTGCTTTAGCCTTTTACGAGACATTATTATGCTAAATTGAAAAAATGAAATGAAAAATGAAAATGAAAAATGAAAATAGTTTATTTCATAAATTGCGAGTTTAAATGACAATAGGTTTGGGCCTTCCTAATAGGTAAAAAATACCTGTGTCAGGAAGACCCGCTCCTCCATAAAAAAAACAGTTGTTGTTTATTTAATGTAAGTACTTATTTATAGCTTAGATTAAAAACAGAAACAGAGACGAATTAGTGTAGTAATTGTGTGTGTGTGTGTGTGTGTGTGTGTGTTTGTGTTTGTGCAAGCGTGCGTGTTTTGGTGTAAGAAAGTGAGCATGTGTGAGTGTTGTGCAATAAAGTAGGTATAATATATTATATAATTTCCCCATTCTGTTTTGTTTTACTTACTATATAATTAAAATTATATTAATACAAGATTAAGTAACAGTTCAGTATCTTCATAGCTAAGCATCTTCAGCCATTCCGTTAGAGATCTCTTACCATTATATTTGTTTTGTTGGTATACAGCGTGTCTCTGACTTTGGGGCTATAAATGCAAATGTCAATTATGCTCCTTAAACGGAACTACTTTTGCTCTACAACTTTTCAAAAATACGTTCTTTTTATATTTTCATTATTCCATACAAATAAAATAAAATATTCAATGTACATCATCCATTAGTTAGTTTTCATACTTGTCAGTGTCATGGATGTCAAATAATGAGGCCGTGTTTGCAATACATTGATGGTACAGTTAAAGTTCAAACACGAATAAACGATAGAAATAATAGTTATTTTACAAAGTTGCGGAACAAAAGTGGTTCAGTTTCAGGACCGTAATGGACATTTGCATTTAAAGCCCCTAAGTCAGAGACACGCTGTATATTCATTTTAACCATTTATTTTATTATAAAGGTATGCTGAGCGGGTTTTATACTGTCTTTTAGCAAACAAAGATTTATATGCTGTAAGTGGGGCAACAGTGTTTTTACGTCTTCTTGTTAAAAGCGTAGGATTAAATTTTAGGGTTTTATGTAATTTTAATACTGTACGAAGGATATACAATTTTCGCATTGATTGAATTACAAACCCTTACGTGATTTAGTAAAAAACGGAAGGTCATATTTCAGTTATAGCTCTCGAAACTGACTAGCGAAAATTATATCTTCAAATATAGGTACTTACAGATTTTGTCTTTCTTTCCACTTATTATAATTATCTATAGGTATTCATCATGTTTCATCTGACTGACGGGGCATATACTATGCGAGAAGGAGCGGGGCAGCAATAGACGCATCAGCGCGGCAGGTACGGGGCGCGCGGGTGATTTCTGATTTTTCCCTGGCTGTACGCCCCCTCTTAAATTAATGTTCCAGTGCCACTTTTAGCATAAATATGGGTCTAAAAGATAGACAAAATGTGATATCGCAATAATAGGTTGCCCAGGACACACTTCAACCCTGTTCCCTTAGTAAGACTCACCCACGGCACAAAGTAAATAGCGGCGGCGCGCGCCGGAGCAGAGAGTCCGCTCAGTACAAAGCGTCATTTTCGCCGCACGCACACAGACGTTACATTTACAGGCATACTTAGACGGGACTTGGACAGAGCTTAGTCGGGCTGTGCGCGCGTTGATCAATTGACGTCCCCGCCGGCGCCGCTACCTACGTAGGCACTTTGTATCACGTACGGCAAAATGAATAAACGATCTTATTACAGTTGCAGTGTATTTGGTTGTTTAAATACAACAAAAAACTGTGCCTACAGTTTTTTCAAATTTCCAAACGTTATTGAAAGGTAAGTTAAAACTGTTTTCTCATGTTGGTAGGTAGGCCTAGTTAGGTAGGTAATTTTTGGAACTAGCCGCTTTGATAACGAAGATAAACCATTACACATTCATCTTATCGTTCGCTGGTAAAACGCCAGTAATTAGGTAGGTACTATGGTTTAGTTAAGTAGGTACCTAATTAGGTATAGGTATTCTTTGTTGGCGCTCTCGACCGCCGCCGGCCACATGTCACAACTCGCAGCGGGTCATGCATCAATTTATTTACCAAGATACTTACCTACGCTGGTTGATATTTAAATGTCATGTCATGTTGAATTTTTTTCTAGTAAAAGTTGTTAGATTTTCTTTTATCTTAAAAGCAGTGTTAAGTACTTACTTACATTTTAGAGACTCCAGTCATTAAACCCCAAATAACATTTTACTTGCAGTAACGTTATCTTTATCTAGGTGCACGGCAGTGTGCCTGCCAAGTTCAGAAGAGAACGCCGGTCATTATACCCCAAATGACATTTTACTTACAGTAAAGTTTTTTTGACGCACGGTAGTGTGCCAGCCAAGTTCAGGAGAGCATGCCAATCATTAAACCTACAAGTTGTTACGCTCTAGTCTTCGTCATGTGTGGTGTCGGGACCTTTAATGGATATTTGATGCTCTTTAACATGTAAGCAGTCTCTAAGGAATGTAAACATGATAAGATGTATGTATGAACGAATCGATGTATGTGTGTCTGTAAACTTATATTACCTACTCCTTTTTAAAATTCGGAATCAATACAGAAGCAACCCTAGTGAGTCGGGCCAGTTTAGGTATGTATTTTCAAGGACGGCGGGAACGGCCCTTCTGTTAATTCTTTATTTTGTGCCCACGGGAAGAAAGGGGGTGGTACTATTCTAACCCAACACCACACGAGCAACTCATTATAAACTGTATAGGGGCAACGAAATGCTGTAAAGTTGACTTAACAGATTTTCTTTGAAAAATCTAAGAAGCTAAATAATAATTTTGCTCTTTGGTTAGACGAGATTTCATGGGTATTCTGATAATTTTGACTTTTGATCGATTCACTGGATTTGCCATCTGGTGGACTATGTTTCTGGTGTGGTGACCCTGTTTCACACTCACAGACCTCATCTACTGGATGCGAGGGAGTGGCCTAGCCACTGTAGGGTAGGCTACTACTTATGATAAAAAAATACCTCTCTAATTTTACAAATATTTTCAATTTCAGGTTTGTACAAGATATACGATGAAATCCTCGTGAACGCGTCTGACAACAAGCAAAGAGATGGCAAAATGGACGTAATTAAAATTGAACTCAATCAGGAAACTAACACCATCTCAGTATACAATAATGGATGCGGTATTCCTGTTGTCATGCATAAGGAGGAAAAGATGTATGTGCCCACCATGATCTTTGGGCACCTTCTGACGTCATCCAACTACAATGACGAAGAAGAAAAAGTTACGGGAGGCAGAAACGGTTACGGTGCAAAACTCTGCAACATCTTCTCCACGAAATTCACTGTTGAAACTGCCTCAAAACAGTACAAAAAGCATTTCAAACAGACCTGGGGATCCAATATGACGAAAGCATCTGAGCCTAAAATCAAGGAGTCTGGCAGAGATGACGATTTCACTAAAGTGACATTCAGCCCGGACCTGGCTAAGTTTAAGATGGAGAAGCTTGAAGATGACATAGTTGCACTCATGTCGCGACGAGCTTATGACGTTGCCGCATCCACAGCCGGAGTCAAAGTGTATTTGAACGGTGAAAGATTGAAGATTAATAAATTTAAGGATTATATAGACTTATATATCAAGGGTAAAGAAGATGAGAATGGGCAGCCATTGAAGGTTGTCTATGAAAAAGTCAATGACCGCTGGGAGGTCGCGCTGACGCTATCTGGCCGAGGCTTCCAGCAAGTCTCGTTTGTAAACTCCATTGCCACCTCTAAAGGTGGGAAACATGTTGACTCAGTATCTGACAATATTGTAAAACATGTGATAGAAGTATTAAAGAAGAAGAACAAAGGTGGTGTCAATATTAAGCCTTTCCAGGTTAAGAATCATATGTGGGTGTTCATTAACTGTCTTATTGTGAATCCAACCTTTGACTCGCAGACTAAAGAAAACATGACTCTACAAGCGAAAAGCTTTGGGTCGAAATGTACATTTACAGATAAGTTTATAACGGCTGTAAGCAAGAGTGGTCTAGTCGAGTCTGTGCTCACTTGGGCCAAGTTTAAGGCTCAAGCAGAACTTGTGAAGACATCTGGTAAAAAACAGAGCAAGCTTAAGGGCTTACCGAAATTAGAAGACGCTAATGACGCTGGTACAAAAAACGCACATCTCTGCACCTTGATTCTCACTGAGGGAGACTCAGCCAAGACCTTAGCTGTGTCCGGACTCAGCGTAGTGGGCAGGGACCATTACGGAGTCTTCCCATTGAAGGGTAAGCCTTTAAACGTGAGAGACGCATCACACAAGCAGGTTCTTGAGAATGTTGAGATCAACAATCTCATCAAGATCCTTGGTCTCCAATACAAGAAGAAATATATCAGTATGGATGACTTAAAATCGTTGCGTTACGGTAAATGCATGATCATGGCTGATCAGGATCAAGATGGGTCTCACATAAAAGGTCTCATCATTAACTTCATTCATCACAACTGGCCCGAATTGCTGAAATTGCCGTTTTTAGAAGAATTCATCACGCCTATCGTGAAAGCGACTAAGAAAGATAAAGAGATATCTTTCTACTCTCTCCCCGAATTCGAGGAATGGAAGAAAGACACTGACAACCACCACACGTACAATATAAAGTACTACAAAGGTTTGGGTACCTCCACATCTAAGGAGGCTAAAGAATATTTCCAGAATATGGAAAGGCATAGGATTAAGTTCAAGTATGGGGGTCCAACGGACGACCATCACATTGAATTGGCATTTTCGAAGAAGGGTGCTGACCAGAGAAAGGAGTGGCTGACGAGCCACATGGATGAAGTGAAGCGTAGGAAGGAGATTGGGCTGCCGGAGAGATATTTGTACACTAAGGAGACTAAAGCTGTCTCATACTCGGATTTCGTTAATTTGGAACTGGTTCTCTTCTCCAATGGTGATAATATTAGGTAAGGCTGTTCTATTATTCAATTCTTTATAATCTGGAGATCTCATCTGCATTCCAGATTTTTTATTACCAGTAGAACAGTACTGAAAGGATTTGTATAATAGTTGAATTGGTAAATTCAAGGTGGTGCCAGCTCATTGATGGTTGCAAGTTTTCATTCACATTCCAAGACGTATGTCCACTTGTGTGTATTCCACATCACAGTTAATGTCAATGATACGTTTACACTATCTCAACTTACTTCATAGGTATCATGTAATAAATGTGCCTAAATTGAAGAAAAAAGAACTAGACTAGTTTCTTTTGGCGTTGACTAATCACCCCGTTTCGAGTCGCTTGAGCTCTCAGTTAACCATTTTCGTAATAATTTTGTCCATTCCAGGTCTATACCGTCAATGGTGGACGGTCTTAAACCCGGGCAGCGCAAGGTGATCTTCACGTGCATCAAACGTAACGACAAACGCGAGGTGAAAGTGGCGCAGCTGGCCGGCTCAGTCGCGGAACACTCTGCTTACCATCACGGTACGTATTCAACATCGGTGTCGAACAGGTGGCATGAAGCTACCTTGTGCGCAGGGCGTGTTGGTGTCACCACTAGTGGATTCATAGAGAGATCCCCACAAACCAAAATGCGTGGAGTAAACGCCATTCTGTTCGCTTTGCTAATGTTTATGACTTTATATTAACGCATTCACCGTGGTTTTCGCGCTTAGTAGAGGAAAGCGGCTGCGGCGTAGGTGCCCGCTAGGCAGTCCTGGCAGTGAACGTTTCCGCATCTGCCTTCCACAACGTAATACAATGGCTTGTTAAATCCTAAGGAGATTCGCTCGAAACTCCTCCACGGCCTTCTGCCAACCCTGATTCATTTGCTGCTATGTATCGTGTAGTGGAATGCCTATTTGATAGCGGCATTTTTGCCATATCACAGAGATAGCTAAAGTAGCTTTTATTGAGAGGCTCATGCTCCCAACAGGGTTACAGGTGACGGATGATGAATGGCTATAAGATATGGTGGTTAGCTGTGAATGTTTCGATCAAATAGCCCCCGAGCAAGAAGCGGCAGGGTCATCGGGCCGTAGTATGTTAAACAGTGGTACGACTTCAATAAAAGCTTCATCATCCTTATATCAGCCCAAGCATCATTAAGCCAAGATATCCACTGCTAAATGGAGATAAGCCTTCCCCAAAGAGTGCAACAATGATCGGTTCTGCGCCACCCGCATAAACAATACTGTTGGTCTTCTTAAATTTGGAATGTTCGTTATTTAAGGGGCTACCCGAGGTTTTCATCGATTTTTGACAAGTTTTGAATCGTATCTACTACTTTTGCACTACAGATAGAATCATAAATCAAACGGCTATCGGTTCTTCAATCTTTTATCTCCATTTTGACAGACCGGATTTTGAAACAAATTAATACTTAATTTTGTATGATTTTTTTAAACATTGTCTAAAAAAACACTTATTTTGCATCTCTATTGACGTGAAAGATCTAACATATACGAAATCTACAAATTTGGGTTCGTCTATGACGTCTCTAAAAACTGGCAGAGGGTTTTAATTTTAAACCAATTAACACAAAAGTTATGGCCAGAAAACCAGTTTTTTGGCCTCAAATTGTTCAACTTTGATGCCAAATATCTCGAAAACAATGAAGTTTGAAGTAAATATGGGATCCTATATTGCTTAAAGCCGTTGTTGTTAATATAATAAGCTACAAAAAACATTAGAAAACTAAGGGATTCAGATCGAAGGTCATTGGCGTAAGTATGGGAGCCTCTTAATTGACAGGTGAGCAATCCCTCTCCATGACCATCGTGAACTTGGCGCAGAACTACGTTGGCTCCAACAACATCAACCTGCTCGAGCCGCGCGGTCAGTTCGGAACCCGGCTCAGTGGCGGCAAGGACTCTGCCAGTCAGAGATACATCTTCACTCTCATGTCGCCGCTGACGAGATTTATCTTCCATCCGCATGACGACCCGCTGTTAGTGGTAAGTGTACACTTTACAGACATACATACTGCTGTGCCGCAAGGACCCAATGTGGATCTTGGTCTCTGACTGTAAAGCTTCCCTGTCTAATACCGTTTCAGTCCAGTCGATGGCCCAGAGTGACCGGAGGTCCTTCAGGTCTTTTTGGACTTTGTCACTCCACCGGAAGATAATGAGTGTCCTTAGGGGTCATTGCTTGCTTTGAGACCACTCTCAGAAGGGTTGCTTTGGACCTTTCATGCCAACGAAAAGGCCTTGCTTGCCTCGCTGCTCACCCTCCAAATTTTGGCCTGGGATTTCTCTTGCAAGACACCTGGGGATAGTTAGTGTACATGGGGGCTCAAATTGAGAGCTCTCTCTAAAGGGATGCTTTGGGCCTTTAGGAATGTAAGTCTCCGTGGGGGCTTTCTTCGGGTCTTCGGTTCTTGACCTAGGGAGCAGACTCTGAAAGCATGCTATAGCCCTTTAATTCCTACGAAAAGCTCAGCCTTAGAACGCCTAGCATATAGGAGATACGAAACCGTCAAGTACATCTTTACGACTTACACCTAGTACAACTTTCTAATAGCTACTGTTTTCTTCCACAGCACGAGTTTGAAGACAACCAGAAGATCGAGCCAATGTACTACATCCCCATTATACCAACGCTGCTGGTGAACGGCGCTGAGGGTATTGGCACTGGCTGGTCCACCAAGATACCGCAGTACAACCCGAGGGACATCGTCCAGAATATACAGTAAGACAGATTAACATGATAAACCAACACTTAACAAAGCTCTTCTTGTTCCTTTCCCATAATCAAAAATCTGAAGGTGAAATGACAAACTAAATTTAACTAAAATAAGTCTGGTGGTTGTTTATGAATAACGTCATGACTTAAATAACAAAAAAAATAAGATGTAATAATAAAGCAAATCTCTGAACTTGGACATAAACTAGAAATATATTCAGTAGTGTTACTTATAAGCAATGCCAACCTTCAGGCCAGAAATACAATACAATAAAAATACTCTTAATTGCACACCTCAATAAAAGAACAGTACAGAACAAAGTAAGACAAGTAGAAGCAAACAACAGGCGGTCTTATCGCTAGAGAGCTAGCTCTTCCAGACAACTTTAGGGCAGCGGAAATCACATCTAACCAGTATGATGTAGAGATAATTTATGAAACCTAGTAGAGTACTTAGTTTAACCCAAAAATTCAAAAAAGTAGCTTCTCAGTTTGACCTGTATGTTTGTATGTTATATTATATGTTGCGAGATAAGCAATGTCAACAAAAACAAAAAAAAATAAACATTCATTTTTGGAATCGCAATGCGCTACCAAACATACCCTTGATCGGTTCAAACCCCATTTTTGATAAACCTGTATAATGATAGATTCGTCTAGTTTTTTGTAAAAGGCGTAATGCAATTCAATTATCTAATTGCTTTAGACATGGTATACACGAGTTGGTATGTCATTATGAGCGCGAGTCGCGTATAAAAAAAAAATTGTAGGTTTGTAACATTAATTCTTGTTATTCAAAAAGATTCATAATTTGTTATTTTCAGTCTTATGCTCGACGGAGAAGAGCCAAAACCCATGCATCCATGGTACAAGAACTTTAAAGGCCACGTCGAGAGTTTCGGCGACAAATACGTAATTTCCGGCGAGGCGGCCATCTTGCCGGGCGACAAGATTGAGATCACGGAGCTTCCGGTCGGGATGTGGACGCAGAACTACAAGGAGAATGTTCTGGAACCCATGCTGGGGACGGATAAAGTGAAGCCAGTCATATCCGAGTACAGGGTAAGTGTTAGCTATAGCCTTTAGATACATTTATCAGAGTATTTTATTTTGATTCTCGCGTTATTAAGAATCTATTCTATAGACGGACGTTTATCTGACGGTCTGTAGTTGAACTTGACATCCATGAGTTGGGGAGCCACTGTAGTCGAGCAGTAAGACACGCGACTTTCAATCTTAAGCTCGAGGTTTCGAATCCCGACCGTGCCACCGGATTTTTCAAAAAACTTATGTACGAAAAAACCGTTTATATTGGTCCTTAATCTGCAAATTTTTAATTGTTATTGTGTAAGATTATTATTATTTTATTGTAAATTACCGTTTGACATGTAAAAGTGGCCCTTGATGCCTATTTTCAGAATAAATAATTCATTTAAATGTTGATTTTGATTTTTTGATTTAAAAGTACCCGCAACCGACGAGCCTGTATGAGGAGATGTAAGGATGTGATCGAAGCGAAAGAAGTATGTAAGGACCGTAGTATTTGGCGTTCCTTAGTCTCTGCCTACCCCAATGGGATAAGGGCGTGAGTATATGTATGTATGTGTAAAAGTAATCCTATCTGTTGGCAGGAATATAACACAGACACGACGGTTCGCTTCGTGGTGTCCCTGCTGCCAGGCAAGCTGCCCGAAGTGGAAGCCGAGGGCATCCACAAGGTGTTCAAGCTGCAGACCACGATATCCATGACCTGTATGAACGCGTTCGACCATAACTGCTGCTTGAAGAAGTGAGTCACTCTTTTAACGTTGGGGCAGGCCTGTCCCACTTGCCACACTTCCGAGGTGTAAAGTGGATAAACCCGAACGCGGCTGGCACCGCTATTGTTCGCACATAGTGGCGCGGCCGATGATTTGAGATTAGGGTAGTAAGGGCTATAATATTGGCTCAGACGACTTTGTGACGAGAAAAACTACTTAGCTTATTTTGTAGAAGTGAACTGTTTCCGTGGTTCGTCTTTAGATGTCATAGAGTTGCCTAAGTTTTGACTTTTGACAGGAGTGACGTCACCAGACGCTGATTGTTGGATTGAAACACGTTCCGTTTCACATTACTTCAAATCGTAATTATTGTTTGAAATTAGTATAAACTAAAGTAAGAACGTTTCAGTAGCTATTATTTTGTGTTTTTTCAACATTTTGGTCACAAAATAATGGTAAATATTTGTCCTGTATCGAGGATTTAGGGGATTCTAATTAAACAACCAGTATACGTGTCACGCGCGTTTATTCATCGGTAACAGACTGATGGCTATCCGGATGACAGTTGTTGACACGGTTTTGTATGTACCCACATATACTACAATCCCTCCACCACTAAATTACAAAAATAATTGAGGATGTATCTAAAGCTAATAAAAGTCTTTGTAGCGAACATTTCTGTTTCGCGTGGAACGGACAGGTTTCATTTGATGTCCTTCATTTGTTGTGGATCCATCGACCGGCGGTAACCCTGCAGACGGCTCGGGGCACTCAGTCTCCGCAATGGTACTCTCCACCGGCGGCTCATCCCTCGGCGACACCTGTGGAACCGGGGCCGGAGGAACATTCATGTCGTCACTATTTTCCTCCTCATGGCGTATAGCAGCGTCAGTTGTATTACAGCCTACCGTGTCATCATGAGCCCGCGGTGAGAGCAATTCTGGTCATGAACAAAATGACTCATCTTGGTCATCGGTTTCCTCCGTTTGTTGATGTTGCTCCGACCGCCGCGGCTGGATGGTTGGCGAGGACTCGACGTCGGTCTGTAATCCATCCGATGAGGTAGCACCGACATTTGCACTCGGCAAAATATAATCATAACCACTTGTCTCGTCTTCTACGAGCAGTCTGTCCGTTCCTTTATACAACAATACATGATCCATATGTTTTCTTGTACTTAAATCTAATTCAGGAATATAAACTCTAAACATTCTAGAACCAATAATGTCCTTAATATAACCCACTTTCCAAATGTATTTTGTACCATTATTGTAAAAATGTTTTACAAGCACTTTTTGACCAATCTTAAAACGTGCATTTCGTTTTCCACCAAAATGGTTACTCTGTAAGGTCTGTTTTGCCACAACATTACTTGTAGCTGCGGAAGACGTCTGGTTAATGACCGACGATGAGTCATCGTTGTTTACCTGCAGCAGGTCGAGTCGACAGCGCAGGCGCTGGCCTAGCAACAGCTGAGCGGGAGAGAATCCCGTTGTACAATGAATCGAGTTCCTATAGCTAAATAAAAACTTATTTAGTCTCCTAAATAAATCCCGTTGTGGCAAGTTTTCTGCTAGGATTAATTTTAAACCTCCTTTGACCGTTTTGACTGAATTTTCCGCTTGACCATTAGAGGCGGGGTGGTACGGAGCGCTTGTTACATGTTGGATACCGTTCGACGTGCAATAGTTTTCAAATTGCGTTGAACAAAAATTAGAGCCATTATCTGTGACAAGGGTGCAAACCAAGCCGTATCTGCTAAATAGTTCGTCCAATTTATCAATTATTGACCCAGAATCTGTACGAGGCATGTGAAAACATTCTACCCACTTTGAGAACGCATCAACTAGAATCAAAAATTGTTTATTTCCTAAAGTAAACATATCTAGGTGTAGCCGTTCCCATGCCCGCGCCGGGTACTTCCACGGCGCCAGCGGACTGTGTCCCGGCGCGTTCCTGTACTGGTTACACACTGTGCAGGAACCTACTTTTTCCTCAATATGCCTGTCGATATTAGGCCACCACATGCGTGCTCTAGCGTCTGACTTCATTTTGACTACGCCAAAGTGCGAGTCGTGTAACTCATTCAAAATCAGCTCCCTATAAATGCTAGGTATAACTAATTTATGGCCGCGCAAAATACAACCATTCTCGACACTAATTTCGTGCCTGTTTAAAAAAAACGGTTTAATATCAGTAAACGGAACTTTTGACGGCCAACCATTGTTTACATAATGGGCTACCTTACGTAACGTCTCATCTCGATCCGTTTCCCGCTTAATATCGTTCAAGGTCAACGGCTTTAACAAGGAGTCAGTAACGTAATTAATAAATAGATTAACCTCTTCGACGTCCTGCTCCTCGCTAGTCTCCACGCACACGGCACGGCTCGCGATAAAAAATCGGCAACGTTGTTTTCACTCCTTACATATTCGATGTCGAAATTATATGCAGTTAAAAATAAAGCGTATCGCTGTAATCTATTTGCCGCCATTTCCGGAACGCCTTTTTTTGTACCAAAAATAGACATCAGGGGCTTGTGGTCCGTCCGCAGCGTAAACGGAGTCGCCCGTCCATATAAATAATGATGGATTTTTTTTACCGCGAATACGATGGACGTTGCCTCTTTTTGGATTTGCGCATAATTTAGTTCTGGCTTGGTCAGTGAACGTGAGGCGTACGCGACAACTCGTTCGTTACCGTCGGGTTGTCGTTGAGCTAGCACAGCACCTAGACCTCGAGGTCCTGCATCAGCTGTAACCACCGTCGGCAGCGAGGGGTCAAAGTGCGCCAGCACGCGCTCACTAGCCAACTCATTCTTAACGCGCTCAAAAGCCCTTGCTTGCTCTTGACCCCAAACCCATTTTTCACTCTTGCGGAGCAATGAATGTAATGGGGCTAGAACACTGGAGATGTTTGGAATAAAACATCTATAATAGTTAATCATTCCTAAAAATGATTTCAATTCCTTTTCGTTCTGGGGAGCATTACTATTTAATATTGCTTCCACCTTTGAATTTGTTTTGCGTAAACCCGTTTCATCGATAACAAATCCTAGATATTCTACGGAGTCTTTAAATAATTCGCACTTATCTTCCTTTAAACGGAACCCTGCATCTTGCAAACGGCTCAGTACATTTTCGAGTCGCGCTAAATGAACGGTTCTAGACGGACCTGTCACTAATATGTCGTCTAGGAAAATACATATTCCTTCAATTCCCGCCAACAATTGCTCCAAGGTTCTTTGGAAAAGACTTGGAGCGCAGGAAAGACCGAATACAAGTCTATTATAGCAGAAAAGACCTTTATGTGTATTGATGCATGTAAGTTTTTTCGTGTCGTCTAATTCTAATTAGGGCTCGCGGTCGTGCCCGGGTTTCGTGTACCCGTAGCCGGGTCCCCGTTTCTGTGTTAAACGGAAACGGTTTTATGGGCCGTTCGGAACGTGTAATTAGGAACCGTATAAATTAAGACCCGGGATCCCGGGATCCCGCGAACACGTGTCTTAATTTCACGCGGTTCCGACCCCTTTTCACCATGTAGTGGCGATCTGAGACGTTGCCTTTAAAAGCTACGATAAAGATCATGGCTCGTACTTTACAAATTTCGTTTTTTTACTCAAACCTATTGGATATCATAATAAGTGTTGGTAATGTCAAAAATAGTTTAATCAAATCAAAATCAAAATCAAAAGCATTTATTTCGTGTAACTACAAGACACATATACAGCCTGGAAATCTAATACGAGCAAAGAATTAAACCAGACATAGGGTTTAATACCGTAATCATTAATTACTGGGACTTTTTAAGATACACTTAAAAGTAAGCCTGTAATTAATTTTTCAAAAATTACCGAGCAGCAATGTAACGCAAACGTAGCTGTCCAAATACTTGACAAGTAACTGTCAACGAGCCTTAACTTGAATATTTTGCGTTACATTGCGGGCTGAATTATTTTGTATGGTTAATTTTTTCGTTGTATTTTTAGACAAAAGGTATCTAAATAAACTTCTTACGTCCTGTACTAACCACCATTTAAAGATTTGCTCGTATTAGATTTCCACGCTGTATATAGACAATACATAATATAAAAAATCTGGACATTTTCACCATAATATTACGCTAGTGGGAGCATGCAATCCCGCACAGTGTAACATAATTGTGCAGTCAGGTCTGTCAGCTATCATTTTCAGAATGGTATTGGGACTGTCCCGCACCCGGCGCACCAGGGATGCGGCGCGCCCGCGCATGGTGGCATAAAAACACTCAACACGCGCCCCCGCAAACATTCCTGATGCGCTGCAGAAGCGAGGCAGTCCCACTATCACCCGGAACGCGTTATTGTACTGGATTCGAAGGGCCCTATAGGCCCTTTGCGAATAATTTTCCCAGAGGCTGCAGGTGTACATGGAAGTACAGAAGGCTCTAAACAGGGTAACCTTGACTTCCCTGGAGCATCCTGCAAACCTCCGAGCAATCATATTCGCCCGCACCGATAGGGCCCTCCGCTCCCGTTCGATGTCCAAGTCATCCTTTAGATCAGCTGCAACGATATGCCCTAAATATTTAAAACTATCGACTCTGTCCATGGGGCTGCCATTAAGGAAAATTGCAGGAACCTCCGATATCTTGCTGCGACCAGACTCAAAAACCATGTACTGGCTTTTTTTAGCATTATATTTGAGACCGTGACTTAAAGCATAGGTCTCACACACGTTGAGTAGCTGACGTATTCCACAAACCGACGCACTCAGTAGCACCATGTCATCAGCATAACTTATGTTGTTGACACAAACGTCGTCCACGTGACAGCCGACATGGGTACTACTGAGCGCCTCGATAAGTTCATTTACGTACAGGTTGAAGAGAGTAGGCGAGCCTTAATGCCTCTATAAAAATAAACTGTAAAGTGTCCAATTTAATATTCCTCGTAAATAAATAAAATATACTTAATGGAATATACAAGGTGTAAATCATATAACTGAAAACCTGAAAGTAGCTTGTTCAGAATCGAAAGCTGAATCGATTGCACCATCTTTTAAGGTAGGTTGTATTTTTTTTGAAAAATATTTTTTTATTGTGCCGGGTCTAAAAGTTACGAAGGCAACATACGCGAATCAGAGAAATGTTGGAGGATGTTGTTGTGAGGTGAACGTCAGGATCTACGTCACTGACAAGTACTGATTAGTGATTAGTGATTACAAGTGTAGAGTTACGAATCAAGTAGATCTGCTTGATAAAGAAAACCAACGAATATCTTTTGAAATAATTAACGTATTTGTAAATGGACGTATTAATCTTATTAAGGATTAAAAAACTCAGTTGGGGTGTCTGAGGTTTTCAGTATAATAAAATACACCTTGTATACACAAAAAAAGGAAAAAAAGGCAATCGGGTGAATAAAATAAAAATCTGTTTTTAAATGAGTAAAAATTGTTTATGATAATAGGTTATACATTTAAAAAATCAACTCGAAAATACAATATTTTTAATATACTATTAAGTTAACGTGTCTTTGCTTAACCTAACATCATAATGTCGCTAGATTTTCAATTATTATCTTACTTGCTCTAGTAGCAGGTAATCTAATAAAACCCTTTTCGCTGGCAAGCACGAACAAAAAAAAACAAAGGAGAATTAGGACTTTAGTAATCGCTTCCATTATTTGTTGGAATTTCGACTTTATCGCAAATGCATGGAAATTAATATTTCTTGGAATTCCAAGACTTGTTTATCAATACTTTTTTAGACTTTCGGGTAGATCAAAAAAAAAATGCAAGACACTTACAATACTCAATGATAATTTAGTGTACATCTAGTTACGGCAAATTAAAATTTATTGAACTACTAGATTCTGCCCGCGACTCCGTCTGCGTGGAACTCGTTTATATCGCAGCTCCATACAAACTTTTACCCCCCATTTCACCCCCTTAGGGGATGATTACGGGGATAAAAACTATCCTATGTTACTCTCCATCCCTTCAACTATCTCCACTTAAAAAATCACGTCAATTCGTCCGTTTTGCCGTGAAAGATGGACAAACAAACACATACACTTTCGCATTTATAATATTAGTATGGATATGGATATCAACTATGAACAACGTATAAATTTTTAAATAAAGGCAAAATTTAATGCTCCGAGCCGGATTCGAACCCGCGACCACAGGCATTCATTTTTCCTTTATTTAAAAATTTATAATTTCGTTAGCAGCGTAACTGCTTAATACAAAATTAATGTACGACGTATGTTTGAAACATGTGTGGCAGTTATTTAGTAAATTACAATTATGTTTGAAACATGTGTGGCAGTTATTTAGTAAATTACAATAGCCACTGTAATTTTACCGTTAACCCATTCAGCGCCACTCACGACACGTTGTCGTGGCCGCGGAGCGCGCGCTAGACGCCGGTCACCACAACTTAACACTTTCGCAACCAAGAACCCGCCTAGTGGGCGCTCCGTAACTTTGGTCAGATGCCGGACAGCCCGCTAGGCGGGATGCGCTATGTGTAACTATACGAGGGTCAAACTGAAAGTTCTTAGAAAATCAAAAACTGAGCAATCAAGCAACTTATTACTTTTATTATATTTTTTCAAAATAGCCTCCCTTCACATCAATACATCGCTGCATTCGATAGAACCACTGAGAAAAGCACTTTGCCCACTCGTCCTTAGGGGTCTCTTCGACGGCCTTTTGAAACGCAGCCACTGCTTCGTCGGCGTCCATAAAACGTTTTCCTCGAAGTTTTTCTTTAATTTTTGGGAATAAATAAAAATCACAAGGTGCAAGGTCGGGGCTATAAGGTGGGTGACCCAGTAATTCCACGTTTGCCGTCGCCAAATAGTCGATCGTTTGCTTGGCGGTGTGCGATGAGGCGTTGTCGTGGTGAAGCAGGATCCTACTGCGAGGCCGTTTTTCTCGAACTTTTTCCAAGACAAGTGGTAAACTATTGTTAGTGTACCACTTCGCAGTAACTGTTTTTTGATCCTCTAAAATAATTGTTGCGTAATGACCAGTCCTTCCGAAGAACGAGGCCACCATCTTTTTTCCCACACTTCGACCTCTCTTCACTTTAGTAGGCAACTCCTCGGAAGGAAACACCCACTCAGCAGACTGTCTTTTAGTTTCAGGATCATAACAGTAAATCCAGCTTTCGTCACCCGTAACTACGTCGAACACAGCATTTGAGTCACCTCCGTTGAATCTTTGACCCATTTCACGGCACCAATCAACACGACGGACTTTTTGGGCTTCTGTCAAATTATGAGGTATCCACCGGGCACAAAGCTTCCTCACCGCTAAATGTTCATGGAGGATTTTGTGGACTTGACTCATACCAATGGCTAAGCTTGTACGAATCTGCTGATAGGTTACTCTTTTGTCAGTCTCTATCATACGCCGCACAACACTGATGTTATCTTCAGTAGTCGCCGTAGAACGCCGGCCCTCACGCAGATCATCAGTGAGATTAGTGCGGCCACGTTTAAATTCATTAAACCAGTTGTAAATAGTAGCACGAGATGGGGCTTCATCGTGAAAGGCCAATCGAAGTCTATCATAACTTTCTTGTTGACTTAAATTACATCGAAAGTCGTAAAAAATCATTGCTCGAAAATTTTCTCGCGTTAAATTCATGCTCACGTAGTACACACAATTTTCAATTTGCCGCCAAATCGTAAAACAAATGACAATCGAGTGGAATTCGTACACAAAAATATTAAGAAAGAGTTCCATTTTCAAATTTTGAACTTATTTTTTTATTATATTTATTACAAGTGGCCAGTTCTAAAGACTTTCAGTGTCGCCCTCGTAGATGGCTTCAGTGCCAAAGAGCCCGCCTAGCGGGCGCACATCACCACGACGCACAGGGTTGACGCCAACATAAAAGATTTTTGTTATTTAATGTTAGGGGAATATTTTTACCAAATACGGTGCCAGATTTTATTAGTTTCACTCACTATTACCTATCGATAAAAGTTTAGAATATCATTAATCGCAAAACCGAATTGAGAATATATTAGGTTGGTACCACAAGAGACAAAACATTGGTATTTTGCTGCCTTATGGTAGATATTTCCAATAATAATTGCATACCACAAATTCATCCTAAATTCTACCGCATTAAATAAATCCATCTTTTAAATCAGTTCAGTGTCCAGTAATTCACGCACACTGCACAGGTCAGTCAGAGTTCCAAGTAACAACAAGAATCCAATCGCACCCCAACCCAATGCACTAATTCCAATTAGCTAAAAAATACCATGGTTCATCAAACTGCCCTCAAGCCTACAGTCGGCTACCTGGAATGATAGAACAATACGACTCTAATCTTATTGTTATATCCTGTTGGGTGTTAAAATGAGACTGCAACGGTTAACACCACGAGTAATTCAGGTAATAACCCGGCTTATCGCCGATAAAACCGCCTGCGGCTTTTACTTGAATAAGTATTACGTGATATAATTATACCGTAAGTATTTACAAAGTTTGTACGCGAACAACATTAAAAAGTGACAATATAATAATGTTTGATCATAAAAATGACTTGGCACAGCCCTGCACCCACCTCGTGCGTGGGTCGCCGGTAGGTACTTATAGTAAAAAGTGCGCCCGCCTAGTAGGCGCTCGGCGTGAAGTATTGCGTTGCACATTATGTGGACCAAAGAACTTGCCTAGTGGGCGCTTATATATTTCTTGGGTTTCTGGGGTACATTCAAGTTTTAGGTCTGGTTGCGAAAGTAATGAGTAATGACCAACAATTAACAAAATCTTTATAAATAACGACCGACTGAGTGGCGAACTATAATCTTACTAAAGACTCATCAGAAATTAAAAAATAATTTGGACATATCATACTAGCTCTAGTACCTACCTACCAGGTAATGTCATAAAACCCATTACCCCGGTACGCACGAACAAGAAAAAACAAAGGAGACAAACATAGGTAAAAGCTTTCATTTATTTGTTGAAATTTCGACTTTATCGCAAATACATAAAACTTAATATAGCTTGGGAATTCAACGACTTGTTTATACAACAATACAATACAATACAAATACTCTTTATTGCACACCTCACACAAACAAAGCAGTAAAAAAGAGAAACAATACAATAACATGTAGGTACAACAGGCGGTCTTATCGCTGAAGAGCGATCTCTTCCAGACAACCTTTACCTACCTACCACCTTTACCTTTTTGGGTTTTATCAACTTTTGGCTTTATAAAAAAAATGCAAGGCACTGATAATGCCTATCCAAAGGCTAATTTTGTGTACATTCTGTTACTGCTAATTATTTTTACCTTGTTGAACTACATCAACTATGTACATGTTTCAAACTAAATCTTGCCGTTAATAATGAAAAAAACCCTTAAATGACACAAATACATTTCTCAATAAGACAATTTTACTCTACGAGTTTGCAAGTAATAAGAGTATATTATCATAAATCATTTTTACTTCAACTCAAACCGGCGCGGACGGGTCGAGTTGCCTTGCCCGTTACCTGAGCGGAGCCGAGATGAGAAACGTTTCTTGGAAACGGGACGGGACGGGACGGGACGGACGGGACGGGACGGAACGGAACGGGACGGGACGGGACGGGACGGATCTTGGCGGGTTCGTGTAATTCGGGTTCTTAGTACCGCCGGGCTTAAGGATACGTGTACACGGTTCGGCGTTTTACACGTATACGGCGAGCCCTAATAATAATTGATTGTACGCTCTGGACAGATCTAACTTGCTGAATTGCACGCCGCCGTGCAACCGAGCAAACAAATCTTCGTATCGCGGCAGCGGGTAAGAGTCAACATACAGTGCCTTGTTGAGCGTGACTGCGTAGTCGCCGCAGATGCGGACGCCGCCGTCGCGACGCAACACTGGCACTATCGGCGTTGCTACTTCGGCGTGCTCCACTCGTTCAAGGATACCTAAACTCAATAATCTGTCTAATTCACTTTCGACCTTTTCTCTAAGCGCTAATGGAACAGTTCTTGGCTTAAAAAACTTTAATGGTACATCCGGTTTGACCTTCAACGTGACCTTGTACTTGTTAAACTGACCTAACTCGTTCGAAAACAATTGCGAATACTTACTTTTCAACTCCTCAGTTAAATTATCTGATTGTAAATTATTACAATTTAATGTACACAATTGCATGTTAAACAAGCTTATAAAATCGCGACCCTGTAATGTTGGTTGTTTACTGCCTGTTTTAATAAGATAAAATGTTAACAACTTGGTTTGGCCCTCAAAGGTCACAGGTAACGCTATACAGCCTAATGGAAAAAGTTTAGTGCCATTATAACAGTTTAAAATAACTTTGCATGGTTTAAAATCGCAGACTTTATCTTGAAACTTTGTCTCGTAAATATCACCTGGCATGACAGAGACAGCACTACCGCTGTCTACTTCGCACAATACCTGCTCGCGCGCTATCGACACGAACTGCTGCATTGGTTTACCGTCAACACATTTTATATTATATAAGCCATAATTACCTTCATAATGCAAAAACTCATCTTCCGCAGCTATAAAGATGTTGTTTTTAACATTCATGGTGCACATTCTTTTAAGGTGCCCCCTTTTAAAACACTTTTTATACGCGAAATTTGCAAATCTACACTGTTCTTTGTCATGGCTACTATAACCGCACACACTACAACACTTTTTAGCCGGGGCACGACGATCTTTGCCTGCACTGGGACCGGAGCGCATAGCAAACACCGACTGCGCCGGCGCGGCCGTGTTAGCCTCCGTGCGCGACCCTTGCAGCGCCATACGAGCACAACGAACATCTTGCGCGATCCCCAAGGCTTTTGCAAACGTTAATGTCTCGATGCTTTCTGCAAACAACCGCTCTTTCTCCTTGATATTCTCGAGCCCGAGAACAAACCGGTCTCGTAACGCTGTCCCGAGTTCTGCTTTGAACTCGCAATACAGCGCGAGACTCCGCACTCGCGCCGCCCACTCCGCTAAATCTTCGCCCGGGCGCTGCTCGACCTTGTAGAATTTGTACCTCTCAGCAAATGAACTTCTCTTGGTAATGAAATGTTCGTTCAGCCGGTCCACAAGCTCTTTGTACTCCAAGGTCTCGAGTTCTTTCGGGTGTAAAAGATCTCTGACGACGCGGTAGGTATCTTCGACCAGAGCAGACAATAACAGGGCACGACGTTTTACTCCCGATTTATCCTTTTCATCGGTTATGTCGTTCGCCACGCAGTACTGCGTAAAACGACTTAAAAAAATCATCCACTCCTGTACGTGATGGTCGAAGGTGAGACTGCTTCCTAATAATCCGTGACTGCTGGCCATCTTAAAAGTTGTTTATCTTCCGTTACTCTTGTAAACATACAATTACGCGGGGAAATAACTCGTCGCCAGTTGTCCTGTATCGAGGATTTAGGGGATTCTAATTAAACAACCAGTATACGTGTCACGCGCGTTTATTCATCGGTAACAGACTGATGGCTATCCGGATGACAGTTGTTGACACGGTTTTGTATGTACCCACATATACTACAATATTATAGCTGCATCTTCCCTATTGATAAATTATCCAAGCTTTCTTCAGATAACCAACACTTAAGTTGCACACCTAAATACTATAAAAGTTGCCAAATTATGTTGCCTCCCAGCTGCGGAAATCTTTTTCTGTCATATTATTTATCAGGATATTGACTTGACTGACATCATTTAACCCACAGGTACGACAAAGTGGAAGAAGTCCTCCGCGAGTTCTACTCGCTCCGCATGAAGTACTACTTGCGGCGCAAGGACTGGCTGGAGGGGCAGCTGCAGGCCGAGGCGGACAAGCTGTCCAACCAGGCCAGGTTCATCCTGGAGAAGTGCGACAAGGGGCTGGTGGTCGAGAACAAGAAGAGGAAGGCCATGGTCGAGGAGCTCATCAAACGAGGTACGTCGTCCAGTTAGATCATACAAATAAGTTTGTTGGGACATATGTACAGAATATTTTCATTGCCTTTGTGTCCATACGAGGGCTGCCTTTTAAGTTGTGTCGTTTGGAAAAACTAAAGACAATTTAAGTGTTAAATGGTATTTATTGTTTTTCAAAGTAATCACCGTGATATGTAATACACTTTTTCATTCGATCGAACCAGTTTTCGAAACACTTATTCCAGTCCGAAGTCGGGGTCTCCAAAATGGCCGTTTTGTATGCCTCAACCGCTTCTTCAGGCGTCTGGTACCGTTGACCACGAAGTCGTTGCTTGATTTTTGGAAAAGTAAAAAAATCGTTAGGGCTTAAGTCTGGACTGTACGGCGGGTGTTCCATAATTTCGACGTTTTGCTCTTTTAAAAACGCAATAGTTTGCCGGGCGGTGTGCGAGCTCGCATTATCGTGGTGCAGTCTTATACGACGTCTTGGGTTATTTTTTCGAAACTCGCCGATGACTTCTGGTAAACAGACAGTGGTATACCAGTCAGCATTAACCGTTTTACGATCCTCGAGCACGATGGTGGCAACGTGGCCACTTTTCGCCACAAACGTGGCGACCATTTTTTTCGAAGTGCTCCGTGAGCGTATTACTTTGGTCGGTTTTGGCTCATCTTGGAACACCCAAACAGTCGACTGCTGTTTAGAATCGGGATCGTAGGCATATATCTAAGATTCGTCACCACTGATAATGTCGTAAACATGTTTCGAGTTTCCTCGGTTGAATTGCCGCAGAGTTTTGCGACACCATCGAACGCGAGCCGTTTTTTGGTCTTCACTGAGTAAATGTGGTATCCAGCGTGAGATCAACTTTTTTACGCCTAAGTGATCATGCAAAATACTGTGAACACTGGTCCCTGAAATACTTAAGGAAGCTTCTATCTCACGGTATGTCCCATGGCGATCTTCGATGATCAGTTGCCGTACAGCATCAATGTTCTCCTGGGTTACGGCTGTTTTTGGTCGACCTTCACGATGTCTATCACCAAGACTAGAGCAACCACGTTGAAATTCTAAATACCAGCGTTCCACAGTCCGAAGGTATGGTGCTTTATCATTGAAAACCGTAGTCAACTCTTCGAAGCACTGAAGTCGCGTTAAGCCCCTTTTGAAGTTGTAAAAAAATATCGCACGTAAATTTTCCTTCGAAATTTCCATTTTCACAACTGACTTGTCAACTTTGAACGAACGCTGTATCATGCTATGGAAACTTAGAACCTATTGCAAATCCAAATTTTGATTGAAAACGGTGATGCCACCTACTCGCCAAATTTCTAGGTAGCTGTTGCTGTAGCGAACTAAAATATCAGTGTTGTTACATTCAAATATTTTATTTGATGTAGGGAGATTGATACGTGCTACGTAAATGAATATGAGGAGTTAAATAATGAGAAAACCTGTAGTATTCAGGTTTTAATAAACATAAAATTGTACATTATTTGAAATAATACACGGAGAAATATTGAATGACAATGACATGGCAGGCAGGAGTAAAATTAGAGGTTGGCAAGGAAGGAGGTTGCAAATAGATCATATCACGTCAAGGAGAACAGTATATTGTATAATGGTAACACAACATTGTGTCTGCTTGACATAAGTATAATGTCGTGTTGCGTGAAATATGTTGACATAATTTGCGTCAATAAATCCAATTAAAATTTTAATATCCAACGAAGTTTGTTTGTGATTTGTGCATTTATCTGGAGGACCTGGAAGGGCTATAGACACCGCTAGTCGACCGAGCGCAGCGGTCTGTTGAGAAATATCTAAGAAAATGTAGTACCGAGTGACCTTGGTTTTGGATGAGCGTGTCGTTTTAATGTTTCTTGCTTTATATTAATAATATGCTCCTTTCCATGCATGAAGTTACTAATGTATTGTTAATAACTTAAATAAATCTGTGTATTCCTCATTTTTACGTTTCATTTCACAGCAGTTATTACAAACATTTAAAATACTGATTAATAAAATACGACCGAATTGAGAAGTTCCTTCTTTTTTTTTATCGTTTGAAAAGTTTTATACGCCATAGCACAGATGGCGCTTGTACGCAAGCATAAAATGCCTTCTCAATTTGGCTGAGTTGCCTGTCTATCTCAGTATGGTATATTGTAGTCTTTGCGCTGTACTAAAACGGTTGGGCCGATTTCGAGTCATTCTTTTGTTTTCGGATTCTAAATTCAAATATTTTAACGTGACACTAGTTCTTTTTTATGCAATCACGGGAGGTTTGCAAACGACAGAACTTAAAAGGCAGCCCTCGTAAACAGTGTTATCTCAGTGGTATCCTCATCTTCCCAGGATTTGTTATGTAATCTCAAGCTTTGGAACTAGTCCTAGAATCAACTGTTATCTGATCTTCTAACTCAAAGGTTTGTCATGTGAAAAGATTTTCTTGACTTGAAAAATGATTGCTTTCCAAAGGTAATCAAAAACAAGAAATCGAAGTTCATAGTCGAGGAAGCTCATCAAACGAGGTGCCATATCTATTATATATATCATTGTCTAGTACCCATAACACAAGCCTTAATGAGCTTACTATGGGACTAGGTTGATTTGTGTAAGATTGTCCCCTAATATTTGTTAATTTATTTATTTATATCTCGTCAGTGTTGTAGGGAATGACTGTCGTCTGAACTCTCATAAATTAAAACATGCTTACAGACTAGTTTACTATATCTTATATGCACAAAAAAATCCTGAATTTTATTTTAGTTACATATGGCAGTATTATAACCCGTGTGTCCGTTTCCAGGTTACGCGCCGGACCCGATCGCGGACTGGAAGAAGCGCGCGTCCAAGATGCAGGGGCTCGAGGTGGTGGAAGAGGAGCCCGAGTCGGAGGAGGAGCCCGAGCCGCATCCCGAGAAGGGGAAACCCGTCGACCCAGGTATGCCATTACGAGGGCAGTCCCAGAAGTACCCGACCTGACACGCTTAAAGAGGTTTTTATTTTGAGTAAATACTCTTTTTGAAAATAATGCACTTTAAAAAGTTTAAATTTGAAATTCGAACACGCAGCGTCGTTTGTCTTTTGTTTAGTAGCCATCAATAGTGGACGCTGTGAACAAATTTTCAGACATGGAGAAAATTGGCCATCGTTATGTGATACAATACTTTCATTTGAAAGGTTTTAGTCCAACTATTATTAAAGCGGAGCTAGATTCTACTTTGGAGGAGTCTGCTCCATCGTTTACAACAGTAAAATATTGGGTGGCAGAGTTTAAACGCGGTCGCTCTAGTTGCGAAGATGAACATCGATGTGGTCGACCAAATGAAGTGACTACGCCAGAAACAGTAAAAAAAATCTACAAAATGGTATTAGATGACCGTAGATTGAAAGTACGCGAGCTAGCAGACATGGCAGGGATTTCAAAAAGTGCTGTACATCGCATATTGACTGAAAATTTGGATATGAAAAAGATGTGCGCAAGGTGGGTGCCGCGATTGCTCACAGACGAACAAAAACGACGTCGCGAAGATATTTCGACCGAGTGTTTGGCAATATTTCACAACAATAAAGCGGAGTTTTTGCGGCTTTTTATCACTATGGATGAAACGTGGGTGCATTATTACACACCAGAGACGAAAGAACAGTCTAAGCAATGGACTCGAAGAGGAGAACCGGCCCCAAAGAAGGCAAAAACCGTTCCATCAGCAGGAAAGGTCATGGCCTCCGTTTTTTGGGATTGCCGTGGGATAATCTTCATAGATTATCTTCAGAAAGGAAAGACTATCAATGGCGAGTATTATGCTTACCTTTTGCATCAATTGAGTGAAAAAATCTGTGAAAAACGACCGGATCTGGCGAAAAAAAAAAATTTTGTTTCACCATGACAATGCACCAGTACACACGTGTGCCAAGGCCATGGCTAAAATCCGCGAGTTAAAGTTCGAATTACTTCCGCATGCACCCTATTCGCCCGATTTGGCCCCTTCCGATTATTTTTTATTTCCAAATTTAAAAAAATGGCTTGGTGGTAAAAGATTTGCCAGCAATGATGAAGTGGAGGCTGCGGTTGATGGGTATTTTGACGAGCTCGCCAATCTCACTACAAACAAGGCGTTGAAGCTTTCGAACATCGCTGGGCCAAGTGCATAGAACTAAAAGGAGATTATGTAGAAAAATAAAATAAAAGTTTTAGATTTTCTTTTGTTTTTTTTTGTCAGGTCGGATATTTTTGGGACTACCCTCGTATAACGGATACCGAGCCGTCACAAAACTGTTTCGTATCCTATTGGTTTAGATGTGAGTTAAACAGTTATGAAACGCCTCACTCAGCTCCAAAAAAACTATACTCGTACGGGCTATGGCGTACGAGTATAGTTTTTTATTTAATGTGCGAAAACAAAGGCGCATGCCAGTGTTTGCCAAAAAAATATTACCACTATGTTAAACCAAAAGAATTTATTCAGGACAAACAAACACAAAAAAGAATTAAACTGAACCACTACATACCCTCAAGATCCACAGCGCAGGTTTCGTCATTCCACAGATAATGCATCCACCACAGGTTTCGTCAGTAAAATATAAATACAACACACAATCCGCAACACGCATCGTCAACTAAAACTATAATACATATACATACACACCACCTAGATCCAACCCTATCGTCCTGCGAGATACGTTCCTGGCGCAAACGTCCCAAAAATACTCGCCGCATTGCCGCGTTGGACAGCCAAAGAAATACGTTGCACCAGGTACGCACCAGATCTTGGGTCACAACCCCTATCTCGCAAACGTTTCCCCAAGGCCTGTATAAAACGTTTCGCTTCGACACACCAAGGATCCGCCGTTTCGACAGCAAGAGGGACGAAGTCATAGACCGGTTCCAAGTTTGAATATTTGGCGTGCTTGTGCCTTGCTGCATTTTCTGCAGCACCGCCCGCCACCCGCGTTGTTTGGGCAAGATGCGACACCGCGAAGGTGCTAACACAAGTCGCATCCCACAACAAACTGCGCCCTTTCTCCCAAGGAACCAGTGTAAGTCCGTCTGGCCTCTTCCCATCCGTCCGACTCAAACCCTGGGGCTCCAAAACGCAGGGTACACTTGCCGACACCATAGCCCGACGAACAATATCATTGATGGTATGGTGCCGAGAGAACCTACCAGCGCTTCGTACACAACTTAGCCCATGATGCCCATTAGACTCCACCATCACCCCACAGACGCAAAGGTGTGGCTCACAAACTTTGCACCCAAGCCTCAAAGCAGCGCCAATCCGCAGAGAATCATCATCTAATAAGGTTCCCAAGTGCGATGAAGGCAATGCATGCAACCAAGCTCCTGATTCGGGCTCAACTGCGGCCTTAAGACGAGTTAACTCCACCCTCGAAGCACCCTCTAGCAACTCGTTATAAGTTTGCCGACTCAAAATGTCATCCCACGATCTCTGCACTTCTAGTTTTTCAGGTCGCTCACCACTAGTACACCGAACTGACCACTCGGTTAAAGCATTTTCCACAAAAGGCACACGAACGCTGTCTATATCGCGAGACAAAATGCGCGCTACCAGCTTAAGAGACGCGTGTGACGAAGCAAGAAAACCCACAAGCCCTATGTTAAATGTTTCACATGTTTGCAACCAAGAACCCGCCTAGCGGGCACTCGTAATGTTTGCTCAGATGCCGGCTGAGCCCGCTGGCGGGCAGTAGTATGAGCTTACACGCCTAGCGAATTCTGTCGGTTTCTGGTGAATTGTTCAATTTTTAGTCCGGTTGCGAAAGTGTTAAATGGCAGTGCCGCGTGGCAAGGACATTAAAATTATCGTTTAGAAATTAAGCATTTTTCTTACAACTGAAATGTACAATAAAATATGTAAAGAACATTTCTTGTTTACACAAAACCCAGTTTTGAATGATGTGTGTGGAAATTTCAGAGAAAGCGTTCCAAGCACTGAAAGAGGTGAAGAAGTTCAACTACCTCCTGGGCATGTCTATGTGGATGCTCACCAAGGAGAAGAAAGACGAGCTGCTCAAGCAACGCGACCAGAAACTCACCGAACTCGAAATTCTTAAGTAAGCACTCTGTTTACAGCAGGGACTTATACATACCAGTATTCATAGGAACCAGTATTCATAGAAACTCAGATATTATCTTCAATTCAACATTGGGTTTATTTAGGTAATGTCACTGAAATATTCATCATCCTATATTCAATAACAATGTGTTTCAAAACTAACATAATAATAAATAAATAATAATCAATATTTTGGAGACAATCCTACACAAATCGACCTAGTCCCAAACTAAGCAAAGCTGTGGGTACTAGACGACGATATACATACTTATATATATGTAGATAAATAGATACCTAAATAGATAGAAAACATCCATGACTCAGGAACAAGTATTCATGCTCATCACACAACTAAATGCCCTTACTGGGATTCGAACCCGGGACCTCCAGCTTCGTAGCCAGGGTCACTACCAACTAGGCTACAGAGGTCGTCGAAGACATCAAGACACGTAAATAAGCATCAGTTTTAGATTTTCAGAATATGATTCTTGGAGCAGTAAATAGGACTGTGAATACTTTTACATACGAAATTCAAATACATTGATGTCATAACTTACAATTTCAGTGGGTTAGAATACACAGAAATAAAATAAACACCTTAGTTTTTGTATGAAAAGAATACTGGTGTACGGTTCCTGGATTACACTGGGTCAAGGGGCGTAGTAAAACTAGAGTACTAAAGAACTACCTACTCTTGATGAAAACCAGAGGCCCATTTCACGAAGCTTTTTACAAGTGTAAATCTGCAACATTTTTGGTCATGTGCCACAGTTTTGCCAGTGTAGACCTGTATCTCAATAACATTGAGAACTAAACATAAATTACTCATACATAATATTTCGATGACGGCGACCCTAGCAATTTACTCTTAAAAACTATTGCACGGGGCATAGTAGAGTTGGCCAATTCTGTTATGTTATACTCATGATATTGTGTATAAAGGAAAAAGACCCCGCCGATGCTCTGGCGCGAGGACCTGGACGCGTTCCTCATCAAGCTGGAGGATGTGGAGGAGAAGGAGAGGCAAGAGGAAGCCACCACCAACAAGAAGACTGCTAAAGCTCTGGTAATTTAACGGTCCTCTACAATAGGCATGGTGAAAAAAAAAATTTTATGATGTCATTCGAACGAGTTTTTGGAGAGGAACAAATATTTGTATGGGAGCAACTACAATAGGCATGATGAAACATTTTGAAAAACTGTTCTAAAATGTTTAGAAACATTTATTATGTGCAACGAATAAGATTTTTCTAGAGAAAATAACAGTTAAGTAGGAAAAAAATGCATTTTAGTTTTTAAATTTAAAATTGGCGCTAAAACGCTTGTCAGTGTCATGGCGTCCCGAGTGACGTCACATTTGTATAAACCACGAACTTATAGACATACTGGACTTTGCCATTCAAAAATGTTATGAAACCAGAAAAAAATTACCTACCTTGAATGACGTCACGTCTTTCCGTCATCTCTTTCTAGTTTTGTGATGTGTTGTTATAACTTGAAACACAAACAGTGCGACATTTTTATAAAGACGTACTCTACGCTATACGGTTATCATTCATTTTGTTATAATTTCACTAAATTAAATGCAAATGAAAATTAATTTACTGAAATTAAAATGTATTGACTTTTCTAAATATCACTCCAAAAATACCAACGCAGTCAAAATCCTAACTTTGACGGTATGCTTGTACTGCTTGTTATGGCAATACTAATTAAAAAATATGGCTGTTATGTCAAAACAAATTTTACCATATCGAAAGTTTATTTCGTGAAATAAACCCTTTGCTACAATTTAATCGCAAAATGGTTATTTTCTTGTATAATGACGCTCTGATGAAGTACTTAGAGACCGAATTCAGCGATTAAATTTTACAGGTAAGTGGCCATTTCACGAAAATATCGACGGTTCTAATTACTAGCAATCAATTTGGATCTAAAATCAGAGTGAAACTTGTTAGATTCTATGCATTTTTGAACTGTGTATTTAAAAAATATGAAAATATCATGCTTATTAAATTCTCTCAGCGAAAATTGTTTTGTACAAGATCGGTTCAAAGGTTTTTGAGATATTTCTAAAAAACTGCCTTCCTTAAAGGAAAGGACATAAGTGCCGTAAGATTTCAGTAACGATACGACCTTTTTAATAGGCACGGAACCTTCGTTGTGCGTGATCCGACACGCACTTGGCCGCTTTTTTTCTTGTTTCAAAACATTGTCTGATGGCAAAGTCCAGTATGTACTTATATAAGTTCGTGGGTATTTGTTTATACGAGTGTGACGTCATGCGCTCTGATTGGTGTTTAACATATCATGGCGGCCGTCCGTATTTTTCAGTTTAATTTTATCAAAATAAATAATAATCTCCTACTTAATAAAAAAAAAAAAGCATTTTTCGAATTCTATGATTAAAATTTCACTAAGAAAATACCATATTTTAGTGATTTTCAATTACTGTCATCATGCCTATTAAAGAACATAAATACCCTAAAAATTGAGACAAAGATTTACCTCGCTGGCGGCAGCGCAAAACGCTTCATACTGATTGACAGATAGGTATGACGTCATGTGTTGTGCAACGACATTTGTTAGTACAAAGTACATGTATCATTGTATGGAAAATCAGGTGAATTGTTGTCGCGAAATACTGCGTTTAAGTACATAGTTGTCCTACAATTTTGTTTCTATAAAAGCGTAAGGATTCTATTGGCAGCTTTAAATTTACTCTTGGACTATAAAAAAACATGCATAATTATTTTAAACTCTCAAGGGTCATATCTTTTACGATTTTAATTATGTTTTATAATTTATACTTTATTACGATAATTTGATGGTATACTATCCATTTAGCATCACTACGTTATCAATTTGAACATGAGGCACCATGCCTATTCACGCTTTAGTGAATCAAACTTATTAGAGTAACCTATCTTAAAGTGAACGCCTTTCACTAACCGACTTGTTTTAATGTGTGAGTAAAATATTTATTACAGTTAACCAGCGAACGAATAAACCATAGAAGTCTAAGTAGTGCCGCAAAATGACTGTTGACCACAATCCTCTAGCCTGATCTCCCAGGGGAAAAAAACGGTTACTGTTGTTAGGTGAACTGCGACCCTACAGCGCGCGAGCCGAGCTAGCGAAGGGAGCGTGACGCGGTAGCGTCCGGCGAAGCGCCATAACCGAACATTATATATTTTTTCCTACTTGAATATAAAATAATTGCCGCTAATTCCCCGCTAATGAACGTGGATAACCACAGAATGGGTGCCATTGCCATTATGCGGGGTTGGGGGCGGGGTGCCAAAACGATGCCAGGCAGCCGTTTAGTTCAAACATGCGCATACCGGGTTTTAGGCACGTGTTTGGGTAGAAGTTTGTATGGAGCTCGCATTCTATGGTTTTTTCGTTCGCTGCAGTTAAAACATTCACTACCAAGAATCGCTACGCTCGTAGACGATCCCGGGGTTTTCCTCGTATGTAGCGAAAAGCGACTACGGCGTAGGCGCCCGCTAGGCGGGTTCCTGGCAGTGAATGTGTTAATCTGAGACATGGACGTTGTCACGTTAAGCGGGGTATACATATAAGGGGTCGCATTTTGATTTGGGACACTCTTGGGCCCTAATGAGTTAAACGTATCATGAGTCAGATAAAAGTATTGTATTATTGTTTTCTCTTTGTCTTGCAATACATACCAGATCGACAGGATGAAGGTACGTGCAGTCATGCCCTCCCAACTCGAACAACGTATAATTATTACAAAAAAGAAGTCATAGATGGCGACACAGATACCGAGCGAAACATTTGAACCAGTAATCGTGAAGATAGAATGATTTTTACACCTTAATAAATTCACCGTACCTTAATTATATCGCAAACATCCTTCCGTACATAAAATAAAGGTAAATGGTATAAGTTTAGTAAATGCAATAAAATTGGTACTAAATCCATGTAACTCGTACATACGTGTGAGTTAAGTAAGTTTGCTACACGTATTATTGGGTACTGTCACTAGATGGCGCCATCACTGGTCGCGAAAGTTCTAAGGAACCACAGGCTCCAAGCGTTTGGTTATGTATAATTTTGTGTAACGTGTAATATTGTCTCGAAAATACTACTTTTATATCAAAAAAATCAAAAATACTCTATTTGTTGCCCGGGAAGTCAATGCCATCTGGTGATATCTCAATGTATTACTAAAACTATCAGGTAGGCTGACAGCGTCATAGCCGTGGTAGCTCGGATACTGCATCTACTGGTGTAGCTACGAGACTAAAATTGTATACAGAATTGCCGGGGTCCCTATGTTTCCCATATTCTTATTGTTCCGAATTTCGTTGGTCAGAAATTGATATCCATAAAATTTATAGTCACAAACATCAGTAGTCATAATTTTTGTTAAGTATAACGTTGGATAGTTCTAACATTAATGACTTATAACATTAACCGCTATAATCTCAGAAGTCATAATATTTATGGCTATAACGTTCGAAGGTCTATCAATAATTAATCAGAAATATTTTAAGTCATATCTTTCAACGTCCTAATGGTTGGTATTCATATCGCTTTAATGCCTAAAGTGAATTACGTCGAAGAAGCCAAATCTATAACATCCTTAGGCATATAGATAAGTACTCAGAAACATATCCAGGCATACATTTGAAAGTACTAACTCAGTTTTTATGACTTTCGATAATATGGCTAATAAAAAATATATTATGCTGAAAAACGTAGGTCAGGTTAGATAAGTAGGTCTAAGGCGGAGCTCAGTTAGATACGACGACGAGCGAAGCGAGGAGGAGTGTTAGGTAGAACTGCGACCCCACCAACACAACACAATACACAGAACCAATTTTTTTTTACGAGTATACAGGTTTACGTCGTTATATTATTTGTGTCACCGTTAGATTGTGAAAACCGTCAGTTTATAATCTGACCCGTTATATTGTAAACTGACGGAATATTGTGAACTGTCAAAACCGTTCACAATTTAACGCATTATTTTTCGTTAGTTTATAATCTGTCGAGTAGAAACCGTCAAATTGTCAAATGGCTATCTGATTGGTCGGTCTTTTCTCTGAGATCAACCAATGCCAAGATAGTGATGTATCGTAGGCAGTAGGGAACAGGGGCTTAGTGGCAAAACCGACTCGGATCACGGATAGGTTAGAAGACGGAAGCGGGAGCTTTGCTCCCGCTTTCGTCTTCGAGGTTATTTTTTTTATAAAAGAGCGGAAAAACTACTTACCATACTGGTCGTTAAGATTATAAACTGATTACGACGCATTACCCGATTCTTACCCACTTTATTTTTGCTTAAGTACCCACTTTTATTATAAAGCGGTCTGGAAGGACGCGTTCCGTAACATTCGGTAATTAAAATTGTATGTATTTATAATGATATGACTAACTAATCACGTGACTACAAATAATTATGACTTGCGTAAAAGATCCTTACAGCAATTATTGAAAGCAACTTTATTGCCTTTAACATTATGAATTGTCATAACATCTAGGCATTGAATGTTATGACTACCCAATTTTATGACTTACAATAATGACGACTTGCAAAAATCGGATCTCCAATTTATGTTCTATAATTTTATGACTTGCGACAATATGACTTATGAAAATTATGATCGAAAACGGTATGGAGTGAAAAAATCGGAACAAAAACTTTATGGGAACCAATAGAGACCCAGAATTGCCTACATTAGGACGGTACGCTTTTGCTCTATGAGATTGGGTATCTGTACTTGTATTCTTTAATCTGTGGCGCAGTAGTGTTTTTTTTGTGCTGTTCGGTCGGAAAAGGGACACAGTTATATAACAGTGTCCCTTTTCCGATAGTCTTTTTTTTTCAATAGTGAAGGTTTTTGGGGAATAGGAACAAGCGACGCCGACGTCACGATTTTCAAGGGTCAACATAAGTCCATTTATTGACTTTTGTGTATTTTAAAATCTTTATGTTAAGGGGCTACCCGAGGTTTTCATCGATTTTTGACAAGTTTTGAATTGTATCTCCTACTTTTGCACTACAGATATAATTATAAATCAAACGGCTATCGGTTCTTCAATCTTTTATCTCCATTTTGGTCCACCGGGTTTTGAAACAAATGAATACTTAATTTCCTATGATTTTTTTAAACATTGCTTTAAAAAACACTTATTTCGTTTGACGTGATAGATCTAACATGTACGAAATCTACATTTTTGGGTTCGTCTGTGACATCTCTAAAAACTGGTCCATGGTTTTCATTTTAAACCAATTAACACAAGAGTTATGGCCTGAAAACCAGTTTTTTGGCCTAAAATTGTTCAACTTTGATGCAAAATATCTCGAAAACAATGAACTTTTAAGTAAATATGGGATACTATATTGCTTAAAGTCGTTGTTGTATTAACAACAACGACTGTGTTTTTTGTAGCTTATTATATTAATAATAAGCTACAAAAAACATTAGAAAACTAAGGGATTCAGATCGAAGGTCATTGGCGTATGGGAGCCCCTGGCTGTGTGTGGAAATGATCGCGTGCTTTGAAACGCCGTGCTGACTAGATTAAGAAACAATAAGGTCGGATTTTCAGATATATGGATCTGATTTGGACAATGATTGTTTTTCTGATTGAACTGTTACATGATTATATTTGTAAAATTAAACCTATTATTTGCATTTAAAACCTTTGTTACGTACTCTAATATTGAAATTATAAAATAATTTGGATGTTGCAATAGAAATGAATAAATTACGTACAAAATAATATCTGTGAAAAAAACGCCAATTTCATAGGTAAGCACCTAATGGTTCATGGCCTGCCGCATATTGCTGTGTATTTATATATGACCAGTGTGACCTTATTTGCTATGTATGTGTTAGGCCAACACGAACAAGAGCCGCAAGTCGATGCTGGACATCGCGCCGGCGACCGACGGGCGGCGCGTGGAGCCCAAGATCTCCGAGGACCTCATCAAGAGGATCCAAGCGGCCGAAAAGGCCAAGACTCGTAAGGAGTTCAAGAAGGAGTATGATCCGGTGAGTGTTATTTATTATAGTATATCCTTACTAATATTATAAATGCGAAAGTGTGTTTGTGTTTGTCCTTCTTCCACGTCGCAACGGAGCGTCGTATTGATGTGATTTTTTGAATGGAGATAGTTTAGAAGCTGGAGAGTGACATAGGCTACTTTTTCCAGCGGGAAAACATCTAATTCCCGCGAGAAAATTCAATATGTTACATTTTCCTATAACCACACGGGCGAAGCCGCGGGCATCAGCTAGTTAGTAATAAAGCCTTTTTTTTCCCATCACCTAGTGTATGACAATGTAGTTTACAATGCATGTGCTCGAAAAGAGCGTTTTCCAAGCACTAAAATCGTGCGGAAAGCGCCACTTTTTCGCACTAGTGCTGTTTACTTTTCAATTTTTTTTTAATTTTCAAGTCCGTCGTCAGCCCGACACAAAGAGTTTTTATTACTCGAGAAAAGTTTTACAAATATTTCAATTACACGTTTTCTTTCATATAAAAGGTACATAAATACTAATAAAGTATAAAATTATTTATTAATGTTTATGAATTCTGAATTTGGTCAATAAATAAATTAATTTTAAATATTCACTTAATGTGTTTGGCTGAACGCATATCTTTCTTATGCCTTTTACAATACGACAGTATGGCGGCTTGCACATGCGCAATGCGCATATGTTGACCGCGCATGTATCTAAAAGCCCGCCATTGTTGTTTATTGTGAGTTTTGTGTAGTTATTTTATGTAAATATGTTAAAAAGGTCGAGTGAAAGTGAATCAATAATAATAATGATTTATTGCGTTTCAAAGGTGTCAGTATGTTTCTTAGAACTACGACGGTACAGCGTCTTTTTGTTGTTTAATATATTGAGTTACTCAAAATTAATTGTGTTCTAAAACCACAATACAATGGCTTTAACTTTTAAGTGAATAAGCTTGACTGCAAAAGATGTGGAGAAGTTGGTAAATGCAATTCCAGATAATAAGTAGGTACCTGACAATCTACCTGGGTTCTTCAATTTTAACCTAGATCTATTTTAAACCAACATTTCAACATTTAATATATTTCCTCACACAAGGCATAGTAAAACGTTGTATGATACACGCGCGTAAAGATGATTTTCGACTCGTGTCGAATTATACATTCGCTCGCTTCACTCGCTCATGTATAAAAATGACACTCGTCGGAAATCACCTACTTTCCACACTTGTAGCATAAATAACTATTTCTTGGATAGGGAACCCTATTTCGGTACAGTAGTACCACAAATATAAGTTACATCGACAATCTTCATCCACACCGACGAGTGCTGACAAGTACCGAATGAAATCGAACATATGACCATTTCAATAAAGACCTTGTTGCGCTATATGTAAGGTACAATATGCAATGACAGGTGAACTCGTGCTTTCCCGCTCATGGCGTCCAGACAAAATGGCGGGCGCCGGATCTGCCGGCGTCGCGCGCAAAATTTTGGCCAATGGGCGTTGAAGATTTTACCCGCGCAAACGCGCTGCTTATGATTGGTTAATTTTTTCTCAAAAAATGATTTCTGCGCAGGTACATCGTTGTAAGTGTTGTAACTTATATTTGTGATACTACTAGCCCTCCTCCAGTTTGATCCAATGTTGCCTGTCCTTAGCTCGTTTCATCCATTCCTTTCCTGCTGTAGCTATGATGTTCCTCCTTTTCAGAGGTGGCCCTTTTTCCGCTAGGTCTTTTCATCTCGTCGCTTTGTCCATCGTTTATCGTTGTATCGTGCCAGGTGGCCAGCCCATTGCCATTTTAACTTTTTACTGTGGTTTATAAGACGTCTAGTACTCGATATGATACAGAGAAAGAATATAATGGAAAAATAAACCATAGCTCAGCTCGTAGCTCAGTTGGTAGAGCAGTCTAGCGTTAATAGAAAGGTCGCAGGTTCGAATCCTGTCGGGGGCTACAGACGAAGATGGTTTATTTTTCCATTATATTCTTTCTCTGTATCATATCGATTATAAAATAAAATGATCGGGGTAACTTCCTCGTTAAAAATAACACGAAAACAAAATTATTTTATTAAAAATAATTTGTTTCGCGATAAGACTGATAAGGGTATTTACATCTAGTACTTTTATGAGTTTTTGTATAAGTTCACTTCTTATTTTGTGTATGGTCATTTTATGTTATTGATATATAATAGGGATGCTTCTCGAGATGTTGTGTCAAGTTTGAAACTTTGTATACAGGTGGTAACGAAAATGGGGTGTGAACCGATCAAGGCCATGGTCAAGTAGCGAATTGCGATATCAAATATGCATTTGTATATTTTTTTAATGTATATTTTTGTTTACATTGAAATATTTGTTTATATTTACATTAAAGTTTTTGTACATACACAAGCAATGTCAACAAAAAGTCTAATGTAAACAAAAACAAAAATGGTGATATGAACATAAAATAAAAAACATAAACAAATGCATATTAGGAATCGCAATGCGCTACCGAATATGCCCTTGATCGATTCACACCCCATTTTTGGGACACGGATAGGCAAAGGACAGTTAACCTTACTCACCTAGGGCGTTAAAATAAAGAATGTCTCAGATCGCAGGTATAACGAACGAGCCGAAGGCAAGGGCGATAAATATACGGTCTGAGACGTACTTTGTTTTAACGCGCTATAGGGAGTACAAAAATGTTACGTCTTTCAAGAAGCGGGTTTTTCGGGCGGTAATTGCCACTTTATGGCCAAGTGTGACGTAAAACATTTAAAGTTTGAATAGTTGCATACTAAGTGGGACAAATAATACTCAACACATCTAAATAGTACGGTTTATTTATCAAAATATAATACTGAAACGCATACAGTGAAGGTCGGCAGCGCGCTTGCAATTCTTCTGGGTAACACCAGAAGAATTGCAAGCGCCCATATGCCTGCTTCTCACCAGGCCGTCGTAGTATTTAAAAAAAAGAACAGTTACATACTTCTTCCTGCTTCCACGTCCAGACTTGTTAAAAACTCTTCCACCTTTCCCAGGAGGACCCAGCCGGCATCAGTCCGTCGAGCGGCAAGAAGAAGCCCAAGTCCAGGGTGAAGAAGGACAAGCCTGAGAAGCCCAAGAAGGCTGAGAAGCCTGATAAACCGGAGAAGAATGGGCTCAAACAGACGAAGCTCATGATCAAGAAGGAACCTAAGAAGGTCAGTTCACTGTTGTGGTCATAATATTACTTGGTTAGTAGTGAAGTGTCAACCATGACATATATATATATTATGCCGCCGAATGTTTGCGCATCCGATGGGACGCCAAGCGACGCGACCCGACCCGTTTGGCAGGAACCCGTACATTAGTCACGATCCTCAACGTGACTAATGTACGGTTCCTGCCAACAGGTAGGGTCGCGTCGCTTGGCGTCCCATCGGATGCGTAAGCATTCGGCGGCAGCCGACCGCGTTTTAGAGTGCAGCAGGTAAAGCCGGACGGAGCCGGATAGATGCGACGACAGCCGAGCGCGCAGCCGTGCACGTCCGCGAGGAGCTGACCGGCCGCAAATCGATTCAAATATGAAATGTAACGTCTGTATTAAAGCTTCAAACTCCTTTGGAGACTGGTAAAATGCGCTCAGGCGGCCCGGTGATGGTCGTACATAAGGCACTTGCCCCACCGCTGGCGAGTTACCACGTGCTACTCGCTCAAGGGAGTAAAAACGAGTAAGAATTAATATGAGACTCGCTACTCGTCGGCGGTGGGACAAGTGCCTATCCTATCTTTACTCATTAAAAATCCGTGTACAGTCACCATCGAATAGTTAGTAGCAGCCAGAGTAGCCAAATATATCGTGACACATCCTTACTCTTACAGTAATAAACACGTGTACCGAAATGTTTGACTACTTTGGCTGCTACTATATATGATGCTGACTGAGTTAGGGCAGGCTCCCCGTTACTCTTGAGACAAGTGGTTTACGAGTTATTACAGTTGTACCACAAATATAAGTTACATCGGCAATCTTCGTCCGCGCCGACGAGTGCTGACAAGTACCGAATGAAATCGAACGTATGACCGTTTCAATAAAGACCTTGTTGCACTAAATGTAAGGTACAATATGCAATGACAGGTGAATTCGTGCTTTTCCGCTCATGGCGCCACACAAAATGGCGGGCGCCGAAGCTGCCGGCGTCGCTTCGCAAAATTTCGGCCAATGGGCGTTGAAGATTTATTTTTTCTATTTTTTTTATTTATTTATTTATTTATTTATTTATTTATTTACCAGCGCAAACGCGCTGCCTTATGATTGGTTAAACATGTTGTAATTTATATTTAAGAATAAGAATAAGAATAAGAATTTATTTATTTAGCACATAAAAAAATAAAAAAATGAAAAAGGTAACAGGTGATACAATATATGTAATGCGCTAAATAGGACCCTCACTCAGCATGTTGTCCGGAAGCCGTGACGCTGATTTTCAGTGAGTGCCCCCAAAAATAAAAAATAAAATAAAATAAAATTAAGACTAAACTAAACAATCAATTTTGTAATTTGTAGGCAAATTGGCAAATTAAATAAATACCTAAAAATTACAATGCTGAACTTAAAACTAACTAACTAACGGGTGACATCTACAGTGCGTGTGGCGACAAAAAGGTGGTAATGTCCATGACCAGATATTAACTAAAAATATAATATAACATGACTTAATCCTTAATCTAATACTTATTGAAAAAAATAAAATATAAATAAAAACATTAATTATAGATATAATGGTGTAATTAAGTGAATATAATGAGAGACTTAAGTGAATGTAAGCTGATTAACTGTACCAAGAGGGATATTGTTTACTTTTGAGAAGAGCCAGCTTTGACAATATGCTTGTTGCAGAAGATGACCTTCGAGGGCAGCGACAGCGAGGAGCCCTCGGGCTCCGACGCGGACGTGTCCGCGGAGCCCGTGATCCCCCGGGAGAGGACCAACGCCCGCAGGGCTGCCACCAAGGTAACCCACAGATTAAAACATTTTATTTGTGGTACTACTGTACCAAGAGGGATATTGTTTACTTTTGAGAAGAGCCAGCTTTGACAATATGCTTGTTGCAGAAGATGACCTTCGAGGGCAGCGACAGCGAGGAGCCCTCGGGCTCCGACGCGGACGTGTCCGCGGAGCCCGTGATCCCCCGGGAGAGGACCAACGCCCGCAGGGCTGCCACCAAGGTAACCCACAGATTAAAACATTTTATTTGTGGTACTACTGTACCAAGAGGGATATTGTTTACTTTTGAGAAGAGCCAGCTTTGACAATATGCTTGTTGCAGAAGATGACCTTCGAAGGCAGCGACAGCGAGGAGCCCTCGGGCTCCGACGCGGACGTGTCCGCGGAGCCCGTGATCCCCCGGGAGAGGACCAACGCCCGCAGGGCTGCCACCAAGGTACGCATTACTTTCTTGTCTAATGTAGGGTTAACAATAGAGTGGCTCATTTTGAAAACGACCGTATTTACTATGACAACCTTGCAGACAGAATTTCCATATTAATATTGTTTTTTTTTTATTGTTGTGGAATGCCTTGCCTTTATCGCTGAGACAGTCGCAGTCTGTTGTGTCACTTAAGATTAATTTGAAGAAGTTGTGGCTTTCCAATGGTTGTGAATTGGTTGAATATAGTATTTATTTATTTATTGTATATTTGCGATTTATAATTTATATTACATATAATAGTGTGTATTATATTTTATATTGCATATTTATATATGTATTGGCATGTTTTTATTTGTCTAGAATTAATACCTATTAGGTTTTGTTTTTATTTTCTCTGTGTTTTTTTACACGGTATAAGTTTGCCTATCTCGTTCTACCTACCTTACTCTCAGTTGCTCAAAGGTTAGCTGGAAGAGATCCCGTATAGGGATAACTTCGCCTTTGTACTTTGATCTATTGTGTGACATGTATACATACATTTTTTATACTATGACGGTGGAAAACAAGCATACGCGTCTGCCCGATGATAAGCAGACACCGCAGCCTATAGACGCTTGATACTCTTAACATGGTGCATCCTCTAAAGGGCTCACCTTTAGTATTGATGATGCCAAACCGTTGAACCCAAATCTCACTCTCTCCACAGGTTCAGAAGTACAAGGACTCTGACAAGTCGTCATCGGGCTCTGAGCAGGAGTTGTTAGGACGCGGAGGCGCCCGCGGACGCCATCTCGCTCAGCGACGACGACGACTTCAAAGTGAAGAAGACCAAGCCCAAGCCCGCCAAGAAGCCTGTCGAGATGGACGCCGCCGGTAAGTGTACACTTACATACGAGTCACTTAAGCCCGCTCCACATTCTCAACAAAACTACACGAGATTTGCCGAATACTAGAGTGTGGAGTGAGTATTCGTCTATGTTCGTGTTGTTTTGCGTATATTCGCGTAGTCTCCGTTTCGTGTCGGTAAAATGGCCAAACATCAAAGAGCTCTCGTGAAGTTTCGTGTTTGCGCGAAACCTCTCCTCCACATTCTCGCTGCGCTTCCGTCAGTCGACCGACGGCAACCGTAGGAAGCGTCCATCTTGTACGAAAGTCCAATAACAACTGCGCAATGTAGAGGGCCGCTCTCGGTTTCGCCCGGTCTCTGCAAATATTCCGGCGAAACCAGTCTCGTGTAGTTTTGTCGAGAATGTGGAGCGGGCTTTAGGAAAAATAGTCTTCGGAACCTCGACCGAGAGGTCCGAAAGGCCCAAGCCTAGAAAGAAGTCCGATGAGATGGACTTCTTCAGTTTATGTTCCCTCAGGAATAGTACATGTGTTAGTATGCTCTTCTTGATGAATTCCTGCACTACCTGTTTAAAATTCTAGTTTAAGTGTTTCCTGCTGTACAAAGGTTGTCTGGAAGAGATCGCTTTATACCAGTATTCATAGGAACCAGTATTCATAGAAACTCAGATATTATCTTCAATTCAACATTGGGTTTATTTAGGTTATGTCACTGAAATATTCATCATCCTATATTCAATAACAATGTGTTTCAAAACTAACATAATAATAAATAAATAATAATCAATATTTTGGAGACAATCCTACACAAATCGACCTAGTCCCAAACTAAGCAAAGCTGTGGGTACTAGACGACGATATACATACTTATATATATGTAGATAAATAGATACCTAAATAGATAGAAAACATCCATGACTCAGGAACAAGTATTCATGCTCATCACACAACTAAATGCCCTTACTGGGATTCGAACCCGGGACCTCCAGCTTCGTAGCCAGGGTCACTACCAACTAGGCTACAGAGGTCGTCGAAGACATCAAGACACGTAAATAAGCATCAGTTTTAGATTTTCAGAATATGATTCTTGGAGCAGTAAATAGGACTGTGAATACTTTTACATACGAAATTCAAATACATTGATGTCATAACTTACAATTTCAGTGGGTTAGAATACACAGAAATAAAATAAACACCTTAGTTTTTGTATGAAAAGAATACTGGTGTACGGTTCCTGGATTACACTGGGTCAAGGGGCGTAGTAAAACTAGAGTACTAAAGAACTACCTACTCTTGATGAAAACCAGAGGCCCATTTCACGAAGCTTTTTACAAGTGTAAATCTGCAACATTTTTGGTCATGTGCCACAGTTTTGCCAGTGTAGACCTGTATCTCAATAACATTGAGAACTAAACATAAATTACTCATACATAATATTTCGATGACGGCGACCCTAGCAATTTACTCTTAAAAACTATTGCACGGGGCATAGTAGAGTTGGCCAATTCTGTTATGTTATACTCATGATATTGTGTATAAAGGAAAAAGACCCCGCCGATGCTCTGGCGCGAGGACCTGGACGCGTTCCTCATCAAGCTGGAGGATGTGGAGGAGAAGGAGAGGCAAGAGGAAGCCACCACCAACAAGAAGACTGCTAAAGCTCTGGTAATTTAACGGTCCTCTACAATAGGCATGGTGAAAAAAAAAATTTTATGATGTCATTCGAACGAGTTTTTGGAGAGGAACAAATATTTGTATGGGAGCAACTACAATAGGCATGATGAAACATTTTGAAAAACTGTTCTAAAATGTTTAGAAACATTTATTATGTGCAACGAATAAGATTTTTCTAGAGAAAATAACAGTTAAGTAGGAAAAAAATGCATTTTAGTTTTTAAATTTAAAATTGGCGCTAAAACGCTTGTCAGTGTCATGGCGTCCCGAGTGACGTCACATTTGTATAAACCACGAACTTATAGACATACTGGACTTTGCCATTCAAAAATGTTATGAAACCAGAAAAAAATTACCTACCTTGAATGACGTCACGTCTTTCCGTCATCTCTTTCTAGTTTTGTGATGTGTTGTTATAACTTGAAACACAAACAGTGCGACATTTTTATAAAGACGTACTCTACGCTATACGGTTATCATTCATTTTGTTATAATTTCACTAAATTAAATGCAAATGAAAATTAATTTACTGAAATTAAAATGTATTGACTTTTCTAAATATCACTCCAAAAATACCAACGCAGTCAAAATCCTAACTTTGACGGTATGCTTGTACTGCTTGTTATGGCAATACTAATTAAAAAATATGGCTGTTATGTCAAAACAAATTTTACCATATCGAAAGTTTATTTCGTGAAATAAACCCTTTGCTACAATTTAATCGCAAAATGGTTATTTTCTTGTATAATGACGCTCTGATGAAGTACTTAGAGACCGAATTCAGCGATTAAATTTTACAGGTAAGTGGCCATTTCACGAAAATATCGACGGTTCTAATTACTAGCAATCAATTTGGATCTAAAATCAGAGTGAAACTTGTTAGATTCTATGCATTTTTGAACTGTGTATTTAAAAAATATGAAAATATCATGCTTATTAAATTCTCTCAGCGAAAATTGTTTTGTACAAGATCGGTTCAAAGGTTTTTGAGATATTTCTAAAAAACTGCCTTCCTTAAAGGAAAGGACATAAGTGCCGTAAGATTTCAGTAACGATACGACCTTTTTAATAGGCACGGAACCTTCGTTGTGCGTGATCCGACACGCACTTGGCCGCTTTTTTTCTTGTTTCAAAACATTGTCTGATGGCAAAGTCCAGTATGTACTTATATAAGTTCGTGGGTATTTGTTTATACGAGTGTGACGTCATGCGCTCTGATTGGTGTTTAACATATCATGGCGGCCGTCCGTATTTTTCAGTTTAATTTTATCAAAATAAATAATAATCTCCTACTTAATAAAAAAAAAAAAGCATTTTTCGAATTCTATGATTAAAATTTCACTAAGAAAATACCATATTTTAGTGATTTTCAATTACTGTCATCATGCCTATTAAAGAACATAAATACCCTAAAAATTGAGACAAAGATTTACCTCGCTGGCGGCAGCGCAAAACGCTTCATACTGATTGACAGATAGGTATGACGTCATGTGTTGTGCAACGACATTTGTTAGTACAAAGTACATGTATCATTGTATGGAAAATCAGGTGAATTGTTGTCGCGAAATACTGCGTTTAAGTACATAGTTGTCCTACAATTTTGTTTCTATAAAAGCGTAAGGATTCTATTGGCAGCTTTAAATTTACTCTTGGACTATAAAAAAACATGCATAATTATTTTAAACTCTCAAGGGTCATATCTTTTACGATTTTAATTATGTTTTATAATTTATACTTTATTACGATAATTTGATGGTTTACTATCCATTTAGCATCACTACGTTATCAATTTGAACATGAGGCACCATGCCTATTCACGCTTTAGTGAATCAAACTTATTAGAGTAACCTATCTTAAAGTGAACGCCTTTCACTAACCGACTTGTTTTAATGTGTGAGTAAAATATTTATTACAGTTAACCAGCGAACGAATAAACCATAGAAGTCTAAGTAGTGCCGCAAAATGACTGTTGACCACAATCCTCTAGCCTGATCTCCCAGGGGAAAAAAACGGTTACTGTTGTTAGGTGAACTGCGACCCTACAGCGCGCGAGCCGAGCTAGCGAAGGGAGCGTGACGCGGTAGCGTCCGGCGAAGCGCCATAACCGAACATTATATATTTTTTCCTACTTGAATATAAAATAATTGCCGCTAATTCCCCGCTAATGAACGTGGATAACCACAGAATGGGTGCCATTGCCATTATGCGGGGTTGGGGGCGGGGTGCCAAAACGATGCCAGGCAGCCGTTTAGTTCAAACATGCGCATACCGGGTTTTAGGCACGTGTTTGGGTAGAAGTTTGTATGGAGCTCGCATTCTATGGTTTTTTCGTTCGCTGCAGTTAAAACATTCACTACCAAGAATCGCTACGCTCGTAGACGATCCCGGGGTTTTCCTCGTATGTAGCGAAAAGCGACTACGGCGTAGGCGCCCGCTAGGCGGGTTCCTGGCAGTGAATGTGTTAATCTGAGACATGGACGTTGTCACGTTAAGCGGGGTATACATATAAGGGGTCGCATTTTGATTTGGGACACTCTTGGGCCCTAATGAGTTAAACGTATCATGAGTCAGATAAAAGTATTGTATTATTGTTTTCTCTTTGTCTTGCAATACATACCAGATCGACAGGATGAAGGTACGTGCAGTCATGCCCTCCCAACTCGAACAACGTATAATTATTACAAAAAAGAAGTCATAGATGGCGACACAGGTACCGAGCGAAACATTTGAACCAGTAATCGTGAAGATAGAATGATTTTTACACCTTAATAAATTCACCGTACCTTAATTATATCGCAAACATCCTTCCGTACATAAAATAAAGGTAAATGGTATAAGTTTAGTAAATGCAATAAAATTGGTACTAAATCCATGTAACTCGTACATACGTGTGAGTTAAGTAAGTTTGCTACACGTATTATTGGGTACTGTCACTAGATGGCGCCATCACTGGTCGCGAAAGTTCTAAGGAACCACAGGCTCCAAGCGTTTGGTTATGTATAATTTTGTGTAACGTGTAATATTGTCTCGAAAATACTACTTTTATATCAAAAAAATCAAAAATACTCTATTTGTTGCCCGGGAAGTCAATGCCATCTGGTGATATCTCAATGTATTACTAAAACTATCAGGTAGGCTGACAGCGTCATAGCCGTGGTAGCTCGGATACTGCATCTACTGGTGTAGCTACGAGACTAAAATTGTATACAGAATTGCCGGGGTCCCTTTGTTTCCCATATTCTTATTGTTCCGAATTTCGTTGGTCAGAAATTGATATCCATAAAATTTATAGTCACAAACATCAGTAGTCATAATTTTTGTTAAGTATAACGTTGGATAGTTCTAACATTAATGACTTATAACATTAACCGCTATAATCTCAGAAGTCATAATATTTATGGCTATAACGTTCGAAGGTCTATCAATAATTAATCATAAATATTTTAAGTCATATCTTTCAACGTCCTAATGGTTGGTATTCATATCGCTTTAATGCCTAAAGTGAATTACGTCGAAGAAGCCAAATCTATAACATCCTTAGGCATATAGATAAGTACTCAGAAACATATCCAGGCATACATTTGAAAGTACTAACTCAGTTTTTATGACTTTCGATAATATGGCTAATAAAAAATATATTATGCTGAAAAACGTAGGTCAGGTTAGATAAGTAGGTCTAAGGCGGAGCTCAGTTAGATACGACGACGAGCGAAGCGAGGAGGAGTGTTAGGTAGAACTGCGACCCCACCAACACAACACAATACACAGAACCAATTTTTTTTTACGAGTATACAGGTTTTTAGTATACAGGTTTACGTCGTTATATTATTTGTGTCACCGTTAGATTGTGAAAACCGTCAGTTTATAATCTGACCCGTTATATTGTAAACTGACGGAATATTGTGAACTGTCAAAACCGTTCACAATTTAACGCATTATTTTTCGTTAGTTTATAATCTGTCGAGTAGAAACCGTCAAATTGTCAAATGGCTATCTGATTGGTCGGTCTTTTCTCTGAGATCAACCAATGCCAAGATAGTGATGTATCGTAGGCAGTAGGGAACAGGGGCTTAGTGGCAAAACCGACTCGGATCACGGATAGGTTAGAAGACGGAAGCGGGAGCTTTGCTCCCGCTTTCGTCTTCGAGGTTATTTTTTTTATAAAAGAGCGGAAAAACTACTTACCATACTGGTCGTTAAGATTATAAACTGATTACGACGCATTACCCGATTCTTACCCACTTTATTTTTGCTTAAGTACCCACTTTTATTATAAAGCGGTCTGGAAGGACGCGTTCCGTAACATTCGGTAATTAAAATTGTATGTATTTATAATGATATGACTAACTAATCACGTGACTACAAATAATTATGACTTGCGTAAAAGATCCTTACAGCAATTATTGAAAGCAACTTTATTGCCTTTAACATTATGAATTGTCATAACATCTAGGCATTGAATGTTATGACTACCCAATTTTATGACTTACAATAATGACGACTTGCAAAAATCGGATCTCCAATTTATGTTCTATAATTTTATGACTTGCGACAATATGACTTATGAAAATTATGATCGAAAACGGTATGGAGTGAAAAAATCGGAACAAAAACTTTATGGGAACCAATAGAGACCCAGAATTGCCTACATTAGGACGGTACGCTTTTGCTCTATGAGATTAGGTATCTGTACTTGTATTCTTTAATCTGTGGCGCAGTAGTGTTTTTTTTGTGCTGTTCGGTCGGAAAAGGGACACAGTTATATAACAGTGTCCCTTTTCCGATAGTCTTTTTTTTTCAATAGTGAAGGTTTTTGGGGAATAGGAACAAGCGACGTCACGATTTTCAAGGGTCAACATAAGTCCATTTATTGACTTTTGTGTATTTTAAAATCTTTATGTTAAGGGGCTACCCGAGGTTTTCATCGATTTTTGACAAGTTTTGAATTGTATCTCCTACTTTTGCACTACAGATATAATTATAAATCAAACGGCTATCGGTTCTTCAATCTTTTATCTCCATTTTGGTCCACCGGGTTTTGAAACAAATGAATACTTAATTTCCTATGATTTTTTTAAACATTGCTTTAAAAAACACTTATTTCGTTTGACGTGATAGATCTAACATGTACGAAATCTACATTTTTGGGTTCGTCTGTGACATCTCTAAAAACTGGTCCATGGTTTTCATTTTAAACCAATTAACACAAGAGTTATGGCCTGAAAACCAGTTTTTTGGCCTAAAATTGTTCAACTTTGATGCAAAATATCTCGAAAACAATGAACTTTTAAGTAAATATGGGATACTATATTGCTTAAAGTCGTTGTTGTATTAACAACAACGACTGTGTTTTTTGTAGCTTATTATATTAATAATAAGCTACAAAAAACATTAGAAAACTAAGGGATTCAGATCGAAGGTCATTGGCGTATGGGAGCCCCTGGCTGTGTGTGGAAATGATCGCGTGCTTTGAAACGCCGTGCTGACTAGATTAAGAAACAATAAGGTCGGATTTTCAGATATATGGATCTGATTTGGACAATGATTGTTTTTCTGATTGAACTGTTACATGATTATATTTGTAAAATTAAACCTATTATTTGCATTTAAAACCTTTGTTACGTACTCTAATATTGAAATTATAAAATAATTTGGATGTTGCAATAGAAATGAATAAATTACGTACAAAATAATATCTGTGAAAAAAACGCCAATTTCATAGGTAAGCACCTAATGGTTCATGGCCTGCCGCATATTGCTGTGTATTTATATATGACCAGTGTGACCTTATTTGCTATGTATGTGTTAGGCCAACACGAACAAGAGCCGCAAGTCGATGCTGGACATCGCGCCGGCGACCGACGGGCGGCGCGTGGAGCCCAAGATCTCCGAGGACCTCATCAAGAGGATCCAAGCGGCCGAAAAGGCCAAGACTCGTAAGGAGTTCAAGAAGGAGTATGATCCGGTGAGTGTTATTTATCCTTACTAATATTATAAATGCGAAAGTGTGTTTGTGTTTGTCCTTCTTCCACGTCGCAACGGAGCGTCGTATTGATGTGATTTTTTGAATGGAGATAGTTTAGAAGCTGGAGAGTGACATAGGCTACTTTTTCCAGCGGGAAAACATCTAATTCCCGCGAGAAAATTCAATATGTTACATTTTCCTATAACCATACGGGCGAAGCCGCGGGCATCAGCTAGTTAGTAATAAAGCCTTTTTTTTCCCATCACCTAGTGTATGACAATGTAGTTTACAATGCATGTGCTCGAAAAGAGCGTTTTCCAAGCACTAAAATCGTGCGGAAAGCGCCACTTTTTCGCACTAGTGCTGTTTACTTTTCAATTTTTTTTTAATTTTCAAGTCCGTCGTCAGCCCGACACAAAGAGTTTTTATTACTCGAGAAAAGTTTTACAAATATTTCAATTACACGTTTTCTTTCATATAAAAGGTACATAAATACTAATAAAGTATAAAATTATTTATTAATGTTTATGAATTCTGAATTTGGTCAATAAATAAATTAATTTTAAATATTCACTTAATGTGTTTGGCTGAACGCATATCTTTCTTATGCCTTTTACAATACGACAGTATGGCGGCTTGCACATGCGCAATGCGCATATGTTGACCGCGCATGTATCTAAAAGCCCGCCATTGTTGTTTATTGTGAGTTTTGTGTAGTTATTTTATGTAAATATGTTAAAAAGGTCGAGTGAAAGTGAATCAATAATAATAATGATTTATTGCGTTTCAAAGGTGTCAGTATGTTTCTTAGAACTACGACGGTACAGCGTCTTTTTGTTGTTTAATATATTGAGTTACTCAAAATTAATTGTGTTCTAAAACCACAATACAATGGCTTTAACTTTTAAGTGAATAAGCTTGACTGCAAAAGATGTGGATTAGTTGGTAAATGCAATTCCAGATAATAAGTAGGTACCTGACAATCTACCTGGGTTCTTCAATTTTAACCTAGATCTATTTTAAACCAACATTTCAACATTTAATATATTTCCTCACACAAGGCATAGTAAAACGTTGTATGATACACGCGCGTAAAGATGATTTTCGACTCGTGTCGAATTATACATTCGCTCGCTTCACTCGCTCATGTATAAAAATGACACTCGTCGGAAATCACCTACTTTCCACACTTGTAGCATAAATAACTATTTCTTGGATAGGGAACCCTATTTCGGTACAGTAGTACCACAAATATAAGTTACATCGACAATCTTCATCCACACCGACGAGTGCTGACAAGTACCGAATGAAATCGAACATATGACCATTTCAATAAAGACCTTGTTGCGCTATATGTAAGGTACAATATGCAATGACAGGTGAACTCGTGCTTTCCCGCTCATGGCGTCCAGACAAAATGGCGGGCGCCGGATCTGCCGGCGTCGCGCGCAAAATTTTGGCCAATGGGCGTTGAAGATTTTACCCGCGCAAACGCGCTGCTTATGATTGGTTAATTTTTTCTCAAAAAATGATTTCTGCGCAGGTACATCGTTGTAAGTGTTGTAACTTATATTTGTGATACTACTAGCCCTCCTCCAGTTTGATCCAATGTTGCCTGTCCTTAGCTCGTTTCATCCATTCCTTTCCTGCTGTAGCTATGATGTTCCTCCTTCTCAGAGGTGGCCCTTTTTCCGCTAGGTCTTTTCATCTCGTCGCTTTGTCCATCGTTTATCGTTGTATCGTGCCAGGTGGCCAGCCCATTGCCATTTTAACTTTTTACTGTGGTTTATAAGACGTCTAGTACTCGATATGATACAGAGAAAGAATATAATGGAAAAATAAACCATAGCTCAGCTCGTAGCTCAGTTGGTAGAGCAGTCTAGCGTTAATAGAAAGGTCGCAGGTTCGAATCCTGTCGGGGGCTACAGACGAAGATGGTTTATTTTTCCATTATATTCTTTCTCTGTATCATATCGATTATAAAATAAAATGATCGGGGTAACTTCCTCGTTAAAAATAACACGAAAACAAAATTATTTTATTAAAAATAATTTGTTTCGCGATAAGACTGATAAGGGTATTTACATCTAGTACTTTTATGAGTTTTTGTATAAGTTCACTTCTTATTTTGTGTATGGTCATTTTATGTTATTGATATATAATAGGGATGCTTCTCGAGATGTTGTGTCAAGTTTGAAACTTTGTATACAGGTGGTAACGAAAATGGGGTGTGAACCGATCAAGGCCATGGTCAAGTAGCGAATTGCGATATCAAATATGCATTTGTATATTTTTTTAATGTATATTTTTGTTTACATTGAAATATTTGTTTATATTTACATTAAAGTTTTTGTACATACACAAGCAATGTCAACAAAAAGTCTAATGTAAACAAAAACAAAAATGGTGATATGAACATAAAATAAAAAACATAAACAAATGCATATTAGGAATCGCAATGCGCTACCGAATATGCCCTTGATCGATTCACACCCCATTTTTGGGACACGGATAGGCAAAGGACAGTTAACCTTACTCACCTAGGGCGTTAAAATAAAGAATGTCTCAGATCGCAGGTATAACGAACGAGCCGAAGGCAAGGGCGATAAATATACGGTCTGAGACGTACTTTGTTTTAACGCGCTATAGGGAGTACAAAAATGTTACGTCTTTCAAGAAGCGGGTTTTTCGGGCGGTAATTGCCACTTTATGGCCAAGTGTGACGTAAAACATTTAAAGTTTGAATAGTTGCATACTAAGTGGGACAAATAATACTCAACACATCTAAATAGTACGGTTTATTTATCAAAATATAATACTGAAACGCATACAGTGAAGGTCGGCAGCGCGCTTGCAATTCTTCTGGATAACACCAGAAGAATTGCAAGCGCCCATATGCCTGCTTCTCACCAGGCCGTCGTAGTATTTAAAAAAAAGAACAGTTACATACTTCTTCCTGCTTCCACGTCCAGACTTGTTAAAAACTCTTCCACCTTTCCCAGGAGGACCCAGCCGGCATCAGTCCGTCGAGCGGCAAGAAGAAGCCCAAGTCCAGGGTGAAGAAGGACAAGCCTGAGAAGCCCAAGAAGGCTGAGAAGCCTGATAAACCGGAGAAGAATGGGCTCAAACAGACGAAGCTCATGATCAAGAAGGAACCTAAGAAGGTCAGTTCACTGTTGTGGTCATAATATTACTTGGTTAGTAGTGAAGTGTCAACCATGACATATATATATATTATGCCGCCGAATGTTTGCGCATCCGATGGGACGCCAAGCGACGCGACCCGACCCGTTTGGCAGGAACCCGTACATTAGTCACGATCCTCAACGTGACTAATGTACGGTTCCTGCCAACAGGTAGGGTCGCGTCGCTTGGCGTCCCATCGGATGCGTAAGCATTCGGCGGCAGCCGACCGCGTTTTAGAGTGCAGCAGGTAAAGCCGGACGGAGCCGGATAGATGCGACGACAGCCGAGCGCGCAGCCGTGCACGTCCGCGAGGAGCTGACCGGCCGCAAATCGATTCAAATATGAAATGTAACGTCTGTATTAAAGCTTCAAACTCCTTTGGAGACTGGTAAAATGCGCTCAGGCGGCCCGGTGATGGTCGTACATAAGGCACTTGCCCCACCGCTGGCGAGTTACCACGTGCTACTCGCTCAAGGGAGTAAAAACGAGTAAGAATTAATATGAGACTCGCTACTCGTCGGCGGTGGGACAAGTGCCTATCCTATCTTTACTCATTAAAAATCCGTGTACAGTCACCATCGAATAGTTAGTAGCAGCCAGAGTAGCCAAATATATCGTGACACATCCTTACTCTTACAGTAATAAACACGTGTACCGAAATGTTTGACTACTTTGGCTGCTACTATATATGATGCTGACTGAGTTAGGGCAGGCTCCCCGTTACTCTTGAGACAAGTGGTTTACGAGTTATTACAGTTGTACCACAAATATAAGTTACATCGGCAATCTTCGTCCGCGCCGACGAGTGCTGACAAGTACCGAATGAAATCGAACGTATGACCGTTTCAATAAAGACCTTGTTGCACTAAATGTAAGGTACAATATGCAATGACAGGTGAATTCGTGCTTTTCCGCTCATGGCGCCACACAAAATGGCGGGCGCCGAAGCTGCCGGCGTCGCTTCGCAAAATTTCGGCCAATGGGCGTTGAAGATTTATTTTTTCTATTTTTTTTATTTATTTATTTATTTATTTATTTATTTATTTACCAGCGCAAACGCGCTGCCTTATGATTGGTTAAACATGTTGTAATTTATATTTAAGAATAAGAATAAGAATAAGAATTTATTTATTTAGCACATAAAAAAATAAAAAAATGAAAAAGGTAACAGGTGATACAATATATGTAATGCGCTAAATAGGACCCTCACTCAGCATGTTGTCCGGAAGCCGTGACGCTGATTTTCAGTGAGTGCCCCCAAAAATAAAAAATAAAATAAAATAAAATTAAGACTAAACTAAACAATCAATTTTGTAATTTGTAGGCAAATTGGCAAATTAAATAAATACCTAAAAATTACAATGCTGAACTTAAAACTAACTAACTAACGGGTGACATCTACAGTGCGTGTGGCGACAAAAAGGTGGTAATGTCCATGACCAGATATTAACTAAAAATATAATATAACATGACTTAATCCTTAATCTAATACTTATTGAAAAAAATAAAATATAAATAAAAACATTAATTATAGATATAATGGTGTAATTAAGTGAATATAATGAGAGACTTAAGTGAATGTAAGCTGATTAACTGTACCAAGAGGGATATTGTTTACTTTTGAGAAGAGCCAGCTTTGACAATATGCTTGTTGCAGAAGATGACCTTCGAGGGCAGCGACAGCGAGGAGCCCTCGGGCTCCGACGCGGACGTGTCCGCGGAGCCCGTGATCCCCCGGGAGAGGACCAACGCCCGCAGGGCTGCCACCAAGGTAACCCACAGATTAAAACATTTTATTTGTGGTACTACTGTACCAAGAGGGATATTGTTTACTTTTGAGAAGAGCCAGCTTTGACAATATGCTTGTTGCAGAAGATGACCTTCGAGGGCAGCGACAGCGAGGAGCCCTCGGGCTCCGACGCGGACGTGTCCGCGGAGCCCGTGATCCCCCGGGAGAGGACCAACGCCCGCAGGGCTGCCACCAAGGTAACCCACAGATTAAAACATTTTATTTGTGGTACTACTGTACCAAGAGGGATATTGTTTACTTTTGAGAAGAGCCAGCTTTGACAATATGCTTGTTGCAGAAGATGACCTTCGAAGGCAGCGACAGCGAGGAGCCCTCGGGCTCCGACGCGGACGTGTCCGCGGAGCCCGTGATCCCCCGGGAGAGGACCAACGCCCGCAGGGCTGCCACCAAGGTACGCATTACTTTCTTGTCTAATGTAGGGTTAACAATAGAGTGGCTCATTTTGAAAACGACCGTATTTACTATGACAACCTTGCAGACAGAATTTCCATATTAATATTGTTTTTTTTTTATTGTTGTGGAATGCCTTGCCTTTATCGCTGAGACAGTCGCAGTCTGTTGTGTCACTTAAGATTAATTTGAAGAAGTTGTGGCTTTCCAATGGTTGTGAATTGGTTGAATATAGTATTTATTTATTTATTGTATATTTGCGATTTATAATTTATATTACATATAATAGTGTGTATTATATTTTATATTGCATATTTATATATGTATTGGCATGTTTTTATTTGTCTAGAATTAATACCTATTAGGTTTTGTTTTTATTTTCTCTGTGTTTTTTTACACGGTATAAGTTTGCCTATCTCGTTCTACCTACCTTACTCTCAGTTGCTCAAAGGTTAGCTGGAAGAGATCCCGTATAGGGATAACTTCGCCTTTGTACTTTGATCTATTGTGTGACATGTATACATACATTTTTTATACTATGACGGTGGAAAACAAGCATACGCGTCTGCCCGATGATAAGCAGACACCGCAGCCTATAGACGCTTGATACTCTTAACATGGTGCATCCTCTAAAGGGCTCACCTTTAGTATTGATGATGCCAAACCGTTGAACCCAAATCTCACTCTCTCCACAGGTTCAGAAGTACAAGGACTCTGACAAGTCGTCATCGGGCTCTGAGCAGGAGTTGTTAGGACGCGGAGGCGCCCGCGGACGCCATCTCGCTCAGCGACGACGACGACTTCAAAGTGAAGAAGACCAAGCCCAAGCCCGCCAAGAAGCCTGTCGAGATGGACGCCGCCGGTAAGTGTACACTTACATACGAGTCACTTAAGCCCGCTCCACATTCTCAACAAAACTACACGAGATTTGCCGAATACTAGAGTGTGGAGTGAGTATTCGTCTATGTTCGTGTTGTTTTGCGTATATTCGCGTAGTCTCCGTTTCGTGTCGGTAAAATGGCCAAACATCAAAGAGCTCTCGTGAAGTTTCGTGTTTGCGCGAAACCTCTCCTCCACATTCTCGCTGCGCTTCCGTCAGTCGACCGACGGCAACCGTAGGAAGCGTCCATCTTGTACGAAAGTCCAATAACAACTGCGCAATGTAGAGGGCCGCTCTCGGTTTCGCCCGGTCTCTGCAAATATTCCGGCGAAACCAGTCTCGTGTAGTTTTGTCGAGAATGTGGAGCGGGCTTTAGGAAAAATAGTCTTCGGAACCTCGACCGAGAGGTCCGAAAGGCCCAAGCCTAGAAAGAAGTCCGATGAGATGGACTTCTTCAGTTTATGTTCCCTCAGGAATAGTACATGTGTTAGTATGCTCTTCTTGATGAATTCCTGCACTACCTGTTTAAAATTCTAGTTTAAGTGTTTCCTGCTGTACAAAGGTTGTCTGGAAGAGATCGCTTTAAAGCGACAAGACCGCCTGTTGTTACCATTATTTATTAAGCAAATTTTTTTGTAAGATGTTTCTCTCTTGTAGTGGTGCAATAAAGAGTATTCATTATTATTATTACATTACTGCAGAGACCTGGAAGTAAACCATCCCGGACGAGCACGATTTATATTAGGCTATAACAGAATGCCATTTGTCGAAGCATGTATAGTGGTTTTCTCAAAAATAATGGTAATTTTCCGCCATTTTACAATACGGTTACGTAACCTCTATAGTACCTCGTTTTTAGGGTTACAGAGAAAGAATAAAATGGAAAAATAAATCATCTTCGTCTGTAGCCCCCGACAGGATTCGAACCTGCGACCTTTCTATTAACGCTAGACTGCTCTACCAACTGAGCTACGAGGACAGTGACTTACGCTGTGTGTGTTATCCTGTCGGGGGCTACAGACGAAGATGGTTTATTTTTCCATTATATTCTTTCTCTGTATCATATCGACTTTAGTAATTGTCCAGGATGAGTCACTTTCGGATACTATCTTCACGTTTTTATTAAGCGTAAAGCAAACTCGCACGCTAATTATTTGGCAGCCCACACTGACCCATCGGCAGAAGCTTACTGCTCCAACTTACTCTGTAATCCTTTCTCAGACTGCCTATTCGACTCGCTAATCGAAGAATCTAAGAAGGACGAGTCTTTCAAGAGCTCGCTGAACCACAGGTCGTCCCCGTCGCCGCCGACCGTGCTGTCCAGCGACGACGAGCCGCCGGCCTCGCCGCCCAAGAAGAAGGCGCCGAAGAAGAAGGAGAAGGCTGACAAGCCGAAGAAGCGACCGGCTAAAGTGCTCAGCCTCGATAGCGATGAGGATGACACATAGTTCGATGCAAAGGTCACCACAGTTGGCGGTGGGTGCGGGTTGCGGGGAGGTCGGTAACGGCGCTGCGATTGGCTGTTTTGAAAGTAGCGCGCTTTGTCACATCGTGGCGCCAGAAGCGTAGTGATGGGATGCGTTGGTCGTTAACGGTTTTTAGCGGTGCCGCAATTAATTGTTAGTAAAATATTTTACATGGCGTAAGTAGGTACCTGTTAATATGGTTTAAATTTTTGAACGGCTGGCACTGTTATATTATTATCATTTTTCGTTCATCGACTATTTGGATCACCACAATAACATAAAAAAGCATCTTAATCACATCAAGTAGTCATGTAAAATAGATATTTCTAGGCATTTTACAGTATTTACTGCATTATCGTGTTTATATATGTGCCTCTGTCCCGTTCGTATTTACATACTTACTTGGAACGGACGAATGCGATGTTTATTCGACATTAACGCGAATGTGCTAGCTCGGCTTATGAATGATATTTTAAGATTGGTATAGGTAAGGAAGACAAATAAAAACGATGTTATAAAAAAGTACATACTTATATTTATTCAGTGTGATAAAACTGATAAAATTATGTGGTTGATGATAATCCTCATCATCATTTAAGAAGGCGTTAACGTGCTCACTAGAGCCACTGGTAAGAAGTCATTTGACACAAGTCTAACAATAAAGCCAAAATGTATATTTTATCATAGTTATCATGAAAGAAATATATCTCTCAATGGAAGAGTCCCAACATCAGATATACCTAGATGGTACATTCAGGACAAAGATTATAAATTTACAGGGGGCAGAAAACCCCGGCAAAATCATGAAATCTTCCAATGGAAGTCTCCGAACATCGGTAATATTCCTTTATTATTCTTAGACGGTACAGTATTCAGAACAAAGATTATACATGTTCAGGGGTCAAAAAAGATTAAAATTACCAGATTGCAACGATGATTAGAATGTAAGGAAAAGTTTTGATACTGAGTTAAATTTGAGACTGGTATCTTTATATTTGTTTTAGATATTTTCTAATGTTGCCTTTATTATGATTGTTTACGCGGTACCTAGGTACGCAATTGTTTTTGTACGGGATTTTGATTCCAGACTTTTAATTACTAAAGGATTTTATTTAGAATAATAAGAAAAAAATTGTGACACTAAGAATTTTAAGATGTTGATTATTGAGCCTTGTAATAGGAGACTGATTAAATAATAACTGAAGGAGACTGATTAAATATAAGTAGGTCATATAATTGAAAAAGGACTGAAATAAACATACTAATTCTAAAAAAATTGTATCATTTTTTAACACTCAATAATTCCCTTTAATATAGTAATTGTGGCCCAGTGGCCTTTGTAAAGAACAAAAGGTAGACAAATATTTTTTTATTTAAATACATGCTAATATATTCATAATTATATCCTAAAAGTTTCATTTCAAACTGGCAACCAGGGACTGAAAAGGTACCTTTAAAAACGGTCATGACCGGGTCTTTTTTAAGGTACCCGACCGTTCAAGTAGCATTCCGGTACCGGTCATCAATACTTCTTTAGGTATCCAAACAAGCTTCCGTCCAAACGGTACCGTTAAATAAAAGTACCTTTCAAAACGGTGTTCACCGGGTCTTTTAAAGGTACCCGACCGTTGAAGTTGCATTCCGGTACCGCTATCAATACTTCCAAACAAGCTTCCGTACAAACAGTAGCGTTAAATAAAAGTACCTTTAAAAACGGTTTCACCGGGTCTTTTAAAGGTATCCGACCGTTAAAGTAAAGTGGTAAATACAAGTGGGGTAACTTCTTCAATGAAACACCAAAATTTTCAAGCATCCTGGTTCCGACGTTTTTAAAGAGAGTCTGATATTTTGCACTGAGATACATAATTTAGTCATCATCATCATATCAGCCGAAAGACGTCCACTGCTGGACATAGGCCTCCCCCAAAGAGTGCCACAATGACCAGTCTGATATTTTGCACCGAGATACATAATTTAGTCATCATCATCATATCAGCCGAAAGACGTCCACTGCTGGACATAGGCCTCCCCCAAAGAGTGCCAGAATGACCAGTCTGATACTTTGCACCGAGACACGTAATTTAGTCATCATCATCATATCAGCCGAAAGACGTCCACTGCTGGACATAGGCCTCCCCCAAAGAGTGCCAGAATGACCAGTCTGATATTTTGCACCGAGATACATAATTTAGTCATCATCATCATATCAGCCGAAAGACGTCCACTGCTGGACATAGGCCTCCCCCAAAGAGTGCCACAATGACCGGTCCTGCGCCACCCGCATCCAGCGGACTCCCGCGACCTTTACCAGGTCATCAGTCCACCTTGTGGGGGCCTACCCACGCTGCGCCTTCCGGTACGTGGTCGCCACTTGAGAACCTTTCCGCCACAACGGCCATCGGTTCTACGTGCAATGTGCCCACTGCCACTTAAGTTTAGCGATGCGGAGGGCTATATCAGCATATCAGCCGAAAGACGTCCACTGCTGGCTGGACATAGGCCTCCCCCAAAGAGTGCCACAATGACCGGTCCTGCGCCACGCGCATCCAGAGGACTCCCGCGACCTTTACTAGGTCATCAGTCCACCTTATGGGGGGCCTACCCACGCTGCGCCTTCCGGCACGTGGTACTCGAGAACCTTTCCGCCACAACGGCCCTCGGTTCTACGTGCAATGTGCCCACTGCCACTTAAGCTTAGCGATTCGGAGGGCTATATCGGTTACCTTGGTTCTGGTGCGGATAACCTCATTTCTGATGCGATCGCGCAGAGAAATTCCCAACATAGCCCTCTCTTTTGCCCTTTGGGTGACTTTGAGCCTTCATATGAGGCCCATAGTAAGCGACCACGTTTCCGTGCCATACGTAATTTAGTAATCTTTCACGGCATATAAAAAAAAATTGCTTTGTTTCAATGCGTCCATATATTGTGTATTCAATGAATCACCTGAATTTATTTATACAATTGAACAGGGGCTGGGATAATCAACGCCACAGTGAAAAAGTGCTATACCTAAGTCTCAACATTGTATTTAATCAAGTTTTTTATATATATAGTTATTATAATTGGATCATTTTATATCAGTTCATTTAAGTCTAGTCATTTTGCGGTCCGCTAGTTCTAGCGAAATGGAAATAATTTATAATTGCTGTTTTTTTCTGCGTACCAGATTAATTATAATTCTACTAATAACGACAGTACTAAATCCGAAAAAAAAACAGTGATTCAGATATTTTAATAAATAATTGAAAATTTGTAAATTTCTAAAAATCGGTAAAAAAAAATATATATTTTATTTTTAATTTTTTTGATAAAATATTATTTGCTTCATCATAACTTTGATAATAAATCAGACAAAAAATGTTTCCGAATATAATATTTCTACTCGGTTAGTCCCCAACATTTTTTTCATTTACCATATTTCCGTGTCTAAAAATAATAATTGGCTGTAGGTTCCTACATTCTTTGATGAATGTAGTGGACTCAAACATTAGAAACCAATCGCACACTAAACAACAACGGAGGGTGAATTTTAGTGGTTAAATGCCGTTTAACAATTTAAAAAAATGCCAATTGATCAGTTAGTTTTGGGATTTTCATTATAAGCACTCTTTCATTGAATAGTGTACGAATCGCCTTATAAAATACGTTGCAAGTAATGTTTCTACAAACACCTGTTAAAGTAGCTTTAAAAATGCCGCGCGCGACGCGAGCCGCACAGGTAACGTGATTGGCCGGTTGCACGCAGGGGGGCAAACCGCCGGCCTCCCGCTCGCCGCCTAGGTACTATACTAGGTAGGTACCGCACGAATCGCAGCTATTCGCGACACGATCTAACGCGTCTAAGTTCTATTATTAGTTGTTGATACTAGTTAAATTTTAATATACTCGTCGTGAAACGAATTATGAAAATATTTAGCAATGAGGAACACTGACAAGTGTGGGATGAAGACCTATGCAATTTAACTTTGAACTTTGACGTAGGTAATGGAAGTCGGAAAATGGGAATTCAAAGATTGGTAACATGTGTATTATTGTATATACCTACCTAAGTATTGTGTATTGTGAATAGAGATCCACGCCGCAGCCAAAAAACCCGGCGGCGGCGCGCTGGGTTTTGAATCCGGCGCGGCGCGGCGTCGCCGGCGTGAGGACATTTTTTACGAGGAATAATTAAAGAAAACACACTGCTTGCACTTGCAAAACTTGCTTAGTTTACGTTAACTTATTTTTCGGTTCCGATTTATTTATTCAATCGTTATTGCATTAAAGAACAACTTATCCCACAAAAGGCGGACTTAATGCCGTAAGCATTCTCTACCAGTCAATCATTGCGCAAAGTAGACAGATTGTGGGCGTGTTGTAATTGTAATAGAGCACAATCCGTTAAAATAGTAAAGTAGAGAGGTTTATACCCTTTACCTTTATTTGATTTTTATTATGCCCAATATTATACATGTTAGCTAATATACAGGGTGAAAAAATCTATGGACCTTGAAGGGAAACCCTTAAGACAGGTCATGCTGTCGCTCTCATCTTCATGAAATAGGTAAACACTATTTTAATTTGTAATTTACCTAGCCCTAATTACATGATAAATAAACTTACTTTAACCGAGAATCGAACAAACTTAAACAGTAAAAATAACTACATATTCACTACACTTTTTATTTTTACTAATCGATAGGATCAATATTAAGGATAACGATTCGTCCAGTTCAGGTAAGCTTTTCACCTTAGACTTAATTTTTTTTTATTTTTTTTTTATTTTTTTTTTAGACATACGCAAGCATAACAGTACAGGACCAAATCGCTTACACACTGAGCTCTGAGGCTGAGTTCGGATTTACACCCAGGCTGCTACATTTTTTTGCAAACTACCTGCGGGGTCGTAGTCAGTATGTAACAGTATCCGGCTATCAGTCGCTAAGTGTCTGCTGTTCGCTGATCTCAAACTCTTCCTGCGGGTAAGTCAAAGAGACGATTGTGCCAGGCTGCAGAACGATATTGATGCTATTCAAGATTGGAGTGATGCCAATAAGCTGCAATTTAATTCCTCCAAGTGCAGAATCATCACTTTCACGAGAGCACGTTCTCCAGTATGCGTCGCATATAGTCTCCGAGACGCCTCGCTGGAAAGGGTCTATGAGATATCTGACTTGGGTCTTACTTTGGATACGGAGCTAGACTTTCGTTTGCATATAACAAAAGTATGTAAAGCCGCAACAAAAACCTTAGGGTTTATAATGAGGGTATCCGCACAGTTCAAGAACATCCATGTGGCGGTATTGCTATACAACGCGTACGTCCGAAGTAGGTTGGAGTTCGGCGCTATAGCATGGGACCCCCACGAGGTAAAATACAAGATAACGATTGAGAGGGTTCAAAGACGTTTTGCAAGATACCTTTTAAAAAGGCAATTCGGGTACTACCCTCTATTGTATCCCTCGCTTTACGTCTTGGGTATGGTCGGGTTCTATACACTGGAATTAAGGCGGAAACTGTTGTTGGCAATGCACTACTACGGTGTCATTAATAACACCGTAAACAGTCCCGCTGTGTTGGAGAGGCTGGGCCTTTTCGTTCCGGTCTGGCGTCCCTGTCCCCCGGGCCTGACCGCCCTGCCCGCGCGGCGCCCGCAGCGCCTGTTCGCGGGCCGCGCCATGCGCACCCGTCGCGCCGGGAACGCACCCACTGCTCAGGCGCTGTCTATGCTCAATGCTATGTCCATCGATGGCCCACAAATAGACGTTTTTGCAGATAGCGTTGGTGGTTTTGGCAGAAAGTTATTAATGTATTTAAATGATTATTTTAATGAGTGACTAAATCTATGACGAAACAATGAATAAGTACTTGTCTTTTATATTATTAAATAGTCGTAAATGTAATGTATGGTCCTAACTGGGCTGTAATTAATTTTAACTGACTGGTAGGTATCTACCTATGACTTATGTTTAGTGTGTAAGCGATTTGGTCCTGTACTGTTATGCTTGCGTATGTCTAAATAAATAAATAAATAAAAAATAAATAAATAAATAAAGACAAACGAATTTAACGCCATTTTAGTTAAAACAGGCTTGTAGAACGTTTATGAATACGGTCGTTTGCCTTTAAAATAAAATTAAGTCTAAGGTGAAAAGCTTACCTGAACTGGACGAATCGTTATCCTTAATATTGATCCTATCGATTAGTAAAAATAAAAAGTGTAGTGAATATGTAGTTATTTTTACTGTTTAAGTTTGTTCGATTCTCGGTTAAAGTAAGTTTATTTATCATGTAATTAGGGCTAGGTAAATTACAAATTAAAATAGTGTTTACCTATTTCATGAAAATGAGAGCGACAGCATGACCTGTCTTAAGGGTTTCCCTTCAAGGTCCATAGATTTTTTCACCCTGTATATTAGCTAACATGTATAATATTGGGCATAATAAAAATGAAATAAAGGTAAAGGGTATAAACCTCTCTACTTTACTATTTTAACGGATTGTGCTCTATTACAATTACAACACGCCCACAATCTGACTACTTTACGCAATGATTGACTGGTAGAGAATGCTTACGGCATTAAGTCCGCCTTTTGTGGAATAAGTTGTTCTTTAGTGCAATAAAGATTGAATAAATAAATCGGAACCGAAAAATAAGTTAACGTAAACTAAGCAAGTTTTGCAAGTGCAAGCAGTGTTTTCTTTAATTATTCCTCGTAAAAAATGTCCTCACGCCGGCGACGCCGCGCCGCGCCGGATTCAAAACCCAGCGCGCCGCCGCCGGGTTTTATGGCTGCGGCGTGGATCTCTATTCACAATACACAATACTTAGGTAGGTATATACAATAATACACATGTTAACAATCTTTGAATTCCCATTTTCCGACTTCCATTACCTACGTCAAAGTTCAAAGTTAAATTGCATAGGTCTTCATCCCACACTTGTCAGTGTTACTCATTGCTAAATATTTTCATAATTCGTTTCACGACTGATGGAATTATCTTGGATCATCAGACAGAGCTTAGCAGGGATTACTGGCGTGGGAGGCTAACAAGAACAAGCGGTGCGGTGGCAAATTAAACTCACAAATGTTCCATAAGAAGTTTGTATTTACTTACAAATACTGAGGCTTCATGGTCGATCGTTTATACAGACGAACACATATTTAATTCTGAAGTACTATTACACAGTTTTAACAATTAAATATTAATAAGCAAGCAAGCAAGCGAGCAGCCATCACGAGGAACAGAGAACAGAGAGAGGGCCGGAAGAAATACGTCACAAGACAGTCCGGTGTTGCCATGGTTGAGAATATAATTTCCAACACTTCCCCTTATTCTCAACAATAGCAAAATTCATATATATTATACAAACATCTCAAAATATATATGAAGTCACATGCCAATAAGGCTCTAATATAAATTGAAAACACAATATTATGCTGGCATTCATAATAATAACATTCCAAATACACAATAGTGCACAACATGTCAATAATATAAAATTCAATTCAAATATTATTCTCAGGCAAAATTAACCATATCACATTAAGTACTTATTTTAATAATATCACAACTCGTTTCAATAAAATATCACAACTAAATTATTTATCCTTTAAATTTAAATTCTTCATGAAGGTGTGATGTTTTGTTGTACATAATGGTTTGGTAAATATGTCGGCTGTCATATTGTTAGTAGGCAGATATTTTACAGTTATACATAGCTTTTGAATCAGGTCTTTGACAAAATGATATCTGATATCAATATGCTTGGTACGTTTATGTGAATACTCTTTGGCCAACAACAATTTTTGAGCGCTTTGGTTATCATTGAAGATAACTGTATTATAGCGTTTATCAATAATTTCATACAAGAAATTCTTAATAAAACACAACTCTTTAGCGACATCACTAATGGCTAAATACTCAGCCTCCGTGCTGGACAAGGCCACACAACGTTGCTTTCTGGATTCCCAGCTTACAACATTCATGCCTAACTTTACTACAAAGCCTGTATAAGATTTCCTATCACACAAGTCATTAGCCCAGTCAGCATCAGTAAAGGCTGTTATATCTAAGCTCTTACTCTTGTAGAAACATAGACCTAAATCTATGGTTCCAGCCAAATATCTTAGAACACGTTTTGCAGCCACCCAGTGACTTTCATCAAAGTTACATAAAAATTGGCTTAGCTGACTACAGGTGAAAGTGATATCAGGCCTTGTACATACTGATAAATACATAAGACAGCCAACTAATTGCCTGTATTGATAAACATTATCTTCTAATGGTATAGTGTCTGATTTTAACAATTTACTGTTAGCTACCAAAGGTGTGGATACAGTTTTACATTTTAACATATTAAATTTCTCAAGTAATCTACGTATATATTCTGCTTGATCTAATTTTAATACATTTTTGTTTCTTGTGACTCGCATTCCCAAACAACTTGTTAATGAACCCAAATGCTTCACATTAAAGTTTTTCTGTAGCAAATTATATAATTCTTTTGTATCACATGTAGAAAAAATGTAAAAATCATCCACATAGAGAGCTATAATGGTAAGGTCCTTATCACTCTTACGCACATAAACACAAGGTTCATTTTTGCTCTGTATATAACCATTTTTCGAGAGCAAATCGTGAACCTTAAGGTTCCACATGCGACTGGCTTGTTTAAGCCCATAAATGCTCTTCCTCAACAAACAAACCTTACTTTCATCAGACATGAAACCCTTAGGTTGCTCCATATAAAACCTCTCATTCAAGTCGCCATTCAGAAATGCCGTGGTGACATCGACATGCTCCATCGACATATTGTATTCATGAGCCAATGAGAATAGAATACGCATCGTTGAATGACGCACGACAGGAGAGAAAGTGTCTAAATAATCAATACCTTCTTTTTGAGTAAAGCCGCGAGCAACTAAGCGGGCTTTATACTTTTCTAAATTTCCAGAAGTGTCGTGTTTCAGTTTGTACACCCACTTACACTTAACAACATTTACCTACATTAGTAGGCCTATCGGCCAATGCCCACACGTTGTTCTCTAATAATGAATTATATTCTACTTCCATAGCCTTTTGCCATTCGTGACAGTTACATGATGACTACAGCCTCATCATAAGTTTGAGGTTCATTAAAAATAGAGCTGGCAAACATACCTATCTCGTAGTCACCAAACCTAGCCGGTGGTAAACCACGAGTGGTTCGTACGGGGCGGCCACTGACAGTTACAGGATCCCCTGAACTAGTCGCAACGCCTTCCCCTCCAACTGCAGCGTTCCCAGCGGGTGACGACTCCGCGTCAAGCGCCGCATCGGGTGTCCACTGCTCGGCAGAGGACTCCTCCTCGCCGTCACTGCCCTTGCCAGACTCAGCATCTGTAAATTCATACGAAAAATTATAAGTATGGTTCTGTTCACTATCGGATAATTCATTTATTTCTTGACTAGAATTTTCTTTTGACTGACTAGAATCTGAATCATTACTTGAACATTGTTCAACATTTATTTCCTTATTACAATCCTCATTAGTGGGTCCATTCAATTCATTAAAATATTGCACATAAGGAATTAATAAATTATCATTTAAATTAATATTATTCAAGTCAATTTTAAAATCTCTGTAAAATCTGTTCTCTAAAAAGTTAACGTTCCTTGATAAAATAACCTTAGTAGGATTTGTTGGCTCAATAAGTCGGTACCCCTTCGTTGTCTCTGAATAACCGACAAAAATACACATCTTTGACTTAGCAGACAATTTACTAGTACGCGTAGGCACTGGCAGGAGAGAAAATGCTATGCAGCCAAAAACACGAAGGTGTCCGAGACAAACAGTGTGTCGGGACCAAACCTCCTCAGGCAAATGTCCTGCTAACGCCCTAGTTGGACAGCGATTCTTGAGGTAAATAGCAGTCATAACTGCTCACCCCAAAATCGATTGCAGAGACCTGCCTGCAAAAGCATGCAACTAGCTTTCTCCAAAACAACTCTATTCTGCCAATCAGCCATACCGAAAGTACAGTCAACTGGTGAAGAATGCCCTCCTTCGCTAAAAAGTACTATAAAAGGCGCATTACAATACTCATACTCACCACCATTGTCTGAACATTTAATCTGCAAACCAGTCTGCTTCACGACTACATTTTTAAAATGAACAAAACAGGACATTACCTCAGACATCTTCTTCATTAAGTATCTTAAGGTTTTCCTGGAGTAGTCATCAGTAAGGGTTAAGAGGTAACGCGCACCATTCCAGCTGTCGTCACTCATCGGGCCACAAACGTCTGAGTGCACCAGTTCGAGAAGATTGCTTGCACGTGTAGCTTCGCCTTTCGGGTACGCCTTGGCCACAGGCTTCCCCTTCAGGCATGCGACGCACTGTTGTATATTGTCATCGCCCATCAACAACACCACGCGCAGCACACTCTCTCACCGCACACATTCCCTTCAAGCCGAGATGACAAGAAGCATTCTTTACTTCTGACGCAGCCAACTTTGCAGTCTGTGATCCCTGCACTTGATGCAGAGTAGCCATCGACCACTCCTTTGCACAAATACCTCGCAATCTATAAACACCCTTACACAAATCAGCTGACATAACAGGTTTGCCTTCCAAAGTGCATTTCTCACAAATGAAACAGCCATCACTTTTAAATACTACAACCAAACCCTTCTCACACATTTTACTTACCGACAGCAAATTTTCTGACAAATGAGGTACATACATGACATTCTTAACAAGTCTAGTTGAATTGTCAAAGCTTACTTTAACATCTCCAACACCACAGCTCTCTAATTTAGAAGATTGGTCAGCACAGTTAATATGAATCTTATTCTCTTTTAAATCCATACTAATATTATAAATGCGAAAGTGTGTCTGTCTGTCTGTCTGTCTGTCTGTCTGTCTGTTACCTCTTCACGCTTAAACCGCTGAACCGATTGCAATGAAATTTGGTATCAAGATAGTTTGAGTCCCGGGGAAGGACATAGGATAGTTTTTATCCCCGAAATCATCCCCTAAGGGGGTGAAATGGGGGGTGAAAGTTTGTATGGAGCTGCGCGATATAAACGAGTTCCACGCGGACGGAGTCGCGGGCAGAAGCTAGTTATCTATAAGATTACAATTATTTATCATATGAGATGTAGTACCACTATCCACAATAAAGTTCACATTTGTGTCCTCCGCTGTAGCCATGAATGAAGACACAACTAGGGTCTTCTCTTCCTTGTGGTCTTCCTTCTTCTTTCGTTGAAGCTTAAAACAGCGGGACTTCAGGTGTCCAGGTTTGTGGCAATAATGGCAAACAATCTTTTTTTTATTATTAAAGGTGTTACTGGCAGCAAAAGCGCTACTTCCATTCGCACTCAATCGTCGAAAATCTTCTTGGAGAAGCCTGGCTCGTACTAACTCTGATGTCAAAGAATGAGATATAGATGCAGTTCCAAGAGCTGAAACTAAGGTGTCATACTCCTGCGGGAGACCACTCAAGAGAATTTCTGCTATCTCACCGTCTTCAATTGTCTTTCCTATGTCTGCTAGCTGGGAAACCAATGTGAAAATAGTATCAATATAAGCTGTCATGCTAGCACATTGTTGCAGTTCGATTCTATGCAATTGACGAAGTAGGCAGACACGCCTATATAAACCTTTGTCTTCAAAAACTGAGCTAAGTTTTTACCATGCTTCTGCTGCTGTATCAATGCCGTGCAATAGTTGAAATAGGGTTGGTTTAAGGCTCAAGGATATCCTGGCTAATGCTCGCTGCGACTTTAATGGATCGTTGTCAATTCCCAATACACATGGCCAAAGTCCTTCCAAAATTAGGACGTTTTTACACATAAATTTCCATGCGCTGTAATTACCAATGCCATCCAGTTTTTCAATAATCATGCCGCCGCTAAATCCCGAAGGTGAGGGGTTAGGGTTCTGGTTGCCCTCTGCCATCTTGCGCGACGAACACGTTGACAAGTGAGGTTAAGTGAGGTTATAATTTTACGTAATTTGCCAACCGCTTATAGCTTAATATTTTCTAGTCTTGTGCCTTAATACTGTGACCATAACCTGATGGAATTATCTTGGATCATCAGACAGAGCTTAGCAGGGATTACTGGCGTGGGAGGCTAACAAGAACAAGCGGTGCGGTGGCAAATTAAACTCACATATGTTCCATAAGAAGTTTGTATTTACTTACAAATACTGAGGCTTCATGGTCGATCGTTTATACAGAAGAACACATATTTAATTCTGAAGTACTATTACACAGTTTTAACAATTAAATATTAATAAGCAAGCAAGCAAGCGAGCAGCCATCACGAGGAACAGAGAACAGAGAGAGGGCCGGAAGAAATACGTCACAAGACAGTCCGGTGTTGCCATGGTTGAGAATATAATTTCCAACAACGACGAGTATATTAAAATTTAACTAGTATCAACGACTAATAATAGAACTTAGACGCGTTAGATCGTGTCGCGAATCGCTGCGATTCGTGCGGTACCTACCTAGTATAGTACCTAGGCGGCGAGCGGGAGGCCGGCGGTTTGCCCCCCTGCGTGCAACCGGCCAATCACGTTACCTGTGCGGCTCGCGTCGCGCGCGGCATTTTTAAAGCTACTTTAACAGGTGTTTGTAGAAACATTACTTGCAACGTATTTTATAAAGCGATTCGTACACTATTCAATGAAAGAGTGCTTATAATGAAAATCCCAAAACTAACTGATCAATTGGCATTTTTTTAAATTGTTAAACGGCATTTAACCACTAAAATCCACCCTCCGTTGTTGTTTAGTGTGCGATTGGTTTCTAATGTTTGTGTCCACTACATTCATCAAAGAATGTAGGAACCTACAGCCAATTATTATTTTTAGACACGGAAATATGGTAAATGAAAAAAATGTTGGAGACTAACCGAGTAGAAATATTATATTCGGAAACATTTTTTGTCTGATTTATTATCAAAGTTATGATGAAGCAAATAATATTTTATCAAAAAAAAGGAAAATAAAATATATAATTTTTTTTTTACCGATTTTTAGAAATTTACAAATTTTCAATTATTTATTGAAATATCTGAATCACTGTTTTTTTTTCGGGTGTAGTACTGTCGTTATTACTAGAATTATAATTAATCTGTTACGCAGAAAAAAACAGCAATTATAAATTATTTCCATTTCGCTAGAACTAGCGGACCGCAAAATGACTAGACTTAAATGAACTGATATAAAATGATCCAATTATAATAACTATATATATAAAAAACTTGATTAAATACAATGTTGAGACTTAGGTATAGCACTTTTTCACTGTGGCGTTGATTATCCCAGCCCCTGTTCAATTGTATAAATAAATTCAGTATTCATTCAATTCACATTGCACGTCGAACCGATGGCCGTTGTGGCGGAAAGGTTCTCAAGTAGCGACTACGTACCGGAAGGCGCAGCGTGGGTAGGCCCCCACAAGGTGGACTGATGACCTGGTAAAGGACGCGGGAGTCCGCTGGATGCGCGTGGCGCAGGACCGGTCATTGTGGCACTCTTTGGGGGAGGCCTATGTCCAGCAGTGGTCGTCTTTCGGCTGATATGATGATATAGCCCTCCGCATCGCTAGGATTAAGTGGCAGTGGGCACATTACACGTAGAACCGATGGCCGTTGTGGCGGAAAGGTTCTCGGGTGGCGACCACGTACCGGAAGGCGCAGCGTGGGTAGGCCCCCCACAAGGTGGACTGATGACCTGGTAAAGGTCGCGGGAGTTCGCTGGATGCGGGTGGCGCAGGACCGGTTATTGTGGCACTCTTTGGGGGAGGCCTATGTCCAGCAGTGGACGTCTTTCGGCTGCTATGATGATAAAGCCCTCCGCATCGTTAAACTTAAGTGGCAGTGGGCACATTGCACGTCGAACCGATGGCCGTTGTGGCGGAAAGGTTCTCAAGTGGCGACCACGTACCGGAGCCCCCCCCCCCTCTGCCGCCCCCGCCCTTGCCCCCCCTCATGCTCCGCCCTCCTACTCCCCCTCTCCTACTATTCCTCCTACCCCCCCTCCTGACTCCCCCCCCCCCCCCGCACAACACATGTTACGCGAGCGGGTCAAAAGTTACGAAAAATGTAAGAAACGTAACCATCATTTTATTCGGTATCCGATACTCGGACCGAAATCATTGATCCGTTTTATCGGTCACCGTAATTGTACGGCTCATTTTTCGGTCAGGTACCTTTACTTGAAACGGTCAACCTACGGGTACCGATACTGTTGGATACCTTTTCAATTGATACCTTTATTTTAGGTTACCGGTCTTTTGCGGTTTTTCAGTCCCTGCTGGCAACTCTAACACATGCAAATTTCAACTCAAAATCTTGGGCTGTTATGACTGTAACTGTTATGTCCTATAAGAAGGCTAGTCGGGCCGGTTTCGGAACGTGCTATCCGTTTCCCAAAACACCCGTTCCCAAAACAACCGTTCCCATCACCACCTTTTCCCAAATAATCCGTTTCGCGATAGAAGTGTTTTCCAAAATACGCTTCTCCCAAAAGATAGGTTTGGCTTGGTACCCGTTTCCCAAAAACACCTAATCCCGAAATGACCGTTCCCGTCACTACAGTTTCCTAAATAATCCGTTTTCCAGAATGTGATTTTCCCAAAAGATACGTTTTTCTTGATATGCATTTGCCAAAAAGCCCGTTCCCAAAACATCCGTTCCCGACATCACCTTTTCCCAAATAATCCGTTTCCCGATAAATATTTTACCCAAAAGTTATGCTGATGCCGACTGTATTGTAAAAATTTATCTGGAATAAAATTCAAAGGGCGTAAGTTGTTAATACGAGTATGTGTATTAGAGAAACCTCTTTACAATACCAGTACCACTTCCGTACTACTTATACAGATAAAACTTGATACTGGCCACTTGTTACCCGATGACATGTGTTTTCTTTCTGATTGATGTCAAGTCTATTGCAGTTTGTAATTGTTGTAAAGCAAAATGGATGTTAAATTCATAAAAACCTAAAAAGGAAAACTATCCTTGCTGATCGGTATTTACCGCTATAACTTACATACAAAAAATAAAAAGAGTGGTTCTTCTTACTGGCGGTGTGTAAGTGAGGATTGCACTACATCGGTTACTTTGGATAAAGACAATAACATATTACGAGAGCCTAAACAACACGCATGTAGCCCGTATCCTCAAGATAATGAGGTTAGTCTAATAATCGATAAATGCAAGACGGATGTGTGCGAAAACTTAATGCCAATAGAACAAATCTTTGATCACAATTTTGAAAATTTTCAAGGTACAGTGCCTTTATTCGATTCACACAGAAGCTCCCTATATAGAGCAAGGAAGAATTATTTAGAGTGTGATAAATTGCACATTAATACTCTCAAAGATGCTCGTGTTCCACGAATTTTGGCTGATAACTTTCTACTCAGCGAAGACGGCGAAACAGAAAAGATGTTCATTTTTGCTACTGATCTCGCCAGAAAATGGGTCAGTAATAAAAATTACTCTTATATGGGCGACGGTACTTTTGAGTCGGTACCAAGACCGTTCTTCCAGTTGTATACCCTACATATTGATGTTAATTCGAACAAAACAACTACGAATGTCAAACCAGTGATTTACGGACTGTTACCCAACAAAACTGAATCAACTTATATACGTTTCTTTACCATAATAAAGGATAAACTAAATATAAATATGGTTAACTTCAAAGCCGATTTCGAAAGAGCCCCGATGAATGCAGTAAGGGTTGTTTTCCCGAACGCCCAGATAACTGGTTGTTTTCATCACTACAATGATGCAGTATGGAAACGAGCCAATAAACTGAAGCTTAACGAAATACCTTCCGGGAGAGATATAGCAAATCTTTGTGCCAATTTACCTCTACTACCAGAAGGTTATATTCCTGAAGCTTGGCAATCAATTACACATTTGTACCCTGAAAACGATGTCATTACATCATTCAAAACAATTTACATGGAGATGCAATGGTTTCCAAGGATGCCTGCAAGTATATTGAGTGTCGCATTTGAACGACACCGGACTACAAATGCCGTTGAAGGGTGGCATAGACGCTTAAATAGCAGAATTCCCTCCCATCCAATTTTTTTCCTGTTTATTAACAAATTGAGAAAAGAAGCGATGTGTATAGACACAAAATTAAAAAACAGCATTTTCATAGCTTCAAAAAAAAACTGGAGAAAGAATGATATCTTATTTGATGAAGAGTACAACAAACTGTTACGCAGATTACAGTACGGAGAAATTGAGTGTATGCCATTTTTACATGAAGTAATACACTTACAAAGTATATTAACTCGTAATTAGGTCACATTCTCATCTGTAACCACTACCAGAGGCTTCTTTTTTATGTTAAGTTCTAAGAAGAGAATTAAGGTTTATGTGAAGTTCTAGAAATAAGTTATAAGTTCATTTTGAAAACTAGTAGTTTTTTTTGGTTATACCGAGCGTTATATTTTAAGTGCAATGCATACATACATATTGTACTGCATATAAATAAAGTTCTTGATTACAATCCTAATGGTTTTTAATTTATGTAGAAAATGATCCCTCTGCCTTAGGTGTTCTGTGTTAAATATAATAGAATATATACGGGTTTCTATGGTGTTTTGACATAATTATGCGATGAGAAACGGGTCTTTTAGGAATACTGGTGTCATGAGAGACTGATCTTTTGGCATCCGGATGATATGAGCACCGGGTGTTTTGACATACTTCTGCGATGAGAATCGGGTCTTTTAGGAATACGGGTGTCATGAGAGACTGATCTTTTGGCATCCGGATGATATGAGCACCGGGTGTTTTGACATACTTCTGCGATGAGAAACGGGTCTTTTAGGAATACGGGTGTCATGAGAGACTGATCTTTTGGCATCCGGATGATATGAGCACCGGGTGTTTTGACATACTTCTGCGATGAGAAACGGGTCTTTTAGGAATACGGGTGTCATGAGAGACTGATCTTTTGCCATCAGGTTGATATGAGCACCGGGTGTTTTAACATACTTATGCGATGTGAAACGGGTCTTTTAGGAATACGGGTGTCATGAGAGACTGATCTTTTGCCATCAGGTTGATATGAGCACCGGGTGTTTTAACATACTTATGCGATGTGAAACGGGTCTTTTAGGAATACGGGTGTCATGAGAGACTGATCTTTTGCCATCAGGTTGATATGAGCACCGGGTGTTTTAACATACTTATGCGATGTGAAACGGGTCTTTTGGCCTACGTTCATTTAAAGAAACTGATATTTTGGAACGGTTGTTTTGGGAACGGGTGTTTTGGGAAACGGATAGCACGTTCCGAAACCGTCGGGCCGTAGTCAAAGAGTACGAAAAAATGGCGTGGGCGCCACGAGGATATGACTGTGGTGGAATTATGCTTTTCCTTCCGCGACTATACTACTTATAACATATATGGTGGTGAGGTCATGTGATGAGACTGATGAGCTAAATGAAGATAAGATCTCTTCACAGATATGTACATTAGTCCATTATAGCAAAACACTTGTTTAAGCTCTTTGTGTTCATTTTACCGTAGTGGCCACTAATAATGTACAGAAAAATATGTCAATTTTGACGTTTTTTATAAAACAAGCTGCAATGCTGCTGAAAAAACTGCAAAATAAGTTATTGTTTTTAGCAAATAAAAAAATTGTCTGGTGCAACGGATACCGATATAACTTTGTATCGGTAAACAAAGTGGGGAATTCGTTTTGGAGATGTTCGAAGAGGAATGAGTGCAGTGCAAGCATAACTGTGAGTAAAAACTACGAAATTATAGTTCGTAAGAAACCGTCACTACATTCTCGCGAGCCCAATATGGAACAGGTGTACAGAGACTATGTTCCTGAAAACGCTAAAACCTATGTTTGTAAAAAGAAAATTATGAAAAGCCATGACGGATTTTATAATTGAATACCCATCTGTTGATGTGCAATTTCTACCATATGACATGAGTCAGTGCGAGAGAATCTACGTAGGACACGTCTTACGTAACTACTTGGATGTGGCGAAAACAGAATTTACGAAATCCCTCGAAGTTTCATTGCCAGATATGATTAAAAAAGATTTTCTTGTAAGTGAGTATGAACTGGACTCAGAAAATAAAATTTTAATATTCTGCAATCTATCGTCTCAAAAGGTCCTCCGGTTAAATGCCAACCTCAAGAAAATGGTGTTCGGAGACGGAACTTTTAAAGTGGTGCCAAAACTAACTACTATCAGCTATTTACTTTGCACGTAGCTCCAAATAGCTGCAAATATTCAACTAACGTCAAACCTACGATTTATGCGTTATTGCCAAATAAGAGCACAAGTACAAACACAGCATTATTTACAATCCTGCGTGATGTGCTAAAGGTTACTATTAAAATTTACAAATGTGCCTATGAAATGGCCCAGATAACGGCACTTAAAACGGTTTACCCGAACGTAAAAGTGACGGGGTGTTATTTCCATTTTTGCAAGGCGGTTTGCGATAATGCTGATAAGAAGGGGTTGACTTCAACACTTTCCGGTAAAGAAATAATCTCACTAGCATTGAACTTGCCTTTCTTCCCATCCAACTTAATTAGACAGGCAGGTTGGGACAACGTTGTCAATAATGGGCCGAAATGCGATAAATTTAATTCATTTATTGTTTATTTTGAATAACAATGGCTAAGAAATACTGCTTTGATTTCTTGTTGTAAAGAGATACACAGGACTACGAATACATTAGAAGCATTTCATCGCCGGTTGGGGGTCCGCATGAACAAAAGTCCAACTCTAATTTAGTTTCTGTTCAAGCTAAAAAACTAATCTCGATATTAAAGCTAAGCATTTCTATGACAGGTGCCTATATGAAACGAGAGAGCAAGCAAAAGAAAGATATTCTTTTTATTTTTTCCATAAATGTATGGCTACTATTGACATGTTCCTATGTTTTCCTTTTTTTCATAAATTTATTCTTAAAAGAGATATTAACCTTCAAAAACCTAAAAAAAAAATGCCAGCTTTTCCGCTGTGTTCAAACATCCAGAAAACAATTTTGACTAGATTATTAAATAAAAGGAAAACATAGGAATACGACCAAAGCCTTTTTTGATTTTTAATAAAAAAAATAGTTAAACAGGTCAAGTTTAGGAGAAGAAATCAGGGGACTACGAAACGTTAATTTTATGGACTTTTAATAGGTATTTTTGATCCAAGCTGCAGTTGTCTCTATCGCGCTCTGCGGGGGGAGGCTTGAGGTTGGCGTTACAGCAATACATTTTACAAATACCTATTTCTCAATTATCTCGCCCTTAGTGTTTCCTCTTAAGTTATTTAAGTTCTGGAGTGTCTTTTCTTTTTATTTTCATTTGCTGTCCATATGAGTTAGCATAATATATCTATAAGCTGTGAAATATGTCTGTACTTTTATTTTTCACCTCGCCTGTACATTCAAAAACAAAATACAACTGTAGGCGAAATATGTTCTACGTTTTTTCGGTACTAGTCAATTTGTGCTTTAGAAGGTTTGAGTGTTCGACCCATTATGTAGTAGTCCCTTTAAGCTCTAGGCAAAAGTCAAATGTAGTCAAATTGTGTTCTAGACAGTCCAAGAGCAACCCAAAATATAGTCTTTCGATGCTCAAATAGACATACGGGTAGGAAAAACATCTCACCTGGTTTGAGTCATTACAAAACTATGATTAGATGATAATGTTCATATAATTTGAAACATATATTGATTTGTAAACGTATTTTGATTTCTTCAAGTATTCGGTACTTTTTCAAGCGCACCGTGTGCTAATAGGATGACGTTGAAAATCTTGCAAAATTGGTATTAGTGTTTGTAAAGTGTTTTACGCCAAGCGTTAGCTGACTTAATGAAAGAATAATAAATTGTTGAACAGAAATAGATAACGACCTTGTTTTGATGTTTACCTTAACTAAGAACTGAAGTTGCATGGCGACCCCACACGAGTGTCATTTGAATAATAACTATCTACCATTAACCAATCATGTATGTAGTTCATCGAATAGAAAAACACCGTCAACATTCACTGGCGGTGACACGCCACATGTTTAATATATGTGATTGGTGTGTGTATGTCGGCGGCAGATCGTTAAATACGCCAGATCACGAAATTCCTAGGCATATCGTGAAACGGCGCCATTTCATGATATGCCTAAAAGTCGGCTAGGCTTATCACGACGTGCCTGATAAACAATACGGCAGATCGATTAGAGCAACGCATTCGTCGATATTCCTAGCTCTATACCGGGCACATCGTAAAATAGTTTCTTTCTTGGCCACTGGTGGCGCTGCACATGCGATGGCGGCCGTTTTTGTTGGGGGCTAATAATCAGGGCGGACAAAAATGGTTTGTCATAAGCGAACTCTGTCTTAGGTCGGTTAGGTTAGGGTTCACTTGTGTCCCTCAGACCAGAAATAGACACCCCGCGCAGCGGGGTGGCGTCGACTCGCTGGAGATTATCAGTCCGCACTTCTTATTTTTTTTAATTTACCTAATCAATTTTGGACGTTTGTTACGTATAACGGTGAGTATTGAACGATATGCCGGCGTTTCATGATATGCCTAGGAATTTCATGATCAGCCTAAACGACACTGGCTTGGCCAAATCATGAAATGCCGGCGTTTCATGATATGCCTAGGAATTTCATGATCTGCCTAAACGTCATTAGACAAATCGTTAAACGTTAAGTTTTGAACGATATGGCGGATGTACTTTAGCCAAATCATGAAATGGCGGCGTTTCACGATATGCCTAGGAATTTCGTGATCTGGCGGATTTTACGATCGGCCGCCGACATGTACACGACTCACGAACGCCCTTGGATGTATAAATTCACCATGTTTTTTTTTTATTTTCAGTGTATATTGAATGGCCCTTTAAACGCTAATTGTTTATCGCGTCAGTATTAAAAGCTGCGTACAGTGCATACCGCACATACCTACCACCCACCAAGCAGAATCGTGTGGTGTGCTTTTAGTCGCTCACAGATTATTTCTTATATGTGGGCGGATTTCAAAATCATCCGGATATATTATTGGCGGCCTATACACGGTGAAGTATTATCGTGATATTGTTCCAGCTATCTCTATCTGTAACATGCAATGAGATAAAGGCAGCACATGGATCGCGTGATAATACTTCACCGTGTCTGGGTAAATACAAGATTTGACAGACGAGATCATGATATTTATCACGAAGCGTTTGGTTGAACAATATTATTAAGCCATGCCCCTTAATTCTTTCTTATCTGTGGGCAGATTTCAAAATTTCGGATATTTCTGCAGTATATTGATAGTCCTGTGATACACGTCAATACGCATGTGATCCAGATTGTGTATTTACTCACCGTGTATTGTCGGCCATAGTTTGCTCTGCTAAATCCACAGATTACAGAAAAAGGCAGATAGAAAGGCTCTAATAAATTGAACGTATTAGAATACCCGATCTCTTCTTACTTTGGTGGTTAACAAAGACTACGAAAGGGATATACCTAACCATGTTATCTGCCAGGTCTTCATACGTCATTGTCTCTGCTTTTTCGCTCGCTCTTTTTTATTTCCATATCGTTATGTTGCTAATCAGGGCTCATAAACATAATACAATTGTGACAAATACATTTATATAATTCATTCACGCGAGTGGAGCCGCAAGCACGTCTAGTTTTTAAATTAAAGTTAACGAAGAACATTGCTTTTAGAAAATGCACATCGAAACATACTTAAATTAGAAATTATTCGATTTTCTTTATCATAGAAAATCTAATAATTTCTAATTTTAAGTTGCCAAGTCACAAAATTTTATTTAGCTAGCAAATAAAGAATGATAAGAATGCCTGAGACTTGGTACTTACTACGAAATATCTCACAACTTTTTACGGTGGAAGAGTTTCGAGACTTGGCCTCTTTTTTACATGGAATGTTTTTTATGGGATCTCACTTCTTTTTGTAGGTTATTGTGCAATCAATTCTTGTTTTTTTTTTTTGCCCCATTCACTGCAATTATAACTTTGTAATCCAATATGTTTATATGGAATTACAAAGAGAGAGAGAAGAACATTATTTATGCAGTTAGTGTATCTAAACAGGACTTAAATTGCATTTTTTTTTAGTGTTCCCTTGATTTATACACTAAACACTAACGGTCTTATTCATAAAAAGTTAAAACAGTGCTATAGCGAGCCTATAGCACTGTTTCGCAAAAATGTGATTCATAAACGTCAGTTAAAGGATGACTCACGCTAGAACGGGCCGTGACGGGCCCGGGCCGTAATCGTGACGAGCCGTCAACGAGCTTATTTGGTTGTCACATTTCGCCAACGGGCCGTGTCCGAGCCTGCAACGAGCCGAGCCTCGTCCGCAGCTCGGCCACCGGGCCGGGACATTATGCAAACGACATGTCACCGAGCTCGCACCGGGCCGGGACGACACCGGGCCGACACCGTGCCGCGGCCGGGCCGCTTTCGCTATTTAATGTCATTAACAAAGACATTGACATTGTCATTGCAATTTATTCGAGTACTGCAACATAATCCCTTTGCATCATAATTATATTATGTTATAAATACGTAGTCTTAAATACGTATCTAATAAAAATAATAAAATGTCGCGAGTGTCTGATTTCGATGTAATGTTGGCTGTTGCAACAATTCAAGACGAAGAAGAAGATTTGGCACCATGTTCTTCAAGACAATTTGGCGTGCATCCGCTTTGGCGTTCCCGAGAAGAAAGAGGAGAATCCGAAATTTGGTGTAAAGATCTTTGAACCTATGATGACAAATTTTATGATTACTTTCACATGACACAAGATTCTTTCCGTGCTATCCATGATAAAGTTAAACACTGTTTGGAAAAGAAAATTACAAGGTTCCAGAAACCTATATCCTCCGAACATCGACTAGCTCTTTGTTTAAGGTAAGCAATATCGAATAAATAATCCAATAAAATCTGAGTAGGTATGTGTTATGAGAGTGTGAGTGTGCATTTTTCTCCAGCCCCGCTATTCTGTTTCTTATTTTAAGCTCACTCACAAATATATCCTGACGCCGCGATTCGACTAAGCATATTCAGAAGTCTAAATAAAGGGTTGAGAACACGCTTGTTATACTACACAAGTTGCAAGTATTCATAGGCTATGGTGTCTGTGTTTGTGTACGGTCAGGTGGGCAGATCCTATATTGTTTGTGTGACGTTGACGCGTTGAAATTTTGTGAAAACATAAATGTGCGCGTTATTATTATTTGAATGTATTTCCCGCTCACGACGCAAGAGTCATTCTCATCCACAAGAGCATATCTTTGCCTTATAGTACAGGACTAATAGGACGTTTAGGTATATAAGTTCATTTATAAGGATGTATAAGTTTTTGGTAGGAAACAGTCAATCGCTCGGAGTTGACGCTTGAGGTGCTACTTCAAAACAAATTAAATTTAGAAATGCTACTGCTACCCAATAATATATACCTATAGGTAATCAATGATACTAACTATCAACCTCCTAGCGTTATTCCCGGTTGTGCCTCTAAAGGAGCCCGGGGTCCGTTTTGATGAGAACTTATTGGGATTAGACCGGTTTCCTCACCATTTTTTCCTTCACCGAAAAGCTAACGGTAAATATTCCGTACCTAAGCTCCAAAAAACTCATTGGTATGTGCCAGGATTTGACCCCACGACCGCCGCTTGACAGCCACATACCTGAACCACTAGGCTACCGTAGCTTTTATAGGTAATGCTACCCAATAATAATAGGTACCTACGACGTTTCAATAATTATACATTTAAATCTATTTGTAAATTATAAACTAAAGGTTAAATTTATTTGCAGATTCCTGACTACGGGGATTCATTCAAAACACTCTCGCTCAATTTTCGAATGGATCATTCTACCGTTTGTAAAGTTGTTGACGAAACTCGTCCAGCAATAGTTTATTGTTTAATGAAAGAGGTGATGCCACAGCCAAACGAAGAGACGTGGAGGAAAATTGCCGACGAATTTGAAAGGATGTGGCGTTTCTCAAATTGCATTGGAGCATAGTGAATGGGACAAAAAATGAAAAAGTAAGAATGGGACTGCATTTATAATTTGTATATTGATGATAACACAATAACATACAAAAATAAGCAAGATCCCATAAAAAACATGCCATGTAATAACCCTCCTCTCCTTCGGCAGTCGGGTAAAAAGAGTTGATTGAAACGCTGCGGTACTGGGTCCGGTGCTGCGGATAGCCTAATTTCTGATGCGAAATTTTACTAATACATAGGTACCTAGATATAATTGCAAACAATAGGTTTAGCTCTACTCTGTCCGGATGTAGCGTTATAACTTATATCTATTGTATTTCTCTATTGTACACCTATAGCTGATATTGTAAGATATTAATTCACTTACGGGTATTTAAATCTTGCAGTTTTTTCTTTTATTGCGTATCGCGTAGTGCTGCTATATGGAGTTATGATTGTGAAAAGCATCTACTTACTAAAAATTAAAATCAAATAACCGTGCAATTATTTAATTCATCAAATAAACTTTGTAACTGTATTTACTGATAGCTTGTGGTAATTTTCTTTCTCCAGTAGTTGGACGTTTTATTTCTTGTTACATGTACGAGCGAGGTGAGCCGGTCTAGATGATACTATACTGCAGCAACAACAGGCTACTGCTGGAGCAGCACACGTGGCATGGCGGGAAGAAGATGTCCAATCGGATGCCATCACTTCTCTGTCAGCCTACGGACCCAACTGCTTCAACATAGCACGGCGGAAAGAAAAAGACTTCTCCGTCAGCGGGCGGCAAATTGCAGCCAATCATCTACTCAATAAGTTTAATACCTACTATACTTATATACTTCATTATTCAATGTTATAAATAAAAATATTGGTGTTTTTTTTATTCCAACGGCAAATTGGATTACAGCTGTCAAAGTCAGGTGCAATCGATTCATGACATTTGACCTTGACATCTTGTCATGGGTATGGGTCACAAGACTTAGTGTAGGCGCGCACGAGCAACTTTGTCGCCAGCAACAGTACATCTCTCTTTTTCTCACTTCTAGCGTGCGAAAGAGACAGATGTACTGTCGCCGGCGACAAAGTTGCTCGTGCGCGCATACCCTTAGCTGCCGTTTTTATAAATCTGTGGGTTAGGCTACGAGGTTGGTTACCATTTCGAAGTAATGGTATTCGGTAACCGAGGTTAAGGTTAGTTCACATGCATGATAATCAGACTAGCAAAAGCGGAAATCGAAAATCATGTATTTTTCTGAACGCATCGTAAGAATTTCATAAACTATATACTTATCTGCATTTACGGTCGTCTACGTAGCATATCAGCACGTCTATCATGGGACGGCCGCGACATACCTACTCTCGATTTTTCTCGCACTATACCTCTTGTTCCCCGTTTTTTCGTGGTCCCACTGATTTGTCCCATCAATGGGACCACGAGGAAGACTTATTTCTCGTAGTCCCATTAATAAAATTTCACTTCCTGTATAATATCATCATGTACGCATTAGATCCTCTTCGTATTAACAAACTTTATCTAATGCTGAGTGAAGTGGAAGATGATAAATAATAAAATATATGACAAATAAGTACTCAAAATGACAAGCAGTTTCTCAGTATTAATAAGAAGTACCTACGTATGAAATTTTGTAATTTGCTAATTTAAACTGAAATAAAATTCATTCATGGCTGACGGTAGCGACGAAAATGTTTTCGTTAAACGAAAACGTGGAAAAGTCATGTTATTAGAAGGTCGGCAATATTATCGGCGTTTGCCTAACAGTGTATGTATGTATACGGAGTATGAGTATATGAATGGAATGGACGACGGTTGGTTTACCTGATAGGAAGTTGATAAAATTCAGAGACGGTGGCGTTCTACATGCCTTTTTAAATTTTGATGGAAATATAAACTATAGTCGGATGAAATCATCTCGGCCACAACTTGAGCCATCCAGTCCAACGTAATTCGCGGGCCGATGGACAGAACACAGTGAAAAGAATGTAAGAATCTGGTTAGTGATCTGGCATCACACAAAGCTCCAAACAAATGTAGGACATCAAACCGACTTAAACCCTGTCTAACGTTTGCCTAACAGTGACTTAGCTAGAGTGAATCCTGGGCGTAGCACCGAGGCGCAGACCGCTCGTCGTATTCTTCTACTAATCACGCTCTGAACTCATGGCGTCCGGAACAAACATAGATAATCGGATGAATGTATGTATGTATGTATGTATGTATAATATTCATCAGAACTAAAATATAGTATCTTGAATTTTTTTTTTTAAAACATGTTTTACACGTAAATAAACGACTTCAGCACTCGGTTGTACTTTCTGTCATTTCTTTACTGTCATGCATTTTATACAGGAGGTTCAAGATACTTTAAATTGAACCGAATGGGACTACGAGAAATAAGTCTTCCTCGTGGTCCCATTGATGGGACAAATCAGTGAGACCACGAGAAAACGGGGCTCTTGTTCTAAGTTTTCTAATAGGAGAGAGACGGATATTGCGAGAAAAATCGAGAGAACTCGCGCGACATCGCGTGATAGTCATTATTTTTGTGGTGCGTCTTTATTTTCGCTCTTTGCCCGTGGTACAGTTGGCTTGGTCCGGTTGACCGGACTATGGTAATTTTTTTTTACAATGTTACAGTTGACTGGACCATTTCTTTTTCTGTTAACCGTGGTACAGTTAACCGGACCAAAGTAATTTTTTTTGTAACTATAGTACTGTAATAAAATTGTAGACGCAATGTACAGTTAAAATGAAAAGTGTTAATGACTATTTTTTACACAAAATCAGTTAATATTAACAACTTTTTTTATAATACTCTTTGGTGTACCCGGCGAAATTCTCTTGTTTTATCAGTTTGTCAACAATTTTATGAAATTTTATTTCCAATAGATCCTATGGTACTTAATAAGAAAATACTACGCCAGGTATGCTCAGTTACAGTCACGTGGTTGTAGCAACCTAGGTCATCAGACTTTGATTGGTAGGTTCTGATTCAACCTACCAATTAAAGTCTGATGACCTAGGCCTGAGACGTTCTTATACCATGATAGATCCATTATATATGAGGAGTGTCTTTTCAAAAGGGCTTATTTCTCTATGAAACTCATACATAAATAAGCCCTTTTGAAAAGACGCTCCTCATATTGGAAATTGGGCGAAACAAACATGGGCCAAGTGACGGCATCTCGCGATCGACCTCTTCTCACACGGGGTCCCGTTAAATCAGGGCCCCGTGTTGATTGCATTTTTAGTGGATGCAGCAATTCACCATCATTAGAAATACCAGCTTGAAGGTAACCATAACTTATTACTATTGCTGTATAACCATAACTTTCCTAGTAACCGTGTATACCCGGAACCCTTTCTTACCCGCAGTCCACCTCACAAGTTCACCTGGGTGGACTACGGAAACTTGTTATGATCCATGGTACACCTGGGTGGACTACAGAAACTTGTTATGATCCATGGTACACCTGGGTGGACTACAGAAACTTGTTATGATCCATGGTACACCTGGTGGACTACGGAAACTAATCAATTTGCATGTTTAACCCTTAAATGCATGATTTTTTGTGTAACTTTTTAATAAATTGAAATAGATGTGTCATGTTGTATAGATTGAGTGAAAAATAAAGAAAAAAATCATAGTAATTAAAAAACTTATATTATTTCCAAAAAAAGGCTTGATGCAGATATACGTCACTATGCATTAGCGTCAATCAACGTTGTAAACATCTTTAGGGGTAGGAATATTAGATACAGCTTCTGATTTTCTCAAACCAGGCCTCAGTCCTTCTTCTGAAATTTCGAATCCCAAATAATCAACTTGTTTTTGAAAAAAGAAACGTTTTTGAGGTTTTAGTGTAACATTAGCTGATCGTAGATTCTCAAATAGGTACTAATCTTAATATATTGAAGCATCACTCAGTGCGACATTAATTAACCTATCTTCCTAAGTAGGTACCTAATTGTGATTCCACTATGAAACTTTTAGTGTAGGTAAATTAAATCCATACATCCAGACTAATATTATAAATGTGAAAGTGTGTCTGTCTGTCTGTCTGTTACCTCTTCACGCTTAAACGCTGAACCGATTGAGATGAAATTTGGTATGAAGATAGTTTGGATCCCGGGGAAGGACATTAAGTTTTTTCAAGACATGCCCCAACACATTTCACGGTTTAATAGTTTAGTTCTCATTGGAATTGGGTCATTATTAATGAGAAAAAACATTTTCTTTTTATTGTTTACTAAGGACGTACTGGCTTAACATAAATACATTTAATGGAAAAATAATGAATTGACTATCATGATAGCGAAAGGAGAGATTTCTATATTTATAATATAGAAATCCCTAGCTATTAACCCTTAAATGCATAATGATGTATATCTGCATCGTATATTTGATTGCCCGTAGCTCAATATACAGCTATCCTAAATCACATTTATTACTTTTTTTTAATAAATGTGACATTTACGTGTTAGATTCTGAACGCATCCATAAACTTTTGATAGTATTTTTTTTCTGTAGTGTCATATTTTCAATTTTCGGCGCGTAAGTCGCTACACTGGTCGCTGCGAAATTTACAATTTCGAATTTTATTGATAAATAAAAAAAAAAAAACTGCATCAAAAATTGTTACTGAAAAGGATAAAAGGTAAGTGTAATATAGTGTATATTAACAGTTTTGAAAGTAATAGTGTAGTTTTCCAAAAAAATGTGTTATATGTGATGCGTAAATACATCACCATGCAGAATCAGTTGTATTAGAATTTACTTTATTATTTCGTTATTTGTATAGTCATTGAGAAGTTTTAGATATAATTTTCTTATAAATTGGCATCCGTGGCCGAAAAGTAAAAAGTACATATAATATACTAGCTTCTGCCCGCGACTCCGTCCGCGTGGAACTCGTTTATATCGTAGCACCATACAAACTTTCATCCCCAATTTCACCCCCTCCGGGGATGGTTTCCGGGATAAAAACTATCCTATGTCCTTCCCCGGGATCCAAACTATCTTCATACCAAATTTCATCTCAATCGGTTCAGCGTTTAAGCGTGAAGAGGTAACAGACAGACAGACAGACACACTTTCACATTTATAATATTAGTCTGGATGTATGGATTTAATTTACCTACACTAAAAGTTTCATAGTGGAATCACAATTAGGTACCTACTTAGGAAGATAGGTTAATTAATGTCGCACTGAGTGATGCTTCAATATATTAAGATTAGTACCTATTTGAGAATCTACGATCAGCTAATGTTACACTAAAACCTCAAAAATGTTTCTTTTTTCAAAAACAAGTTGATTATTTGGGATTCGAAATTTCAGAAGAAGGACTGAGGCCTGATTTGAGAAAATCAGAAGCTGTATCTAATATTCCTACCCCTAAAGATGTTTACAACGTTGATTGACGCTAATGCATAGTGACGTATATCTGCATCAAGCCTTTTTTTGGAAATAATATAAGTTTTTTAATTACTATGATTTTTTTCTTTATTTTTCACTCAATCTATACAACATGACACATCTATTTCAATTTATTAAAAAGTTACACAAAAAATCATGCATTTAAGGGTTAAACATGCAAATTGATTAGTTTCCGTAGTCCACCAGGTGTACCATGGATCATAACAAGTTTCTGTAGTCCACCCAGGTGTACCATGGATCATAACAAGTTTCTGTAGTCCACCCAGGTGTACCATGGATCATAACAAGTTTCCGTAGTCCACCCAGGTGAACTTGTGAGGTGGACTGCGGGTAAGAAAGGGTTCCGGGTATACACGGTTACTAGGAAAGTTATGGTTATACAGCAATAGTAATAAGTTATGGTTACCTTCAAGCTGGTATTTCTAATGATGGTGAATTGCTGCATCCACTAAAAATGCAATCAACACGGGGCCCTGATTTAACGGGACCCCGTGTGAGAAGAGGTCGATCGCGAGATGCCGTCACTTGGCCCATGTTTGTTTCGCCCAATTTCCAATATGAGGAGCGTCTTTTCAAAAGGGCTTATTTATGTATGAGTTTCATAGAGAAATAAGCCCTTTTGAAAAGACACTCCTCATATATAATGGATCTATCATGGTATAAGAACGTCTCAGGCCTAGGTCATCAGACTTTAATTGGTAGGTTGAATCAGAACCTACCAATCAAAGTCTGATGACCTAGGTTGCTACAACCACGTGACTGTAACTGAGCATACCTGGCGTAGTATTTTCTTATTAAGTACCATAGGATCTATTGGAAATAAAATTTCATAAAATTGTTGACAAACTGATAAAACAAGAGAATTTCGCCGGGTACACCAAAGAGTATTATAAAAAAAGTTGTTAATATTAACTGATTTTGTGTAAAAAATAGTCATTAACACTTTTCATTTTAACTGTACATTGCGTCTACAATTTTATTACAGTACTATAGTTACAAAAAAAATTACTTTGGTCCGGTTAACTGTACCACGGTTAACAGAAAAAGAAATGGTCCAGTCAACTGTAACATTGTTAAAAAAAATTACCATAGTCCGGTCAACCGGACCAAGCCAACTGTACCACGGGCAAAGAGCGAAAATAAAGACGCACCACAAAAATAATGACTATCACGCGATGTCGCGCGAGTTCTCTCGATTTTTCTCGCAATATCCGTCTCTCTCCTATTAGAAAACTTAGAACAAGAGCCCCGTTTTCTCGTGGTCTCACTGATTTGTCCCATCAATGGGACCACGAGGAAGACTTATTTCTCGTAGTCCCATTCGGTTCAATTTAAAGTATCTTGAACCTCCTGTATAAAATGCATGACAGTAAAGAAATGACAGAAAGTACAACCGAGTGCTGAAGTCGTTTATTTACGTGTAAAACATGTTTTAAAAAAAAAAAATTCAAGATACTATATTTTAGTTCTGATGAATATTATACATACATACATACATACATACATTCATCCGATTATCTATGTTTGTTCCGGACGCCATGAGTTCAGAGCGTGATTAGTAGAAGAATACGACGAGCGGTCTGCGCCTCGGTGCTACGCCCAGGATTCACTCTAGCTAAGTCACTGTTAGGCAAACGTTAGACAGGGTTTAAGTCGGTTTGATGTCCTACATTTGTTTGGAGCTTTGTGTGATGCCAGATCACTAACCAGATTCTTACATTCTTTTCACTGTGTTCTGTCCATCGGCCCGCGAATTACGTTGGACTGGATGGCTCAAGTTGTGGCCGAGATGATTTCATCCGACTATAGTTTATATTTCCATCAAAATTTAAAAAGGCATGTAGAACGCCACCGTCTCTGAATTTTATCAACTTCCTATCAGGTAAACCAACCGTCGTCCATTCCATTCATATACTCATACTCCGTATACATACATACACTGTTAGGCAAACGCCGATAATATTGCTGACCTTCTAATAACATGACTTTTCCACGTTTTCGTTTAACGAAAACATTTTCGTCGCTACCGTCAGCCATGAATGAATTTTATTTCAGTTTAAATTAGCAAATTACAAAATTTCATACGTAGGTACTTCTTATTAATACTGAGAAACTGCTTGTCATTTTGAGTACTTATTTGTCATATATTTTATTATTTATCATCTTCCACTTCACTCAGCATTAGATAAAGTTTGTTAATACGAAGAGGATCTAATGCGTACATGATGATATTATACAGGAAGTGAAATTTTATTAATGGGACTACGAGAAATAAGTCTTCCTCGTGGTCCCATTGATGGGACAAATCAGTGGGACCACGAGAAAACGGGGAACAAGAGGTATAGTGCGAGAAAAATCGAGAGTAGGTATGTCGCGGCCGTCCCATGATAGACGTGCTGATATGCTACGTAGACGACCGTAAATGCAGATAAGTATATAGTTTATGAAATTCTTACGATGCGTTCAGAAAAATACATGATTTTCGATTTCCGCTTTTGCTAGTCTGATTATCATGCATGTGAACTAACCTTAACCTCGGTTACCGAATACCATTACTTCGAAATGGTAACCAACCTCGTAGCCTAACCCACAGATTTATAAAAACGGCAGCTAAGGGTATGCGCGCACGAGCAACTTTGTCGCCGGCGACAGTACATCTGTCTCTTTCGCACGCTAGAAGTGAGAAAAAGAGAGATGTACTGTTGCTGGCGACAAAGTTGCTCGTGCGCGCCTACACTAAGTCTTGTGACCCATACCCATGACAAGATGTCAAGGTCAAATGTCATGAATCGATTGCACCTGACTTTGACAGCTGTAATCCAATTTGCCGTTGGAATAAAAAAAACACCAATATTTTTATTTATAACATTGAATAATGAAGTATATAAGTATAGTAGGTATTAAACTTATTGAGTAGATGATTGGCTGCAATTTGCCGCCCGCTGACGGAGAAGTCTTTTTCTTTCCGCCGTGCTATGTTGAAGCAGTTGGGTCCGTAGGCTGACAGAGAAGTGATGGCATCCGATTGGACATCTTCTTCCCGCCATGCCACGTGTGCTGCTCCAGCAGTAGCCTGTTGTTGCTGCAGTATAGTATCATCTAGACCGGCTCACCTCGCTCGTACATGTAACAAGAAATAAAACGTCCAACTACTGGAGAAAGAAAATTACCACAAGCTATCAGTAAATACAGTTACAAAGTTTATTTGATGAATTAAATAATTGCACGGTTATTTGATTTTAATTTTTAGTAAGTAGATGCTTTTCACAATCATAACTCCATATAGCAGCACTACGCGATACGCAATAAAAGAAAAAACTGCAAGATTTAAATACCCGTAAGTGAATTAATATCTTACAATATCAGCTATAGGTGTACAATAGAGAAATACAATAGATATAAGTTATAACGCTACATCCGGACAGAGTAGAGCTAAACCTATTGTTTGCAATTATATCTAGGTACCTATGTATTAGTAAAATTTCGCATCAGAAATTAGGCTATCCGCAGCACCGGACCCAGTACCGCAGCGTTTCAATCAACTCTTTTTACCCGACTGCCGAAGGAGAGGAGGGTTATTACATGGCATGTTTTTTATGGGATCTTGCTTATTTTTGTATGTTATTGTGTTATCATCAATATACAAATTATAAATGCAGTCCCATTCTTACTTTTTCATTTTTTGTCCCATTCACTATGCTCCAATGCAATTTGAGAAACGCCACATCCTTTCAAATTCGTCGGCAATTTTCCTCCACGTCTCTTCGTTTGGCTGTGGCATCACCTCTTTCATTAAACAATAAACTATTGCTGGACGAGTTTCGTCAACAACTTTACAAACGGTAGAATGATCCATTCGAAAATTGAGCGAGAGTGTTTTGAATGAATCCCCGTAGTCAGGAATCTGCAAATAAATTTAACCTTTAGTTTATAATTTACAAATAGATTTAAATGTATAATTATTGAAACGTCGTAGGTACCTATTATTATTGGGTAGCATTACCTATAAAAGCTACGGTAGCCTAGTGGTTCAGGTATGTGGCTGTCAAGCGGCGGTCGTGGGGTCAAATCCTGGCACATACCAATGAGTTTTTTGGAGCTTAGGTACGGAATATTTACCGTTAGCTTTTCGGTGAAGGAAAAAATGGTGAGGAAACCGGTCTAATCCCAATAAGTTCTCATCAAAACGGACCCCGGGCTCCTTTAGAGGCACAACCGGGAATAACGCTAGGAGGTTGATAGTTAGTATCATTGATTACCTATAGGTATATATTATTGGGTAGCAGTAGCATTTCTAAATTTAATTTGTTTTGAAGTAGCACCTCAAGCGTCAACTCCGAGCGATTGACTGTTTCCTACCAAAAACTTATACATCCTTATAAATGAACTTATATACCTAAACGTCCTATTAGTCCTGTACTATAAGGCAAAGATATGCTCTTGTGGATGAGAATGACTCTTGCGTCGTGAGCGGGAAATACATTCAAATAATAATAACGCGCACATTTATGTTTTCACAAAATTTCAACGCGTCAACGTCACACAAACAATATAGGATCTGCCCACCTGACCGTACACAAACACAGACACCATAGCCTATGAATACTTGCAACTTGTGTAGTATAACAAGCGTGTTCTCAACCCTTTATTTAGACTTCTGAATATGCTTAGTCGAATCGCGGCGTCAGGATATATTTGTGAGTGAGCTTAAAATAAGAAACAGAATAGCGGGGCTGGAGAAAAATGCACACTCACACTCTCATAACACATACCTACTCAGATTTTATTGGATTATTTATTCGATATTGCTTACCTTAAACAAAGAGCTAGTCGATGTTCGGAGGATATAGGTTTCTGGAACCTTGTAATTTTCTTTTCCAAACAGTGTTTAACTTTATCATGGATAGCACGGAAAGAATCTTGTGTCATGTGAAAGTAATCATAAAATTTGTCATCATAGGTTCAAAGATCTTTACACCAAATTTCGGATTCTCCTCTTTCTTCTCGGGAACGCCAAAGCGGATGCACGCCAAATTGTCTTGAAGAACATGGTGCCAAATCTTCTTCTTCGTCTTGAATTGTTGCAACAGCCAACATTACATCGAAATCAGACACTCGCGACATTTTATTATTTTTATTAGATACGTATTTAAGACTACGTATTTATAACATAATATAATTATGATGCAAAGGGATTATGTTGCAGTACTCGAATAAATTGCAATGACAATGTCAATGTCTTTGTTAATGACATTAAATAGCGAAAGCGGCCCGGCCGCGGCACGGTGTCGGCCCGGTGTCGTCCCGGCCCGGTGCGAGCTCGGTGACATGTCGTTTGCATAATGTCCCGGCCCGGTGGCCGAGCTGCGGACGAGGCTCGGCTCGTTGCAGGCTCGGACACGGCCCGTTGGCGAAATGTGACAACCAAATAAGCTCGTTGACGGCTCGTCACGATTACGGCCCGGGCCCGTCACGGCCCGTTCTAGCGTGAGTCATCCTTTAACTGACGTTTATGAATCACATTTTTGCGAAACAGTGCTATAGGCTCGCTATAGCACTGTTTTAACTTTTTATGAATAAGACCGTTAGTGTTTAGTGTATAAATCAAGGGAACACTAAAAAAAAATGCAATTTAAGTCCTGTTTAGATACACTAACTGCATAAATAATGTTCTTCTCTCTCTCTTTGTAATTCCATATAAACATATTGGATTACAAAGTTATAATTGCAGTGAATGGGGCAAAAAAAAAAAACAAGAATTGATTGCACAATAACCTACAAAAAGAAGTGAGATCCCATAAAAAACATTCCATGTAAAAAAGAGGCCAAGTCTCGAAACTCTTCCACCGTAAAAAGTTGTGAGATATTTCGTAGTAAGTACCAAGTCTCAGGCATTCTTATCATTCTTTATTTGCTAGCTAAATAAAATTTTGTGACTTGGCAACTTAAAATTAGAAATTATTAGATTTTCTATGATAAAGAAAATCGAATAATTTCTAATTTAAGTATGTTTCGATGTGCATTTTCTAAAAGCAATGTTCTTCGTTAACTTTAATTTAAAAACTAGACGTGCTTGCGGCTCCACTCGCGTGAATGAATTATATAAATGTATTTGTCACAATTGTATTATGTTTATGAGCCCTGATTAGCAACATAACGATATGGAAATAAAAAAGAGCGAGCGAAAAAGCAGAGACAATGACGTATGAAGACCTGGCAGATAACATGGTTAGGTATATCCCTTTCGTAGTCTTTGTTAACCACCAAAGTAAGAAGAGATCGGGTATTCTAATACGTTCAATTTATTAGAGCCTTTCTATCTGCCTTTTTCTGTAATCTGTGGATTTAGCAGAGCAAACTATGGCCGACAATACACGGTGAGTAAATACACAATCTGGATCACATGCGTATTGACGTGTATCACAGGACTATCAATATACTGCAGAAATATCCGAAATTTTGAAATCTGCCCACAGATAAGAAAGAATTAAGGGGCATGGCTTAATAATATTGTTCAACCAAACGCTTCGTGATAAATATCATGATCTCGTCTGTCAAATCTTGTATTTACCCAGACACGGTGAAGTATTATCACGCGATCCATGTGCTGCCTTTATCTCATTGCATGTTACAGATAGAGATAGCTGGAACAATATCACGATAATACTTCACCGTGTATAGGCCGCCAATAATATATCCGGATGATTTTGAAATCCGCCCACATATAAGAAATAATCTGTGAGCGACTAAAAGCACACCACACGATTCTGCTTGGTGGGTGGTAGGTATGTGCGGTATGCACTGTACGCAGCTTTTAATACTGACGCGATAAACAATTAGCGTTTAAAGGGCCATTCAATATTGCTTTCATACTGAGTATTGCTGCAAATACTGGCAAACCAGGATCATCAGTATTTAATCACCGTGTATTGGCCGCCTATGAAACGATGCGTCCGAAATGCGAAAGTGTTTAAAATCATGATCATGATCATAACATAACAAACCCCTCGGAGAGTGGTTAACAGACCAGGAATTTCCCTCCGAGGGATGCCCACATAATACCTCGTGACGTCGCACTTTATACTAGTCATGACCTTGATTTATACAGCGTGTCTCTGACTTAGGGGCTTTAAATGCAAATGTCCATTACGGTCCTGAAACTGAACCACTTTTGTTCCGCAACTTTGTAAAATAACTATTATTTCTATCATTTATTCGTGTTTGAACTTTAACTGTACCATCAATGTATTGCAAACACGGCCTCATTATTTGACATCCATGACACTGACAAGTATGAAAACTAACAAATGGATGATGTACATTGAAAATGTTATTTTATTTGTATGGAATAATGAAAATATAAAAATAACGTATTTTTGAAAAGTTGTAGAGCAAAAGTAGTTCCGTTTAAGGAGCATAATTGACATTTGCATTTATAGCCCCAAAGTCAGAGACACGCTGTATTGTTTTTAGATCATGTTTTGATGTGATTTTTGTTTAACTGATGGTTATATTGTAATTTGAACTAAAAGTATACTTAATGGGAATATTAAGAAAGCTAATTTGTCTGGTTCAAAACATATGGTTGCTGTGATAATTGCAGTCGTTTGCAAATGATGATTTTGTAGGAAAGTAGATGAGCCTTTCTTAATTTAACTCTCACATAAAGACTACCATAAAATATTTCTGGTTAGACCTAACTAATGACCTATGTTCATTGTTTCTGTATGAATTGAATAAACATACTTAGTAAAAAAACACTTCAAAAAATCTAAATCAAAGGCAACGCAAGCAACTTTTGAGTGTAGGTACCATTTTGGTAGAATACTTCAAATGGTCAAATGTAAAAAAAAAAATTTTGGGCCTGCCATTTTATATTTTATACTTTTTAACATATTCAAAATAACTAAAATATGTCGGAAATATCGGAGCCCTGGTGATGATGAGGCCAGTAAGATTATGACTTATTACGACTACAGTGGAGTGATGATACATATTTGCAGTTAAATAATTTAATATAGATTGTGTTTCACCTAAAACCTTGACTGTAATTTTGTAAAAAACTGATTCAAATTTAAGACCGAATCATGTCTCCCCAGAAACCTTGTCTGTGAAACTTCCCTCATGGGGGCCCAAAGACATGGGTAAGTGGCCATGTTTTTTCGCCACAGACGAAGGGATAAGATATTATTCTTCTAAGTTTTGAGCGGCATGTGAGCATATAAGCAACACATGAATTGAGTAACAAACAAACCGCGCCGTATTTTAAGGCATAAAATTCACTATAAAAGTAAATTGAATTTGTTTACTGAAACCATGCCTTCGTTTTTACCGATTTATAAAAAGTGGTGTGTCTGTCTGTATTAATGTGAAGTCCTGTAAACCAAAAACCAATATATATATAATACGTTACATATAGGGGTGTATTAGGATTAATCTCTTCTCATTTGAATACAGCCTTACATTAAAATAAACAATATGCGTCAAAAAAAAAACTTATTTTTTACCTGTTTATTCCAGCATTCAATCAAAGAAAGTTTTATGAGACACCACCATCATGGTCATATCAACCGAAAGTCGTATAAGATTTTTCCATTTCTGAGACTGTTAACTGTAATTTTCACCTGCAAAAAATAACAATTAATGGACATGTTACAAAAGTTATAACTTTTATAACGGTCGTTATAAAAGTTATATTGCATTAATTGGTCCTAAGACAAATTCGGCTTCAAATATGTGTACCCTACTCACCACATACTGAAACTGTCTAGCCGTAAAGAAATCGACAAGTGCATTTCAAACGTAATCATGGCTTACATATCGATATGTACATTTATTTGTGTACTTCAAATTTCTCAAGTATTCAGTGATTTTCCTTTTGAAAATGATTACAATGTAATAAGAAGGCGACACGTGATACCACTTAGTGAAATAACCGGCAGGCATTTCGAAAACGGAGGCATGAAAGCTAGGAGAGCCGCGGAAACACAAGAAGTGAGTGGAAGTAAACTATGGTATATTGCCATAAGATTATAAAAGTAGAATGAATTCAATTACCTACTTGTTAAGCTGGGTCCTCAACTGATTAATTATGTACGAAATTTTTAAATTTTAAAGTTGCGTCAAATAAGTCGAAGTACTTATACAAATATAAAAGTTAAAAAGTATACGTTTTTGCTCATCCATCTTCTATCTATATACAGCGTGTATGTTTTTCACTATTACCTCAAATTGTAACCAGACGTAGATGTTAGGGGCTATGTACCGGTAATGCAAGATTTTTTTCTTAGCTATCAATTTTTTTTTCCTTATACTTAAAATAGTTGAGCACGCAGTATATCACTACATTGTCTTACTTACGTGACGTCACGAAGCCGACATTTAATTTGGTTTAAGTCTGTATTCATAATATAATTAAATAAATCATTAGGTACGATTTATACGCCAGAGCGAATAAGCGATAAAAATCGATATTTTCACACGTCGTCCTCGAACTTCGAGGAAGGCGACACAACGTCGTAAAAGGGATTGTCGTACATTCTCCATATCTAATTGCTTAAAATTTTGAAACCACTTCTGTTATTTTTTTCCCGGAGTTATTCGACAGACGTAGAACGTTTGAAATACACTTAATTTTTCACCGCTCCTCACAAGTAGGTACAAGTCTAGCGGCGTGAGGTCTGGCGAACGAGCCGGCCATCGGTCTTGAAAGCATTACGTACGCGAACTGAGGAGTTTGCAGGAGCACCATTCAATTGCACCCATGTCTGCAATGTCTGCATACGTTGCGTTGCGCTCCAGCAACGCGTTTACATAATCTGCCAAAGTATTATTAATCAGCTGAAGAAATTTATCACATTTAGGGTTTTCGTCAATAAACTGCTGTTATAATTCGATCTCCGTGGATTGCCGCCCATGCGTTTACTGACCAGCGGTACTGATGGAATGTTTCCTTTATACGTGTGGGTTTACTCGGGCCCAATATCACAGATTATATAATAGTTCAACGAACAGATACTCAGGTCTGAATAAAAATGCCAATACCTACTGCTTTAAGTGCCTACGAAATTTAACAATGGAGCGACCTTGAACGCGCGGGTCGTTGCCCGCACGCGCCGGCCATTCGAAGCTAGGGTTGACACCGCTTAGAAATGATTTTATAATTAATAGTTGAGTGAAATAAAAAACGGTTTATCATTAGATTAATTTAATTATCTTTTTAAATTTTTATTTTTCTAGACACCCGTAACGTAAGTATCTGGGGTTTCCCGAGATACTGCCAGTATCTGAACTGCATAGTCACTTACATACATACATACAGGCATATCAACGCAGCATGTTAAATACAATTGAATGCCATGTTACCTATCGCTCACCCTAGGGTGTCTGTACTGTCGTATGTCGTAACCATAAGACAGCAGCGACAGTTAACGAAACCTTTTGTAAACAACTTAATTTAAATATATCCCGACGAAAGTACGAAATAAAGTTTGTTAGCTACCTACCTATCTTCGTTATTTAAAGCGTAGGAGTATATAAATAACGTAATAGTTTAAGAAGCATTACAAACTTGAAAGTAGTCACTAGGCATAAGTTGTTTTAATGTATTGTTTTAAAATATTCTGATTAGGTACGTGTTTCATCCTCGCGAGTGCATCCCAGCCCTTCCAAAAAGTCATAAGTCCCTATAGCAACGACGATGTGTACGCCCTTTCTTAGGCTGCTAGCGAATCTTACTAAGTAAACTATTATACTAATTGCAGTTAGACAGGGATAAACATAAACATGAAATCTACGAAAACAACCAAATAATTTGGACATCATGGCAGCGGCCGAGTAAACTTGGCGGAGGCTCAGGGTAGGTATACTAAATTACCGAAACTCAAGCAGGCCTTACAAATTAATTACGTATTTGAAATAGGTATTAAAGATTCAATGTTCCGTAAAAATCATTGCGTCCTTGTTATGTCTATTTGTTTTATTATTATTAAACCCCACAACACTGCGGTGCGCCGAATTTATTCGGGTTGAAGTCATTTTTAATAAAAGTGTAAGCAGCGTCCGGCTGCCGGACGCTGCTTACACTTTGATGAGAGACACAGAGTGATGTGCCGTTACCGTAAATTACGAGAACGGAGAGAATTTTGGGGTAACGTTCTCGGTAATGTTCTCCGTAACGGTAATTATCGAGAAAGTAGTCAAAGTTTTAATTTTTTTCAAGTTTTTTTATCGTGATTCTACTACAATTAGTAATGAAAATCTACACAAAAAAAATCAAAATAGTCATACTAAAGGAACTCGTATATTTCCAAAATTACCGTAAATTACCGGCGTAAATTACCGAGCATGTTCTCGGAGAACGTTCTCTGGTAATATTTCCGTAAGGAATCTCCATATTATATAAACGCTTAGGATGTAAGTGCTTGAATGAAAAAAAAAAACTTATAAATTGGTATATTTAAAATATAATTATATATTCTGCAAGAATAATAATACACAGTTAAGTAGATTCGTAAATGGGTTTATTTTATGAAACAAGTTTAAAGCTTGTCTTCACATCTATTTTTTTAAATGTGGTTATATAATTCTGATGATAAGTTGAGCAAAACACACTTACCTCATCAACAGCTGAATTATCGGGGCGTTCTGTGGATACAGAACTGTTAATATCACTAGTAGGAGAATGGGACGAAAACGAATTTTCTGTGGGACGGTTTTTGTAAACCCAGTTTTAACATCAGCAGGGCAATTTTGGCAGTTCTTAACCAAATTTTGAGCGGAACCAGTAACATTTTTGGCGGTGTATACATCATCAAAAATCAAGGAATGGTATTTAATTCGTTCGTTTCTCTGAAATATTCTAAAACTTTACATTTTGGCCTCATTGTTCTACTGTCAATGACTTGACTTATGTTCCTGTGTCCCCTGATGGGGTAGAGGGTTTCCACAGTGCGCCACCATCCCGTTCGGTCTTGAGCTTCGCGCTCGAATTCGCTCCAAGTCTTCTCTATGGTCTTCGCCTCTGCGATGATCGTCCGCCGCCAGGTCTGTTTAGAGTGGCCACTTTTACGCTTTCCTTGTGGATACCAGTCCAGGGCTTGCCTCGGTATGTGATCAGGGTCCCTTCGGAGCGTGTGGCTAATCCAGTTCCACTTGCGGCCTTTGTAACCTTCCACGTTTCACAACCGTACAGCAACACGGTTTTTACGTTGGACCGGAATATTTTGAGCTTAACTCTCCTAGTCAGTTTCCGCGATTGCCATACAGGGCGGAGCTGTGCGAAGGTTGCTCTTGGCGTTTCTCGAAGCGATGTCCTCTTCGGTCCCTCCAGTTTCCGACACTACACTACCGAGGTAAGTAAATTTGTGGACCCTTTCCACAGCATCTGTGCCAATGAGCAACGGCAAAGCGCTTGTTACCCCGCACCTCATTTCCTGGGTCTTCCGGGTGTTGAGTTTCAATCCCGTCTCCTTTGCCTCTCGTTGTAGGTCGTCTAGCTTGGCTTGCATGTCGGCGCGTGTGTGGCTCAGCAGGCATAGGTCATTGGCATAATCCAGGTCTTCCAAGACGCTGGATAGTCCCCACTCTATGCCGCGGCGCTTGTTGCTTATTGTAGTGCTCATGGTGCCATCGAGAACAACAGGGAATAGGAGAGGTGAGAGAAGACACCCCTGTCGTACACCCGAGTGCACCGGTATGTCCTCCGCGACGAGGCCGTCGTGTGTCAGGAATAATTCCCGTAGATGGCCTTAATCATGTTAGTTATTTTCTCGGGGACCCCAATTTCACGCAATCGGTCCCAGATGCAACTCCACCTCAGCGTATCGACTCTTTCGAAACGAACGGCTTTTCGAAGTCGACGAAGGTCAAATACATTTCCCTCTGCCATTCTGATGTCTGTTCGAGGATTATGCGCAAGGTATTGATCTGGTCCATGCACGATCGGTTGGGTCGGAAACCAGCTTGCTCTTTGCGAAGAAGCGGTTCAATGGCCCTCGATAATCTGTCTTGCAGAGCACCTTAGACAGAGAGCAAAGTGATGCCTCTCCAATTGCCACATTCACTGAGGTCACCTTTCTTAGGTACGGTGATGAGAAGGCCTTTGTTCCAGTCGTCGGGTAGCTCTTCGGTTGACCAGATGTTGCGCAAGAGGGGTGTCAGCGCGTGCGCGGCGGTAGGCACGTCAGCTCTCAGCATTTCCTCCGTGATGAGGTTGACTCCTGGCGCTTTGCCGTTCTTGAGTGATAGGATGGCTTTCACTACTTCCTCTCCAGTGGGGGGAGACACGTCAATGTCGAGGCTTTGTGCGGGCAGGCTGACAGCAGGTGACGTAGTAACGGGGTCGTTTGGGACTCGGAAGATCTCCTCAAAATGCTCCCGCCAGCGTTGAAGCTGCCCCTCCGATGTCACGATTAGTTGGCCTGCTTTGTCTTTTAAAGGCTTCTTCTTCCTCTGGTTCCGGTTCCCGGCTAGGGTCTTAGTCGCCTTGTACATCTCTCTGAGATTACCGGAGTCAGCAGAACGTTGGGCGCAATCCGCCACACTATCCGCCCATACTCGCCGATCGTGGCGGGTACTGCGGTAGATGTTCCTGCGTATCTGTCTATACTGCAGCCTCAGGTCTTCACGGACCGCCGCATCGTTGGTTGCCAGGAGGTGAAGATGGAGTACGCGCCTTTTTTCAATGAGGTGCCAGGTTCTCTGTGACATCCTGTCTTCACGTGTGTATGTTTTATGTCCAAGAACGACGGAGCTGGTCTCTACATAGGCCATTTTGATGTGGTTCCACTCCGCGTTGACAGGAATCGCAGAGTCCGTCTCAAGGGCGGGCGAAGAAGCGTTTCTACTGTCAATAACACTCTTGTATTCACAACACAATTCACAATAGCTCACTTCAATATGAACTAAACTAAACTGTAGCATGTAGCCGGTGCTATGGGCATATTTTCCCTACCACCGGCTAACTGATAAGGGTAAGGGCCAATCAGGAACCATTACAATTCAGGTATTCTGGGACCCAGGTTCCAATTTGTTGGCATAGTGTACTTAGATAATGCCCATTTAGTCATAATGGGTTCCTTTAAGTACCTGCTAGAATACAATACGACCCTGATAAGGATTTACCTATTTGCGAAATAACGCTCAAACCTGAAATGAACACGATTTATAATAAAATATCTTAAAAACTAACGCGTTGTTAGCCATTTTCAAAGTCAACTTATCGCACCAAAATTACTCGCGGAGAACTTTACCGAGAATTCTCGGTAATTTACGGAAATTTTACGCAATGAGAATTACCGTAAGGGCGTAATTTCTCGGCGGCACATCACTCCGTCCGGCTGCAGCCGTGTGAGCGCGTGTGCCAGGTATAATTCTAAGTTCCCACGGCGCAGCTAGGTAGCACTGCCAATAGTGGCTATTCCGCTGATTCCATACACAGTTACTTACGAGTATAAACGTACTTTTGTCAGTCCAGATAATCTTTGACAAAAATTCGCGGTTATTTTGATGCTGTCTGAGTAGCCAGTCACAAAACGCTACACGAGGCGGTATGCCGTTCGGTAAATAATACGTGAGCTTTTAAATTTTTTGTATGCTGTAGGTGCTCTTGTGTTAGTTTGGGTGTTCGCGGCAGAATGTTGCAGTATTCTCTAGCCGAAAATCTGAATATGATTCAAGATACTATCACAGAGTACTTAATCACTACATTTTAAGAGTCGGCACTCTCAAAGAAGCGTTGTACCGAATTATGAACGTACTTTGTGCCAACCCACCAATACGTGCCGAAACCTACCAACATAAAAAAAAGAACTCTAGGACTTGACACTTCGTATACCTACGTTTATCGATATCGATAAATGAGCGATACGTGCTGCTGTACTATATCAGTAAACTTGAGTATTACTGGTCTTAATAAAATAAAACTAAGCTATAAAATCATTTTATTTCTCATTTTCACCGCATTAACATTTCGTCCGATAGTGGCGCATTAAGATTCAAAGTTGGTATGGCATTCCTTCTTAATCTCTTTCCCTTTTTATTAAAGGCAGGTGGAAAATGATTTCCAGAAATGAACTTGTTTTCATACAGCCTTTGTATAGGTAAATACGCCAAATCCTCATTTCCTGTTAGTTTTACCCATAATCGACATCTGAAATAAGAGGTTTAATGATAAGTTGTCCGCACACTATTCGTGTTTTAGGTTAGGTTAGGTTATGTTAGTATTTTTGTCAAGAAGTACTTTACTTACAGAATATTTGTACAATCAATGACTAAATCTACTTCGAACTTATTAAATGAGTAACTTTTAAAGCCTTAAAAAGTCAAGAATGATTGAAAATATCACATAAAAACATCAGTTTGCCGACCTGTTCGGTTCAAGTGGAAATCTGGCCACAAATACGTCAGAAGTTAATCGTCTCACACGTCTGATACCACACACTTCACATTTTCTCAAAGATTTGCCCCCCATTTAAATAACGTCTAAAGTAATTTTAACTAAAACACAATAAATAACAAATACGGCAAGCCACATTCACGAGAAATAATCTGACGTTTAATCATAATCAATCATACCAACCTAAAGAAAAGTATAATACGTCTATGTTTGATTAGCAAGTATGGTATTTGTTACCAAAATGCATCAGTAGTCATTTTAATCCGATAAGATTATTTCTATGCCTCAACGTTGGTACAAAGTACGTTCATGATTTATCATACTATGAGGTGTCGATGGGCTGGATACTGTCAAAAAATTACAATCACCATGTCTATCGTTAGACTTTAGTGTTCGAATGGTAAAGAAAGTACAGACTAAATTGTCTAAAATGTATCTACACAAAAAGGAGAAAATAATTACAATAAATTTAAAAATGTTTTTGACAAAAACTCCGGGTACATTAAATGATACATTAAAAAAATGCTACAAAAAGGTGAAGCAGTCACTTTACAACCGAAGAATAGACGAAGTTACAGTAGATCACTTCACGCAATTTTGTTATGCCCCTATTACCTCCACAGAAATTTAAGTCATTTAGCCACCTGAAATGGACGTATCAGCCAAGACGGAGACATTTAACTTCCTTAAATTTGGAACAAATACTGATCTTTTATTTTAATAATAGTAGATGGGACAGTAATTAAGAAAAAAAATATGACGAGTAAAGTTTCAAAAATCGTTTTAAAAAAAAAGAAGAAGAGTATTAGAAGTAGTATATTTTGTTATTATTTTGATTCATTATTACACTTTTAATAAAATTTACAAACAAAACCCGGAGTGCTCACTAGTGGTATCGATAATTGAGTTTATCGATATAGGAACTCCCTACCTGTTAAAAAATTATGCCCTCTGGAATCCTACGTTTGCTCATAAATGTACCTTTGTTGTATAATAATATTTTTGTTTGTTCTGTCGCACATTTGGCTTATTATTCCAACTTCCCTGTTAAGGGGGTGAATTAGACATGATCGCATCGTTTGAAACGCCGTTCTGATTAGATTAAGAAACAATAAGGTCTGATTTTCAGATATATGATTCTTGACTATATCATTGTTCCTTTTTTTACTAAGTAAAGCATACTCAAACAATACATTATTTTACGATATAATCAAGTTAATACTATAGTATTTTATCTCATATAAAATCTGAAATATTTATAAATAAAACTTCACTAAGTTAGGTATTTATCGAAATTTGTACAAAGAAGCCATTCCCGTAGAGTGTTGCAGCTCTTTTTCTCGTGCGCGGAAGGCATAAGCATAATCTGTCAAGGGGGCGTGGTCGACTCGAATCAAGACATCCCCTTAAAAAGAAAATGAATAATATGATCGAATTTTTTTTTGTTTTAAAAACGTACACAATCAATAATAATGCATGCAACTGAAACATAATGAGAGGCCTTAGAACACGAGTGTGGTTTTATGAAACGAACGTCAGCGAGTTTCATAATTAGATCACTCGGGTGTTTTAATGCCTAATTATGTACAGTTGCATACTACTTTATCTTTATTGAATTGTATTGTTACCACATTTCAATTATTAAGTACCAAACAGTATTCCTCTGCAACCCAAAGCACGTTAGCATTTTTGCATTAAATCCCATACAGAGATAATCTTCGTATTCTTCGTTTTCATAGGTAATGAAATACAGGGTTTAGGTAAGTTCAGCGAATCATAAGACATAAAATAGAAACATAATGCTGTTGCTACCTCCAAACCTCTATATATACAGAGTTCTTCTCAAGTTACGACCGAAACTCCAGGAAAAATTGAGAGACTGGAGAGTCTAGGCATCATTAGCAAAGTCACTGAGCCCACGGAGTGGGTTAACCGATTAGTTGTAATAGAAAAACCGGATAAGTCCATCCGAGTATGCTTAGATCCCAAGGATCTCAACAATGCGATAGTAAAAGATTATTGTTACATACCAACAATCGAAGACTTATCTGCGAAAATTAAAAATGCTAAGTTTTTCTTAGTACTCGATTTAAAGGATGCCTTCTGGTATATTGCGTTCACAGACAAGTCTTCGAAATACTGCACATTTGCCACAATATTCATATACACACGCCACACCTATAAGCACACATATAAGTTTAATCGATTACCGTTTGGAATCGTATTGGCTTCGGAAGTCTTCAAAAATCTGAAATCTCTAGTTCAATTGATGGTGTTGTTAACTATATTGATGATGTGTTATGTTTCGTAGAGACTGAGGAAGAAATGAATGATATTCCATATTCCATCCAAAGTATTTGAAAAGGCAAGGGACTGTAATGTACGTTTTAATAAAAAGAAGTTCCAATACATGATTAACCAAGTTAAGTACTTAGGACACATATTTGAAAATGGTACGGTCCGACCTGACGATGACGCAATCAAGGCCATAATAGATTTTGACAGACCGAATGACAGGTCTGATTTACAGAGACTTTAGGACTTGTAAACTATTTACGACCCTATATTCCCAATCTTGCTTCAATTACAAGCCCATTAATGGACATGAAGTCAGTGTGCTTACAGATCACCTACCCCTTGTTTCTATAATGAAAAAGAACTTGCATGACAGCCCATCAACACGTCTACAAAGAATAAAATTGAAGTTAAGTAAGTATGAATGACATCACTATGAAGGATGTTCCAGGCAACAAAATGCACATAGCTGATGCATTGAGCCGAGCCTGATGCATGGCTAGTCACGACTGTGACAGTGATCTTAATGACACATTCCATAGTGTAAATGTTTCAAATGAGATATTATCTCAATTGAGACAAGAGCCTAAACAAGATCCCATAGCATCAAAAATTATAGAATTTTTCAAAAACGGATGGCCAAGTTCATTATCCAAGGTAACAAATGAACAAATGAAATACACTATTAAAATATTAAACAAACCATATGCTTTGAGGATGAATAAATATTTATAAACCACAGGCTCTATGTCCCAAAATCTTTACAAAAAAGAATATTGATAAAACTACATGAGTGTTATTTTGGAATGACCAAGACCAAGGCTCGGGCCAAAACGTTATTTATTGGAAAAACATGTGTTCTGATACTGATAATTTTATTGCCAGCTGTAGCATTTGTCTCAAACATTCGAACTACAACACAAAGGAACCAATGTTCCTTAGGGAACAACCTGAACTTTCATTTCAGCACGTATCCATAGATATTTTACAATATGCGAATAATGACTATTTAACTCTAATAGATCACTGTTCAAAATGGGTTGAGTTACGCAAGCTTAAAAATAAAACATCTGACGATGACGCTACAATTTCCGTCTTAAAGGAGATATTCTCAACTCATGGCATTGCTGAATTAATATATTCTGACAACATGCCATTTAACTCATTGGCATTCCGAGAATTTGGCTTTGCATGGGGTTTCAAAACCAAGTTCTCGAGTCCTCACTACCATCAAAGTAACGGAGCTGCAGAAAGGGCAGTGCAAACTTGTAAGAGCTTTCTAAAGAAAGCTGATGAGACAAAGACCGATATTGAATTGTTTTTATTAGAATATAGAAATACTCCAATAGTCAGTCTTCAGGGATCTCTGGCTGAGTTATTAAATAAATAATAACAAAATAAATAATAAACCATTTATTTCAGGCATCTAAGGCCCATAACAACAAATACCTTAAAGCCTAACATACATACAATACATATCAAAACGAATAACAGACTTTGTAAAACGAAAGTTCCGATAAAAAAGATTTATTCAAACCAAAGTGGCATCTTAACCCTTGGCATGCCTGGTAGGGTCTGACAGACCCGGGCTGTTAAAAATCCGTCGTTAGTTTTTGAAATTTTAAATTTACCGCGTCGCGTTTCTGAGTAGCTTCGCGTCATGAACTACCCGACGTTTTGACGCTGCTCCCGCAGTCGGCCGCGAGCACCCTTTCGATTTGGACGTGCGTAAAGTGCTCGCGGGCCTGAGAAACCCGACCAGGCATACGGCGTAACATTTTATCGCTAAGTACATTTACGTTATTTTTCGTATATATTTTATATACATACGAGTATATTTTTTATAGATAGTCACAATGATATATCAGTGCCTTAAATAAACCTAAGACTGACGTTGATCTTAGGTATAAGTTTAATTTTTATGTTTTTTGACATGAGAGTCTATTTTTGTTGATGGAAATATCAAATGTTTTTATTTATGTAATATGTTCTTATGGAGTTTCTTGGATTAAGACTTGTATTTATTTCTAGTAAAAATAATGTACAAAATAACCAAAAACACACAAACCAACAAGTTAAAAAAACAATTCATATGTAATTATTTTTTTTACATTTACGGGTTTGTCAGACCCACCAGGCATACAGTGTGACTTTCGTTCACCAGGCATGCCAAGGGTTAATTTGCTAGTAAACAATATGTAGTAACAAACACAAAGCGAAAAGACACTTTGAAAGAAGGGCAAAGGTATTTTTAGCACTATTTGGAAACCAGCGACGGTATACAAAATTGCCGACAACCCACGGTCTATAGTAATAAAAGATATCCGCGGCAACTTAAAAACTAGAAACTCATGGTTCATTAAGGTGGACATGAGCAAAGAGTGTGTGCAGCCAACAATGCAATCTGCTTGGTGTCAGATTGCTGTCCAGCAGCCACCTGAGACAGAGTTGACCAGAGCTCCTGAGATGGAACCCACTAATGATGCAGGTTCCTCTCCAGATGTTCCACTAAGGAGATATAATAGAGACGTTAGGGCTCCTGGATATCTCAATGATTATGTCTCTAACTGTAATTTATTTCGTTTATTTTATTCTTATTTGAAAAGGAGAGATGTAGCATATTGTGTTTATGGTTTAGCTCTAGGTTGTCTATGCTTGATGGAACATTCTTAGACCAGACTAGTAATGGTTGTTGTTTCATTTTATACAAATACAAATATCACAGCCATGCGATTCCCATCGCGTTATCCATAACTTTACTGTGTTTATGGTAACGCCTGTACGACGCATGCTCTCAGCAACTGGTAAACCATCTTCATATAAGGTGGCAATGCGATGTCTTTCGTGATCAGAGATATGATGAGTGTACTCCATTTGACTGCGTACTCAATTGTTTATTTTAGATTTTCTTTATCATTATAATGAAAATGATAATAAGCATTACGCACTCGAAATTCTTCTCTTCATATTCTCTTCACTTCATACCAAATTAATATAAAATAACATTTCTACCGAAGCGTCAAAAGTGACTAACAAAACGACATAATTTCAAAAGTGTTACAATGAAAGCTCGGCAAAAAAAGGATTTATTTAAAATATTTCCAAAAATCAAGCTGATGTAATAATAACTTATTTCAAACCTTGGCGGACACGAGATAGTATTAGTCGCTTCGCATGTTTGTCTGATGAATATAACCGAGATTAACCGAACATCTAACATGTACTCCGAGGTGTCCTAAAAACCCGTATTTTAAAGATAATCAGTTTAATTTGAAACACTCAACAATGATTTTAACTGTTTGAATTGGCATGTCACTTAGTTTTCAAAGACTTTAGAAACAAGAGTTTTATGACACGTTACAAGTTCATTTACTTCTAATAAATTACAATAGTCAGTAAAATTTGACTTAATTTATTGTAAGTATATATTATTTTGGGGCGCGCCAAAGTTCATATAAAATTGAAACTTGGTTTATTGCAATTCCGAATTTTTTTCTTATTCAATTTGATCTCATAATGATCACTATTCATAATTATTTGTGCTAATAACTATCTTAACTCCAAATTGTCTATATTCATAATGTTATTCAACATAACATAAGTATCTCTGCTACTACTATCTATGTTTATATACTTTTATATCATAACCATTTTTAGCAATATAGTTTAATATCATATTTATTTCTATACATACTAGTAGTTATTGCTAAATTTTGTATTTATAAATAAAGAACAAACAAAAATTAATTAAGATTCTGAGATCAACTAATGCCAAGATAGTGGTGTATAAGTTCAAGTAGGCAGTAGGGAACAGGGATTTAGTGGCAAAACCGACTCGGATCGCGGATAGGTTAGAGGTTACGAGGTTATTTTTGTTTAAGTATAAGAGAGCGGAAAACCTTGTTTGCAAAAAAAAAATATTAAATACACTCGAATACGAGTTGAAGTATGTTCTTAGTTATGATATAAGGACTAACAAAATTATGATATATTTCCATTATGAAGGAAACTGTAAATATTTGTTCCAAGCAGAAAAGGTTGACGACTGCTTCTGTGTTTACCGTATTTCTAATCCTAAAAAACGGACTATAGTAAAACAAACTTAGTTTCAGTTTGACTTAGAATAGTTAGAAAAGAAAATCACAGGTCAGGACTCAACTAACAACTGTCTGACAGAAGATTTTCAAGTGAGGTGCCATTTATCCGAGTCAGTAACTGTGTAAGGGGTACTACAACCCGTTGGTTTGGTACAGGATACCTATATTTAATCCTATCCTTAAAATACTTGTATAATTCAAATGTGTAATTTAATCGTCGGGCATAAGGTGCATATTCCCCTTCATGAACATTAACATGTTGCAGTTCTCGTCTGAAAGCGAGGCTCGTTTTGGTGTTAAAATGTCAATCCAATTTCCTCGATACTTACTAATAGTTGATTTTTAGTGAGATTTAATTATAATTAAGTACGTTGCTTACCTATTTTTCCTTTTTATATTAGATTTGTTAAGCAATTTAAGAGAATTTGCTAAGAATTACAGAAATAAGAATATGACTGTGACTTTTGTAAAACATAATTTGATTGAAATACCTGATCTCATTTTGATGTGTTTTTCTGTTGTATCTAAACCATGACTGTTAAGATAAAGCTCTCAATTATAGTCCTAATGTACCATAATACGCGTTTTCAGTACGAATAATAATCTGGCCTATAGTTGGCCACATAAAATACAACAATGGTCCAATTTTAATTTATAAGAAAAGTAGTTATTTTAATCATATTTTTGAATCTCATTCATATTTATTAATTGAATACGTCTTAATTTATCTATGTAAAAACATTAGCAGGCCTTTTATATGTCATTTTATGAATGAAAGAGACAATCTCATACTTGAAGTCCGACTAATCCGGACTATTGTTGTGTAGTTTTACGGTACCTACTACACTGCACAGTACACTTTTTCTACCTGACTAAATTATACTGCACTCTTCTTTATCAACACGCAAATGATCACTGACAGTAATTTATAATAACAACAAACAAAACACTCGACACTAAGCACCGGCGCTAACTAATGAAATTATCAAACGAAAGATATCTCTTCGCAGTTTTCTCACTCGCACGCGCCGGCAAAATATATCCAGTTTTGTTTTTGTTTCACTCGCTGCCACGCGCCGCCCGGCACTTGTCGTTCGTTTCATACTTGTCTGAACCTGTTTGTCGCGCCGCGCCGCGGTGCCGTGCGGTAAATAGTAGGCATTGGATTAACGATTAACGGACTTCTGCATATTAACGGAAGTTAACGTGTCCGTTAACATTTTTAAAAGTTAACTTAAAAGTGAATCCGTTTTAATCAAAATGTTAACTTTGTTAATTAACGGATTAACGAGTTAATGCCCAGCTATGGTCGAACTGTACTGATGTTGTTCGCGTTGTTAATAACGCTTTGAAGATTATTTCCGGCAATAATTACTTGACTTGATCAAGATACACTTCTATCTTCCCGTTTACCGATCATTTTCCGTGTATTTAGGAAAACAGTTTGCGTTTAGGTTCCTAGAGTTGGTAACTGCTAAGGTTTTCTTTAAATTGGAATGATAGGGGAGAGTGGGGGAATTGGGAACACTTAACTTCCACGCTCGAAAATAATAGAAAGGAATTCACAAACACAATCTACTTTTATTTAAACTTAAACTTTGTTTATCTACTCGTATCTATCCATTTCTCATACAAGACATTTCCAAATCAACGTTTTATTAAAAAATATGAGCAAAAAAATAAAAAATTGCCGTTCCTATTTACCCGAACTCCTATGGGGCAATTGAAACCACCGCACGGGGAAAATAGGAACGGAATGGGGTAATTAGGAATAGCACGTTTATCAGTCGTTATAATAAACAATTTAACTATTATTATTTAGTATGGCACATATCACACACATAACCTTTACTAGTCTCGCCAGCAGTACATTTTTCATGTGCCCAGAGCTTGCAAATGGCGCACACGATCCAATCTTCTGTTGGTGGAGATTCATATTTTTCGTTAATAATACTCTTCGTGGCTTTCAGTTCCCTTGCCTCTTACTTTCTTAATTCTTGGCTTCTTTTGTGCTGTTTTTAAGCTGGTCTGTTTTTTAATTGGAGATTTTCTTTTTTTAGAGCTGGTTAAATATTGTTGTTTTTGGTACCGAGTATTGCACTGCAGCTTTGCCCAACGTGAGATTTTTAGTTTTTTACTTCAACTGCACGATGAAGATCTTCAATTTCGTATTTTGTTTCAGTTTTTCTTATGTAAATACGAGGCATCTAAACCAATTTAATAAAGTTAAGCTATTTTATACGAATAACCAGCAGCATGTAGGGGTAATTAAGAACGCGACGGGTAATTGCGAACGGTCCCAAATACCCGCCCCACACCGTTCCCAATTACCCGCAGTAGTAAATTTAAAACAAAATGGCCGCCATCTCTAACAGCATTTTTTGTGAACTACAAACCACGAAGAGTTTGAAAGCAGATAGCATGTGCACGATACTATTAAACTAAGATATTATTGAACTCAAAAATATGATATTTACATACATTAGAATACACGGCCAAAGTTACATCAAAAATGCAAAAAAAAATGTTCGATTCACCGTGACGTCGCACGCGGAGCCTTGCGCTCCCACATTCACTCGCGCACCGAGGGGGTCTAGAAGCGTCCGTAGGACAGGTGCGGGACAGGGTCGTGCGGGGGGAAGTCCTACTTATCTAACTGTTCCCAATTACCCGCCGTTCTCAATTCCCCCACTCTCCCCTATGCGGCAAATGTTTATAATGAATTAATGACACATCTGCTATCGACGGATGTGAAGATAGTTAAATAAACAAGTTCGTTCAAATTTTACATAAACACAAATTATTAATCATATTTTATGATGATGATTTTTTTATAACCCTTTTTTTGTAGCGATCCGCCCCGGCTTCGCACGGGTACTACGAGTATATTATACATATAAACCTTCCTCTTGAATCATTCTATATATTAAAAAAACGCCTCAAAATCCGTTGCGTAGTATTAAAGATCTAAGCATACATAGGGACAGACAGCGGGAAGCGACTTTGTTTTATACTATGTAGTGATAAAGCAAATCACACATTGGAATGTTTCAAGGAGCTTGTTTCTTTCCAGATTCAATACGATGGTATATACTGGCCCGATGCAAGAGTTGCAGAGAACGCAGATAAGCCTAGTAATGCAATAGAAGAAGACATTCGTTTTCTGCGATTTGGTAAAAACGGCGGCGTGCGTGTGGAAATAGGATAAGTCCTATACTCTCTGTTCTTGAGGCTAAATCTTTATTTCATTTCATACAATCAATAAATACAACAAATTGAAACTTCATATTTTAATTTGCCTGTCTCTAAATACTTGACTATTTTATAGAAAATGAGTGAGTTTGTGTCAGGGAAATGAAAAGAAAACAATTATCTCGCGAGGTGTGTTGTTATGCAATCTTTCAGTTGCTATGCAAATTTTCATTAAAAAATAATACGGTTTATTAATTTAGTTGTTAAATAATTATGTGCATTGCCTTTGATAGATGCTAGATTTTGATTTTAGTAGTAGACAGATGTTGAATCTCTTAAATAAATAAAGTAGCTGACGTACAACATTAGTCGCCAAGTTATCAATTTAGGAGATAATATATTTGATCAGTAGCCGAGTTAGGAGAATTGTTGTTTTTAAATTGAAGCTGAGTTTTTCGTTTTGTGTTATTAGTAAAGATGGCGTATTAGTTTAATAGAAGCTGTTCTATTTAACTCGTTGCTTACATCCAAAAAAAAAACGTTACGTTGCAGGTGCTAATGAAAACTTTAGTCGCTGCACTTTAATTTCCCCTTAGTAATTTGTTTCTTATTTCAATCTCGAGGTCAGGGATAGTTACGAGTAAGGTATAAAGCCTGAGTTAAACTTACAGGTAATAAATTACAATTGATGGACGGGGTTTACTCAACCCTCAGCTAACAATTTAAATTGTTCATGGTGGAATGGGTCATTCTCGCTACAGTCGTTGTTCGGCTACTCGTGTTCTTTTCGGGGTTCCGTTTAAATCAATTATGTACGACATTGGTACCACACCTGTTTCTGGCTATGTTATCAGACAGTCAGTTATTTGAGTTAAACACATTATTTACATGATCTTTTCGCAGAACACTGAAATCAGCTGGTTCGTTTGGTACGAGGTGTTGTATGAGAGGCTCCCTTGAGACATTTATGACTTCATCATCATATCAGCCGAAAGACGTAATTAACATTGATCGGTTCACCGATACATACCACAGTATGTAATCGTAAGTTGGTGCAGCCCGCCCAATCTATGCTTCTAAGAGGGTCAAACTGAAAGCTTCGGGAATAGAAAAAAATATGCAGTTAAACTGAATAAAAGTATGATAATATATTTCTGAACGCAGTATAATGACCTCTCGCTCTGTATATAAAAAAGTTGGATCTCGCAATTGACCGTCACGTTCCAAATTCAAAAACTCTTTCCACGCTAGCGGATATAATGGGCTTTTGGGCGCAGATTTTGAGCGATAAAGCAAGCCTTTTCGAGCCGGTGAGGTGAGAATATATTTTCACGCCACTGCTCGGAAAACTGGCAAAATATGGTTAGAATTCAAGCTTCAAAGCTGGGGTTCGTTGGACGTCGCACGAACTGGCCCATCTATGAGTTCAAACTGTCCAACAACGTTTTTGTAGTCCAGTTTGAATAGCGATTCGAACTACTACTATTTTCCGCTTGTTTCGTGGTGATTCCCTAGAATAACTTTCTCCTTAGACTAAAATAAAAACAAATAATTAGTATATATTGATTAGTTTTTGTTTCAAAATCGGCCTTCGAAATACGAATCAGTTAGCTTTGCGATTTTTTTTAATGATGTAACCTTTTCTGTGTGTATTTTTTGGAAACGCGTGTCATAGCATGATTCTACAAAGCACTCAGCACAGAAAAAATACAGTTTATTCACGTAATGGAGCAGTTTCGCACCAAAAGCCGCACACATTTTCGAAGCAAGCCGGTCGCGGATTGAAGCGTCCGCGCGGGCGACGCGTCCTATGCCTACTGCCTCCCCGGCATCGGCAGGGGTGTAGTGAGGGGTCACGTCTATATAATTTAAATGTGTGGGTAGTTTAAGCTCTCTCTTACCTGTTTGTATTAAGCAGATCACGATAACAATTCGGTAGTTCAAAATATAAAAAAATAACCTATATGTGATCTGCTGATACGGCAAAAAACGTTACGATTGTAGTTCGTGGTCGGCTTGCGATAAAAATCGGCCGCATATGCAAGAAAAAATATAGCGCGAATGAGGTTCGTGATCAGCTTGCAAAGAAAAAAAGAAAGAAAGACGGAAATAGTTATTTGCGATACAAGTGCCGAAAATAGGAAATTCGCAACGAGTGGTGATAAATTAAAACACGACCGAAGGGAGTGTTTTAAATCGACACAAGTTGCGAATTACCTATTCGCACGTGTATCGTACAACGTTTTACTGTACGAGTACATATGGCTCTTTAAAGTTTCGACATATGCACGGAAAGTGCTGTTTCCGCACTGGTGCGGGAAAGTAGCACCATATGTACTGTAAATACATTTTCACCTCACTGGCTCGGAAAGGCTTGCTTTATCGCTCACAATGGAAAGAGTTTTTGAATTTGGAACGTGACGGTTAATCGAGATCAGCGTGATCATACTTTTTTCTAAACAGAATGAGAGGTAATTATTCTGCGTTGAGAAACTTATGGTGTTATGCCAATATGTAATTTGTTTTTATTCTTTGATAAATAATAGTGAATATTTCTTAATTACATATGAAATATTAATAATTAGTCTGACTTATAAGGACAAAATACAAATAAACAATTTTAAAATGTAGTGTTTAAAATGAGTTTTCTCAAAAATAGTACGAAATGTTCCCATAACATCTGTGCAGATAGTATCCGAAAGTGATTCATCCTGGACAATTTTTAGAAGTGTCCAGTAAGTAAGTATGAAATCCCATTACATATCATAATATTTAAATAGTATAGAACAAAAGTGTCCAGTAAGTAAGTATGAAATCCCATTACATATCATAATATTTAAATATAGAACATTTATGACGTCAGATGCGTAGGAGGTAGGATGGGGAGAGATTCGGGACGACGCTTGGGGGGGGGGGGGGGGGAATAGTTTGATGTAAGACACTTGTTTTTTTTTTTTGTTCTTTTTTTTTTTGGAAAATTAAAATTATTCAAGTTTTTACTTCTACTGCCTTTGATATGGCATACACTAATGCTGGTGACTGTACCTACCTATATATTTTTTATTCTAACTTTTATTCAAACATTGTTTTATTTTTGAGAAAAGCACTATACACGCTTCGACCATAAGTGCCATCCTGGCCTCGTATTATAACCGGACCTCGCCTTCGGCTCGGCCGGCTAAATCATACTCGTCCAGGATGGCTTACTTACTGGTCTCTGCAGTAATGTACTATTAAATTATCAACTTCTACACCATACAATTTAAATACAGAAATATACAAAACAACGACTTTAAAAGGGGCCCACTTAAGCCCTGATATTAAACCCTGAGTTACAAATAAACATCCGCAAAAAGGTATTAAAAATAGCATACCCTTATAGCAGGTTCATATTTGCTGTCCGTAGTGAGACCACAGAGCCTGAGGATATTATTCCAGAAGCTATGATTGCAGAGGCGTGTTTACTCAGCCTACGCGGGGAGGTGTACGAGTAGATGACCCCGCTTATACTAATTTTGCAATTTAACAGCGAACTTAGTTGTTCACCAATAAGATTGATGTAGAAATTCACTAAATATATCATTCCAAATTGTCCTTGTAAACTTGCAAGAAACAGACATACTAACATCAAAAACGAATGCATAGATATACAAAGATATATTTTTTTATATCTATGCATTCGTTTTTGATGTAAGTTGTTTCAGTTCACTGCAAGTGTCAAGTAGAAGCTACAATTGTCAACTATGTACCATACTATAACATCATGTATTGTATGCCAGGGGTCACCAAATGGCGGACCGCGATCCGCATCCGGAGCGCCGACCCGTTTTGTGCGGACCGCGAGAACACAGCAACTTGCACTACAGAGTACGTAATTACTTAAATAAACCGGCCAAGTGCGTGTCGGGCCACGCGCAGTGTAGGGTTCCGTAGTTACCTGTCTGTCTTAGTTACATCGACGGTGCGGTTGCGTCGGCGGAATTTGTACGAAAATCGGCCCATCCAAGTACACATTAAGATGGTCGACTATTACTCGGTAACTACTTGTCCGTGATAGTTTTCGTTTTAAATTCATTATATGTACTACTACCACGAATTTTTTCACATCCCCAGTAGCCATTTAGCCGGCAGGGGGGGGGACATGACTCGAACAAAAATTAGGGCTTTAAAGCCCTAATTCTCGCAAATGAATCACTGATTTGAAAAATGGTCATAGAAAACTCATAATATTTTTGAACGAGCTATCCAGCGATACCTTACACCATGGGATTAACGAGAAAAAAAAATCCCCGCTTTAGGTGTAGGGTAGATACCTTAAAAAAAATATTTTTCAAGATTTTATTATACTGTTTTGTCGGCGTGATTGATTTATATGCCCATGTTGAATAACAGTTTTCTAGTAGTAATGGTTACTGAGCTAAGCCGAAGACAGACAGACAGACAGACAGACGGACGGACATGGCGAAACTATGCGAAACTATAAGGGTTCCTTGTTGACTACGGAACCCTAAAAATGTATTCCCTCCTGCATTATCTTTGTTGGCGTCAATTAGAAAACGGCCGATAATAAAAACCTTGAATACAATGATTATTAATTTGATATAACTTATAGATACACAGATCTTTAGTCCTATAATTTGGGTAGCTTTACGAATATGTTTGACGCACCACGCGTTTGCTCTATGAGTAAAATACGTTAAATATTTGCGTATAATGGATTAGATTAGATTCCTCATTCACATCTTGTCTTAACTACATGGTTAATGAATGAAATACTTAATGATTTCATGAAACTACAACTGAAATATATACGTCTAATCCGGTTAAACGTTCGCGCTACCTTTGAATAACTGTGACTAAACGCGATTTTCCGCTTCAAATACTTGCCAAATACGAATAGGTAGATCTACGCAAATGCTGAAACTAGCTATTTAGCGACGGTGAACAAGTGGAGTTCACGTCTCGCTAGGCACTTTGAAGTAAATTTACCGAGTAATCTGGGGCACGGAAGTGCCCCCGCCAAGTCGAGCAAAACAGCGGCATGGCCGTACCATCCTTTTCTCGAAGCAGGTCAGGCCATTTTCGACCCCCCTATAACTTCGTTGTGGATAAAAGGCTTCTGCATTTTCATTAACCAAGCACGCATTGTATAAACACGATATATTTCAAATTTCATTCCATTTGAACCAGTGGTTTATGATTTATAACTAGTCAAAGTTTCTTAATTTTGTCACTCACTGACTGACTCACCAATCATGAAAAGTCTAAGGCACTTCTAGCAGACATAGAAGCTTCAAATTTAGAATACAATTAGTGTTGTGTATAAATCAAGGGAACACTTTGATTGCGTTTTAGGTAGGCGAAGTTTTAGGTATGCAAAAATCCATAAATGCAGTAAAGTAGTGTGATTGCCAAGTTGCAAAATTTTATTTAGCTAGCAAATAAAGAATAATAAGAATGCCTGAGACTTGGTACTACGAAATATCTCACAACTTTTTACTGTGGAAGGGTTTCGAGACTTGGCCTCTTTTTGACTTGGAATGTTTTTATGGGATCCTTTATTCTCCTGTACTATATAATAAATTAAGTTAGGGAGACAAAATGGAAATATCGAGTCGAACTAACGTTTCAACAAATGTTTCCTTGCATTGCGAAGACTCATGTATTCGTGATATGGGCAATGGTTCATTTTAGATGCTCATTTAATATGCAGGGGTGGTTAAAAAGCAGCGGAGCTGCGTTTAATGCTAGTATGCTTTTGAAGTAGGCCTCATTCAAAGAAAAAAATAAAACCGGTCAAGTGCGAGTCTGACTCGCTCACCAAGGGTAAATTTTCATACAACATACCTGTTTTTCCCCTATTATTCTATCGCTTACGCCTTATAAGTAGGCTCAAAGTGACCCAAGGAGCAATGGAGAGCGCTATGCTCTGAGTTTCTTAGCGTGATCGCATCAGAAATGATAGTATCCGCAGCAGAACCAAGGTAACCGATATAGCCCTCCGTGGGGACCCCATATATGATAAGAAGTCTGTGCATCGCTGTGGGACGTATACAGTACGCTATACAGTGGCTAAAGTAGTACATTTAGCCCCTAGGGAAAATATGTATACATATTTATGATTTATAAAACATTTTAATTTGACCAATCAAAACAGTTACATCCACCAATCAACTCTTTAAAAAAACATTAGTATTCAGAATACAGCTAGACATTAAAATCGACCAATCTGGAAACAGAATTCATTTCAAACATTAGGTGTTTTTATTCCCTAATTCACAATAATTAAAAAAAAGTTACGCCTCTGCCCGACTATAGCCGCGTCGAAACGTTCAAGCGTCGTTGACTGCATAAGCTATGAAGATTGAGCGGGATAGACTGCTGTCTATCTCGCCTTATCGTATGCCCCGCGTATGCTGTCCGCCGCGCTCGGCCGTTTAGACGCGGCTATTAGACGGTCAGAGGCGTTTATTCGTGGTGTGAATATTTTGTATTTGTGTCAAAGCAGTTTATTAAAAAGAATGGCGCAAAATTGAACAACTTTTTCGCCTTGGTATAATTGTTGATTGTGGATGGATAATCTTTGTTTTTGCTATTTTCTTGCAGTCGAAGTGAAAAGTAGAGTGTATAACTCTGGTCTAAAAGCCATATTACCCCTCGAACTATTTCCCCTCACTTCGTTTGGGTAAATATCCATCTCGTGGTAATATGGCTTACTTTAGAACCTTGTCATACAATCTACTGTATGTGTGTCTATGTGTGTGTGTGTCCTTAGTAACGTTGTGAAACACAAAGTGCACGTTCGTTCCCTAAAAACAAAAACTTACGTTTATTTTGTAAATATATGATTTTTGTAGTAGAAATTTAAAATAGTTGCGGACAATCGCAATTCACCAGCATAAATATATGACTATGGGCAGCGCTGCAAAAATATCTGATCATCAATTGAAGGTACCTATAATTGTATGACGATACACAGGCGGTAAAAATATGTGATGATTGACAGCCGGCATAAAAATCATTTGCCTGTAACAGCATAAATATCGGATCAGACCGAGTAAAACTGATGTGATACTCCACGAATCAAAATGATGCACGTTATCCACGTTAATCCCCTAGCCTGATCCCCCAGGGGAATTAGCGGCAATTATTTTATATTCAACTAGGAAAAAATGATAATGTTCGGTTATGGCGCTTCGCCGGACGCTACCGCGTCACGCTCGCTTCGCTCGCTCGCCTCGCGCGCTGTAGGGTCGCAGTTCAACTAACAACCTAACCGTTTTTTTCCCCTGGGGGATCAGGTTAGGGGATTAACGTGGACAACAGCAAATGATGTGACATACATAATATGACCCGCGTAATTATCTATCCGCTGTAGAAGCATAAACATCGGATCACATAAAGACAGCATAAATATCTGTCAGTAATAAATATCTCAAAGTTCTGCATAAAGGAACTTTATTAGCTTTGACATACGGTCTCTCACTCAGAAATAAATAAATGCCCATACCGGGATTCGAACCCAGAACTTCCAGCTTCGTAGCCGACCTAGCCGCCTCGCTCGACCCCCACTACCAATACCTGCGCTGGCGCGCTCGGAGACGGGTAATAATACCTACAAGCGAACTTTTTCCGGGCCGATACGGACTCATTGTGTTTATTTTGCACTACACATCGAAGCATAGAATACACAGCCCATAAACTTGTCGGCTGCATTAATTGGCGAAGAAAGCTGAAATATGCCAAGAATACATTTTCAGATTAACTGTTGGCTTGTTTTTCTGCCTTCCACTTCATAAATGTTTCATAAGTTTTCATATATCGCTCCTTGGATTTTGGACGAAGTAAATTGTTTTTCATCACACTTGCTCGAAAAGGGCTTCATAATGCGCAGACATACAGAGCTGTAATAGCCTGTGTTACGGTTTTTATCTTAAATTGTATCTGTCACTCATGCGGCAGTTACAAAGCAAAGAGGTTTTATATCAAATACGATGTCTGAAAACGTATTTATAAATACATTTAAACTTAAAAACTACTTAAACATGTTTAACTGAATTATTTACAGATTTAATATGTAGTTATGTAGTGTCTATGTAAAATGTTTTTAAGTGTTTTCAAATCGTGGCTGTATACCGAAGGGTCTTTGCCATACGCGCCTCACGTCAAATTCAACAAAATGGACGACTGACATGTTGAAGTTTTTATTACGATATTTATTAATTTCATCTAAAATGTATTTGTTTCCTCGCAAATGTGATGAAAAACATTGTGTATAACACGGGCGTAAGAATATTGCAAACTCGAGTCATCAAAAGCCCTCTGCCTTCGGCGTCGGGCTTCTGATAGACTCTTGTTCGCAATATTCCACTTACGCCCCTCGTTAAACAATGTACTATTACGTCACACCTGGCCATAATGCGAGTTATACCGTACGCGCAGCTCAAATGCAAACTCGCATTGTGGTCAGGTGAAGACGTAAAATTGTGTACTCACCACGGGCGGTAATTCGTAAAGCCCCAGATCGCATATTTATGGTCCTCATCTTCGGTTCGGGCCACAAACACCTGCGATCTGGGCCATTCACGAATTCACCGCCCTAGTACGTAATGTACTATTTCTGCTAATCCGGCCTCAGCTTTGAAATCAGGAGGAGTGCCATCTATTTCCGAATCAGATTCGCTTCAACTCATTTTTTGGGATTATTTATCCAGCGCGCGCGCGGTTTACGCGGTACTTAAATTAAAACACAATTGTCGCAATTGAATGTGAAATCCCGCCAGGCGTCAGTCGTTGTTTTTTTTCTACTAAAAAGTTTGCGTTCCGTTTTGAACATTGTTCTATTTTTACATTACATGAATGCTTTAGTAAAAAAAAGTAAATTATTGTTTTTGAAACTCCATGTTAATTTAGAATGGAAAGTTTTAATCCAACATGATTTATAAACTGAAATTACTAAATACAAACTTAAAATCCCACACTATACTTCTACAACATTACTATCTACAAAACGCTACGTGCATACTCTTTCTGCGTCGCGTTAAGTGTCACAGACTATAAAATGGCAGTTTAAGGCTCCAAAAATATATCTATCTCATAATATGTCATACCGAAAAGAGAAATAGATATATATTTGGAGCCTCCCGCCTATAACCATGTTATAAGGGCTAAACTCTAATCTGTGTCTGGTACTATGTTTTTTTTTTCTAAGCAGATCTAAAGAGGATGACCTACTGTCCAGTAAGTAAATTACATACTTACTTACTGGACAGCAGGAGATTCCAAATTACAAATCTCGCTTCTTACTGGACAGTTGTGAATAAGTCTGCGGTAGAGTTCACTTTCTGGATACTTTTTAGAGATGTTATGGCAACATTTCATAGCATTTTTGAGAAAACAATATTTTGAGAATAATATTTTGCGAAAGAAGTATTTAAAATGTCTGGATCAGCTATTAAAATACATACCTATATCCACTTCGAAGTTCACAAGTAAAAGAATCGTTATGAGAATAACAAGGGGTTTTTCCAAGGACGGCAATAAATCCATGCGGAGAGGAAACATATCTATTACGCCATTTTGCTCAGTAACACACCTAGCTATAGGGAGAAACTGGCGATCAAGTGCGAGCCAGACTCGCGCACCGAGGATGCCGTCGTAACTTTCATGGACCATACCCCATCATTGCATTGAAAATAAAAATGGATATTTATTTTTTTCTTTTTCCATACACGCGGATTAGCCTCTTTTACAATTATTCCAAATTGACGGCATAAGTAGTTCTTGAGGTATTTACCGTTGTAACAGGCAGACAAACGGACAGAATCGTACCATAAGGGTTCCTTTTTTACCTACCTAAAAGTTCCAGAGCGAGGCTGACGAGTAATGGAGACCCGTGTTCTTTAGACCTATCTTTGACACGTTATCCCACGATTTGGCATAGGCACTAGTTTTTACCCGACTGCCGAAGGAGAGGAGGTTTACGTTTTTCGAGCGTATGTATGTATGTATGTGACCTTATTATTTGGCACGCCCTGCAGCCTAAACCGTTTCACGGATTTCGACATATGAGGTGTCGTTGGATTCCTCTTAATCGTGGGAGTGCCATAAGCTATAAAATTTGAAAAAAAAAGGCAGTTTTGAAAAATCTTTTTATTTCACTTGTTACGGAAGCGACTGCCATCTGACCTTCCAGCCCAAAGGGCCTAGACCTTATTGGGATTAGACCGGTTTCCTCACGTGATCGTGATCATCACGTGATCCTTCACCGAAAAGCTAACGGAAATATTCCGACGAAAAACTAATTGGTTTGGGATTCGAACCCACGACCGCCGCTTGACAGCCGTTACGATTACGAATGTATTTGGTTATTACTTTGTTCTTCTACTTTTAAAAGGTGTAAATGGCTATTCAGTGAGCATAGCCGTGTTCGGGACGGTCCTGTTACGGTCATGGTACGAGTATGATACTTTGCAGTGGGGACAGACCTTTAAGTAAACGTGAAGCAAACATTTTTTTGAAGTGAAAACTTCTTTAGCGGCGCTGTGCACTTTTTGTGATGGGTAAAAATTGTTAAACTCGCCACAGGTCACGTGACCGTAAGATTCGTAAGACGTGAGATTCGAGACAGGGTCACGTGACCGTAAGATGTCACGTGGCCTGATCGAAAAACTGTTACAATGTCATTGAGTTTTCACTTCTGCCGGCACTCCCGGAGTGCAACCTGGTCTTTTTTTTCCTGTCTGAAGTATCATTTAAAATAATAATATATCTGTGAAAGAACGCATACCTGCAGTATTTTATGATAGGATCTTATTTTATATGGCTGCTTAGTAGTAAAACAAAGAAAACGCTCGCTAGGGCAAGGATACTGACATGAATCATTTAAAAAGAGGAGATAAAGTCGGCAAAAACATTTCCCAGGTAATTTTTGCTAAAAATGTAGATCACGTCGTGACCTCATTTTAAGGTCCCTTCATCAGTGCACACAAATTTATGCGCGCGCTATCTGGGAAACTTTACTAATTACGTTTCCTCTAATCAGTGTACCGACGTAATAAAGTTTTTTTTTATTATCTATTTAAAAAAGCCAACTAAATGCAGTTTAAGTTTATTCGCTTTTTGAGTACATAATGCAATAATGTAGTGTGGTAAATACTGTGTGTACTCTTACATGTATGCAGTGTACAAATACCGACGACGGTGCAGTAGCTAAGTCAGGCATTAAGTAGACCTAACCAGAGGTCACCGGGTCATTAGGTGATTTCGGCTTTCATTTTAGTTAAATCGGCTGTATCAGTCGGCCAAATGTCGTAGTAAGGAGTGCGTGTTTGAAATGTGTGTCCTCAGAACCTGCTCAAGCCCTGCCTCTCTTGGTTAGATGAAAACATTATTTTATATTCCTCCATCTTTGTTTTAAACATCTATTTTTTTACTGAAAGTAGTTTGTTTCTGTTACATAGTTTGACGCAAAATGTTGTATTTACATTTAATTGCAAATGATTTCTTGAAAAAGGAAAACACGGAATAATAACACACGAGTATAATCCATTTACAAGAAACTGACATTTTACTAATTTCATTCGATCATAGAGATTGAATAGTGTATGGCCTGCAACCGTTGAGGTGTCTTCAGATGTCCGTATTTTGAGGAGAAGTGTAAGACAGTTAAACAGTAGTTCCTTGCGGTAATTAGCCTCCGTATTGCAACAAAACCAGCTCGTATGTGAATATTGTACCTGCTACCTGAAAAATATAAGATTTCAAAATCATTGTGTTAAGTATTAACGTTAGTTTGCGCCCACGCAGGCAGCGCCATCAGCCGTGTTCCGCATGTATAAGCCGGCTGTACACATTGGGCCAACGTTGGCGCGTGAGCAGATGCAGCTAAGCGTTAGAGGAAGAGGGCTTTATATGGTTCTCATGCGTTTGCATAGCTGCATCCTGCTCACGCGCCAACGTTGGCCCAATGTGTACAGCCGGCTTTAGATCATCTTTATAATCAGTGTCGCGCAACTAGGAACAAAAAGAAGAATGACATCCATTTACTCAAATACAACATCAAATTTGACGAGTTTTGAACTTCTGTAGTTATAAGTTTTCTATCTGTACTTCTGCCGTGGCGGACACAACACAAGCTATCTCTTACTTCCGTACTTTCTCTTTCTATCATTCTGTCATGGCGGCATTTGGATGGTTACCATGGGTATTGTAACTTCAGGAAAAAAAAAATGTGTATCTTTGATTCATAATGTATAATGCTTTTGACGAATACATTATAATATTATCTAAGTAAATTAAAATAAAACATGTAATTATTTTCAAGTTCATAAACATAATATGTGTACAATTCTCGTCCTCAACCAGTTTAATGACAGCATGATAGATACCTAGAACTTAAGGTATATACGAGGTTGTAACCTTATAACGAAATTAAAATATGTAAGTAGATACCCATAACGAAATATCGAGCGCAAGCATTGATTTACTTACTTACTCAGTCTTAGTACAACTGTGCTCCCGGGAAAAACCGGTTCTCAATCTCCCGGGAAATCCTGGGATTTATTTGGAATCCAAAGAACCGGTACCGAGCACCGAGTCCCGTTTCTCCCGGTTCCTTCCATAACGTCAAATATAATTTTAATAGAACAGCTACGTTATCGCACCACACCGCATATTATTTTATTCTGATAATTAACCTGGTTTGGAACGTTTTAGTTTCGTTTGTGAACCAGTGGTGACGGTAAAACTTGTGAAGTGGAATAAAAAGTGAAAATGTGAAGAGGAATTCTAATTCTGAGCCCAGTTACGGTAAGCGAAGTTGTTTTATTTAATAATATCGTTTTTTTTCACTTTTAATACCTATTCAGCTATGGACTAACTCCTTTATGTTGATTTATTTGTAAGATGATTCGATTTTTGTTAACAAAGAATGATATTTGTTTTATGTAGATTATTATATTGCTAAAATTTAAGTAATCATCAGCGTCTCGTCAAGTTAATTTGACAGACTTACATAACTAGTCGGATTTAGATATTGAAACTTGTATAACTTTGAAAAAGTTGATTATTTTTTTAAATTATTATTTTAAAATGATGCGTGAAAATTATAAGAATGTTTAGAATATGGCGTTTGTAAGTATTACTTACTACTACACATGTTATGATGTTATGATTACGATAATGGCCGATGACTCCTGTTACCTGATTTATTAATTAACGGTGAAGACTGATTAAAGTGTTTGATTACTAAAATTTTTTTTTTATTTTTTCCCTATAACATTTTCCATATTATTCCAACGACTTCTTTTTCAATGTCATTAGAGTTACTTACACGATTGTAAGTTAAATTATGTCATAAAGAAAAAAAACTATGAAAATAAATAAGCTAAGCATAAAGAACCGGGATTCCCGGCCCGGTACCGGCCCCAACCCAGAACCGGGAAATGAAAATCTTGGAATCGGTCCCGGTACTGCACGCCCTAAGTACAAGGCCTCCTTGCGAATATTTGTCAATATAAATGTACTCTATAATTATAATTTCTAAATGGGTGTGAAATATTTTTGTCCTCGTTGATTAAAATCTGTGTATTAAGATTCCATAGAGAATACTGCAACGTCACTCTTTTCATCGGTGAATAGTCTATCTTACTTCCGAAACAACCGAAATAACTTTTTTGTACTCGTCGATTAAAATCTGTGTATTAAGATTTCATAGAGAATACTGCAACGTCACTCTTTTCATCGTTGAATAGTCTATGTTACTTCCGAAACAACCGAAATAACTTTATCGATACGCTCTAGACAACCGAAAAAAAATTGAAAATAGAACTTCGTATTTCAATAATATGTGTCCTTGTTTAAGGAGACTCGATGGCGTTTCGGAACGTAGCAGCGTCGCGTCATCTGTCAAAAATCTACTTAAACTTGTTGCTGTATCCAGGGCATAAAAAAAATAAAAAAAACTACGCTTTGTGATTGGCTAGTATTTAGACAATCACAGCACAGTACTGCAACATTACGGACGTCGGTGGTGTGATGTGATAACTTTTATTTTCAAAGCTAAACTTAAATGTAAAAATTAAAACTAAGAAAATGAGTAGTGACAGTGACGAAACATCTTGAACTCCTCAAGAAATAACTAATATGGCAGAGGAAGCCACACTTACCTTGCTAGAACTAGACAATATAGTACTTACGATATTTAGTTTTCTTATATACTCATATAAAAATTTAACTCGTTAAATTATTAACTTTAATGAACTCGTACAAAAATTGTTCACAATAGTGTCATAATCAAGCTTTTTAATCTCGTACCTTACTTAGGCCACTCAGCAAGCTTCGTGGCCTAAACACGGTACCGACTAAAAAGCTCTCTATTATAACACGATTGTGAAAAATACTATTTCGATACGCTCTAGACAACCGAAAAAAAATTGAAAATAGAACTTTGTATTTCAATAATATGTGTCTTTGTTTAAGGAGACTCGATCCGATACAAGATTGTCTATCTATGGCGTTTCGGAACGTAGCAGCGTCGCGTCATCTGTCAAAAATGTACTTGAACTTGCTGCTGTATCCAGGGCATAAAAAAAAATCTACGCTTTGTGATTGGGTAGTATTTAGACAATCACAGCACAGTACTGCAACATTACGGACGCCGGTGGTGTGATGTGATAACTTTTCTTTTCAAAGCTAAACTTAAAAAGTTAAAATAAAAACTAAGAAAATGAGTAGTGACAGTGACGAAACATCTTTAACTCCTCAAGAAATAACTAATATGGCAGAGGAAGCCACACTTACCTTGCTACCTGAAAAGTCAAAGAGCCTTACAATAGTAGAACTAGACAATATAGTACTTACGATATTTAGTTTTCCTATATCACAATAGTGTCATAATCAAGCTTTTTAATCTCGTACCTTACTTAGGCCACTCAACTCAGCAAGCGTCGTGGCCTAAACACGGTACTCGACTAAAAAGCTCTCTATTATAACACGCTTGTGAAAAATACTATTATTGCACCAAAACATAAGAAAAACATGTTACAAAAGTATAATCAATAAATAAAGGTAACAACACTTAACAACAGGTAGAATTTAGTTAGTGTTAATATAATATCTTTATCAATATAGTACAATAATTTTCTGCTCATGTAGTGGACTGGACATCCCTCTTAGAGGATGAATTAGATGTAATTTAAGTAAAAGAAAAGATTATCCACGACAAAATGTGTATTAATTTTCAACAGAAAACTCCTATGCTATCGAAATGAACCGTTAGCTTTTTTCTTGTGTTACAGAGTAGATATATAAGTAACAGAGTCTATAGCGAAACAACCTCGTTAACAGTACCAATATAATAAATGTAGTTACGTTGTATAGTGCCAACAATACCAACAGAAATTCAAAAAACGCTGAAATGTGTTTTCTAGTATTTTATCAAACCGTCTACGACCGAAGCCACATATCTCTCACTTTAAAAATATCTTGACCTCCATATAAACTTTTCCCCTTTTAACCTTAAGGGATGAATTACAAAAAACCCTAAAATTCGTTTTCTAATATTTAAAACATAGTTTAACAGCGAAGTAATAAATCTCTTACTTTAAAAATATGTTGCTCTTCGTATAAGCTTGAACCCTATTTGAACCCCCTTAGGCGATGAACTTCAAAAAACGTTGAACTTTATCTTCTAAATTTTAAACTAAGTCGAAAACCGAAATAACAAATATCTGACTTAAAAAATGACTTGCTGCCATGCCAACTTTGAATCTCCTTTTAAACCCTTTATGATGAATTTCAAAAACGCTGAGACCAGTTTCGTAGAATTTTAATAAACAGACTAAGACCTAAGTTACAAGTCTCTTTACTTTAAAATGCTCTTGCTCGCCATACAAACTTTGCACCTCTTTTTAACCCTCTTAGGGGCGATTTTTTCCAAAACGCTGAAATTCCTTTATTTGTATTCTAATAAGTAATCTTTCCACAAAGTTTTAAGTCTCTAGCTCGAAATATCCCACTGGGTCGAAGTGTATCCGAAAGGGCCCTCATCTAGATAAGATAAGATAAGACACTAAGCTCAAAAAAAAAGTTTCCGTCTTACAAACTTCGGAACCCCATTTCACCCTTTCTAAATCCTTTCTTAGTGCATCCATAGATCTTACAAGGAACCTATGTGTCAAATTTGGAATCTCTAGAACCAGCGGTTTGGGCAATGTGTTAATTTCCCCTTTTCACCCTTCAAAATTCATCCCTAAGGGAATTCACCACTTAGGAGTGAATTTTTTCAAAACGCTGAAAGTACATTATTTGTATTCTAATAAGTCATTTTTCCCCAAAGTTTTAAGTTTCTAACTCAAAAAAAAGTTTCCCTCATGCAAACTTTGGACCTTCATTTCACCCCCTTAGGGGATGATTTTTGAAAAATCATTTCTTAGTGCACCCATAGACCTTATAAGGAACTCACGTGTCAAATTTGGAATCTCTAAAACAGCGCTTTGTGCTGTGCGTTGATATGTCAGTCAGTCAGTCTGTCAGTTTCTTCTTTTATATAAATAATTATATTTAGATTGCAAGGTGTCTTTACCAGTATTCTAACTACAAACTGTGCGTGATGCGATTATATCGTCAGTATGATGTGGAATACTTACAGTAAGTACTAGACTTTTTGTGACGTAAAAGAATTGAAGACCGCTTAGCGCTAGAGTGTCGTGATGTACTTGATCCAAAAACCTCTGAACCTAGAACGAAGATGGTACTTTTTAGTTGTTGTAGTCAAAAATGATATCTCAACTGAATTGTAGTATTTAATTACGAGTAAAGTAGGCCGGGGCAATTATCAAGTCAGTAAAAAGTAAGAGTAGTATTCCAGTAAAACAAAATCCTGACATTATAATTTCAGTGACGGTTATGTCGTTGAAAATAAGCGTAATAATTACATATTTTAGTTCAGACGATTGTGCGGTGTGCAATGGAGTTAACGCTATATAGAAAAAAATATTATAAGGTTGTTATCGTAATTTTCCCATAAATAAATTCAAACATCTTTGTCCCGTGTCTTGTCCCTCGTAGTCCATGATATACCGTTCGCAGTTGTAATAAAATCAAATTATCTAAACGCCTTGCGTGTGCCGCACACAGAGACAGCACCTGCCAGCCTGCCGGACGGGATAGGATCTAAAATTAATTAGGTTATCGAGTGGAATTGCTGGGCCAATGACAGGGCTATTAGATAAGACAACAGCCGTTTGCCTGATAAAACTGTCTCTATATTATTCCGGCTGACGGCAACGGTCTTCAATATTATGGTAATAACAAATTTGATTGCGATTAGACTACATACGAGGGTCACACTGAAAGTTTTTAGAATATCAATAATAGAGCAAGTTAGACAGATGGTTATGGTAGGTTTATAGTTTTTCAAAATAGTTTCCGTCAAGCCGTATACATTTTTCAATGCAACTGAACCAATTACAAAAGCACACGTCCCATTGTTTGTTAGGCTAGGCACCTCTTCTATTTTTCGTACGCATTCAATTCCCGAATGCTAACGAATCGGTGACAGTTTCGTTAGCGTTCGGTTATGGAAACCCTCTTAGGTTTTCTTTTATTTTATAGAAATATAAATCGCACGGTGCCAGGTTGTGACTGTATGGTGAATGATCGAATATTTCTACACCTAAAGCCTCCCAATACGCCACTGTTGCTTAGCAGTGTGCGATAAAGCGTTGTCATTGTGGAGGAAGATCCTACTGCGAGGACGTTGTTCTCGTACTTTTCCCAAGAGAACTGGCAAGCATTTGATACTGTACCACTCTGCAGTAACTGTTTTATTATTATCCGGGACAATTGTAGCACAATGTCCCATCCCACCGAAAAACGAGACAACCATCTTCTTTCCTACGCTTCTTTCCCTCTTTATTTTCGTAGCAATTAACTCTTCAAACGGGAACACTACTGAGCAGAATGCTTCTTAGTATGTATGTATGTATGTAAATACTTTATTGTACACAAGACACGGGTAAAAATTGTCTTAGTTTCGAGATCATAGATATAAATCCAGCGTTCGTAACCAGTGACAATGTCGAAAATAGCATTCGAGTCCATGTTACATTTTTGGACCAATCTACTCGAAGGTGTTTTTTATCCTCGATAAATCAAAATGAGAGGTATCCATCGAACACAAAGTTTTCTCACGTACAAATAAAATGCAATTTTTTTTGTACTTGACTCATACCAAGGTCGCCCGAATCCGCCGATTCGTAATTATTTTATCAGTCTCTAGCATGAATGAGATACATATATCTCAAATAAAGATTTATATTAAAAATCAATTGTTTTTGTATTGTTCTTATATGAACTTTTAAGTAGCCAGTTCTAAAATCTTTTTTTAGTGTGACCCTCGTATTCCTATGAATAGGTACCTAGTGTACAAAATTCTAGCATGAATGAGATACATATATCTCAAATAAAGATTTCTATTAAAAAATCAATTGTTTTTGTATGTTCTTATATGAACTTTTAAGTGGCCAGTTCTAAAATCTTTTTTTAGTGTGACCCTCGTATTCCTATGAATAGGTACCTAGTGTACAAAATATTTTATTGATACAATTTATAACGTTAATATGTAAAAATATACCGGTATGGCGGCTGGTACTGGCATCGATCGATGAAGCATCGATGATAATCGTGTTTGTAAGTGCCCAGTTTATAAACTCCTACCGCCGCTTTCGTACCTAATCAGCTAACAACACAAATTTGCCTACTGAAAAGTCCTTGATAATGTCACAGTTTAAAAATTCTTAAAACAAAGCCATACCTCAATATTATACACAGCAGATGGTACGTCGTACAGAACAGGAGCCAAGGATTTTGCGGTCGTGTGCACTCGAGCAGTGATGAGTGAAACGCACAAATATCGAAATAATACAAACATCATCGAGTACGTCAGATATATCACATTCTCGTAACCTCCAAAAGGCCTGAAATATTTTTACTAATTATACGCATCCATATAATGGTGGTCACAAGAGTCGCTGAGTCCTCAGACAAAGAAAAGACTCTTGTTTTTCTTTGTCTGAGGCTGTGTTGCACGTGACGAGACTTGGCAGCAAATTGCGCTTTTGGCACAGATCGATGGTGCCACGCAACAAATAATAATAATATTCATACCAACCCGCTTCTAGACCTTGGGCATTTTACCGCCGCAGATGTATGTCGCATTCCATCTCTGAAACAGAAAATTAACGTTCCGTCAAAACTTAAAGCTGAGCAGCGCCTTGCGCAGAGTTGGGCACTCAAGAATAAAATCATTATTTGAATAAGAATTCGCATGAATAAAATCAAAATCAAAATATCCGTCAAAATTATTCAAATAATTCCGCCGTGAATAATTCTTATGTGAGAAAATTTAATGAAGCTAACTTATTTTTATTCAAATAAATCTAATCATGATTTTTTATTTTAAATAATATTCCTTGAATAAAAACGTAGTTCGGATTCGGATACTCGTAACGGTAGTAAACACGACTAGAAGAATGAATGAATGAATCTTGTCTAATTTATTCATTTATTTACATACACACAACCATCCTTACAGGCTATCCTAATTCGACAGTATGTATTTAAACCTGTTGTATGTAATAAAACCTTTTATATACATAATCTTGCAAGTTGACTTCACATAGTTTTGTTGCTCGTTTTGTTTTTGATATAGCAACCATTCAAATACAAGATAGTATTTAAGTAGAATTCACAAACCACCTGACAAATGGGAGGAGTTTGCTTCACAGCGGCCAAAATGGCGTTCTCGTGTTAAGCTGAGCGTAAAGAACTTTGAAGACGCTCGTCTCATTGACCTTGATGCGAAACGTCAGATACGTAAATCCCGGCCGAAACCCTCATATAATTATACTTATAATAGTTCTGGACAACTTTACTGCCCTACCTGCGATAGAGTTTTTAAAAGTAAGTTCGGCTTTGCAAGCCATATTAGAGCTCACGCCCGTAATTAGCTAGGGTCGCCGTTGCCGATTACGGCATGGATAGCTATATACACACTGGGAGTCGTGATGAAGCCCATTGCAATGTGTGGGTGAAAGGATAAGCTGGTCGTGGAGCACAAGAGGACGGCTCTTATCTTATAAGACATATTGACTAAAGACTTGGCAGCAGCGTCAAACGTCTTATTGTATGGAGCGATTCATGTGGCGGCCAAAATCGGAATATAAAGGTTGTCTTGATGCTTAAAGCGATCTTAAATGAACATCCAATGCTCGAACAGATTAATATGCGATTTCTGGAATCGGGACACAGCTTTCTTCCCAATGATACGGATTTCGGAAAAATAGAGAATGCTTTAAAATGGCATAAGAATTTATACGCCAGATGATTATATGGATATAATGAAAACTTGCAAGAAAAACAATGCCATGAAAGTTCACCGCAAGGATCCGAAAGACTTTTTGTCCTCATTAATGTTGAAGAAAAATATTACTAATAGAAAAAAATATACAGATGGAACGAAAGTGTCATGGCTGACCACAAAAGAAATAGAGCTTAGAAAACATGAACTGTTTAAAATTTACATGAGGTCTAACTTCGTTGAAAACTTTCAGGAAGTAGATATTATAAAAAAAAGTACTCGGGGAGGAGGGGCATCATCAAGTATTACCAATCAGTTAATGGAGCCACTTTGGCCATCAGGAAAGCCTGTTGCCGACGCAAAGTTAAAAGACCTGAAGAGCCTTCTTCATCTGGTTCCACAGGTCCATCACGATTATTACATTCGGTTAATTCCCGACGAAAGCATCGAGGATGATCTTTTCGGAGTGAGTTGCGGGGTTTTCGGGTGAACCTGACTTTGAAATGGAAGATGAAACTAGCGAGAACTAAGAAAGCCTTGTGTTAAAATCTTTCTATTACATTTTTAATTAAAGTGTTTGATATTTGGAGATGGTTGGATTACAGGATAATATTTTAGAATATTGTAGAACTTTTGTATGTGTACAATGTTTACAACATTTTGTTAATAAAGTACATTCACACTAGTTTGTATATTTTTTTGTATACCTGTGTATTTTCCCTATTAAATCAACAAGGAACCAACCGTTGCCTTTTTAAGAGAAAACTACACTTAAAACTACATTTTCTTGGCATATTTAAGTATAAAAACATAAACAAAACCATGTTGTGAAGCGTGGCAAATTGGCAATCCACCTTTATTAAAAAACATGAAAAAAAACCCGCCTTTTAACAAAACCCGCTTTTTCTCAAAACTATCATTGTGTGGGTTGGTTCCCTTGTGCATAAACACGTCCCATTAATTCTTTTACTTTCCGAGCTGTTCGATTGTGGAATTTTTTGCCTATTGAAATTAAACTTAAGGATCACTATTTTTGTCTTCCGTAACTAGTCATTCCTGCTTGGTGTGTGCTGTTTGTTTTTGACTGTAAGTGATACTGTTACTATGACATTTGGTTATTGTATGTGCAAGTAGGTTTATATATATATATAGTATTTATGTAAGTGTATAGTCTTTCTTACAGTTAAGTTGAATATATTCTGATTTTCTGTTTTCACCTACTCATATCATTTTTTTATGCATCGTGGAAGAGATCGCTTTTTAGCGATAAGACCGCCTGTTATCTACCATTGTTTATGTTTAATTTACCTCTATTTTTCTTTTATCTACTATGTCTGGTGAGCAATAAAGAATATTTGCATTGTATTGTATTGTATGTAGGTATCTAGTATCCTACTCATATCATCTTTTTATGCATCGTGGAAGAGATCGCTTTTTAGCGATAAGACCGCCTGTTATCTACCATTGTTTATGTTTAATTTACCTCTATTTTTCTTTTATCTACTATGTCTGGTGAGCAATAAAGAATATTTGCATTGTATTGTATTGTTCTTATAAATAAAATTAAGGATTCTCTACAGAACATGGCTATAAGATATTGATGTTTCGGGATGTAAGATACGCGTTGCCGCTTCGATCGTAAGGTAATCTGATACGCCGTACGATCGTGTATCGTTTCCCGTTCAAACTAAAGGTAGATGCTAAGCGACGGAGATACGATAAGCTATAAAATTATGCAAATGTGGAAAACGCCGTAAACTTTAACTCGCTGTGCTATGTTTAGGTTAGGTACAGAACAGTACCACGCTGGTTGCCATTGCTGGCTAGTTTTTCAAAACTCTTTTACGAAAATTACGAGCTCGATTCATACAACGGCTGCAATACCGCATTTTCTAACTCTTATTTTATCACCTATTCTTAAAAACTTTTTTGGGTTAGGTTGCCACAACTTCTATTGAAAATTCATCAGGTATTATTTTCATAACTTTGCGATCTGTTTCATTTAGCAATCGTACGTTTTGCTATTTCTCGAAATAAATATTGTAATGATCAAAGAAAATATTCATAAACTTTGAAAGGACCTATTTTCAAAGACTAAAAAGACTTAAAAAGATACCTTTAATACTTATTTAGGTCGCAAACACAAGGTTTCATGGTACTTAGATACCTAACGGTAGTGTTGGTAACAGAGTGTTAGCAACCTGTGTATGCGAGTCAAGCCTTAGCTTCGTAGTCTTATTTACAGACTTAAAATGAATTTCAATGCAATGCAAAACGGGTGATAAGAAGGCGACTAATCGCTGAGGTACTTACGACAGCAGATTGTACAGTTGAAAGCAAATGAAGAACAAATTAATTGTGAAAGATACGAACACGGCGCCGCTGACGACGTCGTCGAACGCGCGTACCAGGTTTGCGGCGTGGTTGTAGTCCTCACGGGCCGACCTCCAAAAATTAGTCGATAGATACTGCAAATAATAAGGCAATCAGCCAGTAATACTCGTACATGTACTTACTACCAATACTATATTATGATACCATTAAGTTAAGCAATCTACTTGAACTTGTGACGGTCTAAACAATATTTTCTCAAAAATGATCGGCAAAGTTGACTTAGCCGGCTCGATTTTGCTCGACAACAATGTTGCATACAAATTACATTATTTGTCGTGGTACAAACTTTTTAAAAAGCTAAAAGGGCCATATAAATAAAAGGCATAGGTCCAGTCGCCATCAGATATATCGGAGCGGCCAAAGTGCTCACAAATATCTGAACACGTCTCTATTGTCGAGGCATTAGAGACGTGTTCAGATATTTGTGAGCACTTTGGCCGCTCCGATATATCTGATGGCGACTGTCTTAAACAGCCAAAACCGAAGATCAGTAGCGGTGACTTATCGCGACTTTTTAGTTGTCACAAATAACTTATGGCATTTTCGGAAGAAAAGTACACTTCAAACTTATTATTAAAAAAATTGAAAGGCGGCAATGCAAAAATTATTCTGTTATTACATACAGTGGCTAGTTGTTTTTTTTCGGAAAATATAGAAAATTCACGTGAAAATGATTCCAGATTTAAAAGAAGCTGCAAGTTCAGTTATTGATAGTTTGTTCCCTGCAAAGCCAAATATCTAAAGGCGTACGACAATTTCATGAAGTGGCGAGAAGAAAAGCACTATATTTGTCTCAGCCGGAAGGAAGCTCCGAAGATCGTCCGTTTAAAATTAATACTCAGCCAGCAATTGCCTACTTCCCTTGCTTCGACAATAATGTACTATTAAATACCTATGAAATAAATGATGTGTCCACACACACATTTACATCGCATTATATGGCACACATCGATCTCACAGAACTTATTTTGCGACTGTGGTTACGCGACCGCATTTTGTCAAAAATTGTGCCGTGGCAGTGACCGATTAAATAAGAAGGACACTCGTCTCATAACTCCGTCGTTTTAAGTGGATATTGAAATGTTTCTGCTATGACAAGCTGCCTTTATTACAATTAATATTAAATATTGTCAGCTATGGGCGCAATTTCACATTTATAAAATCGTCGAGGAAACAAATATACCACGCCCTCCTCGTCGGTAATTAACGTTATATGAAAATTTATGAATTTTTCGTAATATTCAAAAATTAGTAATAAATAATAAGAAAATTTATTAAAACTTGTTCAGTTATTTTAGCAGCTTCTTTTTTAAATTTCTTCATAGTCGGTGTGAAAAATAGTATGTGTCACTCGGGAGCAAAATTATGTTCGTCTCGGGCGTTAACACTTGAATCCTGATCGTAGTGAGGGATTCAATACAACGCACTCACCGTAAATATACTATTTTGCTCCCTTGTCACACACATAACTATTTCTTCGACTCCAAATTATAGACGTTGTTCTCAAACTTAAATAACGACTTGTGCGAACGCCGTCGTTTGGGAAAAGGTTTCATGCCCGTGTTCGCGAACGAAAGTTATTTCACGCGTGGTGGTAAATCCTACGATCGACACTCATGTTGCAACGTCGTCGGCGAATATATTCTATATTGAAATATCCTACTTATCCGTCTTAGCTCTCGTTCATTTCGAATGCGGCTTTACTCTGTGTCGTTATTGGAAATATCCGCTACTAAATATTTACGTTCAGCAATATTAAGCAATAAAAAACGATATCTAATGCAAACTTTGGATGTTATCCGTTTTTAGTTTGGTTTGTCACTGTCATATATGTTACACTTATACTCCTCGTTAATCGGTCCGTCATCGCTGAGGATCGTGCCTCTGCCAACGTAGTCGCCTGCCTATTAGAAGATTTTATTTCATTTCATTTTTCCTTGATAAAACGTAGTACACGTAAACGTAGTTAAGATTTAATTTTAAATCTCTGCCTGGTAGTATTTAACACAACTAACACAGATTCGGACATGGTTTGTTGTAGAACAGCGCATTATGATTATTGTTTTTCTTTGTATTCATATTCAGTTTACTTATTTAAAGTAGGTTAAGAACTATCATTGTAATAAGATTTTGGCAAAAAAATACTGTTGAGTTTGTTTTGGCGTTTCTTCTTAACAGTAGTCTTCTTTTCCAGGACCGCCAGTAGTATTTTGACTTGTAAAAGTGCCATTACGACCTACTTGTAGAATAAAATTTCATTTATTTCATTTAATAACTTCTTAACTGGACTAAGCCAAAGACTAAATCATATTAAAAATGTTCCTTTTAAAATAGAACGAAGTTGTCATTAATTAAACACGTTATCTATTCTAAAGTGGCCAGTATGTTTCCGATGCACAGGAGTTGGAATAATTATTTTCTCTACTTGCAGGCCAATCGGCAATCGGTCGGATATATGTATATATTTTTTAATTGTCTCAAAAAATATTTTTTGTTAGAAACTCATTGCATTTCCGCATGTCATATAGCTAGTACATAGGTTTAATAAAGGATTTAGTAGAGGTTGTCCAGGGGACAAATACAGCTACATATTTTAGATCAAGCGGATTTTTAAAGTGATTACCAGGTTGGACCTTGTTCATTTAAGACCGCTTGCTAATTAGATCATCAGTGCTTTAGACCAGTTTGTACTTAGACCACCTGCTTTTTAGACGACTTGCTAATTAGACCATCTGTGCTTTAGACTAGTTTTTACTTAGAACAGTTCTTAATATTTGTATTCGTCTTAGACGTAAAAATGTATGTAACTAGAATAACCGGTACTTGTTAAAATGTAACTTTTATGGTATTGTAACTATTGAAGCACGGATGCATTTTCAAATATAATTAGTAGTTTCAGTAGCGTTAAAGACTGCGGGATATTTTATTTAGGAATTGAGTCGCCAGCTTAAAAATAGGAGCACGCTCCGGACTATATCTGGTTCAACAAATTTCATTGGCTATACCACAGTAAATATATTAGTTGAGGCAGTATGACAACTAGAGTCTCTTATTCACGTCTGCGCTCCGTTTTAAATCAGATGTACACACAGATGCCCAGCACGCGGAATAATGTAATTCATAATTAATTTAGTGCATAATAATCATTTCGTACATTTCAGTCGGTTAGGGCACATCAATTTACAATTAAAGGCTAATAAGACAGAAGGCTAAAGGAAGGCTAACACTAACTAATAAATACACTTTAGTACATACTATTTCAAAACGGGTGGAGACTCAAAAATTATTATTACTCCAAAAGAAAGAAGGCAAAAAAATATGCCAAGTGACGAAAGTCCCATTCAGATATCTCAAAGAATTACGAAGCTACAACCGTTTTAATATTGCTTGTTAGAGAGAGAAAACGCAAACGGTGTGTGACGTCACATTACAGGATGCTGCCCGGGGGGCAGCGTCGACGGCCCCGCCGACCGCGATGCGGCGCGGCACGTTGCCGTCTTCTGTGACGTCACATTCTTCCAGCGTCATTTCTTTCGAGAAAATATGACATTATTGATTATTTTATTTAGTGTCTACCACCCCTATTCAATTCTGACATCATCGCAAAATGGATATGGCCATCAGCCATCTGAGATCCACGTGGCAAAAGCTTCTACGTTTTAAAGACACTCCAACACATTCTGCCTTTACAACTTCCTCCGTGAACAATTCTACAAGTGATGTTGACAATGTGATAGAAAGCATGTTACGTCTAGCAGAAGAACGAAAGAATAACAATTTGGACTACTTAGTTCACGAATACAGCATTAATATTGAGCAGATATTAAGAGATTTTATTAGATTTCCCCGTGTTAAATCAACGACTGGAGTGTTGGAGTTTTGGAAATCTATCAAATCGACTCAGCCCCAACTATACCGCTTAGCAATCACCGCTTTAGCGTCTCCAGCAAAGCAAGTAAGCGTTGAAAGAATGTTTTCTTCGCTGAAATATATATGTGTTGTCGTGCCTACGTTGCAGGCTTAATGATCATTTCATATGAAGTTCCGTTTTGCGAAAAAGGGACAGAAGGGGGGCGCTTCTGTTCACCTAACTGTAGGATTAATTTTAAATTTATATGTTAAGTCTACTTTTAAGGTTCCCATGTAACTTGAATTGTCATGTGATGTTGAATAAAGTTTTTCTATTCTATTCAAATTTTTTAAGTCCTATTATTGAAAGTCCGAAAATGTTCTTCATAAGATTTTACGCCATAATAATCGTTAGTCCTAATAATTCTTATTCCTAACGATCGTAAGTCATAATCATAACCATTCGAAGTCATAATGGCAATAATCATAAATTTCTCATATCCTAATATTTGTTTTTCATCATATCACTCGCTTGTCCGTTTTATTTAAATTAATAATGACACTAGTTACATTTTATAATCCTAAATTGTTTTTTATCATATTTTTCATCATAAATGTTACGTATCCTAATATACGGATAACGTTTTTTAAATGTTTAGTCTAGTGATATTGAATACGTTAGTTGAACCGTATAATTATTAGTAATATTTCAACACGTCTCACGAAAGTTTAAATTCGATAACGTTTTTACTTGGATTTTATCGTCTAATACTGAATGATCATATTACCCGAATCATCGGAACCGCCGAGGTCACCCTCCGAGCCTAGCGAGTCACCTAGCAAGTAGCTTAGTAAAACGAACATTATAGAATTTTCGCAACCGGCCGCTCTGCGCGCTTGGCGTTACGAAGTCAATAAACGTGTTTGTTTCTGTTGCAAGGCGCGAGGCGAGGCCACAAGGCACTATCTAGACGCTAAGCAAGCCGCCTGTCTGTGCGGTCGTATCCTAAGGCAGGTCCGTGTAGGCACGACGACGAGCGAAGCGAGATACAACTGTATTGCGACCCTACCAGAACCGATTTTTTTTAATTTCCTTAGCGAAAGCGTTTATTCATTAGGAAAAAGAAAATTAGAATATTAGAATTAGTTATGAATTAAGGACTAATAAAATTATGATGTATATCCGTTATGAAGAAAAGTATGACTTCAATCAAGTTCTTAGTAATGAAATTGTGAAGAAAAATTTTAGGAGAACTGATCATTATGATTTCCGATGATTGTTACAGATTTTAGGAAAAAAAATATTAGGACGAAAAAAATTAGGACTAGCGATGATTATGACTACAATACGTTACTATAAAAAAAATAGGACAACGAATTTTATGGCAGCCAATATGGACCCCAATGAACTATCATAAATGATGACTAATAGGGGCGTAGACACTAAATAAAATAATTGACATATTTTCTCGAAAAATGATAAAAAATGTAGTCAAGTGGAGAAAAAATCCACGCAAAATGTTAAATAATCACGAAGTTGTAAGTGTCCAAAGTTTTAATAAGGGGTATGTTCTGTCCGGGTCCATTATGGCTGCTATAAAATTCGATGTCCTATTTTTTTTTAAATATGACATTTTTGATTATTTTATTTAGTGTCTACACCCCTATTAGTTATCATTTATGATAGTACATTGTGATACAAGTGAGCTATGTTGATAATTACATCAGAGGTGGGATTGTTATTAGAGATTATTAGAGTTATATTGTTATAAGAGAGCCAAGGATGTTATTACCTATCAAAGCTCACGCTTTTCACACGACCTTTTTCAACACATTTCAGGCACAGGCTCCTAAGTAATTTTCTTTAGTTATTGATGGCAACAGGTTTTTACTCACATATTGTTGTACATCGCTGAGAATTTCCCGTGGCGTCAGTTCTTTTTACTTTGCGCAGTCATTACTGTGTTAGTATCGACATTATCGACGTCATGTCCTGTTACTGAATCATCATCATCCTAACGTTTTCCTAGTTGAGCCCAGGGTCCGCTTAGCAACGTAATCCCAAGTTTTGACGTAAGCAATAGTTTCACGAAAGTGACTGAATCTGACCACAGAAAACCCAGAACGAAATATAATCCTTGTTGGGTTTAGACCAGTATCCTCATGATGTTTTCCTTAACGGGAAAGCTACAGTTCAATATCAAATGTAATTCGCAAAGAAGTTTTTGATTAACCCAGTGGTACAGGCCGAGGGTCAAACCCATGACCGTCAGTCGCAAAGGAGAGAGTCGCGTGGAGGGCCCGCATGCTTCACTGGCTTTTTACCATTCCGGACATTTACTTAGACACTATTCTTGAATAAAAGTATACATACCTTAGTTTTATTATCAACCAGTTTTCGGTAGATTCCTTCTAATACTGAAGTCAAATAGTAACTAATGCAAACTATGAAGATATCCGAGTAATTCCAGCTTAACGTTGCAGCTATATTTATAAACTGAAACAGAAGATAAGTTATGTTGATATGTTAAGAGTTGGTCCGGGCACTACAAAGTTTCTATTTTTGTATCATGTCCATCTTCACAAGTACCTGACTGGCTAAAGTTCGTGCAACGGCCACACGGTCGTGAAGTCAGTTAATATTCAATTTTCATACAAAGGCCTGTATGTTTCTTAGATCAAAAGGGCCGTTGTTTATTAATAAATTAAGTACAAATTTAAGATACCATGAATTTTCTGATTTTACCTGTATATAAATTCCTACAAGAAAATGGTCTGGTAGACCAAATTCAACAACCCAAGGGAAACCCATCTCAATGTAGTCTCTGTAAACCCGACTATAGTCTACGGCGCAGTTTAATACTGCTGCTACTCCAGACAACTCTGCTAACACGTGTTCCACTGTTAAGAGAAGAATAATATTGAGATAGAAAACAAAACAAATCATGAACAGCAGACAAATAACATAAAATTCATGCGCGTTGGGCTTAGGGTAAATATTAGTACATTGTGGTACAAATGGGCTTTGTTGACAATTGCATAGGCGGAATTAGATCACCAACCATAAATTGAGTTAAGTTTGCACCTGAATCTTATGGCGCTACTTAGGAAGGAGGTTCTAACTTTTTTTCAAAGATGTGCTACGACTATCGGGAACCCTGCTAAACTAACAGATGGCGCTGAAATTAATACGTTGTGACATGAATAAGCCACTGTGGAAGGATTTTGCCAAATTAACTCTAAGTTAAGAAGAGGGCTACGGATATCAACAAATTTAATTGAATAATTAATATAAACATACAACAAAATTACTGTTAGTTAACCACTGACAGATAGTTTGCCTTCATTTAATTTTCAACTTGAATGTCATACAAATAAAGCAATTTTCAGAATACTGTTACCCACGTCTACCGATTTAGAAATAACTTCTTAATTTGTATGAGGTTAAAGATGAAAATTAAATGAAGGCAAACTATCTGTCAGTGGTAAACCCCAAATAATTCTACTGTACATAGTTACGTAGTGGTAAAATCAACACAATATATCAACACGCGTATAATTGCATAATAATTTAATAGATACTCGTAATATCGTAATAGTAATTATATCGCATCCATATTCACGTATAGCCTCCTTTAAACACTTAGTAATACCCACGAATGTGGGTAAGGACTAAAAAAAATAGTACATTTTGAAACATGTGCGGTAAATATGTCATTATATAAATAAATTGACATTTCCGCGCGTGTATAAAACTAAGTTTTTTATACATTTGCGAGAAAAAGACAAAAACAAAGAACAAAATTAATACTTTATTAATTCTTTGTCCGGTAATAATTTACAGTACAATTAGAACAGTTATTAAGAGTAACATTAAACCTTTTTTCGTGTAAGTTTAGGGTTTGATTTATAGTGTTATTAGTTTCGCTTATGTGAGACTATTCTGGCTCCGAATCTTGCCTACTAAGCTGCGTCACAGAGTTAGAGGGGCCTGGCTGAGGTTCAAAATTATCGTAAGTATAATGGGAGGGACCTGGTTGAGGTTCAAAATCAACGTTAGTTTTGGATAGATGTTGCTTCGTCTGAAAGTCTTCCGTGGCTGGCCTTATATGGATCGACTGTGCTATTTGTTTCCCTATTTTTAGTTTGTTGTTAACGGAGTTTTCTATGTATCCTTCTGCGACGTTACTCGATCTCCAACCGCCATGCCTTTTCAATGTTGTGCAGAATCAGCGAGTAACGAGGCAGAGGTTCTTCTAAAAGTATGACCAGTATATAAGGTAAAAGTACGTTTCGCCGGACGCTTAAGACTTACATGTACGTTTATATTTTTAATAAGATGTGGGATTTTTATACGGTTACCGTCAATAGTACAAACGTAAGATAGATAAATTTGTCATCATTTAAACGAACCTGGAAAATAATAATATAGTTAAACATTTATATTAAAATTATTTTTTAGTATTTTGTATCACTTACACTGATTTGTCCCATTTACCGAACTAAGAAACGTGATTTGCACATATTACCGAATCAGCATGCCGCTTTACCGAACTAGGGAAGAAATGTATGGAATTATGGCGTTCGGTGGTGCTCAAACTTTAGTTGGTTATCTGTTGAATGACTATATATTTTAACTAAACTGTTGGCGGAATCTTAAACTTAGAAATAAAACTTTTAGTGAGGATAAAATACAAGTCACATTTATTGATAATAATTATAAAACCACGTATTTATAAAAATCTGTTTTTTAATACTGTGGTAGTAAAATTTACATAACATTATCATTAAAAATATCAGCAAATAATAGTTTTATGAAGGACAAACTAATATATGTATATTTTATAATAAACATATTAAATAACTTTACCACGTGTCCCAAAACGTGCTTATGAATTGTCGAGAAAAAGATATATTTATTTCTTATTTTTTCTCGACTAATCATAAGCAGCTCCATTCTCTGGTGCCGGCTTATCGTTGAATTTTGGAACACGTTGTATATTGCAATAAATAAATATGATATGAAGTCGGTTAATGAACTATGAATGAATTAAATTCCTATGAGTAATGTTAAGTTGCGATTATAATAGAAATAGCTTCGCTTTTATCTTAACTCAAATTAAAATTAGCATATCACTTACCTACGGGTATTTATAAGTTCTACTTCAAATCACGTATCACGTTAGAGATCAGGTTTTTTTTCTTACTTTGGTAATAATTCTATCATTCTATCATTATCACTAAATATCAGTAAATAAAACTTATATCAAACATTTTGAGAAACTTAACACAACATGTTAATAAAGTAACGACTGTTACTTCAACTTTAAATAACTAAATATTGCAGTCAACATTACGGTTAATTAACTAAAAAATAATACTTAAATGAGACTTACAAATTGAAGAGCAATTTTAACTTATTACTATAAAGCTATAAAGGAACGAGCTTCGCTTTTATCAGTCTTTTAACTTATACTAAAATGATCATATCACTTACTGATACGAGCAATGTTATGTTCTAACTTACAAATCATGTACAGTCTTTACAGTTACAGCCTTTGAAATCAGTTCTTTATTTTAGTTATAGATTTTTAAAACTTAAAATATTATTAACAAATAATATAGTTTACTCAAGAAAAACAATCGAATATACTTTTTACACCACAAAAACAATTTGTTAGAATGATTTAGCAAATTGTGTCATTGTGTGTGGCCATTTTTTTGACGCCAATTATCGTCAAAAAAATGGCCACATTTGTATTTTTTGACGATAAGTGGATTAGCTCAGTTCAAAAAACTCAAACTAAATTTTTGGAAGTGAGTTCGTCTTCTTATCCTCAAAACAAAAAAACACTTCAAGAACAAAGCCTTTTGTCTGGTAGCTACGCGCCGTATTTTGCCATAAAAATCATTATTTGCACACAAAATGCTCATTGAATTATGAACTATTTCTTCTTATTCCATTAGTTCATAATTCAGTGAACATTTTTTGTGCAGGTAATGTTTTTATTTTTGGCAAAATACGGCGCGTAGCTACCAGACAAAGGGATTTATTCTTAAAGTGGCTTTTGTTTTCATTTTACTCTTTGATCCTTAATTTTTTCAATTTCGGGAACAGAAAATACGCCCCGTTTGTTAATTGGGTTTGGGTATTCCATATTACCCACGATGTCTTCGTCTTGATAACCCATAATATCGTCTTTATTGGGCCATTCCCAATTTAATCCACTTATCGTCATAGTTTTAACAAAGGTTTCGTTGCTTTCATTTCAGTTATTATTCCTGGGAAGAACTCTCCTTCATAATTAACAATAACATAGTCACCCACATTTCATTTATTTACCGTGGATGTCGACTGCTCTGTATTCGACATAGCGGTGTTGCTACTTTTGGTAAGTTTTTTTAATTTTTATTTGGGACTTCTTAATTGGTTGCGTTCATTTTTTTACGCTTCTTTTCTTCTTTTATCCTCTCTTTTTCTTTTTTTTCACTGTATTTTTTTTTTTGATGTGCTATAAATTCCAAAGACGTTCTTTGTTATTTTGCGTTTATTGACTTTTTTCGATATTTCCGGCCAATACAAAGCATTTTTGAACGGTGTTTGAATATGTTTCAAAGGTGTGGGGGATATTAACTTGGAGGGCTCTCAATACCATTTCCCTGAAGTTTTCCGGGTGTGATATATGTTTGGGTCTGTAAAGCTGCTATGTCCTCAAACGTTACTGTTTTAAGAGGTGTTAAATCAGATCGGCTCTCTGGTAGGATTTCTTTTGCAGGAGTTTTGTGGAGTGATTCTAAGATCACAATGTCACTTGGATTGTTGTTGTCTTCGAAGTGTCTCTCAGTAATTAAAGAAAGGTTTCTTCCAGAGGCGGAGAAGTTGAGAATTCCGATAGATTTGTCACTTTACAAGCATTTACGGGGGCACAAGAAGATTGCATATCGCAGTCTATGATTTGTTTAAGATTTGTTATTTGTGCCAGAACGGATGGGTTTCCAGGTCGTATGGCTTTTGGTCGATTTTTTTTTTTTTTTTTTAATGTTTATGGCCTTTAAGCCAAGTCTTTATTTAATTGTGTGTAACACTTCATTTTAGTAGGAGTTATACGGCGCAGTAGGCACCAGTATCTTAATTTAACACTTCACTTCACTTCATATTTTTGATACTGTGTTTTTAATATACTTATATAATGGAACGTAACTTTTAACATTTTTGAGAATGTCATTTAGGCGGCGGGGGACTTCATTTTGAAACACTTCACTTAGTTCACTTGCAAGGATGAGTCTATCAAGTGCAAAGGCGTGACAATGAAATATAATGTGCTCAACATCTCCAACACTGTCATCCCGACAGTGAGGGCATGTACAGTCGAGGAAATTGAATGTTTAGCACGTTTGGACCTTAACGTCATTCTAATAGAGTTGACATGTGCCAAACATTCAATTTCCTCGACCGTACCATCCGGTATTATTGAAAATCGCGCTAAATGCGCTGGCGCAGAATTGTGTCCGAATCTCAATCTATTGATCGTTGTAATAAATCCACGACTTCCCATCTTTATCTTCTCGTACCAAGGTTTTCCCGGCAATTGAGGTTGAATACTAGCGTACCATTTCCCTTTACTTTCTCTGTCCTTTAACCATATATCAGTCCAAATCTTCAGAACATCCTCCTTTACTGAAGCTTGACAATCAGTCAGTGGAATTCTAGTACTACACCTTACATCTAATTCATTAATACCTAAAAATGCCGCTTTATCTACAATTTCATTCCCTGTTATCCCAGTATGGGATGGAATCCACATAAAATTAATAGTTACATTTCTATTTTTAAATAGCATTAACATTTCTTTAATCTTATACAAAATGAAATTATTTTTGTAATGAAACTGATTATTCTGCAAACCATATATTAAGCTAAGTGAATCAGTAAAAATAAAGAAATACTTATACTCTCACATCCTTTTTATAACTTTTATAGCTTCATAAACAGTATATGCTTCAGCCGTGAATATGGAACATAAGTCATCTAATCTAAAGCTTTGTACAAATTTAGTCTGAGGATCATATACTGCACTTCGAACATGAGAGTCTGTCTTACTACCATGCGTATATAATTTATAATAATTAGGTATTTGAGACAAAAAAATTGTATTATTATTAATTGACTTTGTGCACACTGTAATTTGTATAAATTTACTACTGTAATCATCTTCATAACATGGCCAGATTATATTTTGATAAATGTTACAATTTTTTTTTCTATTTGACTAAATATTTCAGTCAACTGGGGCATTTTAGGATGAGCCTTTACTCTTTTAATTACATTCTCATTTTTTTTGGCATATACTCTAATTAAATATCTATTAGCTAACAGTTGCCACCTTACAGGCAAAGGCATTATATTAGTTTTTACTTCCATAGCTCTAATTGGTGTAGAACACATTGCACCTGAAATTATTCGCATTGCCTTATTTTGAATAATTTCAAATTTATGTGTATGAGCAGTATTCATATGTACAAGAAAACTGTAGTCAAAGTGACTTCTAACAAGAGTTTTATACAGCAAAGACAATATTTGTGGGTCAGCACCCCAGGATATTCCTGCAAGACATCTCATAATATTTAAGCCTTTCAAAGAATTAGCAATGATGTGTTTAGCATGGTGATCAAATTTTAATTGATTGTCTATTATTACACCTAGGAACTTATGTGAAGACTTAGAACTTTCTCGAATAATATCATTGTTATATACAATATTTACATTTGAAGTATCCTTGCTCAGTATTAATAGCTTACTTTTTTCAGGATTAATCTTTAACTGTAGATAGTTATTGTAGTAAGTATAAAGTTCTTTCAACGCATCATTAATATGTTGCTTAGCTACATCTAAATTTGCATTAACAGAATATATCACAATATCATCTGCAAATTGCAGAATATTTACATTAGAACTATTTACATACGAGTTTATCTCGCTAGTATATGGTAACGTATATGTAAAACATTGTTAAATTTTATATATAACTCTCGTTCATACAAGAACTCAAATATCCATTTGCATAATTTACCAGGGATCTGTATGTTAGATAAAACTTTTATTAATATTGTAGGATCAACATTATCAAATGCTCCTTGCACATCCAAAAATGTGCAAACAGCATTTGACTTGTTGCATTTGGCTAGTTTTAAGTCCGAGATAAGAGATAAGAAGCTGTCAGAACAACTCCTGCCACGTCGAAATCCATTTTGAAAGGATGGTAATATATTATTAGTCTCAACAAACCAATCGAGCCTAGTCTTTAACATATTCTCAAATATTTTTCCAATACATGAAGACAGAGAAATTGGTCGATATGAATTTGCTTCATTAGGTGGTTTATCGGGTTTTAAAATGGGTATTACGCATTGCGTTTTCCAAGATTGAGGTATTTTTTCCTGTAGCCAAAGTAAATTCATAATGGCGAGTAATACTTTTTGTCCGGTGGTATGTAGATTTTTTATCAGTAAATATGGAAAGTCGTCTAAGCCTGGGGTAGTATTTTTCCTAGATTGCAAGCTTACTATGAATTCTTCCCAAGTAAATGGTTCTATAAGATACTTAGTACTGGCATTATTATTGTTTGTGTCAAATATCCATTCTATAGTGCTAGGGTCATTAATGTTACTACCTTGACTTAATTTGGTCATAAACGGGTCTATGAATTCATCATTTTTATTTATTGTTTTGTTAGTTTTTGAACCTTTAAAACGTTTAATATAGTTCCAAATAATACCAATAGGTGTACACCTATTAAAAGAAGCACATAAATTGCGCCAATTGCCGGTCCTCTCTTCTGCTATCGTTCTTTTCTTAAGGGCGTCTAATTTTTTGTAAGTAATATAATTTTCTATAGATGGATTGGCTCTATAAAATTTTAAAGCTTCATAAGATTTAATTACACTGTTCTCACATTTTTGGTTCCACCAAGGAACGGGTGGTCTGCTTATAAACTGTTTTTTTTTGGAAAATTTTGGTATACATTGTATTTTCAATAAATTAAGTTTAGAACAATATTGCTCATATGACTCCATAGGGACATTATTATTGTAATAGAAATCAGTAAACACTCCTTCTGAAAGCTCTTTAAATTTAATCCAATCGGCTTTTGCATATAAGAATTTATCTACTGGGTCATTGATCTGATACTTTTGAGGCGAAATCGTTATATCTATTATAGTAGGGTAGTGATAACTGCCCATCGGATCATCATGAACTTGCCACTCGCACACAGGTGCTATACTTGCGCTACTGAAACTAACATCTATTGCGGAAGGATTCCTATTCGGATAAGTAACCGTAGTTGGCTTACCGTCGTTTAAAATACAAAGATCTAAATCGTTTACTATATCAAACAAGGTGCTACCACGGGATTTTGTCGTTGCACAACCAAATGCAATATGATGAGCATTGAAGTCGCCTGAAACTATGATAGGAGTCGGTAAGTTTTCAATTATGCTTTTTAATCTACTTAATCGTATGCGCACACTTGTTGGAGGACAATACACACATAATACTGACAGAGGCCCTCTATCGGTCATAATTGAAACAGCTACATTTTGAATATCTTCATAAAATATAGTTTGCATGAATTGATGTTTGTACATATATTTTTAACAAGTATAGCAACTCCGCCGTGTCCATTTGCAGCATAATGGGAAAAAATATTGTAATTAGGAATTCTAAATACTGATGTTGGTTTTAACCAAGTTTCATTAAGAAGACAAATGTCAATGTTATGTAGTTTCAAAAAAAATATTAGCAACGGTTTTTTGTTAGTAACTGACTGAATATTAAATTGAGCAATACGTATGTGTGATGTATCCATTATTTAATGTTTTTAATTAATAAATCTTTAATAAAATTACTATTAATTGGATTATTATCTGTCTTGTTGCCTAAATCAACGAGAGTGCGGACTAGGGCATCCATTAAATCTGAGTTTTGTAAAAGTTCTTTCTTAAGGTCAAATTTGGGGATTTCTACTGGTGCAGGAGTGGGAGCTACCTTTTGTGATTGGGGTTTTGTAGTATTTTCCGGTATCTTTAGAGGCGGAAACTCAACTTTTCGAGTTTCGGCCGCAGTCGCGTATGTGATATTTGTTTTCTTTTCCATTATTTTTTTCAGTTTGATTGGACTGGCTTTTGAAATGGCCAAATGGGGTCCACTGCAATTCGCACAACACAACGCTATCGGATTGTCACACTCTTTGTAAAAATGATCTCCCGAACATATAGAGCAACGCTGTCTACCATTACAAATGTTAGCAGAATGATTAAATTTGAAGCATTTGAAGCATTGCAACAAGGGCGGTACATATTCGAATACTCGGTACGAGAACAGGTCATACTGGACGCTGTCTAGTAAAGAGTTGGAGAGGAAGGTGATACTCACTGTCTGCAGCGGCACACGTTCCTCTCCCACTTTTTTTGTAAACCGCCTTACAGCGATAATGTCATAATTCGACGATAATTTAGTATATAAGTCCTTGTTCGATATATTAGTAGGAACAAATCGAATTATCCCCGTTTTCTCTATCTCCTTCGCCGGGATGTATGCTTTCAGCTTATGACTGGTCAGAAAGGTTTCATTAGTCAGGAAATTATTAGCAGTGTTGAACTGTTTAAATATCAGCGCTAGTTTATTAGCATTCACTCTGTGTACGGACACTACGTCTTTTACGTCCCTTGATTGAAATATGTGATTCAAGTAAATCGGACTTTTGTTTCCCAATTTTTCATTATCTGCACTTTCTACAAACACTTTAAATTCGTAGTTCAAGGAATGTTCAGGATAGAGTCTTTTATACCCTGGCTTTAAATAGGGTTGAAACAGATTGTCATTACTCACTGTCCCGCCGCCGCTATTCTCAGTCGGTAAATTTCTTTTAGGTGCTTCGACCGGTCGGGGGCCCTCGGAGTTACCCCCGGGGCCGGGATCCACGTCACCGCCCATCTCAAAGTAAATATTTACATATCACGCAGACGTAAATCAATATTCCACGCTAAATTATACTATTTACATTCAATTTACACTACTTTTTACAATTAAATTTCAATTTTATAACTTTGACAAAAAAATTGACAACTACTTTTTTCAAGTTCCCGCCAAAGAATCTGCTTTTGGTCGAGTCTTGTGGTGCGAGAGCGATTCTGGAGTCACAGCGTCAGTTTGCTTGTTATTGTCTATTAATTTTCTTTCAGGAATTAAATTATCCTTTTTCAAAGCTGTTGGGGGTTTCACTGAAACCCTCATCTCGAATGCATCGTTGGATTGACACCGATGTAAACGAGATGTACTTGTTTTTCGCCATACATATATTAATGGGATTGGATCCACGAACATCTCTGACTGATTACTGGAAGACAAACAGCTACCTAGATATGCCCAAGTTTAGGCAGTTGATGACATTCCATTCAACCGCTTCGTTTTGCTAACGAAGTTCCTTCGCTTTACTGACAACTCTGATGTTCGCCATACATATATTAATGGGATTGGATCCACGAACATCTCTGACTGATTGCTGGAAGACAAACAGCTACCTAGATATGCCCAAGTTTAGGCAGTTGATGACATTCAACCGCTTCGTTTTGCTAACGAAGTTCCTTCGCTTTACTGACAACTCTGATGTTCGCCATACATATATTAATGGGATTGGATCCACGAACATCTCTAACTGATTACTGGAAGACAAACAGCTACCTAGATATGCCCAAGTTTAGGCAGTTGATGACATTCAACCGCTTCGTTTTGCTAACGAAGTTCCTTCACTTTACTGACAACTCTGATGCGAGTCAGGATATGTAATATAGCGAAGGGGCATTGCTTTCAGCAAAGTTGCGGAAAGTCGCGCCAGTCCTGTCATTTAGGGAAAAACAAAGGTGGGCTCATACGGCTACTTGGTGGTTGCCTTAGGACGGACACAGGCGGCGAGGTCGGCCAAGGCGGAGATGGTGGGATGACTTGGACGCGTTTTCAAGTGATTGGTCAAGGATCGCGGGTGACGGGGACGAGTGGAAATCCAGGGGGGAGGCCTTTGCCCAGCAGTGGGACACTCCAACAGGCTCGCAAAAAAAATTTTTTTTTATCATGTCAATGTCAAATACAAAATAGTGAGAGCTTAATTTTTCGTGTGATAAGGCAATGGCATTTCACCTTTTATGTCGTAGAATTGGTGAAAATACAATATTGGTTTTATTCCTTTTTTTTATTATAAGCGATATTGAGTTTATGTAAATATGTTGTTTCTGAGTCTTGGATGTTTTCTATATATTTAAGAATTTCTATCTATTATATATATCGTCGTCTAGTACCCATAACACAAGCCTTATTGAGCCTACTATGGGACTAGGTCGATTTGTGTAAGATTGTCCCCTAATATTTATATTGAGGAGGCATATATGTTGAGGAGGCAAAAAGCTTTCGAATCATATATACGTTTTCAGGTATTATAAAAATTAAATAATGTCAATTACCAATGCGCGTGCATATATTTTTGACATAACACAGCTTAACCGAAATCGCCAATTAGCCAAGACCTATCAAACATATTACCTATAATCCGAATATTTCCCTATAAATTGTTGTTGTCAAAAATATGATTATTATCAAGTTTTCTAACTTGTTGGTCTAGCTAATTGGAGATAAATAATAGCGGACTGTATAATAGTCGATCGTTAGAACGGTGGATTTGTGGGATGAGCGAACGCGTACATAATATATCCGTAGTATGTCGCGGTGGATGAGTGAGTGTTCGTTCCGAGTGCGGGCCGGGAGCGGGCGCAGCGCACCGACAGCAATCTTATTAGTTTGCGCTTTCAGCGCTTAGGGTCTTGTATTTCTGCTAACTGCACCACCAAACTTCATATTATGTGACTGAGATTTAGGTTCGTGCTTTGAGTCATTCAATTGAACACTACTTGGTTTATTATTATTAGACGGTTTCCGCGTAACTTAATTTTTTATATAATTTTATTCGAAGTTCCTATTAGTTACTTCGGATTCTTAATTATCTGTGTATTTAGTCGTTATTGTGTTCTAACATTTTTTTGTTGACATTGTCTTAATATTAGAATTTTATTTTTCTTTGTTTTCGACGATCGTGATAAAAAATCTTATTTTTTTGACATACAGTATGCAAATCTGTAATGTAATTTTCAATCATGAAATAAATAATCTAATCTATATTTATTTACTTACCGATAGCCAATGTCAAAAAAACTGTAATGAAAATGTTACACTTCGACTTAAGTCTTGAATCTATATATTCATCCAATTCATAATGGGGTATCTTCCTCAATAACTGCGGCCATTTCTTTGCCACTTGAAAGAAAATTATGGTTGTCACAGCGGCAGACACGTAAAAAGATAAATGTCCTGAAATAAGGAATACAATTGAATAGAAAGGCATTACCTACTATATACAAAGAATTCGTAATTCCATTACATTGTTGAACAAAGTTGTTAAGTGCAGGGATACGTATCATAACGTAAGCGGACTATTGATATACTTTCTCTAACAAACATTTAGAAAAAGACAATAATGTAAGGGTTCAGGATTAGGGATAACGTAACGAGAGATATGAATGTATGAATGTGTGAATGTGAACCTCGAGTAAGTAGTACAGTTTCGTGATAAAAGCTAGGGAAGTTGGCAAATGCCTGATGTAAAGATAATGTCTGATGGCACGCTTAAAGTTCATTTAAGTTAGGGTTAAGTAATCTTATTAATGAGTTATGTAAGGATTAAATAAAAAATAAATAAGGCATAGCTTTTTGGAAAATCTCCCGGTCAGTGCAATTACCCCCCAAACATACTTCCATATCATCGAAGTTACGTATGCATGATATGCTACAAGAACCGCTGATTGACTTACTACTTTTCTTACTAAATAAGTTGACTACGGAACTCTAAAAAACTAGGACATGTTTTATACCAAACCAACCTTTTCTTCGTCATTGATTTCCGATTAAGAAGCTTCAAGGCAAAGCTTTTGTAATAAAGACGTGAATCTATGTATGTATCTATGGCAAACGAAAAATCGCATAATATTTGTCAAAGTGACATTCGCTTGTATCGATACTACATACATAACCTATAAATAAGACATTTTTCAAATCCAACCGAAGAACTTGGAGTAGGTACTTCTCAGACAGACGCCTGTAATTTAGTGTTTTGTTTACGTTCTAAGTTAAGGGACCTATGAGATCACCCATTAACATTTAAGACCGCCGAACTGAAACTTTTTATTGGAGACGTTTTAGTGCAGTCAAATTGTATTCAAAAGTGCCCCTAGTGGGAAAGTTTTGGGGTAGTTCTGATGTCTTTCATTCTATATGCATTTTGAGGTGGTGGAACCGAATCTGAGGTTGGCTAACAAAATTTCGTGACGCAACATTGACAAAATCACAAAAAAAGTGAAAATTTTCTGCTTTTTTTCAGATTTTTGCTTAAAACTCAGAAACTATAAACTTTTAGTAGATGGCATGTTTAGAAATTAAAGTTCTTAAAATTATCTACAAACATCAGTATTTAGTTTTTTGAAGTGAAAACTTCTTTAGCGGCGCTGAGCACTTTTTGGGATGGGGAAAAATTGTTAAATACGCGACAGAGTTTTGTGACGTCAGATGTGAAGGAGGTCACTTTTTGCTGCTAGCCGATTCGACTTCATTCAAAACTGAACGCTATTCGTAAGAGTATAAAGCCGTTAAACACTTTTTGCAATAGCATATTCTGCAAATAAATTTGTAATAATACCAAGCGTCCTTCACCGTTTTGCTATTGAGAAAATTCGAATAGTTCGAATTTGGGCGTTATTCCTAAAGAGATAAAGCTTAGAAAATTATTTACCAACGGCAAAAACAAATTGATATTTTGGTCGCCACCGCCGTCTGCTGTTGTGCTGTTCTTGCAAATTCGAATAGTTCGAATTTAGACGTTATTCCTAAAGAGATAAAGCTTTGAAAAATATTTGGCAATGGCAAAAACAAATTGGTATTGTGTTTGCTGCCGCCCGTCGGCACGCCGACGATGTAAGAAAGGCTGCCAACGCAATTGTGGATGCAGGAAGGCGGGCCTCCATTGTTCCCCATTCTGTACATCATGCGAAGGACTGTGTGAAAACGTTGAGCCCCCGGAAGACAGCTCTGAGATAGACGTAGAAGAGACTGAAGAAAGAGACAGAGAACGGAACGAACAAAGATGCATACACAATGCGGAAGGTATGTCTAATCTCCTTGATAAGTGATCACAAGTCAGTGTCTCACCACCTCTTTAATTTTCCAGGAGAACGACTCCCGACGCCGACGATGGAGCAATCAGACCCTAAGCCAGGACCCGATGCTATCGAAGAACCTCAGCAGCATGCGGAAGGTATGTTAAATCACACAATCTATTTTGCAATCCTTCATCTGTGCTTGAGAAATGATCATAAGTCGTCTTTTCACCACCTCTTTTATTTTCCAGAAAAACGACCCGTGATGCTGACGATGGAACAACATGTGCCGGGACCCATCGCCAGCGAAGAACCTCAGCCAGAACCTCCTAAACGACAACGGCTCATATAATTTTTGCATATTATAATACTCGTATTTGCGTTTTTTATAATAATACTTATATAATTATAAGTAACAATATTTTAAGTTTTATTTTGTTAGTCCTAACTTTTTTGATTCTTGATTAGTATAATTTTGTACATGGTTTTTTTTCTTAATTTCTTGTGCTGAGAACTGGGAGAAGTTTATCAAAAGACAGAATTTTAATAAAAAAATAAGTTTTGGAATGTAAAAAGTGGGTTTTGCAAAATATGCCAATTTTCAAGTCGCACTTGAGACCGAACGGTTGTTCTAAAAAAAAAAACTATATAGTGATATTTGTAGCGAATTTTAAGTTCTTTAATTCTGGGAAAAAAGTTCCGTTGTGACCCAAAAATTTACCATAGAGTTGTATGGTTAATTTTCGGGGCGCAACGGAAAACTTTCATAGAAAATTTAATTGAGTGAGTTAAGCTGGCCAAGAATTTGGTCCTTACCCGGCTGTCAGAATTCAACATATACTAAATTAGTTTTATTCACGTAAAATAGTTAACTTACCAACAGACGTTACGGACACTTTTGTCTCAAAGATTATCCAGACGTTTACCATTGCGATCAATGTTTGTGAAACCAACATCAGCAAGCCGTATACGATTTTAAAAGACAGAAGTTTAAATCTGAAATATTGATGAAACGTTTTAATAATATATTTTAGCTAGAATATCGTACAGTGAACCCCAAAATCATAAATACACAAGTGGAGGATTATTTCACATTAGCGCTTTATTTTTACCAACTAAGTTGTGTTTGTATTTCCAACCGTTTTACCTTACTCATATATGACAGGAATTACTGTCATGGCACGGGTGTACTGGAATGTATGACTCGTAGGATGATAATAATATTTTGAAAGGTTATTTTCTATTAAGTACGTACGTACTTTTCTCATAAAACAAGGAAATAATACGAATGTTCGACATATATATTCATATATTTAGTTCTGTAGCAAAATATACAAACAAGAACTGTGGGAGAACGTACCCAATTACCCCTAGATGGCGCTGCCTGTCAGTTACATCGCACAAGCGTTAGTTTTAACCATTTCTGAAGTACATAAACGTTAGTGTTCTAATCTCATAAGAGTCAATCTCATCGCGGTAACGTTTGTAACTACAAGTTCCTTGTTTTGTTGTCACTACGCTCCACGATCCCGCCATACTCTTACAGTTCAATTTACATTATTTAATATAAGTACTTACATACATCCTACCCCCTACATCCTCAAATGAGTCACTATTTTATGAAAAATCTTAATAGCGCGATTCATAAATTGGCCACACACAGAATAGCGCCATATAGCGGGCTAAGAGCACACTAAACTAAGGGCCGATTTTTCAATCTCTAGATAAAGTTATCCGTCAGTTAAAATTATCACCATCTTTTTCTTAAGTCATATGAAAGAAAAGGACAGAGCTAACATTTATCTGACAGATAGTTTTATCTGGGAATTGAAAAATCGGCCCTAAACAGTATTACTACGTCTTGCACCGCGGAATAAGTTTATCACTAATCATCATCATCACTGCATAGTATAAAACAAAGTGGCTTCCCGCTGTCTGTCCCTATCTATGTATGCTTAGAACTTTAAAACTACGCAAAAGATTTTGATGCGGTATTTTTAATAGATTGTGATTCAATAATATAGTACCCGTGCGAAGCCGGGGCGGGTCGCTAATTATTAATACAGTAATAGTCAACCAACTTAAAATGTACTTAGTAAGGCTAACTTTGGTAAAAATACGGCCAACGCAACCGCACCATTTAGTTGATGTAACTGTCGATGTAACTAAGACAGACAGGCAACTACAGAACTCTACACTGCGCGTGGCCCGACACGCCGATTTTTTCTGATTATTTTTCGTGGGTTGTTCGTGTTAATGTTTTTGCCTCCACTTCTTTACAAGGTATTTTATTTATTATAAATGAATGATACCGTATTTATTGATTTTTGTAATAAAATATTTGTTTTACGCCTTGTTAATTTTATTACATACTACCTGATTTAATGTAGTTAAATAAGACATTTTTTTTTTTTTTTTTGCTTTAAATAAGTTTTCTTTTAGTTTTCAGTATGACATGGTGGATATTCTTTGAGAAAAATAATAACCACTGAAACAAAAGATGATCACTTTGCTGGCCTAGGCTATCACAATTTTGTATAAAATTTAATTATTATCCTCTATCTTGAATTTAGAACACATTAAACACATATATAGCTTTTGTAGATCTGGAAAAAGCTTTTGAAAGTGTAGGTTGGAAATGCTAAAAAGGCTTAAATACATAGGGTTAGATTATAGGCATACAAGAATCATATTCGATTTGTATCCATATACACCAGGAAACTATAACAGTTGGAGAGGAGAAAGGATCAGCAAGAATTAAGAAGGGGGTTAAGACAGGGCTGCCCGCTATCCCCGCAATTTTTTTGCGTGTTCATTGTTTCTGCCATAAGAACAATACATGAGGAAAGGTGTAAAATTTAATGGACAAAGTATTCAATTCATAAGATTTGCAGGCGATATAGCCGCAACAGCAGAATCAGGCAAAGATTTAAAATATTACTACAATCAAATTTAAAGAAAAATTCTTTAAATTTGATTGTAGTAATATTTTTGTCAGCTTAAAATTAATGTCAGCAAAATCAAAATTTTAATTACGTACCGTTAGTCAACTCAATACTATAGAAAGGCGAGATGAGGCGCGAGAAACCAAAGGATATTTCAGTATCTATACGAGTGTCGCGTGACACTAACACATCACTAATAACGTAATAACTAACCGTATTATTGTTAAAATTCACAGATTTTACTAATATCTTCGAAATATTTTTGAAATATTTATCATTATTACAAGGACACACATTAGCATATTACGTGTATCTCGCGTGCACGCCAAAAACTAGCCGTACTGGTGTTAAAGCAGTATGCGTTCGTCACGTCACTGACTCCACTATATTTCCTAGTTAGATAGAGAATTGATTTATCCTAGTTGTTTTTATATTTAAAACCAAGCGCCCTGGCCTGCTGTTGCAGAAATGTAGTTTGTTTATTACCATCTAGACTCGTAGTTACGTGCGACAGGTTTGTGCGACAATGTTTTATCACTTGCCTCAGAGGAGAAGGCGGCTTACGGAGCACCCCAAGTAGAGGCATGAGACCCACTGTTTGACCCAAAATAATTAAGCACGTTGTGGCCCGTTGGAATGACGCTAGTTGCAAATTTAATTGTTTGCCAATCTTATCTAGAACAAAAATGTCCGGTGAAATTATAGCTTACTTACAGTTAGTTTACTTTAGTAGCATTTTTTTTTATTTGCTACTAAAGTAGGTATTTAAACTAATATTTCTTTCACAATAAAAAATACTTATAAATAGTTTTTCACCACATACATATAAATTCGTGTTTTTCTGAAAAAAGCGGGCAAAGTAGGCCTGTTTGACGGTAGTTTGATATTATTTAAGAAGTTTTGTAGACTCTTCAAGGATTCCATATTTAGTGCTGGTAAGTACATAATCAGTTCCAATTTACTGTGAGAACGTAAGAATTTACTAATATTTTAGTCCAAACGGAACTTATCAGTTAGTAAACACTCAATGCGGGCACTCAACTCTGGCGCAAGTCGTTACAATGCATTTCTTGGTCTCTGAAAGTTTAGGCTGCTAGTTTTTTCCACAACTAGATTACAGCGGGGTCGAATCGAAAATGGCCCGAATGGCTTCGAAAAAAGGATGGTAAGGAGTACGGACGTGCCTTTTTTGCTCCATTGTTCGACTGGTCGGGGGCACTTCCGTGCCCTCAAATTGGAAGTAATTTTGTAACCTGAAAGAAATTAGTACATTACTACAGAGGCCGGGAAGGAATGGGTTGCCGGTCGATCTCTCGTCTCGCTGCGCCCGAAACGTGACACTTCGAAGCCCATTATGAAGAACACAAACGTCAATATTTCATTGCATGTTTGAGAAAATAAATTTGAATCATACATAATTCAATTTAGTATATGTCACGTACAGCCGAGGATATTGAAACACGTACTTTTTTCCGCTTTTGTCGTTGTGACAATAAAAAAGGGAGGTATATGTTTCAGTTTCCTTACAACTTCCTGTACAAAAAAGTAATCCAAGATGACATTATTTAGGTAAATTACTTATGCAAATGATCCCGCCTCGCGTGTCAACAATCAATGTACAAATAATGATTTGTAGTAGAGTTCATCGAACCTTTTGCAACTTTAAATTACGGAATTCAGTTGTTAAAATGTACATTTTTCAACTCAAAAACGAGCTTGGTGTTTGTACAAATTGCAGTACATGCGATGTCTACTTAAATAATGGCCGCGACCCGTATAATAAAATTAAGATACTACCAAGGTTCCCAATTTCGTTATTTCCGACAATATTTGATTTGGCTTCTCTGTCTCTGAAAATAATGTCAGTCATTACAAACAGGGCGATTAGTAAAAAAATATGTGAGATAATTTTTTAAATAACTATGACATTAAATAAATATTTCGTTACATCGAATTGAAAAAAATATAACTCACTTTACCTTGGATACTTGTCGTTTGAAAGCCCGACCTCTAACTCCTTGTATAATTTCAAAATTGAAGGCCCTATTACAATAAAATGACAAGTTAATAAGTATGGTAGTTTTGAAACGTTATTTAATAAAGTGCAATTTAGAAACAATATGTTTTTTACCAATGACGGGCTTAACGTTGACAACATTTTCCATAGTTTTTACTAAGTTAATGGTTCCACCTTCTTCTAGTCCTCACTATTTAAATTCACTTCCCAAAATGGTACGTAGTAAAAAACGCACGATGAAATATTTAAGCGACGACGGTAGACTTTAGTTGAGGACTTTATTTACTTCAAAAACTGGTTCTATTAAATATGAACAACCAATTACTGTGTCATGTCAAAAAGAGCGACAGAAGATAACAAAATAAAGAGCCACTGACAAGAAAACAACCTAAACATTAGTGTACAGGGAGTTCCAATGGCTTTATAGCCTGAAATTGGATATTATATGTATCACTTCAGAGTTGCACACATACTGACTGCACAAATTTAGAAGTAAACCAATTGTTATTATTATTAGCAAAGTGGACGCAAATTAAAAATAAAGTAAAACCAAATACACACATTTAGTACATCACATAAAATAACAATTTATGTTAAATTAAAATGTCTTGCCATTGAAAAATGCGTATGCAACATAACTAGATGAAATAACGCTCGTGATGTTTTACCTTTCCGATACGATTAAGCTCGTACCGCAATCCAACGCGATCCAAGCAACACGAGGTTTATGTTATGGCCTCTCTGCACGGCTACCACGGGACGATCCGCGAGCTGTGTCACTGTTCTGATAGCGTAATCATTGAGTGTAAGTAAAGTAAGTAAGAGGTGGATAGTTCTCGCCGCGACGCAGCTTGCGGGCTGGCATGTGATAGCCGAGCAGACCAGTTATGGCAACGTACCCAAAATCTGCTACCTCCATAAACCTGTGCTTGTATAACTAATGGCCGGTTCCAATAATCAATCCACCGATAGTTTTCCTTACCAACAGTTACATTTTGACACATTTTCTACGGGTAATCTGTCAAAATGTAACTGCCGGTAAGGAAAACTATCGGTGGATTGATTATTGAAACCGTCCATAAGAGTGAAGTCACATCTATCAGCATCGAATCGCATTTTGTAATACAGAAACGTAATTTTGTATGAAGATACGTCCGCATGCGGAAGGGTGAATTGATGCGGACGCATGTCATACGGAGTGCGTTTTTGTGTTGTGCAATGCGATTCGATGCTGATAGATGTGACTTCACCCTAATTGACTATAGGTCGACCGGTTTATAATTGGTTTTATAACTGAGATGCCGTTTTAGACAAAGTCTAAAGCTGCGTCTACGCTAGGCGAGCCGAGCACGAGCGGAGCCACAATTCGTCTAGTGTGGACCGACTTACAAGCCTCGAACGCCACTTGACGCCGCGAACAGAACGGCTCCGCTCGTGCTCGGCTCGCCTAGCGTAGACGCACCTTTACGAAGACTGCGCCTATAATGCCGGCGAGATAGACTATCCGTCTCTTTCAAATTAGAACACTTAGAAGCAGACGCCGGCATGGTACGGCACCACAATCCTAGGAAAACAGCTTAACGGGCAGCAAGCGCCTGCCCACCGCTACCCTGCGTACCTTTCTTCGTCTCTCTTCGTGTCCCTGTCTCGTCGCAGGCTCTGTCACAGTTAAACAATCGATATACATATGCAACATCATTACACGAGTATGTCAAATGATTCACTTGGTACTCGGTACCAAGGTCACCGACAAAATAAAAATACCTTTTTGTAACTAGTTACAGGTCAAATTTTATAAAGCACTAATTAACCCATAGTTTTTAATAGAAGTGCCCCTATTCTGTTGTTTTCAAAGCTTTAAATATAGATACACTAGATTGGCTCAACTGAATATCTCGTCTCTACTTATAAACACTAATAACTCACTCATCTCTTCTTTATTTTTTACGTACAGCAGACAGCATAAGTGCATGGTCAATTCAGAAACAGTTTCGCTTGTCCGCCGAATCCTACGCCATCTATGAGCACGACGTGTAATATAATTATATAGATGTTAATGTAAACCTCAGAGGAAAAGCGAGATTTCATTAGACGGCGTTGTAAGCAATTTTTTGTCTAAATAAAAATTATGTTTTCGTTGTCTTTGAAAACTGTACTTATTATGGGTTTTATCACCTATTATTTTTACATTATATTTATCAAGTCAACTCCAGCGCGTTGCCAATTTTTGTTTTTCACTGACCTTTTTGTGGATTTATTCATCTTTTCCTTGTGTTTGTGTTCTGCGCTACGAGGGAATATCCAAACATCGAATAAATTACAAAAACACTGATTCCCACCAAAACTTGGCTGGGCGCAGATTTGAACTCGAAACCTACGAGTGATCACAACTCAGGTCGACTGTAACATTTCTAGTTACCGTTGGGCCATTATAACAATCGAAAGGTTGGTTGAAATTCATCATCAGTTTAATTTTGTATGCAAATATTCGTCACAACTACGAATAATTGAGGAGGTATAGTTGAGGAGGTAGACAGATAATATGAAATATTTAAAGTCTATATGATTTTTCGCTCAGTATAAATCAATAGTTTCATGTATTTGTTGGCACAACCTGTATAAAAGTTAGTAATGACTTCAATAAAGTGATAAAAATGTACGATGTGCCTATGTGTTACCAGGCAGGATTTTATTTCTCTTGGCTTTTCATCAGACTCCATTTAGTATACGACATTAAAAAAACCGGACAAGTGCGAGTTGGACTCGCCCACCGAGGGTTCCGTACGAAATTACAAATGTATATTTCAGATTTTTGCCTATATCTACTTATAGTATAAGACGATGTTGCTTGCCAAATTTCATAGTTCTAGGTCAACGGAAAGTTCCCTATAACTTGAGTATATTATTTTAATTTCAACTCGATATCTCCACGCGTTCCCGAGATAAAGGGTCTTGACAGACAGCTAGACGGACAACAAAGTGATCCTATAAGGGTTCCGTTTTTTCCTTTCGATGTACGAAACCCTAAAAAAGATTATGTAGGTACGCATAACAATGTAAACTGTTAGGTAGTAACTACATACACCAAAGTTATTAGGGACATACTTATAAGAGGGAAATGGTATTTATTTTTTAATATTTCGTCATAAATCGAAAACTATACATCATAAAACTATTTAAAAATCAGTTAATGCTTGTGCCAATGCAGCTCTTTCATACGATACCCCACATGACACGGTTAACTCACTTCAAAATTTGGATCCCCGTTCCTTGCATAAGGAACCCTGTTTTATTTCTGATTTTATTAAAAATGTATAGTTTTCAGACTTTCCCCTGTATTTGTAGTATAAGACGATCTCTTACTTGCCAAATTTCATAGTTCTAGGTCAACGGGAAGTACCCTTTAAATTTTTTGAGTGTCGAAATATACGTTTTTTGCGGCATAAAAGGCAGTATCTTTTTTTTACGTTAACTTTGAAGTTAATTTTTTTCACAGCATCAAAGCATTGTAGACCTGAGTATATAGTTTTAATTTCATCTCGATACCTCCCCAGGCGTTCCCGAGATAAAGGGTCTCTTGAAAGAAAAAACTTTTTTTAACCGACTTCAAAAAAAAAGGTTCTCAATTCGGTGGTTTTTTTTTTTTAATGTTTCTTACCTCAGAACTCCGTCACTGATGAGCCGATTCGAATTTTTTTTTTTGTTTGTAAGTATATGCTTCCAGGTGGGTCCCATTTTTTTCAAAATTCAGTTGGATGATGGGATCCATGAGGAATAGAGGGAACTCCTCAATTATATTAAGCACGCGTGTAGTGATTTTGGTATTTTCTATTATAACTAGTGTATTTACAAACGGAAATCATAAATTTGGTGGAGTGGAATTGATGATGAAGACCACAGATGACTTATGGAATTCCTCAATTATGTACTTATAAGTACAAAAGTATATCACAGATTCTGATAAGATTCCGCTGAAATAGCAACTAATGAAGTGCCAAATGTGATCCTTGTGGATTCGACGGAATTCCTCAAATATTATCGGCCCACATACAGCGATTCGGTTTTTTTCTCTAATAATCAACGCATTTGCTCTCGGAAATCAGTTCATGTGGTAAATTGGGAAAGAAATGTGGAAATATTCTCGTGCCTTGGCGGAGTACTAAATTAATTGAAGTGGGTTAAAACTTTGTTTTTAAAGTAAATTATTAACTTTAACTTAGAAGTTTGATTTTTTCACAGCTTCAAGAGACTGTAGGCCTGAGTACATGGTTTTAATTTCAATTCAATACCTCCTCCAAGCGTTCCCAAGATAAAAGGTCTTGACAGACAGACGGACAAGAAAGGGATCGTATAAGGGTTTAGTTAACTTTAGGAGCTACTGGGTGTGTAAGTTAACAAGGGGATTAATAAATAGACGATTTAAGAAAACGGCGTCGTTATTTCGCCATTGTTCATCAACACTTACATTTACCGACACTACAACTACCAATAAAACAAGTGTCATGATCATCGATGGTATGTTTCTTCTGCACCGAACCAAGTGGCAATTTGGCTCTACTTATTCCGACATATGTGACCAGTACTGTAACCTACAAGAGGCTCCCGAGAGATATCCTAACAAATGAGTTAACCCTCGCACAGAATGTGTGACGGCAAAAATATAACATTAACCCTACAGAGCAAGCTACGAATAAGAAGATTAATTTAAACCTACATTCACTAATCCTAACAGTCACGGAACTTGTAGGTACTGGCCACCGCGCTCTCGCGGCAAGTTTAAAATGGAAAATGCCACAGCTGTCACGTCAAATACGTAAACTTGTCTGTTGTGTTTTACAATAACGAAATATATAAATAATATGTTTGCTTATGAGATTATTGATTAATTACTCCATCAATTGGTAGCAGAGCGTGGTTTACATTTCAGTAAGTAAACAATACGTAATATGGCATCGACAAGTTATCCACATATTGAACCGCTGACCAAGTCAAACTATGACACATGGTGCTTACAAGCGCAAGCCGTCGCCGGATTTGAAGGCAAAAGCAAAAATTTTACTCTTGCTGTCACCTTCCGAGCTAAAACAAATAAAGATCTGCACGTCATCTAAAGCAGTATGGGACAAATTAAAAGCCACGTATCAAAGCACGGGGCCTGCGAGGAAAGCGACCTTGCTTAAGCGGTTGGTTCTGAAGCGAATGACCACTAATGAAGACATCCGTGATCACATAAATAATTTTATGGATATTGTGGACAAGCTCGCCGATATGGATATAAAAATACCACCAGAATTGTTCAGCATAATGTTACTCTACAGTTTAGCGACGTCATTTGAAAACTTTCGTATAGCCATAGAATCCAGAGACCCACCTTCCAAGTAAAAAAAAAAAAATTTAAATATTAAAAATACTTTTTTATACTTAAATATCAAAATTTCATAGTATTTTTTTTTTATAAAAATTACTCTATTATCTACATAATATATACACATTTCAAAAAAATCGGGCCACTACTTTAGTAGATATTAAATAAAAACGATTTTCCTTTTTTTTAATTATCTCAAAAATCACGACGATTTTGGGGCTGATATTTGGTGAAATTACAACGTATATAAAGATAATTATCCGAGCAAAAGGAATACCATTTTCTCGTCAACAGTATAAACAATTCGACGACTTCCTCAAATCTCACGGCATTCAAAGAAGATTAACTACAATCTACACGCCTCAACAGAATGGAATAAAAGAAAGAAAAAACCGCTCCTTACTACTAGAGGCTGATCCTTGCGTTTACATAATGGCGAAAGGAGGAGAAAAGGTGATTATCACCATATATATAGGTGATTTACTTATAGCCTATTCCTGCCCGAGAAAACATGGTGAAATTAAAATGTTATTAAATAAAAAAAATGAAATGAAAGATCTGGGAAGACCAAAGAGACTCATCGGCATAGATGTAGTATACACGAAAGATGCAATTAAAATCAACCAAGAAAAAATTGTGGAAGATACTTAAAAAAAAAACAAAATTGACGAATGTAAACCAGCATCTACGCCCATGGAGCCTAGCCTTAAACTAGAGAGGAGTAAAGGAGACGAATCTCAACGCTCCCAGCTTCCTTATAAAAATCTAATAGGTACACTTATATACATAAGTATCTGGCAGTCGTAACTCGACCCAACATAATGTTTGCCATAAGCTATCTTTCACAATTCAATGACTGCTATAACGAAGAGCACTTCAAGTCTGCTAAAAGAGTGCTGCGTTATTTGAAGTCGACAAAGAGTGTCGGCTTAACGTTTAAGAGAACGGATAATAAATTGTACGGCATGGCTGATGCGGATTAGGGCGCATGTAAACTCGATCGCAAATCTTATTCAGGCTACTGCTTAAAATATGCGGGAACAGCTGTAAGCTGGCTGGCTATGAAACTAAAGACCATCGATTTATCGACAGCTGAGTCAGAATACGTTGCATTGACCGAAGCCGCAAAAGAAGCCATCCACTTGAAAAACCTGTTCAAGGATTTGGGGGCAGACTTCGGACGCATAGTCATTTTAAATGATAATCAAGCAGCGCTCAAACTAAGCGAAAACTCAATGGTTACATCTAAGTCGAAACACATCGATTTAAAGATACACTTTATTAGAAATTGCATCCAAGAAGGATCTATACAGGTCAAGTATTTGCAAACCGAAAATATGGAGGCAGACCTGCTCACCAAAGGCCTATCAGAACTACATTGTAGCAACACGTCCTACCGAAAGCTGCCAGCAAAATAGTAAATTAAAAATGGCATGTTTATCGGATCACCAGTAAAAATTGAAAATGATCACCAAATTTTAATCTCTATTTTAATGTGAAATAATAACCCAAATTATAACATCTTACTATCATATTAAAGAAAATGCTATCCTAATAAATCATTGCTAACCCTAAAATATTAAATGATCCCCAAAATTTATTCTCCATTTTAATGTGAAATAATAACCCAAATTATAACATCTTACTATCCTATCAAAGAAGATGCTTTAAAATAGTAAAATAATTCCCTAAATTCGACGGAGCCCCGCTTTCATTTCTGGGACTCACAGTCTCCCGCCCTCCGCCCGGGCTCCCGCCAGAAACTCGCTTCGTGCGTCGGCCCTTCATTTCACGTGCGCACTCGACCCCCGTTCAACTCAGGACCTCCTTCGCGGGCTTTTATTACAAGCTTTATATAAACTTGCCCTGTTAGTATGTACGGGACTAATTTTGCAAGTTAAATTTGACCGACTTCCCGGTGACCGATTGAGCTGAAATTTTCAGTATAAGTATAGTTTGGATGACAATTTAATATTATGGTATTTTCGAGCTGATCTGATGATGGAGACAGAAGGTGGCCATGGGAATTCAGTACGTAACCGACATAACCCCGTTGAGTTTGGGTTCGTTAGAATCGTCTCAATGAGTAGTTGATGATGGTATACAGAAAAGTTCAGTCGGTAGCGATGTTACGGGTTGAAATTTTTCCAACTCGGATGATTCGAATCAACTCGCCCCCCGATTCGGATCAGAATGCGAGTTGACTCGTATCCGCATCATTCGGATAGGGATGGCGTGGCAAGGCCGCGTGGCGTTTGGTAAGTACTGACAACATACCTGATGGTCGTCTCTCAAGCCCCGATAGGGGCTCGGAGAAGCCTGTCGCGATTGTGCCGCATATGGCGGGGTCGGGTGCCGTCCGCTACAACGGACGGGTGGCTGTGGTGGGCGCAATGCCCGTCAGGTCCGATGGGGTGGGATCATCTGCGGCGGCCGTCGGCGAGGTCAAGCCCTGCTGGGTGAGACTCCGTTAGGAGAGGCCCAGCGAGCGACCTTCGAGCCGACGGCACTGCAGGAACGTCCAGTCTGGTCCGGTGTGTGACTGACAACATTTGTTCGAGCTTCTCTTATTTATAAGAATAAACATCTCCCAGTTGGCGCGTGTGAATGTAACAGGTAAACAGGTTCGTTCAACGGGGCGCCTAATGATAGTTCCTCGTCGTATGGCGCTTTCAAAGAGAAATCCCCGGGTTATTGGGCCTACTTATTTCGGGCACCTATACCCGCCGATATAAGAAACGAACCTTGTGACGAAACATTTAGGCGTAGACTAAGAAATCTTTTGTTGGATTACCCTCTGTACTCTGTTCACGAGTTCATGAAAATATTTTTTGAGTAATTATTTGATTTATTGATACCTAATCTGATACTAAATCGAATGTAACATTTATATTGTTTACTAGCTGTTGCCCGCAACTTCGTCTGCGTAGAGCTTGTTATCGTCTTAGAAAAATTATTGCTATTAAATTATGTTAGGCGCAAGCTTAATAATCGCTGTCCCAAACACACTTCTACCATTTTAAGGGATGATTTCCGAGATAAAAACTATCCTACTTATATACTTCCAAGGGTCTCAAATTATCTGTACGGAAAATTTCATCTAAATCCGTACAGGGATTAAGCCTAAAAGGTAACAGTGCGATGAGTTCGTTAGTTTAAATTGCTAAATCTAAATTGAAAACTCCGTTTTTACAAACATAAATATATTAAGAATCATCAACAGACGTTTCTGCTTAAGTTTTTCATAAAGTATTAAAGAAATATATATTGTTTTATGTCTACTAAGCTATACATTACTGGAAATGATTGCCGAAATCCGTCCAGTACTTTTATTCACGTTAGTATTTTGACTAATAAATGGCTTACCATAAAGTATACCAAAGGTTGTCTGGAAGAGATCAACTTTAAAGCGATAGGACCGCCTGTAACAACAGTTGTTACCATTATTTATTAAGCAAAATTTTTGTAAGATGTTTTTCTCTTGTCGTGGTGCAATAAAGAGTTTATATTATTATTATTATTATACCTATGTATGACCGAAGATTTCCCTTACTTCAAAAATTTCTTCTTCCTCATACATATTTCCAAGCCCATTTAACGTCCGCATTTTAAAAAACGCTGTAATTTAACCGAAGTTACAGTTTTCTTACTTTAAAATTATCTTGTTCCCCGTACAAACTTCCAACTCCTTTTAGCCCCTTTAGGGGTGAATATCTTTTAACCCCCTTATGGAATCAATTTCAAACTGTCTAAAACATATGTTACAGATCTCTTACCTTAAAAATGTCTTGCTCTCCATACAAACCTTGAAACCCCTTAAGGGACGAATTTAAAAAAAAAACATAATCTGTTTTCTTGTTTTTAAACAGTCTAAACCCGAAGTTACAAATCTCTTAATTTAAACTTTTAACCCTCTCTTGTTTAGGTGATGAATAAAAATAAACGCTGCAATCGTATTGTAATCTTTAAACAAACAGTCCAAAACCTAAATAAAAAAAATCTTACTTTAAAAATATCTTGCTCTCCGTATAAACTTTGAACCTCTTTACCCCCTTGGGGGATGAATTTCAAAAAACGTTGAAATATGTTTCTTTTAACATACAGGCTAAGACTGACATTACAAAGCTCTTACTATATTTTCTTACTCTCCGTATAAACCTTGAATCCCGTTTTAACCTCCTTAGGGGTGGAATTTTTCCATAACGCTCAGCGTTTTTTTTATTCTAGTAAATAATCTTTCTACAACGATGCAAATCACTAGCTCAAAAAAAAGTGATTCTCATCCTAAACTTGCATACCTTTTTAACCCCCTTAGGGATGGAATTTTATAAACGCTGAAAGTACTTACTGTTTTTGTATTCTAATAAGTAATCTTTCTACATAGTTTCAAGTCTCTAGTTCAAAAAAATATGTTTCCCCATACAAACATTGCACCCCTATTAAACCCCTGTAGGGGTAGAATTTTCTAAAACGCTGAAAGTCTTTTTTCTGTAAAATACAGAATCACAATCTTCCTACAAATTTTCAAGTCTCTAGCTCAAAACAAAAAGTTTCCCCCATACAAACTTTGCACCCCTGTTTAACCCCTTAGGAGGTATTTCCAAAAATCCCTTCTTATCCCTAGCCCACGTTATAAAAGTAACCTACTGTGCAAAAATCAACTCTCTAACATTAGTAGTTTCGGCTGTGCGTTGATGATTCAGTCAGTCAGCACTTCTTCTTTTATATATATACTAGCTGATGCCCGCGGCTTCGCCCGCGTGGTTATAGGAAAATGTAACATATTGAATTTTCCCGTGGGAATGAGATGTTTTCCCGCTGGAAAAAGTAGCTTATGTCACTCTCCAGCTTCCAAACTATCTCCATACAAAAAATCACATCAATACGACGCTCCGTTGCGACGTGAAAGAAGGACAAACAAACACACACACTTTCGCATTTATAATATTAGTAAGGATAGATTCTACTTTGAAATCGTAATACGTAAACTGACATTGTTCATTTTTGTTTAAAATTAATTATCCAGTAAATAGTTGTTAAATGACAATCCGTAATCGGAGATACTATTTCCACTTTCTGTATTGACATTTTGAATATTATCTAATTTTAATTTCGTATTATTGACGATCGTGACAATAAGGATTCTTATAATATTGACATTATATAAGAATCTATATTGTAATTTTTATCTCGAAATAAATAAATCTAAATCGTATTTGCCCCGATAGTTCCCTACTCTGCTTATTCCTTGAACCATACCTTTAGTTCAAGAAATAAGAGTGTATTGTATCCCTATTCTATCTGTAATTAGTTCAGTCGGCGAAACTGAGAAACAACCAAACGGCCTGTGTATTTCCTCCCCCCTTCGCGACCGCGGTCAGGGAAACGAAGAGTAAAGCGCCGTATTGTGTGTATTAAAGGTTATATATAATAAACGTATTTAATGAAGCCTGCTCCTCAGAGATCTGCACGACATCAACGAGTGAGGAAACCCTCGTTTGCGGATCACATGAATCGTTTACGTCGCCAGTTGATTCTGAAGATCGTGAGGGCCCCTTATTAAGGGGTATCGTCTCCTGTGTTGATAAAAAGGATGACGCCAGACCACCATCAAATCTGGTAGCAAAATACTCTGAATCACGCCCGTTTGACACCGTTCACACCTCAGGTATACTGTAGTAACCTGGACTGTGTTCCGGCTTATATGACCTGGACAGTGTACTGGCAAAGTACTCACCCCAAAACAATGCAAATAACAATTAATAAAAGTGTGTAAAGTGACCCATCATTATGCGGAGAATTTCCTCATAACGAAGAGCCATTCAACACAATAATGAAACACTTTGCCGCGCAACCAGAGACACTGACAGTCTGAACGATGATAATTGAATTAGGGCCGCATAAGCCCGGACTCTGTACTAGTATATAGCATGGGCCCTCTATGTCAAAGCAATATTGGTTAAATTCGAACTAAGAGGATTTTTCTTCATTTGTATTTAAGCCATGTCACTTTGACATATAGTGCCCATGCCATATACTAGTACAGCGTCGAGCACTCGTACGTTTACATTATCAGTTTTTTTTTAATTATTGTAAATTACCGTTTGACATGTAAAAGTGCCCTTGCAGAATAAATAGTTGCTCGATTGATTGATTGACAACAGTATCATCATTCTCTTTGAAACACCTTTCGTAATATAATAAGGTTGAAAATTGGTTGTGCGTATTAGCGCGCCAACGCCCGCTTTGCGTTGCCAGGGTAAATATTACTTGGGTACCTATCCATATTGTAATAGTAGATTATACACTAAGGGGATAAAGCACTGTTTTATGTCACGGGAGCGAATTGAATCCCGAACGTAACGAAGGACTCATAATTTAACTCCTGAGCGTAGCGAGGGAGTTATAAGTTAATTCCTGAGCGAAGCGAGGGAATTAAGACTGAGTCCTGAGTGCAGTGAGGGGTTCAACCGCCCAAGACTAAAACAGTCTTATCCCCGAGGTGTATACTCTACTTTTCACACCTTATGCGAGACAAAAAAACAGGCTCAGTAGATAAATATTCAAAATAGACCAGAAGCACTGATTCAGACACAGACTTTACGCCTTTTACAGCTTTCCATTTGTCAAAATCGTTGTAGGCTTTTAGGTATTTTTCCTTTGACTTCTCTGGCAGCAGATTGTTGACAATGCCTATGGCATCTAATTTGATAAACTCAGGAGTCAAAACACTTTCATCACTCGACATTTTCAATATTATTTTTGAAATTAAATCTTCTATAGGCACCTACAAGAACTCGATTTGTTCGTCACGCGTGAACAAATGAAGGCGCGCGACGTTCCAAATTCGAAAGCACAAGCCGTGGTCCTAGATTCGAAATTCGAATTTCGAACACCGCGCTCCTCCGGACCGGGGTTCACACGGAGGCAAACTTCATTTATTTTGTCAAATCAAGTAGGCCATGGCCTAGGACAAATTGTGTTTAGCAAAATTAAACTTTATGCATATAGTAATAAGAATTATGAAAAGTGAAATCATATTATTAACCAGCGGGTTATAATGAAATTCAGTACAACATTATAACCCGGCTAATACCAAGGGATTTAATGTCTTGCTTTCGGTAGGGTTTACATGACCTATAATTCGGTATTGTCGAGCATGTGGTTTGAAAAAAATATTATAATTCTAGTTTATATTGCACACTTATAGACCCTTCTACCCAATATCGTTGTGTTGAATGAACTCATACAATATTCTTAAATGAAATAAGTTTCCGATACACTATTGAATGCTAGCTTAATTGATTTCCTTCTCCCCTTTAATTATGAAGTCAATTTTCCAACCTTGACAGCGTCCAGCGTCAAAACTTGACATCAAGTAGCGCAGTTACTGTACTCCGGCCTTTTCTAAAACTCGATTGAACATCGGGAAGTATATTCATTTCTAAAAAGTTTGTAATCTGCATGCACACGGCTTTTTCTAATATTTTAGACATGCAGGGCAGTATACTGATAGGCCTTAGGTCTTTCATTACTACCATGCCATAATCGCCACGCTTGGCAAGCGGGTTGGCGATCGCAGTGTTTCCACCGCACTCCAGGGATGCTGCTGCCCATCCCCCGGTGGTCATGGTCGTAGTTTTAGGACATACCCGGGTCCTAATATCCGATCCGTCCGTAAGTATCCGGTCCTCTCCATATTGAAGAGTAGTATGGAAAAATCAATAGATACGTACATTAGACGAAGATTTCCTACGCTGTCACAATTGTTGGATGTGCTACCAACAGAAAATAGTAGCTAATAGACAATCAAATTGATCTGGCAGTGCGTGAATTGAAAGAAACGAAAATAACAGTTCAGAAATCATTCGTCGGGGATAGTGCAATACCGCGTAACTAGCGCTGGTAAATAGTACGTATCTACACAACACCCATAGTGCGAAACCGCGTAACTAGCACTGGTAAATACTGCGACAAAAAACAAAACAAAAAACAATAGGATAATAAGATAATGAACGGGTAGGTTTCAAATTTTAAAACAATTTATTGAAAGGAATGGTGGTCATTTTATACCCACAGCTACAAATTTTGGACCATGTTCACCATATTGCACTGTAGAGTTCAGAAACTGCAGAACAATTCTAAAAATCTGCACATTATTTTCAACATACTCCTGGTTAAACTCTTGAAGACATCTGAAGTCTCTCGCAGATATTCCCAGTTTTCCTCTTCTAAGAGTTGTTCACATAGTCTGCCTCTAGGCGGTAAATAAAAGTTGTGTTCCAACAGTATTTTTCCTTTCACCATATCGGGTATGGTTACTATTTTTTTGTTCACACCTCCACTATACACGCATCTAGTAGGATCGTCATACGCACGCCTCAGAGATCCAATGAATCCGCCCCGCCACTCATATTAAAAAAAAAAGAATAGTTATTTACGATACAAGTGCCGAAAATAGGAAATTCGCAACGAGTGATGATAAATTAAAACACGACCGAAGGGAGTGTTTTAAATCGACACGAGTTGCGAATTACCTATTCGCACGCGTATCGTACAACGTTTTACTGTACATATATATGGCTCTTTAAAGTTTCGACATATGCACGAAAAGTGCTCTTTTCCGCACAAGTGCGGGAAAGTAGCACCATATGTACTGTAATAGTTATTTACGATACAAGTGCCGAAAATAGGAAATTCGCAACGAGTGGTGATAAATTAAAACACGACCGAAGGGAGTGTTTTAAATCGACACGAGTTGCGAATTACCTATTCGCACGTGTATCGTACAACGTTTTACTGTACATATGGCTCTTTAAAGTTTCGACATATGCCCGAAAAGTACTCTTTTCCGCACTAGTACGGGAAAGTAGCACCATATGTACTGTAATAGTTATTTATGCTACAAGTGTGGAAAGTAGGTGATTTCCGACGAGTGTCATTTTTATACATGAGCGAGTGAAGCGAGCGAATGTATAATTCGACACGAGTCGGAAATCATCTTTACGCGCGTGTATCATACAACGTTTTACTATGCCTTGTGTGAGGAAATATATGAAATGTTGAAATGTTGGTTTAAAATAGATCTAGGTTAAAATTGAAGAACCCAGGTAGATTGTCAGGTAAGTACCTACTTATTATCTGGAATTGCATTTACCAACTTCTCCACATCTTTTGCAGCCAAGCTTATTCACTTAAATGTTAAAGCCATTGTATTGTGGTTTTAGAACACAATTAATTTTGAGTAACTCAATATATTAAACAACAAAAAGACGCTGTACCGGTGTAGTTCTAAGAAACATACTGACACTATTGAAACGCAATAAATCATTATTATTATTGATTACTCACTTTCACTCGACCTTTTTAACATATTTACATAAAATAACTACACAAAACCCACAATAAACAGCAATGGCGGGCTTTTAGATACATGCGCGGTCAACATATGCGCATTGCGCATGTGCAAGCCGCCATACTGTCGTATTGTAAAAGGCATAAGAAAGATATGCGTTCAGCCAAACACATTAAGTGAATATTTAAAATTTATTTATTTATTGACCATATTCAAAATTCATAAACATTAATAAATCATTTTATACGTTATTAGTATTTATGTACCTTTTATATGAAAGATAACGTGTAATTGAAATATTTGTAAAACTTTTCTCGAGTAATAAAAACTCTTTGTGCCGGGCTGACGACATACTTGAAAATTAAAAAAAAATTGAAAAGTAAAAAGCACTAGTGCGAAAAAGTGGCGCTTTCCGCACGATTTTAGTGCTTGGAAAACGTTCTTTTCGAGCACATGCATTGTAAAATATATTTTACAAGCAGATCCCTAATGCCGCTTCGTAACAGTTGCAAAATATTTATATAAGTATTATATATTATTTTTCATCACACTTGCTCGAAAGGGGCTTCATAATGCGCAGCCATACAGACCTGTAATAGCCTGTGTTACGCCCACGGGCGTAATGGTTTTTTCTTAAATTGTATCTGTCACTCATGCGGCAGTTACAAAGCAAAGAGGTTTTATATCAAATACGATGTCTGAAAACGTACTTATAAATAAATTTAAACTTAAAAAACTACTTAAACATGTTTAACTGAATTATTTACAGATTTAATATGTAGTTATTTAGTGTGTGTATGTATAATGTTTTTAAGTGTTTTCAAATCGTGGCTGTATACCGAAGGGTCTTTGCCATACGCGCCTCACGTCAAATTCAACAAAATGGACGACTGACATGTTGCAGTTTTTATTACGATTTGTATTCATTTCATCTAAAATGTATTTGTTTCCTCGCAAATTATGAAATACATTGTGTATAACACGGGCGTAAGAATATTGCAAACTCGAGTCATCAAAAGCCCTCCGCCTTCGGCGTCGGGCTTCTGATAGACTCTTGTTTGCAATATTCCACTTACGCCCCTCGTTAAACAATGTACTATTACAGCATGAACATAGAACGCAAATACCTATATTACCTATTGATACAACTGTCAATTGCAAACTCGAATGTCCCACGAATATTTTAAAAAACATTCTTCTGTCGCAATTAATCTTTTTGCTTAACCAGTTGCGTAGAAAGTAAAAAAAACTCTTGTAAGTATGGCAAATAGTTGCGGACAAAGAATAAAAAATCCGGCATCACTACTGGTTGCGAACAATATTTATTTTTAGCTGGTGTGCTATTGCACTTTTTGACTATGCGCTGAAACTTGGCACAATTGATCCTTAGGTGGTCGTGTGTCTAGTGGGGGGAGGGAGGAAAGTTTCCCCCCGCCGTGCTTCATTTCAAACCATATTTCTCTAAAACCATGCATACTAGGGCATGTCATTTATCGTTTTCGGATAAAATAAGGATGAGGAATCTATTTTTGGAACAAAAATAATACATATTAAGACAAGAACACAAAAAAGTAAAAAAAAACAGAAAAACTTAAACACAATGAACTTGAAATGAAGCGCGGCGGGGGCAACTCGTCTCTTGGCAGGCAACCGAATAATGTACTATTACCCTCTGTCCGGTCACCTGAACTAGCCAACTGTACCACGGGCAAAGAGCGAATCCACGCTATAAATCAGACTTATGTTCCGTTCTTGCGTTTAAAATGGTGTACCTACTTAATGTAACTAATCCGTCTTTGTATTATATTGATAGATAGAATCAAATTTTAAATGTCTCATTTATATGTCGTAGAGGAAAAACCATGTTATTTATAATTTATAATCATCTCTAAAGTAGTTAAATAATATTACGTAGTTATTTCTCGAATATAATTTTAAGGCGTTTATAAAAATGGTTTGGTATTTGAAATACATATATAAGAAATATGTTTTTAGGGTTCCGTACCTACCTCAAAAGGAAAAAAAAACGAAAGCCTTATAGGATCACTTTGTTGTCCGTCTGTCTGTCTTTCTGTGTGTCTGAACTATGAAATTAGTCAAGTAATAGGTATTGTATTATACTAAAAGTACAAGAAAAATCAGAAAACTATACATTTGTCATCTCTTTCTCCGATACCCAAAGGTTGTCTGGAAGAGATCGCTCTTCAGCGATAAGACCGCCTGTTGTCTACCTCTACCTACATGTTATTGTATTGTTTCTCTTTTTAACTGCTTTGTTTGTGTGAGGTGTGCAATAAAGAGTATTTGTATTGTATTGTATTGTATTTGTAATTACGGAATCCTCGGTGGCGGATTCCGTACAAAATTAGAAAAGCGGACAAGCGCGAGTCGGACTAGTCGCGCTTGTCCGCTTTTTTTCTTTATGATAAACAATCATTAATGTTTGTTTTGATGTTATTGCACTTATTCAATAGGTAATTCATTTATTTTTAGTGACAAGTATCTTCCTTTTATTCATAAATTTACGTGACAATGAAACAATAGGTACTGTTTACAACATATATTTAAAAGATTTCTGGCTACAATGGTAAAGTTAACATGTGTATAGCAACATCGGGCACACAGCACGTAGAACCTTTGGGGCGGAAAGGTTCTCGAGTGGCAACCACGTACCGGAAGGCGCGGCATGGGTAGGCCCCCCACAAGGCGGATTGATGACCTGGTAAAGGTTGCGGGAGTCCGATGGATGCGGGTGGCGCAAGACCGGTCACTTTGGCACTCTTTGGGGGGGGCCTATGTCCAGCAGTGGACGTCTTTCGGCTGATATAATGATGATAGCAACATCGCTCTGAATCGTAATACGCATGGCCAGTAATGCTGTCTACAGAATTGTTTGTACTAAGTTCTTTAAAATAGTATCAGATATTTCAACTAAATATTTGCGTGCGCTAACTATGTAGGTTGTGTGGCAGTCACAGCAGTAGTTATGCTATCAGGTAAAATAGTGCTATGGATACAACGCAGGTACATATTTATGGACAAATTATTGATTGTCTTAGACGGTGCTTGTATTAGAATCTTCGATTTTTGAAGATTGTGTCCCATGCCCTCTGCCGAATTGTAGTAATACTAATTCATACGTGACTATTGCAGCTGCCACCTACAAAACACATTGAAATAATTATTATACTAACTAATTTATAATATACACGTTTGCTATATATAACGTAGCATTTGAGTAAGACAGATTAGTGATATGACAATGGTTTTCCTGTAAGAGTCGAGAAATAAAAGCAATAAATTAGAAAACATTAAATTAGAACTCGTAGTAATTAGTGGATTAGTCTACATCTACTTGACAAAATTAATGGACAGGGAAACCAGCATAGTCCAGTTCTCCTGCAGTTCCAGGGGTGGTTAGAGTAGCGCTACGACCCCACCGATTCACGCAAAATAGGCACACTGGATGATAACCACGATGGAGGTCAACCGAGTACAACAGGACGACTGACGAGTGTACGACTGAGAAGGGAATACGAGTAGAGAGTCTTGAGAATGTGCAGTTTGTGTAGGAACACAATCTTTCGACTTCTAGTTTCTATGTCCAGGCTATATTTTATCCCACGGGTTTGCCTTAATAATAATAAGATTTGGTTAGTCGTTTCGGTGTAAAACGGTTTAACATCGAAAAGTCTCGACTAACACCTTAAGAGAGTCTCGCGAGATGTCTGGGTCAAGGTTCGGATACAGAAGTCGGTACTCAAGTCATTCCAGACGTCTTGCGGCGGGGATCGTGCTGCAAGAGCAGCCACTTCGTACGATGTCATTTGGTACCCGCGGGCGACTCTAATAGAAATCCGTCATTGAACTGCGAGTAAGTCAAGTTGCGAGTCAACCTCTCTGATACGGGCCGTATAGTGGATGGGCCGAACCACCCCTGCGTATAGGCGGCGTACTCCTTCCTCTGGGGCTCAAGATTAGGCAGCAGTCTGTGCAATGCACCCGCTACGTTTGATTATTGATAAAGTTTGGATCTCGTGACGTTAGATATTTTTAAATTAGATGTTTTAACATTTAAAATGTTATTTAAATCGCTTCAGTATAATAGCCCCCAATTGCAGCGAAAGTGAGACATCGCTCTGGTCTCGTGAGTTTTAGGGCTACGTGGATGATTGAGATGTCAAAAGATGCCCCTTAGCAAGAATTACAAAATGTAAAAAAAAAAAATTATAGCTTTTTGTAATATAATGTCGAAAAATCACACATTTACAACTTGCGTCACTGTCCTCGTAGCTCAGTTGGTAGAGCAGTCTAGCATTAATAGAAAGGTCGCAGGTTCGAATCCTGTCGGGGGCTGCAAACGAAGATGGTTTGTTTTTCCATTATATTCTTTCTCTGTATCATATCGTTTATAAAAGAATCGGGGTAACTTCCTCGTTAAAAATAACACGATACAAAAATATTTAATTAAATAATTTGTTTCGTGAAAAGGGTAAAACTAAACTAATTAATAACTCGTATTTTTTTAAATATCTGAAAATGCCTTATACTGCCAACAGTGCTGAACTTTTTTTCATTTAGAAATAATTTGCACACTAATAATTAAAACAATTAGTCGTATGCATATTAAAAAGTATACTTCAAATAAGAATATATCTGAAATAGAATAGCGTTCAAGATTATTAACTATCTTTTTAAATATATACAGGGTGTGGCCTGTAATAGGAGCAAAAAATTAAACGGTGGCTTATTAAGTTAATCAGTAATTATTTACAAGTGGTTAAATTGAAAAAAAAATTGAAAAAAAAATAGAAAAAAAAAATAAGTAAAAGCGTACGTGTGTTCTTTTGCTTAACTGGAATGATATCCATTTTGTTTTACTTCAAAAACACCAAAAAATCTTGTAAAATTGAAAAAAAAAACAAAAAGAATTAGAAAACCAAAGTTAGTATAATCGCAATTACGAAAGTGCCCAGTGTTCTACCAAGATAGTTAATGACTGGCATGCTACGATATCGAGATGTCGAGATCCATTACTTAGGTATCACAACTTCAGATAAGATTATTTCCGAATTCAAGAATCTTGAAACACTGGTACCTTTACAGAATCACTGCGGATAATACATAGAGTCAGCCCTTAAATTTATTGCTCCCATTACAGGCCACACCCCGTATACGACCTCATTTCCCTCACATCCTTAGTTTTTCTATAGGTCGGTGACGCATGATACGTAAGGTAATAGTAATTAAATTACATAGATACTTACTAACTTGACAAATATTGATTCCAAGTTTAAAATCTCGCGTTTTACAGGACACTTCTAAAATAGTCTTCGGTATGTTCCACTTACTGCACGGCTAGCACGCGACGGCGCGCGAGCTCTCTCGATTTTTCTTGCACTATCCGTCTTAATCTTATTAGAACACTTAGAACAAGAGGTATAGTGCGAGAAAAATCGAGAGAGCTCGCGCGCCGTCGCGTGCTAGACGTGCTGGTATTTGAGGTTTCTGTTTTTATTTGTGATTATAATACTGTCGAGTGTCGACGCGCGAACAATATATAAAACAAATACTGAAATAAGTACGTAATATACTGTAATATGTGTTATCTATAGTTACATTGGTAAGTATTATACTTTGGCAAAAAACTAAAGGAATGTTAGAGACCATCATAAGTGTGGTGTTTTGGACAAATAGTTTGTGTCAAGTGGTTGTTTATGGCGAAGGATACACTTGTGGATCTGGATGTGTTCTCGATTGTGAAGCGAGCGGTAGAGACTCATAAATTGCATGATAATTGTTAACGTCTCTTATTAGTCATGAATCATAGTAAGCATATTGTTAAAATAAGTTGAGACCATAAAAAGGTGGGACTTTATTGTTCATAGGGTCGCTTACGAACAATATTACAAATAATGGTATATGAAAAGGGTGGCACAGAGGCTAATATTTTCTTCATAACGCAATCGACGATGAGTAAATTATGTTTTATTGAATTAATTGAAAGGCACGAGATCTGTGTTTTTTTTTAATTGTTTGTATGTGTGTGTTGTGGTAGGTGATCAAAAACTCTACGAGATCTTCTATGTATGTCATTTCACAAATATTTAAAGAATACGAAAGAAAAAAAGACAAAACACAAATATAATTAACGCGCCATGAAATGGCGGGACCATTGTCTCAGACTCAGCATTGTACGACCTAATTGGCCAGCGCAGGTGTTCCGTTATAAATATATATCGACGGTGGAAAGGCAAAACCACTGAAGCGACATTTTTTGAATTTTACAGGAAAGCGTTTTATAGTATTTTTTTCACAAAAAAAAACATAACTTTTTCTAGTTATCTTAGATAGTTGGGTTCTATGCACGGGTTATTTCATTTTTTTATAGCTATTTAATTAAATTAATGTCATTCCCCAAAACACGGTGGATTCGAAAATAAGCGTCGCTTAAGTGAAAACGGCCCCAAAAAATTCCCGGAAGAACCATTGAAGCGACACCATCATGCCGTAGACAGACCCTCGAAAATCGAATGAAGCAACTACTTATGTTGAATTTGTTCCCGGATTAATCATTTAACCAACTATAGTAAGGGCAACTGTTTTGTAATATATTAAAATATTTATCCAGTATTTCAAATTAGCAAAGCGATATCTGTCCAGCATAACTACGACATTATTATTTTTTATTTTTTCTAAAGAGGTAATTAAAAACTATCAATAGGTGTAAAGTTTAAATAAACATAAATAAATAAATAAAAAACAGAATCAGAAAAAATGTTAAATCTTTATTAAACATTTATAATAAAACGTAGGTTGTCCTACCCATTTTTTTAAATATCTTGACATAGTATCAAAAAACTAATGACTAGTTATCGAAAATTCCGAATAGACTTTAAATAACAGAAACATTAAATAAATATTTTACCACACTGCTTACCTCCAGATTTTAACCTCCAAGTTCTAAATAAATCGAAGAAAAAAAACTAGGGTTCGAAGATACACGATAGGGTTACAAGATAATAACAAAATGGAGTCAAGACAATAATGAATTATGTGTATTTTTCTCAATGTACCAAATTGCCCTACTCTCCCTTACACTGGTCGGTATTCATTTATTCGATGAATTAAAAAACGTCTATTCAAACCAGTTTACTTTATTCATTAAATTTAAGCGCGTTCCAATATTTTTTTACTTATACGTAAGTGATTAACTTATTAGAACGTTTTTAAGTTTTGATTTACGTGGTTAAAATTAAAGAATATTCATAATAATGGGTATTTGACTAATTGATTATACAGAATAACGAATTCGGTTTAGGTAGTTAGGTAGGTGGTTTCGATACTTTAATTCGTATAGGATATAAAGCAAACGTCCGAGTGCTTCGTATTTACTTTATATTTCCGTACCGTAGGTATAATTCATACTTAACTGACTATGCCTTCTGGAAACATAATATATCAATAATAATTTTTAGAACTGCAGACTGGTTCCTTACAAATCACTAATTATTTTAGCTAAAACATGAATAATTACACTACTTTCATGGAACAACATACGCCCCCATTTGATTATGGTAGCGAACGGCGAGACAACCACCACCACCCTCCACTGCTTGTCTCTGACTGAAGCGACGTTTATAAAAACACCATTCGCGGGTATATCACGCTAAAACGATTCACTTCACTTCACTTCCACGGATTTTGATCATACTTCAAGTGCCATAACACCTCTTACGATATTCACTTAACCGACCTATTGTGGTTTTTAGAAATTACTTGAAGCGACAACTTTGGCAAAGTTATGAGTGTCGCTTAAAGTAATGAATTATAAGGTAAATTTAGCAATATTCAATTGAAAACCGTTAATTAACCGACAAGACTTATTTTCCATATTTCCGGAAGAAACACTTAAGTACCTTATCTTATGAAATATGTACCTGGAATAAAAATACTGTATGCGACCACGGTTATGATTGAGTATACGGTTAAGTGACAGGTTAGATTTAACTCAAATTGTGTGTCGCATAAAGTAAGGTTTTTCAAATTTGGCGCTTATTTTTGTATTACTTTAAGCGACATGAAAGTCATCAGATCGTCGTGAAACCCGGCTCAAACGACGGAGAAAAATTCGCTGATTTCAACGATGTATATAACTCTATTTTGACCAAAATGTCGCTTCATTGGTTTTGCCTTTCCACCGTCGATATATATATATTTATTGGCAATTTAAAACCCGCGGGCTCTTTATTTCCAGTCCTCGTTTATCTAGATAAAAATTCTGTAGGTGTTTTTTGCCACTTTTGAGATATTAAAACCATATATGGTCAAGTATTTAAATATTATTTCAGTTTATTGTAAGATGCCTCTTACAATGAACTAAAATAATATTTTAATACTTAGAAGTGCCCTTCGAAAACAAGTCTTATCACTAATCTGTTAGTTAATAATCACGTGTATGTTTAAATGTTCGTAAAGAGTATATTTGAGAGCAATACCGCCTTACCGTACCGTACCTTTAAGATCATGTTTCTTGTGATTTGGAAAAATAATCCACTGAGTGCAAGCTTTGTGTAAGTAACTTGATGCACTATGCGTTGAATCTGAAACGGAAGGTACCTATTAAAGGAACGTATACATGTAAGTGCAGATTATATAATATTTATATACGTATTATCGGATTCAAAAGTGATATAAAGACACTACATATTATGTTAATTCATCGTTTAGGGAACTGTACATACGTTGCCACAGACCGCAATCAAATAGGATAATCCGTTGGAGAGGTACGATGCCACACTCAGACACACAGACACATGTTGTAATACCCCTTGTTTTCGTACCAACCTCCACATTGTACATTGAAGATGCCACGTTTCTCAAAGCAAATGTTGACTTTCGAGCCGCAACATGCACGTTGGACGCTAGCAGAGACATTATCGTGGCCCTCAGGATCAGAAACAGGAAAGAGAACGAATAATAAACCGTATGTGCGACACCATTAAGAGCTCTGAAATTAAAATGTTTGTCCTTGCCTCTTTTTTGAGATTGTTAGCCTTATTATTATGAAAACAAAACGGAGAGTTCTTAATTACAGACCAATGTGCTTTTATAATATCGGCCATGTGTGTGTTGGGACACAAGAACAGGTCTCTATATATCCGTAGTTGATCGTCACAATACTGCGCAAATACTATAAAATAGGACTACAGAGTGAACTAGCATTTTTCACCGCTCGAAATATATTTTTTTAGTAAGCGACTATTAACTTTCCATGATCTGTGAATAAAATCACATTGCGTGTCAATAAGAGTCTCTTGCTGAGTAAGGAGTACCTTAAAAACATGGTTAATTTTGAGGATGATAAACTGCAGTTCCTTTAACACAAACCCCCTTATTCATAAAGTTTAAAATGCGTTTTGTCTTTTTCTTACGAACACAAAGATAAACGCATTTTAGCTGAAATAAGTTGTTTGAAAGTTTATGCATACGGCCATAACATGTTTTTTATAATTTCACGGGGAAAACGAAACTTAATTATCTGTAAATGTTTTACTAAGCAGAATCGTCCGCTAACGAAATTATAAATGCGACGCGACCCCTGGAATCTGTTCATGGATGGATTTCCCGCTCGTGGTGAATAAAGTTTAAATTTTCGACTGATCGAAATTAACAATTTATCTGTTACATTCTGTACTAAGCTTACCTACCTGTGAACCAGAGTGACTCAATTTTACGACAATGTTTGAACGTAGGTCATTTTAGGATATAAGCGTCTGACATTGTGATATTTTAACATTCTAGCCGATCAAACTGATTGGTTTGTTTTTAAGTATTATTCTTACTTGTTTGTTGTAAAATACATTTTGAAAAAAAATATGATTGTAATTGGTTTTAGTGTTTCGATCCAGTATTGGCCCAACGGAACACTCACACTGTGTATTTGTCCGTTTTTTATGTAAAGTTCAACTTAAGGCTCAGAATCCACCCGCGACAAACGGCGGACCATGACGTCACGACGGACGACGGACACACTGGCCGCGCGGGTGCCTGGTGGGTAATTGACCGACCAAACCAGTTTATTTCGCACACTCACCGTAAGAAAAGCAATTTGAGCACGTGGATAACCAAAAACAGGCGAAATTCTTGAGAAATAAATAGATACTTAAATAAAATAAAATAAATACGCATGTAATGGGAAAAAGAAGACACATATAAATTTTTTTTTTGAGCTTCAACTAAATATACATTTGTCGACAAATCACAAAACTTTTCAAAAATAATGACATTGATGAAGTGACACAAAGTCAGCAAAAAATTCAATCTACTCCAATTTTATAACTAAGAAAAAATTGCGCGGCGAGTGGACGTCGACATGCTCCGATTTAATGCCGACGGCCGCCGGCCGCAACGTATTACTTTGGTACGCCACATCAAGACGTCGCGTGGACCAGCTCAGAGAAACCGTGCTCGTACATTTACGAAAATAGCATGCGGCCGTCGTCGCGCGCAGTGGACGCTGTGTGGTCAAGCAGACCGCAGCCTTAGGGCTCGGCCACATGTCCACGGCACGGCGTCGTCACCGTAAAACGGAAACCGCAGAAACTATATCTGAGGCTCTAGTATAAGTTTTACCGAAGCAAAAAGTTACGACCGCGTTTGCGTTAAGCTGTCAAATCCCATACAAATTGAGGGTAAAACGCAAACGCGATCGTAAAGTTTTGTATCGGTAAAACACTAGAGCCTCGGATCAACTGATATAAACAGAGGTTTTTGACTTTTGATCGGCTATAATATTATAAATGTCTACTCTTTCAAGATTTCACTTCATTTAATATATAAGGCATATGAAAAATATAGCATTATGTCGGAACTGTTATGTCGGTTATTATTAAATATTACGCAATAGGCGATAAGTCAAGTAGTAGGAGCCCTGTAAATTAAAAGTAAATGTCATGCATTAAAAATGACTTCGACCTAAATGGTTTTTAAGTAGTACGAGTAAGTGAAGTAAGACATTTTTTTAGTTAACATCACTTTTTTGTTGTTGTCTGTAACTTACGCATCTAATCCTTTTTGGCCGCAACTGTGGAATCCAGAGTAACCCTGGCTGAAAAACAAAATGATGTTGTTGAAAACGACATTAGACAGTAATAAAAAAAATATTAGCTAAGGCATCAGTCATGTGCATACTTGAGTGTATTGAAGAGCTGTAGACAGATAAAAAAAACATCGACGAAGAATGCCATTAGAACAAAATAGCTTAACTTCGTATCCACCAGCTTCACCAGGGACATTAAATGGCAATATTGGATCCGTACATTTTCCCAAGATCCGGTTCTCTTAGTCATGAAATAAGAACAAAATTTTAAAATTGCGGTATCGTTATCTTTAGTTATATTAGAATAAAAAGACATGTTGTTAGGTATTATTCTGAACACTTGACTGCAAAGGGTTTTCCGATGTGGGTGCAGATCAAGTCAATTTTATCTGTAAGATCTAAGTACATATCTCTTTTTTTCATAAAACAGTATTTACTTTAGATTTCGTGACGTTGCAGCTAATTATGTCATATAAATAATTGCAATAGGATGTGAGGTAAATACTAAAGCCCATTATTAACACGTCGGTGAAACTCCATAGAAATGTTGTCTGCAAGTTTGCAATCTGAAACATGAATAACATTGACTTTATTTCGAAGTAAAACTAACAATAAATATCTAGCAACAATGAAATACATTACACATTCATATTTTTTGATCAATAGCGAAATCAAAGACAAAATTCAGAAAATTAATAATTTTCTGTCAAAAATTTCTTTTTTGGGTACAAGCTTTTATTGCCGACTGTACTTTTCTATATACCGTCATCAACTGCTCATTGAGACGATTCTAACGAGCCCAAACTCGATGGGGTTATGTGATTTTATTACGGAGTTCCTATGGCCACCTTCTGTCTCCATCATCAGATCAGCTCGAAGGTACCATAATATTGAATTGTCATACAAACTATACTTATACCCAAAAAGAAAAACTGGTCATAATATTCTTTATTTTTGCCTCAAACTATCTCTATACCAAATTGTATCGGTAATAATTGTATAATCGGTTCAGCGGTTAAAGCGTGAACATGTTACGGACAAACAGAAAGAGTTACTTTTGCATTGATAATATTATTAGTATTTACGATTTCAATTCGAGAGGCCTTTTGGAGTCGAAGTTCAATGTCATGTAAACTCATGTACTACACCTGCTAGAACCCAATCACGGGTACATCGGTAGATACCCATTAACCGGCCCCGACAGGCTTTGGAGCTATTGTGGGGAATGGAACAGAGAATTGGGTCTATGGGGATGAGATTTGGGTGGACAATAACATTGGGCTATTGCAAGGAGGTTCGGAAACCTGCCACAACTATGTTATCCACAAAGCCATCGAGGCAGGCGGTGACGATAAGCCGCTCGTTATTAGTATGGATTTGCCTATTAGAGCGGTTCCGCGGTACAGCATCAATGCATGTGATTTTGACATGTAATGGCTAGTCTCGCACGACAAAAAGTATGTAACCGCTCCTAAACGAAACCCTTATAGTTTCTTCATATCCTTATGTCTGTCTGTCCGTTTGTCACAGGTATTTTATTCAAAAAGTACAAGGTGTAATTACATTTGGTGTATAGGTGTATTTTGTTAGCGGCGATTTCAATCGAGAAGTCTCTCGTAGGTTGTTTTTTAATTAAGTGAATTTATTTGGAGATATCACTCTGGTATAGGAGAATGTGGCTTAACTAGTAGAAGGTATGGAACCCTTCATAGTGCGTGATCCAACACGCACTTGGCCGGTTATTGTTTTAAGGTGGAGGTATACAGCCCAACTGAGGAGCAGTTTGTATGCACTTATCTTGGAATAAAAAGTCCTTGTATGGCCAAGTCCGGCCTTAATAGTCTAACGGTCGTAGTTCTAAGAATTAATAGGCAAATTCATACCAATTACACTAATATGTAGCGGCTTTTAAATTCACAAACTCTGAATCTTAACCGGACACACCCCCATAAATTCGTACGGAATTTTGGGATATAAAAAATCCTTTGTGATGTCGTTAACGACGTCTGTCAAGACATAGTCGGAAATTACATAAATTTGTTTTTTTATTACTTAAAACGATTTCTAAATAGCTCTTTTGATTTTTCCGAAATATTTTGACTTTTAAACATCCATGTGCAAAAAATTTCGGAGAATTCTACCACCTACAAGCAAGCGGTGCTATCTACGCATAAAATATAAATAAGAAATTACCTCCAGCAATACTGCTTTCCATATTGCATATGAAACGTGGTCGTAGATGTAAGGCATTCTAAACTTGAAGTAGTTTTCAAAAACTATTGCAGAGAATGTAAAATCACCAACACAATCCATGACAAGGTTCATCACAAATAACACGGACAGTAGATTTTCCACTAAAAAAGAAACCGAGTAAATAATACATGTTCCTATGGCAATGGTGCCTGGCTAAGAGCGAAAAAACTTCTAAAATGTAAAATGTTTATATTTATCTACATGTAAGTACATTCAAATGAGGCAGTGAGGAAAAATGTAAAACTGTAAATTTAGCTATTGCGGCAACTGTCAAGACTTCACATCTCCCAATATTATCTGGCATGGCTTAGTATGGCGAGATTCGTAAATACACTAATATTATTAATGCGAAAATGTGTGTCTGTCTGTTACCTCTTCACGCTTAAACCGCTGAATCGATTGAGACGAAATATAGTTTTAATCCCGGAGATCATCCCCTAAGGAGAGGTGAAATGGGGGTTGAAAGTTTGTATGGAGCTACGATATAAACGAGTTTCACGCGGACGGAGTCGCGGGTATAAACGCCAGTAATATTATAAAATACGGCATTTTCCTAAGATTGTTGATACATGGACCAGCACTTTTAATTTCCGTAGTAAAACGATATCCGATATTGCCAGATTTGGTTCGATTCTCGGCCGGGTAGGAGGCTTTATTTAATTATTTGTATGCAATTAATATTTTTAATAAAATCAGCATCGTGGCTGACTCCTCAGAAAAAAACCGGCCAAGTGCGTGTCGGGCCACGCGCAGTGTAGGGTTGCGTAGTTGCTTGTCTTAGTTACATCGACGTGCGGTGCGGTTGCGTCGGCCGAATTTGTACAATTGGCCTTTCCAAGTACACATTAGGTTCGTCGACTATTACTCGGTAACTACTTATGCCTTCTTGTCCGTGATAGTTTTCCTTTTAAATTCATTATATGTACTACTACCACGATTAATTTCACAGTAGTAGCCATTTAGCCGGCAGGGGGGGGGGGGGGGGGGACGACGACGACACAAGACTCGAACAAAAATTAGGGCTTTAAAGCTCAATATCTCGCAAACGAATCCCTAATTTCTAAAATAGTTTTAGGAAACCCTAATAGTTTTGAACGAGCTATCCAACGATACCCCAGACCATGGGTTTAACTAGAAAAAATAATTAAATCCCCGCTTTAAGTGTAGAGGATACCCCCTAAATATTTTTTTTTTTACAAGATTGTATTGTAAGTACTGTTTTTCGGCGTGATTGATTTATATACCTATGCCGAATTAAAGTTTTCTAGTTGTAATGGTTACTGAGCTAAGCCGAAGACGGACAGACAGACAGACAGACGTACGGACATGGCGAAACTATAAGGGTTCCTTGTTGTCTACGGAACCCTAAAAAAGCTAATCCGTCTCTTTAGTTTCAGATTTTCCTTCACTGCCCCAATTTAATGATACATAGATGAACAATTCTCTATAACAAACTGTTATTCGAGTGAAGCGAATAATCAGATGCCTTAATGAAAGGAAACATGTTGATTCTGAGTTATTTTATATAAGAAAAATGGGTTTCGGAGATAAAACATTAACAACCAAATACTGGTATTTGGGTCAATAGAGCCTAATGTTTGACATTTGAAATATACATATAAACTAAGTACTCATAAAAAGCCGCTCCTGCCGTTATCAGACACAGAAAGATGAAATACTTAATAAACGAAATCTATGAATGACGTTGTGACGCCCGAAAAAATTGTGCATGTTGTTACGGGAAACTACTTAACTTTCGGATACCAGTGCCATCATTTAGTTTGTTGTTAGGCATGCCTCCTGGACCCCAAAACTGCCTGGTGGCAATCTCTGTGAAACCAGTCTCCCGAAGTCCCCAGTAATGAAATCATCAAATTATCCACGGTCGCGTTTGAAAAAATGACTATTATTTTATTTATTTAATAATTTACATAATAGACTTACAGTCGTGGTACCAAAGCGCCTACAATGTTAGGACTTAAAAAGAAGATAAATATTTGACAATTACACAAACAAATAAAAAGTAGCACTAACTAAATGTATTGCACAAAGCACTTATTTTAGTTAGCAGGCTCTGCCAATAGGCATGATGCCTCATGTTCAAATTGATAACGTAGTGATGCTAAATGGATAGTAAACCATCAAATTGTCGTAATAAAGTATAAATTATAAAATATAATTAAAATCATAAAAAAGATATGAACCTTGAAAGATTAGAAAAAATATGCATTTTTTTAAATTGTCCAAGAGTAAATTAAAAGCTACCAATAGAATCCTTACGCTTTTCTAGAAACAAATTGGTACGACAACTATGTACGCAGTATTTCGCGACCGAAACAGCAATTTACCTGATTTTCCATACTATGATTAGTACAAATGTACAAATGTGACGTAATACTTGTATAGACACACAGTATGAAGCGTTTTGCACTGCCGCCAGCGAGGTCAATCTTGTCTCAATTTTTTAGGTATTTATATTATTTAATTGTAGTTGCTCCCATCTCCCAAGTTTAAGAACTACCAATTAGCAAAACTATAAAAAAAAACAAGAAAAATCCAGGAAATCCCCTGGACTTTGCGGCAAGAATAGGAAAGATACACGAAAGTAATGTAGGACACAAAATATAACTATAATTTCAGCTTAACATTCCAATTTATCATTTTAATATAAGCGCAAAGTTGGGAAAAAGCTGTTAAAAAACCGACAACATAAAGCGGCTTTTCCCAAAGCGTATTAAAATATAGTGTATGAACGAATTATACAAAATTTACACCCGCGGACAAAGAATACGGGATTGTTAAAATACCGTCATATTTCCTAAAATAGTGCATACTCAGAAGATAGCGCTGGTATCTGAAATTCATGTATTTGTTCGTCGGAATCCCCTAACATTTAGCACTAAATATTTGGCAGAAAAGAATGACAAGCTAGTTCCCATAAAGTAATCTTTGGTAATTTAGTTGCTATTAATAAACATGTCTAACTGCGGTCTATTGTTAAAGGAAAACTTTGTTTTTCTGACCTATAGCTAATCCAATAACAGTAAATGCAAGGGCATTAAATTTGTAGGTTCTCTTGTCGGTCCTTCCTCCCGATAAACAATGTTCAAGCCTTATACCATTTCTCAAGAAGTCGGTATAACTTATTGCCAAATCAAGAAACAAAACTGTTGAGCCCAATCCGGTGCCGTAGAATATGAAGCTTGCTAGAAAACACAAAGTTGAAATAAATGCTGAGGCAGAAATGTTACTTAGTACTCTTCATTTAATGAACTTTGTATATTTTATCCTTGGAATCATTACTCATATCTGAATGTCTGTCAATTTAGACCAGCTAATCATTCAACGAAATACTTTCGAATTGAGCACGTACAAAATGTCGCTAAAGTCAGTTGGCGTGTTACTAATTGAAAGAAGCTGGAACCCATTAAAATTATTTGTCCCAATATTGTGGCAGCGTAATATAAGGCGTAAGGCGACCATAAATTGAATCTGAAATCGATAAAAGAAAATTAGTGACAGTATAGGAAAAGTTCAAGATCTAAACCGTAATCTATTTACAACAAAGTAAGACTTAATAAATGGACAAAACGGACACCTTCAGGCCACGCAGGTTTAGTTACAGTAGACGTCACCAATTTGAATATCAACTCTTTAACTTGCTTCAATAATTACAACAGTATGCTTGCTTTTGAAGTATGGAGTATGGAGGCAGATGACCAAGAATAAACATAACTACCTGATGCTTTTTGTAGGAAAGAGGAACAAGGGATCTACGTTTGTAGACCGTAATAAAACTAGGTATGACAGTTTCAATAGCCTAAAATAGCACCACCTCCCACCACAGCAATAATTTTTATTTACTTTAAGCGTGAATATTCACCGGAGATGTGCGAAGTTGAGTTTTTATATCATTGGCACATTTTATATCAGGTCACGCATGCGAGGTGTCAAATATGTTAAAACATTACACTACATTACTCTGGTGGATATTTCCACTAAATGTGATGCTGATGTTGAATGAATCAATAAAAACATCATCTCAGACAATGACCGTACAAGATATTAAGTACAAGATATTAAAATGAAAAAGGGCCATGCGAAGCATAATGCATCAGATCAAACAATGACTTAACAAGGGAAATAAAAATCAAAAGCATGTGAGTAGTGAAGAACACATAATGAAAATTAATCGATATATTTAGGGATCCCAAAACAAGCTCAAGTTTTCAAAGAGCTAAAAAACGCATGTAATCTATCTAGATTTAACATTTGCCTAACCACCTAGGGCGTTTTTGCACAAAGGCTGAAGAAATCCTTGAATCAATTACGCTCAAATAAGTGTCATTAAATATTCGATTTCGATTGGACTAGCAAAATATAATAATCTTGATGTGATTAAATAATTTCCGTATGTAAGTATGTGTAATCCTAAAGCGAGGGGGGTTCATTTGATGGAGCTACTACAGGCTAATGATTATAAAACCTTTTTGACTGATGGCTGGTTTTGCATTTACTGATTTGTTTAACCACGGCTTTAAGAGTCCTTATTCCTACAGAGTGCGTATTTTGCAAAATGCTTCCTTTTTTGTTCAAGATTACGACGTAACTATTATTCAAAAACCGATAACTTACTAAACAATAATTTTTTAAACTTCTTAAATAAATATTTCGGCGGAGACTAAGCGCGCGGCGTTGATTTATATTTATACGTCTTTAAAAAAAATATAAATTTACGGCAACGTAAGGTTTTATAGTTATGATTATTTTGTTAAGGGTAAACATAAAGTTACAGTTGCTATAATATTATTTTTAGGGTGAAATATAAGTACAATTAGCGGTAAAAAAATATAATGTAATCCTGTATTCACCAAAAAAATTAAGAAAACTCGGAAGGTATTTTATATATTTTTTTAAATTAAATTTTGCATTTCAATCATGTCAGCCCCTAGTACAGTCAGCGTCATATAGTTAGTAGCAGCCAGAGTAGCCAAATATTTCGTAACACACCCTTATTCTTACAGTAATAAAGACGTGCACCGAAATATTTGGCTACCTTGGCTGCTACTAACTATATGACGCTGACTGTACAAGATATGGTGAATTATTTAATTGTAATCATTCATGTACCAAATGATTCTTGCTTACTGCAAAATTGTGAACCGAAACGACACTTCACACTGCAAAATTTGAAAAAGACTCGCAAGAAAGCTCGTTTATTTAAGCTTAGAAACAAAATGAAAATTTTAACTCTGTAGCCCCCTAGTTTAAGAAATGATTATTTAAGTACGTTATCAGTTTTTGAATATATACTAATAGTCGTAATCTTGAATGAAAAAGGAAGCATTTTGCAAAATACGCTCGTCTGCAGGCGTAAGGACTAGTGATGTGCCGTGCCCAGGAATATTCCCCAGGTGGATATATTCCCGGGAACATTCCCGGGAATATTCTCATACAAGGGATCATACGGGAATATTGAAATTGTGTATGTTTAATATATCTTGCTATCAGGGATTCCATGATAACTTGGGCTCTTGATTTTTTTACCAAGACATTAACCAGTGTAATTTACCCGCAATAGTAAATTCCCAATGTTCCCGGGAATATTCCCCGGAACAATGGAAATATTCCCGGGAACAATGGGAATATTCCCAGTTATTGGGAATATTCCCCCAGCCGACAAAAACAAATTTCTCAAAATTACTTCTGCAAGTAACAAAAACGATAGAAAGTTAATGAAAAAATCACAACAAAATATTGTACGAATACAAAATATGAAAATATTCACATACTAAATGGTAATTGAGTTAAAACTTTAACTTTTACTCTACCATCCTCTAAGTTAATGAATTGTCATTTTTTTCAGAATTGGCATGAACATGTCAACCTTTTTGATGGTCGCCATCGTCTCTTCGCTGAACCTCACTAGACCACTTCTCAATCGTCGATAACAAAGGAACGGACAGATCTATTCCTTGCTTCAATTTCTCGAACATTGGTAGAACGTTAATTGTGATGATATTTGTTCGATGATATAAAAAAACAAATGTAGGTACCTAAATAGTGCTGTGGTTTTTTTTAATAACAAGTAGTGATTGTAAACGGCCAGTTAAAACTTAAAAGTTTGTTGAAAGAGATTGGTATCTATACCAAGAATATTATGTGGAACGTCCCTCGTTACTATACACATATACCTGGTATTCACGTTTTATGTTATGAAGTATCTTCACATATGTTACCTCAAATTTTCAATATCAGCTTGATTCAAAGAATCTACGGGGAAAAATCCTGTCCATCTGCAAAGCCGCATTGGATATTGCATATATAAATGCATCACACAAGCTTTCTTATTGGATAAGTTAAGTATCTTCATTTTCGGTTGAATAAGATGTATAACAGCACTATAGCTTTATAACACAACTTTCCAGATAACACTACTTTGAGTGGATTCCTTTATACATTATTTGTATATTTTTCACGTCAGACCTTGATGTATACCTTTACTACTATAAGTGTGACGGTATCTTCATCGCTGCTGACTCACCTAAGTTAAAATAATATTTTTTCGAGCCACAAAACCTTCTATTGATACGTCGAAATAAGTTATGTTCGTGATTCTAGTAAAAGTAAACATCCTTCACATAAATGCAACAAATTGTAAATCGATAGCAGTGTCATGATTGTTTATCTAGACTAGACATGTCAGTTCTCATCAACTGCGACGTTAAATTATTTTACGCGAAAAGCCTGGACATGCATGGAGTACAAGGAGCATGTCCAGGCTTTTCGCGTAAAATATTTTAACGTTGCAGTTGATAAGAACTGACATGTCTAGTCTAGATAAACAATCATGACACTGATATACTCGCATGCTTTGCACTTTATTTTCTATTCTTAATGATCCACATTCTCCTGAATATCTCAAATCTTTCTTTCACTTTCATGGTGCTTCTCGTGACCGTCAATTTCGCTCTTCTGGCAATCTTTCTCTATCTATCCCTCTTCACCGTACTGGCTTTATGACCAATTCTTTCACTGTGCAGGTGGTTCGTCTTTGGAACGGCCGCGATCAGGAAAGCCCCGAGCAAATTCGTCTTTAAGAAATCTGTGCGTAATTTATTTGCTGGCAGATCCGAGTAGACTAAAGGTTACAGGTTTGAAAATTTCGCTTGTAAGTATGTATGTAGTGTATATTTATGTATATATATTTATTTGTGTATGTAAGTATTTATTTTATTTATGTACCTATATGTATTTGTGTAAATATGTTGTATATAGGAATACCGTAATGTTATTTTTTTTAGTTGTTATTTGCACTGCCCCACTATGCCCACCGCTTTGCCCGCTTTGCGCTTTGCACCGCTTTGCCTTAAGGTTTGACTGGTAGAAAATGCCATATGGCATTAAGTCCGCCTTTTGTACGATAAGTTTTCTTTAGTGCAATAAAGTTTAAATAAATAAATAAATATCGATTTACAATTTGTTGCATTTATAAACAAATGAAATTACATTAAGTATGTATAAATAAATGAAATTACATTAAGTAAACAAATTACGAAGTGAATTTAGTAGAAGTTGTATTTTAAGAGATTTCGTTTGAAGTTTAACTACTGTAAGTGATCTCGGAAACATTTCATTATCTCGCCAATAAGAACAGATTTTTATGTAGAACAATGGAATTACTAGAGATAACCATGCATATTGTTAATTCCGACCAAAATAATATTCACGGACTTTTTACATTCATAAAGGGCGCCAACTAAATAAATCAGCTGACAAGACAAGATGGCTGGCAAGTTCCAAACAAAGAATGCGTTTCATTTCACACAATGTTTTTATACGAATTCAAATTTTTTGGCGGGTGCCAAATGCAGCTTATCTAAAATTAGATTAAAATCTGTCAAATTTCGATTGCTATTCGGAGAATGTGTCATAAATTGTAACTTTTTGAGAGCAGTATCTCAGTAAATATTGAAGCTACAAAGCTGGTTCTGGTCTCAAATTGTAGCAATATTAGTGTAGGTACTTAAAAACTTTATTGAGACTGCCAAAAACAGTGCGAAAATATCGCGTTTTTTCGATTGCTTCAGTTAGCACAGGTCTTTCGAAGCTGCAAACTTGGATTTCCGGTACTGGTAGTGGTCCTAACAACATATTAAAAAATCACAACTAGCCGTTAGCTTGCGATTTTAGCGATATCGAGCAAATATGACTGGCCTAATGGTGCTGCGGCCCAATGCGACAACCACGACAGACCATAGAACCGTCGACACCGACGAATCCGCTCTCGGACGAGAAGTGTTCCAACTTCCGGCTGATGAAAGAGTCCTGCGGACCGGTGCGGCGTTTCGGGAGAACAAAGAGCAGATTCGTCGGTGTCGATATATATATCATTTATATATTATATATATACGGTCTGTCGTGGTTGTCGCATTGGGCCGCGGCACCACGTGCGGAGAGGGACGCAGCTATAGCCGGAACAGTCAACTAGCTAAGGACGCCAGCTATAGGACGTAGTTTTAGTCCTTGATATTCATGGACCGCTTTACGCAAGTGCTATGCTATGGCATATACACGTCAAAAAACGTCTGTTCTAACGTGCACATTCGGAAAGTTACGCAATATCCCTGCTGGTTTCCTATATACATATACCTGTGAACAGTCGAACTCATTAAGTAGTTGAACACCTTGATACCCCGTCGCTTTCACACGTTTGCCAAATTCGTATTTCAGATTAAACATGATGTTAAAGCGACACAGTACAAAAGTGTTCAGCCCCGGGTGAGACTGCAGTACTTAGGGACATACGTTTAATGACCTAAAAATTACAGCAACAGTTTTATCTGAATACAACATTAATACCGGACGAATGAATAGTAGATTGTATGACAAGGGTCTAAAATAAGCCATATTACCACGAGATGGTTATTTTCCCGAACGAAATTATGCACTCTAATTTTCACTTCGACTGCGAGGAAATAGTAAAAACAAAGATTATCCAATTATCCATCCACAATCAATAATTAATACCACGGCGAAAAGATTGTTCAATTTGACGCCATATTTTTTTTAATAAACTACTTTGACACATACAAAATGTTAACACCACAAATAAACGCCTCTGACCGTCTAATAGCCGCGTCCAAACGACCGAGAGCGGCGGACAGCATACGGGGCATACGATAAAGCGAGATAGACAGCAGTCTATCCCACTCAATCTTCATAGCTTATGCCATGTATGCAGTCAACCACGCTTGAACGTTTGGACGCGGCTATAGGCAGTCAGAGGCGTTTACTTTATTTAATGATTGGGAATTAAGTACTCCCGGGGGGACCCCAGAGGAAGTAAAGCAGGATCTGCTCACGCTCCTTCCACGCTTCCGGGAACTAGGGTTAGAGGTCAACTCGGGTAAATGCGAGTTTTTTCCCTGCGGTGCTGATTCCGGTTCCTCCTTCACTTCGTTAAGTGCCGTGCTTCCGGGACAACACAACGACACAACACGCTGCTGCTGCTGTCAACACATACATTTACCCTCTTGGGTTATCCCACTTTTTCTGAAGCCATCCCGGGAGGCCTTCGAGGTGAGAAGGCGGCTTTTTCTTTCGGGGTGGAGGGCGCAGTAGGTGTGGATAGGGCAAGGCTCATGGCCATATCAAGGCCAGAGTCTGGGGCGTAGCTACACGCTCTCCCTTCTCCGCATTTGGGTACGCTCCTGGACAATGACTGATTGCGGGTAGCCGTGGCTCTTCGCATGGGCTGTGATGTTTGTGAACCACACGTATGCATCTGCGGCGCTATGGTGAAGAGCAGCGATCATCATGCACTGAGTTGTTGTCGTTGCGCTGGAAGGTTCCTACGTCACCACGCCCTTAATGATAATGTTCGGAGGGCGCTAGTGTCGGCGAATGTGCCGTGTATGCTGGAACCTCCAGGCCTTAGCCGATCTGACGGCAAAAAGCCTGACGGTTTCATAAATCTAAAATATGTACACATATTTTCGTTAGGGGCTAAATTTACTACTTTAGCCCCGCTAGCTAAGTATAATATGATGCACTTTTTGAGCATGAGAAGTGAAAAATATGTCAAACGCGTCAATATGTCAAATGCACTTGAAAGAATCATGTAACTAAATGTTTTATTATTTATCTAAAGTTCAATCAGCATATAAAAGCATATACCTACTTTGTCCATAGTAGACGATTTTTTGTTTTGTCATTATACCAAACGAATAAAAATTGTGATTGAAATATCAGATTAAATATAATTGGACTCATGTTCTCGTGCACTGACCAATGTACTCGTACCTACTCTTTGGAGTCATATCTGATTTCGATTATGTTTTGCTACGAACATGACATGTAAATAACGCATCAGTAGATAAGACAACGAGTAGTACCTAAGTAGGTGTGGTGTATTAGATGATTTCATTATCTATTTAGATAAGGGGAATGGAGGATGCAGATTAACATTATCCTTGTTTATGTGCGTGTACAGGGTTAACTAGTTACTAGCTTATTGATACGCGGTTGAATCGATAAGTGTGCTCAGGCGATTATTCCGTACATTCAACACATGTAGTACACTTGTACTGTACAGTCGATATTGTCGATCCTCGAGATCCCGGGGAGTTAGGTGAAATTTGGTACGAATGGTAAAAACAGTTTCGTCTCCCAAAAGTCCCCGGGTCAGGATCTCGTAGAACGGGCGCCATATTTGAAAATGTTCTCCATTCGTAAGAAATTCAGGTTTCGTTCGAAAACTACGTACTCTACGAAAACATGGTCTAGAGCAACTTTCAAGTTGAATACATTTTTGCCGTAGTACACAAACTTGAAAAAAACGTGTCCTTATGGAGAAAAATGCATCCACATGTGAGATTTTCCCTGAATGTCCTTCCAGGCAAGATTCTCCGAATTTCAAGCTCGGGAGAATTTCAAATCCACTTTTATTTACACAATAGGATATGAACTACATGATTATTTACATTTTACCCGACTAAGGCAAAGCCCAAAAGTATGGTAATGGATTAAATTGATCGTTAAGTATTAAAAGTTTAGGTCAAGATGCTTGATTAATTCCAACAAATCGATGCTTATCTAAAACAACTCTGTATCTCAAAAACTGTGTTTTTTCAGGGCAGAGGTTTAAAAAAAACACAAAAAAGATATTGTTATATTTTTTTATTAAGATGACCAATTTAAAATCTTCTTTTAGTCACAGTTTCCTCTGTCATCCAGTTATTTAAACCCAAGAAAATAAAAAGAAAACAACAAAAAACTACACAAAAAAAACTCAAAAATGTACTACAGTTTAGAGTTGTGACACGATATTTATATACTTTGGATAAGTTTTTATGTGTACTAACGTCTCAATAGAAAATAATTCAAAAAAATATTTTTTTCTTATGAATAATAGTGTATTATTTGTCTTTAAGACAAACGTATATGTAAAATATTCGAAGAATACTGACTTATTTTGCTTTGTTTCTCAAATATTATTTTTTAATATGGACAATAATGGCCTTAAACGACATACATCACAATAATACTTAAACTATATAGACAATAACGGTATAATTTAGTTTACAACACTTGATATGGATGTAAATTAGTAACTCTTTTTTAAAGATTCAAAGATTCAAAGATAATATATTATTATGGACTTTAAGGCTCCATAAAAATGTTTTGCACGCCTGCACGCAGGCTGAATGCACTGGACGATTATGTTGTATTTTTAAGAACTATGTAACTGCATTCCGAGCAAAATAAAAATCTTTGAATCTTTGAAATCTTTGAACCTCGTGGGGGGCCTAGCTACGATGCGCCATCCGGTACGTGGTCACATCTCGAGAACCTTTCCGCCCCAACGGCCATCGGTTCTACGTGCAATGTGCCCAGCCCATTGCCACTTAAGTTTAGCGATTTGGAGGGCTATATCGGTTACCTTGGTTTTGCTGCGGTAGCCTCATTTCTGATGCGATTGCGCAGAGAAACTCCCAGCATAGCCCTCTCCATTGCTCTTTGGGTGACTTTGAGCCTTCTTATGAGGTAACCGTCTACGTTTCCGTGTCATACGTCATCACACAGTGACGTAGTGGCAACACACACTGGTCAAAGACTCTCGTCTTGAGACATTGCGAAGTATTGGACGAAAAGATGTACCGTAGGTTCCCGAATGCTGCCCAGCCGAGTCGGACTCTTACTCAAAGTTGGACCTATCTAACTTGAAAGTCTGAAGAAGTCTTGAAAGTGTCCGATTGACATGATTTTTGTCTTATCCATGTTTATCCTTAGACCAACTCGCTCGGAGGCTTTACTGAGGTCATCGAGCATAGTACTCAAGTCCTCCATGGTCTCAGCCAAGACTACTATATCATCAGCAAACCAAAGGTGATTGATGTACTCGCCGTTGATGTTGATGCCTAGCCTTCTCCAGTCTAGAGTCTTGAAAACGTCCTCCATTGCAGCGGTGTACAGTTTTGGGGAAATAACATTCACTTGCCTAACACGCCGCTGTAGCGAAATACTTTTCAAGCTCCGATCCTGGAGTGGGACTGACATAGTGACGTTCTCGTACAAACACTTCAGTACTTCGATATAGCGGCAGTCTACTTTTCACCGCTGGAGAGACTGTAGTACAGCCCAGGTTTCGATCGAATCGAAAGCTTTCTCCACGAACGCTAAGCAGAGAGGCAAGTTTTACTTTCCAGTCTTCTGTATAACCTGGCGGAGCGTATGAATGTGGTCTACGGTACTAAAACCTCTTCGAAAACCGGCTTTTTCGGGAGGCTGGAAGTCACTAAGCCTGCATGAGAGGCGATTCGTAATGACTCTTGAAAACAGCTTGTAAACATGGCTCAGAAGTGAGATGGGTCGGTAATTCTTCAGCAGGGTTTTGTTCCCCTTTTTGAACAACAGCACCCCTTACTTCTGTTCCACGCTTTTGGCGTTCTCCCTTCCAGTAGGACGGTGTCGAACAACTTCTGAGGGGTCGTAAGGATCAGTTTTCTACCCGCCGTCATGAGTTTGGCTGTAATTCCGTCTTCACCGGGTGCCTTGCTGTTCTTAAGCTGTTTCAGAACCATTCTAATCTCGGACAGGCTGATGTCCGGGATGTTGTCGGTAAAGTGTCGGGTTGGTCTAGCTAGGGTCTTTCGCCAGACCAACTTCGGGGCTGCGAGTTGACGTGTATACGATATGTATGACGTGTGAAACGCACTCACTCAAAAGCTCAGGTTTGGAAAAGACGACTCTCCAGTCCTCGGTTTTTTACCTTGCGAGCTGGCTCTGCCCAATAGACTCGATCGAGATCTCGTGCGAACACATTAGAGCCCTTATTTCTCTCGATGGCCTCTTCAATATTGACTGAATTGGCGCAGATCGCAGGTAAGGTACTTGGAGATTCTGTTTATTTAGCTGCCGGTATAAAGTCGCATCGTTTGAAGACTGCAGAATCATTTGACTCCTTTCCTTCATGAGCTTCTGAGTGGAGCTAGAGAGCCTTTTAGTTCTGTTGGCCCGCTAGGCCTCGAAGAACATAGACCCAGTGGCACGAACAGGTTCCACAAAACCTAGGCAATGGAAACGGTTTTGGAGTTCCAGCTGAAAGCTCTCGGGGTCACCCAAAGGGCAATGGAGAGGGCCATGCTGGGAGTTTCTCTGCGCGATCGCATCAGAAATGAGGCTACCCGCAGCAAAACCAAAGCAGATTTTGGATATTTTTTCCAGTTCGCGTGTTCATTTCTATAACCAAAGTATAATATAGTCAACTGAAAGAGTTACTGATTCTTTGACACAAATTCATCCACGAAAGTGAGGCAGGACAAACCCTTAAATAGTGTCCATAATAAAAATATAATAATTATTGTTATTATACCACTTTTTATACAAAAAAGAGACGCACACGAGTAATTGAAGTCCCCATGTACATGGAGCATGTAGTAGGTATGTATCTTATACTTATCTTATTTGATATTACAAAATAAATAAATATTAGAGGTTAATAATATCTTACACAAATCGAACTAGTAGTTAAGTTCAATAAGGCTTGTGTTGTATATTATTATTTTAATTGATATGAATACATAAATACCTTTTTTGCAACACATATAACATCTAAATAAGTTTATCATCGTGCTGCTTATCTATTTATAGTGGCTTTTCTCGTTTTGAATCAAGAAACTAAATGCATATTTATGATGAACATAGTCCAAATTCGTATAGTATACCAATAATGAAGTAAATCTTATGTAGTATAGGGGCTTATTTTGCTTACATGAACAAGCCAACGTTCATTATTTTCGTGAATACTCGTTTATTTGTTGTTAAGTCAAAACATCGGTACTTACTGTTTAACGGAAAGTGTCCCATCCATGAATAATCCTATATTGCACAAAAATTCGCTAGTGTTCCACTGAGCTATTTCGCGTAATGCCGCTGTTGTACAAACAAATTGATGTGTTTTAACGAATTATTTGGGGATGTGCCGGTAGTCAACAAAAAAACGTGGTGACGGCGTCGATCGCTATGGCTCATCTGGCCTACGGACGGTCTTCCAGATAAAATGACGTCGACACCCCACCAATGGCATAACGGCACAATGCTGCCACGGTGGCAATTTTTTGAATTAGAACACGTGAGTCTTAGTCACGATAAACTTTAACGTGTTCTGCGTCTAGTCTTATACTTAGTAGCAAAACGGATTATTTCGCGATACTGACTTGTTTTAGATAAGCGTCGAAATGATGTGGTGTTAGATTTCTCTTAATGCTGAAAATGTGTTGACATACATCGAGTTAAAAAAAAAACAATACCCCATTAAAAGCATTCCATGTTAAAAAGAGGCCAAGTCACGAGACTCTTCCACCGTTAAAAGTTGTGAGATATTTCGTAGTACCAAGTCTCAGGCATTCTTAATAAACTTTATTTGCTAGCTAAATTTTATACAGTTGCTATTATTTATGCAGTTGGTGTATCTAGAAAACTGGACCGAAGTTGCAAAATATTTTAGCTTTCCCTTGATTTATACACTATACACTAATTGTATCCTAAATTTGAAGCTTCCATGTCTGTTAGAAGTGCCTTAGACTTTTGATGATCGGTCAGTGAGTCAGTCAGTCATTGACAAAATTAAGAAACTTTGACTAGTTATAACACTTAAACTTCTGGTTCAAATTGAATGAAATTTGAAATATACCATGTTTATACAATGCAAAATTTGAAATATACCATGTTTATACAATGCCTGCTTGGTTACTGAAAATTCAGCTTTCTAGTTTTATCCACAACGAAGTTATAGGGGGGCCTGAACTGCTTCGAGAAAAGGATGGTACGGCCGTGCCGCTGTTTTGCTCGACTTGTCGGGGGCACTCCCGTGACCCCAGATGGCGGGTGTGAGCGAATAACAAATCACTTAAATTATCCGGCAGATTTCAATAAACATGACATCAGTAGCAAGTGCTATAACACTATGCATTTAAAATTATTGATGCGGGGTCAAAAGGTGATGGGGTCTAAGTCCAAGTGACAGTTGGCAAGTTCACTAGACACACTCACCGAAACTTCCATTTACATTTCTTGAAATTTGAACTTTAGGGAGCATAGGGGTTAACCGCTTCATTAATGCGTTCGAAGAGATGATATAGATTCCCTACCTACCTTAAGATATATTATAACAACGTAACCGTCGGGAAGCTAAGGCACATCATTTCGTTCAATATTCCGCAGTGTTTCAAGATGAGAGTTTCTGACCAGTGTGTGTTGCCAGTGATGACTTATGGCCTTGAAGCGTGGTCGCTAGAAGGGCTCTGAGCAATCGAGCATTGCATCAGAAATGAGTTATCCGCAGCAGAACCCTGGTAACCGATATAGCCCTCCGAATCGCTTAACAGTGGCAGTTTGTAAATTAACTATTGTCTTTTTTCTGTTGTAGGGCTCTCTTGTTTGGAACACACCTTGCATATACGTTGCATTCCGATTTTACATACCATTCTTTTGATCTGGATGTATGTGTGTGTGGTAACTAACACCAAAACTGTCATGCATTTGCTATTTCCGTTATGTCTACTTGTATTTTTATAGTAAACTGATGAAATATTTTTACTTTCCGCGAGGGTGGCGTGGTTGTGGCAGGAGTTCGTGACATCAAAATAACACGTTGTGTTGTGAAGAAGATCGATCGCACTTGTTATGTTACAAGGTTTTCAATGAAAACTTTACTGCCGAGGCACATTGTCAGTTACAAGCACCTCTCTTGCGCTAGTGTCGTTAATAATAACACAGTAATTACATTAAAAACGCTATATTTATGTTATTTATTTGACGTGAAATGTTAAAATATAAGCAATTTTCAAGAATGTTTCATGTGTCAGAAGCAAAATCGACTAATGAGAAAACAGACGTTTTAAGGCAGTGTAAGTACCTGTATGTTAATGAAGCGATAGTTCTACAACTACACTGATTTTACATTTTTTACAGATCATTTAAAATTACCGCCCGAAATATTGATGACTCCACTGTTATCTTCCGATTACAATGGCTACCAGGCTACATTTCAGGAAGCTATGAAACATCCTATCATTATAGGACAAATTTTTGGATTAAACCCTGTTACTGGTGTTTCGGAAGCAGATACGACTAAATTAAGGTAAACTTTACCAAACTATGGCTTCCTTAAAATACTTAAGGTTTAATTAGACCAATACTTACTTGGTTACTTCAAATTCGTCAAAAGACAACCCGGCGACGTTGTTATTTTTCATATTTATTTCTCAAAAGTAGCTTTTTGGCCTGTTGTTACGAGCTGAACAGTTGAAAATGTGAGTGGATGAAGGAATTATAAAAAATGTGGCTTTTAAGTTATAATTAAAGGCAGGATAAATTCAGCTCAATAAACGCCTTAAACCCCAGTGTATGAAGGCGTTAATTGCAACAAATATGTTTTTACTGACTTTTTAGAAGCCAGTTAACTTATCATTTTTTCGATGTCTGAAATTTTGTCGGATTTTGTCGCTGGGTATTTTTTTTCTTTTTCGGCAACTGGTTGTGAAACTAAAAGGGAGGAAAATAACAATTGTGTAACAAGAACCGTCATTCGTCTGTGGCAACTGGTTGTCTAAAAAGAATATTCAATACTTTTCAGCAACTGGTTACCAAACTCAGTTGCCATCGCGGCCGGAGGGCGAATTTATATCTTCTAAATAACGTAGCATCGTAAATAAAAAAAAGACCAGGAATTTCCACATTTAATAAAATCATATCAGTAAATTTAACGCTACTTACTATACATTTAGTTGATTAAATACTCAAAATATTTGCCTTAATATTCTCTACACAATGTATTTCTTTTAATAATTTTATTTCTCGTTGATTTATATTTTTTTTTTTCATGGTGATGTTTAAAATAATATTTCTAAGTTCAGTTTGTAACTCCTGCACACTCTCATATAGATTCCTGTAAACTAAATCTTTTACATACGAATAACCCCATTTAAAAAATCTAGCGGGGTTAGATCTTGGGATCTTGGAGGCCATGGCATCTGATTTGTCCACGAGTACCGATCCAGGAAGGAAAATATGCATTAAGAAATTCCCTTGTGATCAAACTGATAACACCGGTAATTTACCGGTTAAACGGTTATGTCTCACTTTAATTGGTAATTTACCGTTATGAAATTTGCACTGTACTTGCATTCCCTAGTTTCATACGATGTTTTTGCACACACTTGCGAAGAAAAAATCATTCTCATAAGATGAACATTTTGCAGGATTCTAAGTTATTTCCTTTAGTTGTGTTGGAATGATCTCCCCCCACCTATCCAAGGAGCGTCTAGCAGGTATACCTTTAGGCGCCAGCTTAAGGGCTATTTGTTGACGCTCCAAAAATCCCAACCCTAACCCATCCAGCACTTTATTTAATTTTTATCCATTTTGTTTTATTAAACATCCCAACCGTTTCGCGTTTTGCACATTGTCTCCCATCCCATTGTGCTTGTGTTACTTATTTTACTGGTATATTAATTATTTATTAATTTTGTGTACACGTTTGTATCGGCGGTATGTTGTGTTGCGTTCCGTGGGTCACGTACGGTGCTGTCTGAAAATCAGCGCTGTAGGTGTCTGTCTGACACCTCGGCATAATGCTGAGACAGCGACCGATTCACTGCCGCGAAGACACACACATTATGTGTAAATTGTATTGTATTTGTACTCCCTTTGTCTCTGTCTTTTGCGTAGTGAATAAATGTCTTCTTTCTTTCTTTCTTTCTTTCTTAGTATTTGATGACACCCAGTTTTTAATAACATATTTTTAATGCCATTGGAAATTCATAGCGATGTACACATAGCTACGAATTTCCAATGGCGTCAATTCTATTTATCACTTTTGTTTCTACAACGATTCAACAAATTTGATAATGACCGAACACGCATCAACAATGTTTACAAATATTTGTGAAATGTAAATTACCTTTTCTCAAACATGCTCGGAAATGTACGCGTTAATATCACGAAATGAAGACGTGAAGTTTCTTGTTTATGGCTCCCTACATTACTTCTTGGCCTTACGCCAAGAAGTAATGTATGAAACCCCTAAGTAAAACCATTATTGTCCGCTACTCTAACTTTTTAAATTTACTTACTAATATTAAACTGAAAAAGGAAAATTTACATACTGCCAACCACCACTAGACACTGTAAGCATACTTGATTCATAAAAAAAATAAAAATAATCTATGGTATCTATACTTTATGTGCGGTTAAACATGGTGCTCGAACGGCTTGTTCAAATGGCATGTTTAAAAAATAAAAAAGGCGCAAATTATCTATTATTTAATTGATTACCTAGTATTTATTTTAATTTTAATATTTCCTCACATCGTTTGAGAAAAGTACTATACAAACCTCGGCCGGAACAGGGATTGCTGGACTCGTTGTATTCGGCCTCGTCTACGACTCGGCCGTCTACCCCAATCTCGTCCAGCAATCCCTTACTTCACGGCCTCTGCAGTAATCTACTATTAATTGCGCGAAACATATTATTTCTTCGTGAAGTTCGCGCCTGTGTGCCCACATGTGTTAATGCGAGACTTAGATGTCTGAACAGGTATAATAATTACAATTAAAATATATTAAAAAATCGTATTCAACCAATAAACAAAATACAAATTCATGTCATATAATATCCATGAAGAAAGAGGTTTTTATTGCATGAAACAAAGTAAGTATACCATATATTACAAAAAGGTCTATAAAACTACTAAAATGATTAAACCTAACTTAAACTATGGGGTATTTACACTATATTTACATATATCCCCTAGATCAATACCACTTGGTAGGGTGCCCATAAGGCTGGCTGCATTACCTCGCTGAATGGCAATGCCAATGCGTTGAGCGAGGAACGAGGTAGCCCTATGCTCACCAGTGGATCGGATGAGCATTTTTGAAATTTCATTAAACAGTTTTATTGCCTCCGGTCCCCATGGACCCAAGGTCTCCACGGTAAACGCCGCAAATACGTAACTGTCACCTAAAGATGCGTATTTGCGGCGCTTTGCAGCTTCAGCAGCAGCGGCCGCACTGCCCGCCTTCAACGACGTCGTGCCGAGGTGGGACGGCGCTAGGGTGTCAACGCATGTAGCGTCCCAGATTAATGGCCGTGGCCGTCCCCGTTGCCACGGCACGAGGGTGAGTCCGTCGGGCCTCTTTCCGTCGTCCCGCGCCAGGCCTCTAGGTTCCAGTGTGGCTGGCACGCTGACGCTGACCAGAGCTCGACGGATTATGTCGTTGAGGCAGGCATGGCGAGACAGGCGACCGGCCCTTCTCCGGAGCAGGCGAGGCCGTGATGACCTAGGCGGTCTACGGTTGCACCACAGAGGCAAAGGTGGGGCTCGACGAGATTGGCTCCGAGTCGCAGACCTACTGAAAGCCGGAAACTGTGTGGGTCAAGGAGGTTCCCGAAGAAATTATCAATGAATTCACAAAAAGGTTTCAAGTTCTTTGGTCAATTAAAAATCCATTTGCCGAGTGGCGGAAATAAGCTTTTTTTTGTTTTTTACATTTATTTCTTATTTTTTTGCAAGTGAACTGAAAAACAGAGTGTTTCTTATTTTTTGTGATGTAAGCGTCTCGGGTAAAATAATGGCTCCTTTTATGCACTTGTTGTACAATTTGTGAAAACGGATAAGCAGTTCCGGAGATTACCCGAAAGTCCCGAAACATACTTATAAACTTCCTAGCTATAATCTCCTTTGTGGAAGTGTTAAATGACCGTGAATTTGATAAAATACTCATAAATAATTAAATACATATCTACATCTACAACGTTTTTTGTTACTAGCAAATTCCTGCAGCGAATCATTGAATTTAATGGTTGTTTCAGATTTCAAATACAATCGTTTAGATTTGCCTACAGCCTGCTGTCAATCATCGGACAATGCACTATTGTGATATTTTGTTTCTTGAAGTTATTCACGGATTCACATCCTAATCTCTCGGCAAATTGTAAGCTATTGTTAATTTACTTGACTGAGTTTTGAGTAATATTCCCTATTGCGTAAGATAGGGCGACGCGACGTCTAGTGACTTCAGACTTGGCTGCGTTCTACGTTAAGGTGGTCTAACCCCACCGGACTATTTCAATTTACGTGTGAATGATCTGATAAGGGAACTGCGTAGCGTAGTAAGTAGCGTATTGACTGTAACGTCAGGGATATTTGATTAACCAATCGCAGCTATGCGTGGTCCTGCTGTGTCCCTTTATCAGTGGTTTCCAGATGCTGCTCTCGGTTTGTGAGCGTAATGCTGCTGCTCACCGGCTGTATAACGTCCTAAAGACCGAAATTATGGTTTTTAGGACTAGAGGGGGTCCGCGTAGGAACATTGACCGGAATTGACCCTAAATGACTTACCAGTGCGGGTTGTTATTAGTAGGTTTAAATACCTTGAGCTGGATCCACATTTGTATAATTTTGTCGCGTTGCACCGACGCGTATCAAGATCGCTAGTGTTGACGCAAAAACAGCGCGAAAGTAAAAAGCCAAAAGAGAAAAAAAAGTTAACTTTAGGGTTCGATAGATGCCCAGACGTCTTAGTAACATCGAATCGCCAACAAACGCCCACAAATCGTTGCGGTTGCGGATTCCTAGGGCAAAAAACTTTTCCCAAAGTATCACGTCCCAAACATTTTGTCTCAAATTATCATTTGGCAAAGAAAGTTTATTCTAGGAAAGAGAGAATTTCGCGCAAATGGAAAGCCAATTTATGAAAGTCTGTTACACACTGCAGCCGCAGCTTGTATTACGTACACCCCCCCTCCCTACCTGAATCGAAAACAAGTTTATGAAAAATCAAAACATTTTTGAACGGGAATATGGGTTCATCGTGAAAAAATAAACCGCTAGTCTCATAAGTCGATAATATCAAATGCTTTTTATAAATTTTTACATCAATGATTTGTAGGGGAACTTCACAATTTAAATTAGGTACTTAGGTATAAACAAGACAAGGTATTTTTCTACCGAGCCCTTTTTAATCTAGTGCCTATATTCGGTTCAGACTCAATTTCGCGTTGTATGCCCTCTTAATAATGGTTTTATTTTACAGCGGCTTTGGTATTCTGCACCACAAATTGCATAACAACCATTTTGTTTGTTCGCGTGGCAATGAGGTGGCCAAGGCTGTGTCAACATATATCGAAAACAGAGGCATCGGACCCCGTCACTGACCGAACACTTATCAAAAAGTGTAAGGTATCGTGTGTACTTGTCTTAACATTAGCTGTATGTAAGTACTGGTCGTGTTTGTTATCACTGCTGGTTTTTGCACTATATAAAAGGGAATTCCCTAGTAGCATTTTAAGTTGGCATTTCATCATATACGAGGGGCGTCTGAAAAGTTCTAAGCCTAAGATAGAAAAAAACAATTTACAAAAATGAACTCGTGTTTATTTTTCAATATAGTCTCCTCCTAAATCAATGCATTTATTACATTTTTTATACAGTGCTTTTAGGCCATTAAAAAAATAATCTTTATTTTGCCCTTCAAAATGCTCCTGTACAGCCGCCTTCATCTCTTCGTCACTTCTAAATCGCTTTCCCCTCAACTCTTTCTTCAAATTATTGTATGGAAAATAATCGCTTGGGGCTAGATCTGGGCTGTAGGGTGGGTGGTCAATTTCCTCAAAACCAACTTCCTTCAGAGCACGCCTCGCAACATTAGCGGTGTGAACGGGTGCGTTGTCTTGCAAAAACAAAATGCCTTTCCTTAGTTTACCCCGCCTTTTCTCAACTATGGCTTGTCGCACCTGTCTTATTAGATTTGCATAATAAGTTCCGTTTATCGTAGAGCCTTTTTCTAAATAATCGATTAAAAGAATGCCATCACAGTCCCAAAATACCGTAGCCATTAACTTAGAGGCCGACTTTTGCACTTTAAATTTCTTCGGCGGCCTTTCACCCTTTTCAATCCACTGCATCGACTCAGACTTACACTCCGGATCATACTGTCTGATCCATGTTTCATCAACAGTTACTATTCGGGAACAAACTTCATCTAAATCATCTTCGCACAATTCTAAAAACGCCCGAGAAGTTTCCACACGACGTACTTTATCGAAGGCCGTTAGCATTTTCGGTACCCAACGAGCACTAACTTTACTCATGTACAAATGTTCATGTAAAATTTCTCCGACTCTTTCTTTACTAATACCTAAGACCTCAGCTATTTGCCAAACCTTCATTCTTCTATCTTCTAATACCAGCTTTTTGACTTTTGCTACGTTTTCTTCGGTCACTACCGATATTGGCCGCCCTGAGCGGGGGTCGTCTTCGATCGATTCCCGTCCGAGTTTAAATAAGCGACTCCACTTTTTGACTGTGGCATAAGAAGGCCCAGAATCACCGTAAATAATAGCCATTTCCTCAAAAATACACTGCGGTGATTTGTCACTTTTTGTAAGGAATTTAATTACAGCACGGTGCTCAATTTTCGTAATATTCGTTGGTAATTCACACATGATGTACTTTTCCGTTGAATATCTCGAAACAGAATAATAAAAACGTGACATGTTATTTTTTAATAATTTGTTTTTAAATGGCCTTTCTAGTGGCCAGTATCATAAACGCATATATAACCTCGAAATACCTTAGGCTTAGAACTTTTCAGACGCCCCTCGTATTATTATCATTTTATTATCATATATAAATCGTTATATATTTTGGACTGCATTATAACTTGACCTGATCATGCGCAATAGACAACTGGCTTGAAAGAAAAGCTATGTACACCTAGTTAGTCCATTTGCCTTTGTTTGTCAGTAGAAATGTATCTCCGTTTTTAGCAAACTGTAAGCTAAGCGGCTAGCTAGATTCGGGAAGTGCAATATTATTAAATATATCATACATTTAAAATATCGAAGATCGCAAAAAATCCGCATACGTCTGTTTTTTTGTGATTGTATAAGGATATACACTAGTAGGGTTAAACCAACTTTGCATTTTCGAACAACCTATGCTATTTGCGTGGCATAATGACTACGGACAAAGTTACAATCACATTTCAGAAGTTTATAAATCTTGTTACAAATTGAGTGTGACTGTATCTCTGTAACCCAATAGAACCCCGAGCTAAAGCACTTCAAACATTTACATTTTTTCCCAATGAAATGCATAATTAGACTAAGGGCCTGTTTCACAATCGCCGGATAAAGTTATCTGCCAGTTAAAATTATTGCTATCCTTTTCTCCCGTCATATAAAAGAAAAGTGACAGCCAACATTTATCTTTTTTTTTTTTTGTCTCTTTGTTTTAACCAGAAAGCAGTCCCCGCTAGAGCATGCAATATCGGAGCATTCTCAATCCCGGGATTGAAATCCGATATTAGATTTGAATCCCGGTATTTCGATATTAATATCGGTATTTCGATATTAAGGTGAGTTTTGAAGATTTGTCATTAAAAAACCACTTTTCTCTGGAAAATATGATATTGATATTGATATATATTTATTTCATAAATCATAAATCTATAGGACTTAATACAATGATCGTCAAGGGTTGATAATAGAATTTATAATAAAAAAATAAAAAATACAAATAACACTGCATAACTTCTCAGCCTCTCACGGCTTCATGAATTCGTCCATGTATTATCCAAAAGTATTTTTTTTTATTGGGACTGGAATTCCGATACACAGAGCACGTCTTTCAATCCCTTCGGTAGTTTTTCATATAGGGTAGGCCCCATCACATATGTACAATAATCAACAGAATTTCCTTTCAAATAAAAGTAATGTCCCCATGACCCATCTTTTTCATTTTCATGGTGCTAGCCAACTGACAATATCGTCATAAAGAGAAATGCCCAATTTCTCTAAGTGATCCAATAAGTAGTAGCAATAACCTTAAAATGGCGAAAATCTGAACTGAAACGCATTAAATATCCTCGGGCCTAATAGGCCTCGGCAGAGAGTACAACTTAGTACCATTTGGCGTCGAGACCCTCGGTCGGTGGGGTCCCAGTGCGCAAAAGTTATTTGCGGAAAACGCAAATCGTCTGGTTGACATAACTGGTGACCCAAGAGCTGGCGGCTTTCTCGCGCAAACCATCAGCATTGCAATTCAGCGATTGCCGCCAGCATCATCGGTACAATGCCTCGAAGGCCTTTTTTAGATTAAAAGAACTTAGTTTTAATTTAATTAGTTAATGTTAATTAGACAGGATATAGAAGTCGAAAGGCGGATCCAAAACGCTTGGAACCGCTATTGGTATATGAAGGGGCTAATGAAGGGTGATCTCCCATTGGCCCTCAAACGGAGGCTCGTGGACGTGTGTATACTGCCTATCCTAACTTACGGTTCCGAAACCTGGTCGCTGACAGAGTTACAAAAGAACATACTGAAGTTCTGAGGATTGTCGTCGGAGAAAAACTTATGCATGAGTGCTTCGGCTGATTCCTGGCTGGACTTTGTGTACTGCGTTGGAGAAATTTTCAGCGTCGCTGGTGGCTGAGGTTGGGGAAGGTCCTTGAGGAGTCTATTAGTGATAATCCAGACGTGTTGGCCACTTTGGTTTGAGCAAAAGTCTCTAAAGTGGTCTGAGGAAGTTTAGCGAATGGCGTTGGCATATTCTAATCTTGCTTCTTGCTGTTCTTTAATTATGTTCTCCAGGTTTTTATTGCCTCGTTTCAGATCTTGAGTGCGGTGATGTAGATGAATAACCCTTTTTTCAGGTTAGTGAGCTCTTCATTCCACCATATCATTCGTGTGTATTGAGTCTTTCTACGCAGGGTTGAATCACATGCTCTTAATACAGCGTTGCTGAAGTATCTTATATATTCGTCTAATTGATGGGAGTCAAAGTCTTCGAGGTAGGGGTCTTCAAGTCCGGCTGTTTGCATTTCTTCTTGTATTTTTGTAGTTACGTTTTGCCAATTGGCTTTATCCGTATTGTATCGGTAGGTTGTTTTGGTGAAATTTCGTCTAGGTTTGTCACCTTTCAAAATAAAACAGAATTCTATAGCATGGTGGTCAAAAGAAGGCGACGCATCGTAATTTATTTTCCAGTCTTGAATACGGGTATATATGTTGTCGGTAGCAAAAGTGAGATCGATAATCGATGATCTAATCAGGCCTAGGGCTGTGTTTTCAAAAGTAGGTTGAGTGCCGATGTTACATATGTTAAGATCATAGGCAGTAATGAGGTCTAGGAGATCAATACCTCTTCTGTTGTCTTAGGTTGAGCCCCATGCTGAATGCCAGGCGTTAAAGTCACCACAGATAATATGCTTTGCATTATTATTGCATTGTAACAACAATTCGAGGTGGTCCAGTGTGTGAGAAATGTCTTCTTCAGGCTCAATGTATACACATGTTAATTACAAGTGTATACATTGAGCCTGAAGAAATTGAACAGTTTTGAAGCTTAAGTTGAATGGTGCAAAGATTGCAGTTGGAATGCTGAGTAATGCCAAGTTAGGCTCCGAGGTTATTTTTAATCGCAACACAGGCTTTGACTCTGTCGCCGTTTAAGGGAGTTTGGTATATGCTGTATCCATTTACAGTAGAGAGAGTATTGTTTTTACCGACGTATGGTTCTGTGATGAGGGCAATATCGTAATCGTTAGAGATTAGGTATTGTTTGAATTCATGAGTTGCAGCAAATCCACGACCGAGGTTACTTTGAAGAAGTCTGAGCCGGTTTCTCACAGTCGTTTGAAGGGAGCTGGTTGTGATTTGTGGAGAGCCCTTAGCAGTATCGTACTGACATCCTTGCTAGTCGGTCTGCTTTCCTCCATTCAGGGCATTCCTGACTGTACGCTGGGTGATAGCTTTCTTGCCCCTCCTTTTGGCAGCAGTTGACACATTGGGGAGTATTTTTTCTATTTGGACAGCATCGAGTGTCATGTTCTTCTGAGCAAAATCCGCAGTTAATTGTGTTTGGGCAGTTGTTCGCCTTGTGGCTGTATCCTAAGAATTTGAAACATTGAAATATCGGTAATTGGTCTACTACTAGAACTTGTAGGTATCCAATCTTAACTTTTTTATTAGTCAGCATCCTCCACAGAAGCGGGCTAGTTTCCATAATAATCTTTCTTGTTGCGCTAGTGCTACCTTTAGTACTGCGTATAGGTTTGAGAACCAATTTTTGATTGGGGATCGTATCAATTAAGCTTTTGTTCTGTTTCAAGACAGCTTCCACGACCTTTTCGTCTGACATGTCCGGCGTGATACCTATGAAGCGAACCATGGGATTCCTCATTACTGGGAGAGATACTGTTATCTTGCTAGATTTATGTTTTAGAGTTTCACTTAGCCTCTGCCGGTCGTGGTCCGAGTCGCACGCGATGGCTATTTTTTTATTTCTTGTTGTTTGCATGCTAGAAATGCCTATGCCCATATCAACTACATCGACAGAAGTTTCAATTTCCCTTATTATATCTTCTTCAGTGTCTGTCGGGTCAATAGACTCAACCAATACCGTATATTTGGTTTTGGGCTGCATGATTATTGGGCGTGCTCTATATTCGACCGGAGAGGTGGGAGTTAGGGCCCGATCTGTCAGAGTTGTGTTAGCAGGCTGATGGCGAGGTATAGAACGGACAGTAGTGCCGCGTACTGCAGCTGCATATGAGGTAAATTCTTGGCGAAGTTCACCAATTTGAGCGTTTAGCTGGGTCACTTGTTCGGCAGGAAGTGGCGATGAAGAGTTGAGTTGGATTGTTTTTAGTTCTCTTACCTCTCTCTTGAGCTCCTCTACCATCGTCTTCGCGCAAGCATCATGGGAGCGGTATATAGTTGCCATTTGCTCTTGAAACTCACCCATTTATCTGACGGATATGTTTTAACTGGAGATTGTGAAACAGGCCCTAAATCGTCTTCACTATCAGCTAAACACGAGGAAAGTCATGGGAAGCGAAAATAAAGAATAATGAGAAACGATTTTCATAAAGGCCATGGCAGGGTAAGGGAACATCTTGTGCCTTAATAGCTTTTCAGGCTGTTTTTTTTTGTAATGATGGGCCTTGCTGATAGTAACTCCTATACAAAATAACAGCATTCTCCTCTTCTTACTTTCCAAGAAAAAAAAAATTTTTTCGTGAATATTTCCGCTTCTGTAGATTGAATTAATTCGTGCTTTAAACATAATACTCGTACACTTACCCAAGACGGACAAAAAAAATGAAAAATGTTAACCCTTGAAAAAAAAATTTGTCTATGGAATGTTATGCGGTTTATAGTAACATATTCTCCGTCTCGGGTAAGTGTGTTATATGTTTAAAGCACGAATTAATTAAATCTACAGAAGCGGAAATATTCACGAAAAATGATATTTCTTAATTTTTTTTTCTTGGAAAGTAAGAAGAGGAGAAGGCTGTAATTTTGTATAGGAGTTACTAACAGCAGGGCCCATCATCACAAAAAAAATCAGCCTGAAAAGCTATTAAGGCACAAGATGTTCCCTTACCCTGCCATGGCCTTTGAGCCTGACGAAATATAAAAACTTTGTATAAGATAGGGAAAACATAAACGTGGAGGAAATTTGTTCACAAAAGTTTAACTCCACTCATCGAGTGATCTCAGAGAGAGATAGTGATCCATCCACCATCAGACGACTTCTTGAAAGCGCAAGCACAAATATGCAAATGACACTGTGAAACTAGGTACTTCTTGAAGCTGTGCTGTGCTTTTAAACGACTCTTCTTCGATCTATGGAAAAGTGTATTGGATTTCCTCGTGCTGTCTTGGCTGCGTTAAGGCCCAAATCATTCCTTTCCTCAATTCAGATATTCTTTGTCTACTTATGCTGGAAATTGCAGGCAAATCACCTTAGGAACTTTTATCACATGATGGGAGTTTCCTGTAGTTATAACTGTAAAGCAATGCAACTTGAAAACTCTGCTATCCTCTGCGGGTGATGGTCCGCAGAGGTGAATTTGAACAAGTCAGATCAAGAAAATATATTCCACAAAATGGCTCGTAAATTGATCATTCTTCCGCCCTCCTAGCTAAAAGGATACTAAGTTTGATATGTTCTTCAAACATGTATATAATTTTATATAATATTAGCCGCAATAATGCTCACTTCATATAATTATTGAGTCATATAAGAACACTTAATATATTTACATATGATATAATTATCATTATATTATATAATGATCATTTGATGTAATTAACATATTTTAAGTCTAATGCCTATTTCTTATAATTAACATATTATATAATGTTAATTTATTCTAATGTACAGTTAGCATAATAGTTTTTGCTAGACTCCAAGGCAATGGGTGTAGGTACGACGACGAGCGAAGCGAGGAGGAGTGTTAGGTAGAACGGCGACCCTACAGCATTTCAATACTCCCCTTTTTATCGAAAGCTGCTGAAGCGGTGGCTCATAAACAGCTATCTCGTTTAATTTTCTCACATAGTCTTCTGAGCCCCTATCAGTCTGGCTTTCGTCCTTGTCATAGCACCAGCACTGCTCCGCGGAAGGTCACGGAAGACATCAGACGTGGCGTGGCATGGAGAGTTAATTGGTCACGGTTCTTATTCTTATTGATTTTTCCAACGCATTCAACACTGTTGAACATGAGATTTCTCTTCCTCTGCTTGAACATTTAAATGTGTCGTCTTTCTGTTGCCCTTGGGTGGTTTTCTGCTTACCTTCAAAAGCGCCAGCAAGCGGTTCGTATCGACCGAGCCTTATTCGACGGGTGCCCCTTGAAATCTCGACAAACTTTTCATCGAATTTCATTTCATCGAAAACGATTCATAGAATATTCAGTATCAATATTATCTCTTGGAGTATTATGGCTTCATCGACTATTCATTACATATTAAAACAATTATTAGAAAACGGTACAAGTACAACGGTTAAAAATACATTTAATAAACTATTTAAAAGACAGAACAACAAAATATCAATGTTTATTATATAACGTATTATTATACAACTACTTCATTTCATAGTTTCATACTAGATTACATATTTTAAGAAAAAAAAAAACAAAATCGAGCAAGTTAGAAAAACATACTTAATTACAAGTTATGGGCATAGTAAAAGTTGCCTACATGATACGTCCACTGTTTGGTTGTGTGGTTAGTTACAATTTAATATTTTTGGCAATTGACCTTAATAATTTTACTTCAGAATAATCCGCTTGATGCTGTAAAATTATAGAGATACGTTCATCTTTGTCGATGTACTTCTTTTTCTAAGGTTTAGGTGGGCTACCACATAAAATCTTTTCAATATCAGCCATGATTGATATGGTTTCTTTAATCAGCTCTTTGATAAGAGTGTATGTTTTTGGATTATGTTTATCAATTAAATTGTTAATTTTATTATGCCAGGCTTCCGCGTTCTTGGTATTTGCATTTCATTTATTTTATGGCAACTCCAAAACTCGGGTGTATATTTAGGTTGGCTACTCAGTGTACCAAATTATAATTTTCTTGAAACCATTTTGCCATGCTTTTACTGTCCTCGTCTTGCAAGCCCTCTAGATGTTTTTGAAAATAAATAGGAATATCCGTCTCCTTTAAGTAACTAAGAGCCACCAGACATTTAATTTGAAGATTAAATTCAGCATCTTTGGCATATTTTTTCGCAAATTTGAAGGCTTGTATTCTACTGAAAAATGAAATAAATATAATTAGTATTACTAAAAAATTGTTTGAACTGCAACACCATCAAAAAATAATCGGAATCTAAACTAAACTTAACACTCACTGCTGCCGTCATAACGAAAAAGGGCGTATCTGACTATGAATCTCAAACGAAAAAGGACGTATCTTCACCAGTATCATAGTAAGATTCGTCCTTTTTGCTCTGAGATTCACAGTCAGATGCGTCCTGTTTCCTTACGCTGACAGAGTGGGTTAGGTTAGGTTAGAACTGCGACCATAATGGCGTGCGAGCCGAGCGAGCGAAGCGAGCGTGCCGCGGCAGCGGCCGGCGAAGCGCCAGAACCGAACTGAACCAATATAAATCATTTCCTACCAGAAAACTATGACTATGAATCCTACCTGACTATGAATCTCAAACGAAAAAGGACGTATCTTCACCAGTCTCATAGTAAGATTCGTCCTTTTTGCTCTGAGATTCACAGTCAGATGCGTCCTGTTTCCTTACGCTGACAGAGTGGGTTAGGTTAGGTTAGAACTGCGACCATAACGGCGCGCGAGCCGAGCGAGCGAAGCGAGCGTGCCGCGGTAGCGGCCGGCGAAGCGCCAGAACCGAACTGAACCAATATAAATCATTTTCTACCAGAAAACTAGTTCAAAAAATGCTAGTCGTTAACAAACAAAATAAAAAAATAATTACCTGTTAATTATCTGTGCGTAAATGAAAATGGCAGCCTTGTAAAATAATATTTTCAAAATTTGAGCGTAAACTATAAAATTGCAGCTTATTCAAAATCCAGTATGCACACCTTTGGCGACATATTTATGTCATTTTCGCATCCATATTCTACAATCAATTCGAAGATGTTGTCATAAGTTTTCTTATCTTTGTGTGTACACAAACAAAACAGTAAAGGAAATGTTTTTTTTATTTTCCATAAAAACATTACCATGAATTGTATATATGTAATTGTGTGAAAATTACAGGAGCAATCTTGAATGTCCCGTCTAGTAACCAATAATGAGATTTGCTTAATGTTTTCATTAATTCCAATGTAGACATAAGTATTACTCTCTTATTTTTATCAAAAATCCGATCTTTGATTATAAAATTCTCACCATTTATTTGAGTTTCGGCTTCATTTACCTCAAAATATATATCTTTGGGTTCCTCTGCCGTAAAACTTTTTGATTTTGTTTTTTCTCGATATATTACTTGTTATAAAGCAGGCGTCGACGGTAACTGCTCCAATATAACTTGATCTGTATTAGCCTTTTCGTTTTGAACAATTTTACACGGTTTTAAATCTGTTGAACTTTTAGTTTTTAGCTTTTCTTTAAAATGTGTTTTCGTAAAGGATTAGGTCCGTGATTATGATCTCGCATCCGTCTTGATATCATATGCTCCCCGTTGTCACCAACAGTTGTATTGATTGTTGATCTGCATTTAACAATTTTATTGGAATACATTTCACAACACCAATAAAATTTACCATCCTGTGATTTATTTCTGTTATATGTTCTCCACAAATAGCTTTAGTGCACCTTTGTTTGATTTAAAAACTTCGCAAACAGTATCACTTTCGTCAGTGTCACTCATTTTCCACAACAAATAACTAAATACCAAGTCAATAAATAGCAATGCTCGACTAGCAAACCAATCGAATACAGAGCGTAAACAACAGGGTACACACATGAACGATGATATATTATCTACCCGCCTCCGTCAGCGAGCGCATTGCGTTTAGTTCCTCACATTATTCCGCATATAATTCATTGAAGTTGTAGAATGAAGAATAATGATATGATTTTCTACCATGTAAAACTTACAACAAACAAATAAATATGGAATAATAAAATATGACATAAAGATCTGCGAAATAAAGTATAAATTAAATAATATTTCTACCAAATAAAAATCGGTGTTTCACAAATACACCATTTAAATGTTCGAAGTAATGAATATTCGATCAAATGAAAAAATGCGAAACGTTGACTTTGAACTGAAATTCGATTAAAAGTTTGTCGAGATTACAAGGGTAAACCTTATTCGACTGGTATGACCTAGAAACTGGCGATCTCACACATTATTTATAAAAATGAGAATGGAAAATAAGAGTGGAGAAAGAGTGCCGGGGGGAACACGGGACGGAGGGAGTTGTTCCGTGACCATGGAAGTTGCAACACATCCGAAACGTCGGGAGACCTCAGTGAGGTAAATAAATAAATTAATTACGCGACTAAGTCCCGTTTAGTATAAATAATAGTAACTGGCGTCCTTCAAGGAGGCACTCTTTCTCCACTCTTATTTTCCATCTTCATTAACTTCATAACCCCGGAGCTTCGCTGTTCTTACCATCTTTACGCCGACGACCTACAACTTTATGATCACTGTAACGTGAGTGACCTAAGTGTTACCATCAACAAGCTGAATGTGGATCTCTTACTCATCCAGCGGTGGTCAGAGAAGTTAAGCTTATTTGTGAATCAGTCCAAGTTTCAAGCTATCGTCATTGGTAGCCCTCAGCAGCTTGCGAAACTTAATTTTAATTATATTGCTGCAGTTTAGTTTAATGGTACTCCTATCCTGTACAGCAAAAGTGTCAAAGACCCAGGTGTTGATCTCGACAACACTCCGAGTTGGAGGCCACAGATCAGTTGTAGGATCACTTCATGCGCTTAATAGGCTAAAGCAAAATACGTTGACACTGCACTCTCTTCTCCATTCTAAACTATCCTAAATATCCCGAATACCTCAAAAATCTTTTTCAGTATTACAGTGTATCTCGAGTCCCTCAACTTCTCTCCTCCGGCAACCGTTCCTTATCTATTCCGCCTCACCTTACTGGTTTTATGTCCAAATTCTTCTCCATCCAAGTAGCTCGCGTATGGAACAGTCTCCCTGTCAACATTCGGCAATCTCCAAAGAGGCTTGTCTTCAAAAAGTCCTAACTAAATTTATTTGCTGTCAGAACTAAACAATAATAAAACTGATTTGTAAGTTTAATCTATATTCATATGTATGTGTATGCACGTATTAATAGGTATACAGGGTGTTTGCTCCATCGTTTGCCAAATTAAAACGACAGGTAGGTTGGGTCATTAGCTATCTTTTCCGGCCTCCAAAAAAAAATTGTGTCCATTGGTATTTTTTTAGTCTCCTTTTAAAATAATTTAGAAATTTTAAATTTTTTTTTTTTGCTTACGCGTTTCAACTTGAATAAAAAAAAAGGAAGTGGGAGAGCCTATTTTTTTATTTTATTGTAATGTGTAATGTTGTACGGCTCTATCAAAGTCAAAATTATTTGCAAGTAACGTATACTTATTTTTTTATGAACCCTTTAAAAAAATTTAAGATGCAAAAGTTTCGTATTGGGTATCTTTGATTTGCAATTAAAAAAAAAACTAAAATAATTATAATGTTCTTAAAACTCTTATTAAAAGTTCTCTAGTCTTCTCTCTCTAATGATGTGCAATAATGCCAAAAACCCTTTAATTAACTTTATTAATTTGCCAATTTTGTGAAGGGATGCACTAGGCTCGTAACCGGCAAGCGATAAAAAACATACTTTCGCTAAATACGAGTAGTAGGATTAGTAGGTAAGCAAGACTTGCAGATTGACGACTATCATAGGAGGAACGCACGCGTAGCATCTGAAAGGCTACCGCGAAACGAAAACTTCGTTCGCTATCTCCCTCTCTGTCGCTAGAATTTGCAAGAGCGACAGAGAGGGAGATACATTTGGGTTTGTAATAAAAAACCAAAATTTAAAAGAACACAAAAAAAATACCAGTGGACACAAAGTTTTTATGGAGGCCGGAAAAGACAGCTAATGACCCAACCTACCTGCCGTTTTAATTTGGCAAACGATGGAGCAAACACCCTGTATATTGTTATATCAATTATATCGTATTCTACTATTTTATCCATCCCATCTCTAGACATGTTACAGAGTTTTTGTTTTAAATTAAGTTGCACTACCCACATTTAATCTGCTTTGCATTAAGGTTGGCTGGTAGAGAATACTTTATAGCATTAAGTCTACCTTTTGTACCATAAGATATTTTTTTGTGCAATAAAGATTATATAAATGTAACAAATAAGTGTTATACCAGACTATAGTTATATTAATTAAACATAAATATCAATATTGAATGAAATTATATTATTTATTTTTATACCCATCATTACACACCCGCCCACTGGACCTCAATAATAATTAAATAGATAAGAATTAATAAGAATTTCAAAATAACAAAACTGTCTCAAAGAACGAAAACTCGTGTTTCGGTATTCTATGGAATTTTTCCTTCCGCTAAATGGTACGTTTCGCCTTTAGTACCTATATAATGCATCAAAAGACTGCGAGCTACACAATTCATTATCTTCTTTAAATCCTTTATTATTTATTATTATATTGTAGATTTTAAGAATAGTGTATTTTAATTTTAATTGCCATACGTTAAATAAATTAATGATGTTAAAAAAATGTGTCATATGAACCGCTTTATACGTCTCTCATTTCGTTATTGTGGTTAATCAGTGTTGTGCGGTTATTTGCTAAGTGACGCGATTCTACAGTGACTTGAAACTACTGACTCATAAATGTCATAATACCAACGATATAAATGTATTGTATTGTTTTATTAATTTATACTGTCTTATTTATTAGTTGCACGCAAAATCACTTCACGTTGTTTCTAATCTTAGCCACCATTTTTAATATGCAACGAATTTGATTACAGTGGAACATATACTGTCCGATTTATCGCTGCTGGCTGGTATTATAGATTGCCAGAAAGGAGCAAATGTATATGAAACCTTTGTGATCGATAGTTCTCCGTGGGTCTTTCAATTTACCGGGTTCACTCCCTACGTTGGTATCTTCACACAGGTAACTAAATATTATTTAACAATAATAAGTTTATACTACAGTTAAATAAAATTTAAGCCCGATTTTCCTAAAACTTAACAAACCTCTGCTAACAAAATTGTGGGTTGTCTGACGGCATTAGAAGCAGCCAAAGTGATCAAATAAATCGCAATACAAACCTATAGTAATAGAGAAATGGTACAAACTAGTTCAACACTTTTTATGCAAAATATGTACAAAGTCAGACTAAGCATTGTATGAAATTGTTAATTTACTCGTAAGGACAAAAAATATGGCAGCTACCTCTATTAACTATCCTCTGTGGTGTAGATACATACTTTGCTTGAAATTGTCTGCCTTTACCCGTTGGTCAAAATAGACTAAACGGGCTGAAAGATTAGTTTATAATATTAAAGGTGACTGGGAATATATAAAGTCGTAGTATACTTGCACTGAAAAAAATCTAAAGGTTAAAAAAAAATACAATTAAATATGCCATGATGCTCCCTGGCAACCCCACACTCTGTTTTGGTATTTCTGAGTATGTGAAATATTCTACCCAAATTTTAATGAATTAGTACTTGTACCTCAATAGTTTGGAGTACGAATTTCGCGTATAAAGTAAAGTAAAACAAATAAAATTGTTCTTCTCTCTCTCTCGCTCGTTTTTACCGTTGAATGCGAAAGCTGGGCTAGTTAAGTTACCCAATTTACACAAGAATGCGAGCGCCTGCGTGGTACGGCAATACGAAAAACACTTGTTCTCCATAAATTTATTGCTATATCATTTGAGATGTGGTTTTATTGGGCATGGAGATTACGGGAAAAATTGTGAAAAAAAACTAAAACATTTCACGAGATTGTGAAACGTTTGACTAAACGATCATTTGAAAAACACCTTTTGACAAATTGCTCATTTGACAATTTTTTATCCGACAAATTTTGAAATGATTTGCCAAAATAAAGGCATGATAAAGAAACGTCTGATAAAATGCATGGTTTGAAAAGTATATAATTAAACAACATAATAAATAGTAGATAGTATAACTATGTCCTAAAATTATGACCGCTAATAGACGGACGTGCATGGAATCTACTAGCTTAGTGAAGATGTTAGTTGCGCGCATATCTTCCCATATTTGATGACAATACTGGGTGAAGGCTTCGGCTCTCCTTTCATTGCGATGATCCCACCTCTGCACCATCAAACCCCATACATTTTCGATAGGGTTAAGATCCGGTGATTTAGCCGGTCATATTATTTTCGTTATTTCAGGGTGACGATTGAACCAGGCATTGGTTATTCTTGCAGTGTGCACGTACGTAATATCCTGCACGAGTAAAAATGGGTATCTCTTGTTGTGGATATACGACGCACACACTAGGAAGCATACTATCCTCTAACGTATTATAATTTACAGCATGTATTATCGAAGGCAACCGGGTATGGAAGGGAAATTGGCATGCTGTTTTCTTTCCCACCTCCGGTAATTGCTATAGATTATCTTATATCACTCTTCCTTAGTATTTACACGCATATTTTTTTCATCTATATTCACCCAATATCTTTATTTGTTTTTTTATTGATGGCCGAGATTTAGTGTCGTACCTTAATTAGGCCACTCAGCAAGCTTCGTGGCCTAAACGTGGTACTCGACTGAAAAAGCATACATTTTATAACGATTGCATAAAATACTATTGTAGCAATCTACCAGTAAGAACTTCATGTTGTTCTTTTATGAACCGCAGTCGTGGCTCGGCATGTTTTTACATATTGTATGTATGTATGTAAGCACTTTATTATACACAATAACAGGTTAATGAATATACATGTCACACAATAAATCAGAGTACAAAGGCGAACTTACTACTGTTACTTACTATTGTTTACTCGGATCCAAGGAATTACTTCACACAAAACCTAGTAATGTAAGAAAAATATTTACTTCCTTGTGTAGGTACAACGCTTATGTACAAAGCACGAATATATCTTGGTACATTACCTACCCGGTTTTGTACGAAGAATATTTTTTCCTTGTATATCGCTGGTAATGGAACTCAGTTAAATATGTACAAGTAACAAGGGTACGTTTGTGAACTAAATGTTTTTTTCTAAAGTTAATTATTCTTTTAACGCATTTGCAAAATATATCATTTGCGAAATATGTATTTGGGCATTTAAACAATCATGCGTATGTCACATAAAATCTTTTTAAATCTTTATTTAGTCAAACGTTTCTTGTGAAATGTTTCTTGTCAATCGATTGAGAACCATTTCGATGTTTAGTATCTGAACAAGATTTGCTTGGTTTCGGCCGAATTCCAAAATGAATCTTCATGAAGTTTGATTCTTTTTTATCTCATGTGTTTCTCTGGATATTGTAATGTCTGCAACTTATTGATTAAGAATGGCATACATTTTGCTATTTAAGTCAGGTTATACTACAATTGTTAATCGCATTTGCAGATTATCAGCATCCAATTTACATTTAACTGGAACTTTTCGGACGTGTTTGTGATTTGCATCAGTTTTTATCTGACTTCGAGGCTTGAGCAAGTTAACCGTAGGATTGAAGCAGCTTTTGGAAAAGTGAGTAAGGACGAAGTACAGCCTTATCACACGATAAGTGACAAGATAGAGCGCCCGTCACTGGCTGACACCGTTCGATAGAACGAGACGGATCATCAGAGCCCACAGCCTTAATAAGACACTATTCGTCACAACCGGCTCAGACGGGCCCTACCCTGTTTATGGTCAAATCATCCCACACTTGATATGCGGAATAACTACATATGTGATCTATGCCTGCATCATTACTATTACTTATAATTATCTGTCCAGGGTGAGATTGCATAACATTCATATTTACTGGCTAGCTTTTATTTACTTTCATCTTATTGATTTGAATGGTTGTTTTCTCTAATTAATAATGAACAAACGTATAAATCATATAATAATGAACCAAGTGTACCCGTATCGATCATCTAGTTCAGATAAGTCTAAAGTCGTAAGGAGGTCGGGTCGATTCATGTTGAAATCAGGTTATTGTTACCGTTTCAAAGGCAAAACAAACTTGCTGCAATTTTGTGGAGGAGCGTAAAAAGTATGTTGTAAAATGAAACTACATATAACCAAGCATTAATCAATACACATTACTGAGGCCCCGTTGCCACTAGGTGTTACTGGTAAACTTACGTTTTCATTAGTATCTCAGATTGTTACGAATTGCAAAACAATTGTGAACTCCACCGACTAAATGGTGACTGCCGTTTTTGCTGATTATGCTCGGCGCAGTCTTAAGAAGGATACTGACTCCAATACTTAAGGCGGTGCGTTGGAAATTATCGCGTGCTTTGAAACGCCGTTCTGACTAGATTAAGAAACAATAAGGTCTGATTTTCAGATATATGATTCTTGACTATATGATTGTTCATCTGATTTTATGGATACATGATTGCTTAAAATTTCCTCGATAGAAAAAAAATCCAAAGTTGGGTCTGTATTTTCCTTTTTTTACTCAGCCTACTCAAACGATACATTATTTTACGACACAATCAAGTAAATACTATATATGTATAGTATTTTATCTCATCTAAAATCTCACTTTATGAAATTTTAATAAACCTTCACTAAGTTAGGTATTTATCGAAATTTGTCCAAAACAGCGATTCCCGAAGAGTGTTACATCTCTTTTTCTCGTGAGCGGAAGGCATCAGCGTGTCTCTGTCTAGGGGGCGTGTACGACTCAAATCAAGGCATCCCCTTAACAAAAAACCTTCATTGTAACGTTTTATGTGGTTGTGTGTCGTGCGTTAAAGCTTAGCTACTTCTGTCAGAAGAGCAGCTTTCGTCTGGTGGGTAAAAAACTTATATCGTCGATTTTATTCGCAGCATATGAATTGAAAATTGTTTGCAGCATGCACCGACGTCGTTCTGGCGCACTGTACGCGAGGATTACAGCCGCATCGCCGGCCTGGTGCGGCGAGTCGACAACGTCATAGGAAGCATCATTTTTATATCATTCGCAAATAACCTTTTCTTCATCTGCCTTCAGCTTTTGCACACGCTTGCGTAAGAAATTTTCTTATTTATTAGGGTCTGTACCCCAAAAGGGAGAAACGGAATCCTTATAGGATCACTTTGTTGTCCGTCTGTCTGTCTTTTTATATTTTTTATTGAATATTGTTTTTACCAAATTAACGCTTACACCATGACTTTTACATAATACTAAGTCAGGTCATAAGTTCTGTCACACGTTCCATCATAAGTTCAGACAGTGGCCAAATAAAAAAGTATCCTCATAATCATCATCATATCAGCCGAAAGACGTCCACTGCTGGCCATAGGCCTCCCCCAAACAATAAAAAACTATACCATTTAATTACTCGCAATAAAAAAGTATACCGTTTAATAACTCGTAGAATATTATGCAAATTAAAAAAGTAAAAATTATGTCGTTAGTGCAAATGTGAAATGTAGTGCCCTAAAAAAAGGACAGAGTCAGCTAAGAGAGAGCTGTTACTGCATTGAAAATATCGTAGAGGTAGTTTATCGTGCTATTACTCGTTTAAGTAAGTTTCTCATTTTGAAAAATGTGCGGTGCCTTGCCTTGCATGGTGAATATTCAAGCAGTCATCGAAGTGGTAAAGGTGCGAATAAAAAAAAACCCTTTTAGCGCGAGTAAAAGCTATTGGATCTTCAGAACCAGTGTTAAAAACAAATAATAATTCGCATAGGTGGAATTCTACTAAAGTACCTACACAAAAAATGTAAACAAACTGCATAACCATTACCGGATTTTAGACCGAAGTATTTATGCGGTGATTGATTACTAACGCGTACTTAAGTTATGTAATCTGAACGGTTTCTGGGACCGTATCGGACATTCTTAAAAGGCGTTAATGTAAACATTACGGAAATAAATTATTTTATTAAAAAACAAACCACATTCAGAGCAGTTTTTCGCCTTCCGCTGCGGCTGTCGTCGCCGCGCCTTGCACCCACCGATGCGCTTATCGATACCGCTGCACACGCTGGCGTATCGACACATGTACCCACACTAGCCTAAGAAAATAACGGTTTTTTTGGAAATAGTTCAATATCAAGCTAATTTATTTTATACGGTTTTATAGGTGATTTTAAGAACCTATATTAAAAAAAAAACTGAATCTGCGGACCGGAAGTACGAAAAAAATGTGTGTCTGAAAACTAGTGATTTTTGTCCGCAAACATGGTATCAGTATTTTTATGATGAAAACTTCTTTGTAAATGTTGTTGTTCTGAAATGTATGACCTGAATCCAAAAATATATGCAACGGGAAATATGAGCTTTTAAATTAAAACGGTGGTTTAAGTTCTTGTCAAATTTACTCAAAGAAAATAATACTATACGTTTTTTTCAGCTACACATTAATAACTTATATTATTTCCAAAAATTATCATTTGAAATCAAACAACATACCTACGTGTTTGGAAAATAGTTTTTTTGTTTTTCCGTAATAACATGAATAGCAAAAAAATTACAGTTGCATTTTTTTCTCAGACTTTTAATTTAAGCCCTCAGAATATCAACGGAATAGTAATAAAACCAATATTATTCATTTTTGTTAATATACTCACTTACAAACTACATGACCAATCTGATTTGGACCTAATTGCTACACCATTAAGGATTATTTTAGAACGCACGGCAACATGGGAATGATTAACGCACGTGGGCCTTTGATGCCGCCGCCGCCTCGAAGGCAATTTTTTTATTGTAGCTTAAGATCGGATAGTCTAGTACTAGTAGTTACCCACAGACCAGTTAGGTCTGTGGACGTACTAACTACAGACCGCACCGAACTTTTGACGCGGGCACCGATTTGGCATTATGCACCTGTGTGTGCGTCATCACGCACACTAAGACTGCCGGCTCGCTCGATCGGTACGGTCGGTTACAAGCTAAAAGTTAGAGGCTCATTATTCTCTAATAATAAATATCAACTGCGATGGTATAAGGAATAAAATACAAAATGCAATTATAATTTTTATTGAAATTTTTCCGTTAATTAAGGAAAAGAAAAAAATAAGCAAAGTAATGGGTCAATCAACTTTTAAGTGTACACTCAATGAAAATTTGAGTTTTTTAATTTTATTTGTTTTTTTTTTATATTTCAACATTTTTGCTGTAGATATTTATTTATATTTTAAGAATTCACATGGAGCAGAACGATTTATTTAAATAAAATAGTAAATTTGACTCCGAAGTCCACATGACTCTAGTTAACATAGTCCCTTGGACAACTAACTAAATTGACTTCTGAACCATTTGAAATTCAGTGAAATTGTAAACCGTCACTTTATTCTCACTAAATATAGGATGGATTGCAATTTATCTTCCATAAATAAATGACGCGACTTTTAATTTATAAGTTATTACCAATAATATTGTCTCCTGGACAACGACAAACTTTAAATGTAACACACTTTTCATTTAACTTGTTAAATAATCATTAATACGTGATATTTAACACTTTATGAATTCACTTTTAATTGTTACATTCATATTTGAAAATTTTGTAAACCTTACTGTTTTTTTTTAAGTAAAAATGACGATAATGTGTCTTTAGGAGACAGGGACAAAATGGTTGTCCAGTGGACATATACGGTTGTCCATAGGACATACTCGGGAGTCCAAAGGAGATACTAGGATTGAAATCGCCTGTATTTGTTCTTATTATGTAAAAAAAAAAAAAACTATATGATAATAATTATTAGTTTTATTATACCTATTTTTTTCAGTACTAGAAAGAAAAAGTATTGCTTTATGCTGATTCTATCATTATTGTCCTATGGACAACCAAAATGTCCCACGGACAACGGTTTTGGTTGTCCAAGTGACTGGTTGTCCGAGTGACATTTATCAGTATTTGCGCTTCCTGGTAATAATAATGATATTTTGAATTAGGTCTTACGCGCAGTGATAAATATAGATTAAATATAATACATTTCACTTTAATTTACTACGATATATCAAATGTTTCCGTTTTTGTGCTGGTTGTCCGGTAGACACACAAAAAAGCCACCCACTTTCTCAAAACGCACTCGGCCGACTGACGCCGCGGCAAAGATGAAATCAAAATAGCGGCTGGATGAGTGTTGTCACCAAATCAATCGACTTGTTCTCAAGGCACTGATCACGCCATCTGTTTTGCTTTCGGAACGTTTTTATCGTTGTCCGGTGGAAGTCAGGATAATAAAATATAATAGGGACCAAAATGAACATGCAAAAAAACTCGTTAAAATTATGAAGCAAACAAAAATCTATATGCTAGCATCATAGTAGACATTGTAATGAAATGAATCATTATGTACAAGCGTAATTAATTGCCATATAGTATTTTTTTGTATAAAGTAATGTTTCATTGCACTAAGCTACTGGGGGACAAACGAAAAAACACTACATCAGATGTTTTGTCACATGGACAACCATTAAAATTCCAGTTTAATAGTGATTTATTTAAAATAATTTACTCGTATGTTTGCTTAATACGAGTAATAAGATAAATGCGACATATGCCAACGAACCACTTAATTTTCTCTAGAACTGCGATTATTGGTCAGGGACAAAACATAGTACTTACAGGACCAATAAAAATTGATTGACCCAATAATAACGCAGTGTTACCGGTGGACTAGTGTTGGAATTGAATTAGTAATCAGGAGTGGTGTGCACAGAGTTTTTAGACAGGGTAGACAAAAAATATATAATGTATAGCCAAGTCCAAGAAAAGCGAGCTCTTGTTTCCCCAAAAAACCAACAATATCAATGAGTCTCTGAAAATATTGCGATTTCGGTCTCCTTTTTTCTATATCTATATCTATTTGTAGTTGTGAATTTAGACGCGTCTCGATTCGATTTTTTCCGACCGTGTGATATTTAAGGTAGGTATGCCTCTAAATGTTTTTTAGATTGTTCATGGCGGCATCATTCCACACTGTTTTGGTGTTTGCAAACAGTAAACACGGAAAACAGAACAAGCGATTGATGTGGATGCAACCTGTTAGCCAAGAATATGCGTTTTATAGTTTGGTGTTGAATTTGCGCTTTAATTTTCCTTTTTGCACTAATCTTTCTAAACTTTCTTGATTAATTGCGTTGTTTCCGCGGAAGAAAGTTTTGAATACGCATTATCTTTCATATTTAGCACACACACACACACCACTACGACAACTTTTACAATGGCAATTATCCATTATTCCAACTAAACTATAACTTTTCGTTATAATTTAATACTTAGGGACATTTTTACGTGTATAATATATTTCCTTGCGTTTTCCTATTTTAACTAAAACAATTAATATGATTTGAGAATATTTATGGCATGTTATCGTAAATACGAGGGCGACACTGAAAGTCTTTAGAACTGGCCACTTGTAATAAATATAATAAAAAAATAAGTTCAAAATTTGAAAATGGAACTCTTTCTTAATATTTTTGTGTACGAATTCCACTCGATTGTCATTTGTTTTACGATTTGGCGGCAAATTGAAAATTGTGTGTACTACGTGAGCATGAATTTAACGCGAGAAAATTTTCGAGCAATGATTTTTTACGACTTTCGATGTAATTTAAGTCAACAAGAAAGTTATGATAGACTTCGATTGGCCTTTCACGATGAAGCCCCATCTCGTGCTACTATTTACAACTGGTTTAATGAATTTAAACGTGGCCGCACTAATCTCACTGATGATCTGCGTGAGGGCCGGCCTTCTACGGCGACTACTGAAGATAACATCAGTGTTGTGCGGCGTATGATAGAGACTGACAAAAGAGTAACCTATCAGCAGATTCGTACAAGCTTAGCCATTGGTATGAGTCAAGTCCACAAAATCCTCCATGAACATTTAGCGGTGAGGAAGCTTTGTGCCCGGTGGATACCTACCTCATAATTTGACAGAAGCCCAAAAAGTCCGTCGTGTTGATTGGTGCCGTGAAATGGGTCAAAGATTCAACGGAGGTGACTCAAATGCTGTGTTCGACGTAGTTACGGGTGACGAAAGCTGGATTTACTGTTATGATCCTGAAACTAAAAGACTGCTGAGTGGGTGTTTCCTTCCGAGGAGTTGCCTACTAAAGTAAAGAGAGGTCGAAGTGTGGGAAAAAAGATGGTGGCTTCGTTCTTCGGAAGGACTGGTCATTACGCAACAATTATTTTAGAGGATCAAAAAACAGTTACTGCGAAGTGGTACACTAACAATTGTTTACCACTTGTCTTGGAAAAAGTTCGAGAAAAACGGCCTCGCAGTAGGATCCTGCTTCACCACGACAACGCCTCATCGCACACCGCCAAGCAAACGATCGACTATTTGGCGACGGCAAACGTGGAATTACTGGGTCACCCACCTTATAGCCCCGACCTTGCACCTTGTGATTTTTATTTATTCCCAAAAATTAAAGAAAAACTTCGAGGAAAACGTTTTATGGACGCCGACGAAGCAGTGGCTGCGTTTCAAAAGGCCGTCGAAGAGACCCCTAAGGACGAGTGGGCAAAGTGCTTTTCTCAGTGGTTCTATCGAATGCAGCGATGTATTGATGTGAAGGGAGGCTATTTTGAAAAGATATAATAAAAGTAATAAGTTGCTTGATTGCTCAGTTTTTGATTTTCTAAGAACTTTCAGTTTGACCCTCGTACACACTTTGTGATTATAATTACATATCCATACTAATATTATAAATGCGAAAGTGTGTGTGTTTGCTTGTTTGTTTGTCCGTCTTTCACGGCAAAACGGAGCGACGAATTTACGTGATTTTTTAAGTGGAGATAGTTGAAGGGATGGAGAGTGTTATAGGCTACTTTTTGTCTCTTTCTAACCCCCCACTTCCCTAAAATGGGGGGTGAAAGTTTGTATGACGGAGTCGCCGGCAGAAGCTAGTAATTAATATTTTAGAATTGTGAACTCCACCGTCGAAACGGTGACTGCCGTATTTGCTGATTATGCTCGGCGCAGTCTTAAATACATACCGTCCGGCCGGTTGTTTGTTGTTGTCAGTTGCGGTTCAGTGTTAATGAATAGCACTTTTATTTTAGGTATAGGTACAATAATCCCTACTAAGGTGTAGGGATTATTATTACCAAGTTCTTGATTTCTGAATTGATACCTACTTTACATACCTATACTAATATACTCATATAAATTTTAGATTTTCGTCATCAATATATGTATTGATGACGAAAATCTAAAATTTATATGAGTATATTAGTATAGGTATGTAAAGTAGGTATCAATTCAGAAAATATTGAACACGCGCCGTGTTGGCCCCTATCTGGTCGCTAACTGTACTTCATCCGCATGCGCAAAAACTCTGCATTATTTTTTGCGGATGCAGATGTTGAAAATCATGCGTAACATCCGCGGTTGCGGACGTGGATGCGAATATCTGCAACATCCCTGCTCTGGAGTAATGTATTTATTATATAAATGCCGTTGTATTTGTGCCGTTCGTATTTCATCTTCTACTTGTGACCGAACTTTTTCCCTGACTAAGTACATCAATGACGTTTTTCCCGTTAACAACGTCGTAGGCATAACGTTTTCTTGATGCGTTTAATGATTGAAATATTTAACCTTTGATTTCACTCTAGGGAAGGAATAAAAAGAAATCCATCATGTCGGATGGGAGAGCCTGATGTAAGGTACATATACACTGTTACTCTAGGTAAAAAAATATGCTAACAACATGGCAGTACATGTAACTATGATGCTTCAAAATTCCAGGCCTTTTCGAGGCTACGAACAAACGGTGTATTTCGTATACTCGTTCGGGTTCCTGATCACGCGGTCGTTGGCGGTCTCGTTGATCGCCTCGCGCGTGCACTCCGCTAGTCGTGAGCCGGCACACACGCTCTACTTCGTACCCTCCACGGCATACTCTGTAGAGGTAACGAGTTTCATCACAGATAGTTTTTATAACGTAGATAGTGCATTTAATAGATAGAGTCCTAGCGAATGCCTAAAAATGATAGAGGTAAATTAACCTGACGATATTGAGAAGGATCAGAAGACTAATACATCCTCGACAACTCATGTCTACTCGTAATATGTCGCAGGCATATTGTATAATCCGCCGTTTTACATATCAGCTTCACGTTTCACAAAGCAGCGCTGTTTTGTAATACGGCGGGTTGACGATCAGACGACGATATAATCCGCCGTTTTACCGCGGATTGCTTGGCTGTGTTAAAAACCATTTTATCTGCTGCACGTTTCACTCCTTTATGTGCTTTTGTAGGGTTCCGTAATTGCCTGTCTTTCTTAGTTACATCGACACGCGCGCGCCAACGAAATGGTTGCGTCGGCCGAATTTGTACGAAAGTTGGCCTTTCTAAGTACATTTGGCTACTTAGCCGTGATAGTTTTCCTTTTAAATTCATTATAATTATGTACTACTGCCACGATTTTTTTCACATACCCAGTAGCAGCCATTTAGCCGGCAGGGATGGGGACACATGACTCGAGCAAAAATTTGGGCTTTAAAGCCCAATATATCGCAAACGAATCACTAATTTGAAGAATAAGAAACCCATAATATTTTTGAACAAGCTATTTAACGATACCCCACACTATGGATTTAACGAGAAATAAAATGACATCCCCAGTTTAAGTGTAGATGAGGTACCCCAATAATTTTCTATTTCAAGATTTTATTTTTTTGTTTTGTCGGAGTGATTACCCATATAATATACCCATGCCGAATAACAGTTTTCTAGTAAATAGTAATGGTTACTGAGCTAAGCCGAAGACGGACGGACGGACAGACGGACGGACGTACGGCCAGACGGATATGGCTAAACTATAAGGGTTCCTTGTTGACTTCTTAACCCTAAAAATGGGAACTAAAAATCTCAATCAAATCGGCGGGTAAGTGAATGACCCGCTGTAAAGCTTACACACCATTCGTTTTAGCTACACAGTCGAACTATTCAGTTAAAACGTATGTGTGTAGCTAAAATAGTTCAAGTACCGCTAGTCGTATTTAAGAACGTTTAGCACCGAACGCAATCCAGCGGATTTACATTCAGCGGTATTAAATCCGCCTGATACTCAACTCGCCGTATTACAAAACAGCGCGTTTTTGTTAAACAGCTAGCTGTTATGTAAAACGGCGGATTATACTATTCCACTGCGACATCTATATACTTCAGACGTATTATATCCGTGACATCAGACTCAGTACAATATTTTACGCGGTGAGGGAAAGGAGATTTGACATTGTATCTCGTACCCACTTGTGGTATCGTCTATGCTAAGTTTATTTGTCACACATGTTAGCAATGTTCTCGCGATATTATAAACCGTCGAAAAAAAAACCGTTCACAATTTACCGCATTATTATCAAGGTCAAATCGCTAAATAATGAACTGAGATCAAATTGGCGTGCTACGAAACGCATACACAAAGACTAGGTAGGTTAGGATAGTGTGATAATTTATGTTCTGTGGTTAATTTATATTTTGTGTACTGTCACTAAAATTGGCAATGCTTCCGGTTTCCCCAAAATCGCAATAGCAATCGGGCGAGCCGCTTTGCTAATTTAATTACTCCTAATCTAAAGACCTTATCAACTCCGCACAAAGCACAGCAAAGCGTGCTCGTGTCTCCTTGCTGAGGAGGTGGGCTTGTCCTACCAGAAGAGCATTAGCTGCATCTCTTGGTACGCCTCCCTGAATGACGTCATCCGTGGCTTTTGCCTCCGTTAGCCTCTTGCCAGCCATTTTAGAGCGAAACAATATCGCTCATGACGTAGTAAATATGCTGACCCTATATAAGGGAGTTTTCGGAGCTTGGCCACAGGATTAGCTTGGCAATCCAAAGAGGCAATGCTGCCAGCAACATAGCCCACGACGACGAGGACCTAGGGCAGGCAATTAATTAATAATATGAATTAGGTATATATTAATATTTATTATGTACTCGTATATATTAAGATCAAACATTGTATTTTCAGGTACAAAGATTTTTGGATCAGATACATGGCGATACGATCGCTTTGAGCGGTCTAAAGTTTTTCTATGTAAAACGTGGATTAGTGTTGACGGTACGCAAATCGGTAACATAATTAAGTCAATTCATCGTTTGAGTGACTATTCTTTGTCAGATGCAAATATTACTTTTTCAGATCGCTGGAACGATTGTGACTTATGAACTTGTACTCATGCAGTTTACTGGGGTGACGCCCACGCCACCACCCTCTACTATTACAGTGCCTATATTCATCAACGCTAGTAAAGCTTAACTAATGCCCTTATTCACTATAATGTTTATAATGTTCAGTAAAGCAAAAGGATATAAGGAAAGGATTAGTGAGCAATTTCTATGCAAAGGTTTAGTGGACATTTGCTACGCCGAGTAAATCCAGAATTGATGTTTCTCTTTCAGGCTGGACTACTAGGTAGTATTGACTGGTTTCCGATACATTTGATATATTGCCTGTTATAGCCTAACAAGTTACTATTTAACTTATGACCCTGACTTAGTGGCGCTTTACACAACTTACATATGGCAATAACAGCGTGTATTGGCTTTGAGTTAATATTTTTCATTGTATAACGACTTCATAGAGTTGAGGGAGAAATAAGAGGACCTGCTGCAAAGTGACCTTCTTTTGTTTCAATTCTTATCAATTCGTGACACAACAGCGGGGCGTTCAACAATTTAGGGATGTAGACACTAAATAAAATAATCAATAATGACATATTTTCTCGAAAAAGGATTAAAAATTTAGTCAAATGGAGAAAAAATCAACGCAAATGGTTAAATAATCACGAAGTTATAAGTGTCCAAAGTTTTAAGAATGTTCTGTCTCTTTTTCGCAAAACGCAACTTCATATGAAACGATGACGCTGGAAGATTGTGACGTCACTAAAAGATGGGTCACTAGGCATATTTTTTTACCTTCTTTCGTTTGGAGTTATAATAATTTTAGAGTGCACTATAATAAAAAACTGAGTTTTCTTATAAATTAATTGCAAGTTTGAGAAAAGCACTCTACATAACTGGGCGTGAAAAGGGATTTCCAATCTCGTATCCCTATCCGCTAAACATTTATTAAAAAAAAAACTTAAATAACTTACCTACTCACCAAAATTCAATTCCAAATATTCAATGTTACAACAATCTTCGGATGCCGACTCCGATATTCACTTTCATTAATCAGTGGACATTGGACGTGTCGCTTTCAGAACCACCAACCTCAACTATAAAGCCGTCCCGTTTCATTATTTACCTCAAATAAAATATAAGTTAAACATCAACGAAGTAACCAATCCAGCAAGCCCGCACTATAAAACGACAGTACCAGTCTGCTCAATCCTTCCTTCTTCCTTAGAAATAAATATCTAACCATATTGGGAATATTTTTTCTCGTATCGTTCTGTATTATTTTCGGGTTTTCTAAACTAACAACGTTTATTAAAAGACGAGAAGAAGCTATAGAGTTGAATATAATTATTTATAATACATTTTTATATACATAATATTATATTTAAATGAATAATTATATCGTTTGAAAGTCGCTTGATATCAGTCTTGTCTTCTCTCATTGTTTACTTTTGAGACATTCGAAGACTTTCAATGTCTTTATAGGGTTCCGTATCCAAAGGGTAAAAACGGGACCCTATTACTAAGGCTCCGCTGTCCGTCTGTCCGTCTGTCACCAGGCTGTATCTCACGAACCGTGACAGTGAGACAGTTGAAATTTTCACAGATGATGTATTACTGTTGCCGCTATAACTACAAAAACTAACAAACGAATAAAATAAATATTTAAGGGAGCCCATACAACAAACGTGATTCTTTTACCGTTTTTATAGATAATGGAACGGAACACTTCGTGTGCGAGTCCGACTCGCACTTGGCCGGTTTTTTTCATTGTCATTAAGGTGGTTCGCTTTCCATACAAAACGTTATTTGACATTCGCAGACTAACGGCGTGATATTCAAAGAAACTTATGGAACAAACTCTCACAAATTGCACGAAATTCTCCATTTCCTAGAATAAACTTGTGTTAAACTAGAATAATTTGACACAAATAGCTTTCCTTAAGTATCACGTCACAAACTAATAATAATAAATAAATTAGTTCGACTAAAACCTCAACACGGTGAGGGTTATAAAGTCTCAGGCTTAGTAAATTACAATAATTACCTAGGTACTTATAAGAAAAATTGTGTCCGACGAGCTGCAACCGAATTAGGCTAAGCTTTAGTTTCGTTTCAGTGCAAAAATATCTGACACGTCCTAACGCCCTAGAAATACAGTCATGTCCTATATTTATGCGCATTTTGTTATGGCATATATTAATGCCGGTGACTGATGTCTGATGGTAAGCGGTCACCAAAGCCGATGGACGCTTGTAACATCAGAGGTCACATTTGTTGCATTACAACCTTAGAAGGTTTTTAAGGATTAATAATGTGTTGCATTGAGTTTTAAGACATATTTTTGAATTACATAAAGTAATGTTAATTGGGCAGAAATATCGTTTGGCAGAATTACCTTTCGCTTAGCATCCTTTACTATACAATCACTTCGCAGATTTTTCTAATTCAGAACCATATTTTGGCATACTGGCGCGTAATAGACTTGTAAAGTTTAATACTGATTTCGCAGATTGATATTTTGCATAATATTTAGGTGGCATGCTTTTCTAGCATCTGTTCGTTTTTGTTGGACGTCGCAGTTCTAACGTAACCTAACCTACTTTTCTGACAGCCAATCGTTTTTGTAGGAGGTCGCAATTCTAACCCAACCTTCTTTTTTGGCACGGGTGATTCTGCTAAGGTCCCAGTTCTTACTTAACCTCACCCACATTTCTGCTGTCAGAAAAAAACAGAACAGGAGTATGCTGCAGGATGATTATGGTAAACAAAATTATGCTAAACGAATGTCGGCAAAATTTATCTTCTTCTTAATAATATGCGGCAAAATGTAATGTATTGTATCCGTAGTAAAACTAGTAATAGTAATGCCAAGTATACCTTTATGCAAAATTATCATTCGACTAAAAGGGTTTGCATGAGTAAATGCTTTAAAACCGTACTACGGTAGCGGTCTTCAAAACATCTTTATTTCCGAGTTGTTAGGAGAAACGTCCTACTAATGGCTGACATTCGTTAGATTAGATTAGGGAACATGTTAATTCTTTGTTGACAATAAAAGTAATGACAGTATTATGTGTAATTTTCTGTATAAACTTATAGCCAAGATGGATGTCAGTTTATACATACAACATTTGTCCCTATCCTTCGTCAGATTTTCTCAATGAGTCGACGAGGAGTTCTGGTTGTCCGATGACTACGGCGGAGTAAGGCGCTGCATTGCCATAGCGGGCGTGGCATGAATGTATCGTCGCTAGTGTTGAAGGTATCGTTACATTGTTTTTGGCCTTGTGACAAGCGTTCTGGTTCGGCAAAGCAACCTTCCTCTTGTCTCCAATTTTGTATGAAATTCCATTGCGGATCTCTCGTCTCGCCTACTTATTATTATAAAGACCACAACGTCAATATTTCGTTGCATATTAAAGAATAGAAAAAAAATGCCAAAATAAGTTATAAATAGTAATTTGAAAAAAGGTGAAAGGATACTATTATTGTTCTAAAGTGGTTCGATCAACGAAATTTTTCGTTGCTATCCACGTGTCATGGGCACAACTTGAAGTATAGTGAAGGTAGAAGGCCGATTATGAAACCAGATGTGGTATTAAAATATAAGAAATTAATGAATAGTACATTACTACAGAGGCCGGGAAGTAAGGGATTGTCGGCCGAGCGTAGCGAGGTCGGATAGTTATGAGGCTGGCAACCCCTTTTCACGCCGAGGTATGTATAGAGCTTTTCTCAAACATGCAATTAAATAAATTAAAAAACTCCAAGAAATCAAACTTTAATTTTCATGCCTGAACCATCTTAGGCAGCCTAGGCCTCCAATTTTGTATGAAATGCTATTACGGATCTCTCCCCTCGCTCCGCCCGAAACGAGACACTTCAAAGCCCATTATGAAGAACACAACGTCAATATTTCATTGTATGTTTGTGAAAAGGAATTAATTTGTCTGGTATTGACCAGACAAATTATTGTAGCTTGTCGGATTATTGTAGCTTGATAATTGTATCAAGCTACAATAATCCGATCCAAAAAACAATAATCTGGTTTAAAAAAAAAAATGACTAACCTTGGTTTGAGAGAACCTTTGTAAAATGCGTTAAGCATACCACCAGGGCTATCTTTGACTCCCATGTCGGCTAATGAGGCCTATGGTTTACCTACTAAAAACCCCTCTATGTGCCGCCTCTGCGCTATAAGGCGAGGCCACGGGAACGCCCTGGGCACACTTCTGCAACCTCGCCAGAGGCTGTCCGCACGGCGGACTCATCTCCGGGGAAAAATCCCCCTTCCTCAACAAAGGGGCGCACCTAGAGATGGCACGCGTATCAACAATAGTCCAATCCAAGAAGTCAGTGAGTTTAATTTACTAGGCATAAAATTAGACTCCGGTAGGTATAAACTGGAAATCGCACATCCATAATATTTAATCAAACTTGCAAAGTTTGTATATGCACTTAGTGTATTAAAAGTAAAATACCAATTTGGAATCTGCTGTGACGGCTTATTATGCATACGCGCACGCCTGGCTAAGTTACGGCGTAGTCCTGTGGGGTGAGAACATTGATGCTCAAAAGTGTGTTCGCATTATGACCAATACACGTATCCCAAATAATTGTCGACAGCATTTTAAAGACTTTAAAACATTAACATTACCCTCTATGTATATTATGGAGGCAGCAGCAGTGCTACCTAGCTGCACCGTGCGAACTTAGAATTATACCTACACTTTGCGCGCCGCTTGCGGCAATCAAGGCCAGTTGGCTGGCACACGCGCTCACGGCCTGCTTACACTTTAATTAAAAAATGACTTCAACCCTAATAAATTCGGCGCAGTGCAGTGTTGTGGGGTGTAATAATAATAAACGTACGAGTACTAATTATTTCCATGACAAGTAAGAACTAGTGAGTTTTAACAAGGACGTAATGATTTTAACGGAACATTGAATGTTTAATAAGTACATATTTCAAATACGTAATTAATTTGTAAGGGCTGCTTTAGTTTCGATAATTTTGTATAACTACCTACCCCGAGTCTTTGACAAGTTTACTCCGCCACTACCGTGATGTCCAAATTATTTAGTTGTTTTCGTAGATTTCATGTTTATGTTTATCCCTGTCTAACAGCAATTAGTATAATAGTTTCCTTAGTAAGATTAGCACGGCAGCTTAAGAAAGGGCGTAAACATCGTCGTTGCTATAGGGACTTATGACTTTTTGGAAGGGCTGGAATGCATTTGCGAGGATGAAATACGTAATCAGAATATTTTAAAACAATACATTAAAATAACTTATGCCTAGTGACTACTCTCAAGTTTGTAATGCTACTTTTAAACTATTATAGGTACAATATTACGTTGTTTATATAATTACGCTATAAATAACGAAGATAGGTAGGTACCGAACAAACTGTCGTCGGGATATATTTGAATTAAGCTACTTACCTACACAAAAGGTTTCGTTTTGTAATATGTGGTATATTAATAAGTACATGCTAACTGTCCTATGTCGTAACCATAGCGAAGGTGAGCGAAAGGTAACATGGCATTCAATTGTATTTAACATGCTGCGTTGATATGCCTGTATGTAAGTAAGTGACTATGCAGTTCAGATACTGGCAGTATCTCGGGAAACCCCGGATAGTTACGTTACAGTTCTCTAGAGAAATAAAAATTGAAAAAATATCACAATTAAATTATATTAATCAGTAATAAACCGTTTTTTATTTCACTCAACTATTAATTATAAAATCGTTTCTAAGCGGTGTCAACCCTAGCGTCGATTGGCCGGCGCGTGCGGGCAACGACTCGAGCGTTGAAGGTCGCTCCATTGTTAAATTTTGTAGGCACTTAAAGCAGTAGGTATTGGCATTTTTATTCAGACCTGAGTATCTGTTCGTAGAACTATTATATAATCTGTGGCAAGTATTTGTAAGGACCCATATTTCGCTAATCTTTTTTTAAACTTTAAACCTTAGTATTAAGTTAAATTTGTTATTTCCTTTTCTTAGTACACTTAAGATAAATTATTGTTAAGCTAATAACTATGGAAGAGCGGTGCTCTCTTAGCACAAGTGTCTAGAGCACTTAAAAAGAGGAACCAGAACATTTATTGTTACTTATCTTAGCTACTGATTAAATTATTTTTATTTTTTATTATTTATTATATTTATTTAACGGAACGGAAATATTCAAACCTGAGAGTAGAAGAAAAAAGCAAATTGTCTTACCGCCTAGCAAGCTTGCCATAGTTAAAAATGGTCCCTTCTATCGATGTGTCCAAATAATGAATAAAATCCCCGAAACAACTAACCGACTTTAAATTATTTAAAAATAAATTTAGGAAGATGCATATCGAGAAATGTTATTATACCGTAGACGATTTTTTTGAGGACCAATCTTTAGCTAACATGACATAATATACTGAATTACAATGAATTGTCATCAAGTAACTATGTTGACATGTCCAAACAACCTTTTAAATTGCTCTTGTAGTTATTTCAATTTAGTTAAACCTAGTGCTGCATGATAATTATTGTACTTGTGTGTGCTGTAATTTTTATTAAGTTATTAAGTAATGAAATAAATGAAATGAATAATTAATAATAATAAATACAGTTTTATTAGTGCAAGGTTTGTTCCTACCCATAATCGACAGTCTCCGACCATATTAGCGTTTAAAAGATCTTTCCGCAAGTTGTTTGCTAGCAGAGCCATAGATTCTTAGTGTTTCTGTTCCCTATTTTCGTCTGTACCTCGTGTGTTCATAAGTTTTGAGACAAAATGAATACCCGAATTATAATATAATTATGATAATAATTTATTTTTATGATACAGTTATAGGATTAATGAAACACACTGTCTTAGTAAAATAAAAATAGAATTTACTCAAAATGTCCACCTTTTTTTTATTAAGAGCCTGTATTAAAAAAAAAGGTGGACATTTCGAGTAAATTCTATTTTTGCTTGGTTTCCACTCGCCAATAGCTTCACCTACTTTTTCAATAGGGATACGCTTCGCTTCTCTCACTAATGCCCGTTTCAGGGCCTGAAGGTTTGTATGGGACTTTCGACACGCCCTTAGCTCCAATTCCGTCCACAAAGAGTAATCCAAAGGATTTAAGTCTGGCTTGAAGAAGGCCATTCCTCAGTACTAATAAATCTGGGCAAATTTTCTTTTAGCCACTTTCGCTTTATGTGATGGTGCAGAATCTTGTTGGAAAATCCAATCCTTGCCAGCGAATAGAGTGGTAGATAGGGGGTTTTACAACGTTCTTTAGAATGTCACTCTGATAATTTTGTGCTTTGATTTTGACCCCTTTTTGACAAAAAAGGAGTGGCGTAACGCCTTCATATGAGACGCCCCACCATACCATAACGCTAGCCGGATGATGCGTGCGTTGGACATTTCGCACGTTAGACGGAATGTCCTTTGAGCTTTTCGCATAGATTTTATCATTCTGCCTGTTAAATTTTTCCTCGACGGTAAATATCTTCTCATCCGTGAACAACATTTTTCTAGGATCGTGCTTCTTAAGCAGCATCCGACATCGTTGGAGCCGCAATTTCCGTAGACGATCATTTAGATAATGCACTTTACTCTTACTATACGCCTTTAATTTAAGATCATATTTAAGTATTCTATTTACCGATTTACGCGAAATGCCAGTCTGAAGAGCCATCTTCTTCTGCGTGCGGCACGGATTTCGTTCGACTTCGTTCTTTGATAATATTTATGTTAGCAGGAGTCCTTACAGATCGCGGACGGCCAGTTCATGGACGGTCGTCAATCTTTTGTGTCTCCTTGTACCTCTTTATAGTATAATATACAAAATTGCGACTAGCTCCAATACTCTTTAATTCGTTAAAAATTTCCATTGGTTTTTTTCCCGCCTTATACAATGAAATTACCGTACACCGCAATTGTTTTTGCCGCAATTTTGTCAAACAATGACAACAAAAAGAAAAGAAAAAATCTTAATTAAAACTTTCCAATTTCAAATTCTGAAACAGCCACAGTAAGCTACCAGCACTTTTTGTTTAAAATGTAAGGCTTGAAATGCGTCTCAAAACTTATGAACACACGAGGTATATATATATATATAGTAGGTATTTATATTTGTATGTATTTTATCTGTCTTATTTAGTTTTCTATTGTTGTTATTTATTATGTATGTATATCCACTGTGTGTTTATATCTGTAGTTGCACCGCCCACAATTTGTCTGCTTTGCCCAAAGGTTGACGACTGGTAGAGAATGCTTACGGCATTAAGTCCGCCTATTGTACGATAAGTTATTTTCTGCATTAAAGATTAAATAAATAACATAACACAAAGAACGTTAAGACGGCGACGCTCGGCGCAATTTCTTAGTGTTACATAGCCAGCCTCGAAATCGCCGGAAAACTACACCCTTCGGCCAGATCTCCTCTTTCATGAAGGTCGACAGCTTGTCAGTTGGTACTCTCGCCAAAAATGAATTGAAACTCGCTTTGTGGCGGGACTCCAACCTCTCAACCCTCAGGATGAGCTTGGTCTTCAAACGCAAGTACTCGATGATCTGTTCGGCTTTCGTCGAGTAGTACAGACGGGACACATAATAACAATGTCACCGCGGGCTTTAGTAAACCGGCCGATGCGAACCGCACAGGTTGCAACAGGTAGATTTCTTCGTTTCTTCTTCTTTATTTAAACGACTCTTAATTAGAACAAAAACCGAAGCCTACGGCCGCTCTTAAGTTTAGAATTGATGCCAAATTCAAATAAAACAACTAGGTGTGCCATGAGGAATTTAAACGTCCGATGGATCAACCAGTTAAGCAGCGTAGTTGTGTCGTGGTTCAGAAGGGGCAGTTAAACATTTAATTATCAGGTCGTGATAGGATTGAGCTTTTTCAACTTGTGAATTCATAAAAATAAACATTTCGGAGGAGGTACGGTTTTGGTTGTTGCAATTACCAATTAGGTGTAGGTACTAGATTCGATGGTAATTTAAATAAAAAAACTTTTACTTTGATTGAATTTAGTTTTATTTTTTATACATTGTTTGATTAACTTGAGTAAAGCAAAGAAAATACAATCAACAAAGAACGAAATAACCATAAAATTACTAAATTACACAATAAGACACACAATGGGTTAAATTAGCTGTCCGTTTCGTTGGTTTCATCATCAATGGTAATGCTAGGCAATGAGTGTCTCGGTTCGAGTACAACATATTGTTTATTAAGAACTGTGACAGGCCTTCGAGCTAGACAATTTCTGATTTTTCCTTTTTTTTGTTGGTTTGGTTTTACAGAATATCGGAGGATCGTTCATTGGCGATAACATTTTTTATCCAAAACTCCTGATCCGGGCTTTTAGCTAATAATGTACGTTTATTTTATTCTTCTTTCTCGTCTTTAACCATTCATATGTAAGTATGTTTATTTATCAAACTGAATTAAGATTAACTCGTACTTTAGAACAGTCGCAGCAACCTGCAAACGTCGTCACCAATTAGGTAATATAAAATACTCGTATTTGTATTTTTTCTGGTAGTCGGATTTTGCGATGCCATTATTATTGCGTTATTGATTTCAAATTTAACAAAACTTCTACACAGGTACAGACTAACAACAAGAAATAGTTGATTGATCTAAATAACGTTCTACTACGTACATCAAATAAACAAAAAAAAAATACGTACGTAATTATATTTTTGCTTGTATTAAGTATCTCTAGAGATACAAGAATCTTACCCTATCTTAGAATTTGAATAAATACGTCTATTCTAGAATAGACGTATTTATTCAAATTGGAAACCATGCTCATTCCTGTTTGATCCAGACGGCAGGCTCATCTTTTATCATTCAAAATATCAACTTGTGTGTTACTTCATCCTATCGGAAAGCCTTTTTTGTTCGGAAAGATGCGCTAAGGCGTCTCCTGTTTCTGATTAACGCACTTTGTCGCCTCGCCTCGCCGCACTTTACCAGTTTGCGCCGGTTAGTATACTTTGTCTGAAACTTCATACTGCAACGCACACTTGTCAACTCCGTAACGGCATCGTCCCATCTCAGGACAAAGTCGCGGCCGCCGGGTGAACGCTGAGCTCGCAGCTAGCCAGGGTACAGCAGCGTACGCGGGCGAGGGGATCTAAACGAACTTTCAACTGGTGGACGCCTCGCGACAAGCACTGCGTCTCTGCGCAGCCGTCTCGGCTGAGCCAATGTTGTTATATTACACCTACACCAATTGTATAACTTACTTTCAATAATAGTTTTCTGTCTAGAACAAATAGTCCCATTCCCTGTATAGCCACGTTATCATACTGCAGCTGGGTTTTTAGCCGGCTGACCTGGAATCATTCAAACTTATTCCGAGTGCGCAAAGTAGGAAAACAAAATAAACTAGTGTATTTAAATATTTTAAATATGATGTCTGTGGAAACATTTCTTCAATTATTCACTTTAAAACCAGCTTACCCCGGGATAATTCCAAATAAATTTAAAAGCGAGTTCCTGAGGCAATAAGGAGTAAAAAATCACGTATAAAGTAGTGAAATGGCAATTAATGGTGAATGAGTTCAGCTCACTTTTTATTGTATTTTCATACATTACTGGTCAAGCAAAAATTTGTAATGTACGTATTTCAAAAAACATACATATGTGGTATCCTCCCGGGGCACCGTGTATAAAAATAACTATAATTTTTAGTAAGTGTAAAAAAGTACTACCTATGAAAAAATATATCGGTATATCAACAAATTATGATTGTAACAACTTAAGGGGGCTACCCGAGGTTTTCATCGATTTTTGACATGTTTTGAATCGTATCTCCTACTTTTGCACTACAGATAGAATTATAAATCAAACGGCTATCAGTTCTTCAATCTTTTATCTCCATTTTGGCCCACCGGATCTTGAAACAAATGAATACTTAATTTTGTATGATTTTTTTAAACATTGTCTAAAAAAACACTTATTTCGTATCTCTATTGACGTGAAAGATCTAACATAGACGAAATCTACATATTTGGGTTCGTCTGTGACGTCTCTAAAAACTGGTCCAGGGTTTTCATTTTAAACCAGTTAACACAAAAGTTATGTCCAGAAAACCAGTTTTTTGGCCTAAAATTGTTCAACTATGATGCCAAATATCTCGAAAACAATGAACTTTGAAGTAAATATGGGATACTATATTGCTTAAAGTCGTTGTTGTTAATATAATAAGCTATAAAAAACATTATAAAACTAAGGAATTCAGATCGAAGGTCATTGGCGTATGGGAGCCCCTTAAGAATTAAGACAAATAAACGACTTAATATGAATCAACCAATAAAACACTACTAGTATACTGCCGAACATTTCACCGTCATTTAGTACAAATTAAAAATGTATGACATTAAATTATGCGGTAGATATTCACCTGCAATAGTGACTCATTTGCCTGACTTACACGGCCGATTTTTTTATTGATGTTAAGAGTCAGCAGTAAGCTCGATTCTCCATACAAAAGTAGTTACGCTCTCATTTTAAAACTACGTGTTGGATTGTAACGAAACTTTGCATGAAGTATATCCAGGTCTGTAATTAGTTAATGTAGCTTCAGATACCATAGTAAAAAAAAAACACCTATTTTAAGTTTTTCATACAAAACTTGTTTTTGCTGTATTTCGTTTGTTTTATAAACTGTCAAACCTCGTGTCAAATGCAAAGTTTCGTCACAATCCAACACGTAGTTTAAAAATGAGAACGAAACTCCGTTTGTATGGGAAGGTGATATTCGGCCGAGCTTATTGTTGGATTGGATATTGGATAGTTCGTCAATAAAGTGAAAAATACCTTCAAATATACGCAAATTGATTGATGGCGCACCTGGATGTCCTGGATATCCAGCCAAATGAAAAATCTATTAGCCAAAAAGTCAGGAGATATGGAAATCAAAAAAAAGCTTAATCGGTTAGGGAATACTGGTTTAAAATAATATTAAATAATTTCAATGGAAAAAATATTAACAAGCGTTTGTACATTCAAATGGCAAGTTCAATAACCTTACTTATACTCGTAAATAATAACACTCATACATTTCTCTGACAAAACATGACTTCCATGGATATTTTTCTGACTTCCATGCATGTTTTCTGATTTCCATGCCAAATAGTCCATGGAAATACTTGGAAGTCAGATGCACGGTAATCAGAAAATGTATCGTATTTAAGTATAGCTCTAAAACTTTAACACTTTCCCAAACAAGTTTAAAGCTATGTTAAATAAGCTATCTGAATACACTTGATTTTTTTTTACAGAAAATAGCCATACAATTTCGGAAATATCTTGACAAAAAGATTCAGAAATCAGCCTGGACCAAATCAAAATATTGGCGGTATACTCATCCATCTCCAAAAATCAAGCTGAAGGCGATTTGCGTTATATCCTGTTGCTCCTATGCGAGACAGAACAGATGCAGCCGCTGCTACGATTCATTGGCGACTTGATGCTTGGTTTTAAACGGTCACGGTTCTCAGACGCGAGTCGGACACATACCATAAACCCGCAAAAATGCATTCAGAAACTGGCAATAATGACCAGCATTATATCAATACGATTTATAAAAATAGTAATCTTTTCTCTGGCCGTATATTGAATTACGACATGTTACGAATTTATTTCCGTAGCGGTGAAAATGCCAATGAGAGAGAGAAATAGTTTCTGAATACTATGCACTACCGATGTTATCGCAGCAGATTGTCTTATACGCAACTGTTAAACAAATATTCTATGTTAGACCTTCGGTCGAGGCGCTCGTTGCACGAAGGAATGGTATTGTATAACCTATGTAACAATCACTTTGACAGTATTGTTCTTAACAATAAGCTTAGTTATAAAGTTCCCAATCACTGTAGACAGCGAGAGGCGCGCCCACACCAGCTGTTCGTGACCGGCCGCTGCCGGACACACGCCGGTGTGCGCGCGCCTCTGCGCAGACTCGCAGACACATATAACAAAAGATTCTGTAAGGTAGACATTTTTGGAAATAGCATTTTACTTTATAAAAAACAAATCATCGACGTACTAACATCTAAGCACTAATTGTTAATATGTATAAACAATTCGATTTTTTATAAAATATAAATATATCCATAAAAGGATTAAGTCACTTTTTATGTTGTTATTGTTGACAACGGCAGTCCTTAAGACTAAACGTGCTATGAATGACCCTGAATGTCAAACACATGTTTTCTAATATGTGGTAAACGGTGTGGGTCACACATATTGTAATCACTAGTTATGTAAGTATTCATAAGTACCCCTTGTAGTGGCTGTTTGTTTACCTAAATAAATAAATTAAAAAAAAAACCGGATGAATGGGAACAACTTCCGAGAATTCATGATAAAACAAGTGCCGCAAAAAATTGAAGAAGACACTCCATTGAGCTTCCATGACAATAATAATCAGCCGTTTTTTCAATTAGATGGAGCTCCAGCCCACTTTTCATTACAAGCGAGAAGTGATTTAATGGCCGGTTCCAATAATCAATCCACCGATAGTAACTCCTTACCAACAGTTACATTTTGACACATTTTCTATGGGTAATCTGTCAAAATGTATCTGCCGATAAGGAAAACTATCGGTGGAATGATTATTGGAATTGGAACCCCCCATAAATGGACTGTTTGGTGAAAGGAGGATAGGACGTTTTGGACCAGTTGCGTGGCCACCACGCTCACCTGACCTGACCCCACTAGACTTTTATCTCTGAGGTCAGGTCAAAGATATCGTTTAAATGCGTGTTAAAATCGAACAGGCTTTTACTCTTTTGAAGGAAGATTCACACATTTTAAATTTATTGGGTGATCTAAGAAAACGTGCGAGAGAGAGAGCATGGTGGATATTTCGAACATATTATTAAGTACACTTGAGGTGTCGGTATGTAAATACTATGTAAATAGGTTCATTTTAGTTACACAATGAATACATTTAGTTAAAGTGGCCGTCAACAGAACTTGCTAACTATGTAAACAAACAATGTATTGAAATTGACATTTTAAATGCATAGTTAGCAAGTTCTATTGACGGCCACTGTAAAAATCATTAGTAATTTTTCTGTAGATAACTTATTCTTCTTTTTCCTCGTATCCTCATGGCTGAGGGACGGGATGACTGCGGACACTCTTCACCATCACTCCACTAAGCGGTTTAGCAATGGCAATAAATTTAAGGAATAGGCATAAGAATAAGATAGGCAAAATTCAATTTGACAGTTGCACACATTGTGTTAAAACGTCGCTATAGCGACTATCGCCACTCTGATGATTGGTAAATGTGTGCGGGTGTCATCATGGTCACGATAAAACAGTAAAGACGGCCATTTTTTTTTTCGACGTTTGTTGTCCGAGTATGTACGGATAGTCGCTCGGGTCGCCTTCAGGTGGGTGCGGCGTAGGTTTACTATGCGTACTGCTGATTAGGTGAAAACATAATTATATTCTATAGTAGAAGTTAGATCGTTAAAAAATATAAATTTTGAAAAGTCGTAGAACAAAAGTTGTTGCTTTATAACATTACTTGTTGGGGCGGCTTTTACACGAGGCTAACCCTGTATAAGTAACCACCAAAAACATTACATGTAAAGTGATGCCAAGACTCCATAGCTCATAAAGCTTTCAGCGTGAAAAAGATATCAGATCGCAATTAGCGCCAAGCTTCCACGCTCTACAAATTCTATATCTTGGCTAAAAAGTATAGCTTTGTTGGGCACATCCCGGTAGCCGCATAGACTTTCAAGCCCAATGAATTTATGATGATATTAATAAGTGACGGGTCTATACTTTTTAGCCAAGATATAGAATTTGAAGAGCGTGGAAGCTTGGCGCTAATTGCGATCTGATATCTTTTTCACGCTGAAAGCTTTATGAGCTATGGAGTCTTGGCATCACTTTACATGTAATGTTTTTGGTGGGATCTCATTCCTTTTTGTAAGGTAATTTCTAAAGAAGTGAATGGGAAAACCCATACAAACTTCCATCCCCTCATTTAAAGAGTGGGGGGTGATTTACTAAAAATCCTGAAATACATATCTTATTATTTATAACAAGGATAACAAGGACCTTCTAGCATCAAAATTTGCGGAAGTCTCATACAAACTTTCACCCCCTAGTTTAAGGGGTTGGGGGGGTAAAAGTTTCAAGTTTTACGATTTTTTCGTTGTTTGTATACTATTACTAGCTTACATACCAAATTTCAGCTTTCTAGGACTTCAGGAAGAACCTTAAGAATATTGATGATCATCAGTGAGTCAGTGACGAAATCGGGTTATTTTAGATATCAATAAAATCTAAAGTATAAGAGCTATGCAATTGAAACTTTATAGTTTTAATAAGTCAACCACTGACATCATATCCCGAAAATTTTGTTTAAATGGTATAATCCGAACCCAAGTTACGAAGGTTCAAAAATACGACGAAGCGCTTCGAGAAAAGGTAGGTAGTGCCCTTGCGCTTCGCTTGGCTCGTCTTGGCGGGGGCACTCCCGTACCCCCAGATCGGAAAGTAAAACAATCCTTTTTTTTTTTTTACCTCAACATTCAAAGAACTGCGGGTTTGTAGAAGAGACAGGGCGTTTTTTGAATGTTTGTGAATATCGGCTGCAGCAAGAACTACACTGCAGGCCCTCGATATTAGCCAACTAAGAGATAGCATGTAGTAAATCCTGTCCATGGGTGGCCCTTGTTCGTTGCTGTAACAATAAACACCTATGTATTAATAGTAGATTACTGCAGAGGCCGTGAAGTAAGGGATTGCTGGACGAGATTGGGGTAGACGGCCGAGTCGTAGACGAGGCCGAATACAACGAGTCCAGCAATCCCTGTTCCGGCCGAGGATTGTATAGTACTTTTCTCAAACGATGTGAGGAAATATTAAAATTAAAATAAATACTTGGTAATCAATTAAATAATAGGTCATTTGCGCCTTTTTTATTTTTTAAACATGCCATTTGAACAAGCCGTTCGAGCACCATGTTTAACCGCACATAAAGTATAGTACCATAGATTATTTTTATTTTTTTTATGAAGCAAGTATGCTAACAGTGTCTAGTGGTGGTTGGCAGTATGTAAATTTTCCTTTGTCAGTTTAATATTAGTAAGCAAATTTAAAAAGTTAGAGTAGCGGACAATAATGGTTTTACATAGGGTTTTCATACATTACTTCTTGGCCTAAGGCCAAGAAGTAATGTAGGGAGCCATAAACAAGAAACTTCACGTCTTCATTTCGTGATATTAACGCGTACATTTCCGAGCATGTTTGAGAAAAAAATATATTTCACCTGAAAGATACGAGTAGAGAGGGACTCCCATGATGAAGCAAAGAAAAAAGTAATACCTCTGTTAGCGAGGGGGGTGCGGAAATTATATAGTACAACTGAAATATGTAAAACTGTTCAAACATTAGTACTCATACTTGGCCCCGAGAAAAAGTTGCAAACAGATAAAATACAGGTTGTTCAAATTTGAAAGCAGTATCAAAGCGCCGAGCTTGTCGTCGACCCTCCGCACCAGTTCCGCCTGCCGGACGTACGCTTCCCTCAGCGCGCGCCAAGTTTGCACTTGCGAATATGTATGAACTCCAAACTGAAATATACCCAGATTTATTCATTTTCATCATTAAAAATAATAGAGTCGTCGTTTATTTTTCAGACCAAAAATAAAAATAAGAATCATTGATAGAACCGATCTGGCTAACGATATATTGTACTAGAACTGCAGGGTTGGGCAGTATTTCAATTACATGTATATGAAATACGTATTTGACATACAAATACGTATTTTGTATGTCTATTTCCACTACAGGTCGGAGAAGTATTTTGTATTTGGTTTCAAATACCGCACGCATATGTATTTAGTAATTTAGTATTTCAAATACTTTAAGTTTTAAAATACATTTACACTATATATATTTTTTTTAAATATTAAGGCAGTAAACTTCATTACGTTAAATAATACATCATATAAAATAATATCAGAAAAAGAGGAGGAATTTAATCTTCTATGATGGGTAACCCACAGCTGTCTTCGCATCCAAATCTTTCTATTCTTCTTCTCGTTCCTCTAATTCTCATAGAGACCGCTCTGATGATTGATACTTGTATTTTGACTCTGACCCAGCTTATTATTTGTGAGTATGGTTTGGACCATTTTTCACATAGCTTTAGAGATGTTTTCTTTATAAAGGATTCATATTCCATTCCGACAATGCCATCACAGGAGACCACAAGCGGAGTAAATGAGGCTCTAAGATCTTCTGCAGCCAAGTCGTATTTGGGCGATTGTGGGCCATGTGAGTAAGCCATACGAAGCGGCGTCGGCATTTACAATGCGAACGTCAAAAAACGCCTTCCTCGCTGGCTCCCACACACTTTCGATTAGGAAGTCGCTTATTAGCCCTGGTTGATCTAGGGTTGCGGCTCGCATTATTGGCTCAGTAGTAGCCGAACCCCATGCTAGTTTACACTAAAATACTTTTTATTGAATTTTATAATCGTATAATCGGTATAATTTAACTTATTCTTTAGCATGTTTTTTTCATTCCCTGACTCTGAGGCTGTTTTAGTCCGACAGTACGTTTAAAAATCTAGTTTTTATGAAAGGAAACTCTTCCTTTACTGACTCATTTTATTTGACTCATTTATCCGGCCCACAGTTCCCTGTCGTCAACGTGAAATAGGACTGTGGACAAAGTTGCCCTGAGCTATTATATTTTATTTACATTATATAACACCTAGGTCGCGTTTTATAAAGGCCTGTAACCTGTAATCGCTTTTTGCGCTTCTTTCAAGCAAATATGGTTGTTAGACACAAGCTGCGATTGCAGGTAACAGACCTTGATAAAACGCGACTTGGGTGTTATATTTGGTATTTTAATTACCGGCGGGATAGTATTTTGTAATTTGTATTTTAATTAAAACTATACAGTCATGTATTTTGCCCAGCCCTGCAACTGTCACAATTTACGTGAAATACAGGAAAATATTGTGGGTTTATATTAAAAATAATAACTAAAAGCTCATATTCTTACTTGGAAACCAAGTCAAAAACGAATTGTCCTATACTTAATAAAATAAACTATTTGAAATCGCCAAAATAACATATATTACGCAGTTAATTCAAGATTGAAACAAATCAAATGTAATAATTGAAAAACAAAGATCCAAACTATCATCCCTCTTAGGTTCACTCCGTGGTGAGATTCATTCCGTGGTATAGTGCTTTGCCTTCCCCGTCAGGTTCGATATGATATATATTATTCTCTCATACAGTCTGACTTACATTATCTCATCGAGGGAGAGTGCCGCAAAAACAGTTTAGAAACATCTCCAAATAACCCAAAGTAAGATAATCAAAGTTCTTTTTCACTATAACTTTCTGACCCCAATCGATCGAGTTTATGCCAAAACGAAGCTCGTGATTGTCAATGAGTTATATAATTATTGTTTATTGTTTATACTCTTATTGTTATTATTATTATGCGAAAAAGTTGGCAGATATTCGTAAATTTAGTTTTAGGTTAAAGTAATATTAATTAGGTACTGTAAATAAACACGCTCGCTGGAAAAATAAGCTACACTGAGCTTATTTGTAAATAAGTAAGCTCTTATTAAGTGAAATGTACATTTCTTTTGAGATTATACATTTCTTTAACTCGTTTAACGAATTGTCTGTAAAATATCAGTAATTTTCAGCCCTGGTTGTATGTTGTATGCCTTAATTCACCTTTGCGCCATACTAATTTAAAACTTTTTCTTGCGTTTTATGTCTTACTAGGTTATTTTATTTTATAATCCAACAAATGTGATCATCAAAGCCCTCTCTGCCTTTGGCGACTTCTTAATACAAAATTACACTTACCATTTTATTGCGTTTATTATGTTTCTCAGATTTTATAATCTCGGTCATTCTCAAATTTAATCGTCGGTATCGTGAAGTCAGTCCCATGCTTACCAGTATGATGATAAAATCCTGGAAGTTCCACAATATAGTAGCCAGTTTACTTAGTAAAAATATAGGTACTGCAATCCACAAGCTGTATTCATCTGGAAGATAAGTTATCAAACGTTACATTTACTTGATTGACTAACATACAAATTGGTAAAGTTTTGACACTTACATCACATATTTTGGGTAGGGTGCTTTAATTCCACTGAGGACGTTATCTACTGATGAAAGTAATGTTTGATTCCAGCTTTTCCATTTTCCCACAAGATAAACATACTACAGCATCAAATATTAGCAATTGTAAAATTTTTAGTGCATTGAAACATTACTTCATAATAGCGGGCATGATTTTTTAGGCAATATTTAAAAACAAAAACTAGTAGTTGAGGCAATAAAAGCTAGTACTTAAAAAATATTGTTGACAGAAACTTATTAGATTTAATAATTTCAGGTTCCGCTTCCGTCAAGCATGGACGTCAGTCATACCGTTGAAGTACGAATGCAACTTGATGTTGATGTATCCACGTCTACGGGTACAAGTACAAACCTGGTTCGATTCTTTTTTTTATTGGTATAAAGAAGAAAGAAAGAAAGAAGACATTTATTCACTACACAAAAGACGCAGAGACAAAGGGAGTAGAGATACAATACAATTGACACTTAATGTGTGTATCTTCGCGGCAGTGAATCGGTCGCGGTATAAAGGGCTATGTTACTATTACATACTTATGTGTCAAATTAAAAAAAAATCTTAACACTGTAGAACTCAGGCAGAAGATTTTACTCAGCATAATATTGCCCTGCAATTGAAATTTCAATTCAAGCATTGATTATGATTATGATACATCTAGTAAAAAGGTTCGATTATAACATTATCGTTAGTTCTAAACAGCTTCATAGGTAGGACCAGTTAGAAGCTACATTTTATGTTCTACTCGTATTTTCAGGATGATAATTCAACTGTACATCCAATGTTGATACCTACGAGAAAAAGAAAGCGATCCCAGATTTGTGACCCCGATACCCCCCCTTACTCCTTACAGATAACCGTGGCTAGATAACTAGTGGACTGTGAAGATTTTTTTTCCTAGGAGATAACTAGTATTCTCCGAGGATTATATATTCTTCGCAGATAACTATTATTTTTTTAAGTTTTCTGAGAGGAAATTGTATTCCTCGGAGATAACTAGCTATCTCCAAGGAATTTAAAATCTTCGCAGATAACTATTTCTTTTTGTAGTTTTTTTTGAGGAAAATGTATTCCTCGGAGATAATTAGCTATCTCCAAGGAATTTAAAATCTTCGCAAATAACTGTCTTTTCTAATAGTTATCTGTGAGGAAATTTAAATTGCCCTACTTAGCATAGTGTTTTGTAAACTCCATTTTTGTGGCATGCCGTTTATTATAGGTGGAAGAGTATATATAGAATATGAGGCATTAAGATCTCAATCTAATACGGCGGAAATAAATAATTCTATGGACCCTAAATCCGACCAAATTTAGACTTCATTTCCTAAAAAATGATTTTAGAGTTTTAATCTTATGCTTAAAATGATACGAGGTTATACTTTCTGCATTACGGCATGCGACAAAAATAGGGTCATGGTTAGATTTATGACAGGATTTTGCTCTTATATAAAATATTGCTACGAGTTATGAACCAGTTTTTATTTTTTAGTTTTTTTAACCATGAAGTATATTATGCTTTGATTGAAGTGTCATTATGTTTTTCTTCACGATTGTCACTCGAAGTTTGAAATCTAAATGACGTAGGTACCTATTGCAAACAATTGAATGTGAAGTGTTATTCAGTCCGTATTTTCCGTACCTACCACGAATGTGTTGTTGGAATCATAATTTCATGAGTTTAAAGTGAATACAATTGTATAATATGGCTGAAAGTTCTCCGTCACCGGTGGAATTCGTTTCTTCTGGGAAAGGAGGCTACGTTTTACTTAGTGACGGTTACCAGTACCACAAGCGAAAGGACTACCAAAACGGTCACCAATTTTGGGCCTGTCGTAATAAGCAATGTTGTGGTAGTATAACCATATCCCGAGAAAAAGCTGTCGTTAAAAAGCATCAACACCAGGAAAACTGCATACCAAATTTACATAAAAATGTGATTAGAAAAGAAATGGACTTATTGCGTACAAAGGTAACTACGGATTTAACACCGATTCCTAAACAATACTTCGACACAATTTGTCGATTACATGATCAAGGGGTTCATTTAGTAGAGGAGATACCAAAATTCACATCAGTAAAAACAGGATTATACAACGCTAAAAACAATGCACTTAAAATACCGAAAAGTGTGTGCGAAAATCCCGTCGATGTAATCGTACCTGTCATTCATGATCAATTCCTGTTAGCGGACTTCTCCGAAGTTAATGACGATTTCAATCGAATATTAGTATTTGCGTCTAACGAGGCAAGAGAGTACATAGCAACACTAAAGCATTTTTATGCGGATGGAACTTTTAAAAGCTGTTGCAAGCCATTTCTACAATTATACGTCTTGTTTGGTGATATTAGCAATGATTAGTGTCCGAATATAATACCACTTGCGTATGCTCTTATGACGACGAAAAAGGAGAACAGTTACAATTTATTATTTCAAATAATAAAATCACAAATCCCACTTTGGAATCCGGAAAAAATGACGATGGACTTCGAAATATCGTCAAGAAACGCTATTAAAAGAGTGTTTCCGAATATTGAAGTAAAAGGATGCTTTTACCACTTCACATCTACGAAGAAAAGCAAAATCATTAGACGGCATGAAATCGAAGATAAACAGACGCCACGTGAGCCTATGTTCAGGCCTTGCCCTTTTACCTACAGATTATATTGACGATGGATACATCTTGGATCAAAGTCCAAAAAACGAATTCGCACGGGAATTTAATGTGTATATGTATAACTACTGGCTGAATCGACGTGGGTTTCGTGATATTATGGTGTTGTTACAATGAAATAAATCGCACTACTAACAAATTAGAAGGTTGGAATTCCCGGTTGAACCGAATTGTGGGTCGCAATAAACCTACCTTGCCTCACTTATTAAATGTACTAAAAGACGACGCAAAATATTATGGGATATCTAAATCTCATCGAAACCAAAATATCACGGCAACAAAAAAAAAGTTAGAAGTAATAGAGCGCCATGCACGTATTGCAAGAGCAATCCTACAGTTGCTGCAATCGCACATCACCGTTGGGCATTGCTTAGAAATGATATGCCCATATGCGTATTAAAATATTTTTTGACGTGTTTAAAGGAAGACAATTTTAATTTTGGTATTTTTAAGTTTAAAATAAAATTCGTTTATTTGTAGATTTCGGTTTTATTTTAAACGTTTTAAAAATAGTAAGTTGTTAGCATTTTTTGATCTTTGTTTTTCTTTGTGACAATTACTCGCAGATAACTGTTAGAAAAGACAGTTATTTGCGAAGACTTTAAATTCCTTGGAGATAGCTAGTTATCTCCGAGGAATACATTTTCCTCAAAAAAAACTATAAAAAGAAATAGATATCTGCGAAGAATATAAAATCCTTGGAGGTAACCAGTTATCTACAAGGATTGGATTTTCCTCACAGAAAACTGTAAAAAAAAAAATATCTGCGAAGAATATATAATCCTCGGAGATAACTTGTTATCTCCTAGGAAAAAAAATCTTCACAGTTCACTAGTTATCTAGCCACGGTTATCTGTAAGGAGTAAGGGGATACCCCATCCGCTTTCAATAGCCCTGTCAAAAAAGATTCTGCCGCAGACTAAACGAACTCAAGAGCCAACGAACTAGAACAAAACAATGTTAGATTGCGAAAACTGAGCGATTCGATCAGAATACTAAAACGATTAATTATTTCATTAAAATCCATTTTAGAGGAGTTGGAGAAAAAATAATTAATTAAACCGGAGACAAGTTTAATGTTAGATTCAATAGAAGTGAAGTGTCGTGAAATTCTTGAGCGTCAAATGCAAAACGGAAAAGCTTTAACATACGAAAGAAGTATTCACAAAAGTTAAGAGCATTTGCGCATACGCTAAATTTCTATTCAACTAAAGCTTACAACTGCGTTCGCAATACCTTTAATACGTACTTGCCTTCCATCCAAACAATACCAAAATGGTATCGTTCGGTTGATGGGAAACCCGGGTTTACAAAGAAAGCTTTTGAAGCTTGTAAATTTAAAGCTGAACAGTCGATCACTCCCATTCATATTTGTATTGTATTTGACGAAAAGAAAATTAGGTCTAATATGGATAAAAATTATGGATATTTTGATTTTGGTGAGGTTATCCATTCAGATGTTAGAGAGCAATTTTCGGAGGCCTTAGTTTTCCTATTTGTTCCAGTACAGTCAGCGTCATATAGTTAGTAGCAGCCAAGGTAGCCAAATATTTCGGTACACGTCCTTATTACTGTAAGAATAAGGGTTTGATACGAAATATTTGGCTACTCTGGCTGCTACTATCTATATGACGCTGACTGTACACGGCAAATTGAAAGTACCTATTGTTTATTTTTATGGTCAATAAGGTAACGGCCTATCAAGAAGTGTTCTTGGTAACAAAAGCCATCGAATACTGCAATAAAGCTAACATTGAAGTCACGGAATTTATTGAAGGAAAGAAGGAATGGGCCGCACACATCAGCATGTATAATTTCTGCAGGCTCCTTTGTTCGTTCTCTTGTTCCAAACGATTGCCGGTGAGTCTTTACATAAATACATCCAGTACATAACTCAGAATCTAGACGAACTTGAATTTCAAGTTCCCGTTCAATAACTCCTTTGACGTGTTTCTTCTTTTTCTGGGCTAACCGTTCGTGGTAAAGTTGTAGTAAGTTATCTGCTGACAAAGCATTCAGATCAGGAGTTGACTTTTTAATAGTGTCTACATTCAGCTTGTATAGGCCTCCGTTCTTGATTCTTTTGCCAGTCAATATTACATTATCACCAACTTTCAACAAGCAGTGTTCCCTTTCAGACATGAAAACACTCCTATTTAGTCTATCTTGAGTGGCCAGTACAGAGAATACGTTTCGCATAGTCAGGTACGTACCATAACATCACAGAGTCTTAATCTGGATTCCTTGCCATTAATAATAGTTTTAAAATCAACAGTACCTTTGCCAACTGCTTTGACAGTAGCTCCATTCGCAGTCGTCACTGTACGGGTATCCTTAAAGTGGTCAAAACTAGAGAAGAAATCGTTCCGGCAAGTGACGTGACTGGTTGCTCCATTGTCAAGAAACCAGGACGCTGTATCATAATTCGTAAGCATTGAGTTCACATCCGTAGTGACCCCAGTTCCAGTTACTTGGTCCCTGTTTATTTTCTGCCTTGGCTGGTTTCCCATCAGCTTTCCTTTTGTGACATTGTCTGACCTTATGACCGACTTTTCCGCAGTATCCACATTTCTTCTTTGCTTTATTGCTATTCTGTAGAGCTAGAGCTTCTGCAGGACCTTCGTTCTTAAATGAAACGGAACGCTCATAGGCACAAAGCTGCGTAGTCAGATTATCTATAGCCTTGTCTGTCTTTGACATCAGCATCCAGCTCGATTTGAAAGGAAAATAGGCTTCAGGTAGAGTATCGAGAATTTTGCAGATTACCAAGATATCTGGTAATTCTGATTCGACTATCTTCATCAGTTCGGTTTTCAAATCTGACCAAATGGTTTTGATTTTGGAGATGTGAGTGGTGATGTCATGTGACGGATCTTTACAATAGCCGAAAAACTCCATACATAATGTGCTACTCTTGTCTTCAGACTTGCCATCGAATAAACGATGTAATTCGTCCCAAACTTCTTTAGATGAGTTAAAACGCATGATTTTCTTAAGTTTCGTCTGACATATTTGCAGTAAGCAGTAGTAATGCGGAACTATCAATTTTTTTGTAGTGATCGAGAGCTTTATTATACTCAGACATATCTTCGGCTGTGCTATTACTAGTAGGTTTCATGGGTTTATAGAGAGTACCGTTTACGTAGTAATAGTGTTGCCTTGAATTTCCAAGTAGACCAGTTTATTCCACTTTCCAGGTGACCGATGTCTATTTTGCAACTAGGTGATTGCATTTTGAATCTTTGTCTTTCTGGATTGTTTTAAAAACTATGTTTATAACACACTCGATTTACTTATAACTTTCACTCGATTCCTTACGGTCTGCTACCATGATAAAACTAATTTATCAGTTAGAGAAAATAAACTCATGGATTAGTGACAAGCTATATTATATATCAACACAACAGTTGTTAAGATAAAATAATGACATATACGAGTACGTTAAAGGTTATCAAAAAATATAAAGAAGGCTTTAGGAGAAAACAGTTCTTAACATAAGTGGCCATTTATCAATGATAAACTAAAGCGGATTTCATTAAAGGAGTTAATCATCATTATTTACTGCCTGCAAGTATACCTTCTGTATCCGTGGTCAGATTGCATTGTTAGATCAATCTGATCAAGGCTATTCTTTTGTGTCCTTGATCACCCATTAAATTAAGGGATCCTTGGTCAGATTGGTAGCCATAGTCAGATTTTTTAATCTTTGGCACGAAAGTAATTTTTCAAGTCATAATTGAAAAAAGTTTTTATACTCATTTATAAGTAAAATACCTACTGTCTATTAAACTGTCACGAATATTGTCAGTTCTTGACTTCATTTGATACTTATTTCCTACTTGATATTTAAATATATTAGTGTAAAGCCATGAGTGACGAGAACCGAGATCAACTTGCAAGAGTAAGAAGAGCGGTCGTAGGTTACACACAAGCGTCCACTAGCTGCTTGATTGGCGGGTGCTCAAACCTACCTCTTCGACCCGTAACGGATTTTCACAAAACATAATTCACTGGAAACAAGACTCTGTCCTCATCATATGGATATAGAAGACTGGGGCAACTTTATCAACGAAATAAGCACTGAAGGAACGTTTAACATGGAGCATTTGAACGATATTGTTCAAACTTTTAAAAGGATTCTGCAAATCGTGCAACAGATCGTATCCTCAGCTTTAGAGTAGATAAACGTTATCGATGATTAGTCGTATAGCTGTGTGAATTACAACATCTCTTAAAATTTGTGATGGTTATTCAATAGATAATTAAATGTCATGTAATATGCAGTTTATTTACTAACAGCCGTTTAATCCTTATCACAAACCTTCACAAAAAGTCAACGCAGTTTAAATTATTTCATTAGATAGAATAGCAATCTGACCAAGGATACCTTATATCTTGGGTTTCTATAGCTAGACTGCTGAAATCTGACCAGGGACACAAAAAAGTAGCCGTGATCAGATTGATCTAACAATGCAATCTGACCACGGATACAGAAGGTTTCCTAACGCTCATAATAATGCATAAGGTTGCTTATTATATCTAAACAAATTTATTAAAATATTCTAAATAATTTGATTCGTACTGTACTCTGCCAAAACGTGATTCTGCCTAATCCAGTTTCTGTCGTATCAAGTTTCTGCCTTATCCCGAATCAGCCTAACACCGCGTAAGGGTGATTGCACACTAGGCAGGATATTGTTTGGCTCGATGTATTGAGTGAGCTGAGACCCCACAGCTTTTTATATTATTTTAGAGATACAAGGTAGAATGCTAATCGGTCTAAAGTCTTTTAGCTCCGATGGGTTAGAGGTTTTAGGAAGAGGGTGCACAATGGTTGGTTATGGTTGTGATCAAAAATTAATTCAGTTTCAACTGCACGTACAGTCGTACAACTTGTAAGAGTAGTACGTACTTGAATACTAAGCAGGAAATACGAGTATATATCGTGCGCTTTACTGTCGCGCAGGTGGGTAACTTTTTGACATTTATGCCTCACGAAACGAATATTAGGTAAGTACTCACATGAATGAAGCAAAAACCCGTGGGAATTCAAAATGTATTGTTTAAACAATTCCGCTGACGGGCAGTTTAATCCTGTTGTTGCCATCATACTCATAACATGCTCCACTGGAAAAAAAAAAACGTAAATTTATAACATAAAAACTTTTTAGCAAAAAAATTAAACCGCGGAAAAAAAACTTAAAAGCAAAAAATAATAACCCTTTTTTATTTAGTTTAATAACTAAGTTCTTAAATTTATCTAAATGTACCAAATTAATTTTCAGTCGGCGCCTCTCTGCGATTTCGTGGTTGGTCCCATGGGAAAGGTTGTTCAGTATGATCATCTTATTCGCTTTTTGTCATTCCGGATCATGACCCCGTTAACATCCTGTACCATACGCGTTTTTTTCGTCGGTTAAAAAGACCTTAATTTACTGAGCTGCACTGCACACCTCAGTTTATAAATTAAATACAGGATAACAATAACTTAAAAGTAGAGGTAAACTCTGGTATCCTTGGGCTTCTGCTATCAGTGTTCGTTGGGAAGGTGTATAAATTACATACATTATTATTTCAAATACGTATAACGACGGCAATGTTAGAATATCTATTTCCTTGAAGAATTCTCTCAGCGGCTCACGCGATCCCAGGTAATAAATTGCTCTGATAGCCCTTTTTTGGGTACCGTAGTCAACTAAGAACCCTTCTAGTTTCGCCATGTCCGTCTGTCCGTCTACGGCTTAGCCCAGTAACCCTGACTACTACAAAGCTCAATTCAATGTCATTCCCAGACAAAGCAAGTAATTTTTAGAAAATCTTTGAATGCAGTATTACTTACTTTAAAAAAATCATAGTCTTCTTTTAGCAAAATACCCTATCCACGATATTTAAGGTACTTACCTTCATGTCTCATAGTCTTGGGACGCCCTGTATAAATCAATCACGCTAACAAAACGGTAGAATAAAATCTTGATATTTTTAATAATTGTTTACAACTCCCTTAAAAATTCGGCCTACGCAACAGCACGATTTACTTGGCGCGCGCGTGTCAATGTAACAAAGACAAACAGGCAACTACGGAAGGCTACGGAACCCAACACTGCGCCTGGCCCGACACGCACTTTTTGTTAAATGAAGACAATCTCAATATCTGCCGCTGATCCGCAATACAATAAGACCATAATAAAGTAAGCGAAGTAAACTAACCGTGCCGTTTTGCTACATTGGTGGGTGTCTTATTCTCCTGACTTGCAAAGCAAAAAAGCTCAACCTACTTTCTATCGCAGTCTTGAGTCTAACTAACGTAATACCTAAGAATTCAGTTGTCAGGCTGTGCTTGTTCCGTGGTGCTGGCAAGCATTCAAAACAAATTATACTTACATATAGCACAGGTGGTACCAAAACATGTTACAGTAATCATTTTCATTTTTATAGTATCATCCGGAGATAAACGAACTGCCAATGAGGTCTCGATTCTCGCCCAGTAAAGAGATAAGCCTTGCCAACATGATATAAACTTCCATAATAGCATATGTGAACATAAAGCGTTCCCATAGAATATAGCTCCAGATAGACGCGCCGTCACACTACCTATTAATACAAATTGGGAAGCAGATATACATTGATTAAAATAAAGATGCGGTTGATCTTGAAGATATATTTGTCTGGATTAAATGGTGAACATGAGGATGGCTGGACCACGGTACATTTAGCAAGTTTGAGCTAACCCATATTTAGTTTCAATACCCTAGCATACAATTATTTTTTCTCAAACATGCAATGAAATATTGACGTTGTGTTCTTCATAAACTTCGAAGTGGCACGTTTCGGGCGCAGCGAGACGAGAGACCCGTAATGGCATTTCATACCAAATTGGAGGCCTATGCCTGCAACATTAATCTTTTTTAATTTCCATTCCACAATTTGAGGCACAGGATCACGGCGTTCAGCCATGAAAATTAAAGATTGATTTCTTGCAGTTTTTTTTATTTTTATCTCATTGCATGTTTGAGAAAAGCACTATACATACCTCGGCATGAAAAGGGGTTGCCAGCCTCATAACTATACGACCTCGCTACGCTCGGCCGTCTATATGTACCTAACCTACTCGGTCGGCAACCCCTTAGGGCCCCCCCATACTACCGGCGTCTTGTGAACGTTCTCATATAAAATTGTGCGTTGCGTCGACGCGGCGTCGTAATAATGTACTGTTACCCCGCTGCATGAGAAATGTGGCAGAACCACTGACCAGCCAACCTGACGCCAGATTGATTACACCACTTCTGCTTCTACTCTATACCTAATTACGCATTATATGTTGCGGATGGTTTCGTCAAGATTTAGTACAATGAAAAATAAATATATTGTTTAAATATATTGATTTACCTACTACTATAAAAAGCAATTAAAAAAAAATATAAATAGGATGAAATAAAAACTAAGATAAGTTTTATTTGAAGTTTAATTGTGTACTGTATTACTGTACTGTATTTGGCTGTTGTTATTCTTGCCTTGGTCTTAGAATACTAACGAAACGTAATATAATAAAGAGTTAATTCTATGAAGCTAAATTTGGTCGTGTGGCTGTTGGACCGATTGGCTTCGTCTTCGACGAAGATTTTACTTTAGGCGCTAGAAAGTGACTTTATGTCGCCTACGAACAGCATATTTAAATATGAAGTTTTAGAGCATGAGAAGTGCTCTAAAAGTTCGTCTTTATGCCCAACAAGCTCTTAAAAACTATTTTGACCACAGAAAAGTCGATTCTTGTTTTTTGACTGACAATGACTTGTTTAGATATTGTTATTTGGCCAAAAAGTATATATAGACGCTTCCTTTCTTTTATTTTCTTAACCGCCATCTTCGTCATCTTCATAAATTACTATTAATTCTGAAAAGATTTTGGCTAACTATAGTTTTTTCATTAAAAAAACATTCTACTAGATCAAATCCTGAGCCACATAGGGCCGCCTCGAATATGGCTCAGCAGATATAAGTAATTGGGATAGTCCAAGTCTTCCTGAACACTTAAAAAAGTAAATGGGAACCATGCAAAATAGAAAAGATGTAGCTGATGGCAACCAGGGTAATTGCTTTTTAAGTTGGTTGAAACTCATTCAGTTTATGAATACGCTATTACCTTTTACAACAGACCACCCACCAAAAGCCCTTATAAGTTTCCAAATCGCGGTCAATTCAAGCCCCAAAAGCATCAGAAGTATGAACAAAGCCGTGCAAATGGCCGTCTTTCCTCCTTGCGCAGGAATCCCAAACCAGCGAGCCGTGTTGAAGATTGTCAATGACGTTCGGAGAAAATCCTACAACAAAGACGTTAAATTATGCCTACCTAACAATTGTATTGTTTAATAACTACGCTGACTCATTACTTATTTCAAGGATAAATAACATATTCTTTGACGACATAAAAATAACAGTGCTGACGTTGGTATCTACTGTACGTGGTTATATTAAAGGTTCTTCTCCTTATTTCGCGTGCCAAACTAATTAAATACAGTATATAAGTACAGTGTTTTTTGCGATATGTCCGTAATTTAATTACTAAGCCAGCCTAGCTAGCACACTAGTCGGCCATATATGTAAATTTTTACGTTCCTTACATTTATTACAAACTAGCTTCCGCCCGCGACTTCGTCTGCGTGGATCCGGGATAAAAACTATCCTATATTTTAATCCAGGCTATAAACTATCTTCGTGAAAAATTTCATCCAAATCGGTTAAGCCGTTTAAGCGTGATTGAGTAACAAACATCCAAACATCTAAACATCCAAACATCTAAACTTTCGCATTTATAATATTAGTAGGATTACAAACATAAATATACCTCATGTCATTTTATATGCAAAGTTTCGTCACAATCCAAAAAAATCCAATTTAAAATGAGAGCGTAACTTGGTACGTTTGTATGGAGAATCGAGCTTACTGCGGACTCTTAAAAATCTTAATTTTTGCGTCAAAATAGCAGCAACCATTTGCTTTTTTTTAATTTAATCGTTTTTATGAATAATTTTATTGGTAACGTTTAGTTGCTATTTAGATCTTAAGTTCTACTTATTTAAATCCTAGGTCAATTCTCTTATAAGTATAAATAATGTTCGCGATGCGAGTATGGTCTCCGAATAACCCATTATTAGCAATTTAGGATAATACCAATTGCTTTCATTATCTATATCTGAGGATACCGTGGTACCTTAAATGTGTATGGATCTGACTGGAACTGAAAATGGTCGTAATTTAGTTTTTTTGTCTTGCTGCGATTGCTATCAAAATCGTTATCTGAGGATCCGCATGGCCGTTAAATAGGACTTTTTCATCAAATCTGACACAAATTGCTGAGACAAATTGCATCAACACAGTGCATCTTCGGGAACTATAAAGATATCCAGTATAATAAACCAGTGTCGGTGATTAAATCAATAAGTAGTTTTTTTAAACGAGTGTATTAAATCACGCTATGGCCATAACTGAATCCGAAATCAGAAAATTGTCGCATCTACTGCACTTTTACATACTCTTTGATTTTCCAAGATGGCGGCCTGATTGAAAGACGTCAAGAAAAATGTTCTGGGTTGCCAGTTTATACGTAGTAATAGTAAGTCAATGGGTTAGAAGTCCAATATAATATTATCTATTTAATGGGTAATGGATAAGCGCTGGACTCGTGGTTTAAATATACTTACTCCTGAATTAAGTGTTTTATAATCGATTATTGTTTTACATACATTTATTTACTTGCTTTATTCCCCGCGCGAGTTTTCATTGATGAAAGGAATACCAAAGGAAACATACATTTTTCATGAATCCGTAACATATTTTTTTAAATGATACTACATATATTGCTGCAGATTGCATATCTTTTGACATCCTAAATATGTATCGCAATTCTGACTCCGGCAGCTTACAAGGGTTGGCATTATTTGACACCGGTGCAAATTTCTTGACTCTTTGTCGGCATGCCGAGATATTAAATAACTGATGTTGCTGTTGGTAAGGTTTCTCGTAGATGCGCATATATTATAAATAAATGTATTTGTACGTGTTAAATAAAGTTAATCACCTTTTAAGTCCCGTGCGAAAAAATCAGGTTCAATATAAATACGTAAGCGATATCGATATCTCTAGTCCAATGGTCAAGCGAAAAGCCGTAAAAAAGTTAATCAATCCGAGCATGTGCAGAACACGACTTCTCCATACTGACAACAAACTTAATTTTGGAACTGAAGCCGTATCTGTTGTGACAGGACTAATAGAAATCCTGCAACAACTGTAATGTTTTCAGTGTTGAAATTTTCGTGACCTACATAAATATACGCCCGTCACCGGTTTATAGTATAAACCGGTGACGGGCGTATATTTATTCATAAGGTTTTGCACATAAAACGAAATATTAACGTCAATGTTTACATTTTACGTAGATGACCGTTTACCATATTAGCTCATGACGTTAAATTTTTTTACGTCACTCCGGGCGGTAAGTGAGATTTACCGCCCACGGGCGCAGCGGCAAATCTCCCTTCACACCCAGGAGAAGACGTAAAATTGTGTACGCACCACGTGCGGTAATTCGTAAAGCCCCAGATCGCATATTAATGGCCCTCACCTTCGGTACGGGGGCCACAAACACCTGCGATCTGGGGCATTCACGAATTCACCGACCTAGGACGTAAAACATGACCATAGAAGCTGTCAATGTGCTAAGCATGCTAGCTGGGCAGTTCAATATTAAAAAGTATTTTAACGATATAGCATTATATACCGGGTGTACAATCCAAATGGGTCGTATGGTGAAGTCGGAAACTATGAGAGATAGCGAGATCTGTTATTGAATCTAAAATCGACGTCATGGTTCCTAAGAACAGATCTCGCTATCTCTCATAGTTTCCGACTTCTCCATACTGACCCATTTGGATTGTACACCCGGTATACTATATTTTTAAAGAGGTAATGTTAGTAGCTTTGTGAGCAATATCACCTTTGATACCGATATACCTAACGGCAGTAAATAAAAACTTACGTCTCTCTGCCGTGGTTGTTTTCTGTCTTGCATCTTCAGTAAGAAACCTGAAATAATACATTTCCTATTGCAGATGGCAGGAAAAAGCCATTCGAGGGTAAGAGTTTCCTCAATAAATAGTTAACCCACGAATAGACATTTCCGTCGAAGCATATATATAATGTTTTTCTCCAACAATTCGAGGAAATAAAATTTAATCATTTGTAAACATATCAGCATGGAGTACGAGTACATTGCCTGTAGTTTATTCTGTTATAAGTAGTTTTTAGTAAATAGACTATTAGATTTTACTCCTATCCAGAACACATATGGATATTTAAATTTAAATTGTCTAAATATTTTTTAGGGGTTAAGTGGTAGTAAAATTGCTCCTATTTTAAATTCTCCCTAGTAGCATTTTCGTTGGCATTTCGTTGGGCCAACTCGGTGATCAATGGCCCAACGTGGGGCCAACTTAAAATGCTACTAGGGCTAGAGATTACACCACACGCAAACATTTGTTTCATCAGTCGAACTCATTCTAATACGGTACGGGATATGTCGTCAAGGGGACGTAGCTGTTGAGCGACTTGTGGTCCAGGGAAAGGTCGAGAGCACAAAGACCGCGAGTCCGGTCACCAATGAGATGCCGAACGAGCCTGAGATGACACCTGAAATAACAGTTCCGTTTTTATGTGACAAGACAGCACGTAATGCTGTTTCTCGCCGAACAAGTCGCTTTAATCTGTGCTTCAATGGCCGGTGGCTGGAATATGTCATGCCCCCAAAAAGGGCTTTCGGGTCGCCACCTTCCCTAAAATATGATTGAGGGGGGCGATGGCTGAAATATCCGTCATAGTTACTCGTGATCGGGTGCTGTTTGTGGAGTCCGGACTGCACTTGTCTGCAAGGGCATAGTACTTTTAACTACTTAATTACTGGTGTAATTATAATTATTTTTGTATTGACGTGAGTCATCATTCTGTTCTTGACACGTTTTATTGTTATTGACCCAGTACAATATCTTAAAATATTAAATTTAATGTTTCTTTTTTTTGTTTGACGCTTAGAGACCGTATACATCTCTAAGAACATAATAATTATTATTCATTGTATTTAGACGCTCAGAGACCTTCTACATCTCTGGAATACTGAATTAATATCATGAACTTCTTGTTAATGCTGATACAGATGATATATCCAATGCCCTGAAATGGCAACCTCCACACCCAGTTATGGTGTGTGAGAAGACTCAAATGCGATGCCAAGTAAATGTAGTGAGTTTTTGACTATGCGCTGAAACTTGGCACAGTTGATCCTTACGTGGTCTTGAGTGGATTCTGACCGGGAGCCATCGATAGCCACCCCGCATTTAGGGGGGGGGGGGGGGGAGTTCGACTCAAGTATTATATCATTTTCGGATAAATAAAGGATAAGGAATCTATTTTACGAACCAAAATAACACATTTTGGAACAAAAATAGAAGATACACCAAAACAAAAAATACGGCCATAAAGCCACATTAATTCTAATTTAGAAAATATATTATTTTGTATACATATAAATATGTTAACAGACCGGGATTTTTTTTTAGCGTTATTCAGGGTGACCTCAATGCATGTACCGTCCGTGAAGGAAATGAAGGGGTACAATACCCTCCTGAGTCCCTGAGTCCGTTTTAAAGGCCAAAATCGAACCATGTTTAAAGACCGAGCACCAAAAAATAAAGTTATTTATAAACGCCGAGTGTCCGTTATAACGCCCCTAATGTTTCGCGCTTAAAATCGGGCGATAGTGGCGTGATCCTGAGAACCAATCGGTATCCTCCAATCCGGCATATATCTATCTCGCTTTAGCAAAAACTATTGCATAGAAAACAGGAATATTCCGGTCAGTGCGACGCCACGAGTCCAGCAAGATGTCGCGTCGTGCAGGTGGAGGTAAGTTCAATCCCAAATTTTTCGCTCAATCCTGTGTGTGTTGGTCTGTTTTTTTATGTATTTACTGAGTATTTTGTATGGTTATTATTATTCCGTTACTATTTTTGTTGTAAATATGATATTTTAAGTACAATTACAAGTTAAATTCGTTTGACCTTTGTAAAGCCCTCTCGGACTATGTTAATAGTATAGTTCGCCATGTTTCTGCCGTTTTAAAGGACTCTCGGTTAATGTGCTGTACTAACATTATGGTAAAGTAGTGATTTTTGCTTGTATAAAAATATAGGTGCCTTGCATTTTGTGAGTAAACTCAGTTGAACAATGTTTCTTCGAAAGTGTAGTATAACTATTTTTCTTATCGTGTATTTCAGCTCTACGGCAAGAAGACATAAGTCTGATTGTCAACAATTCTGACTTCGAAGACGATTCGAAGTTTTTTAATGTTTAATGGTTATGTATGGCATATGATGTTAATAATTAGGATTAATAATAAAGATCTCACACTTGTTTTGAACAAGTTTTTAGATAGTTTTATAGTAGTTAATTAAATAACTACGTACACAAAGATATTGTTTGTTATAAAGAATTTAAAAATTGTTGTTAGGTATACAGAAAATGTACAACAATTGTTCTAAAGTATTAACTTTGTAAGACAACTATTGTGATTGTATTGTGAGAAGTACACTGATTTTGCTATGACATTTTTATATTGAATAAGATTTTAGAAGTACGTTTGTTATGTTTTTTCCAACAGAATGGTTCTGTGTTTTTTGTTATTTTAGATTACAATACCATTTTAACAATTATTTGCATTTTATTTAATTGTTTAAATATATACCTGATTCCATACAATATGACCAATATTAGCCATATTAATTACATAATCTTAGTCGTATAAAAGCCGAGAGGCGTTTATAAAGCCCAAATAACTTACAAATAAAATTATGCTTAAAGTATTCCTCATAGAGTATATAATCAACTTTGTTCCAACGAAAATCCGAGAAACTCATTTTAGACCTTAGAGTAAGCGACAGAAAGTTCAGGACTCAACGCTGTTTTCTTTATAAAGGACTCTCGGCTTTTATGCGAGTGTACTCATTTTTTTAACCAGGACTCAGGAGGATACAGTTTTAAAATACGTTCGTTGTCAATTATATAATTATGACATTAATTGATTATTTTGGGGATTTAGGTATTTAAAATTAAACTGCGCAATTTCAACTAATTTATTTATAACACGTTCCATTACGAAGACATAGCTCAGAACATTTAAGCTGTCTTTTTTTGCAATTGCATCTGCCTTGGCACTGTTTTTTGCACTTCCACCTGACTATTTCTAAACATGCTTCCGCAGCAACAGGCAAGTCCGTCCATGTAGGTTCCTAGTTGTTGTTGACTTTCGTCCACCCCCATGTAAACGGACAAGGTGGATTTTGAGCCGTCTCCAACTGACCCCAAATATGAACCCCTTGATAAATGGACCTTAAAAAATGCTGATATAAAGCGGCTATGGTCGGTGGAATGTGTTCGATCTGCCGATCTTCTTCGTGAACAGATATGTTCGGCACTCGTTTACCGAAGTACACGGAGCTGATCTGAAATATTAATTAAATCATACTATATTCTAGTTTAATTTCATCTTTAAAAACGTATACCTGTTTAGCATAACTGATAATCTGACCTGTCATACAACAAACTTTTGGTCCTTCGAGCCGGATTAAGTTTTAAAAGTCAACTCTTGTTAGATATGGCTATATGTTTCTTTAGTCCGTATTATAGCAGTCTGCGCATTCCTTAGTTCCGACGTTGTTGAGTACGGCGACTGCAATTTATTTTTTCCACTTGCGTTGTTAGCAAAACGCGACACCCAGCCGAGCGTTCGAACTACACGTCTACATAGAGCTGTTATTGTTCAGAAGGGTCTCTATAACCGGCGATGTCGATTGTAGAGAGCATGTTTGTTTGGTGTGTTTTAGCTCTTCTGTGGGTTCTTGATATACTGGTGTCTCCGTTAGTGTTGTTATGTCGTTAGATAGCGATGGTGGGCCTTAGTCTTTGCGGTTATTTGTTATTTGGCCATGTTTATTGGCACTTTTGCCATAAATAACGCAGCCGTATCCCTTTTCAGATGCATCGCAGTATCCATGTAATTGTTGTACATCTCCGACCCATCTTGGAATTGTTATGTTGTTAAGCATTGGCAGCTCGGCTCTAAAGGTCCGCCATTCTTCTTGGATTTGATGCGGGAGGGCCTCGTCCCAAGACAGAGGCTGTTTCCATACTTGTTGAAAAATGATCTTGCCCTTCATTGTAACTGGAGAGAGCCATCCAAGTGGGTCATATAGTTTTAATAAGTCGGATAGCAATGACCGCTTGGCGATGACGTCATCTATGCGCGGATTTAAGGCGAGTAGCTTCGGGGTTCTTATACATATTAAAAATTAAAAAAACTGTATTATTATATTTAAGACCTTTATCTAGTTCCGTCGGATGTCCGTTACATAATTGGATAAACTTTGATCGATAGAAAAAAATGCCAAACATACCTCTATTCTTCATCGTAAAACTGACATTATTCCCATCTTACGTAACTTGATGAATAGAAAATTACACCAAAATAAGCGTCTATGATGGTGTGAGCGATGTCGGTCATAATATTTTTAATTTATTAAGACATGTATTTTTTCACCCAAAATCAACGAATTTATGGCACAATTCACTCCCACTCCGTTCCCGCCGCACCGCGGCAGTCCCGAGCGGAACGCATTGGAGGTCGGACGTACGCGCATTTTCGCAGCACTCTGAACCGTTACTAGTGTTAAAAATGGCTAGCATAGTTTCGCCATGTTTTTTTCTCGTTAAACCCCTAGTGTGGGGTATCGTTGGATAGCTTGTTCAAAAATATGATGGGTTTCTTAAAACGATTCAAATTAGTGATTCGTTTGCGAGATATTGGGTTTTAAAGCCCAAATTTTTGTTCGAGTCATGTGTCCCCCCCTGCCGGCTAATTGGCTGCTACTGGGAATATGAAAAAATCGTGACAGTAGAACATAATCATAATGAATTTAAAAGGACTAGTTATGCCTACTTGTGATAGTTTCACGGCCAAGTATACGGCATAACTAGTTACCGAGTAATAGTCGACCAACTTAAAATGCACTTAGAAAGGCCAACTTTCGTACAAATTCGGCTAACGCAAGCATTTAGTTGGCGCGCGCGTGTCGATGTAACTATGACAGACAGGCAACTACGGAACCCTACACTGCGCGTGGCCCGACACGCACTTGGCCGATTATTATTTTTAATGCAGTATTTTTTTTCTGAAATCGGCCTCGTAAACCCTAAGAGCAAGTTTCTGTATCTCTTATGTATAGTTTCAGATTTTCCCTCACTGCCCCGCTCAAATAATACACCTTGCATAGCAATATAAGGAATTGTAAATAACACACACATCTTACCCTTTCCAGGTGTGAAGTTACACTAGCCTTGCATTGTAAGTTTTAACATCGATTCGATGATATTGCCTAAACTTTTGAAGTATGCACTTTCAAATGATTGCTTCTAAAATGTAAACAATGATTTTCCACTTAATAAATATGAGCCAAATAAAACTTTGTAGTTTTTATGACCTAAATGTTGGCCTAGCATTCCAATTATTATTATTTATGAAAGCCCGAGGACATACATCACTGCTCAGTATGGAATTCGTAATTATGTTTTGAGTCAACCACATGTTATTATAATAAATATTCTGTTTTTGTTATTGCAATTACAGAGTGCGATCGAGCTGTACAAGGTGTTTGTTGATTAACTGTACGTACTAAAGGGGGTGAAATTTAAGCTCAAAGTTATTAAATGTTTGAATGGGACCAACTACAATTAAAGTACATAAGTAAATAGACAATGATGACCAGTGATCGGATTAAGTAGTGCCATTTCGGGTGAATGACCTTAAACATTGTACAGAACATGGATAATACTCGGGATTCCGGGACTCGTATTTTCTCTTAGAAAATTTTCCTGACATGTACAACATATTAAATGTCTTCTCGATTCGTACATTATATCGGGATAGGATTCAATCCAACTAAGGACATTTTCTTCCTTGGTTTGCCGAGGCATGTTCAGTTAGATAGGAGGAGGAGGTCTAATACTGTTTTTATTTAAACCGACAACTCTTCACTTAGTCAAATCAGAAGCAAATCGGAGTCAAATTAGGGTCAGCCAAAATAGTCGCAATAAGATGATCACAAAGTCCGGTAAACAAGCCAAGGTCGTTGATTAAACCAGTCACTTAATAGTGCGTGCAAACTTAACTAGCCAAAGAACTTAACCTTAAAACACGTACCTAATTATTAGAACTCGATATGAGATATTTTGCCAATGACAACGTCAATTGTATTCAATCAATCGTCAAGCAACAAACTGGCCAGTATGATTAAGTCTTAAAAAGGTACATGATGATAATGATGTTGATGTGTAGGGACATACCGGAAACAGGCGGGCTGTCGATCGTTGGTCGCGTTCACACAGCCCTTTTCCCTGAAGTGGAGCTGTAGCAGTGTGGGCAGGAAGCATCAATACTGATATCTATTACTCTTTAGGGTGGGTTGCAACAAACCGACTGTATTCGTAAGTATGTTGTATGGAAAATTTGACAAGTTTCTATGAACACACATATCATAAGTACTCTAAGATGGGTTCAGAAGCCGTAGGGAAATAACCTGCATTGCTACTATAGTGCTACCTGTAAAATATCTTTGTTGCAATCGTGGATGCATTTACGATATCCGGCGGAGTGTTCATATCGTTCTCGGAGTCACTACTACTCATATTTTCAACTAAAATGTGAATTACAAACAACTTTGTACAATTCTACTTCGTAACAGCAAAAAAAAACAACAAAGAAATGACAACAGTAATGGCGGCAATTCGATCCTACGTAAAGACGAATGTTTTTTTTTAATCATAGACATTCGAATGAAGTTCCTATTCTCTTGTCACTCGAGATCAAATGTCGTGCGGTTCATATTAAAAAACATACTGAATTGACGTTTCGCATCGATAACTGTTTTAATATCTATGGATACTAGAATAGAGACCCACTTGAGTTTTGACAGCTGTTCCAAATTTAAACTCATAACCTTACAAAAATATGTACTGTAATAACATAGTACAGATTTTACCTGCTACCACAGACAAGAAGGTTCTCATAGTAAAATTGGTTGTAATAATGCTGGTCATTTGCTACGGTTTCTGAACGCATTTTAGAGCACTAATGATATGTGCGTAGATAAAATTTATATGTATGACAGTTTGACAAGTTTCTTTGGAATGACAGCTACAGGCGCCATATTTAACGTCGATCGATCTGTAGGTAATACCCGTTACCATTCTAGCCAGCAACCTCATATTGCTCTTACCAAGTTTCTGCAGATACTTGCTTCTTCTGTGTTCGATGCCTCCTACCATCATCTTTGTCTGTGTGCATCCCCTTTTAGCTTTTGTATGACGCCCCGTTGTGACTTCCGGGAGCCGAGAAAGGAAGGACCGGTTCTGGGCCTACTGATACGCAAATTAAACTAAATCCGAAATATTTTCTAGGCTTTTGTACTAGATAGTACTCTCACAGAAGCGACCATCGCTTCTTCTGTATATAATTCGTACATTTTGAACAATATCGTGTCAGCTCTTAGAAATTTACCCCACCACATTGTCTTCGGCGATAGTGGGAGATAATATGTCAGCACCTTTTTGATAATATCTATCACAAACTGCTCACATTCAAGCGCTAGTGCGGAATAGAGAGATGGAGAGGTTCGATAGAGTTTTTTCTAGAGTTGACATATGGCATATATTTCCTTTCTTTCCTATCTTCATTCGATAACAAAATAAACGATAAATAATTTTCTGATTCTGAAAAATTAACAATTTTCACAAGCTTACGCATTTGTTTGAGAAAACCAATTTTATAACATAAACCTTAATGATTTATAATATGTACAGTTTTCGAGATTACCTCTGCTCGTAAATAGTGTATATAGTTCATCATTTTAGCTAGTACGTGCTCCGCACTGACTGACTAATTTACCTATTCCGTACATACATTCTACTTCATTTTATTATTATATTTTAAACTATTTGTTTTGTTTCTTACCCGCCGGCTAGCCGGGCTACAACTAAAATAAGGAGTCCCCCCGAGGCATGCATCGTCATGCGGCATGCATCATGACGCCGGTTTTTCAAAATGCTGGTTTCATTTCCCCGATGCATAGCACTACTGATGAGTTGTGGGGGTCAGCTGGCAGAACTGTGTGACTCCGGTGGTGTATTGCGATAGCTTAATTTCGTGGAATCAGCGTAACAATGAAGTAGGTTGTTGTAGTTTTTTCGATACGATTGTTTTAATTTCAGTCAGCGAGCGAGGTGTCCCTAGTTAACCGAGTTGAAAGCATTTTAACGTCGCTTTTGACCAGCACGTCGCACGGGTCGTTGGAGAGGGCGGTGTGTAAGGCATGGACTGCAGCCCTACACTCTATTTATGCCGAAACCAAGCTGGACAGGTTCAAGCAGGGGTTGTAATTTGGATACTATATACTTACCAATTTTGGAGGCCAGGCGTCTGAATATGTTGAACCAACGGCAATTGCTTACCCCTCCTCCTTTTTTGGTAAGGTCGATGAGGTTTGCTCCATTCAGGATCGGGACCATGTCAGGATTGGTTGTTTGCTTGTATACACTATACATATAATTAATAAATTTTGTGATGAAGCAAACTAGTTGCTCGCCTGTTGGGGTGAATGTCCGTCCAGGCCCGGCGTAAAACCGGTTATGGAATAAAGACAAGCCTCAAGCATTTTCCCGCGGTGGTAAAAAGTAGCCTATGTTCATCAGGGATAATGTCGGCTTCTAATGGTAAATCCAGTAGTTTCGGAGCCTATTCAATACAAACAAACAAACAAACAATCAAATCTTTCCTCTTTATAAAACTAGTGTAGGAATGAAGCATTTTCCCGCGGTAAAAAGTAGCCTATGTTCATCAGGAATAATGTCGGCTTCTAATGGTAATAGTACATTACCACAGAGGCCGGGAAGTAAGGGGTTGCCGGCCGAGTACATATAGACGGCCGAGCGTAGCGAGGTCGGATAGTTATGAGGCTGGCAAGCCCTTTTCACGCCGAGGTATGTATAGTGCTTTTCTCAAACATGCAATGAAATAAATTTAAAAAACTCCAAGAAATCAAACTTAAATTTTGTTGGCTGAACGCCGTGATCCTGTGCCACAAATGATGGAATAGAAATTAAAAAAGACCATCTTGCAGGCCTAGGCCTCCAATTTTGTATGAAATGCCATTACGGGTCTCTCGTCTCGCTGCGCCCGAAACGTGACACTTCGAAGCCCATTATGAAGAACACAACGTCAATATTTCATTGCATGTTTGAGAAAAATATTTTTTCATCTCTCATACTCTGGAAGTAGGTCATTGTTAATCTGAATAGCGGGTTGAAAGTGAGCCATGTCGCCCCTAGGGTTGAAAAGTATTCAAAAAAACAATGACCAATGCCAGTAACCTAAACAGCCACACTTCGTTCAACTGAATTGTTTTTTGAAGTTTATTGGTAGTTATTACGGTAACTTTATCTAAAAAGTAGTAATTTAAGTCAATTAAAGTTATTAAAGCCATTTAGAAAATAAATAAATATATTTAACGCATTTTTTTATATAATGTATTCCACGGGAAAACCTGTACAACTAGGCCAGGCAATGAACTGACAACTTGTATGGAAAAAATGACAATTTTGGAAATAATTTATAATAGCTTATTTTTTATGTATAACGGATATATTATCAATTAAATAGTTACCCAGCGACAAAATCCGACAAAATTTCAGACATCGAAAAAATGATAAGTTAACTGGCTTATAAAAAGTCAGTAAAAATATTAATGAATGTTTTTGTCTTTATTTTGGTTCATTTACATTTGCTCTATAATATTCAAGATAAATCGTACAAAAAAAGATAATGCATGCTTCATTTAAATCTCCATAATTACTTCCGGGTGGAAAGTTTGTCGGATTCTTGACTAAATCATCTTAGAATAACATTTTCAAATGAAATGAACAAAAAAACGTTATTATAAATTAATGTTTTTCAAAACCGTATTTTGCCTGGAGTAAACCGATTATAAATACCTACTAATGTGAACAAAATAATTTTAGTACAATAATATTGCTTTAAATAACATTAATTGCTGTTATTTTCAGGTGATATACATACAATACGCATTTTATTATTTCCTTGACACCGATGAAACCAAATCAATGCCGCGTAAAAAAATAAGTGGTCTCTATGGTACCTACTTGAAAAATAGCTGCGCGTAAAAAAGTAAAAAAAAGCGGGAAAGCGAGACGAGTGCAAAATTTAGTTTATATCTAGTAGGTATTCAGCGATTCGGATATGGATTTACCGCCTGATTTAATTAGAAAAGAGGCTGAAATGGTTGTACAAAACCTTTTACCGGCAGTTTCGAAGGAGAGATACATAAAATTATATAACGATTTTATAAAGTGGCGGGCGGAGAAAACAGTGAAATCTTTGTCAGAAAGTATGTTACTGGCGTATTTCAGCGAGTTATCTAAAAAATATCAGCCTTCGACACTGGGGAGCATTTATTCGATGTTAAAGGCCACAGTTCACACGAAACACGGAGTGAACTTTAAAATTACTCAAATTTAACGTCATTCCTAAAAAGAACATCGGATGGATTTAAAAGCAAAAAATCGAAGGTTTTGACTGCACAGGATGTGGAATCCTAATCAAGCACCAGACGAAATATATCTGACAATAAAGGTAGGTACTTGACGATTTCATATTTATTAGTGTGATTTCATATGTGTGCTGTTTACGATTATGTACCAATGTACAAATTTGATCGTTACCGAATAAATAAAAAATATTATTTTTACAGGCACTAATTTTTGGGATAAGTGGCGCATGCAGAGGAGTTGAGCTTACAAACATAACTGTTGAAAACGTGGAAAGACACGGCCAAGTATTACTTGTAAAATTACCGAATACGAAAACAAAAAATGATCGTACATTTGTCGTGCGGGAAGAGTTTACTCAATTAGTACTGAAATACCAAGGACTTCGCCCCGATAATATTCAAACTAATCGATTTTTCCTAAAATACCAACGGGGCAAATATCTTAGGCTGGTGATCGGTAAAAATAACATCTAAGGCATGCCTAAACTAATAGCGACGTATCTTAACTTGCCAAATGCCGATCTTTACTCTGGGCATTGCTTACGGAGAACATCTGTGACCCTTTAAGCCGATGCTGCAGCGGACATGACTATGCTCAAACGGCACGGCGGATGGAAATCCAGTACTGTAGCCGAAGGGTACATCGAAGACTCCGTGCAGAATAAGTCAAAAATTTCAAGCAAAATAACAGAGGCCATACATTTATGCTCGGCTGCATATTCGCCTCAACCAGGATCTTCCAAAGAATCAGCTTGTCAATATCGGGATCTCAGGGGTAAAGAGGTGAATATTACAGCTAGAGATGATCTACCGATGTCTTCCTCTGCTAATGAGATATTGCCATCTCCGACTTTTACCAAATTTCACAAACAGTATCAAATGTAAATATTCCAGGAAAAAACCTTTCAATTACATTCACAAACTGCTCGAATTTTACAGTAAATTTTAAGTAAGTAAAGACCTAACGTTCCTACTTGACAATATTTGTAAATCAAATACATTGTAATTTTTTGTAATAAATGTTTTTTTTTTATACATTTTGTTGATGTTGTATTTGGTGTTTGTTTTTTAATTTCCTATTATTCCAAATGAAAAGTAGAGTGTTTAATTCGGGTGGCTTTCAATTTTCAATCTACTATTTCAAATCGGTCCAGTAGTTTCGGAGCCCATTGAATACAAACAAACAATCAAATCTTTCCTCTTTATTTATAACATTAGTCTACCTTGATAAAAAACACTTGGTTGGATTACATAAGATATATTTATTTTATAATACAATATAAATTACAATAGGTCAATTTACAAGACTTTATATAAGTAGTTTATATTATGATAAACAAAATATCAAATTTAATTTAAATAAAAAAGTACATATTATAAATGTCTATACAGAAGTTAAGTCAACTAAAGAATTTCCATATCTCGTCAAGGTCTTCAAAATTAAATAATAATCGCAATAACTACAATTAAATATAACTAATACAAATACAAATCAATTAGAAATCAATGTCAAACATAATTCATTTTCATAAAGTCATAACAGCATGAAATGGATGTGTTAATAAAAAGATACCAAGTTGGCATTTGAAGGTCAGATGACTCGTTTTTTAATCTAGCCTAGCGGGTAGACAGATGCTCGTAAAGTCGACCGTATCATGCGCGGGTTTCTAATGCCATGCGACGCGGAAATGTTCTGAGGCCGCCTGTGGATCTAATCAGTTTTCCCGTTACCGTACTCGTACTTCGAATACCTACTTTTTTTTTTTGTAAGACTACGTTGTGTCCCACTGCTGGGCAAAGGCCTACATAATATTCACATGATTTTTTTGTCAAACAAACATTCATTATAGGAAATAAAAACTGCATGTGACAGGAAGACATATCTCGAATGATCGCGTAAGTATTCCAAGGGACCAATTTTGGTGCAACACAAAAAGAATACTGTGAAAAGGGAAACAAATCATACAGATTACAACAAAACATTTTTAAAGATTTAGTGAACTTGTCATTCACGGGGCCTTTAGTTTACCAGTACCACTATTTGGTATAGGTACTGTCTTCTTAAAATGTTGTATAATTTTGGGCAACCTTATGTTCCGTAACTCCGTGATCATCGAATTGTATAAGTACTAATTCGTACGTGATGATCGCTCCCGCCATCTGGGTAAGTACGAAAATAAAAATTTAATTGACATAATACTTCACTATGCCACCTTTAGTCTGGTCGTTTAATCCACAAATATTAAATCTCAATCATCAATTTTACTCACGTACTTGCAATAGAATTGTTCTGTTGAGCGAGAAAAAACCCAGTCCGGTCAAAGCGACATAGTCTTTACTGAGCTGATTTTGTAACCTCACAATCTGAAAAATAAAACAGTACATTGAATATAATAAGTACATTGTTGTAGGAGGAATGAAAGTAGGCAATAGACGGACGGGTGACTTTATTAATCGTATTTTTACCAAACAATGACTGTCACCTCACTATTACGATGAACCCAAATTCGCCATATAATTTAAAATAAATAGTAATAAAAATACGCACCAAGCTTCGACAAAAACCGTATAGACCAACCAATTGAAACTTACTTCTACGTTGTAATATTGTTTGTCACAAGCATGAATGTGCCTTAGTGCTTTCGTGGAGTGCACGTTAATGTCGGCGGCCGCGAGCACGACGCAGCTCACTCTGATGCATAACCACGCTAGTGACACCATGTAGTACAAGCGTTTTAGAAAATCACCAGATAGACCTAGACTAAAAAAAAATATATATATAAAAAGTATGTTGCTTAGCGGCTATATTACCCTGTGAGGGCAACATAAATAGAATACGAAAAAAAAATGAATTACCGTATAAGGGGGGTTAAGGAAAAAGTTGTAAACCCCCGACATTTTCATTTCAAAGTCCAATATCTCAAAAACCACTGACCAGATTTTCATAAAACATGGCTAAGTACACTCGGGATAAAATTAACTATGACACAAAAAAAATCGCATTGAAATCGGTCCATCCGTTTGGGAGCTACGATACCACAGACAGATACACAGATACACTGATACACAGACACGTTAAGCTTATAACACCCCTCTCTTTGCGTCGGGGGTTAATAAATAGGGTATACGATCAGAACTATTTGAAATTAAGTAGATTTATTCGAGTACAGAATATAACTAATACAAATACAAGGCAGAGAGTATATTAGTAGTATACATACTAATATACTCTCTGCCTCAGTGAGCCCGATAACCCTGACCATGTCGTCCGCGTCGCCGAAAAAACGAAAGCTTATCCGGACTCATTAATCCATTAATCTTTTGGTGGACTTGTTTAATGCGGCGCTGACCAACTCCCATTTCCCGGCGGCCTGGAAGGTGAGCCACGTTATTGCGCTTCCTAAACCAGGCAAGCCAAAGACTGCGCCCATTAGTTACAGGCCAATTAGTCTTTTGTGCACGCTGGGGAAGTTGTACGAGCGGGTTCGGCGGGCGGACTTCCTTAGCAAGCACAAGCTTATATTGACGAGCAGTTTGGGTTTCGGCCTGAACACTCATGCACTCATCAGGTGCATCGGTTGGTGGAGCATATTGTGCACTATTTCACTGCCACACGGAAGTCGGTCGCTAATGGTGCTGTCTTTGTTGACATCGCCAAGGCGTTCGACAAAGTGTGGCACTGTGGACTAATATTCAAGCTGTTCGACATGGATATGCCGGAGGGGCTGGTGCACCTGATTGGTGACCTTTTGGCGGACAGGGCCTTCCAATATCGTGTGGAGGGCACCCTCTCGGTACGTCATCCCATTCGGGTGGGCGTGCCGCAGGGTGCAGTACTCTCTCCCTTCCTGTTCGCCTTATAAATGTCAACGACTTGCCTAAGATTTACCGTGTCCACTACGCGCTGTTTGCGGACGACACGGCTCTTGACGCGTCTAATGTCCGTCTTGACAGAATCAAGGCTTTCCTCCAGCTTGCGGTCAACCACCTCGGGAGTTGGTGCCGCAAGTGGAGGATTGAGATTAACCCGGAGAATAGTGGTGCTGTACTCTTCCCTCTAAAGCTCGGCTTTGACGCCCTGACCGCGCGGCATGGGCTCCCTGTTCGGGAGGGCCATACCGTGGGTGATCCATGTGCGGAGTCCTCCTTGACTGACCTTCGCCATGCACCTCAAATCTGTGCGAGACAGGGCGGCCTTCTACTTAGACATCTTCTCAGGGTCGATAGCAGCTTGTCCGTTAGGAACAAACGATGACATCACCCTGGAGCAGAAGGCTGAACTTGATTGCGACGTGGAGTTCCGCGCCCGGGTACGGCAGCAGAGGCGTCGGCAGCACGGGCTTATCCTTCGCAGACCTAAATACTGACGATGACGTGGTGGGTGAATTTGCACGCAGCTTCACCCACACACACAACAATGACATTGACGTTCTAAATAATCTCTCTCTTCATCTTCCACTGTCCCGTCTTTCCCTTACAGTCCCTCTTTGACGAGGCGCTATTATAGCTCTAGCGTCATTTTACTCGTAATCCTTCTGTTTCATAATGTAAATAGCTCAATTTGACAATTCTTATCCTTGTCCTAAGTTGCGTGTTGTTTGGTTGCATTTTTGTCATACGACGAAAATGTAAACATACAGCACGTGACTTTTTTTGCCTTCTTATCATGATTTTGCTAATAAGAACGTAAAGATTGCCTTTGTTAGGGGCTTCGCGGTGTGCGCGCGAGCGCGGCGAAGGCATGCATGTAGGGTTAATTTTGTTCATTACTATTTATACATTTTATTGCTCGGCCTAACCCATGCCTTATATTTTGGTGTCGGGTATTTTATGTTTTTGTATATATTATGTGTCTGTATATACTACCTATACTGTATATACTTGTTATTATTGTTTGGTCTCTAGTTTTGCATGTTGTGTCCTCTCTTGTATATATCTGTTTTATTTGCATGTGTGCATAGTAGCTTTTCTGTTTGTATTTAGTATGTTATATTGCATGTTAGAATTTTAGGTTTTAGTATCTTTGATTGTTAGTTCTAAGTTTTTCTGCATGGTTTGCACGTTAGGTTTAAGTTTGTATATTTCTATCATGTCTGGGTCGTGCGACAATATGCCGACCAGCCTACAGCTCGCGCTCGCGCGCTCCACCTCGTGCTGCCGCAATGGCGGGCGGCCGAAGCGGGGCGGGGGGCGTGGCCTGCGCGCCACGGGGCGCGCTATCGGGTTATCACTGCACGTAAGGTGCGGTGCCTGTCGCGCGCCCGGCGGTGTGTTACTTTTATTAATTTTAAGGCAGTAGGTAGTTTTTGTATAAAGTTTTTATTTGTTATTTACATTGAGACCACTGTCTTTTTTGTTTTTGCTTGCGCGTATACTGCAGCGTTTGTTAGGGCAGTTAGTTGAGGGCCCGTTCGGGGCCCAACTTAGAAAGATAGGTGAGGAAAAAAAATAGAATTGAATACATTCCAGCGTACTTACGTAATCCCTAGAAATAACTGCAGGCAAATGAAGTAAAAGTTGACTAGATTGGAGAGTAGGATGAGGCCGCCTAGTGACTGGTCTAGTCGGCGCACTAGCTGAGCCTGCTTTACATACGCCTCACGTATTTTGCGCCACGTATATTCTTTACTGCACTCACCTTGCTACAAATGTAATACATTTTAATATTATTTATAATGCCTGCAGACTACGAAGCATATTCATAAGTGTTGAGAGAGGTAGGGTACAGCGGAATATCGAGGAATGTCGAATGTCTTGCTCGTATTTGGAGCTGCCCAACTGGGGAAGTTATTTCCACCTTAGACAAGATCCCAGTGAGGTGTAGACTACAGCCGCTACAGGTGAAGACGTAAAGACAATAGTTTAATATTTTGAAGAATTAGACTATGATTAGAGTACCGTAAATCAATTAAGGAGCGGCAACGCGCTTGTGATTCGTCTGGAGTCTCAATCGTCTATAGGCTACGGTGTGTGCTTAACATCAGGCCCCTAATTCACGAAATGTCACCTGATAAACTAGTATGCTGCCGTTCTCGTAATACCTCAATTTCATCTTCACTGATAGCAAGACATGTTGCACAAAACTCACGATTGAATGTATGAATATTCAGTTCGGGTACGACAGTCCTTTTATAAGTGGTCAGGTTTTCCACGGTTGAAACAGTTAAAGCTATTTTGTGAAGGTCCATACATATTATTTAAGTACAATTTGCAAAGGGTTTTTTATGAGCCTTGAAAAATCATGCTTGGTTACTTGCTTGAAAACTGACGACACAAGTCCTTGGCCTTATTATATTTGGTTATACGAAGCCGTTCCTTATACGAGCATTGCTGCAATGTGCCAATGTGACTTAATCGGGATATAACCATAACACACGAGTGAAACATTGTACAGGGCCCCTCGGGCTCCTAATCAAAAAATTGAACTTTCAATAAAGGGAATCATTAATTCTACTTAGGGAGGATTGCTTGAAAACTGACGACACAAGTCCTTGGCCTTATTATATTTGGTTATACGAAGCCGTTCCTTATACGAGCATAAGCGACTAAACCACGGCTAAAATACAAACAGCGGCATGTGGCTTATCAATTAAAATCCGTGACTGTACACAGTACCAACACACAAATACCCAGTTGAATCGGTGTAATCCGGTCAGTAGTAGTGTTGTTCTTCCTTTTTGGTTTTTGTTATAAATTAATATCTTTTGCACCTCAGCAGCTCGAACAAGCCTATTTTTTTGGTGCGTGAAAACAGTGTGCAAAATGAGATATTGGTCACTCCATGAGACAAAGTACCTTTTTAATTTACGCCGAGCACTGACAGTTTATCGTATGGGGTCTATTACAAGTACAAGTTCAGAATATTTGAACTTTATTAGCGCTGTCCCTTTCATTTCATTACGTAAAAAGAAAATGGCAGACATAGGTCGATCCATAGTTCGACCATCGAATTTCAAATTAGAATAGAATTTTCAGAATAACAAATTACCAAAATAGTTACAAAGGATTTTTTTGATAAGGTTAACATCAGTTTTATTACGCTACCTAATGAATAATTCTAGTTTTAACAATCTTAAATTTTATGAACGTACACCACAGATGCAATTTCTGAAAGCAAGGGCGGCGCCCCGCCTCTTAAAAAATTGCGCACTGTTAAATTGTTTCAGATTCTATAAGGTAAGTATGTTATTCTACATTCTTGCGTTATTGATATTAGTTTTAAATATAAGAACTACTAGGATACATAAATTCTCTACCTGACTAGGAAATATAGTGAAGGCAGTATTTTAACAACAGTACGGCTAGTGCTAGCTTCGTCTCTCTCTAGCGCCTAATTAAATTTTCTACCTGAACAATCATGAGACGACTAGGTACGTGGTACTATGATATATTTTTTAATGTGAATATATCCTCGCTGCTAAGGTGAAAAGTTGGATGTGTCACTCGAGGCAAAGTATTTGCATCTCGTGCTTTTGAGTCCCTCTCTGCGCTCAAGATTCTTTAAATCAATCACTACGAAACCCCCCAGGAAGGATTTAAGCCAAGGGAGTTAAGAGTATTCACGGACAGGTCCAAGACAAGGTCAGGCACCGGATCAGGAGATTCAGGAGTATTCTCGGAGGACCTAAACATACGCATCTCGACACCATTAGGGACCCATAACACAGTCTTCCAGGCTGAGTGTAAGGGCATAATAATTTATTTATTTTATTTATTTAATCTTTATTGCACAGAAGAATATCTTATGGTACAAAAGGCGGACTTAATGCTATAAAGCATTCTCTATCAGTCAACCTTAAGACAAAGCTGATAAAATGTAGGCAGTGCAACTTAATTTAAAACTAAAACTCTTTATCTAAAGATGGGATGAATAATATAGTAGAATACAATACAATAGAATATAATATGATATATAAATATATACCTAGCTATTAATACATACATACACATACATATGAATATAGATGAAACTTACAAATCAGATATATTATTTTTTAGTTCTGCCATTAAAGAAATTTTGTAAAATAATGGCCGCTCATGCAATCGCCCCCAGGCAGGTAAGGAAATATCTCATCCGCATGCTTTCCGACCGTCGATCTGTACTGCAAGCCCTACAAGGTCACGCAACAACGTCTGGACTGATACACGAGTGCCACAAAATCCTATCAGAGGTATGTTGTACCAACAGCGACATAACCCTGCAATGGATCAAAGGGCACAGCAATTCACGTGGTAACGACGCAGCGGATGCACTGGCTAGAGAAGGCTCAGAATCAAAAGCCGTAGGACCGGAATCTACGATCCCCCTACCCCCTGCATGGCTGCGGAGCACACTGCGACTAAACACCAAAGTGTCCACAGATTTTGGAATACCCTAGGTACCTGCAGGAAAACCAGGAGGCCCTCCCGACAATCCACCCCGGATTGACAAGGAAGCTAAAACAGCTAAAGAGGCCGGCACTCCGTCTCCTGACAAGAGCCATAACTGGTCATGCACTATTAAACAAACACCTTTTCACTCAAGGTATTACAGACAGTCCTCTCTGCAGAGCCTGCATGGAAGAAGAAGAGACAGCCGCCCACGTCATTCTGACGTGCCCTGCGGTGCCAGAATACCGGGCAAAGCACCGGAACACCGGGGTCACTATCGGAGGCCGTCGGAAACATAAAGGATCTGCTAGGCTTCCTGGTGGAACTGGGTTGGCACGAATAACAGTATTGCCAAAACCCATACGCAATAAATAAAAGCTTGTAAAATAGGCGCTATTATGACGTCGAGTTGCGGAAACCCAGCCCGCGTACACCTATCACTCTTTCGCACCCTCCTCAAAATCAGCACTTTCAAACTTTGATCTTTTGTTGCACAAATAACTATTCCTCCATTTCAATAAAATACGCTAATTAAATCGTGAAAAAAAATAACATAGAAAATTCAGTAATAACATTTTATCAGTGACAAGTATGATTCCTAAGATGCCGTTGTTCAAGGAGTTTTTTTTATCCCAAATCAGTTCTTAAAACAAAAACTCCTTACTTATTTTGTACATTTTGTTGCAGGCATATTATGGCATATACACGTTTAGCCTCTTACGGATTTTTGACACGTATATAATTTGCCGTTTGTTTTTTGAATAAACTCTTGTATCATTGCACATTTTGACGATGCAACGTACTAATCTAAGTACAATCAGAATTTTACTCATTGAAGTTCCGAGATGCTACTGAGAACTTGCAACAGCACGGCGAATCCAAAAACCACGCCGACGTGTTATCACCACGGTAACGAAACTGTTATAACCCCGCCGTCGTAACAGTACTATAGAGGCAAACATTTCATTATTATATCATTCAAATCTTCATCACTTGAATAGTCCGACATCATCACACACTTTGAATAAAACTTCGACTTGCTTCAACGACGCAAAGCTGCAAACGACTGCAGTCCGCTCGTGATAGAAGGTTACAAACACGCTCATCTGTCCCATCTCATTTCCCACCTGACTCGCTCCTCCAAGCCCGATGGATGTGAAATTACTCTTTGTTATGCGGAAGTGCACAAATATTTTAATCCGGTCCGCTCAGCTTAGTTTCCGCTTATTACGCTTTTTTAGTAATAGGGCTAGTTGGGCATAACGAAAAAAAAAACAGACAGAAATGAACCACCCCTATTTTAGCCGCGATGCTGACGTTTCTGTACATAGGGGCGCATCAACGTGCAAAGCATCTAGATATAAAGCCCATTGGCGTCCACGACAATGCTTTAAAGTCAACAAAGACTCCGATCGTCCAAGACAATTAATGTTAGCCAGGGCAGTTGACAAAGTAACTAAGACAGGCTAGTACCTACCTTTGACATGTTGGCCTTTTTTGGGTGAGTGATGTGCATACATCGGGGTTTTCGGAGCGGGAACGTTTGACATTAGCCAAAGAGTAGGTATTTACTTAAAAACAGATCGTACCCTAGTAGGTTTCTACCGAATGAATAATTGATTGAAAAATAAATAAAGATTAATCATACATATAGGTACATATTTTATATTGGTCATTCATTATCAACCTCTTCAGTTAAGTCTATTCATTTATAAGAAAATGCTTCATAGATATCGAGCGTCAAGATTGACATTGTATTAGACACCTATTGTCAACCGTTACCCTTGCTTGTCTAGTAGATAAACTTATATGCAATTGTATTTTAAAAAACTGTAAATAATCAGTCAACACAAATATGCCTCCGAGAAAAAAACTCGTTACGAGTTTATGCGTTCGTGGATAGAAAATAATCCAGAGATAGAGGTTCGAGATTCTTTATTATTTTGCACCAAGTTCAATGTGAGCTTCGCTCAAACGAAATCTAGTGTAACGCGACATGTCGCATCTAATAAACATACAGGTATGAAATATGATTTCAATAGTGAGCTCTTGAAATTTGTTGTGGGCTGTAATATACCATGGACGCAGGTAAACAATCCGATATTTAAAGATTTTATCGAAAATTGTGTTACCGGTAAATTTGGAAAAACTGCAAAAGTTCCTTCGGAATGTCAACTGCGACGGGAATATTTAAATAAAGCTTACGATGAAAAAATGAATAAAATACGGAGCGAGCTAAAAAATGAATATACACGGTGAATTTGAGTAACCCGACAGATTTTAACCATAAATTCCTGATGATATTACGAGTAAATAATGTTATATAAACATAGGGCAAATACGGCAAAAAAAAAAAAAAAAAAAATCTATTACCGATGCTACTCTCTTGTAAACAAATCTTTAGTTAAAGGAGTGAAAGATAAAATTTAAAAAATAAATAAAAATAAAAATTAAAAAAATTAAATACCTAAGCTCACTGATTTGTTAACAGACTGGCCGGAAATCAGCAGGTAGTAGTCTTGCGTATGAATGTGTCAGATCTATCTGGCTACGTCACGTCCTTAGGGTGTGTTATACTTGACAATTTTTTATGTGTATTTTTTTCAAATGATTAATATCTCGAAAACTAGGCCGTTTTAGACCATTAGTTATACTACTTTTTTTACTCCTATTAGGCTCTGGAAGCGATGGTTAAAATCTGTCGGGTTACTCAAATTCACCGTGTATATATGTGAGTGTTGACGAAACCACGGATGATTATGGTCGTCAAATAGCTAACGTAATAGTGGGAGCATTACGTGATGATCACATTGGCACTCAACACTTGATATCCAGTAAACGGTTAGACAGCACGAACAATGTATCAATATCCAATACGGTCACAAGTGCTCTTGATGAATTATGGGGTGCTAACCATAATAATCATAATAAAGTACTTTTACTTTTAACTGACGGTGTGGGCTACATGCTAAAGGCTGGAAGAAATTTAAAATGTATTTTTCCCAATCTTTTGCACGTCACATGTTTGGCTCATGGTTTAAATAGAGTGGCTGAACTAGTAAGAAAACTTTATCCAGATGTGAATGATTAAATCGCAAATGTTAAGAAGACATTTTTGAAATCTCCTAAAAGAATACAAAAGTTTAAAGAAATGCTCCCCGGAGTGCCTTTACCACCTCGACCAACAATTATTCGGTGGGGAACCTGGATAGAAGCTGCAACGTTTTACAGCAAACATTACGATGAAGTGAAACGTGTTCTAAATACATTCAGTCCCACCGAAGCCCAGAGTATTAGAAAGGCAAAAAGAGCGTTTGGAAATGCAAATATAAAAAGCGACTTAAATTTCATAGCAAATCATTTGATGACTATCCCAAATGCTATTAAAAAACTACAGGATGCGAAGCTGTCCATCAGCGATAGTTTAAAAATAGTTCATGAAACCTATAGAGATGTTTCCAAATTAAACATGAGCGTAAAAGGAAAACAGATTTATGATAAACTGAAGTTGGTGTTAAAGAAGAATTCTGGCTATAGCACACTAAAAATTATAAATGAGTTGGTACAAGGCAAAGAAATAGAACTTCAATCTCAAACTTCTCGTGCATCAATTGATTCCTACAAAAAAATTAAATATGCACCTATTACAACTGTCGACGTGGAAAGATCATTTAGCTCCTTGAAATGGATATTTACAGAAAGACGCCGTAGATTAACTGTCCCAAATATAGAAAAAATATTAAAAGTTTATTCTGAAAATCGTGTCAACTATTCAATTTACAGCAGGTAATTAATTAAAGTTATTTTAATTGTTACCTTATAAGTTATAAGACTTTTACGGAAATTAAAATAAAACTTTGTCACAGATTGTATACAACTCACAGAGAGGTAGTTATTCATTAGGCATAATAAGATATTTTCTTAGACTAACATCTGTTTATCTCTACTCTTTCTCAAATCATTCCCGCTCCGAAAACCCCGATGTACTGATGTGTGTCTAGTATCTTACCGTGTTCCAAGGAGAATCTTTCATTGGCGCAGAGAACTTAGCTACGTATTGGTTGAGTTTATAGTACCGCGACGTCAAACCCATGCTGATCAATACTATAAGAATGTCTTGGTAGTTCCAAAGGATCGTGGCTATTTTGCTCATAAATAGAAGAGGTACCGCAAACCAAATCGAATAATCTGCTGAAAATACAATTTAGGATTTTAATACTTCAGTATTCATTAGTAGTTTGTTCACACATGTTATTTATGATAAAACGAATATCTAACATATTATTGATACATCAATATCGTGCTCTTACTCCTGAGTAACAAAAATCCATGAGACATAAGTGTGTAACGCTTTAGTATAAGTGAAGGTGGACAGTCAAATCCGACTTGCGACATCATACTCAATGTGTGTTCCACTGCAACAAAATACAGTTTATTAATTACTAGTAATTGAACACCTGTATCATCTTTCATCCCTATTAAGGTTGCATGATTTTTGGGATAAAAAGTATCCTAAGTTTTATGAGTGATAAACTTCCATCGAAATCCGATATCTCAGTGCCAAATTTCAGCTAAATCCGATTTAAGCCTTTTTTGCGTGATTGTGTATCAAACATCCAAACTTTCACATTTATGTAACTATCGGATATCATATAATAGGGGTAGGTAGACACTAAATAAAATTGTCAATAATGTCATATTTTCTCGAAAAAGGATGAAAAATGTAGGCAGGAGAAAAAATCAACGCAAAGGTTAAATAATCACGAAGTTATAAGTGTCCAAAGTTTTAAGAAGGGTTATGTTTTGTCCCTTTTTGAAGTGGATACTTCTTTGCTCGCGTTCTTGTATAGGGGTACAGTTCAAAATGTATCACGTGACTTCTGGAATAACTTTTTGTAGGGAAGCCTAATCTGATTTCAGATAATTGTTTGTTACATGTTTTAATCCTTCTTTATTTGCTATTAGTTGTTAATCACAAAATGTCATTTAGTTTATGTGGCGGACATGAAAATAATGCTGAAGTGACAGCCATTTTCAACGCTACGTCAGTCAATGTTGCCATATATACCGATTTATCTGTACTTATACAGATTTTAGTGAATTAATTCAGATATAAATTTTACGGGTACACCATAAAAGCAGGCTTGACCGGTTTTTTTGTATTAGGGTTCCACAGCCAACAAAGAAGTATCTACTTAAACTTAATTAACGGTTGTATCTCCGACACAACCCGCTTCTTTTTCGCAAAACGCAACTTCATATTTATGGAACGATGACGCCTGGAAGATTGTGACGTCACTAGAAGACGGCTATGTGCCCGTGCCCATCGTGTTCGGCGTCGCCGTCGACGCAGCCTCCGGGCAGCATCCTGTAATGTGACGTCACACACTGTTTGCGTTTTCTCTCTCCATTTTAATACACCATGGAAACGAAAATAGCAGACACTTATTCTCGCTCCATAAATTATACCTCTTTTCAGAATCAAGATAGTGTTTACAGTTTCCATAGTATACATAAGTTTTCCTTTTGTACCTATGTAATTACAGGCTTCGGGGAGCATGCCAGCATTTTTAAACGGCAGAATAGCTATTCGCGCAAATACGCACATATTAAAATCAACCCGCGTTTTGTTTTCATTCGTCTCATAATTTTATTTGCCTCTGGAAAAAATGCGCTTACTAGGTCCTTTATATTATTGCATAAAACATTTCAATAGTGAACAAAATGTGAGTAAATTTCCGTCATAAATGATTTTCATGTCAAGCTTTCAACCCTATTTCAGGCGGGCAGTTATAATATAAAAGTACAGTGGGAACTCAGTCTTACTCATTCAATTTAAGACGAATATTTGACAGGCTGGATGTGGTCGATGGAAAACGCCTCTGTCTGAAAAAGGGTCAAAGTCAAAAAAGTCAAAACTCACCGAGTATATTCCGTCTCTATTAAATCATCATCAGACCAGCTAGGGAGCAGGGTGGAGGTGTGTTGTGGACGATGGGCTAGCAAACTATCACTGCGATATCACATTATGTCGATCTTCCATATAGTACGAGAGCCCACGACCAAAATTTTTGTCTCATAGCAATACGGCCAAAACCGCATCAAATCGATAGATACGATTATCCTGAACTCGAAAATACCAATATCAGACATTTTCCGCGTAGCGTTTGATCTGACCGAATTTTCAAAATTGTCAAAGAATTTTACCGAACTGCATCATAGCAATATGTCTGATTTGCAGACTGTTGTTGAATGATAGTTCTGAGATACCGGAAACATATTTTTCAGACGTTAGTGGTGTAGCGCAAACCCATAAAATCACTTAAAAAAATTAAAAATGAGACAAAAAAAATGTCTCATAGCAATACGTCTGAAAATCTTTTTTATTAGTAAATTTTGGTTTTTTGATGCGCACAAAACAATTTTCAGACGGCACTGGAATATAAGTTTCATGTGCTCTGCCTACCCCTTTTGGGAATGAAAACTTGATGGTGTCTTATTATAATAATGCAGTACCATCTGAATTCTATTTTTAAGAAATTGGTAAAATTTACCATGTCAGACTTGTCTTAAACATTCATCAGAAGTTGAATAAAAAAGTGATTAAACATGAACGTTGCTTGTAAATCTTGAACTGGTTATGTCTTGTATAAAGAATCATAATTTTAAGAACCTGAAAAATATAATAACTGTGTACTAAATTTGTGTCCATAGCGGCTAAAAGCTTAAAATACTATTTTTAGAATTTTTTTGACAAGCAATATTAAAACTGTTGTAGCTTCGTAATTCTTTGAGATATCTGAATAAGATTTTCGTCACTAGGCATATTTTTTTGCCTTCTTTCTTTTGGAGTAATAATAATTTTCGAGTCTACACCCCTATTATAGTAAAAAGATTAATTTAAAATCATAAAATTAACAACCGATCCGGCGGCATGTTTATTCTTTTCAACACATTTGCTTAGGCTCATAATCCTGGGCATGGTATAACAACACAGGTACTCTCTTCCGAGACTCGCGAACCACGTGACTGACACAAACAAGCCTACGTCATCAAACGGCATTTAACAACATGATGACGTAGGCTTGTGTCAGTCACGTGGTTCGCGAGTCTCGGAAGAGAGTACCTGTGTTGTTATACCATGATCCTGGGTATGTTTAACGCGTGTTTTATAACATTACGACACTTGTGTGTTATGGTTATATCCCGATTAAGTCACGTTGGCAACTTGCAGCAACATGTATGCATGAACACGGTGCATTCTTTAATTAACCGGGTTGTACAGAATGTACAGCTTTTTTTTTATTTCTCGCCAAATGGATTCTTACTCGACTAAACAAATTAAATCCTTTTTGTTAAATTAATGACTATTTCTTTTTGGTTATGATATATAAATGTTTAATTTAGTAAAACTATTCACTTTTGATAACATTTTACATGGATGAATAAAGATGGATGGCGATGGAGCGCAGCATCCTAGGTGTTCGCAGAACTGCGGCGCTACCACGAACTAGAGGTGTGCGCCGATGGCAAAATCATCGGCGGCGGCGTCCGGTGGGATTTTGATCGGCGGCGGCGGCGTGATCGGCGTGAAATCGGCGTGGATTTTTTTTCCCCGAGTATCGAAAAATAACTATATATAGCGTAATATCTCATTTATGACACATTTTCTGAAATGTAATTGTACCAAAAATACTAAAAAGAAATATCAAGCAGGAATCTTGATAATCTTCTTTGTTTTCTTGAGCTCTGCCTCTATTTCTCTTTCCTTCGACGCAGCCAACCATTATCATCTTCTCCAAGCTGGACTGGTCTCGGCGAGCCACGTAGTCCATGAATGTCATCATTCTCTGGAAGCATGTATTTGAAAGCTGGGTGTTAATACGAAGGCTCCTTGAGTATCGGCTATGTATACATGAGATGCCCGACATTCTACGCCAGCACATGATGATGATGATGATCTGTCCGACCTTTTTCGGCCTTGGCGACCACTCCGACTCCTATCTAGCGTTAGTCCATTAACGGGAGCGGTCAGATGCGCAGGATATTTTAAGGCCAGCACATAGATGCATTTAAAATGTGACAAATGCATCTATTTTTGATTTCACGCGCGGCTTCCATGTCCATGTTTCAGAGGCATAGAGAAAAATAGAGAAGATAAGGGTGCACGAAGTCAGTCTTTGGTGTTGCGGTGGATATTGCTGTTCCTCCATATCTTTTCCAAGCGCGATCTTCTGATGACCTTTTTCATACAGTTTCCGTCGTTGAAGATCTGTGAGCCCAAGTAACATAATGTCTTGTACCAAGTCCAGCTGGTAGATTACGTAAAGCACGCGCGTCAGGTAGATCTAAATGTCAACTTTTGTGTTGGAAAATTACAGTTGAATTGTCCTAAAGCTCGTTCAAAACGTTACGTATTTTCCCCTCAGGTCTCGCAGTTCCCATGCCCTCTGCATCAACCCATCTCTACCTATAAACATCAGCTTCGTTTTTTCCTGTTGATGTGGAGGGGCAATATTGTGCACTGATCAATTTGACTTTCTTTAGAAGTGTAGCTAGCTTAGCCTCATTGACTCCTTTTATGGTCGTGTGTGTCATTGAGCCATGTCTTCCAGCCGGACACGAGATTTGGAAGGTAGGGGTTTTGCACTTAAAAGGACAGATGTTCAGGTATACCCATTTCCCCAAGCACTTCAAACATTTTTCGCCAATTTATGTAGTCAAACGCTTTCGTGTAATCGATGAAGCATAAGGCCATGTGTATGTTAAATTCTCTGCTCTTCTGAATTAACTGCCTGATATTTAGGATCTGCCACTACCCTAACTGCATGCTTGCTCTATTGTGATTTTTTTGCTTATGTAGTACTCCAAATGTTTGTTCAGAATGTGCAATAGAACTTTACCAGCATGGGATATAAAAGAGATAGTTCGATAGTTGTCATATTTACGGAAAGAGTCTTTCTTATGTAGTGGGATAACAGTGGAATCTGCCCTTTGTTGTATACCCAGAGGAATTAGGAAACAGATTTATTCATGGAATGAGTTAAAAATATTTTGTTACCGGAATTAGACCCAGTCGATTATAAAATTAGGTCACGTGCTCAAGGATGGACGTGCTAGAGAAAGGAATTCACATTTACTTATCGTCGGCTAAAGTCGCAAACCTTTTCACTCAATCAACGACCGGTTGTCTAGTGGGTAGTGAGTGACCCTGCCTACGAAGCTGAAGGTCCTGGGTTCGAATCCCGGTAAGGGAAAATATTTGTGTGATGATCATGTATATTTGTTTCTGAGTCATGGATGTTTTCTATGTATTTAAGCATTTCTATCTATTAAATATATCGTCGTCTAGTACCCATAACACAAGCCTTGATGAGCTTACTATGGGACTAGGTCGATTTGTGTAAGATTGTCCCCTAATATTTATTATTTATTATTATTATTCAATCTTAGACAATTTTACAGGATGTCCAAAAGCTAGTATTCACGGTTACATCACAACAAAAAATACGAAAAAAGTAAGATTTGCAGTAGTAGTACCTAAAAAAGTCATCATATCCGCTTAAAAAATACGCTTTGAATTTTTTTAATAAGTAGCATGTCTTGTTTTTTATTTTAAATTTTTTTGATGACATCGACTTTTGAGTTGTATAAAAGAGTCAAAGCATGATTTGAAAAATGGAATTAGGTTTGTGACTAGACTTTTAGAATGTTCGCACTAATATTATAATTATGCATGTATATAGCACGAATGTAAACCACGTGAGGGCATTCATTTCGTTTGAACGTGTCCCGCTGCAGAATTGCCGATTTTTATTTTATTGCGAATCGAATTAAATCAAACTCTTCAATGTAGAACATTACAGAGTTAGAATTAAAATGAGTTAAATAAATTGTTTATAATAATTAACACTGTTCCAACAAAAACGAAATTACGCCACGCCGATTTCACGCCGGTCAATTTGATCGGCGGCGGCGGCGTGGAAAAATCGTCGGCGGCGGCGGCGCGGCGGCGCGGCGCACATGTCTACCACGAACTTCGAAAGTCGAAGTTCGGGTATTTCCATCTCTATCGCACTCCCTTACTCGAGTGACAGGGATGCATGTATTACGAACTTCGACTTTCGAAGTTCGTGGTAGCGCCGCTGATCGAATCAGAAACACGGAATTACGCTCAAAAACACAAATTGTAGATGTGGGTGCCAAGACCGCCAAACTCAAGTGGGACTGGGCTGGACATGTCTGCCGTACCTATGCATCCGGAAACGAAAATATTTGTTTTATTTTGTATTGGCTGTTTAGAGATTTCATCTAAGTCTGGCTGTCTGGCTTAACACATGCGCGCGCACTGCGCAAACTTCACGAAAAAAAAAACTGTTGCGCGCCATTATAGGTTATTTCACAAATATTTGTAAACATTGTTAATGCGTGTTTGGTTATTATCAAAAATGTTGACTCGTGATGGTGACTAGAAAAGTGATAATTAGAATGGACGCCACTGGAAATACTTGGCGATGTACAATATATGAGTAAAAACCTGTTCCCATCATAAGTAAAGAAAATAGCTTGGCAGGTCTATACAATTTTCATCTTATGAAAAGGTTTTTTTCCTCGCAAAATGTGTTAAAAAACGTCGTATGAAACGCGTGAGCTTTGATAATTACATCCTCGGCTCTCTTATTACAATTCCGCCTCTGATGTAATCATCAACATACCTCACTTGTATCACAATGTACTATTAAAATAGACCTCTGACATATATATGCGTATGACGCTGAACCAACGGAAAATGGAGCAAACGCAAGCCGAGTCAGTAAATTGAATGTGGAAGTGCGAAGGCGCCGGAAATGTACAAGGATATTACCTGCAAATCTCCTTCCTAAGTAACACGATAAAACTGTCTACTAAAATAGAACAGGTCTGGTACTGATTTGTTTTGATTTGTAACTAAAGTGCAAAGGGTTGGTATTGCGGCTTACCCTATGAATATCCGCTTTATTTCAGTAATGGTATTGCAGTTTGTTCAACTGGACATACATTTAAGTTCATAATTACCAACCCACAACACAAGTGACCATCACAGACGTTACAGTGACCATGCGGCTTTTTAATCCTTTGTCGGGCGGGACGATTATTGATACACTTCGGTCAATTGCAGCCCAGTACGACGCTAGTTTTTCCCAGGATGATGACAACTTCCAAGAAAGTATCAGCGTAGTGATCGAAGACGCGTAGAAAGTAGCTCCCGCCAGCCGCGCCGTCACGCTCCCTGGAATTGTTTTTACGGTAAAGTACCTCTGTAGCGGTTCCAATGCATTTCTAAATGAGGTATTTATTTAACAGTTACTTTCTTATTGCACGAGAGTTGGTATAATTAATAAATAAATATATATTAACTTTCGAGTTGTAAAGAACAAAGTATTTGTATTATCTGATCCCGAGTACTTCTTAGTAATTAATACTTCACGTCAGGTATCTGAGTAATTTAGAATTGATTATTATATGTATAATCAGCGGCAATATTTATATAATTAAAAACGTACTTATGCAATTACTCTTACTAAATACGAATATATTATGAATATGTTATATGTATGGTGTATGTCAATACTTTATCCTACACAATATGTCCCACTGACCAACTAAAAAGCACTCGCAGAACTAGCGACCTCTATTGATACGTACAAGTATAAAACGAAATATGGCAACCAGAGCAATCAACAAAAATACGACTATCCGACGAAAGATGGCGTCAACAGTATCATGCTTCTAATGCAAATATCAACTGTTATAAAATAACCATTAAGGTGCTCAGTATGTATGACTTCGATTTTGATTGCGCGGGCGGGCGTATCATAAAAGAGTTACACCACTAAAAAGCATCGAATCAAGATTTACGAAAAATATTTACAGTTGTCAAAATGAAAAAATCGCTACAGACGTCCGTCCAGCCCGAGCCCGCGTGGCCATCTGCCTACTAAAATAAGACGCGGACACTCTCCCAGATAAATTGTGTATACATAAATACATATAAAGCCATTTTTAAAGAAAGTGTTCGTAAAAAATAGTACATTATTGCCGTGGCCGGGAAGCAGGCAATTGCAGGCTAAGTATTTGTTTAAACGGACGAGCGTGCGAGTCCGTTTAATTATAATACGAAGCCTGCAGTTGGCATTCCGGCTGAGGCTAATATAGTGCTTTTCTCAAAAATGGGGGAATAACAAAATACTAAATTTATATAAACTTTAAATATCGTTGCACAACGTGAAAATATTTACGATTTCCCGCAGTTTTTTTTTAAACAGAATCGCAAGTGTATTTTTCCACCAAAAAAACGCAAACTATTTGAGACACATACAAAAACGTCGTGTTTGCAACAGAAAAATACGGTTTGAATTGGCTGAATACGAGCTGTGTCGTCTTTTGTATGCCAGTTTCTACTTTTAAAAAAATTTGGTACTCGACAAATAAAGGAATTTATATATAACATTCCAGGCGGCCTTCCAATATGTAGCGAGTTATGTTCACTTTGCGGGGCCATTTTTGAGAAAATCTTCTTTACATCATTGCCTATTTTTTGTTATCATACTCGTGTTATGTTTCGAAATAAGATCAGACATTTTCCATTTTAGGGTTCCGTAGTCAACAAGGAACCCTTATAATTCGCCATGTCCGTCTTCGGCTTAGCTCAGTAACCCTTACAACTAGAAAATTGTAATTCGGCATGGGTATATAAATCAATCACACCGACAACACAGTAGTATAAGATCGTGAAGATATATCCCCTCTTTAGGTGTAGGGGATATATATTTTTTTCTGGTTAAACCCATAATGTGGGGTATCGCTGGATAGCTTGTTCAAAAATATTATGGGTTTTTGGAAACCATTTTTCAAGTAAGTGATTCGTTTGCCAGATTTTGGGCTTTAAAGCCCTAATTTTTGTTCGAGTTATGTCATTGTATTTAAGACACTGGACTTTATACAGTCAGCCTCTCATCATCCTCCTCGCCACACATTCTAAAGTCTAAACTATCCGATACACCTATCTTGGCCAAGAGATCCTTGACCCCGAAGTGACCTGCGAACACCCCAGATATAATTCTGAGTTGCTTCCTACTAGATTTCCAGAGTTATTTGGTCCAGCCCGAGTCCACTCCTTCTATGAAGAGCTTAGAGTGCCTTAAGCCCGCCTCATTCCATGTTGGTATTTGGTTTCGGCGCCTGCGAGTCGGAAACGATAACGCAGCAGGTTAAGGCGCCGTAGGTTCAGCGAAGTTAAGCGAACAGAGTTTTTGAAACAATATAATGCGTCTGTTTATAATAATATGGTTTCAAAAGAATACGAATAGTAATCTTGAGGCTTTTCTGCAGGGAAATCAGTGCTTCGAAACATGATTAAGCAAATTTCGCTCGATAGAAAAAAATCACGAACAAAACACACAAAAATACACTTAAAATATTCGTAACAAATTATGCACAAAAGCTAATAAATATTAAAAATGCTTCTAAAAATCGGCAATATCATGTTTGAGGGAAATCAGTGTTTATATTGTTATTTATTTAAACGGCCAAAAAATTAAAATTAAAACACATTATATCCGCGCTTCCGAGCACGCACTTCCGTCTCGCTTACGCTTACACAGCTTGCAATGGAACCAAGATCACCACGAGAGCAAAGGCTTGCGTTCGACCTCATCTCTCTCTCATCTCAGGTGACGGGAAGCTACGATGTGGTCTAAATTGATACATGCTTGCCCATAAAATGTCTGTTACTATTTAGCACTTAGAAAATGAAGTACAATACCATTTTATGATTTTTTAATAATCAGTGGAATCAATCAATGAAATTATATACTTATTGCAAATTAAAATATTTCCTTCGTATTAATTTCCGTCACGTCTTCTATTAGTGCCCCCGCTGTCTATATTACACTTAAAAGCTTCCGAGGATGCGTTGTGTTGAGAGCGAGGGAATGTGTTCCTTCAGCTGTCAACACGGCGAATCCTCAAACACATCAAGGGTCGGCAACGCCCATGTTATCCTTTGGAGTTGCATGCGTCTATAGGCTGCGGTGTCCGCTTATGATCAGGCGGGCCGTACGCTTGTTTGCCAACGTCGTTGTATACAAAAAAAAGTATCTAAGAGAATAAGACTAAACAAAAACTATACTAAAAAAACAGATTTGTACAATGGGAAAAGTTATGTGAGCACAAACCAAAGTACCTGGACTTGTCGCAGGGAATCCATCATTTCACCGAAAATAGTTTCATCGATTATCGTTTCCTATAACACTATTCGCAGAATTTTATCATCATTCATCGAACTTCGTTAGATCGCTCATAGTTACTTGCCCGAAATTCGGGCCCCGAATTACCTTTTACACGAGAATCAATTCATCGAATTTTACTTATTATTTTATTTTTCCATCGACATAGTCCTTCATCGAATCGCCTTGACTATAATTTCGGTCCCAAAATTCTTAGATATTCCTATAAGGATCAGGTCAGGGCAGCTAGAAAAAGGAAGGCTCGGGGGGCGACGCCCGCCGCAGTAAAAAAACAACACATAATCGTAACAATGGTATTATTTGTAGGTTAGGGTTAGCTTGTGTCCCTTAGAGCGGAAAAAGGCACCCCGCGAAGCGGTCGTCGTTGACACGCTGGCGATGGCGGTTAGGTTAGGTTTAGGTTAGGTTAAAATGCCAAATCAACCGACCATACCAACCAACAATACCAACTGAGAACCGTGTTTCGATAAATGAATTGTTCTATGACAGGTAAATTCGATGAATCGTTACCCTACGATTATATACAAATTTGAAACCATTAACGATGAAAAGTTGTTTGATTCAATAAAAAACAATGTATTGATGATTATGTGACTAGGAAAAAAAAACGTTATGCAATTCGTGGAATAGTTTTCGGCGACATGAAAATCGACGTAAGACATTAAAATAAAATTATAGACACAACTTGTCGCAGTTCCCTCTGCAGATACACAGCAGTGTGCATGGCAGGTCTTTATTTTTGCAAGAGCATCGACCTCTCCAACCCTTTTTGCAACCACTTTCCAGATATAGGGCTGCATGATCCAGACCGGCTGCCATGAATCTATCTATCTCCCGACTCAGTCCATCCCCAGTCTAATATCATATAGTCAGTAATATCAGGTGACGATTTGAGGGCTTGTCCCCACACATGACCTGCCTGATAGGATGCTCGCACAATGTGGTGTGTGTTTGTGTGATCTTGAGCGCGTCTTTTGTTGGCGGAATATAAGTTTCGTACATCATTAACAGAATTGATGTCACCGTCCCCGCAGTAAAGTTTTGTAATGCACTTTTCTAATATTTTCAGCAAATCGTCAGGCACTTCTTTTCTTCAGAAGATTAAACAGTTCCCTGAACACAGATGTAGCCTCAAGACATAGCTGCCAGGGATTCCAAGTTAATGTTTTACCCTTAAAACAAAATTCCGAAACAGTGTCACACCCTGTGAGTGCATGATAGACCCTCAAAGCTTCTGCTTTATCTTCGCCTATTTTTTTACCAGTTCATGTATAGGTAAGTAGCTCTCCAAGAGCTGTGAATATCTTTTGGTACTGGCATATTTTTAGGCTATTCGTAACTATCATGGACTTGGCAGCGTATTCCAGTGCCCCACTATAACGAACATGTTTCTTTAGTGATTTTTCATAATAAGTGTCCCAAGTCAGTTTTCTTTGCTTCATTGTTCCCCGTACTTCTCACAAAACTCAGGCGATTTTTTTTTTTGCAGATTTTATATAAAAATATGGGGTGTTGTATTTTTACAAAGTTTTTATTATAAAATGGTGTTATTATTATTCCATAAATGAATTCTTTATCTTTCGCTTATTTGAAACTTACACCAATTTTAATAAAATAGCCTAAACACAAGCTTACATTATTGATAACGGACATTTCACTATTTATTTCATTTCCTCGCACAAGGCATAGTAAAACGTTGTATGATACACGCGCGTAAAGATGATTTCCGCCTCGTGTATAAAAATGACACTCGTCAGAAATCAGCTACTTTCCGAACTTGTAGCATAAATAACTAAAGTAGGGCACTTGAAATTGCCTTATAGATAACTGTTAATAAAACAGTTTAAATCTGCGCGGAAAATAAAGATTTTGTTCGAAGATAACTGTTTAAAAAAATCTTCACAGATAACCAGTTACCTGAGCATAGTTAGTTATCTCCAAGGAACCAGGTCCTTGAGGTATAGGTACCCTAGGGCAACCAATTCCAAATACTCACTGTGACCCTCAACGTCAACAGCCAATCCAGCAAGTGCTTTGACGACACGCCATATTGCAACGCCTTCAATTACAGCTAGCAGAAGCAATACAAATAGCCCAAATGCCTTCCACGTCACATTTCCGGAGCCTGCCACACCAAACCAGCGAGAGTAGCGGAATATTGTTGCCATGGTCTGTAAGAAATCCTGCAAAATCAAAAAACTTTAAACCTTGCTTATAATCTCAAACATAGTAAATAACAACAAACAAATTCATAGGTTACTAAAAACATAAAGCCCAACAGTGGGACTGGATTTTTGCAATTGAGGTTTTGATAATTCTAATGTAAAAAGGTTGCTTATATGACATGTCATCATCATGTCAAAATCCGATCCCACTATTGACTGCTAATAACATATTCCGACCTTCTCTAGTCGGGCAAAAATAGTTTTTGATAACATTAGTGTTGTTTCTTGTTTGTTATACCCTGTTGGAAATTAATTGTTATTTAACAAGATCCTAACTTGGAATCATGTTCAATAACAATTAATTAGGCAACGATGAAGTAAAACTTTGCACTTAAATTCAATATGCATTGAATCAGCAATATAAAATATGAAAATTTAAATGGAAAATTATTTATTTTCGTTAAACAAATATAAATACTTAATTTATTCCTAACGTTCTAACTTTCCGTCATATTTTATGAATGGTAATGTTCATACGTACTTACATATGATCCACCGTATTTGGAAACGATTTTGATAAATTAGGTATCAATCGATTCAAAGCTATTAAGTGTAGTGAGTGGGGTTACAATTTTTGGAACTGTTTATGCTTGTTGTTCAACCGCTGGTCTAATAACTAAATCCCTATATGTGCGTGTACTTTGCTAACGTTGGTACTTAGTGTTGGTACCTACGAGTACATCGCAATATTCGCAATAGGTAATTTGCTATTTCTTCAAAATCTCATCGAATAATAAAACAATAGACCGAGGATATTAAAGCACTAATTGGATTATGAGTAATTTAGTTTTAATAAAACGTGTGAACAATATCTTGTTATTTTTTGCATGTGTTTGTGGTAAATGCAATGTACTAATTCATGTAAGGAACACTATGTTACGAGATTTTATATTTGTAATGTTTTGGTCCATGGCTTCCTTAAGCTTGGCCACTCAATGTCTGTTAGTCCAGACAATTAATTAATTCAAGAATCCATTACACTATGTTACAAAATGGAACACGAGTCATCATCCCTATTATGGCTTCCTCTGGACACGGATGGCTATTGTTACAATAATAATCGTTTTCACAACTAGGGTATTCGCTTACGACTAGCTGAATTACAGCAGGAATAAAATAATATTTAAACATTGCAACCTTTTTTTGAGATTAATCCGACTGCAGGTATGTCACTTACATCTTGGAGCAATTCACATGGTAAATATTTTTTTTTTCGGCTTTGTATTCGTTTTTTATGTTTCATATTTATATTGACTGAAAAGATGCACACATTTACAAATCAAAGTAATATTCGTCTATTCGTAAAGTAATATTCAAATGGCCCGGCAAATAAAAAGTAAGACCCGACTGCTGTAATTTCCATAATAATAATAATAACCAGACATCGTAAATCATGTACCATTGCCGATGGATCGTAGTGTTGTATAAACATTATAACAAAACGGAATTGGTATACACAATGCCAATCGTAATGCTTAATTAGCGTTAATAAGGTTAATATCAATAATAACCTAAATTAACAATTTTGATTGATATTGGCTATGAATACCAACTCCGCTAACACAACCAAGCTGCACCGCAAATGCTACAAAATATACGATGTCTGATAATAACTAAACTAAACATCCGTAGGTACTCAAAGACACCGTACAAAATAAGCACAAGCCCTTAACTCGGTATTATTTAAAATTGTTTAAAGGAAAAGTACACTTTAAACGATAAAAGTACGCTTTATACATCTTCATAATACCAGAAATGTTATGACATTAAAGGTAGAATGGTTTATTTCGTGGTTTATATCCCCGCCACATACCAGTGATTCATCGAAAAATAATAAGTAACCTATCATTATGGAGCATTATCTATGGCGGCCATCTCAATTGACGTTAAGCACATAATGAACAGTTTGAATACATTTTTATTCTGGTAGATATAATTGAGAGTATTACTGTTATGTTGAAACAACAGTGTAGTAAGCTATAGTTCCATAATATTGATTTTAGCTTTAAAAAACCAACGCCAGCATATTATCTCACGCGATCACATTCATGCGCGTTCATTTTACAAACACAGTCCCTATATTTATTGTATTTGAATTACAAGTTTAACATGGAGATGATTCCAACGAGGCACTCGTTGCCACTCGAGACCCCTCCGGGGGGTCCAAGCAGACATAATATCCAAGTGACAGAATTACCAAGTGCCAAATGTCCAAATGTCTAGTGGCCATCACGTCCAATTATCTAAACGTGGGTGTGTAGGTACGTCTAATAAAACCAAAATACTACTTTACAACAGTTTCGTGCGAAGTATGACGGAATATTGCAGGTCCTCTTCCGAGACCTGTCACCTTCTCACTACAATTTTCCAGTTACATTACATTTTCGGATCTGGGAGCATCGCAGTTATAACCTAACCTAACATACAATTCTGGTAGCTTTTCGGGTCTGTAAGGGTCGTGGTTCTAACTTAAACTAACCTACTTTTCTGCTAGCAGATGGATTATGTATTTTGACTAATAAATTACTTACCATATGTATATACTGTATGACCTAAGATTTCCCTTACTTCAAAAATTACTTGTTCTCCATGTATACTTCCAACACCTTTTAACCCGATCAGAGCATGAATTAAAAAAAACGGCTTTAACTACAACTTAGAAAAGTTGAAAAACCCCCGACATTTTCATTTCAAAGTCCAATATCTCAAAAACGGCTAAACAGATTTTCATGAAACATAGCTAAGAACAAGTCACAGATAAAATATAAAGTAAAGGATAATCCTACTAATATTATAAATGCGAAAGTTTGGATGGTTGGATGTTTAGATGTTTGGATGTTTGTTTTTGTTACTCAATGACGCTTAAACGGCTCAACCGATTTGGATGAAATTTTACACGAATATAGTTTATAGCCTGGATTAAAATATAATAAATATAAATAATAAAAAACCTTTTATTTCCCGTAAAAAAATGTAAATTACAAGTAGTTTTTCCTTAGAGACTAAATAAATAATCTAGTACTTAGTTTTTTCCTTTCCTTTTCTTTTTTTTTTGTATTCGGCTTCTTCCCTAAGTATATATTTTTGAGTTATATCCTCTCTCGGTTTAATTTTTATTGGGATCCCTTTGGCAGGGTATAGGTCTCCTCCAATTTCTTCCACGTGTCTCTGTTGTGTGCCACTTCAAGCCAATTGTTTCCTGCTGCTGTTTTTATTTCGTCCTCCCAGCGCTGCTGAGGTCGTCCCACGTTTCGTTTTCCATAAGGACCGGTCCATTTGGTACATATGAGAGTCCAGCGCTGGTCAGTGTACCTGGCTACGTGGCCGGCCCATCGCCATTTCAATTTAAGTGCTTGTTGTAGAGCATCGGTCAATTTAGTTTTTTTCCTGATCTTTTGGTTTTTTACTTTATGGATTCTTCTTAAGTTTAGAATGCTTCTCTCCATCGCCCTTTGACACGATGTTATTTTATTTTTTATGTTGTTTGTGTAAGTCCAAGTTTGGGAGCCATATGTTAAGCATGGAAGAATACATGTGTCCATGACAGTTTTCTTCATATGGAGATTATAGTTGCCTTTCAGTATTTCTTTGTTTGCCCAGTATTTGTTCCAGCTGGATTTGATTCGTCTGTTTATTTCATCTGCGTTGTTTGTTTTAGAGAACGCTACTTGCTTCCCTAAATATATGTAGTGGTCGACGTATTCTAGTTCGGTGTTGTCTAGCATGATTTTTTCCTTTGTATCTTAGTTTTATTTAAATTCATGTGTAGGCCGGCTTTTATACTTGCTGTGTTTAATTGTTGTATCATGTTTTGTAAATCGTGATGATTTTCAGCTAGGACTGCGGTATCGTCAGCGAATCTTAGGTGGTTAAGACGAGTGTTTCCAATTTTAATGCCCTCCGATTTCCAGTTCAGCTCGGCGAAAATACATTGCAGGACAGCTATGAAGATTTTAGGGGATAATGGATCGCCCTGTCTGACGCCTCTGTCTATTTTGATCTCGTCGCCTCTAACCTCCAGTTTTACTCTACTTGTGTTGTTTAAGTAGAGGTTTTTTAGGACTTTAGTGATTGTTGGGCTTACATTGCACTTTTGTAGAGCGTTCCAGATGCACCTATGGTGGATGCTGTCAAATGCCTTCGTGTAATCGATGAAACAGATGTATAAGCTTCTGTTGAACTCGCCAAACTTTTCTATTATTTGTGTCATCGAGTGGATATGATCCATAGTCGAGAAGCCGGGGCGGAATCCAGCTTGCTCTACTGGCTGCATGTCGTCTATTTGAGGGCTGATTATGTCGTGTATGATAGATGCGAACAGCTTGTATACGCTGGATAGTAAGCTGATCGGACGGTAGTTGGCAATGTCTAGAGGGTTTCCTTTTTTATATAGCAGAATAATGTCTGAATTATGCCACTGTTTTGGAACCTTCCCTGTGTTGAGTGCCGTGTTGAATATATGCGTCAACGGTTTGATAAGTACAGGTGCTCCTATTTTCAGCGCCTCATTTGTTATGCCGTCGGGTCCAGGGCTCTTATCGCTTCTCAGTTTCTTGACATGCTTGAATACTTTTTTCTCGTGTAGATGGATAATCTCGGAAGAGCGTGTTTCTGGTAAGTTGATCACAGTTGCCGCTGGTGTTGAATCGCCAAGTTTTTTGGAGTACAGGTCTGCGTAGAATGTCGTCGCGGTTGTGATGACGTCTTTTCTCGATTTTGTTTCACTTGAGTCTCTATTTAAGCTCTGTATCCAGTCCTTGTGTGTACTTAAATGTTTATATCCTTTTTTGGCGCTTCTGTAGTGCTTTAAGCTTGTTTCGATTGTTTTTTGTTTGTGAATATTGTAGTAATTTCTTATCGCCTTACTACATTTTTTAAAAACATTTGACAGCTCTTTTTTCTGGTCTTGAGTTTTGTTATTGGTTTTTAACAGTTCACTACGTCTATATATTAGAAGTTTAGTCGATTCCCCGAAAAAACTATAGCATTTGTTTTCATCTTTGCTTGTGTTTCGCCGTTTTAAACTGGTTTTGATGCAGAGTTCTAACGAGTCATACGTCGCTTGTATGTTGTTTTTTCGCAGATCGGTATGGCGTTGATGCTTGTTTCGAGGTTGTGAAGGTATGATTTTATATCGTCTTCCGTTTTCAGTGACGAACTTGAGGGTTTAAAGTGTTTTCTGCATTTTTTCTGCTAATGTTACTCTTACTATTCGATGGTCGCTTGGAAACTCTACATTGTTGAGTACCTCTATGTTAGTGATGTATTTGGGAGAGTTTGACAAAATGTAGTCTATTCCGTTTTTCGTATTTCTGTCCAGTGATATCCAAGTCCACTTTTTACTTTCATTTCGGCGTTCACTTGACAACAAAAGATGGCGCTATTACGTATACACGACTTCATCCAATCGGTTATCCTCAAATTTGGTCTGCGAGTCACCTTAACTCCATAAAACTTTATTAATACGTTTCATATGGTTTGACGGAGTTTAGACGCCGACAAAAAACTGGATAATGACCTACTAAGGCTAGAATATACGTGAAAATTGGTGATGTTCTGCATCGCGCTATTGAAGTTTTTAATGTATGTCGTACTTATAAATAGAACTTCCTTCAGGATCTTCTTATTATGTCTCTCTGACAACATCAACGAATTTTCACATTTATAACATCAGCATGATGGTAACAAATACTTTAAAATGTTCCAAAAAAATACTTAGCATTTAATAATCGCTCTTTCACACAGGATTCTTAAAAGCCCACACAACAAATGTCTATCCTCGCACTTTCTCGAAGCTCATCATCAGGCCCATCCTTTAACACTAGAGGCAAGTTAAACTATAATGAAACCGTTTTCAACCGTTTTTCCGTGACCCGTGTCACTCACGTATTTTGTATCGAGAAACGCTCGACATGTTTCGAGAATACGTAAGTGACCCGTTTTCATTATAGTTATTATGTCTGATTCTCACGGGGGTTTTCTATATAAAAGTAGACGCAACTGTTCACCAAGAGGATTCTAAAAAGTCCACACAACATACCTTTAATTAAACAGTACTACTAATACTAATTATTAGTATTACTACTGCTTTTATAATGAATACTCTTCTTCTTCTTCTTCCATCCCTGTTCCCATTATTTGGGGTCGGGCCTCCTCACACGTTTGCTCCAAGACGCTCTGTCTTGGGTTGTCGCTTCTGGCAAATGGGCTTGTTTGAGGTCTCTTTTTATATTAGACTGCCAGGTCGATGGCGGGCGGCCTCTGCCTCTCTTCAGTTCCGGCAGATTTAACGCGATTTGGACCACATGTTCATTGCTGCGTCTTCTTACATGTCCGTACCATCTTAAGCGGTACAACTTGGGGGCCTGTCACTTGGAGATGAGGAGAAACTGCTACTGACGCCACCGAAGGAGAAAACTGTGAGGGAGAACACACCGGTGGTGAAAGAGGTGTTTCACAAATATGAGAGCAAGGCCCAAAAACGTAAGGCCAAGCTATTGAGGAGAAAGGCAACGGTTACTGGGGACGGGAATGACTTCGCCGGGATAGCATCTGCGGCGGTGGTCGAGCCCGGCCCGAGTAAACGGGGCCTCAAGATTAAAAGGCAGAGCACAGATGAGGGTCGCTCGGAGCGTCCTCCGGCGAAGCGCCAGAACAAAGGCAAAGTGGTTGCAGAGGGACCTCGGGAGATCGCTAAGGCGAACCGAGGTCTGGCTGTAGCTGTGGGCCGAGAGGATGGCGCTTCGGTGGATGAGGCACTGGCGAAGCTCATCAGGAGGAAGCTGACGCAGCTGATCGAGGTGGTCGTCCTGCGAGTGGTGAGGGGGGAGCCTGGCTTGGTAGCTCCTAGGTTCGCTACGTCGGGGTTGGTGTCAGAAGGATTCTTCCTTGTGACACCGAAAACGACGGAGACGAGGGAGTGGCTACTAAGTCAGGACTTCGGCGAGCTGGATGGCCATCGGATTACTGTGCGGAAGCTAGAACAGACGAGGGTACAAGTGTGGGTTCCGGGGGATACGGATACTGAGTATGTGAAGGAGTTCCTTTACGCTCAGAATCCGGATCGCCCGGAACTGAAGATCCTGGAGTGGAAGGCTGCAGGGAGGGAAGCACTTGAGCTAGGTACCCGGCTGACATTCGTTGTGCCAGAAGGGGTAGAGGAGAGCTGGGGCGAGGAGAGGTCGAAGTTGATGGACTTCTCTGCCACCAGCGTAAGAGTACGGATTCTACGGGTGAATCCACTCGAGAATCCGAAAGTAACTAAGAAGGAAGAACCCGCAGAGGGGCAGGAGAGTGCTGAACCGGACGGCACCCATACGGAGGAGACGGCGGGTATGGATGTCGGCGGTAGTGAACTCTCCGAGTAACGCTGCGGGGACAGGTACACTTCACATGCAATTACACAATGGACACACAAATAAAACTACACAAACATAAACACACAAACACACACACAAATATATGCCAAGTAAACCTCCAACATTGCAAAAATGCCATGTCCGAGCTGGGGCAGTTTGTTGCGAGGAACAAAGTTGAAATCGCGCTGCTACAAGAACCATATGCATGGAGAAACCAGGTGGCAGGCCTGGGACATCTGGGGGGGTGCTCTCCACTACGAAAAGAATGGTGAGCTTCCTCCTAGAGCATGCATATATACAAGCAATAACATTAGAAATATGGGATGTGTCATGACCATATGTTACAGAGACCTCATTGTGGTGGAGACCTACTTCACTACCAAAGACGGGAGAAGCCACAAGGTGGCGCTGGCATCCTGCTACCTACCAGGGGAAGGAGAGGCGCCTACCAGAGAGCTGGAAGAGACGGTACTGAGATATAAAGGTAAGAGAATTCCACTTATAGTAGGCTGTGATGCGAACGCATACCATGAGGTGTGGGGGAGCACCAATACCAACTGTAGGGGAGAATCACTACTAGAATTTATAACTAGCAATGATCTGGAAATCATAAACACAGGTAGCACGCCGACGTTTGTGAACAGGATCAGAAGAGAGGTGCTTGATATAACTTTGGCATCAAGAGAAATCTGTGACACACTAATGGGATGGAGGGTGGATGAGGAGGACAGCATGTCTGACCACCGCAGAATACTCTTCAGAATCGAAAGGTGCACGGAGAAGATAAAAGTAAGGAACCCACGCAGAACAGACTGGACGAAGTACGACGAGGAACTAGCAAAGCTAGTTGACTCGGAAGAGAGATACGAAAAGAAAGAAGACCTGGAAACAGGGGCACTAAAACTGAAAGAAAACATCATGACAGCCTATCACAAGGCATGCCCCGAAAGACTGGTACAAACAGGGAAGGGGCAGCCATGGTGGAATAAAGAACTGAGTAAGCTGAGAAAGAGGACGCGCCGAGCAATGAGGGTTGCCCTAGAGAAGGATAACTCCGTAAGCTGGGACGCATACAAAGAGGTAAGGAATGAGTACACCCGACAAAGAGAAAAGGCCAGCCGCAATAGCTGGAGAAGATTTACTGAAGATATACGAGGCTATGCTGAGGGGGCACGGGTAGTGAAACTGCTTGCGGGGGAGCGTACGTGCCAACTGGGCAGCCTAAAAGTGGAGGGAGATCTAATCACAGACCCGGGTGAGATTGTTGGAACCATGCTAAGATCTCATTTTCCGGATTGTGAGGAAGAAGCGGAAATAGAAGAAGAGGCGGAGCCGGACATATCGGACTGGGGGGCTGCAGAAACGGTGGTGAAGGAGGAGATGTTGGAGTGGGCGATCAAATCCTTTGCTCCCTTCAAGGCAGCGGGACCAGACGGGATATTACCGGTGCTAATGCAGAAAGGCTATGTACACATAAAGGAGAACCTAGTACGACTATACAGGGCGAGCATAGCTGTGGGCTATATTCCGAAAGTATGGAGACAAGTGAGGGTGGTATTTCTACCAAAGCCTGGGAAGAAGTCATACCAAGAAGTGAAATCGTTCAGGAGTATAAGTTTATCGTCATTTATACTAAAGACCTTGGAGAAAATGATAGATAAATCGATAAGAGAGAAAGTGGAATGCGGAAGGGACCCATTACATGGAAACCAACATGCATACATGGCAGGAAAGTCAACAGAGACCGCTTTGCACAACCTCGTGGTTAGGGTGGAGAGAGCATTAGACACAAAACAGTATGCACTAGGCTGCTTCTTCGATGTGGAGGGAGCCTTTGATAAGGCGACCTTTGCGGCGGTAGAGAGGAGTGTAGACAGGGAAGGCATCGATCGAGCAGTAGCGAGATGGATAGGAAGAATGCTTAAAGACAGGGACATAACAGCGGAGCTGGGAGGGGTCTCTAAAAGAATACGTCCAAAAAGGGGGTTTCCGCAGGGTGGCTGTCTGTCTCCCCTAATGTGGTGCCTACTACTGGACTCACTGGTGAAGAAAGTCAATAGAGGGGGCATGTATATGCAGGCCTATTCTGATGACGGAGTACTACTAGTGAGAGGAACGGTCCTTAGCATCATAAGAGACATAATGAACAGAGGTCTCAGAGAGGTGTTAGGATGGTGCCGAGAGAGAGGTCTGGATCTAAATCCAACTAAAACGAAGCTGGTGCTATTCACCAACAAAAGGAAGAAAGAGATCATGAAACCAATAGAGATACAACAGAAAGAACTGGAGATGGTAAAGGCGGTGAAATATCTAGGAGTGACACTGGACAGCACTCTCAGATATAAAACCCACATCAAGGAGCAATCGGCGAAAGCCATTAGAACACTATACCAATGCAAAAGGGCAGTGGGACGAAGATGGGGACTGAGACCCGATATGATCAATTGGATCTATAAGGCAATCATTCTACCCAGGGTGCTATACGGAGCCGTGGTCTGGTGGCATAGGGCTCGTATAAAAGAATATCAAAAAGAACTAAATAAGGTGCAGAAACTAGCGTGTCTGATGGTGACGGGAGCTATGAGAACGACCCCGACACAGGCCATGGAGATACTGCTAGGCATGAAGACAATGCGAATTGAAGTGGAGAAAAGGGCCATGGAACAGTGGTACAGGATGAAAACATGTAAAGAATGGAGAGGAAGCTGCGTGGACAAAAGGCACGCGCTGATACAGGAGGAGGCGCTATCGAAGCTGCAGATGCTGATAGCCAACAATGATCTCATAAAGAGGCAGGAGATATTCGATTAAAAGTACAAAATACATATATGAGAAAGAGACAACTGGAAGGTAGACGTTGAACACCCAATGACAGTCTGCTTCACAGATGGATCTAGAAGGGAATCAACAAAGCTAGCGGGAGCGGGTATAGTTATACCCAAACTGCGGGAGAGAGTATCTATCCCACTGGGGAGGTATGCTAGCGTTTTTCAAGCAGAGGTGTGCGCAATAATGAGGTGCGCACAAATAATAAAGGAGACAACGCAGCAGACTGGAAGGGTAGTGATCTATACGGACAGTCAGGCAGCATTGAAGGCACTAGGAAGGGCAACGGTAACATCCGCCTTAGTAAGAGAATGTAAGAAGGAGCTAAACATGATAGGAGCATACCCAGGTGTGACGGTGGCATGGGTGCCGGGACATCAGGGGATAGCGGGTAACGAGAGCGCGGACGAACTGGCTAGGGAGGGCTCGGGAAGGGAATTTATAGGCCCAGAACCGGTCCTCCCTTTCTCGGCTCAAGTCACAAAGGGGGTCATAGAAAGGCTAAAAGAACAAGAAAGGGAGAGGGAATGGAGGGAAGCATCTGGATGTAGACAGACAAAGATGATGATAGGAGGTATGGATCACAGAAGAACCAGGTATCTGCTAAAACTGGGTAAGAACAACCTGAGGTTGCTGACCGGTATCGTAACTGGTCACAATACTCTAAATAGACACTTGAAGGTAATAGGTATCAGTAGCGACGCTTCCTGTCCACACTGTGGGGAGGAAGAAACTAGTAAGCACGTATTAGCGGAATGTATTATGTACGCGGCACCGCGGTTTAATACATTCGGTAAAGATGTGTTAGAGGAGAGGGAATTGAGGGATGTCAACCTTAAAGATGTCCTTCTGTTCTGCAGGAAAACAAGAAGAATGGAAGAGTTTGTAGTGGGAACGCCGTCGGGACAGTAACCTGAGGCTCCAACCCTAGGGAACAGGGCTGAATGAACGCACAAAACCGATCGACAGCCCGCCTGCTTCCGGCCAGGCGTCCCTGCACAACATCAACATCAACATCTTAAGCGGTTCTCGGTGATTTTCTCCACGATTGGTGCAACTTTGAATGTGCCACGGATATGTTCGTTGCGAACTTTATCAAGTCGGGTTGAACTTTCTGCTCGTGCACCCGTTTTATTGTGCTTTTATAATGAATACTATCGACTTAATAAAAACAAACAACTAAATTAAACTAAGATTCTACAGAATTACTACTCAAACCGAAATAAAATAAACGAGAAATCTTTTTTTTATACATTTCTTCAAATCGGTGCGAACGAAAGCACGTGAAACCGGTGATTGACCATAGCATCATCGGGACATCATTAGTCGTGTCGTGTTTTTCAGAAAGGAATGGCATATTGCATTTACAACGTGATGAAAAGGGGCAGACATAGTGTGTCTGTACCAAAGTATTCGCAGTGACCATAAAATGGCCTCCGCTAGCTATAAATATTTTCAATTAAATAATGAATTTGACTCCTCAGGTGGAATGTAATACTCCACAGGAATGTAATTCCATTTTTTTTGTACTTCGATGTCTTTTACGACTTTCCGCACCACCTCACAATACAAAATCCCATAATTAGCTACGAAAATCCTATTTTTTTGAGTTTTCTATTAGAGACATGCACACTCCGCACAGATAGTTAACTTGGACGCAACTGAACGGCAAACGGCAAGGCGGACGACCGCGGATTATATGAGCGCTACTCTGACGCTTGGTAACTCGAGTCGCGAACAAACTTAGAAACATTGGGATTCTAGTGGGGGTGTTCTGTGCTGCCATATGCCGTTGTCGATAAGACGTCCTTCACTCTCGCACTTGCATACTTACCGGTACGTAACAGATGTGCACCTAAGCGTAGTAATAGGTACAGACACGTTACAATGTAGTGTCAACAAAACCAATATATTGACAACGATCGTCAATTTTGACATTTAGACTTTTGAAGTGAAAACTTCTTAAGCGGCGCTGAGCACTTTTTGGGATGGAGAAAAATTGCTAAATACGCGACAGATTTTTGTGACGTCCGATATGAAGGAGTTCACAAACTTTTATATTTTGCTGCTAGCCGATTCAACTTCATTCAAAACTGAACGCTATTCGTAAGAGTATAAAGCCGTTAAACACTTTTTGCAATAACATATTCTGCAAATGAATTTGTAATTTTGTCCACGCGTCCTTCACCGTTTTGCTATTGAGCAAATTCGAATAGTTCGAATTTGGACGTTATTCCTAAAGGGATAAAGCTTTGAAAAATATTTGGCAACGGCAAAAACAAATTGGTATTTTGTTCGCCACCGCCGTCCTTTGTTCTTGCAAATTCGAATAGTTTGAATTTGGACGTTATTCCTAAAGAGATAAAGTTTTGGAAAATATTTGGCAATGGCAAAAACAAATTGGTATTTTGTTCGCCGCCGACGTCCGCTGTTTATACACCCTGGTTTTTATAGTAGGTACCTAATTGATAATTGTTTATAAATTTGCGCCAAATTCATTTTTAGGGTGACCCCGTAAGATGTCACGTGACCTGATCGAAAAACTGTTACAATGATATTGAGTTTTCACTTCTGCCGGCACTCCCGGAGTGCAACCCGGTCTTTTTTTAGTTTTGGAGTGTTGGTATGTTTTATTTATCAATCATTGTGTAAATATATGTAATTACAAAATCACACTTGAAGGCGGGTCTTCTTGTTCTATGGCAATGTTATGAAGCACTACCAGAACCACTAATGTTGTTTCGACATTGCTTAGTTTCACCGACATCCCCTGTAAAAGACACCGGAAGCGCTGTTTCCACACTCTGAAACAGCGCTCCACGGTGTTGCGGGTCGCGATGTAGGCCGTGTTATATTATAACGCTCTTCGGACCGGTTTTGAGGCCTCAACAGCGGAGTGAAGAGATAGGGCTCGAGCTTGTATCCGGAGTCCCCAAGCAGTCTGCCTCTATACTCTGCATCGCTCTATACTCTTTAAATATGCGAGCGTCCTGCGTACTTCCGCGCCATCTCGCCACGATGTCGCGAATGCGCATCAAGTCGGCCTCGCATGTTGTTATTAAACATAAATATCATGATGATGTAGTCCAGGCCGATTTCGGTCACAGTGACTGGGTTCAGGTATGCTGTCGACGGTCGTGTGCTCGCATGTGACTTCTGCGGGCAATCTTCTTTGTGAAGGTCCTCTCGCACATTGCGCACATGTGAGTACACCGTTTAAATAATTTTATCTACATCCATATCAGAACTTCCCTACACTATTTTCAGAAACGATAAGCCAATGGCCTATATTAATATAATAATCTCAAGAAAAATTCAAAAATAATATAAAATAGAAAACCACAGACACCTGTACCAATCTGTGGTTGCATATTAATGTTTACATTAAAGTATCGATACTTTAGACACATTCAAATATCGAACATATTCTTAAAAAAAGCATTATCATATCCATCATATTATATGGTTGTGATTATCGAATTCGTCTATTTTTAATTCATTTCAATGTAAATTTCTTGTTCCATATTTGTTTTTGAATCAAGTATATTACAATCGATTTGTGTATCGAATTCGACTCTAGTCTAGATTGTTTATAATGTTACAAAAACTATAAATGTCAGTCATATGTTCCGAACTTTCGAAGAACAGAAAATAAAATTACCTGACGTATTTTCCTGTGAAATATCTAGTCGAAAAATGAGTATTGATGGCGACGGCAGTGACATTGAATTTATTGAAATGTGCGAGACCGCCTGAAATCCGGGACGCCGCAACGACAGTGACCGATAGGTTGCTACTACTAACTTGAAAATGCAAGCCATATCTGCACATATTGTAGAAAACTTATGATATGCATGTACATTATGTAAATATTATACATAATTAGGCATAAAAACACTCGTGTGATCTAATTTTATAAACCCACACTCTTGTATTAATGCCTCTCATTATGCAACAGTCACATTAATCCATACTAATCCATACTATAATGTAATATTATAAATGCGAAAGTGTGTCTGTCTGTCTGGCTGCCTGTCAGCTGTTACCTCTTCAAGCTTAAACCGCTGAACCGATTTAGATGAATTTTGGTATAGAGATAGTTTGAGTCCCGGGGTAGGACATGGGATAGTTTTTGTCCCGGAAATCATCCCTAAGGGGGTGAAAGTTTGTATGGAGCTGCGATATATAAACGAGTTCCACGTGGACGGAGTCGCGGGCAGAAGCTAGTACCTTACTAATAGTAGATCACCACAGGTGGTCCGGCTTTCAATGCATCGCGCTTCTAGTCTAGCTCAAAGCGCCGATCGGTTTCAAAATCAGATACCCTCTCCAGTCTTTTGGCAGCCCCCTTCTCCCACAGCGAGGGCTCAATGCGGCACCCTTTCATGTGCCCCTTCAGCACACGTTTATACTTTGCAATTTCGGTCCAGTTTTCTAGATACACCTACTGCACAAATACTTGTAATCCCAAATACTTTGTAATAATATATAGGATTACAAAGTTATATTTGCAGTGAATGGGACAATAACATTTTGTGACTTGGCAATCACACAATACTTCATAGTTTTAGGTATGCAAAAATCCATAAATGCCGTAAAGTTGTGTGATTGCCAAGTTGCAGAATTTTATTTAGCTAGCAAATAAAGATTATTAATAAGAATGGCTGAGACTTGGTACTACAAAAAATCTCACAACTTTTTACGGTGGAAGAGTTTCGAGACTTGGCCTCTTTTTTACATGGAATTTTTTTTATGGGATTTAATTGTCCCAGATATAAATAAGGAAAACCGAAATGTTTCTTTGTAAAACTATATTTGTCAAATCCAGTCAAATTATAACAACCAAAACCATAGCAACGTAAACACGGATATAAAGCGTTAGGGATATAAAGCTGCTGGAATGGAAGCACAGTTATCTAGAAGTGGATCCTAACATTCCCTCTTCTTTTCAATCCGAACTCTTCACCGAGTTTCACCAATCTTGGTTTATAAACCGGCTTGGTAAAGATGTCTGCAAGTTGTTCTGCTGTCGGTACTTGCTCAATAATTACGTCCTTTTCCGATACACATTGTCTCACATAGAAGTGTTTTAACTTTATGTGCTTAGTTTTTCGGTGTTGCTCATAAGGAGGGTTGTATGCCAGTTTAATCGCTGACTCATTGTCGATTCGCAAGATGGGTACATCAAGGTTTGTTTGAAGGTCTTAGTTAGTTTTTCGGTGTTGCTCATAAGGAGGGTTGTATGCCAGTTTAATCGCTGAGTCATTGTCGATTCGCAAGATGAGTACATAAAGGTTTGTTTGAAGGTCTTGGAACAATCTCCTTAACCAAACAATCTCACGACATGCCTCACTGGCCGCTACTACCCCCGCTTCAGTGGATGATAGTGAAACCATGGATTGCTTTGAACTGCGCCAGGATATTGCTGATCCAGCATACAAACACACGTTCCCGCTTGTGGAGCATCCAGTCGCATCGTCGCCACCGTGATCGGCGTCACTGTAGCAGATGAGACGCTTTTCACCTTTCTTGTACTCGAGTCCTGTATCGATAGTCCCTTTCAGGTACCTAAATATCCTCTTCACCTGCTGTATGTTACTTTTGGTCGGTTTATCTAGGTTTCGAGACACTACCCCTACTGCATACGCAATATCTGGTCTAGTGCCAACCATTAGATAGCACAAGGCCCCAACAGTTTGCCGATATGGAAAATCGCTAACAAATTACAGGTGAGTACCTACCTACTTACTGATAATTATACATAATGTAATAACGTGTAACGTGCATTAGGGTAAGGTAGCCAACAATGATCCACCAAAAATACGTACCTTAAAAAGCTCTTAATGTAAAAGTATTACAATCCTACTAATATTACAATGCGAAAGTTTGGATGTTTGGATGTTTAGATGTTTGGATGTTTATTACTCAATCACGCTTAAACGGCTCAACCGATTTGAATGGGCACTAAGATAGTTTATAGCCTGGATTAAAATATAGGATAGTTTTTATTCCGGGTCCGCGCAGACGTAGTCGCGGGCGGAAGCTAGTATTTTATGTACTGTATTATTTGTTATTTATCTGGCTTTCATTTTGTATCAATGTTTTTTTATAAACCCCAATAGAAGACGACGTTTATAAATATTGGTTCATAGAAGATGAGAAATTGCTCACTGTGTGTACACACCTATGGTACGGGCTGAACTGCTGCTAGGTATTCAATGAAGCGGCCAAGAACACTGGCTATGCCATCAGAGCAAAATCCCTTATGGCCTCCTTTCTTAAAAGCTGCTGAGACTGCTTACACCGCCTTCATACGTCAGAAGAAAAAAAAGTAGTTCAGTCTGTCAAATGTTTTCCATACGCATTTCACCGCGAAATATTTTTACCGCTGCAGATACATTGCCAACAAAATAGTGTTTTGTGCTTTTTCCTGACCGAATTATCGTTTGCTCGAACTCCTCGCCCGCCTGCTCCAAGCTGCACACCAAAAACCTAAAGGTAAGCAGTTTCAGCTCTTCGAAATTAACATATTTGGTTTCTTTTAAATTTATTCTACGGCGTAACCTTGCGTTCAGCTCCGCACCGCTCATTACCAGCATAGTTCAAAATTGCCTATTTACACGGCCTAATCCTATTTTTGGTCTTATCGAGTTTCGGATTCTTCCGTCTAAATTTTTAAATTCATTTTTTTTTCCGCCCGTGAGTGACGTAATACTTGGTCATCACAATACTCATATAATTCACCCGCCATTAACGCTCATTTTATAAATCGAGCTCATTGTCAATTACATTTCGCTTGACATTGTCGTTAAACCTCTTATGACAAGCCATTTTTGTCCGCCCTGATATTTTTTTTTGTAATAAATGATTTACACCGATGAGTCTTAGTTTTATTATACATACATATTATGCATATTTGTATGTCACACAATTAACTACATAATTTGAATAATGTATAAATGTGCAAGTAGGACATAAAAAATTGTATTAAAGTAATACGTCGAAGAAATGAATTGCAATGTTTTGTAGTTGTGCCAATAGGCATGATGCCTCATGTTCAAATTGATAACATAGTGATGCTAAATGGATAGTAAACCATCAAATTATCGTAATAATGTATAAATTATTAAATATAATTAAAATCATAAAAAGATATGAACCTTGAAAGTTTAGAAAAAATATGCATTTTTTTTTTATTGACCAAGAGTGAATTAAAAGCTACCAATAGAATCCTTACACTTTTCTAGAAACAAAATTGTATTACAACTATGTACTTAAACGCAGTATTTCGCGACCGAAACAACAATTTACCTGATTTTCCATACTACGATTTGTACAAATATACAAATGTGACGTCACACTTGTATAGACACACAGTATGAAGCGTTTCGCGCTGCCGCCAGCGAGGTCAATCTTTATCTCTATTTTCTAGGTATTTATGTTCCTTAATTGTAGTTGCTCCGATACAAACATGTGTTCCTCTCCAAAAACTGGTTCGAATGACGTCACAAAAAAATCTTAGTCATCATCTTTATTAGATAATTTGTAACAAATCAGCGATTAAGTAATATTCGTTGAATAGTATTTCTACGTAGTAAGATAAATTTTAATAAATAGTAGTTGAAATAAAGTAACGCCAAACAATATTACTAGTACTGAAGTTTCGATGAATCGTTATCGATGAAATAATATTCGATGAAAAGGTTGTCGACAAAACAAGAGTACACCCATTGCACACTGGTCTAAATTTGCAGGCAGATTTATTTATTCTGCTACTGAATTTTCGCCTGTTTCCCATAGCAATGACATCGGATATCCGCCTAAAGTATATGCAAATCTGTTTGCCGCCAAAAGATCATAAATACGTAAAAAAAATATTTCGCTTCGATGAAAAGGAGCAGGTTCTCACCTTTCAAATCACGCGCGTTGCGTTTGGAATCAAATCAAGCCCGTATATGGCAATGCGCACTGTCAAGCAGCTTTGCCTTGATGAGGAACATCGGTTTCCCGATGCTGTAACAGTGGCTAGTTCAAACGGTCCAACAACTCTCTGTCCCTTATCTAGCTGCCCAAGTCACACGGTGCTTGCGACCTTGACAAGCGAAACATTGCCAGTGTTAGGCTTATCTTGGGAACCCTCCGATGACGGACGCTACATCGAGCAAGAAAAAACTTTCTGGAAGTTACGAAATAGTTATTTACGTTTTACTGTACATATGGCTCTTTAAAGTTACGACAAATGCACGTAAAGTGCTCTTTCCGCACTAGTGCGGGAAAGTAGCAGCATATAAAATGCACGTATTTTACATTACATATGGTGCTACTTTCCCGCACTAGTGCGGAAAGAGCACTTTACGTGCATTTGTCGAAACTTTAAAGAGCCATATGTACAGTAAAACGTTGTACGATACCCGTGCGAATAGGTAATTCGAAACTCGCGTCGATTTAAGACACTCCCCGGTCATGTTTTAATTTATCACCACTCGTTGCGAATTTCCTATTTTCGGCACATGTATCGTAAATAACTATTTGAATACAGTTGTTCAAAAAGTGGTACTTTTTGTAGCTGCAAATCGTGCGCAAAGTTGTATTTTGCGCACTAGTGCTTTTCCACCAAAGAGTTGTACATTCAATTACTTTACTTTTTTATTAGATTACGTCATTTAGCATTGAAAATGACCTCTAATAAATTTTAAATATTAAAATAGCATATTTCACAAATAAAAGGGTTATTTAATATAAAAAAAATCCGGCGGATTTGATAATGGTGATTGATTGAGTATTACCAATGACAGGATATGAGTATTAGGTACTCGAGACCGCCGGTCGAAAGAGTATTAAGCGAGACCGCGGCGCGGGATGTATGGCCGCTTGCTTTTTACACCAATAAATTAACATTTGTTTGGAAAAAAATCAAATAATTTTAAAAATATCAATAGATTTTTCAAGTTTAAATGAAAATTATTTACCATGAGACATTAAATCGCTTACCAATATAGTTGTTGATTTGACTCAATGCCCACAAGGCTAATTTAAGCTACCACAAACACCTCAGTAAACAGAGGCGTTTTTACTAACTGCAAGCATGAAGTTTATTTGAACATTAAGCATTTTTGCTTTTATGTTTCTAAAGTATTCCAATACCTATGTATATTAATTACGCAAATATATATACAAAACGGTATTCATTATTATTTACTTTGTTAATATCTTATTTAGTGCTTCTTAAGTTTTGCAAAATAACTTTCTTCGGATTGGCTGAATAGAGAAATGATTGCCTCTTGTTAGTAAAAGCGAGCCAATTTAAAAACAGATGTCCCGCCTTTTTCATAAAGTTTGTACTTTGAACTTAGTAGTTTTCAAGATCGAGGCTGTTTTATATTAAATTGTAGAATGAGTGAATTACAAGAATTGGAAATGGATTTAACACCACTAGACATACGCGCGAAAGCTACAATTGCAAGTAACAGCATTTTGCCGGAAAAATCCAAGGAAAAATATATTGCCGTGAACGAACATTTTATTGAGTGGAAAATGGAGCATAAAGCTAATTCGTTCTCAGAAAACGTACTTATGGCCTTTTTTCTTGAACGTTCGAAGAAATATCAGGCGTCTACCTTGTGGTCATAGTATTCGATGCTAAAAGCGATGATGAAGACAAAAAATGACGTCGATATTAAGAATTATACAAAATTGTCTGCATTTTTAAAGAGACTATCTGTTGGTCATCAGAGTAAAAAATCGAAAGTTTTAACAGCTGACAACGTTGAACAATTCAAAGAGGGGGCGTATCGCCAGGGAAAAATCAGAAATCACCCGCGCGCCCCGCACCTGCCGCGCTGATGCGTCTATTGCTGCCCCGCTCCTTCTCGCATAGTATATGTCCCGACAGTCAGATGAAACATGATGAATACCTATAGATAATTATAATAAGTGGAAAGAAAGACAAAATCTGTAAGTACCTATATTTGAAGATATAATTTTCGCTAGTAGCTAAGTCAGTTTCGAGAGCTATAACTGAAATATGACCTTCCGTTTTTTTACTAAATCACGTAAGGGTTGTAATTTAGCATAATAATGTCTCGTAAAAGGCTAAAGCAAAAAAACAGCTATAATCGAATTTAAACTTTTGTAAGACATATCTAAAATACTACTAATAAATCCACGGTTAAAAAATTAACGTAAATGTCACGGCAGGCGACATGTTTCGAACTCTTCGGGAGTTCTTCTTCAAAACAAACATCGAAAACACTAATCCTGAAGAATAACTCCCTAAGAGTTCGAAACATGTCGCCTGTCGCGTCATTTAATACGTGAATTTATTAGTAGCATTAAAAAAAAACTGTAATTTATTAAGAAAACTTCGATCATGTTTATGAAAGCCAGATTTTCAGGCCACTGAGTAGGGCGGCCAAATTTTTCAATTCTGACCCCGTGTCATGGTCGGCCTTATCACGCGATAAGTGACAGGATAGAGCGTCCGTCACTGGCTGACACCGTTTGATAGAACGAGACGATGCCTTGTCACTTATCGAGTGATAAGGCCGACCATGATACGGGGTCTGATCTCGGATTCGTACTTGGAGACAATGGAGACGCTTTGGCCCTTTAGTTATCAATTTTGAACATACTCGTATTAAAGAAAAACTGCAAAATTGTGTTCACTTTTTTTAATATAAAAATGTCCAACTACGCAGGCAATAATTCGGGTGCAGACTCGAAAATTATTATTACTCCAAAAGAAAGAAGGCAAAGAAATATGCATAGTGATGAAAATCCCATTCAGATATCTCAAAGAATTACGAAGCTACAACCGTTTTAATATTGCTTGTTAGAGAGAGAAAACGCAAACGGTGTGTGACGTCACATTACAGGATGCTGCCGGCAGGCCGCGTCGACGGCGTCTCCGACCACGATGCGCGCGGCACGTTGCCGTCTTCTGTGACGTCACATTCTTCCAGCGTCATCGTTTCAAATGAAGTTGCGTTTTGCGAAAAAGGGACAGAACACATCCCTTCTTAAAACTTTGGACACTTATAACTTCGTGATTATTTAACCTTTTGCGTTGATTTTTTCTCCATTTGAGAATTTTTTTTATCCTTCTTCGAGAAAATATCACATTATTTTATTGAGTGTCTACGCCCCTATTGTTGGAATCTAAAAGCGTCACCCGTGATGACTTTAAAAAAAAAATGTCAATAATTACACGGTTCACCTACGTATTAAACGTCACTACGGGCGACATGTTTCGAACTCTTCGGGAGTTCTTATTCAGGATTGAGTGTTTTCGCGGCGGTGTCGCTTGAATCACGACAAGATTCAAGCGACACCGCCGCGATAACAGTCACTTTATAGAGTACAAATTACTTTAATTACCCAAGGAATACCACTACCTACATTTTGTTGCTTAAAAAACCACCGGAGCTATAACTGAAATATGGCCTTCCGTTTTTTTACTAAATCACGTAAGGGTTGTGAGCTAGCATAATAATGGCTAGTAAAAGCCTAAAGCAAAAAAAAGCTATAATCGAATTTAAACTTTTGTGAGACATGTCTAAAATACTACTAATAAATCCACGGTTAAATTCACGCATTAAATGTCACAACAGGCGACATGTTTCGAACTTTTCGGGAGTTCTTCTTCAAAACAAACATCGAAAACACTCATCCTGAAGAAGAACTCCCGAAGTGTTCAAAACATGTCGCCTGTCGTGTCGTTTAATACGTGAATTTAACCGTGAATTTATTAGTAGCATTAAAAAAAAACTATAATATATTATGAAAACTTCGATCATGTCTATGAAAGTCAGATTTTCAGGCCACTACTGTGTGGCGGCCAAATTTTTCAATTCTGATCTCGGATTCGTACTTGGAGACAATGGAGACGCTTTGGCCCTTTAGTTATCAATTTTGAACATATTAAAGAAAAAGTGCATATTTATGTTCACTTTTTTAATATCAAAATGTCCAAGTTCGCAGGCAATAATTGTTGGAATCTGCACTCTCGATAACCCTAAAAGCGACACCCGTGATGACTTTAAAGAAAAACAATGTCAATAATGTCACTACGGGCGACATGTTCCGAACTCTTCGGAAGTTCTTCTTCAGGATGAGTGTTTTCGCGGCGGTGTCGCTTGAATCACGACAAGATTCAAGCGACACCGCCGCGAAAACACTCATCCTTAAGAAGAATTCCCGAAGAGTTCGAAACATGTCGCCCGTAGTGACATTTAATACGTGAGTTGAACCGTGTAATTATTAGTTCTGTTTCAACACGTCTCACGAAAGTTTAAATTCGAAAAGCAATGTCTGCCATCTTGGAATTCAAAATGGACATCATTTCTAGCATCTTCACCCTCGAGAAGCCTGCCAATGTATGTTGTTCTTTAAAAAAACGCGCATATTAATTTACAACGAATGTTTCAAAAATTTTAAATAATGCGACCACTTTTTGAAATATTTCTGACTATGAATTCGTATTTAGACCTCTCAGACATCGATTTTGAACATAACCGAATTTATTCTCAACTAGCGATCCGCTCCGGCTTCGCACGGATACTATATTATACATATAAACCTTCTTCTTGAATCACTCTATTCTATTAAAAACTCTCTAATCAATCTATTAAAAAAAACCGCATCAAAATCCGTTGCGTAGTTTTAAAGATCTAAGCATACATAGGGACAGACAGCGGGAAGCGACTTTGTTTTATACTATGTAGTGATAGTGATAGTGATAATCTTTCATAAAGTAAATACACGATCGACAGAAAAATATTCGTCTAGTTTTGCATGTACTGCACAAATTATTCTAAGAAGCCGGTCACCCGCCGATCGCTGCGTAATCTTGTAGTTGTATTTTGAACTTTAAGATCTATATGTTAAGGTCGACTTTTAAATATATTATTTCAAAATGTAGCAAAATATCTACTGGAATGTAATGATACGTTCATTCTCTGGACGAATATACTGGGTCACAATATTATTGAAATAATTATGTTCATCGTGCTGTCGTGAGAGCACAGAACGTAGTCCTCTCGTCTCAGCGGAGCGATTATGACTGACTCCGCCCGCGAACGGCAACAAAAGATATACAGAACCGCACGAAACACGCGACGGGAGAAAGGGTATCGCGCTAAATAAAAAAGGCCTATACGCCAAATACGTTTCACCTCAATAAGTCTGAAAAGGGACTACATAAAAATACCCCGCTAGTACTTTCATTAGGTAATGTGAAAAGCTATTATACACTCAACTTTTACTGAATTTATATGCACGGGAACCTCACACTATTGAAATTGAGTAAAAATAAGACATGTTTTGGCGGTTCTTTTCTATCGAGGCAATTTTGGTTTTGTATGGTTTTGTTCAGACGATTCAATTGCAAATATGATGTAGTTTTGGTATGTTCTTTTTCCTGGCATTCGCTTTAGTTTGTCATAGGTAAATATTCAATCTAAGAACCCCGATTTCGCGGAGCGCCCCCTCTTAACGATGCTCTAGATCAGAAATATCTTGCTACTAAGGTAGGTATCTGTTAGTTATTGTTTATCTTTGTTATATTAATTACAATGACTGGATGATATATTTATAACTAACTGTTGCCCGCGACTTCGTCCGCGTAGAACTTGTTACCGTCTTAGAAAAAATATTGCTATTTAATTATTTATTTATTTAAACTTTATTGCACAAATATAAAAATAGAAGTACAATTGGCGGACTTAATGCTTTAAGGCAGGCGGAACCTTAATTATCGCCTACCCATACAACATTCTACCATTTTAAGGGAATATTTCCGAGATAAAACTATCCTATATCCTTCCAAGGGTCTCAAATTAACTGTACGAAAAATTTCATCTAAATCCGTTCAGGGATTAAGTATAAAAGGCAACAGTGTGATGAGTTCATTAGTTTAAATTGCTAAATTGAAATTAAGAACTCCGTTTTTACAATTATAAATATCTCCACAGACGTTTCTGCTTAAATTGTATATTTTTTCATAATGTATTAAAGAAAGCTACATTACTGGAAGTTTTTGCCCATATCCGTCCAGCAGTATTATTCACGTAAGTCCGGGCGACCTGTATAGTTTTGAAAGCAAACTTATCTAATGCTTAAAGACGTAGAACTTTCCATCTCCATCCACCGTATAAATAATTTGATTATTCAAAATGAAAAAGTTCAAGTTAAGAAAATAATCCGCACGTTAAATTAACATTACCTTCTTTTCGGTTCTGGGAGCATAGCAGTTCTAACTTAACCTAACCTACATTTCTGGTAGCTGTTCAGTTCTGTAAGGGTCGTGGTTCTAACTTAATCTAATCTACTTTTCTGCTAGCAGTCGGATTATGTATTTTGACTAATAAATGGCTCACCATCCTACTAATATTATAAATGCGAAAGTGTGGATGTTCAGATGTTTGTTACTCAATCACGCTTAAATGGCTTAACCGATTTGGATGAAACTTTGCACGAAGATAAATTTTAGCCTGGATTAAAATATAGAATGGTCTTTATCCCGGGTCCACGCAGAAGAAGTTGCGAGCGGAAGCTATTATAGTATGTATTTATGACCTAAGAATTCCCTCACATCAAAATTTACTTGTTCCTCATACATACTTCCAAATCCTTTCTAACCTCCTTAGAGGATGTATTTAAGAAACGCTGTAATTAGTTTCCTACGGCCGTATTCATAAACGTCCTACAAGCCTGTTTTGACGAAAATGGCGTTAAAATTCGTTTGTCCTTATCTGTCACTTTGACATTTGTGTTCTTAAGAAAGGGACAAATCACATTTTATTTAGCAGAGACATTTTAAATTTTATAGATAAAGGGGCGATAAGTCTTTAACCGAAGTTACAAATCCGTTACTTTAAAATTGTCTTGTCCTCATCCAACTCCTTTGAGCCCATTTAGGGGATGAACGTTTTTAACCCCTTATGGAATCAATTTCAAACAGTCTATAACAGAAGTTTCAAATCTCTTACTTTAATAATGTCTTGCTCTCCATACAAACTTCGATCCCCTATACGGGTTAAAGGGGGTAACCCGTATAGGGGATGATTTAAAAAAAAATCTCTGAAATCTGTTTTGTAGTCTTTTAACATACAGGCTAAGACCGAAGTTACAAATCTAAGAGATCTATAACCATTTTCTTGGTCTCTATATAAACTTTGAATCCCGCTTTAACCCCTTTAGGGGTGCAACTTTTCCAAAATGCTGAAGATGATGAAAAAAGTTTCATCATCTTTTTTATCAGAATTGATAAGAAATCTTTATACAACGTTTTAAGTCTCAAACCAAAAAAGAGTGTTTCTCATCCAAACCTTGCACCCCTTTTTAACCCCCTTTGTGATAGACGTTTCTAAAACATTGGAAGTACTCGTTTATATTTTAATTAGTAATCTTTCTACAAAATTGTATGTACCTACCTATGGAACCCCCTATATCTACGCTGATGATAAATACAAGTGTTATTTTAAAGGCATCATCTACTGAAACTCTAAATGTATACATACAACAAACTTGGACTCAACTTTTAGGATAGCTTACGGCTAATGGGTTAAAGATGAACTGCAGCAAAAGCTTTTATATGATATTTCGTAGAAGTACAACAAGTCCTGATTTCGAATGTAGTATCCCAATCGTAAAAGCTAAGTGTGTACAGTTTTTAGGTGTAGATCTTGACCCTTTTCTGAGATGGCATAATCATATTGATAAGATTAATAAAAAACTAGCAGGTGCATGTTATGCCATGAAATCCCTTATGAATGTTGGCAATAGAGAAGTTTTGTTAAACATGTATTTCTCTTATTTTGAGAGCATAATAAGGTATTGCATTGAGGTTTGGGGAAATGGAACCAATATTAATTCAATTTTATTAAAACCAAAAAAGGCATTAAGAATTATTGAGAGGTGTGCCTCCATTCCCGACTCACACCGCAGTATATTTATAGATAACAAAATCTTGACCGTCATTTCGATCTATCTATACCGTATCTGTGTTTATGTCTTCAAAAATAGACACCTATATCTACAGCAAGGCGAGGCTAACATTCACAATCTCCGTCAGAGAAATAGGCTAATTCTTAATGATGTACATTATGTTAATTTTGACAAGAGTTTAAATGACACTGCCATAAGGGTCTATAATGTTCTTACAGATGACATAAAATATAGCGATAATCTAAAAACATTTGACATGAAAGTAAATAGTAGATTACTGCAGAGGCCGTGAAGTAAGGGATTGCTGGACGAGATTGGGGTAGACGGCCGAGTCGTAGACGAGGCCGAATACAACGAGTCCAGCAATCCCTGTTCCGGCCGAGGATTGTATAGTACTTTTCTCAAACGATGTGAGGAAATATTAAAATAAAAATAAATACTAGGCAATCAATTAAATAATAGGTAATTTGCGCCTTTTTTATTTTTTAAACATGCCATTTGAACAAGCCGTTCGAGCACCATGTTTAACCGCACATAAAATATAGTACCATAGATTATTTTTATTTTTTTTATGAAGCAAGTATGCTTACAGTGTCTAGTTGTGGTTGGCAGTATGTAAATTTTCCTTTGTCAGTTTAATATTAGTAAGCAAATTTAAAAAGTTAGAGTAGCGGACAATAATGGTTTTACTTAGGGTTTTCATACATTACTTCTTGGCGTCAGGCCAAGAAGTAATGTAGGGAGCCATAAACAAGAAACTTCACGTCTTCATTTCGTGATATTAACGCGTACATTTCCGAGCATGTTTGAGAAAAGAATATTTTGTAGCCCGTCCGTTTTACTCTATTAAGGAATATTATGTGAAAAAGTTTGACGAATGATCCTGATACCATTGACTTTTATTTTATTTTTTTATTTGTTACTTTATTATTATTCTATATTTTGGCTGTTTGCTGCTTTGCTGCCTGTTTGACTTTTTTTAATTTCATGTACAATTGTGTTTTTTTATCTAAGTTTAAATTATTAAAATGTATTTGCCTGCATTGTTATGTTTTTAGAGCAAATACTTGATTATGATTATGTCTCTAGCTACAAAAAAAAGTTTCCCCCATACAAACTTTTCACTCCTTTTTAACCCCCTTGGGAGTAGATTTTTCCAAAACGCTTAAAGTATTTTTTTTGTATTCAAATAAGTAATCTGTCTATAAAGTTTCAAGTTTCTAGCTCAAAAGGAAAAGTTTCCCTCATACAAATTTGGCATCCCTATTTCACCTCCTTAGGGGTGGAATTTTCTAAATCGCTGAGAGATTTTTTTTTGTATTCTAATAAGTAATCTTTTAATTCAAGTTTCTAGCTGAAAAAATTAAGTTCCCTCCATACTAAGTGTGCACCCCTATTTAACCCCCTTAAGGGTGGAATTTTTTCTTTGTAATTTAATAAGTAATCTTCCTACAAAGTTTCAAGTCTCTAGTTCAAAAATGAATGTTTCCCCCATACAAACTTTGCACCCCCATTTAACCTCCTTAGGGATAGAATTTCTGAAAATCCCGTCTTATCCCTTGCCTACGTCATAAAAGAAAGTTCTGGTGTAAATTTCAAGTTTCTTGTTCTAGTAGTTTCGGCTGTGCGGTGATGAATCAGTCAGGAAGTCTTCTTTTATATATATAGACTAGCTGTTGCCCGCGACTTCGTCTGCGTAGAACTTGTTATCGTCGTAGAAAAAAATATTGCTATTAAATTATGTTAATGTTTAATTATCGCTGTCCCAATCACACTTCTACCATCTTAAGGGATGATTTCCGAGATAAAAACTATCCTTTATCCTTCCAAGGGTCTAATGATCTGTACGGAAAATTTCATCTAAATCCGTTCAGGGATTAAGCCTAAATAGTGGTAGCCGTACAAGCCCAAGACACGATATGGCAGATTTTTTTTAAATACAATATACCGCAAATGATACGTGATATCCTCATACGAGGGCTGCCTTTTAAGTTCTGTCGTTTGCAACCCTCCCGTGATTGCATAAAAAAGAACTAGTGTCACGTTAAAATATTTGAATTTAGAATTCGAAAACAAAAGAATGACTCGAAATCGGCCCAACCGTTTTAGTACAGCGTTCGTTCAAAGTTGACAAGTCAGTTGTGAAAATGGAAATTTCGAAGGAAAATTTACGTGCGATAATTTTTTACAACTTCAAAAGGGGCTTAACGCGACTTCAGTGCTTCGAAGAGTTGACTACGGTTTTCAATGATAAAGCACCATGCCTTCGGACTGTGGAACGCTGGTATTTAGAATTTCAACGTGGTTGCTCTAGTCTTGGTGATAGACATCGTGAAGGTCGACCAAAAACAGCCGTAACCCAGGAGAACATTGATGCTGTACGGCAACTGATCATCGAAGATCGCCATGCGACATACCGTGAGATAGAAGCTTCCTTAAGTATTTCAGGGACCAGTGTTCACAGTATTTTGCATGATCACTTAGGCGTAAAAAAGTTGATCTCACGCTGGATACCACATTTACTCAGTGAAGACCAAAAAACGGCTCGCGTTCGATGGTGTCGCAAAACCCTGCGGCAATTCAACCGAGGAAACTCGAAACATGTTTACGACATTATCAGTGGTGACGAATCTTGGATATATGCCTACGATCCCGATTCTAAACAGCAGTCGACTGTTTGGGTGTTCCAAGATGAGCCAAAACCGACCAAAGTAATACGCTCACGGAGCACTTCGAAAAAAATGGTCGCCACGTTTGTGGCGAAAAGTGGCCACGTTGCCACCATCGTGCTCGAGGATCGTAAAACGGTTAATGCTGACTGGTATACCACTGTCTGTTTACCAGAAGTCATCGGCGAGTTTCGAAAAAATAACCCAAGACGTCGTATAAGACTGTACCACGATAATGCGAGCTCGCACACCGCCCGGCAAACTATTGCGTTTTTAAAAGAGCAAAACGTCGAAATTCTGGAACACCCGCCGTACAGTCCAGACTTAAGCCTTAACGATTTTTTTACTTTTCCAAAAATCAAGCAACGACTTCGTGGTCAACGGTACCAGACGCCTGAAGAAGCGGTTGAGTCATACAAAACGGCCATTTTGGAGACCCCGACTTCGGACTGGAATAAGTGTTTCGAAAACTGGTTCGATCGAATGAAAAAGTGTATTACATATCACGGTGATTACTTTGAAAAACAATAAATACCATTTAACACTTAAATTGTCTTTAGATTTTCCAAACGACACAACTTAAAAGGCAGCCCTCGTATCTAACCTCAAAAAAGCAATTTTGAAAATAATTTCATTAAGTATCTTTTTTTTAATTCTTCAATATTACAAAGTGACACAGTTCTACTTCAATACCTATTTTACGTGACTTATGGAACTGTAGTGCAGATACGGTACATATTAATCATAAAATGATACGAAGTATCCATATATCCAATGGGAAATACCTTTTTAACCCTTTAACTGCGTCTTTAAATTGCCTACGTGTTGGCTCAGTTGGTACTTTGTAGGTACCTAGCTCCACGCACGCCTCCCAAAGGTCCGGGACATCATTGTCCCGTGAGCAGGAAAGACATATTAATAATAATATATGACAATGATGTTTTCACCTATAATTGGGGTACATAAAATCCCTAATAATAATTGTGCTACAGATAAATTTATATACTCAGCTTATGTACTCTGTTGGTGTCCCGTATAATTGAATAAATAAAATAAATTAATAAATAAAACTTACTTGTTACACACTTACAACTCCTTTTAGCCCCTATAGGGGATGAATTTCTTTTAACCCCCTTATGAAATAAATTTCAAACAGTCTAAAACAGAAGTTACAAATCTCATGCTCTCCATACAAACTTTGAACCCCTTTAAGGGATGAATTTCAAAGATCACTGTAATTATTTTTCTAGTTTTTAAGCAAACAGTCTAAATCCGAAGTTACAAATCACTTACTTTAAAAAAAGGTTTTGCTCTCTGTACAACCTTCAAACCCCCTTTTAACCCCCTTAGGGGTGGAGTTTTCTAAAACAATTACAGTTTTATTTTGTATTCGAATAAGTAATCTTTCTACAAAGTTTCAAGTCTCTAGTTCAAAAAATAATGTTTTCCCATACAAACATTGCACCCCTAATTAACCCCCTTAGGGTTGGAGTTTTCTGAAACGCTGCGCTGACAGTTCTTTTTTTGTATCTTAATAAGTAATCTTTCTAGAAAGTTTCTACAAAGTGAAATATGAAATATGATGAAATAAATATTCTATTCTAATATGCACACATTATTTATGTTGTAAGATAATTCGCTATTTATGTCTTTGATGTGTATGATTTTAATTTGTAAAATTGTTTTCCTTTTAGTATAATATCTCTTTGCCTGAGATACAGGATAATCCTAGTTCAGGCACATTTAATTAATTCACCTAACATGTAACAGTGCAAGCACAATGTAACGTTAGCAATAAGGTTTTTTTCAATAAATTATTATATTCTATTCTATTCTAAAGTTTCAAGCCTCTAGTTCAAAAAATAATGTTTCCCCCATACAAACATTGCACTCCTATTTAACCCCCTTGGGGGTGGAATTTCCAAAAAATCCCGTCTTATCCCTTGCCTACGTCATAAAAGGAAGTCCTCGTGTAAATTTCAAGTTTCTAGTCCCAGTAGTTTCGGCTGTGCGGTGATGAACCAGTCAGGAAGTCTTCTTTTATATACAGTACCGGTCAAAAGTTTAAGTTCACTCTGTAATTTCGGTTAAATGAAGCTATAACACAATGTACTAATAAAAGTATTTAATAATCTTCTATTACATACAAAAAGAAAGGTAATTCTCTAATTTAAAACCACAATTAAATAAAAAAATATCAGTTTTTGCCAACTTTAGACTCTTCAAAATATCCGCCTTTTGCTTTCAATGCTGCCGTACACACTTTCGGCATTCGCGTAATTATTTTTTGCAGTGTTGATGTCGAAATTTTATTCCAACAAATGTGTAGGTATTCCCAAAGCTGTTCTTTATTAGTTGGCCGCATTTTTCTCACACTCCTGTCCAATTCATCCCATAACAACTCAATCGGATTGAGGTCGGGCGATTGAGGAGGCCAATTTATATATTTTAATTCTTTTTGTTTTTCTTTGGATGAAATGTAGTTTTTGCACAACTTCGAAGTATGCTTGGGATCGTTGTCTTGTTGGAAAACAAAACCTCTGCCTACAATCCGTTTTCCAGATGGAAAAGCGTGACGTTGCAAAATGTTATGATACATTTTCTTATCCATTATGCCATTGACTCTCACGAGATCACCAACTTTATCACCCGCAAAGCATCCCCAGACCATAACTGATCCTCCACCGTGCTTCACTGTTGGCATCACGCATTGCTTTATCATTCGTTCGCCTACTTGTCGTCGAACATATTGACGACGTCTCCCTCCAAAAATTTCAAACTTCGATTCGTCAGAAAATAAAACTTTAGACCACTGTTCAGACGTCCAGTTTTTGTGTTTCTGGGCTCATTTCAACCTCTTAACTTTATTCTGACTACGTAACAACGGTTTTTTGGCAGCAATACGACCTTTTAGACCATAGTTTCGCAGACGCCGTTGCACTGTCGAAACCGATACTCGCTGTTCTCGGGTGGCGTTGAGTTCTTCGCAAATTTCTGGAACAGTACGTTGGCGTTTGCTCTGCGCGCAAATAAATTGGTCTTCGTTTTTAGTCGTGACTTTTGGCCTACCTGATCGAGATCGACTGCAATTAAGACCGGTTTCTTGTTTTCGTTTCAAAGTACTCACGACAGCGGTTTGAGAAACCTTCATTTTTTCAGCGATTTTCCGCGTCGTGTAGCCCTCATTTGACAGAGCATAACAGCACGAGTTTCGACACTCAAATCGGCTTTGCGACCCATTTTAAATGATTTCTAACTTCACGAAATCTCACAGGAAATACGGAAAAAAAAATTTAAATGGATCAAATTTTCCGTATAACATAAAACGATTCCTCCAAGAGGTATTTTTATTGTTATTTGGTAGTCTTGGAAACAATGAAACGTTTGAAATTCAAAACATATTCTATATTTGAACATAATTTAATATGATAACCTTATTTCGCAGAGTGAACTTAAACTTTTGACCGGTACTGTATATAGATAACGTGTGATTTTGTTCGTAGGTTGCTCGTATATTCAGGATTTCCGGCGCATGCAGGCGTGAGGAACTTGCAAATATAACACTAAAGGACGTGGAAACTCACGGAAATATGCTGTTAGTTAAAATACCCAAAAAACAACATTCCCAGATCTTTCACCGTAGATGGGCCGTTTGCCGATATCATAAGAAAATACTAACTTCAACGTTCACCCAAAGGCAAAAATAACAAGTTTTTCCAAAATTATCAAACGGGAAAGTGCACTGCTCAAGCAATCGGCATTAATAAACTTGGGAATATGCCCAAAGAAAGCGCCAGATTTTTAAATTTGCCAGGTGCTGACCTATATACTGGTCATACTTTAAGAAGAACCTCTGCCACGTTAGTCGCTGATTCTGGCACAGATATCACAACATTGCAAAGGCAATGGCGGTTGGAGATCGAGTAACATCACAGAAGGATACATAGAAAACTCCGTTGACGACAAACTAAAAATAGGGAAAGAAATAGCACAGTCGATCCATATAAGGCCAGCCACGGAAGACTTTCAGACGAAGCAACATCTATCCAAAACTAACGTTGATTTTGAACCCCAACCTGGTCCCTCCCATACTTACGACAATTTGAACCTCAGCCAGGCCCCTCTAAGTCTGTGACGCAGCTTAGTAGGCAAGATTCGGAGCCAGAATCGTCTTAAATAAGCGAAACTAATAACACTATAAATCAAACCCTAATCTTACCCGAAAAATGGTTTAATGTTACTCTTAATAACTGTTCTAATTGTACTGTAAATTATTACCTGACAAATACTTAATAATGTATTATTTTTGTTTTTTTTTTGTCTTTTTCTCGCAAATGTATTAAAAAACGCCGTTTGATACACGCGCGGAAATGTCAATTTCACTCGTCCCGGATAGATATCTACGGCACTCGTGGAATAATGACATATTTTCCGCACTTGTATCAAAATGTACTAATTTATCAGAATCAGAATCAGAAAACAAAACAAAAACAAAACAAACAACATTTTGTTTATAACACAAATTGACTACTTTTTATTTTTATTACATTGCAAGTTTGAGAAAAGCACTATACAAATCTCGGCGAGAAACGGGGTTGCCGGCCGCGTATCCCTATCCGTCTATATCTATTTGGCCTGCAACCTCTCTAGTAATGTACTATTACTACGTTAGAAGAAGTAGAATTACCGAAAATTTTAAAGGATAACTTTTTACTGTGGGAAGATGGAATATAAGATTGAATACGATACTGCCTTTTGTACGATGAGTTATTTTTGTGCAATAACACCACTGCATTTGGTTTAACTAATGCACCTGCCTCGCAGGAATGCCTGGTAGACCAGTTATTTGGGGATATGGGGTTCAAAACGTTCGCATATCTTAAAGATATTGTAATCATCAGATCAAATTAAAAAATGCTAACGTCACTGTCAACTTCGAAAAATGCGAGTTCTTTAGGAGTGGCTTAGATATTAAGCATACGTGTTTGATGCTCGCGGCTTATGCACATACCCCGAAAAAGTTGAGGCCATTATTAACTTACCCACGCCTACCACCAGAAAGGAAATTAAACGTTTCCTTAGTACTTCCACTTGGTACCGACGTTTCGTACCAAATTTCAGTACTGGAGCTGGTCCTTTGAACAAGCTCACTTCAAATGGCAAGAAGTCACCACCTTTTGTATGGTCACAGGAAGCTGATGTGGCTTTTAATGGTTTAAAGGAGACCTTGGTTTCCACGCCAGTCCTTTCCTGTCCAAATTACACAGTGCATACTGATGCAAGCAATTATGGTGTTGGCGCCATGTTGACGCAGACTCTGAATGGTAAAGAACACCCCATCGCCTACATGTCTCTATCCGGTGCCGAGAGAAACTACAGAATCACAGCCGGGAAACCCTTGCTTTATTGACTGCTGTCGAGCACTGGCGCTGTTATCTAGAGAATGGGCAAACCTTTACAGTGTATACTGATTATCTTCGTTAAAATGGTTCCTATCATTGGATAACCCAACAGGACGATTAGCACGATGGGGAGTTCGTCTGTCATCGTTTAATTTTGAAATGAAGCATCGCCGCAGGGTCGATAATGATGAGTGATGGTGTGATAATTTATAATCACCTTATTAATAAAATATAACAAGAATACCTACTATAATGTAAGCTACGGTAGCCTAGTGGTTCAGGCATGCGGCCGTCAAACGGTGGTCGTGGGTTCGAATCCCGGCTCGAACCAATGAGTTTTTCGGAACTTATGTACTAATGTAATGTCATTTGAAATTTACCGTTCGCTTTTCGGTGAAGGAAAAACATCGTGAGGAAACCTACATACATCTGCAAAGAAATTTAACGGTGTATGTGAAGTCCCTAACCCGCACTGGACCAGCGTGGGGACTACTGCCCGTTCCCTCTCCTCCATGGGAGGAGGCCTGTGCCCAGCAGTGGGACGTATAGAGGGTGATTTATTATTATTACCTTTTATAATGTAGTAATGCACTTCTATACAAAATGCGACATATCTAAGAAACCCATGATTCTATCATCTGAAGCTGCTTTGTTTTTTATGTAACTATTTGATTTTGCCGTTAATATAAGATAAATTGGTCTTATCTTTAGAGTACGGTTAGATCTGAGTAAATAAAGTTCATATTTCTAGGAAATTCCTGACAATGCTCTCCTCCAGTTCGAGTTACAGTCGAGGGCTGTTGCACCACGAACATGGAGGTCATGAAGGTACAGTTGTAACATTTGAGAGACACCAAGGCTAGTTTCAAAGTTTAAATTACAGAGAACAGAGCACAGCTACATTCAGTTTCTATAAAATATACGTTTACAAAATATTCGTAATACTTACTTACATTATCACAATATGTCACAGGACACCTACATACATCGATTTCTGCAATACATTTGTTTCTAAAATAAAATTAGATTCAGAGCCTAGCTAGTAAACTGAATAATTCAGATACGTGTAGGTATATGCATCTTCAATAATTACACTATACATTAAGCAAATAATCATAGTTTATGTAAAGTAATGTCAATGTTTTGTCTTATAGCAAAAACGGAGACGCGACGTTGACGTCTCCTGTCATTATATTTTATAAAATGGTCTATATTATTTTAATCAAATATTATGAGCCTGACAGGCACACAAGTCAGCGATGCAGGCCTGCGATTGTAGGCGGCACTTAAACAGACCTCAATCAGCTGTTTTCAAGGCAAACATCTCCCAGCTCGCGTTTGAAAGATCGCCATATCTGACGTTTGCATATACAAAAGTTTCACAAGAAGCGTTTCTAACGGCAACCAGACTTTCCTACGCCAGTATTGGCCAAGTGACTGCGTTTCCAGGGGAAACACCGAGCTAAGCCTGCGCCTTTGACAAGTTTCGCCTTAGTGTCATATATTTTTCTTGTTTATATTTATTTTGACAGACAATTTGTGATATTAATATTTAGTTTTAGATGGTAATAGTTTTTAAATTTCTTACGAATTTAGGTTCAGTGTACGTATATTACATTTTATATCGTGCCTGTTGCTCCCGATGGCATGTTCCGTGTGCAGCAAAACATTTACAACAACGAGAGGCCTACACATACACCAGTCTCGCACTCATCAGATTCGTATTCTTCTCGCCGCTTCCACCCCAAGTCCCGTAAACCTCAGTATTTCTTCACCTTCATCCGTCACTGCGACTCCTCTTCACGTTCTCCTCGGCCGGCTCAAACAAACAACGTCCCTCATCAAACGCGTGCCACGTGGTGCAAGATCAACGGTGGCACAAGCACTTACCGATACTGTAAATATCTGTGTTCGGGACAATACCACCGAGAAATGGCACAACCTACTAACTTTTTCATATAAAATTCTGCACGTTGCCGAAGATAAAGTAAATAAACATTTCGCTGACCCAAAAAATTTAAAACAATATTTGAACGGCTAATTTACCCACTCCCAACCCACTTCCTCGATCCCATACAAGAAAATACGATTTGTTTGACAAGGTCGAGGAGAAAATTCACTACGGAGACCTTAAGGGAGCGACACGACTTCTCTTCTCAAACGATACCCTCGCACCCGATACTCCGGAGACCGCTGCGGCGTTGCACTCTAAACACCCCCCAGGCCCGTCTACCCCCATTTTTCTAGACCCTCCAACCGACTCATCAGCCCGTATTCATGCAACTGCGCGAGACGTATTAGCAGCCCTCGCATCCTTCCCTAAGGGATCGGCGTCTGGCCTGAACGGCATCTCCCCACAGCACCTCATAGACCTCTCCAGTCACGGCACGGGCATTGCTGGCGAGCAGCTTATTAAAAGCATCACCAAGCTGGTGAACCTTATGCTCCAGGGAGATGTCTGCCAAGAAGTGACGCCTGTGATGATTATTATGTTGACCTAAAGATGATGCGATCTGACGATATAACATTATTTAATCTTTGTTATTGGAAAATTGTGATAATTATAAGAAATAAGGTGGATTACTTCATGTATGACAATTATTATTTTTACGTTTGTAGTGTCAAAATGGCAGGCACTTACTTTCTACCAATAGAATTTAATACGAGTGGTCAATACCACTCGTTTTTAAATTGTCTATCGCTATTTCAAAATAGCATTTCATAATTTTTGTCAGTTTTCGAGTAAAAAAATCGAGCGCTCGAAAGTCAAAAATCCGTCCCCTGTTCTGCATAAGATGTACTAGGCCTCTGTTTAATTTCCATAAATAAAGTCGTAAATCATAGCAAATGGTTGTTTTATTAATTGTAAGACACTGGAGTCGATATTATTATATTGAAGCATCACTCAGTGCGACATTAATTAAACTATCTTCCTTGATTCCATTATGAAACTTTTAGTGTAAATTAAATATACTATATGTACTTTAAAGGGACTTTTTACTTTTAGGCCACGGATGCCAATTTATAATAAAATGATATCTAAAACTTCTCAATGACTATACAAATAACGAAATAATAAAGTAAATTCTAATACAACTGATTTTGCATGGTGGTGTATACACGCATCACATACACGGTGCCCGTGAGCATTGCGAGAGATTTTAACAGGATATTTCTGACCATATTTTAAGTTAAAAATGTTAATTAACGTCTGCTAAATTCGGCTCGGTTTTAGAAATATTTCCATTTTTGTGTAAAAATGTTGTAATGAAATCTCCAGTATGAAACACCTTTATGATTGCGACGTTGCGAGACTTAACCAACTAATAACTGGACTTTTAAAAGTCAAATCCAGTTCTGTCACTATGAGTGTTTAGCATGACATTGTTTACGTGTGCAAGTATCAACAGAATTGTCGGCGTATTATTTTTAATAAATAAAAATGAAGAAGGAATCCAAGATTTAAAGTCAATCTAAACAATCAATCAATCAATTCAAATAAACCGGAAGACCTGTTGCTAAGAATAGTGATAGTTTTTTTTTGCAAATAATTTTGTGGAATAAAATAAATATTTATTGTTTTACGTGTTACGTGTTGAGAGCGTTCACTGATGTTTTGACTTGTGCACAGCCCACCCAACGTTTGTTTCAGCTATCCAGATGATATTGTAGAAGACGCTGCTGTGAGATATGACTGGGAGTGGGAGAACTACTAGTAAATCGATCTCGTTCTATTGTGCACATAATTAGACCAATAAACGTCATTTATAACTAATTACGTATCTTTTGTTACTATTTGAACAGTCTAAAGTTAATATTAACTCTTACCAAGACTCCATTCATATTAGAACAGGCTGATGAAGGGCCAGCAAACCGCAGAGTTAACGACTCCCTGTATCCAAAGTATGTAAGGGGTCAAGTTTCTCTTGAGCTATGTACTCAAATGATTATGTGCCTTACTAAGCATGCTTTATTGCATCTACATAATAAAAAATACATATCAGGCATAATCTTACACAAATTAACCTTAGCCCCTCGGTTCCACACACATCCCTCCATAGATGAAGATTAAAGTAAAGTACCTAGAAGTAATTGGTCCAATAATTACGTTCACAATAGAACGAGATTATACGTCCGTACATAAATAAAATATTCAGTATTTTTATTTTTCATTTATTACACATGAAACTCAAATTTAACCGCTTTTCTATTAATAACACATTTTTATTATTTTACTATGAACACACAGAACGAGTTAGTGAAAATACACTAACTCCAATATGCTTTTTATTAAAGCCATAGTGGTTGAGTTAACGCCGTCTGCAGCATTGAATACTCAAGAAAGGCACACTGGTGTTACGTACTCGTACCATAAGATGCACCATGGATCAAGATTCCCTTCAGCTTTGGTAATTAAAAACGCCGGTCGCCTCATTGAACTGGCCCCCAATTATTTATTATTGAGAATTTGATTTGTGATACTTTAGAATAATTAAACATGCTTAGTCCGACTGTTAGTTTTAGATTACAGAAAATGAAAAACAACAATATCAATGACACATGAAAGTCATTAATGTCATTATGAAGGAGGAATGAAGTAGGAAATTTTCAAGTGGCCAGTTATTTATCGTAACTATTCTAAGGAGTACCAATGATAACGATACTCTTTGTGCATTAAACTAAGTAACTCTTTGTTCACTAGTACTATTCTTACAAGTGGAAAATTGAATAGAAAAAGAAATACTTTGAGATATTACTTTGTACAAATAATACAAAATTTAAAAAAAACATGTGTGTTAGCGGAGTGACCGGTCCACAGATGTTTTATTTTTGATAAGGTGACTTAGTCTGTTATGTGATTGATATTTATTGAAAAAGGTATGTTCTTTTTTCAGCTAGGCTATGCCGATTGACAAGTCGTGTCGTAGATTTTTCATTCGACAAGAGTATTGTATGCCAAAACGAAAATGCCGCGTCCGCGTATTTTCCCACCGGAACACGTAGCAGACATAGAGTTTTACTTACGGTTTGTGTAATGGCAACTCCAGGCAATCTGTTGAAGAATATCGACGTAAGTATCCGAATCGAACTGTGCCCCATCATACCACGTTTGTGGGTATGTTTAGACAGTTACGTGAAAGGGGAATTCGGGCGAACAACTCCGAGCAAGCTATAGGATTGGACATCGAGACTGAAAACAGAATTCTTAACCTTATCACCGAGGATCCAACTCTATCAACACTTGGTGTAGGCATTATTTGCGGCGTTAATAGCAAAGCTGTATGGAGGTGTTGGAAGAGACACAACCTCCATCCTTTCCATTTTAGGAAGGTGCAGGGGCTAATAGATAATGACGGATTTTCTAGGGTAGTATTTTGTCAACGAATGAACGAAAAACTTGAGCAGGATCAAAATTTTTTAAGAAAAATATTATGGACCGATAAAGCCCAATTTACAAGAACGGGGATATTTAACTCCCACAATTTCCACAACTGGATGGAAGAAAATCCACACAAAGCTTGGGAATTCTCTCATCAACACCGGTTCTCGGTAAACATGTGGGCAGGCATTATTAATGACCAATTGATAGGGCCGGTAGTTTCCGGCTAGACTGAATTCGGGTCTGTATCTAAATTTTTTACGCAATGATTTGAATGACCTTGGAAGACATCGATTTGGAAACTAGACAGTTTATGTGGTACCTACATGATGGAGCACCTCCACACTATGGTCTGATTGTTAGGAACCACCTAGACCGAGAGTTTCCAAATCACTGGATTGGTAGAGCGTCTGCAGCAATCCGATGGCCACCGAGGTCCCCGGATCTTACACCATTGGATTTTTATCTTTGGAGTACTCAAAATATGGTGTATTCAAAACCTATTCGTTTCCAAGAACAATTGATCGAAAGAATTATGGAAGCGGCCCAGAAATTAAAATACAGGTCTGTGCCCCACTTACCGACCGCATACGTAGACGCTTAAATTTATGTCGAGAAAAGGATGGATCCCAGTTTGAAAGTTTTCTAAATTAACTATTGAAATTATTGAAGATTTGTTTGTTTATTTTTCAACTTGTGTTTTAAGCCAAAAGGAGCTTGTGTTTTAAGCATAAAGAAGTACGAAACGAACTATTTTTATTTTATTACATTCAAAGTGAGGCACCTTACTGTAGAATTCATCATCATCCCATGATAACATACAGTACCGAGATTGGGGTGGGTGTAATCACCCACCCCATTCGGACATTTTGAACGCCGCCTCATTTATCTGTCACCATTTTTGTAGAAATGGCTAAATAATGTGGTATCATTTTTGGATGAATTTTACTAAATTATTTAGCCATTTCTACAAAAATGGTGAAAAATTAATGAGACGTTAAAAACGCTCGAAGAATCGCCCGGGCGCGTAAGAGGTCTCATCAACAAGCTCAAGTCGGCTAAATTAAATGAATGTCAATATCAAGTTAATTATCATGTCGTGCGTTGAATCACTTGAAACCTTTTTCTTTCATAAAATGAGGTATGAACTTGTTCAGATTTATTTTAAAGAATAATCTAAACGGGGTGTTCTGCCTTTTCGCAGAATTTCCTTTGGTCAAACATCACTTGCAAACCAACATTTCGAAAATAATTCACTTTGACAACTAACCATTACCAACTTTTTGTATGACAACCTGACACTTGGTCGAATTTTTATAAAGCAGAATATCACAATGACTAAAAATGTTTGGAAAACTTATCACTTGCCAACTATTTCACTAGGCCAAACAACTATTGAACGAACAACGTTTCGTCAGTGCAATAGTTACGTTTTAACATATAAGCCAACTTAAAAGTTACGATGAATTATTTCAATTAGCAATATAAGTTATTTTTTAAGTATTGGATTAAAGTACCCACTTTTTCGGTGAAAATAAAATTAAGAAGTGCGTATCTTTTGGCGAAACCCATCTGTTGAACTTGCCTGAAACAAAGAACAGTTTCGTAATAAGTATAGCAACAGAAATAATAACTGTGACAGAGTCCAGATAGGTGCGACGACGAGCGAAGCGAGGAGGAGCGTGTTAGGTTAACCGCGATGTGCCAAAATCGCCTTATTGAATATTCAAAATAAGTAATGAAAAATAATTTTGTATTAAAATAATAACAAGGAAACATTCCAAAAGCAACGTCCCGCAAGTAATAACGTAAACACTTATCGCTAATAAGTCAGTTTATTCTTACTCACCCACAAAGTTATTAAAAGAAGTGAGCAGTTGCGCTTACCCACATTGTAAATTATATTACATAGTAACTGTACGAACCCTACTGAGTGAAACATTTGGGAAACGTTATACAACGAAATGACTATTCAGCCAACTAAAACATTCTGTTAAACGATTTTTGGCATTTTGAAAGTTTACTTAATAATCATCAGACCAAACGTATAGTTGGCAACTGTGAGGTTGGGAAACGAAACGAAATCTTATGACGAGTTGGCAAGTGATTATTTGGCAAAATAATATTCTGCGAAACGTTGGTTGGGAACTAATAATTGGCCAAACAATTTTCTGCGAAAAATAAGAGAACCTCTAAACGGTCATTTGAATAATCTATGCCCAAAAAAAAAAACATATGACATTGTCTGACGCACAAAAAAGAGATAGCAATAACAGACGTTGCCAGCTTGTCCTAAAGGCACGTTTTACTAGAGTAGCAACTATTATGTATGAAAATCTGAAAAAAAAAAAGTTATAATTAGACCTAGGTTCATATAACATTTATTACTCTTTATAACCTCTGGAATTCGTGGTTGAAATCTCTCGCAATGCTCACGGGCACCCTGTATAAAACACAAATTTACGCAAAACCATACTATTAAATATTATCAAACCTGTTAATAATATACATTACACTTACCTTTTATCATTTTCGGAATCAATTTTTGCTTGCAGTTTTTTAAAATATTTTTCAATAAACTTCGAACTTTTCAATTTTGCGGCGACCAGTGTAGCGACTTACACGCCAAAGATTGAAAATATGACACTACAGAAAAAAAATATTATCAAAAGTTTATGGATGCGTTCAGAATCTAACACGTAAATGTCACATTTATAAAAAAAAGTAATAAATGTGATTCTGGATAGCTGCATATTGAGCCACGGGCCATCAAATATCATCATCATCATCATATCAGCCGAAAGACGTCCACTGCTGGACATAGGCCTCCCCCAAAGAGTGCCAAAGCGACCGGTCCTGCGCCACCCGCATCCAGCGGACTCCCGCAACCTTTACCAGGTCATCAGTCCACCTTGTCGGGGGCCTACCCACGCCGCTCCTTCCGGTACGTGGCCAAAGGGCAATGGAGAGGACCATGTTGGGAGTTTCTCTACGTGGTCGCATCAGAAATGTCCGCAGCAGAACCAAGGTAACCGATGTGGCCCTCCGGATCGCTTAACTTAAGTGGCAGTGGACATAGCACGTAGAACCGATGGCAGTTGGGGCGAAAAGGTTTTCGAGTGGCGACCATCAAATATACGATACAGATATACATAATTATGCATTTAAGGGTTAACTTTGGCAAAATCCACAGGAGAGACGCGAATCTAAATCTCTGTATAAGCAAATCTCACACTGTCTTCTTTCCAAGTTTTTCTGGTAAACCATGTACAAATTTTGGTATCAGCGTAATTTGTCCCATTCGTTTTTCGTTCATTTCTTATGTCCGTCTCATTCTGTGTTCGTCACTCATTCTTTATTCGTCTCGATCGCTATATGTCCCTATCGTCTTAAGTCCAATTATGTAGCCTGTCTCTTTCAAGTCTTTTTCGTTTTTCGTCACGGTCTTCCTAGGACTATGTCTTTGTTTGTGTCTCTCGTTTTTGGTATCATTCGCACTTTATCTTTAGTCACTTTCGTTATTCGCGTCACTCTTTTTTTGTCTTTAGTGGTAACTCGTTCCGTTCTTTTTTGGGCACGTTCGCTAATCGTCCGGTACTACGTAGGTCTTAGTTGCTATTCATATCTCCTCCGGATCGGAACTGATAAACAAATTGAAGTTTAGGGGACATATACAGAACGGAAAAAAATGAGGGCCCTGAAGGGTCTGGGACTTAGATACTTAAGATAGATAATTTTTCTCAAGATAAACATTATTTCATTTGAAAAAATAACTGCATTCATAGATTTTGATATGCCGTCAAAAGTCGTCATGGTATTCGTTTCCTAGTTTCCTATGTTTTCTGGGGGGCAGATTCCACAAAATGATGACCATTTTGGGGTCTTAGATGGTTGACATGTATTTTTGTCGTAAAAGTCGTTATGGTACTCGTTTCCTATGTTTTCGGGGGCGCCGATTCCAAATATGATATTGTAATATGGATCCCAAAACAGTCATCATATTCGGAATCTGCGCCATCGAAAATCTAGAAAACGAGTACTATGACGACTTTTACAATAAAATCATGGCCAACATCTTGAAATGCAAATTTTCTAATTCCGCAGCCACAAAAACTAAGAAAACGAGTACGTGTTTTTACAAAATAGTTTTCATATTATAATAGTTCATAGTTTGACCTCTCGATTTGCGAACGCGATCGAGAAGTTAATGTCACATAAAATTTATATAAGACGTACGGTGTAACCTTTTCGAACGGGTAACCGATATTAGTGTTATCCGGACTTGAATCCACCCTAGACCTCACGGTAAGATTCAATATGATCGTAATACCCATACCTCTCATCTCTTCATTTGTCGCTTAAATGAGAAGTCCCTGTCCGAGCGCATGAAAATTGATTTGCTACATTTACAATAATAAACTAGTGTATTTAAATAAATAGTTTTATTTTTACTTACGCAACATAAACATTTATTCCTAAGTAATTAAAAAAACTCAAAAAATTAAACACTGCCGACCTCATCAACTTCTCTACTAATCATTGGTAATTACAACCGCAAGACGTCACATCTCATCAGTATAATTACAACACGCAGTCTTTCTAGACATTCCTCAACTGATATATTTTCAGCCATCAGTTCTTCTGTTACATATGTAATGGCCTCATCGACATTTATGTACCTCTATCTTCGTTTTCTTTGCAATCCGACTTGGATTTGTGCTGCCCTTATCTCCTGATGTCTTCCTTCTTTTTTCAAAATGTCCAGATATTGGAACAATCCTTTGCTTTTCTCAGTCATTCAATTTAATCTATGGTGCCAGCCCTCGAGACTGTTACTCGTTCTGTGGCGTTGGCCGGCACAAGAAAAAACTGTGTATGAAATTTGGGTAACCAAAAATTCTCCATGTAAAGTGAAAATAAATTCATGCGTTGACAGTCATTGGGGCTAATGCTTTCTATGTAACACCAAGCTTCTGGTATGTATTGTTCCGGTAAAAGAGCCAGCAACGTTGTCAATTTTACAATTTTCCTGCAATATTGATCTTGATTGATACCCAAATCTTTAGCTTTTCGCCATATCGCCTTTTTATAATGGTATTGGCAACCTGTGACATTTGCGTTAGAGAATACAGCCAACACTGCATTCTTGATTGTTTGTTCGTAATCGCACTTGAACAGTAATATATTTAAAGAGAATTGTGTTTTTATTATGGAAAAGAACCGTTCGTACGTGTTCTCCTGTTTATTAGGCAGTAAACCAAAAATGACTGGAACGATACCATATTCATCTCTTCGGCTTTTCAAGTCGCAGTGTACTGTAAACAACTGGCAAAATGGGGCGGGTGTGGTTTTGAACGTACCATCAGCAAAATAAGAGTGATTATTACTCTTGATTACGTTTCTGAAATACGGAGTGGAGAAAATTATAATTCCATCAGTGGTTGCTCCGTTGTATATCATAAAATCGGTAGATATAATTTCTGGAATTTCAAATTCGGCAATTGTGGTAAACACCGTTTTGGACACGTTCAAATTTTTTTTTCTGGCGTTGTAGAAACCATCTTTCTTTATTTCAAATAAAGTTATGGTATGGTCGGGAACTTGCCCTTTCAATTGCTGAACACATTCTTCGTAAATTTTTGTGACAGGCTTATATTCAACTTTGCATCTATCCATTGCGGCGTCGATTTTATTTCTCCTGATATCGGGAAAACATGTATGTTGACGTTCTCGTATAATTGTTTCCGTATCCGAAGACAAATTAATTGACCCACTGCACATATATCTGCTCGTGCATCTCCATTTTGTGGAGTCTTTATTTTTAAGAGCAAATGTGTATTGAAACCCATCTTTTAGCAGTTTTTTGCGGCCTCGCTTAGTTTCAATAAATTTTAACTTCTCACAATCGCTGTTCGAACTTATATCTGAATCCACATCCATAATCGAAAGATATATTTATTATTTTAATATCATTAATTATTCCATGGAATAGACTACGTTGAAAATTCTAAACATCTTGACAAATGCCAATTATAACAACTTGAAATTCGAGCGGAATTATCATTGAGTGGCCAGTAATATTAAGGACGCAGATTGTATAACTAGAGTCAGACCTCGTTAGCATTTTCAAGCAAATGAATTGTCTTCAGAATTTTAAGTGTTATTTTAAATGTCAAACTACTATGAAATTACATGAAATTATGACGATCACTAGGTCAATAAGATATAATAAAAAAAAAAAAAAAAAGATTGACGGAAAAATATAGTTACAAATAGCGACCGAGACGCAAAACGAATGTAACGAACTTAGAATTAGACTGAAAATGAATGAGACTAATCACGAATGTGACCAATAACGAATGCATGAACAAAAATGAGACGAATAAGTGAATGAGACCAAAATCGAAAGGAAATAATTAAGAATGAGTCATAGGAAGACCGTGACGAAAAATGAAAAAGACTTATTAAGAAAGAAACAGGTTACATGATTGGACTTAAGACGATAGGGACGTATAGCGATCGAGACGAATAAAGAATGAGTGACGAACACAGAATGAGACGGACATAAGAAATGAACGAAAAACGAATGGGACGAATTACCCAAATTTTGTTGATATATTTCATTTCAAAGTATATAATTGGTGTGTCCAAGAATTCTATGCCATTTCTCTTTTACAGTAATTTTGTAAGTTTTGTATGATTTTACAAGGTTTTTATTTACTCTACCATTCATTGCAAATAATTTATTCATTTTATCACCTACAGCTACTAAATTACGACTAGGCCCATAAATGTTTGCACCATTATCATAAAAAATCACACGGTTGTGTTAGTTGGTGATAGATGGCACACTTATCAAATTTTGTTTAATGCTTGACACAACATATACATTGTTAATGTTTGTTTCGAGCCATTTGCCATTTACATTGAAATACATTCAAATATTACTTTTTTGTGGAGATCCATCACCAAACTTTATGTCAATCGACCCTCTAGACTTGTGCACTCTGAAAAGTATTAATCAGTAAGTATTTATAATATGGTCAGAGCATCCACTATCTAAAAGAAAGGTAACATTGCCTCTATAATCTTGATGTTTATTTACCGGATCTGATGTAGAAGCCATAACTTCACCATTAAATGTTGTGGTACCTCGTTCAGCTCGATCGACTTCAGATACTGAAAGAGCCGCTGCAAAATATTGTTGAAGTGTTTCTCGACTGGAATCACGACCATGAAAAACCTCTTGCTCGAAATCTTCTCTTGTTTTGTCCTAGATGTCCTCACCAGTTTTGTCCTGACCAGTTTTGTCCTGTCCTATTTCTCTGGAAGTGCATACACGATATCAATAATATATTTGCAGCTGGGTGGTAAACACACCAGTAAATGGTTTAATTCGTCTTCTTAGGTGATTCTCTCCAGTATTTTTAAGTTAATTTATGTGTTTATCAAATTATCCCCCTTTCGTTTCCAGGCATCCCGATCCCGGGATGCCTCTGGCCAATCCTTTACAAAAGGAGTCTATCTCGTCCCGCCATCGCCGGTGAGGTCTGCCGCGTCGTCGTTTTGAGTTGTCGGGCTGCCATTCAGTATCTTTATATTTAATTAAAATTATTTTCTTTTGCAGATTAATTTATTTACACTACTGTTTTGACATATCATGTCACATTGTTTGGTCATATTAGCCGCTGTGTTTAAAGATATTATTAAATCCAACTGAGTATTCCTAACACTATTCACAATGCATTTTTAGCAAATAGTTCCATCTTAGCCCAGTTAGCTTTCGTAATTTCACTCCGTAACATAGTTTTAGTTCGAAAGGTTTGTTACATCGCTTACCGCAAACTAAATCTTTCTTTGTAGCTAATTTTCATTTCGCATATATTCCGTCGAATACATTCAATTGCGAATAAAATGAATGTTGAAAAACGCGTTCGTAAACTTATGCGACCAATTAATTCGCTAGCATAATATAGAGAGGAAGGTAAATTTTAATAATGGCAAATGATGCGACTAGGTTCCATATAAGTTTTCAATCTGTATCTCTATTTGTCGTAATTGAATCATAAGTTCGTGTTTCAACAAAACATATTGAGGTATGCATGTTGGAGTAATGTTGTAATCGCAAAAGTGATCGCTATTCTCTCCAAAGGGACCAGTTTCCAATAAACTTTTCGCATGAATCTTTTTATAGATATGATTTCCGCAACATCACATGCAATATTTTTGTATATATATTATTATTATTATTTATTTATTTTATTTATTAAGAAAGAAACAATAATACAACATAAACAAGTACAGGGTCCCGCGAAACCGTTTGCACAGTTTGACTGTGGGATCGAGCAGTCTCTACTCTCTTCTATTTATAATATTTATCTATAAATAGAATATTTATTATGATATCTCCGCATTCTTCAATTCCTTTGGTAGTTTTGGTACAGACCAAAGAACACCAGTGCGCTTTAAGTTTATTCCTGGCATACGATTTCATCGACATAACATTCTTTGTAGGAGGATTCTCCGGCCCAGGACGAACACATTTATTCACCTCTTCAAACGCGGGTGCAGAAATTTGTAACATTGGAGTAGGGGTGGTATATACGTATGCATCTCGTATCTAAACATATTGAGGTATGCATGTTGGGTCATATCGTAGTCGCAAAAGTGATCGCTATTGTTCCCAAAGAGATCAGTTTCCCATCAACTTTTCGCATGAATCTTTTAATCGACATGATTTCCGCATCACATGCAATATTTTTGTATATCAACCAATTCTTCAATTCCTGTAGTACAGTATATCGAAGTTCACTAGTCTCAGTCAGTGTTGCAGGCATAAACGCTAAGTTTATTCGTGCCCAAGAAATGGTCAATTTTAAGAAAAGTAGGTGCCGCTGGCTTTCTAAATGTTACTTCGAATTAGTAGGCATTTACTCTATGGACACCTACAATACCTTTTACTTGCTTCGTAAATAGTTCTCATAGAGTAATAGGGTTTCTATTTCCTAGCGTGTCCTTTTCTTGGAATTAACGTGAAATTTATGCTCGATAAAAGATAGAACGTAAAAAGAAAAAAAATATTATCATGTTTCCGCAATCGGTAAAACAATCGATATATCATACATTTTGGTTTATACAAAAAATCGATCATGAGAAGTTCAATATTATGAAAAGGACAGGAAAAAAAGTAGACGTGGTCGATTTTTTTTTCGATAAGTTTTGGGCGGATTCTTCTTTTTATTTTTTTTATATGTTTAAATATAAATTATGTCACTTGCGACCTTGACAGTTCTTATCGCGTATTAGAATAAAATTGTGTAAATACCTCAGGGTGTTTCTATTTTTTTATCAGCATCATAAATTTGGAACGTCCTAATTGGTTAAAATTCTTGGCCTTAGCCATAAGCGGATAGGATTGTTAAACAAAGTATAGGACAAAAGGAACTCATACGATACGAGATGCGATTTGATACGATATATATTTTGGCGCTGTTGGTCTTTAAAAATAGTTTATTGTAATACGCAACAGCAGCAACAAAGCTGTAATTGATTTCGTTTGAACGAGTTTCCACCTTTGCCCTTTGACCTGCCACTCCATCACAGGCCCACTCGGTTAGAAGGTAATTTCGAGCGACTGCAGTTGACAACTCGTCCTGTATGCGACCTACATTGTCAGCGTCAACTTCACCAATCGCAAGAGCCATGTAAAGTATTTTCGATTTTAAAAGGTTCTGTATGCTTGCGACACATAAATGAATGGTGTTTACTATATGGGCCAATTAACTTTTTTTTGTTGATCTTTGCTATGGTCCAATTTACTGTATATTTCTAAGAAACTCTGTCACAGTTGATTAACCTATATATGTTATTTCAAATGCGTGAAATATTTACACGCACAATATAAGCCTCATTTTGATCGCTATCATTTGCAATCCAATTTGTTCGAAGTGTTTTAAGTTTGAACATTAACTACGTTGTTCATCATACTTAACAAAACACTGTTAGTTAAAATGTGGTTTGTCTTTTTCTCACAAATACAATGTCATTTTTTCGTTTGATGAACGTTTATAAATAAAATCACACAATTTGCTTTGAACGCTGAGCGGTTTATCTAACTAAGTAACGGGTTGAAAATTACGCGATTCCACCTGAAAAGTAAGTAATAAATAATATCAAACAGTGCCAACAAACGTATTCAGCCACACTTATGATCGTATATTTCTCATCTAAAAATGAAGCTACAATGTATCAACATTTATTTTTTGATTTGATTCATTTTATTAACAAATTGTGGACAATACAAGGCGACCGCTATCGGATACAGATCTTCAAGATACTAATCTAGCTACCAGTACACTCCCACTTCTACATGTTTTTAAAACTGAAAGTCAAATGACGAAGCACTGCCTAAAAAAGTATGGCATAATAATATACATGTGTATAATATATACATGTGTATAATATATACATGTGTATAATATATACATGTGTATAATTTGTTACCCTAGCACTCATAAACCTAAAAATAAAGCAATTGTATTCTAGAATTAGATTGAGTCATTTATATGATGTAATTTACTTAAAGACAGTTAAGTATACTTTGTATTTTTTACGTGTATAAGGCAAGTAGTGGTTTAATTTTCTTTACTCTGAGGCTAAGGAATTCTCTAGAACATTATAAAACATGCTGGTTATACTATACTGTGGATGGACTATATATATGTGCAGCAGCATGGCGTCCTGCAAAATTATATCCCTATCTCGCTCTATATTATATCTTCGTGTCGCTGTTTGAATTTTCACAGCTTCAATGGATTACAGACTTGTATTTGTTTTTTATTTCAATTTGATACGTGTACGCATTCCTCAGAAAAAGGGTACTGACAGATTCACAGACAGACAACAAAAAGATACTATATGGGTTCCATAGTCAACAATAGGGGTCAAGACAGTAAATAAAATAATCAATAATGATGTATTTTCTTGAAAAAGGGTTAAGATGAGAATGTAGTCAAATGGAGAAAAAAGCAACGCAAGAGGTTAAATAATCACAAAGTTATAAGTTTCCAATGTTTTAAAGGGTCAGACTTTTCCTTCCGCAAATTGCACCTTAATATGAAACGATTGTCATTTACTATGACAATCGAGGATCGTGACGTCACTATTTGCTAGCGTTTTCTTTCTGTAACAATCAACATTAAAACGGTTGTAGCTTCGTATTTTTTTTTTAATTTTGTATGGTATTTTCGTCATTACTCATATTTTTTTGCTTTCTTTCTTTTGCAGTATTTAATAATTAAGTTTGAGTCTACACCCCTATTGGTTAATCACTCTCCTTTAGGGTACAACCGGGAAAACGTTAGATGATTCAGATTCATAAAATACAATAGGTCAGTTTTATGCACACGCGTGGTGACGATGATTATGATGTGGTGTAGCAATTAATTTTGTAGAATCTCAGATAGTCGGGTTGTAAAAGAAAGCGCACTCTTGTTCAAGGTACTCGTATGTAAATTTTAAAGTCATAAGTGGCATTTTCATTCGGAGCATGCGAATCTCTTTGCTACGTGATGTCTTGAAATCACTTGTACTTTTAGTCATAGTTATACTGGAAGATCGATATTTTATCGATAAGTTGGCAAAATCATAGCAAAATTCAATCAATGTTCTCTTGTTTATTTTCATGGGATTTTGCACCTTAGTGGAAACCGCAGAGTTACTTTAACGTTGTCAATCTACAGTCTGTTCAAATTAGCTTGCTGCAGGTGAAACGTTTACTCAAAAAATGTTGCTGCGCACAGTGGGTTATGAGACCCCAAAATTTGACATCCATCGATCTTCACACCAGCGAACGGCTTCTTTGAGTAGAAATGCAAGACAAAAATTCCCGAGTGCCAATTATGTTTAGTTTCAGAGAAAATAATTTTTAAAATAACCTTAATTTTATGGCCGAAAAATCTGAAAAAAAATCTAGTTCCAAATGTATTATAGATACAGAAGTTTTTTTAATATCATTTGATAGGGCTACAAAAACGCTTTCACGTGAATGTTTTTGTAACTGTGTAGTACTTCAGAAAGTTGATTTATTGATACTTTTCTAAATATGCAATTTTTTTTTTCTTCGGAATGCTGCCGTATAAGTGTCTGATTTTTATATTAATTCAAAGTCCTTACTACACACTACTCCCAGAAAAATAGTCACCCACTTGTCTCATGGAATACGGAAATTATTGAATATTAAAAATTTTCGGCCATCAGGGTTGTCACAAAATTATTGCGTTATTTTTTTTAATTCCCTTTTCAGTTCTTATGTTTACTTAAACCTGTATGTTGTTACAGTAATCTAACAAAATATTCAGATCTTGAAGACGACGAGGACGAAATTGAGGTAGTGAAATATAAATTTCCAATGAAGGAACACCTGTTGTGCAGGAAGCGGTCCACCCTCGTTAGGCTCTTGCTGAAACCCTGCAGAAACACATGTGATCTTGAGGAACGGGGGTGAGGCCCCATGGGGCCCCATGGAGCCACTTTGCCTCAGCAGGAGTTGACCCAACCTGCTGGGGGATGTCCTTCCGGGCTCCGACCGGAGGACTTACTGCAAGGGGGGCATGAGGGCGCCAACCCTCATGTTGGTCGGCGAGTGGCAACAGTTTATCCCAATACGAGTAGCACAACTTATAGCGTCTGCGTAATGATCACGCATAGCCCATAATAGTGTTAGTAACAATTTTGATATTTACCCTTGAATTACTTACCGACAATAATTTCATAGAATGTTTTACTTCGCCGAATTTACATTTCGTCGACAGTCATTTCGACGTGCAGGAGTTATTTTTTTTAATGGTCTGAAGTCTAACCTAACCTACGTAATGCTTAAAATCACCTGAAAACAATAAGGTCTCAGTAGAAATCAGCTTTCGATTAAATTAAATTCGGTGAAGTGATACGTTCTATGAAATGAGTGTCGGTAAGACAAGGAGAACCCAACAATTTAACTTATAAACATTTGATATTCAAGTCGTTCGTAATTCGTAAGTGATCGGTTTTGCAAATTTTGATGATTCGCAAAACCCACTTTGACTTTTATTTTGTGTGATACTTTTTTTGTGTGTGGTAACTATAGTAACGTTTTAGAATAGTTAATCCGAGTTAAATTAAAAATTAGAATTCTAGCTATTTGTCGGCTTTTGTTTTCGGCGAAAGTGACAACCCTGAGCAAAAATTTTAATTAAAGATATCTTCCGTATTCCATGAGATAAGTGAGTGATTATTTTTGTGGATGTAGTAAGGGCTTTGAATTAATATCAAAATCAGACACTTATACGGCAGCATTCCGAAGAATAAAAAAATAGAAATTTAGAAAAATATCAATAAATCAACTTTTTGAAGTACTACACAGTTACAAATACATTCAAGTGAAAGCGTTTTTGTAGCCCTATCAAATGATATTAAAGAAACCTCTGTATCTATAATACATTAGGAACTAGAAATTTCGGCCATAAAATTAAGGTTATTTATATTCTTGGTGCAGTACTCTGGCGGGCGTTCCGCAGGGCGGTGTGCTATCTCCGCTCTTATTTTCTATCTTCATTTTTTTTTTTTTTTTTTTTTATTGAGTATAGGTACGCATTTGACCCCTATCTCGCCTGATGGTAAGTGATGATGAGGTCGAGGGTGTTACATGCATACCTAGATAGTGCCTATTCACTCTCGTCTTGAAAAGATCCAAGTTATATGTAACTGGGAAAAGGTTTGCCGGAAGCGAGTTCCACTCTTTGGCTGTCCTCGCGAGAAAACTGGAAGCAAAGCGCTTCGTGCGAATCAGTGGTAAGTCAACAACATAAGGGTGGAACCCGCGACCGCGCCTAGTCCCAAGATGGCGAAATGGTGAGGGCGGGATTAATTCGTGTAATCCTAGCGCACACTCTCCGAAATGTATCCTGTAGAACACCGATAAGCAGGCAACCTTTCTACGGTGTTCCAGTCTTTGCATTTTAGCCTCGGTTAAATTTAGGTCACCAATGAGCTTCCTGGCACGCCCATCAATCGAATCCAAGGTGGCTAGCTGATATTTAGCGGATCCATCCCAGAGGTGGCAACAGTACTCCATACATGACCGGACCTGTGCTTGGTAAAGCTGAAGAAGCTGCCTGGGTGTGAAGTACCGCCTCACCTTAGAGAGGATGCCAAGCTTTTTTGCCGCAGTTTGCGCCAAGGATTCAATGTAGAGCCCAAAGTTCATATTGGACTTGATGTCCATGCCAAGGAGCTGCAGATGGTCTGAAATTGGTACGGATACACCTCGGAAAGTTGGAGTCAAGTTAAACGGACTCCGTTTAGTAGAGAACAAACACGCCTGCGTCTTGGTTGCGTTGAACTTGACTAGATTAGCTCGCCCCAGTCGGAGACTGCCCTAAGAGTCAAATCCAAACGATCAACCATATCCTGCCGACAAGATTGAATTTCATCGTTGCTGGCCTTTGCACTGGACAGATATCTGACTGCAACTGTGCTATCATCAGCATACCCTTTCATCATTAATTCCATCACACATAATATCTCCTCTCATTATCACCTTTATGCCGATGATCTTCAGATTTATACACAGTCCGTGCTTGGTGATCTCCCTTCTGCCATAGAAAGAACTAATGATGACTTGGTACGCATTCTGAAATGGAGTCAACGATATGGTCTGAGTGTGAACCCAGCGAAGACCCAAGTCATTATTATTGGCAGCAGCAATCTGATTTCTAGAGTCGATTTTGTAAATCTCCCTCCAATACTTTTTGATGGGATTCAGATTGATTATTCGATGCAAGTGAAAAATCTTGGGATCATTATGGATCGCTCTTTGTCTTGGGTGCCTCAAGTGAGTGAAGTGAGCAGGAAGATATTTGCTGCAGTGGGGTCTCTTAGGCGGCTTCGTAATTTTCTGCCTACTGCAACTAAAATTGCGCTTGCTCAAACTTTACTTCTTCCTATTCTTGATTACGCTGATGTATCCTATCTCGACCTTACTGAGGAGCAGCTTAATAAGCTTGAGCGTCTCCAAAATGTCTGCATTCGGTTCATATTTGGGTTACGCAAATATGACCACGTTTCTAGTTTCCGTTCCAAACTCAAGTGGCTCCCTATCCGTTATCGTCGTAACTCTCACATTATTTCGCTTCTGTTTAGTGTCCTTTTTAACCCTGCAACTCCCCGCTATCTCAAAGAGCGTTTTAGTTATTTTAATTCTGTTAGATCTTCTAACAATTTGCTATTAACTGTGCCTTCGTCATCTTCGAAATTTTACAGTAGTTCGTTCACTTTTAAGGCTATTCGACTGTGGAACTCTCTCCCTCTTGATATAAGACAAGCTAAATCTATCGGTAACTTCAAATCTCTTCTTAAAGAACATTATTTGTCTCTCCCCTAACCCCGATTGTCTTACTATTATTATTATTGGCTGACTGTTTATGTATTATATTTATATATTTTTATTTGTGTTATTTGTATATATGTATGATTGTGTATGTATGTTTATATATAGAGCTATTTATGTACGTGTATTGATATAATTATTTTGATTTTTGGCTTATTATAATCTCTGCACCACCTACTACATAATCTAGTTTTATCTCTTTCTCCGATACCCAAAGGTTGTCTGGAAGAGATCGCTCTTCAGCGATAAGACCGCCTGTTGTCTACCTCTACCTACATGTTATTGTATTGTTTCTCTTTTTAACTGCTTTGTTTGTGTGAGGTGTGCAATAAAGAGTATTTGTATTGTATTGTATTGTATTGTTATTTGAAAAATTATTTTCTTTAAAACAAAATGTTTACATAAATGACACTCGGGAGTTTTTGTCTGGCATTTCTAATCAAATAAGCCGTTCGCTGGTGTGGTTTGGGGTCTCATAACACACTGCGCTGCGGTCTAAATATATGGAAGAGAAATATTTCATTTGCAGCTTGAATATGACTGCCGTAAAATATTTGAACAATTTCTATGTTATACGAAATAAATTTGACTTACCAGATTTTATTATCAATTAATACAATTCAAAAGTAAACGTAATATGCATGTAACAAAACATCAGAGACTCGTTTATTGAAGGGACGTGGTGTTCTTGAGTATATCGGTACTTATTAATTGGTAAGTAATGAACATTCTTGTAAACTCCGTTTATCCTTACCTGATTATAAATAAATTAAACCGCCTAATTAAAACAAATCGAGACTGTAAATCGAAAAGATGATTTCTAATTTGTGACTTTGGATTGATTTATCAAGCTATTAAAAACACCATTTTGATTAGTGAAATTTTAGAAGGAAAACCTGTTCTTCCACTGGTATCAATTAAACTGATCAACTGAAACCGGTCAACTATTTTTCAGTCCTTACGACTGAACTATTTAGTTGGTTCGATGCGAATATTATTATTAAACTTATTTTTTGTCCAGTCTATCGAACCTTATATTATTATATACTTACGGTTGGTTTGGCCATTTGCATAAATAAATCTATATATCTATATAAATAAAAATGAAATGCGTTTGTTAGTCGCGCATAAACTCGAGAACCGCTGGACTAAATTTGCTAATTTTGGTTTTGAAATAATTGTTGATGTAGAGGGAAAGTTTAAGAGAAAAATTATGGAAATTATGCGAAGAAAATAGCAAAAATCAACAATTCTCTTTTCCCATAGAAAAAGTTCCTAACTGTCAAAAATTATATGTACGCGGTACACTAGAGCCGTATCCCCCTCGAATTGAAGAATGTATTAAAATAAGGGTTTTGAATCGACAACGTAACATCCACAACGTTATGATCAACGCATATTTTATATCTTAAGAATGCTAAAAAGAGCCAAAAGAAGACATATTTGGTAGTTGTCAAATATTTATGGATGTGTACAGAAATCATAACTTAAAAAAGAGTTATCAAGCTATATAAAATTTGATCAGCTCTGAGTGCTGTGGGCGTGACAATGACGGCTGCGTTTAGAAATTGTGATTTTATCAATTTATCTTGGCGTTTCGCATGTTACGAGTGGCTATGATTAGCAAAATCCCTTAAAAAAAAATATTGTGTGAGTGGGCACTACCTATATGTATACTTACTTTACTCTTTGGTGGGCACCCTGTTATGTAAAATGTCAATGTCAAGTTCATTTCATCTGTAATTAAATTAGTGCAAATGCACAGCTACAAAAAAAAAATGGATATTGTAGTTATCCTAAAGTGTAGCATAAGCGTTTTGAGTAGTTTTGTGTAATTGCTTTGTTGCAATGCCAAATAAAAACAAGATGTAGGTCGTCGAAGTAATTCAAATGTTCGAAAAGCAACCCAGCGTGGTAATCGCAGCGATGACCAACGAGAGGCAGATAATGAAAACAGTCGTTGATGAAGACAGCTAATGTGCTCTAGAATATTTCGAAAAACTTGGATATTATTATTGCTCTTTTTGAAAAATAGGACGCTTTAACAGGTTTTTTCTGCTCAGTGGTCTGCAATCTGTCATCATGATAAGTTCGAATTCCTAAATTATTATTCCTTTGAGTTCATAACCTTTTATTTTTTTATTTCCTGTACTTTATTTATTACTCTCTCGTTCCTCTCCTGTTTAATAATGGTAAATTGAATGTATCTACTGTATTTTTAATATTTCTACTTTTACCATAATTAATTCGTCCCTTCCCTCTCAAGGTTATTTCAATCTCTCCCCATTCTTATATTATAGTTACTTTTCTAACTTCTAGCTATTTTCTTTTCAGTCTCGACGCTTATTGTTGGTTTCAAACGATCTGGGAGTGGTCCACACTATGGTCCAGTTTGATAACTCAATTTTTTCGAAAAATTTGTGGATAAGGCCACCATGACGGACCCCAGTATAACAAAGCTCCGAGACGTTTTAATAAACCCAGTTCCTTCGGATACGAGTTCTGGATCCTCAACATCTTCTCAAATTCCTTCTTACTCACCGACCGTAATAAGTATCTATTGACTTTAAAGATAGAGATTTATTTGTAAGAAAAGGGTAATTTACAGGTTTCTTTTTTTTAATAACCAAATTGTCCAACCTTCTTTAGCTATTTCTAACCTGCATGCAAATAGTTATGTTATGTACACAAAGTATATCCAGAGATGAACACAAATCTATTCCTAGTTAAACGAAGGTTATAAAAGAATCTGATATACATATTTTACCTTATACTTGTTTCTGTAAATATCTAAACTATTACTAGAACTAAGATTTGATTTTATTTTCATGAACTTCAATTAACAATGTTATATTTAATGTAAAAATGGGCTGTTTACCACCCATGACCTTGTTATACAAGACTTGAACCTAGTTAGTTACATGCATCCCTAGGATCCTTACACACGAAATTCAACAGTACCTAGATGCTTATTCATTTTCTTTTGTTAACATCATGATATATATTTTTTTTATTTCATTTCCTCCCGGAAGCTTTCTGATTTTGACCTACATTCACAGAAACAAATTAGCATAGTTATTTCTTTAAAAAATAATTATACATATATATGTAAAAATGGTGGTTGTAATGTGGTGTAACCTTCACCTACACTTTTATGTTTAGAATGTTCAACTCCTACTCCTACTTTTTGCTATTATACGTTTCTATTATTTTAATGTGAGTTGTTTCTTATTTACGCCTTCCTACGAGTACTTTTTTTTCACATTCGCTGACAGTGCGTTAACTGGCAAGCCATAAGTAGAATTATCAAAGCCTAATTGAAGGCACCGTCAACAAACGCCCCGTTAACTCATTCTGTTAGATGTTCCCTAGCTATTAACCCTTCGTATGCTGAAGGGGTCCGCACACCCGCACCCAGCGCAAGCCACGTCCCGTATCCGTACCAAAGCTATAAGGTGCCGGAGAAGCTCGCAAAACCCGTTCCCGCCACATGCTGCGCCCCGCATCCGCACCTATACCAGTAGTGCGCCTTGTCCCGTATCCGTCACCAGAATTTTTCAATCACATTTTTGTAATTTTGAGTTTAAGTATCCTAAAAATAAGTTTGGAAAAGGCATTTTAACGAATCGGAATGAATGAATGATACCATTGCAATCTTTCACTATTCATAAGTTGACTCATTCAGTCGTTACAAGCATTTGAATTCATCGTAACCGCTGGATGAGGAACAAGTGTCCTGTAGAAAATTGTGGAAAAAAAATGAGAAAACCACGGTAAAGATAAAACAATTTATTATTTTATTGTAGTTTTGTTCTTTATGAGGCTATACAAATACATCAAACTCTCTAATACCAGCTGGTTTTCAAATATTTTACAATCAAAACTTCTGTTTGCTAAGGATCGTTACGCAAGTGTAACTTATTTGCTATTTCCTATGAGTAATACTTTCTTCGAGTACTTAACGTATATCATTTTGAAGATAATTTTAAAGTGATTACTGTTACTCTCACTTTTGTTCAGTAAACCGAAATATATTAGTAAAATTTTATATTTCATCGAGGTGCATCCAAAATACACGCACACAAACGCAAAACATAATGGCCGGCAACCCTGTTCGTACACAACGTCAGCCGCACGAGGCCAATGACGGCCGTCTATACGTGCCCGGATACGGGACGCGGCACACAAAAAAAAATTTTTTTTTGCTCCTTTCGCTTATGCTTCAAGACATTCCCTCTTATTCAATATACGAAAAGTGTTAAATGCTCTTTTGTTTTGATTCACAATTATTATTATTGTTTGTATGTTTGTCCTTCTTTCACGTCGCAAAGGAGCGTCGTATTGATGTGATTTTTTGTATGGAGATAGTTTAGAAGCTGGAGAGTGACATAGGCTACTTTTTCCAGCGGGATAACATCTAATTCCCACGGGAAAATTCAATATGTTACATTTTTCTATAACCACGCGGACGAAGCCGAGGGCATCAGCTAGTTCATATATAAAGAAATGTCAATTAAAGAGCTATAAAAGTGAAAATAAATAAAAATTAACACGGAGCAATGATGGTACGTTATAATTATTGTATTTAATTGGATAATAATAAGTGTTATATTATGTTAAATATGTTAAAGATATTATAGTAAAATTAAAAGAAATAAAATGGTTATGAATGTTATAAAATACATTCATTTAGGCCACCTACCAATACCTAATTTACAAATGCCAATAGTTTAGCAGATTTGAAATAATAATCTTATTGGCTCTTCCATCAGCCCATTGTCATCAACCAGACTGACTTTCATTAGTTTGTGTCGCCACAACCTGTTCAATAATCATCATCATCACATCATCATATCAGCCGGAAGACGTCCACTGCTGGACATAGACCTCCCCCAAAGAGTGCCAAAGTGACCGGTCCTGCGCCACCCGCATCCAGCGGACTCCGGCAACCTGTACCAGGTCATCAGTCCACTTTGTAGGGGGCCTACCCACGCCACGCCTTCCGGTACGTGGTCGCCACTCGAGAACGTTGCCGCCCCAACGGCCATCGGTTCTACGTGCTATGTGCCCACAGCCACTTAAGTTTAGCGATCCGGAGGGCTATATCGGTTACCTTGGTTCTGCTTCGGACAGAACCGTAGGAATCATCGGTATACGCGGAATTAAGGCATCCTCTCCTTTGTGTTTTCCCTTGAGGATCGTTGCCTCGATGACGTTACTCATTAGTTTTTTTACAGCCAGTCGTGTTCCATTGCACAGTCGAGGTTGGTTAATGTTACGTAACATTATGACAACCGAGCCTACTTTTAATTGCAAATTGTGAGGTGATAGTCCAGGCAGTTCCAATTTAAAAATTCTGTGGGATAGTTCACTACATCGTCCTGATTTATAATTGTATCAACTGATTTGTAGGAAAACATATCTCCCGGAAGAAAATTCTGAATTATGGCATTGAGATCATCAAAACCCTTGTTTTTCGCTGCTTCTGCGCTAGATCCGGAAAAACATGTAGAATAAGATAATTTTTTGAGTTTGTAAAATTACAGAAATCTGTGGGAAATGTGATGAATCCAGTGACGTTTTCAACTGGGACTTTACCATTTCCAATGTCTAATAACTGTGTTGAAAACACTTCTGCAGTTTAATCGTGTTGCAAAAACACTCGCATGTTGGTTGTCAATTGAATTTTATTTACGTACCGCCACAAATTTGATGATTTTAGGCATGCGTTAAGTTCGTCAGCTGCGGTTGACCGAGGAATAACTGGTAGACCCAATAATGACCTGAGGACCCCGTACGTGCGTCTTGTAACCGGTGTCCCAGAAGTGTACATGGATATGCTTGAAAAGTGCTTCGAGATAAATGTAAGTAATAATAATAATAATTACCTATTCTTCTTCAACTACTTTTGTATTAGAAATCCGACTCCGTTTAAACCTTTTGTTTTACCGTTGTAGCAGAATACGTGATCTTCATCGTCTATTTATAGCTGTTCCTAATATTCTGACTTCTGACAAGTCTATATGTCACAATTCATATGTTTTATAGATTCATTTAGTTGTAGCATTTTTTCTTTTTTCCCTAATGACCTTGTCATTAGGGAAAAAAGAAAAAATGCTACATGTTGTTACTAAAATGTTGAAGGAAGAATCTTGAGATTTGCTGTTTTTATTTGCTTTATTTGTTTGTTGCGGTTCTAACATTGGAGGGTGGTGGTCATACTTTTCCATGGTGACCAGCCGGCTTGGAAAAGAGATATTTTTGGTTGTTAATGTAGTAGTTGTTGACTGATCTTGTATTCTGGTTGGTCGGGCCACAACGCGCGTTAGTCAGCGGAGCTGGAAGTATGGCTACATATTACATAATATGCTTTCCACGATTCAATTTTTAACTGAAATGTTTTATTTTGACTCGTGACTATCCACATCATTCAGAAGCGGTGGGAAATAAGTTACTAAAATACATTTGCTTTCATTTTGATTGCTGAATCTATGAAATATATGAGAAAGACATAAGTAGAATATAATTTCGGTGTAATTTAAAATCCAACAAAAAATAAAATAAAATATAATAGGTAGATCAAAAGAATAAACGGCAACGGGGTACCTCACATCATCAGGGCTAAACAGCTTAGAATAAGTTAGGGAATCTTGCCAAACGGCTTGTTCCGAGATTAATATTGTGACATTGCACGCCGTGAAAGACGCCGTCACCCTACTTTTACGTTGCTTGTACATCCATACTAATATTATAAATGTGAAAGTGTGTCTGTGCGTCTGCCTGTCTGTCTGACGATAATCACCAGACAACAGGATCATGGCTCCACCAAAAATGTTTTGGTTGTCACGAAGATCTTTTAATGTTCTGTCCAATGCCTCCAGTGATCTCTTGTGGGGCCATTGTGCATTCATCCCAAACGATCAATTTGCGTTGTTTTAGGATCTTGGCGGTTGCGCTGTTCTTGGCGATGTTACAAACTGGTGTTTCATTGATTTGCATGTTAAGTGGTAGTTTTAAGGCAGAATGTGCCGTTCATCCGCCTTCTAACAGCGTCGCAGCTATTCGGGAAGAAGCCAATGTTAGGGCTACTTCTTTTTGGGATCGTATCTTTGCCAAAAGTAATGATAAAAATGTTTTTCCAGTCCCTCCAGGGGCATCAAGAAAGTAACTTCCTCCAGCTGCACTATTCACAGCTTCTGTTAGAGTATCATATGCAATCCTTTGTTGTGCATTCAACCGTGGGACATTTGTGCGAACAGCTTCTAATAATGCTTCTGTATCATACTGTTGTTCTCATCGTAATTCGTGGTTAAATGCTTCGTGCGCTGGCCGATTGGGTGTAGTCATACCCAAGGACGATAAAACTTTAGTTGCCATCAATAAGCTCATATCTTCTATCATGAATTCATGACAAATGTTTCATTATAAATTTCAGCAGTCATTTGTAGTGTGGGATTTAAAGTTTCACAACGCACACGATGCAAAACATCCTCTGATATGTCATCCCTATATTTGACCCACAAATCTTCCGGATTCGAGGGGTGCAATGTGCCAATTTGATGCGGCGATGAAGATATTACAGAATCCTTGAGCGTATTATCACAATGTGAATCGAGCTCGAGCAACTGTAGTTGTTGACACGCCTCACGGTAAGTCACACACAAATATCTATTAACTTTTCTCAGTTGTTGGAATGATGTAGGACTACGAACATTCACCAACAACAGTCGAAGATAATAACATTCATCGTTATTAGGATGTACAGTGTAGATGCGGCCTAAAGCTCCCGATGCAAATACGTTTCGATGTCCTTTAACTGATGTTCCTTGTTTTTTAGACGCTGAAACGATTTCGATGATGCGTTCCATGTGTAGTAGCGTGGCATATCAACATACAGCAAAGTGCGAGCGAAAACATCGTTTTGACAAATTGAGAAAAAACTTGTCATTGTTGTTGATGGTGGATGTGCCGCTCGGTCTTCCGCGTTTTCTTGATTGAAATATACTCGTTGTTTATTTTCTAGATGAACTGCCAAATGAACTACTGTAGGGTGTCTTTCGTGGATAGCAAATGAGAAGATTCGCCAGAATGCTTCGTTGCTGCTTACATATCGACCCATTTGATGCAGAGGTACTTATATTTAATGAGCATGCCCCGATCACAACAGCGTTTATTAAGGAATACTCATACCCATGGATTACCCCTACCCTTAAAAAAATGATGGGACTTCGTGATTCAGCAAATGTCAGGTATAAACTTACTAAAGTTGAAGCGCACAAAACATATTACAAGGATCTTAAGAGTATCGTCAATAATGCATTACGTAGTGAAAAATCTGCATTCTTTAACTTGCATATTAATTCTATAAGAAACCCCCGTCAGCTTTAGAAAAATATTAAACAGAACGTTGCAAACTTAAGAAAAGAGATATAGACTTCCCTCCCCATCTAAATAACCCCGATAAAATTAATGAACACTTCTTAAATATACCCTTCGAAAATAGTGCTAATATATCCCATTTGACGAGTTACGAGTATGACAGATATGGCCCCGGTGATTTTAAACTAAAGGCGGTGAGTGAATTAACTGTTTCTAAAATAATAAAAAATATCTCAACAAATGCTCAAGGTGATGACGGTCTCAATCTAAACATATTCTTACTTACATTGCCCAGAAGTCTGAATATTATCACTACAATTGTTAATAAATAAGTCCATTGAAACTGGGGTTTTTCCTGAGCAAAGGAAACGTGCTGTAATTAAACCTATTCCTAAAACTCAGCATCCTCTTAGCTATAAAGATCATCGTCCTATTAGTTATTGCCTTTTATGTCCAAATTACTGGAGAAGGTAGTTGCTGAGCAAATGACGGTATACTTAGAGTGTAATGGCATACTGCCGTCTAAACAATCGGGATTTAGAAAGGGTCGCAGCACGTGTACAGCTTTGGTGGATGTAGTGGACGATATTCTGGCAGCGCAAGATGTTGGCGAGGGATCATTGCTGGTTCTGCTTGATTTTTCCCGTGCCTTTGATACCATTGATAGAACACTACTTCTATCAAAATTAGCTTTTTACGGATTCGACTATCTAACGTTGAAGTGGTTGGTACAGCTATCTCACTGGACGGTCACAATATGTAAAAATATGTAATGATGACGGCTCTGAACTGGTTTCTCGCTCTCTGCCGGTCGTAAGAGGTGTTCCACAGGGCTCCATCTTGGGACCAATACTATGTATTGTATACAGTATGGATATTATAAAACATATAAATAACTGCAATTATCATATATACGCTGATGATATTCAACTTTACACATCGTTCAAACCCAACTCCACTGGCACGGCAGTAAAAAAAATTAATACTGATCTACAAAATATATCGGACTGGTGCCGTAATAACAATTTGATGATAAACCCAAGCAAGTCGAAATACATGATTTTAGGAACACAAAAACAAGTCAGTAAGATTGACATTGAAATGGATAGTCTAGATGTAGTTATAACAGGAGCCAAACTGGAAAGAGTTAATGAAGTCCGTAACCTAGGTCTGATCATGGACGGATCACTAAGGTTTGAAGGTCAAGTTCTTGAGATTATGCGCAGCTGTTTCTACCGGTTCAAAGTTTTATACCGGATTCGCGAATGTCTTAGCGTAAACATGCGTGTAAAGTTGTGTGAGACCCTCATCCTTTCCAAACTGAATTATGCAGACACAGTTTTTAATGGATGTTTGCTAGCTAGGACCAGAAGAATAATACAAAGAATTCAAAATGCCTGTGCCCGATTCTGTTTTCCTGTTCCCCGTCGAAGCCATATCACGCCTTATCTAAATAGTCATAACATGATGAATATGGACGCTCGGCGACAATTACACTTCGTAACACTACTGTTTGGCGTAATAAAGAGTAAACAGCCAGCTTACTTGCACCAAAAACTTGTATTCTCTCAACGCCACATTAGACAAGCACCACGCTTAATTTGCCCCTTACATCACTCGGCTGCTTTTCGTGGCAGCTTTCGCTTTGCTGCCACGAAGTGTTGGAACGACTTACCACCACCAATAAGAAATTCATGTACTAAGATAACCTTCAAACTACGTCTTAAGAAGTTCCTAAAGGATAAGCAAAAGTTCCAACATAAGCAGTCATAACATCAGTCATCACACACACACACACACACACACACACACACACACACACACACACACACACACACACACACACACACACACACACATGCATGCACACACTTTAATATTGTAATGTTATTGTAATTTTATTGTAAGTTGTTATAAATTAATTAAGCCACAATGATCACCCTTGTGACCAATCAATGGCGTCACTGAAAATCAGCGTCTCGAAGTGAACAACGGTTTGCTTCTAGATATCAAAGCTGAGTGACGACCTTTTTAGCACCTATCGCAATGTATCATTCTTTAATATCTGTGTGACTGAGATGCTAAATAAACGTTATTTTTCTTCTTCTTCTTCTACTTCATCATTTGCATTCGTTACAGCAAAGACGGCCTCATCGCTACCTTTGTTGACATGTTTGCATATACAGGATGGCTCATTCAGAGCGGTCAGTATGGGAAAGTCTGAAACTATAAGATATACGAAGATCTGTTCTTAGGAACCATGTCATCGATTTTAGTAACAAGAAAAACTGCATTCATACATTTAAAAAAACTTGTACTCAGCTCGCCTGCCATGACATGCCTTTTATTCATTTTAAGTGGGTAATATTTTCTGATGAAACGCAATTTTCCATCAACGGAATGTACAATCGTAAAAATCATCACTATTGGAGTCGAGAAAATCCCTTAAGAATGCACGAAGGACGCCGTCAAGTTAGATTCTCATTTAACTGCTGGGTCGGCCCGGCCTACTTTATAATAAGGTACTAATGTTTAAAATGTATGATGGACATTTGGATAGATTCAAGTACCTTGCAATCTTAGAAGATCTTTTAAAGGCCCTAGGAGAAATGTCAGCAGAAGTAAGAGAACAACTTTATTTTCCACAGGATGGAGCACCGGCTCACAATAGTCGTATAGCTAGAGACTTTTTAACTGAGCACTTTTCCCAGAAATGGATTGGTACGAACGGTCCTATCAAATAGCCCGCGAGGTCGCCCGATTTAACGCCTCTACATAGACTATTTCTTGTGGCACCGTTGAAGACCTAAAAGCAGCCTTAGAGTCAATTTTAATGCAAATTCACCACATGAAGATACAAAATGCAATAGTAAGATCGTTACCTAAACGTGTTGAATATTGTATTGAAAAAAAACGGTGGTCACTTCGAATCGAACACCTACTAAAATAAATTAAAGTATGTGAAAACAATGCCTTTTATTCATTTTAGACATCATGTTCCATAGAAACATTTACTGCTTAAGACCTACACAATCGATATCTAAATAGAAATAGTGTTTTTTTTTTTTTCAAAACGACCGGGTTCGATTCCCGAGCTGAGTACAAGTTTTTTTTAAATGTATGAATGCAGTTTTTCTTGTTACTAAAATCGATGACATGGTTCCTAAGAACAGATCTTCGTATATCTTATAGTTTCAGACTTTCCCATACTGACCGCTCTGAATGAGCCACCCTGTATACTTTATCGACTTAACGGAGTTACAATATCATCAAAAGCTTTTGATAAAATTGGCGAGTATGGAACAATCCAACGATTGTCAACCTCAAATTATTGTCCTTTTAGCTTCAATACCACCGTTCGCCTATTATCTGCTACAGATCGCCGGCGATACAATGGGTATCCATCATTTGCCGTAATGGTGTCAGCAGTCAGGTCTCTTGGGTATCGCTTGGAACACTTGCCGCGACCATACAGGGTGAGCTGTTGTTGAAAACTCCGCAAGGTCCATGTATGATATGTTTAGTCACTGTAGCATGCAATTTGGGGTCAATTGTGTCATCGGGAATTTCAGCTGATATGATGGCATCAATTTCATCAGGCCTTATTTTATCTACTAACCAAACTAAAATGTGTGCATAAGGTAGGCCACGCTTTTGCCATTCAACAGAGAACATCCAACAACGAACTTTGCCATACACACGATGCTTGATGCTTTTGATATTGAAATGATATCCGTCTTCCCCCTTCCAGAAGATTAATGGATATTGTAGTGCATCATAAGCCCTGTGCGTTTCTGACACACGTTTTAATTCATTGTTCCGACGATGAAGCTCAATATCTCTAGATGGTAAATTTTCTCCGACAATAACAACAGCAACTTCATCAATTGTCGGTGAATTAAATCTTCTTGCATGCTCACCAGCAGGTGTTTTGTCAGCTTTGATGACAATTTTATGGCTGTCGGATGGCATACGTTCCAATGCTGTTTTAAACATTTTCACTAAACTATTGTTCTCATGGAGATTTTTTTGTAGGTCACGAATTCGCTTCAGTGTTGGATTTTGAGAACAACGCATATCAGCTTCTCCAAGCAAGCGAGCAAGCTGCAAGGTATTCCCCATAAAATATACTTGTAAAAATTAATGGTTTGCATCTGGTGGTGGTAGTTGCGCTCCTAGTAAGTGATACATTTGGCCTTGTATCTTGAAAGTGGGCATAAAATTCTCCTGTAGGATGTGTGTTGCACCAAATGATGTCATTTGGAAACAATTGTTATATTTTTGGATGTTGGCCAAGAAGTGGCTAGAGACATTTTCATGCCCAGAAACTGTTGATTTTATTATATTTTATTGTACAAAAATTAACATATTCTGTTAATAAAAAGTAACTGATTTGACTACTTTGTTAAGGGAATTAATGAGACCGATTGATTGAGTGAATGGTTAGTTTAAATCATTCTCTGTATAGATACTTTAGTTACTCCTGCGCCATGCCTCACTTTGATCCAGACTGTAATCGTAGATAGACGTGTCCTAGCTTCCAAGTATAAAATTAAAATCATAATAAAATGAATGAGAATAATTGAACTGCTACTAAGTATTTAATTTAAAATAAATCCTATACCCTTACCTATCTTAACATGACCCACAACAAGGATGCAAGCATTGGAAAAAAATATAAAAGAGGGAAATAAATCTTGGATTCAAGAAAAAAGCACAGCCGAGTTAATAGAAACGGCAAACAGTTGCGCCCAAGGCCCATTATTTTCGGATGCAGATGATACGACTGCAGAAGTTCGTGAATACTGACGTGACTATATAATATAGAGGACGCTAAAAATTAAGAAATAAAACATTCTAGTACTATCATGGCGTCGATTACAATATATTATGTAAATAATGTTCTGAAAAAGGATTTTGTAAAGGTAGGGCGAGCTTCAAACCGAATATGCTAAAATATTCATAAAAGGTGAGCGCTTTCATCAAATATAAAATCTCAACTGACACCACTGTGATAAGGGCGTCGCGTCGCGTCTTTCTAAGATGCACTAAACAGAAAATAGTAGGCAGTTTCGCAGTATACATACTAATAAAATAATTAACAACGAGGTAATGCCGCGAGCGTGGTGAGCACCTTTGCTTCTGGGGGAATCGGGGAGCTTTTAGATTATTTAAGCAAGTATTTTATTTTATTTTGTAATTTTGTCAGAGTTGGGCAAAAGTTATCTATTTACGAATAACCGGGAAGACAACTAAATCATCTTTTATTTGAAATAACTAAATAATCCGTCAGTTGTTATTTTGAATTTATCTAGATCCGTTTCATTTTTATCTAGTTAATTTAGTTGGGATTTTAAATAAAAGATGAATGCCAGTAGTACAGACATGGAGAAAACTACAAGTGGTCGGGCATGATGAAATTAAAATAACCTACAACAAAAGTAATGAATGTTTTGTACATACTTAAATATATCAAATATAGACATATGGGTATTGACGACCGGTTAGCCTAGTGGGTAGAGACGCCTACGAAGCTGAAGGTCCTGGGTTCGAATCCCGGTAAGGGCAAATATTTGTGTGATGAGCAGAGTCATGGAAGTTTTCTATGTATTTAAGTATTTACATCTATTATATATATCGTCTAGTACCCATAACACAAGCCTTAATGAGCTTACTATGGGACTAGGTTGATTTGTGTAAGGTTGTCCCCTAATATTTATTTATTTATTTATGGGGAATTTTTCTTCTTTAGTAGCTATTCAACACACTTACGGAAAGAAGATAAGATAAGATAAGATAAGATTTTATTTGCATATAATAGGTAGTTTTTACAGTGTCCTTAGGTGGTACATAGACAATAGCTTGCTTATTCTGCTATAATGTATATTAAATACTAGCGTGCAAAATTTGGTTAAGTTCTATGCTAACATTACGGGAACACCCAAATACTCAGAAATATTTTATTCCGAATTTGCTAATTCCGATTTGCAAAACTCCGAATTTCATGACTCCGAAGACTTATAATTTCGATTACTAAAAAACACGAATTTTATTTTACCGAATTTCAAAATGTCGATAGTTTTGTTTTCCGATTTTTATAACTCCGAACAATTAAAAGCGCGATGTGTCATTGGCCCGAAAACCATTATTCCGATTAATAAAACCATTTTATAGAATATAATGCCAGGAGACGTCAACGTCGCGTGTCCGTTTTTGCTATAAGACAAAACATTGACATTACTTTACATAAACTATGATTATTTGCTTAATGTATAGTGTAATTATTGAAGATGCATATACCTACACGTATCTGAATTATTCATTTTACTAGCTAGGCTCTGAATCTTATTTTATTTTAAAAAGAAATGTATTGCAGAAATGCATGTAGGTGTCCTGTGACATATTGTGATAATGTAAGTATTACGAATATTTTGTAAACGTATATTTTATAGAAACTGAATGTAAGTATCTATTATTGTAGCTGATGACGATGCAAAAGTGGTTCAATGAATCCTACTTGAATAAACGAAATCTTTCTTTCTTTTATAAATGTTTAAGTTTGTAAGTTTGTTTGTTACTCAATACTACTTAGGATACTTTTCAGCCCATTACAAGCTTATAACGCTTTTATTATTTACAAAGCAACAAAAACTAAATACTATTTATCTCAGGCAAATATACTTACATTCATTTCATAAACGAGTTACAATTTCAAACATTGCCATTGTTTATTATGAGTTATGAGTAAGTATCGAGATAGTGTATAACTCAATACGTGGGTATGTGTGATTATCCCACAAAGTTCAAGGGCTTACACACATTCCAGTGACGTAACGAACATGTAACAGAGGGGCAATCACGTAACGTTTTCCAATTCGATCCAACTGACATTTTTCCTTATATAAATTGACATTTAGATCTAAGAGACGCGCTTACAATGCTTTACGGGATTGACCTACAGGGGGGCAGTCACGTAACGTTTTTAACGCGCGTCTGACAGTTAATTCTAATTCCAACTGTAATTTTTCCATATAAAAATGACATTTAGAGCTTACAGACACGCGTAAGAAAAGTTACGCGGTCGACCTGCAACTACATCTTGTTATAGACTAAACTGTCATTATATAACACATATAATTAAATAATATGTAAGTACATTTCCAATGTTCAATCTTTGCAAGGGTTGCGAGATCTGTGTTTTTTTTATCAAAGAGCAGAAAAACTTGTTTGAAAAAAAAATATTAAATTAAAATACACTCGCGGTCAAATGTTACGGGTCAATGACGAAAACGTTTTTGTCGTGTTTGTGTTCTATGACATTTAAAAATACATCAATCTTTGAAGGCGTCTAACTCGGCCACTTTTAATTTTAGAGAAAAAAATTCTTATAAAAGTTGCTTATTTTGACGTGATTTTGAAAATGTGTCATTTTCTCAAAAAAATACAATAACAGCCCCCCTTAGGTACAGTCTGACCCTCCTAAGTATTGTTTCTAAACTGAGTTACCACTCAGCGTGCCAGTGCATGTTGAGTGAGCACTTGATTATTTTTTTGTGTACTTAATTGTAAGGAATTGTTAGATACACTATTTTGATGCAAATACCATTAAACACTATATTGAATTTGATTAATTTAGTGTGCATAATTTAGTGCATGTTGAGTGAGCACTTGATCTTTTTTTTGTGTACTTAATTGTAAGGAATTGTTAGATACACTATTTCGATATAAGTTCAGTATATTAACAGTTCTACAAATACCATTAAACACTATATTGAATTTGATTTATTTAGTGTGCATAATTTAGTGCATATTGAGTGAGCACTTGATTATTTTTTAGTGTACTTAATTGTAAGGAATTGTTAGATAAACTATTTTGATATAAGTTCAGTAAAACAGTTCTGCAAATACCATTAAACACTATATTGAATTCGATTTATTTAGTGTGCATAGTTTGTGGGCAAGACAGTATTTTTAGTTTAACTTTGAAATATTTTGTTGGGAAAAAGGGAATATACAGATATCGATTTAAATACATGCCTTTTACAAATATCAAATCCTTACAAGAGCTAACGCGGCCCCCCTGGGGGTAGCGAACCATAGGTTGAAAAAGCACTGCTTTAAAGGATTAAGGCTAGCAATATGCTGTAGTAGGTAACAATCATGTACGAATCACGAGTGTTCCAGCTACGGCACATCAATGTAATTGTAAACTACATTTACTGATGTATAGATTTATTTAAATTAATTTTACTTCGTGACTAAAGTTTAATATATACAATGACTAGATGTAAGAAGACATCATTAATCAGTCAGTGGCGAATGATCATAGCATATGATTCATAAAGATAAACGATAATAAATAATAATATATTCTATATCTAAGGAAGACATTTAAATAAAGAGTCATCTAATTAATGGATAATAACGTCAACTATTATAATTTATATTCAAAAATGTTTTTTTCGGTATGATTTTATATCCAAGACATGTAAGTGGAAGGTCTTGTAACTGAAAACACAAAATAATGGATTTTATATAGCATTACTCATATGTATAAACTAAAAAAATATGTTTAGTTTATATACGAGTATATGAGTAAAAATAGCCGTTTCTTTTACTATGTATCTACTTTTGTCACACTAAACTAATACTAATACACTTTGTTTTATTACAAATACCGGAAGTAAAAGGAAAATACGATATTAAATTATTATGCTGATTCCCACACGGTAGATAAAATGATTCACAGAAATATATTTAAATTCTACTACAAGATACATTATAATCATCGAAATAGTTATTTACGATACAAGTGCCGAAAATAGGAAATTCGCAACGAGTGGTGGTCGTGTTTTAAATCGACACGAGTTGCGAATTACCTATTCGCACGTGTATCGTACAACGTTTTACTGTACATATGGCTCTTTAAAGTTTCGAAATATGCACGAAAACTGCTCTTTTCCGCACTAGTGCGGGAAAGTAGCACCATATGTACTGTAAACGATATATATATTACTGGTTTATTTTTTTATTATTTACTCTTACCAAACATTCTCTTAAGTGTAGATATTTCGATAAGGTACCTACCCATTGGGAATTGGTTTTTAATGGATATATCTCTGCTTTTCAGAAAAGAGTCTTTTCTCCAATATGCTCGGAAATGTTCGCCTTACTGTAGCAAAAATAGTACGTCAAGTTCCTCGTTACTGTAAAACGCAAATTTCAAAAGTTTAAAGTCATTAACAGTTTTAGCGGCCAGGGAAGTGTATGAAATTCCTTTACTGTATACTTTTTTACCTTTTAATTATATGCTTTGACTAAGACAAATCACTACAAACAGCCATGTCCTCGTACGTTTAAAGACTTTGCAATTTGTCACACTAACTTGCGATAGTTAGACTGGTTAGTAGTGTATGGCTGTCTCTTTCCAACTATTGCAAGTTGCTGTGACAAATTACGCCCGTTTGTAGCCTGCTTAAAGTTTTCTCGATTTTTCTTTTTTTTATGGTCATAGACAAAACGCGTACTTTTGAAAGTGAACGAGTGACGATTTTAAAAATGTCTGAAATAGTTTTAAACTGCGAAATAATAATATTTATCGAAATAAAACTCACAACGAACTGAAATGCATTTAGATAGCAATCCCGTTTAATCTGTAATAATTTTAATTGCATAAAACATTTAAAACTGTGACCCGGTAATGGTTTAATTTTTTTTATGTATGCCAATTGAAACTGGCACCATGAGTCATGCCGTATACATACTTTAATTAAAAAATTGTTGGGCGGGAACTTGATAGGTTATTGACATAGTCGCTATATTTTTAAGATTATTGAAAATCATATTTGGTTTCCTCACATTTTTGGAGAAAAGCACTATATCTGCCTTGGCGGGAACGGCAATTTGTGGATTCGTCTCTATTGTCGGATTCAACTTCCCTTCATGCGACAAAATCAACTCATCCACGAATTGCTACTTCCCGGCCGTTGCAATAATGTACGATTATTGCTATCAAATCAGGGATCAAAGTTGTACTTTGGTTCCCTGAAGTTCACCGTAGAAGGTGTGAAAACATGTGCCACTCGGTAGCAAATTATTTTTGTCAAGAGGGTTCAATATACCGCCCTTGCCGTCTATATAAAAAAATTGCTCCTTTGAGACACAATCTACAATTTTATTGAACACAAAAAAGTTGACTACAAGATAACCAGTTGTATCAATATGAGAATTATTAGAAACTAGCTTCTGCCCACGACTCCGTCCGCGTGGAACTCGTTTATATCGTAGCTCCATACAAACTTTCACCCCCCACTTCATCCCCTTGAGGGATGATGTCCGGGATAAAAATATCCTTTGTTCTTCCCCAGGACTCAAACTATCTCTATATCAAATTTCATCCAAATCGGTGCAGCGGTTTAAGCGTGAAGAGGTAACAGACAGACAGACAGACACACTTTCGCATTTATAAAATTAGTATAAAGGAATTTTAGCATTTCCTTCAAAATTATCCATAAACAGCTTGAACTGCGATTTAGTTTGTCTCACATATAGGTAGGTACATTATTTAAAAATATGAGGATCACGTTAACCCTTTCACCGGTGTCTTTTTTGTCCCCATTAGTATGACGTGGACGACGATAGGCATCCGAATTTCTATTAAGGATTTCATGGTATATCTCAATAACGAAATGTCCATTGGTAAATCCCCATTTAGCTTTATCTGGATGGCAACGCATCAAAAGTTCTAACTTATCTGGCGCTTAGCAATGAATGGGTCAAAGGAACTGCCACAGTCCCTAATAGTGACGAAATTTGTGTATCGTTGGTTCCATCATAATAGTTTCAGTGGTTTCTGGTACTGCTGCTTCGATCATATCCGAGGGGCGGAGAGATAAGGCCAGCGGCAACGCTGCCCGCGCGCAAAGCAGCGAAGTGCCGCGTGTGGAACCTGCGGCGGTGGTAGATCGGTACAGTGTGCAGCGGCCGCGTCTGGGAACAATGTTTAAAAGTAATTAAGAGGACGCTTCTTTGTCCTTTTTATTTTATAATTACGGGAAAAAGCCAGACAGCTACTGAGGGAGAGAGCAATCCTGATTAACGATAGAAAAACCAAACAAAAACAAATAGCCCAGATAAGCAAGCAAATAAACTTAGAAATAAGGAAACATAGAGAAAAACTAAGAACAGACACACTGACACATTATATAGAGCATTCAAACAATTTATATATAATACAAATTGGCTCAAGCTTAAAACACTACACAACTCAAAACTATATAACACAAAGACCTAATATCCTAGAAACTGAAACTGACTTTTATAAATCTTTATATGATGATTACCAAGACCCAGACCATTGTTTCACAAACGAGGATCAGGATTGGGATGCCAAGGCAATTAACTCCCAAAAAAAACGATAAAGCACCTGGCGAAGATAACATCACCAACGAATTATTGAAGGGTTGCTTTATTAGCTATCGCCAAAGCATCAATAGATCTATTCAATGTTATACTGGTAACAGAACAAATACCAAAGCAGTGGACTACCTCTACAATTAGAAGGGAGTCAAAAATGGTATAGGAAACTACAGGCCTATAAGCCTGATGAGATGACAGATGTATACAAAATATTTTCAAAAATTATCTTACACCGCATTGAGAAAGCACTGGATGACAATCAACCTATTGAACAAGCAGGTTTCCGGAAAGACTTCTCCACAGTAGACCACATACATACAATAACACAGCTAATCAAGAAATGCAACGAGTACGTAGACACATACTATCTGGGTTTCGTTGATTACAACAAGGCATTCGACTCACTGATACATAAATTTATGTGGATAGCTCTTTAGACCCAAGGAGTACCAAGCAAATACATTAGTTAGAATAATAAGTTAAGGTAAACGTCCACTGTTTCGGCATGTTAAGCCTCTTACGAATTAGTATTTTTTTTAAGACAATACAGAACATGACATCAGTTTGAATTTTTTTGTGTGATGAACATTGATATCTTGCCTATTATGTAATGCAAGAATTATATAGTTTTAGTTTCAATAACTATTTTTTTATAATTTATTTGTAGACCTCGTATTTGAACCCCATTTCGTGATAAAATTTGGCTCTGCTCCTAAGTTTGTGAGTTCTTGGCCCCTGTTTCGGCATAAAGTTTTCGAGTGCCAGGTAGTAAGAGAAACGTTTTGTTTGTGTTTGTTATTTGATATTGAACAAGATTATTGACGAGGTAATTAACATGATTATTGGAAAAATCCAATAGGGGGTCTGGATAAAACTCGGTATTTAAAATCCCGGGACATTTTTTCTTTTTCCAGGATTTTTTTATGAAATGTAAGGTTAAATAACTTATCCATTAGTACAGGGTCACCTTTTCAAAAATGTGTCTCACATAGGTTACCTATCTACGAGTATATTAACCAAAACTGTTTAACATAAGATAAATATCTAGGCAAAACCTTTTGGACGTGACATGTAGGTATCTGTAAACGATATTCTGTTTAATAGGGTATAAAGATACCTTTCGCTTCTTTAAAAAAAACCCTTAAAAATAAAGAAAGTCCCGGGAATAGCAAGTCCCGGGATATCAAATCTTAAAAATAATAAATATCTTCAATCATTTTCGTCAATATTCCTTAAACGTATAGTTAGATATAAGTATGTATTGATTATCTATTTCTACGATTGATTAGGTAACCTAAGATTAAAATCTAGACAATGTTGTATGGGACACACGACACACTTTTGAAAGAGCAATTCTATACTTTTTAATAGGGTACAAAGTAAACTTTCATTTAATAATAATAATCCCGCAAAAATAATAGGTTCCCGGGATTTACCCAGGCAACACTATTGCATTATATCAATGCACATGTTACCTCTTCAAGAAGAATATCAAATAACAGACGAGGGTACACATTTGATCTGTGTGTTTGCCTACCAGTCCTACCACTATAGATTTCTCTGTCACGAACTTGGGGAAAAGTATTAAAAGTAATAGTCCCTTGTTTCGTGTTACTATTTCTTGAATATTCCCGCAATCAATAATGTAGATCACCTTTAAATTATGTTCAATAACCATTAAGTATCCTATATGTAATAAATAAACATAAAAATACATTACAGGAATCGAGCAATAAACAAAATTATGCTGCACGTAAATATGCGAATTCACCTTCAAATTGTAAATTTAGGTCACGTTCAACCTCGTTTTACGAGAATTCAAGTGAATAAAACATATACCGAATTTAGGTCGATGAATACGTCATTAAATACAATATCTGTTTTTTTAAATTAACATTTACAATTTCTTAAGTATCATTTAAATACAAAAGATACAAGGATGTATAAAGAAAGCCCTTGATTCGGTAGTAACACGAAATAGGAGCCAGACGAAAAATATAATGACCGTTAGTTCGTGAGTCCATTTATTGCAATTTTAAGGGACACCTATACCAAAATATACACTTATTTCTTATTAAATCCATTGTTAAGGAACTAGACAAAGCACTGTTAAAAGTTTTTTTTCAAATGGACTTCCCTTTCTCTTTCAATTCCCTTAAGAAGTCGGAGCGAGCACCTTACGTCAACAAGCAGTTCGCGCACACCGTACAGCTGTTTTCGGCCGACTGACAGTTTTCGACCGTTGTGTTGCTATTAGTTTAGTCGTTAAAATTGTTGAATTTGATTTTTTGGAAAGGTTTAATGATAAAGTTTTTTTACAAATGTATAAATTAAATAAAAAATATTTCAGTTGCTTATTATAAGCCTCAGAAACAAAACTAACGAAATGACGTACTAGCACGAACTTATGGCCCGTTACCTTAATTGTATGCTCAGACTACTGCAAAATTGAAACTGGAAAATATTGGAGAAGTTCCAAATCAAAAAAGGGGTCCGCCAGGGAGATCCGCTGTCTCCAAAACTGTTCTCAGCCGCACTAGAATACATATTCAGAAACTTGAACTGGGATAATCAAGGATTAAATATAAATGGTAGAGTATTTGGTCACTTACGGTTCGCCGATGACCTTATTATTATCAGTGACAGCCCAGTCTCATGGAAAAAATACTGGGTGATGAAATAAATTATGAAAAACCCAGGGTTTAGAATAAAAGAAAAAAGGAAAGTCTACAATTCATGCTTACTTCCCTGTATGACATATGGTTGCCAAACGTGGTCTCTAACTAAAAAAGATACCAAGGACTTAGATTTTTTTTGCATGTCAAAGTAGTTCAATAAAGGCTTATATTATTATTACTATTTGTTTTTATTTGTGTTTCTCTCTCTCGCACTCGTGAAAACTATGCGAAAATCTTCGTGAATGGCCTTTTTCGTACAATTTCGTATAATAGGTCCCTACTTAATACATTGATGGACAGTAAACGCCTATAGGCGTAATTCTATTGTTATGTCTATTGTGTCTGGAGTAGTGTCCATCAACGTGTTAACCTTGTGAAGTTTTATTCATATTTTCTTTAAGTGAGCTTTTAGATGAGGTGAAATACTAAACCCCTTTGTAGTCATATGAGCCCATAGCCCCACTTAGCCCGCAGGTTCAGTTGCCCACTTTGTTTTATTTCGTAGGTGACTCGGTCCATACTAATCGGATAAGTCAGCCCGCGGGTTCAGTCGACTACTATTTTACCGGTAAGGGTCCACTCAGACCGCGGGTTCAGTCGACTACTATTTTACCGGTAAAGGTCCACTCAGCCCGCGGGTTCAGTCGACAATATTTTACCGGTAAGGGTCCACACAGCCCGCGGGCTCAGGCAACTACTAACATAGCAACTGCTTTAGGGACAATTCAGCCCGGTAAAATGAATATGGGTTTTGTTTGAATGGGTTCTTCTTAAGGATTTGCTTAGTGTGGTACCATACAGCACGACCACGGAGGATTTTGGAAATTCTTATTCTTATTCCCGCAAAACCGCTTTCTATTATTAGCCCAAGTAACGGAGAGGTTGACCCTCGCATTAATTACTCAGTTAACAAGATGATGAAGTGATAGACAAAGAAAAAAAATAGACCGACAAGCCCTAACCCCAAATAGCTGGCTATACTTGCAGCTACATCTAGCAGATTTATCTATCAGCAGTAGTACTGACACTACTACACACTGCAATTATACGTCACAATAGAACAACTCCTTAGTCTAGCGGCATAAAATCATATATATATATATATATAGATTGACCACTACGCGAGAGGACGTAGTTCATATACCGTAGTATATATATATATATATATATAAATATATATCCACCCCTTCTGTTTCGTGTGATAACTTGATAAGAAATAAACGTTACTTATTTATGGGGTAATTTTAATTAAGTAGGACTAGTTACAATTAACAATCCATCTTCAAATTAAAATATGATTTCTGCAATATCTGGATTAACGGAATAATCTGTCAAAAGACAAAAAACTAAACGATATTGCCTCTTCTGCTAGCATTGAAATGATAGCATTTAAATTCTTAACTGTTCAATACATGACTGTAGGCTAACTTTATTGTCTTCCAATTCCTTTATTTTTTCCTTTATTTTGTCATTAACCTCAATGACTTCTGGTTGTGTTTTAGTGAAGTGGTTTTTTCTCACTTTATCCACATACATATTTTCTAATTAAGCGTTGTACTACTACCAGTACTTGAAGTATTTGAGATAAAACTACCGTCTTGATTGCGAGCTAGTTTATTACTGTCCAACCAAACGGCGCAAGCGCCCTATAAATACGTATACATATATGTCATTCCTCCACCACTATTTAAAAACGAATTTAGACCTATTAAACTTTATAATCAACTTTCTTTCTTGGACGCAACTGGTGACGCACAGAAGGCTCGTCTGAAACAGTTGTTATTGTTATGGGGCGGGCTGTAGGCACGGCTGCGCTCGGCGCACGCGCCGGCGACGCCGGTGCCGCGGCGGACTCGTGCGCAGACGGTCCCCGTTCACCTGTCTCTCCCTCATCCATCCCGATTTCATTCCCTGTCTGCTCTTGTCTTGTTTCCTCTATCATAGTCTCAGTGGAAACTGTCTGTCTTTTCGAAGATCTCACGGTTCTAAATACACTAAATTGCCATACGATAAATAAATAATAAGTGGAGACTACATTGTCCATTGCAGAGTCGGAAGCTAAAATTGACATATCTTTTTGAACAGACGGGGAAGGAAAGGAGGGGTATGGTACACGGTCATTGGACACTACATTATCCTTCGTGTGTGTATTTGCAATAGGCTGCCCCTTATATTTTAAAAGATGATCAACATGTCTTATACAATAAGAATCATATTTGTTTACAAATTGTTGCCGACCGACCAACCTTATTGTACGAGTATATATACCTTTTTTATGAATTGACTTTTATGTTAATTTCAAAATAGTTTTTAGAATGACTATATAAATGTCAGGAGGAAGAAGTTGGATTAAATGGATTTTTCCTAAAAAAGTTGTTAATGCGTTTTCATACTTTTCATATGGTGTCAGAAGTGGGATGTATTGTGTTAATATTGTGATAATGCCCATAACGCGTTCAATAACAAGGAAACAATTCCGGACAGAGGTAAGTGAAACCGCTCTAGCCCCATCTTCAGGCTTTACGCCTGCTCAAACTTGCAACGATGAGGCTCTCTCACAGGAGCACGGTATCCCCGAACCCCTTCTAACTGTCCAATTGCCAGAACCTTTACCTTCAGAGGCGCATTCCGCAGCGCCATCGCGCGCCAAGACGCACTCCGTAGCGCCATCGCGAGCCTCTACCAAGACACAGAAGCTGGCCGCCCTAGCCAAGCATGCTCGCTTAAATGTGGATAGGGAGCGAATGTTGGCCAAAGCAGCCTCGGACCGGGAGCAAATGTTGGCCAAAGCAGCTTCGGACCGGGAGCTAATGCTGGCTGAACATGAACGCAAAGCTGCCGAGTTAGAACTGCAGGCGGAACTTGCGGCAATTGAGTCTGTCGCGTCAGCGAAAAGCAACTCGACTCAAAGGTGGTTGCTTGAATGTGCCGACAATGATTTGTGCGATAATAATGAACTATTCCCTTGCAGAACTTTAGAGATTGATGATGTACCTACTGCGGGAACTGCACGAAATGTCCCCGTCGCCTCTACAAGCGCGAATGTGCCGCGCGGAGACCGGTGCCTACAGTTCAACGACAAAATACACACTACACATACTCATATATTAGGCACACACCACAATAAACTCGCAACTAACATCTGTAATAGTGACGACAGAAATAAAACGATTAATAATGTAGGGACACAAGACTCTTTTATTAAACTGGCTGAAGTTATCGCAGATCTTGGAGGCAAGAATAAACTGGTCTGTATTAAACTTCCTATGTATGATGGTAGTGTCTCCGGCTGGCTCATGTTCAAGAAGACGTACTCGCGATCAGAAGCTAGATTCTGTCCAGAAGAAAACTTGGCCAGACTCGATACTGCGTTGTGTGGAGCCGCCAAAGAATCTGTATCTGCTCTTCTCATGACTGCCGCGCATCCAGCACAAATAATGAGTTCCCTGGAGAGCCGCTTTGGCCAGCCGGAATCCATCATCCTACACCAACTCTCGTCCATTAGATCCTTGGCCAGGCTGCCGTTGCACGAGTCTTTGAAGGACCTTAACATCTTCGCGTGCCGACTTCGCAATTGCGTCGAGGTCATCAGAGAGCTGCATCAGCCGGAGTATCTGGCCTCTCCTGAGCTTGCCAATACCATCATAGGCAAATTAACGCCTCTCTTACGTTATAGGTGGTCTGATTATGCGTCTTCGAACGATGCTCCGAACAAACACAAGCTAGAACTATTATCAGATTTTTTAGATAATGAATTCAAACGGCAATCAAAACATTGTGCGTTTTATTCGGACATTTTTTATGGAAAAACCGTCACAACAAATAATTCGCATGTTGTCAAACCAAATGTCGCTACCAAGCAACCCGCAAAAGTTTTTCATGCGACACTGTCAACGAAACCAAAGAGTCTGACAACATGTAGATATTGTAAGATAGGTACACACGAGGTCCATGAATGCGAAAAGTTCATTTCATTGCCTATCGACGACCGCTGGCAATGGGTTACCGAAAATAAGGTCTGTTACAGATGTTTAGCTAAAGGTTCACATAAATATTTAGCTTGCAGGAAATATTGCGAAGTCGCCGGATGTAGGTACAGCCGGAGACATAATACTTTGCTCCATCGACCTATAGTAGAAACCGCTGCCCATGTCGACATAAATGAACACGACGAGCCCCAGTCCGAGGAGGTACCGACTATTGTATCTCATAGTGCCTCCCCTAACCCAATGTCAATCCAAAGATCCTTATTAAAGATACTCCCTGTCACTATTACCGGCCCTAAAGCTAGTTTCGATACCTACGCGCTGCTTGATGATGGGTCTACGGCCTCATTTATCGATAAATCTGTAGCTGATCTGATAGGCGCTACCGGGCCCAAAAAACACATTCAGGTCGAGTGTATCGGCGGTCTTGGTAAAAATATAGAGGTCAGTTTCGTGAACATTAAAGTCAAAGGCTGTCACAGTGTAGAAACACACGATATCGTAGTGAGGTCTATTCCGGACTTGACTATTGCTAAACAGTGTGTTCGTTCAGAGCAAATCAAAAATTGTGATTATTTACGCGATCTAGCCGATGTTTTGTGCTACGAGAACGCGAAGCCTACGCTTCTGCTTGGGGTCGATAATTGGCATCTTACCTTTTCAAAAACTATTCGGCGCGGTAAGCCATCGCAACCAGCAGCGTGTTTGACTCCGTTAGGTTGGGTTCTATACGGCTCTACTTCAACCATATCCAAACCTGTCGACTTCGTGAACCATGCTATTATAGAGTGCGAAGAAGATAGTCTAGGGGACAGCCGTACTTTAGATATCCTCATCAAAGATTATTATAGTTTGGACTCTATAGGTATAGAAAAAAGGGATGGCCGCTCTGTTGAGGATCAAAGAGCTTTCAAATTGCTAGAGGAGACTACAAGGCGTCTACCATCTGGGCGATTCGAGACAGGGCTACTGTGGCGTGACAATATCGAACAGGTCCCCGATAGCCGCCCACTTGCTTTACGCCGTTTCAGGACTCTGGAATCAAAGATGACTAAGGACTCTGACTACGCCAGTAAATATAAACAAAATATTCACGCCATGCTTGATAAGGGTTATGCAGAATTGTGCACTGCCCCCCCTTCTGGTATACTATGGTATTTACCGCATTTTGGAGTAGTACATCCACAAAAGAAGAAACTTAGAATTGTCTGTGATGCCGCCGCCAAGTGCGAAGGTGTAAGCCTAAATTCCCTTTTACTGCCCGGGCCCGATCTTCTCCAATCCTTGTTGGCCATTTTAATGCGATTCAGAGAAGGCCGTGTAGCTCTTTCGGCTGATATACGGGAAATGTTCCCACAAGTTAAAATCAGACCAGAAGACCGTGACGCTCAGCGTTTCTTATGGCGCAACGATCCTACACAACGCATCCAGGAATATCGCATGTCATCTATGATGTTCGGTGCAGTGTGTAGTCCGTTTACGGCATTGTACCTTAAAAATAAGATCGCCACCGAACATCAGCGATCACACCCAAAAGCCGCAGCAGCTATCATCCGCGACACATACATGGACGATTACTTAGGTAGTTGCGATAATGAACAAGAAGCCGCACTTTTATCCTCAGACATTGTCTCGGTTTTAGCCGCAGCCAAATTTGAAATGAGGTCTTGGGTATCGAACTCTGAAAAGGTTCTCACCATGCTACCTCCCGACCTTTGCGCCGTTGGGGCCACCACAATAAATGTATGTTCAGACTCGCGACCTCTGACACGCGTCTTAGGAGTTTCGTGGGACATCGCTAACGACACACTGTCTTTTCCACATATTGATTTTGATAAAATACCAGCAAAATTGACTAAGCGCGTTGTCCTTTCAAACCTTATGAAAATTTACGATCCTTTAGGCCTACTTACTCCCGCGGTTATAAAAGGTCGTGTTCTTTTCCAAAAGACCTGGAAACTTGCTATATCTTGGGATGTTTTATTGCCCAAACAATTCATAGAGAAGTGGAGGGACTGGTTCACAAGCTTACTCAACATTTTGAAAAACTGTGTACCCCGGTGTTATGCCCCTTTAAACGACGCGATAAGTTCCGTGCAATTACATGTGTTCGCAGACGCGAGCGAGCAAGCGTACAGTTGCGTCGCATACTGGCGCTTTATGGGTCCAAACGGAAACATACAAGTTTCGCTGTTCAGCGGTAAAGCTCGCGTTGCTCCCCTGAAGCCCACGACCATACCACGGCTGGAGCTTCAGGCGGCTCTAATTGCTGCTCGCTTATCCGTATTTATTATAGAATCTCACAAACGAAAGCCAGAAAGGATCTTTCTCTGGTCAGACTCTCAAACTGTGCTCAAATGGCTACGCTCTGACCCAAGCAGCTTTAAATCCTTTGTCGCTCATAGGGTTTGTGAAATTTGCGAGATCACCAATGTTTCCGATTGGAAGTATGTACCTTCATCCTTGAACGTCGCGGACGATGCAACCAGGTTCAAAGATGAATTTACCATAAACTCTCGGTGGTTTACCGGGCCATCTTTCTTGCACCAACCACCAACCGAATGGCCCTGTGAACCTACAACTGTCCACGCACCAATGCCTGAGGAATATAGAACCAATAAAGACTTGGTGGGTTTGACATTGACTCATTCACGTGACTTACCATCACCTGTGATTGCCGACTACAGCCGATTTAGTGTCTGGCTACGGTTTATTCGCGCTACCGCACGAGCGCACCAGTGTGCCTCCAAATTTCGCCATTTGTCTCAAAATCCTAAATTGCCGCAACATGGTTTAGTAGTTTTAGATGTCGCTTTTATCTTATCGGCAGAACGACACGCCTTTCTGCATATACAATTAGATTCTTTCAATGATGAATATATTGCGATTGACGCTGCACGCCCCGTTTAGAAATTCCATCCCTAAGGGGGTTAAATAGCTGTGCAAAGTTTGTATGGGGAAACATTTTTTTTTTAAACTAGAGACTTGATACTTTGCATGAGGGAAACTTTTCCTTTTGAGCTAGAAACTTGAAACTTTGTGAAAAGATTACTTACTAGAATACAAAAACAGTAAGTACCTACTTTCAGCGTTTCACAAAATTCCATCCCTAAAGGGGTTAAAAAGAGATGCAAGGTGGATGAGAAACATTTTTTTGAGCTTGAGACTTGTAACGTTGTAGAAAGAGTGTTTATTAAAATAAAATAACCACTTTCAGCGTTTTGGAAAAAATCCACCCATAAGGGGGTTAAAACGGGATTCAAGGTTTATATGGAGAGCAAGAAAATGTAATAGTAAGAGAATTTGTAACGTCAGTCTTAGCCTACTGTATGTTAAAAGACAACAAAACTGATTTCAGAGATTTTTTTTAATTCATCCCATATAGGGGGTTCAAAGTTTGTATGGAAAGAAAAGTATTTTTTTTAAGTATAAGAGATTTTATAAAAACGTTCTTAAATGTTTATTAAAAGACTACAAAACAGATTTCAGCATTATTTTTTAATTCATCCCCTAACAGTGGTTTTGGACTGTTTGTTTAAAGATTAGAAAACGATTTCAGCGGTTTTTTTTTATTTGTCCCCTAAGAGGGTTAAACGGGGGTTTGAAGGTTGTATAGAGAGTAAGAGATTTGTAACTTTGGGTTTAGACTGTTTGTTTAAAAACTAGAAAACAAATTTCAGTGTTTTTTGCAATTCATGCCATAAGGGGGTTCAAAGTTTGTATGGAAAGCAAGAAATTTTTAAGGTAAGAGATTTGTACCTTCTGTTTTAGACTGTTTGAAATTGATTCCATAAGGGGTACAAGATATTTATCTCCTAAAGGGGCTAAAAGGAGTTGGAAGTTTGTACGGGGAAAAAGACAATTTTAGAGGAAGGAAATTGTAACTTCGGTTAAAGATTAGAAAACGAATTACAACGCCCCCGTTTCTAAAAAACTTGTCGTTGATAATAGGAGACGATAGGCTATTACGGTTATCCGGCCGCACGGGAGCATCCACTGCCATTGATCCACGGCCAGCTGTTCTGGATGGTAAGCACCCGCTTACTCGCCTACTCATCGGCTCCTACCATGTCAAATTTGCCCACGGAAACAACGAACTTGTGGTGAACGAATTACGACAACGTTTCTACATCATTGGGGTGAGACCGTCGGTACGAAGTGTGGCGAAACATTGTCAGCTCTGCCGGAACATGAAAGCTAAGCCACAGGTGCCACCGATCGGAGACCTACCAGAAGCCAGGATGGCTCATCACGTTCGTCCCTTCACTTTCGTCGGTGTCGACTATTTTGGCCCATTGAACGTCACATCAGGACGACGAACCATGAAGCACTGGGTAGCACTATTTACGTGCCTGACAGTCAGAGCTATCCACATTGAAGTAGTAGAGTCATTATCAACAGACTCAGCCTTGTTGGCTCTACGACGATTCATAGCACGACGTGGTTGTCCCACATGCGTTTACTCTGACAACGGAACGGCTTTTGTTGGCGCTTCGAATAAGCTACACGAGCTGTATGACTTCTCGACAAATAGAGGAATAAGGTGGAAGTTCATCCCCCCGTCGGCTCCATTTATGGGTGGCTGTTGGGAGCGTCTGATACGCAGCGTGAAAACTGCACTCAAGATCACTCTAAAAGACCGATCGCCCCGAGTAGAGGTACTGAACACATTGCTTGCAGAAGTAGAAGCCATTGTCAATTCACGGCCTCTCACCCACGTGCCGGTGGACGAGGACAGTCAACAAGCACTGACGCCCTTCAACTTCCTGATTGGTACCTCAAGCCATGACCAGAGTCTTCGAGAATTTGACGAGGCCGACCTATCACGACGCCTAGACTGGCGAAAGGCCCAAAGACTTGCAGAACATTTTTGGCAACGGTGGACTAAAGAATACTTGCCGCTATTGATACCACGAAAATCAGCTGCACCTCATGAAGAGCTGAAATCGGGTGACGTGGTGCTGATCGCGGATGGCAATCTACCAAGAAACTGCTGGCCTATTGGACGAGTCACCGAGTTATTTCCGGGTAGAGACAATATTGTCCGTGTAGTGAATGTTGTGACTAAAGGGGGTGTGCTGCGTCGGCCGGTCCGCAAGCTAGTACCACTAAATTGTTAATTGGTGTTCCACACCGCTTGGGGCCATGTTGCCGACCGACCAACCTTATTGTACGAGTATATATACCTTTTTTATGAATTGACTTTTATGTTAATTTCAAAATAGTTTTTAGAATGACTATATAAATGTCAGGAGGAAGAAGTTGGATTAAATGGATTTTTCCTACAAAAGTTGTTAATGCGTTTTCATACTTTTCATATGAGTCAATTCATAAAAAAGGTATATATACTCGTACAATAAGGTTGGTCGGTCGGCAACAAAATATTTAAAAACATTTAGAGTACATATGGTGCTACTTTTCCGCACTAGTGCGGAACAGACCCTTCGGTCGTGTTTTAATTTATCACCACTCGTTGCGAATTTCCTATTTTCGGCACTTGTATCGTAAATAACTATTTGCTATCTATATTTTCTATAATTTTCCCTAATACCCAATTTACTTTTCTCGCGCTGTACCACCGCGCTCAGACAATATTACCTACTTGAAATTGACGCTTATGTACTCGTATACACACAGATGTTTCCGAGATGTCATCACTCGCCCTCGTATGCCGGTCCAAAGGTTGTATTCAATCAAGACGAGTTCTCAACTTCCTACCGAACATAAGTTTGGCTGGGGTCTCCCCAGTAGTACAATGCACCGAATTTAATAATTTCGCAACTTAATAATTTCTCGTGCACTAGGTGCGTGGTTACGTTTTCGTTTAAAACATGTTTAAGCATTTTTTTACATGTACGTACCGAATTCTCTGCCTGCCCATTGCTGTTTGGGTGATACACTGGTGAATTCATATATTTAATACCATTGCTAGAACAAAATAAACGGAACTCGACGCAATGTAACTGAAACTGAAACTAAAACTTCCGCTATACCAAATATTGAAAATCAATACTTTACGTCACACCTGGCCATAATGCGAGTTATACCGCACGCTGCGCGTACTGTAAAACTCTCATTGTGGCCAGATGAAGACGTAAAATTGTGTACTCACCACGGGCGGTAATTCGATCGCAGACCTCACCTTCGGTTCGGGCCACAAACACCTGCGATCTGGGCCATTCACGAATTCACCGCCCTAGGTACGTAATGTACTATTAATTTAGATATTAGTGATTGAGTGCTAGTACCATTTTCCATGTGTAGGCATTCCACCAATTTACTGTAGGAATCCACCACAATCAAATATACCTTTTGCCCTATAGACATATAGTCGATATGTATGCGGTTCCATGGGCCAGGCGCGCGCTGCCAGGGCGGCCGCCGGCCGCAGCACCACGCACGGGCCGCAGGCGCCGCCCGCACACCGCTCGATGTCTCCGTCGATGCCCGGCCACCACATTCTGATCTATAACCACGAACTTCGAATGTCGAAGTTCGGATATCTCTATCTCTATCGCACTTACTATACTCGAGTGACAGGGATGCAAGTACACGAACTTCGAGATTAGATATTCGTGGTAGCGCCGCTGGTGCGTGTTTTACATTTCATTTTAACTATACCCAAATGCGTGCTGTGCAATTCACTTAACATGCGTTGCTTCAGTGACAATGGAATTACGACTTTGTGCCCTCGTAATAGAGATCAATTTTCAAGTTGTAGATCGGTTCGGCAATTAAAATAAGCTTCGACCGATTTACAGTTTACTTTACGCGGCCTCGGTGCATATATGTGATTACCGTTTGAAGGGTCATATCGCTATCGGTAGTCTTTTTAATGTCGTCCGAGGTAACCGCCGCCGATGAAACCGAATCTAAGAAATTTAGCGCACAAAGTGTATCAAACTCCTTATCACTATCACTTGAAGTGCTCGGCAGTGGCGCTCGGGAAAAATAGTCTGCCACCAAGTTATTACCACTGGAAACGTATTGTATTTTATATGTGTACGCGGATAATATGATGGCATTTTGCACCTTTGGAGACGCAAGGCTGATGTGGCCGATATTCCATTTTGAATATTGAAACTAAAGGCCTATGGTCCGTTTTGAGTATAAAGGGATCACTACGACAACGCTTCACCCCAAAAATTATAGCCGTCGCCTCCTTTTGTATCTGGCTATAATTTCGCTCGCTATTAGTGAGGGAGCGCGACGCGAACGCTAGCGGGCGCTCCTGTCCATCGGCGGCGCGCTGGGCTAGCAAGGCACCTAGACCCCCGGTCCCCGCGTCGACGCTCAGCACCAGCTATGCGCTGGGCTCGAAGTGCGCCAGCACACGGTCCGAGACCAGTTCGCGGCGCACCGCGCGCACTGCGCCGCGCTGCCTCTCACCCCACTCCCACTCAGCGCCTGCGCGTAAAAGCTCATGTAAGGAACTCATTAACGTAGCGGCCTTAAGAATAAAACTTCTGTAGTAATTAACTACACCCAAGAAACGTTTCACCTCTGTCACATTGGTCGGTTCGGGTGCGTCTAAAATAGCCTGTACATTGTCAAGACACGTCTGTAGACCTTCTTTACTAATAACGTAGCCTAAATAAGTAACGTTGGGTTTGAAAAATTCTCATTTTTCTTTCTGGACTAATCCCGCGTCGTTAATTCTGCTGAAGACTTTATTTAACCTCTTTAAATGCAAGATTTTGTTTGGACCAGTTACACAAATGTCATCGAGCCAGCAGCTCACGCCATCAATACCAGTAAGGAGGGTTTCCATGGACTTCTGGAAGACTGCTGGAACGTTTGAAAGTCCATATACTAATCGCGTATATTTGAATAGTCCATTAGATGTATTTATGGTCGTGAGCTCCTGCGACGACTCGTCCAGCATAAACCGGTTATACGCATTTTTGAGGTCGATTTAACTGTAGTGTTCGCCACCCCCTAATTTAGCAAATACCTCCTCAATTCTAGGGAGCGGGTACTTGTCAACAACTAGGTCCTTATTAAGCGTGACCGAAAAGTCGCCAGCTATCCTGACCTTCCCATTCTCTTTCAGCACGGGCACAATAGGTGTAGCGTACTCCGAATGATTTACGGGAACTAAAATACCCAACTTCACTAACCTATTTAGTTCCTCCTCGACTTTGTCTTTTAAAGCAAAGGGTACAGTGCGTGGTATAAAATATTTTGGGCATGAATTTTCCTTCAAACGCAAGTGCACCTTAAACTTATTAAACGCACCGAGCTCATCGCGCCAAATGTCCGGATATCGTTCTAACAATTGGTTTTCATCAATGTCATTGCCGTCACAAATACTATTTACGTTTGTTGTTGGTGCCATATTAAAAGCAGACATAAAATCTCGACCGAGTAAGGGCGTACCCCCGTTAACTACTGCAAAAAAGTTTATTTTTCTCGTTTCACCGTTATAAGTAGCCCCGGTTTGGAAATAGCCGAGTGGCGAGATTTTGTGTCCATTGTAAAAACACATGTTAACGTTACACTTTTCTAATCGGTGCTCAGAAAACATTTCGTAATATAATTTATCGCCTATGACGCACAGTGCACACCCCCGATCCCGAGTCTAGTTGCATCGATATATTTTTACCTCCTAAGATTACATCTAAGAGAATCGGTTTATTTGACACATACCTTAAAAATATAATTATGACATTCCGTACAACATTGTTCTACTTCTTCTATCACGTTTTTATACGTCAGATGTCACGTCAACTAACCGTTGAGGTTTTGTGTTCTAAGCTAAGCACTAATTTGTTTTCTAAGTGTTTTAAGGCTATTTCAGTAACTTACAAATAAAACGTTATTCTGTCCAATTTATTTTTTGATTTTGTGTTGTTTTTGCAACTTTTAACAACGCAGGAGACCATTGTTTGTTTTCTTAGTTGTCACGGAAAACGTGCCAACACGGCGTCGCGACACGCACTGAGGAGGTTAGCAGCGTGGTTTTGTTTGCATATGTGTTCGTGAGCTCTACTTATAAAGCTGTTTTGTTCGGCGTCACTAGACTGTTCGTAATGGTCCCGTGCTCCGTCTGTATTTTTTGCTTGGTCTGCTTGGTTTTCAACACATTTTGCGAGGTAAATATCCTTTTCATAAGATGAAAATTTTATAGGCCTGACAAGTTATTTTCTTTACTTATTCATGGCAACAGGTTTTTACTCACATGTTGTATACATCGCCAAGAATGTCCATTGGCGTCCGCTCTTTTTATTACTTTTCTAGTCACCACGAGTCAACATTTTTGTTAATCACCAAACACGCATTAACAATGTTTACAAATATCTGTGAAATAACCTATAATGGCGCGCAAACAGTTTTTATTCCTGAAGTTTGCGCAGTGCGCGCGCATTAGATGAAATCTCAAACAGCCAATACAAAATAAAATAAATATTTTCGTTTTAAAATGTTATCTTTATTAATTCATGTTAAATGTTACCAAAAGTGAATAGTTTTACTAAATTAAACGTTTTTATATCATATCCAAAAACATAACGAAAAGGATTTAATTTGTTTAGTCGAGTAAGAATCCATTTGCCGCGAATTTAAAAAAAAAGCTGTAAGTACATTCTGTACAACCCGATTAATTTAAGAATGCCGTGTGCATGCATACATCTCGCTGCAAGGTGACTTAATCGGGATATAACCACAACACACAAGTGTCGTAATGTTATAAAACACGCGTGTTTAATACCCAGGATTATGAGCCTAAAAGCGACACAATAAGAGGTAGGTACGTTACGAGCAATTGTGTTGAAAAATGTTTTTCAATGCAAAGCGAGTGTTACTGGGCGGTCCGGTTTTTGAAGATGTATCTACATAAATATTGAAATAAAAAAGGGTGGATTATTTGTGAAATATGACTCGTTTGCGGTTTAGGTATATGTTGACTTCATGTTTTTAATTGCAGACCCACGCGTCAAAAAAATAAAGACATACCTAGAAACGTTTAATGTGATTTTAAGACCAATCTTTGCAATTATTTTCTATCGAGCCGATTTCGTCCAATTATGTATCGAGCCCGTCTACGGTCTTTGAAATATGGTAAATATTAACTTATATTTTATTTTTTATTTGATGTGCTAAAATAGTTTTTCTTAAAAAACTGCTTAAATAATATCAATTTCACCAAATTAGGTCTCGTCAGCCTCTTAATCCCTGAACGGATTTAGATGAAATTTTCCGTACATATACGAGTAATTTGAGACACTTGAAAAGATATAGGATAGTTTTTATCTCGGAAATCATCCCTTAAGATGGTAGAAGTGTGTTTGGGACAGCGATAGTTGGAGTGTGGCTCATATTTTCCGAAAATCATTTTTTCTTCGTGCCAATTATTCCGTTCCCATAATTTCCCGGTGTAATTTTTCTCCAGTCCCCTATTTTCTTGGTAGTTTTTATTCCGTTCCCATAATTTCCCGGTGGCATTCTTTCCCAATATTTTCTTTTCTATGGACATTTTATTCCGTAAGGCAGGTCGCCGTTAGGTACGACGACGAGCGAAGCGAGGAGGAGTGTTAGGTGAACTGCGACATACAGCGCGCGAGCTGAGCGAGCGTAGCGAGCGTGCCGCGGCAGCGGCCGGCGAAGCGCCAGAATCGAAACCTTCACTTCCTCATATAAGATAATCACCTGGACTTTTGTGCTTACCTATGTAAATATTACAAAAAAAAAATCGGTTCTGGCGCTTCGCAGGCCGCTGCCGCGGCACGCTCGCTACGCTCGCTCAGCTCGCGCGCTGTAGGTCGCAGTTCACCTAACACTCCTCCTCGCTTCGCTCGTCGTCGTACCTAACCTAACCTACTACGGAATAAAATGTCCATAAAAAAGAAAACATTGGGAAAAAATGCCACCGGGAAATTATGGGAACGGAATAATTGGCACGAAGAAAAAATGATTTTCGGAAAATATGAGCCACACTCGATAATTGAGCTTGCGCCTAACAATCAAATAATTTAATAGCAATATTTTTTCCAAGGCGATAACAAGTTCTACGCGGACGAAGTCACAGGCAACAGCTAGTACAATTATAAAATTAGAAACAAGTTATTTTTTAGGCGACGAAACAGCGTAGCCCCGTTGCGTCGTCAAGTCTTGTGTATAGAATGCGGTAGTTTGCTCCGGAACCGCTAAAACACGACACCCTTCGGCCAGAAATCAGCACAAGCCATGGTCTTCTGCAGCGGCCACGGCACGCGCCCCACAAACGAGCTGAAGTGCACGTTGTGACGCGAACGCAGCTGGAAAACCCACAGCGAGTAGCCAGTCTTCTGGTGAATATACTCCACCATGTCATCAACACAGAGAGAGGCACAGTTAAAATTAATACAAATACTGAATAAAAAGCTTATATATATCACACAAACAATCATTCTTCAAAGCCGGGAACCGAAAAAGGTCAAATCAGTCCTAAAATTAGAGTTCGTTCTATTGCGGAAACATTTATAATGCTGGTTATAAGGAACAATTATTGCTTGTATGTTTTTTTATGTTTTCACTAGCTTCCGCTCGCGACTTCGTCTGCGTGGACTCGAGATAAAAAGTATCCTATATTTTGATCCAGGCTATAAACTATCTTCGTGCAAAGTTTCATCCAAATCGGTTCAGCCGATTAAGCGTGATTGAGTAAAAAACATCTAAACATCTAAACATCCAAACATCCAAACATCCAAACTTTCGCATTTATAATAATAGTACATTGTTTAACGAGGGGCGGAAGTGGAATATTGCGAACAAGAGTCTATCAGAAGCCCGACGCCGAAGGCGGAGGGCTTGTGATGACTCGAGTTTGCAATATTCTTACGCCCGTGTTATACACAATGTTTTTCATCATATTTGCGAGGAAACAAATACATTTTAGATGAAATTAATACAAATCGTAATAAACACTGCATCATGTCAGTCGTCCATTTTGTTGAATTTGACGTGAGGCGCGTATGGCAAAGACCCTTCGGTATACAGCCACGATTTCAAAACACTTAAAAACATTTTACATAGACACTAAATAACTACATATTAAATCTGTAAATAATTCAGCTTAACATGTTTAAGTAGTTTTTTAAGTTTAAACTTATTTATAAATACGTTTTGAGACATCGTATTTGATATAAAACCTCTTTGCTTTGTAACTGCCGCATGAGTGACAGATACAATTTAAGAAAAAAACCATTACGTCCGTGGGCGTAACACAGGCTATTACAGCTCTGTATGTCTGCGCATTATGAAGCCCTTTTCGAGCAAGTGTGATGAAAAATTATTAGTGGGATTATTTTGACCAAGCTTTTAATAAATGTAATCAAACAACATTCCTGTAGTATATGTATGAGGGTATCAAATGATTATTAATTCATGGCAATCCATGAATTAAATGATACAATACTGCATTTTCTGTGATTACTGTGATACACGTTAACAACAATTATTCCTTACAACCAACACTATTGATTTCCGCAATAAAACGAACTCCAATTTTTTTGACTGATTTCACCGGGTCCGATTCCCAGCCGTGTATGAGGCTTTTTTGAATAATCCTTGATTACATTTTTAAATGGTTGCTGTATGCCGAAAAGTTGTTGCCTTGCGCGCATCACGAAAAATTCAACAAAATGGGTGATTGACATTTTGTATTTTTTAATAGCCATAAATATTAACATGTTACAAATTGTACAATTAGTTTCCTCGCAAATGTGATGAAAAACATTTGACACAGATGGTGAGATTTTTTACAAACTCGAGCCATCGAAGCCCTTCGCCTTCGGCGTCGGGCTTTTAATAAACTCTCGTTCGTTAAAAAAATCACTTACCAACCTCGTGGTACAATGTACTATTGTGGTACTGACGGAACATCTAGTGACCTACACAAGGAAGAGTTTTGGCCATAGTCAAGTTCCGAGACTTCTGCGGCCGGTCTGACATCGCGAGTTTGCGTAGTACATCGTCAAAATTGTCGCAACAATAGTGAGCTAGATGAAAGTTATAGTAGTTGTGGCCCTTTGGTGCCTGAAAATAATTGAGCTCGCACGAATACAGAGATTCTTTATGCTGACAATATACACATTTAACCAACGCTGAGAACCACGCGCTAGTGAAGTACCGCTTAGCCATCAATGACGATGAGGCCTTAAGTAGCCAATCGTCCCAATCATCAGTCGAAGCTTCATAACAATCGCTAGGTTCGTGTTATATCCCGTTTGCTTTTTAGAGCAGACACGTTTAGGCGAGATGTATTATTAGACCAGTTCCAAATTGCCTTCTAGATCCCAGAAGCTACGTAGACCAGCTGTAGTTTAGCCGGTTAGAGGAGATGCGTTTTAGATCAGTAGCGTTTTAAATGAGATGATACATAAGACCAGTTGGAGTTTAGAAGAGTTCATACAAACCGTAAACTGAATACATATAACCAGACAATTATAACTGTACTGAATTTCGGAAACATCCATATTTTTCCCTCTGTTTCGACGCGAACCGTTGAATATCCTCCTTCAAGGCGGGTGGTAGTTGGCATGTTAGCACATAGTCTAGTGGCCGACTGCAAAGAACCCTACCTGATATCGAAAAATGTAACATTATCAACACAAGGTGAAATGCAGCTGTCCCGTGGTACTACAAAATCGGTCGGACACAGGAATCTGCCAACACAGGCGAACGTAATTCAGAAACCAGTATGTAAGATTTCGACCAAAAAATGCTTACACCGTCCCAGAAAAGAAAACCTCATACTGTGTACTACATGTTTTAATAACAACATAACAAACCGAGTTTTCTTTATAATGTAAATCTTGCATGCTTTTTTGCATAATGCGCAAATGCAGGACAGAAGGTAACGTAAAATGACAACTTTTTTAAATTTCGCCGCAAATATTAATGATATCACAGCAAAATAAAAAGTATTCAAAGTTAGTTACTCGTAGAAAAAAACCTGTGTGGTTGTCGACTTCACCGACAAAAGAATTGATATATCTGGAAGTTCAAGTAATAAAATAATTTAAGCTGAAAATATAGTGAATTACAATAATGGTATTATATCATTCAATAATGATGAAATACAATTATTTCACTTAAGTATACTTAGGATGCACACACTATAAAACTAAGTACTAAATACAACAAGAAGAAAATATAAACTTAGGCAATAAAGGAAAACAATAAAAAGATTATAAATAAAAAAATTGGCCCAGATCGGTGCCAGGCGGTAGGGTGCCCAGGAGGCTGGCGGCATTGCCACGTTGTATAGCAATGCTAATACGTTGCGCTAGGTAGGAGCCAGCCTTCTGGTCACCAGAAGCGTCGACGAGGCGCTTAGAAAGCGATTTAAAAAGTTTTAAAGCGCCGGTGCCCCATGGCCCTAAGGCTTCGACGCCGAAAGGCTGAAACATGTAGCCACTGTCAATGCCGGCATATTTGAGCCTTTTTCGTGACTCGGCTGAGTCAGCAGCAGCACCAGCCTTCATTGAGGTTCCAGGAAGGTGGGACGGCGCAAGGGTATCGACGCAGGTAGCGTCCCATACCAGTGGCCGCCCTAAGCTCCAGGGCACGAGCGTCATGCCGTTGGGCCTCTTGCCGTCGTCTCGGGCAAGACCAGTAGGCTCTAAGACGGCCGGTGCTCCGGCACTGACGAGAGCCCGACGGATGAGATCGTTTAGGCCGGCGTGTCGCAGGATGCGGCCAGTGCTCCTGTGGCAGGAGAGGTCATGGTGGCCAAATTTGTCGACGGTGCTACCGCAGTGACACCGATGTGGAACGACACATGTCACTCCCAGGCGCAGTGAGACGGCAACCCTAAAGGATTTGTTGTCCAAAATTGTACCTAAGTTGTGTGAAGGGAGTGCCTGGAGCCAACCGCCGGATTCCCACCTAGCAGTGGCAAGGAGACGGGCGCGATCTGCGGAGCTGGTAGACGTTTCATAAAGGTTATCCCGTACCAGCTCACACAGCGGCCCGTCCCATTGCCTCTGCGAATGGGGTTTTGTTTGGTAGATCTGTAGGATGTGTACGAGGTGCATTTTAACTTAATTATACATTAACGGCCTAGGATCTACGAATGGTGTACTGCCTTTTTGCCGAATTATGTTCGTGAAATTTCATTAGGCAACCAACTTTTCGCCGAAGTTTTATTTGGCAAACCAATCCTTGGCATAATTTTACTTCGTAACTTTTTTATTTCGCTACATTTTTATATTGCAAAATTTTACTACGTCAAATTTTACGTGGTAAATAATTGTGTAGCAAATGATTTGCTAAGGCAAATAACATATTGTCAACTAATTATGAAGCAAATCATATAATTTATTTTTTGTTTTTTTTGTTCATAATTCCGATGCTACGTAAGATCTAAATCTCATGTTCCCTAATATGATTTTACCGTCACAAAATCTCATAATACCAACTAGAGTGCTGCACGAGTTCTCAAAAAGCCCAAAAAGGGGGCATAGGGGGGCGAAAACAATAACCATAACAATCGTATTTTTGTTAGGTTAGGTTATGGCTATCTTGTGTCCCTTAGAGCGGAGCGAAGCGGGGTGACGTCGACATGCTGGCGGTTAAGTCCGGTTTAGGTTAGGTTAAAATAATTGCCGTACGTTTGTATACCCGCACGCCTACGCAAATAAAATGGCAAACCAATGTATTTCCGTCCAAAACTAATGACTAGGTCGATTTGTGTAAGATTGCCCGCAAATATTATTATTATAATATTATTATTTATACAATAATACTATTTTGAGCCGCAAAGTATGTAAACAAAAGTACCTACCCTCTTAATTTAGCTGAATGGTGCATCACCCTACCCGCTTAATGCAATAAAATCATACTGCAATTTGAACCTTGAATTCTAACAAACTAGGTTAGATTTCATAATGCCATTAAATATGTTGCTAAATCAAGGTATGCCAATCAATACATTTGACGAAAACATAATTGACGTCTTAAAAAAATCCCAGGTAATAATTTGTCTAACAATAATTTATCAAATCATTAGTTGGGAAATGATATCAGTGCGAAACGTGGAGTTGGGAAATAAAATTTTGACCAAATAAAAATATATGGGAAACGTAGTTTGGGGAGTTAAGAATTTGCTAATTAATTTTCGGCGAAACATTAGTAAACCTCTACGAATACTCTGATCCCTAATCATAGTTATGCTTACCTTGAACATTGACAGCAAAGCAATCGCAGGAATGCAGCTCGAAAAGTTCTATTGAAAATCGTATAGATGATGGGATTGATAGTCGATGAAACATAGCCCAGCCAGAGGCAGACATCCACCACGTTGTCTAAAAAAAACATCATTTTTAATTATCCAAGTAAACTTTCGTAGGTCCTTTTAATTACATTTAATTTGGTGTCATTAAATTAAATGTAATTAACGGCTACGTCATTTATTCCTATATTTGATATAAAGGGTGTCCCAGAAGTAAAGAGACAACTTTTTAATGTCGCACTGGCCGAAAACAGATTTTTCAAAAAAAGAAAAATAACTGTCATGGCGACTATCATAAGCAAATCTGTCAAATTATTCGGTATTTGCGTATTGGTTTTATACAATTTTCAAAACTGAAACGAGCTGAACATGAACAATTCGCGAAGCGAGTTATTCATTATTATGAGTCTCACGGCAAAATAGACACAATACACCATTTTACACAAGAGGGGGCGAGAAGAACGAGCTTATATCGAATAATAAAACGTTTTGAAGAAACAGAAGAGCAAAATTTCAAAAGCCTACCAGGAAGACCGCGTGTAGTTTCGACGGCTCGAAACTTAGGTAAAATAAAAAGGGCGTTTATACAGACTCCTTCGGTATCGGTCAGAGCTGTGGCGGATAAATTAAAAATATCCAAGTCTAGTGTATCTAGAATTAAAATACAGGACCTAAACATGAAAGCCTATGCAAAGTTATCTGCTCCCAAATACATCAAAGACCAGGAGGTGCGTGCTAAAAAAGGATGTCGTAAAGTCTACGCGAAAACATTGAAAAAAGTGCTTATTATTGATGATGAGACATATGTACCGGTGGACCCGAGCGATGTGCCTGGCAAGCAATATTTCCACACTACCACTCGAGAGGCTGTGGATTACACGGAAAGGGTCTTGCCAAAGGCAAAATTTTTTAACAAATATCTCGTTTGCTACCCCAAGCTCGAGGAATTGAAATGTTTTGGGCATTGTGCAAGAAAGAATATAAAAAGCGAACAGATAAGCCAAAATCATTGACAGCTTTCAAACATCGGTGGACCAGATTGGCAAAAAAAGTGGCAGCAAGGTCAGGAAAAGCTGTCATGCGGCGAGCAGCAATAAATTTGAGAAAAATAGGGTACAAAGGCGTCGTTGGTGCAAATTTGATATAAAATGTGTAATTATATTTATCTTTATTTTGCGGAAATCGCGAAACGTCTCGTTGATGTAACTGGTGACCGGAGAACTGAGCGTCGTCTCGTTCCATCGAACGGTGTCAGCCAGTGACGGACGCTCTATCCTGTCACTTATCGTGTGATAAGGCCGACCATGATACGGGGTCTGATGGCTTTCTCGCGCAACGTACTATCAGCATTGCCGTTTTTTATTATTATTTAATTTAGTTTATATCTGTTTTTGTTGATGTAAAGTGTCTATTTGCACTTATATACTTTAGAAAATTCGCTCTATACAGTACAACAGGGGCTTAAACGCACGATTTTTTTTCATTTTTCCAAGTTTAGGGATCTCCAAGTTATGAATAATCACAAAGTAATAATACTAGGCGACATTATTTAAGATAATTATAGATCTGCTATCAAAATGTAATAATACTACAAGTTCAACGAGCACATCAAAACAATCTGGATTCAAAACTTTAGTCAACAATTCTACTAGAATGACACAATTATTCAAAACTTGTAGGATTGAACATGATTATGCATATATGAGCAAACTGAATGTAAAACACGTATCATGCATAGTTTTTTTTTGTTTTTTTTTTATATACAATGACGGTGGCAAACAAGCGCCTGATGATAAGGAGGCCAAGGAGTAACATAGCTGCTGCCGACCCTTGATATATTTGAGGATTCACTGTGTTGAGAGCTGAAGGAATAATTCCCTCGCCCTCAACACAACGCATCCTCGGGAGCTCTGGCGACTTGCATGTATCAGACCATTTATGTACATATATGTCACCGTAAGATTGTGAACACCGTCAGTTTATATTCTTACTCGCTATATTATATACTATAGAAAAATTGGAAACTGTTAAAACCGTTTACGATTTAGCGCATATTTTTGTTAGTTTATGATCTATCAATATAAAGCCGTCAATTTGAACTGCTAGGATCAAATTGGCATGCCAAGGAACGCATATTCAAAGACTAAGTAGGTTAGGTTAGCTAGGTACTCGTAGTGTCCGGAAACCACCCAGGAATAGGATCCCAGGGGCAGCGGGGGTCCGTCGACACTGGCAAAAGACAAAATAAAATAAAATGTTCAGTCAAAAAATAGTATTTTATGCAATCGTTTAGGGCACGTAGCTTGCTGAGTGGCCTAATTAAGGTACGAGACTTAAAAAGCTAATTATTTAACTATTGTATACAATACTTTTTCTACGAGTCAACTGAACTAATTAAACAAGAAAATCTAAGCCCTGCTGAAACGAAGTGCGAAGGTGCTTTTTATTTTTTGTGCGTTGATGTCTATTACCTTTTGACTTTCTCATGACGGCGTCCTATTGGTCAAATACATTAAAGTTCAGTAAAGGCGCCACGTGATTGGTCAATTTCATTTTAATTGTCTCAACAGTTATGAAATGTTGAGTTGGGAGCTCCATAGTAAAAAGTATGTGATTTAAGTTTGGTGTACGAAGTCTTAATTCAAACATTAAGGTCGATGAGTATAAAAATAATATATCAATTATATCATGTTTTGATGCTAGTCGAAAAAATCGTTCAATCAATCAGCGCGCAGGGATGCGTTCCGTAGCATGCCATTTTGATATCAGTTGGCCATTCGACATTGATAGATTATAAACTGACGAAAAATAATGCCTTAAATAGTGAATGGTTTTGACAGTTTACCAATTTTTCGACAGTTACATACATAGTTTACCGTATCCGCGACGTATAAAGGGAATACTAACGAAGGAAATACTAACACTAACCTTTACGACCTATTTAAATCTTATGGAAGTACTCATGCAGCTTACCTGGAACAGAACAGGTCGGACACGAAGCAAATAAGATGTTTAATAGGAAAAATGGAGCCCAGCATAACACAAATGTGAAGAAAACTAAGCCAAGTACTTTGGTTGCTTTTTGTTCATTTGCCACGGCATTAGCAGACATTGAACGATCTTTTTTGCGGTTGGCCAGAAATCTGTAAGAAAAAAAGGATATTTTTAGTAGTACTTTTGTTTCAAAATGTTTTTAATTTTATCTTTAAGCTATACTAAGCTATACATAGATACAATCATGACCAATGTTTATTTTAGTAGTAATTAAATATTCTGAACAGAGAATTTAAGTTCATGCTAAATATCGAATGGTAATGATGATAGAATTTATAGAACCGAATGATTACACACTCCAATAATTATCAATGATAATTATTTCGATTAAACAGTACCTCAACGTCAATGGATTTATAGCATGTATATGTTTGGGTGGTCTCATCATAGCTCTTCTGGTTTCTGCACCTATATTGGGCGGAGTCTGAGTGCCAATGTTGCGAGCTCTTTTAATCCTGGTCGTTTCTGAATCGTTTAAGTAGCTGAGTTGTGGATGCGAAACACTCATTCCCATCTTCCTACCTTTATCACGGCTGTCAAACAAAAAGTGAAGAAATATAAATGATTAGAGTAGGTAATTAGTGTAATTATCATTTTTCCGGTCCTAAACATGACATTGAATAAAAATATAAAAATCTACAATGTTCGTCGCTTTCATTTATGTGCTTAAACTAGTTTTATTTTAGGGTTAGCTGGATACCCGAAACTTTATAAAAAGACTAGTTAAGTACATAATAGTTCATGCACTTCGTCCCCATTTGGGTGACCATCCACCAGAGCTGTGCGAGGTTGCGAGGCTGTAAGCGTGGAAAAAGGGAAGTACGGGGAATGCATTTTACGAGGACGCAGTCACACCGTTTCACAGGTTCGGTTCGAATCCTCGCTACCTCGCGCAGCTCTGGTATAATATACCCTAGCACTCAGTACGATCCGTACAATATTAATAGCAACATTTCAGCAAATAATCACCATTACAGCGTATGACTAAGTACTTACTCGTAATTTGTACCTATACATGCGTAATCAACTAAAGTCGCCGTCAATGGAATGTGCTAACTATGTAAACAAACCGCCATAGTGAAAGACTATTTCAATATGGCAGTTTGTTTACATAGTTAGCAAATTCTATTGACGGCCACTTTACTGAAAAGTAGCTATTGTATGTGTACACGAATTAGCGATACCAGATTATTACATGTATATTGGAGAACAGTTTAGCATCAAAAATAGAAAATAATAATCTATATCTAGATATAAAACTCTTGCGTTACTAATCTATTGACAAACAGCGCACAGCCTAAACCGCTAACGATATAAGCACGAAATTTGGAACATATATTCTTTACAGTACGTGGACGTGTACTAAGGATTTTTCGAAATTCAACCCTTAAGGGGGTGAAATAGGAGTCGTACCGTTGTATGGAAATCGTTCATTTGGAAAGTTATAGACTTGAATCTTTATATGAAGGTTTCTTACTAAAAAGGAAAACAAATGGTTTAGCGTTGTTATTAAAATTCATGCCCTAAAAAAAGAAATAGGTAGTGTGATTTCACAGAACACGTGTATAGACTTATAGGTAAATATAAATACGGAAGTGGTTTTTAACAAATTAACTTATAATAAGGCAGGTAGTTTCTTCATGTTAAAATTGATAACGAATTGGATAGTAAACCATCAAATTATTGTAATAAAGTATAAATTACATAATATAATTAAAATAATAAAAAGATATGAACATTCAAACTTTAGAAAAAACTATGCATTTTTTTACCGTCCCAGAGTAAATTAAAAGCTACCAATAGTCCTTAGTGCAAGGCCTGAGTGGACGCCCCGCTCGGAGAGGGGCGTGCAGCTCCCATATAAAACAAATGCCATTTATATGGACGCTCGACGCCCCGCTCTGAGCGGGGCGTCCACTCAGGCCTTGCACTTACGCTATTATAGAAACAAAATTATATGACAACTATCGACCTAAACGCATTATTTCACGACCCAAACAGCAAAATACTGGATTTTGCATACAACGTTTTCCATACGACGATTAGTACAAATAGCAACCGTGACGTCACCATCTAATGTAAATTAAGTAGTATGAAGCATTTCGGCTGCCGCCAGCGAGGTCAATCTTTTAATAACATTTTTGATCCTCCAAACTTTTGTTCCTGTCCAAATACTGGTACTAATGGCATCGAAAAAAAATCTTAGGAAACAAGCCTATGGCAATGTCCGGGTCACAAAGGGTATAGCCGTGTTTGGATGGCGAAACTGCCTTTGACGGGAAAATGGTTTTCCTTTTGCTCGGATAATTATCTTTATATACGTTGTAATTTCACCAACTAATCGTCATCATTTTTGAGATAATTTAAATCGTTTTTATTTCATATCTACTAAAGTAGTAGCCCGATTTTTTTTTTATTTGTATATATTATGTAGATAATGAAGGACTTTTTATTTAAAAAAAATTACCATGAAATTTTATATTTAAGTAAAAAAAAGGATTTTTAATATTTAAAAAATATTTTTTTTTACTTGCAAGGTGGCGACACCTACCAATATTAGATATTTTATTAACCATTTAATACTCTACCACATATATTTTTTTCAAAAAATATCACTTGGATCAACAGGTTGAAAAAAGCGAATTTGTAACATCTCATGCCTGCGTAAGTAAATACATAGCTTTCCCTTTACTGCGTACGTACTCGTAGGTTTCAATAATAGTCCTAGCGGTACGCCCCGAAATTCAGTAACAAGCTGCCAATGGTGTTAAAAGCATGAAAATCGGAACGATTGATCTTTAGGCCATACGAATCAATTTGACCCGTAGCACGAAATTTTCCCAAATTCAATTCAACAATTACGAGTATTGCAAAATTACGTTTACTACGCGGGCGAAGCCGCGGGCAAAAGCTAGTCACTACATAGTATAAAACAAAGTCGCTTCCCTCTGTCTGTCCCTATGTATGCTTAGATCTTTAAAACTACGCAACGGATTTTGATACGGTTTTTTTATAGATAGAGTATTTCAAGAGGAAGGTTTATATGTATAACATAGTACCCGTGCGAAGCCGGGGCGGGTCGCTAGTATATTATAAAACTTGCGTTACTAATCTACTGACAGACAGCGCACAGCCTAAATCGCTAACGATATACGCATGAAATTTGAAACACATATTCTTTACAGTACGTGGACGTGTACTAAGATAGGATTTTTCGAAATTCAACCCTTAAGTGGGGAAATAGGGGTCGAACCGTTGTATGGAAATAGTTCATTTGGAAAGTTATAGACTTGAATCTTTGTATGAAGGTTTCTTACTATGAAGCAAAACAAATGATTTAGCGTTGTTATTAAAATTCATCCCCTAAGGGGGTTAAAAATGAGTTGAAAATTTGTATGGGAAACATGTCGTTTTTAAAGTAAGCCATTTAAAACTTCGGTCACAAGCTCCGAATGTACGGTCAAAAACATTGTTAAGGGTTTTTTTTCTAATTCATCCCTGGAAGGGGTTAACATAGGGGTTGAAAGTTCACATAAGTAATGTGTGATTTTTAATGATAAACTGTGGCTAGGGACATGAAAGCAGGACAGACCCACCCAGAAATACTTTTTTTTAACTTGCCGCCTAAAGCGGTGAAATAGGAGTTGTACCGAAAAGACATTCTTTTAAAAACTTTGAAATATTAAAGTTCGTATATACGTTCTTTATTTATAAACCATATAATTGACATAGTGTTTTCATAAAAATTCATTCCCCAGGGGGTGGAAAGGCCATATGGAATAGTACATTATTGCAGCGGCCGGGAAGTAGCAATTCGTGGATGAGTTGATTTTGTCGGATGAAGCAAAGCTGAATCCAACAATAGAGACGAATCCACGAATTGCCGTTCCCGCCAAGGTAGATAGTGCTTTTCTCCAAAAATGTGAGGAAATCAAATAATATTTTCAATAATCTTAAATAGCGAGTATTTCAAACAAAAAAGTACACTGTCATTAACCGATTAGTCTTTGGCCTTTCATCGAGTGTGGGTATTTTTCAGCGTATCATGACAAACTTTTTTGCGGCATACCTAATGTACAGGTTTTCTTGGATGACGTCATTACAGGCGGGAAAAGTAAGTCGCAACACTTGCTGGCGCTCAAAGCGGTTTTTCGACGTTTAGTAGAATACGGTCTAAAGTTTAAAAAGAGTAAATGCGTTTCCTAGCCGACGAAGTTAAGTATTTAGGTTACATTGTCTCTAGAGACGGAATAAAGGCGGATAAAACTAAAATAGAGGCGGTTATGAAGCTACAGCGGTCGGAAAACGTAAGCGACCTGCGGTCGTTCCTAGGGATGGTTAATTTCTTTGCAAAATTCGTAAAGAAATTTAGTTCGTTGTTAGTGCCGCTAAACAATTTATTACGCAAAGGGGTTGAATGGTGCTGGGACGGCCGCTGTGAGCAGTCATTTTTGGAGGTGAAGCGTGCGCTGACCAGCACGGATGTTCTTGCACATTACGACCCTAAGAAGGCTCTGATCGTCATCTGCGACGCCAGCTCACGCGGTATTGGTGGCGTGCTGGCGCACTGCGGGCCGACCGGGGAGCGTCCTGTGGCGTAAGTGTCGCGCTCACTCACAGCGGCTGAGAAGAATGACTCCCAGATCCATCGAGAGGCTTTAGGAATCATTTACTGCATGAAGAAATTCCACCAGTATCTTTACGGCAGAAAGTTTGTGTTGCGCACGGATGACAAAGACCTGATTCCGGCATCCCAATTATGACAGCGAGCAGGCTGCAGCGCTGGGCAGTTATTTTGACAGCCTACAGGACTGACGACTGCGAGGGCTTGTACGGCGGAGATAGTTCCTAAGCAAACATATTTGCATTTTGCGCAGGACGCGTTATTATTGGATCATAACGAGTTGAAGAGGCTTACTGCAGAGGATAACATCTTACAGCAGTTGCTGTCTTTCATTCGTGATGGTTGGCCGAAGACATGTGACATTCTGGCAATGAAACCTTTCTTCAATCGAAAGTCAGAGTTGTATGAGGAGTTAGGATGTGTTATGTGGGGCCACAGAATAGTCGTGCCAGAGAGCTGTCGGAAACAGATTTTGGAGGTTATCCACGAACCACACATGGGCGTTGTGAAGTCAAAAGCTTTAGCGCGGAGTTACGTGTGGTGGCCCGGCATCGACGAGGCGGTGGAGCGCGCGTGCAAGACATGCGCGGTGTGTGCTGTGCACGCGGACGCGCCACCCCGCGCTGAGCCGCGTCTTTGGGGATGGCCTTCGCAAGCTTAGTCCCGGCTTAACTTGGATTTCATGGGCCCAATATCTGGAAAGATCTATCTGGTGGCTATTGATGCAACGTCCAAGTGGCTGGAGGTATTCCCGGTCCCTAGCACAGCGACCAGCTTCACGATTAATAGGCTGAGTGAGCTATTCTGTAGGTTTGGAAACCCTTGGCAAATCGTAACAGATAACGGCCCTCCGTTTACCAGTTCGGAGTTCAATAGTCTTATCAGAAACGAGTTGATTGAACACGTATTTACGGCACCTTACCATCCAGCTTCTAATGGCGCTGCTGGGAATGCTGTTAAGACCTTGAAAAGGGTAATTAAAAAAGCTCTTACTGAAAGAAAGGATGTGGAAAGTGCATTGCACACGTTCTTAAAGCATTACAGGAATACTGAACACGCTACTACTGGCAAGAGTCCGGCGGTCATTTTGCATAATAGACATTTACGCACTAAGTTAGATGCTCTTAAGCCAGATCGGGTTACAGACAGGGCTCAAGAGCCTCGAGTAGGTGTTGTGGAGGCGAACAATAGGCCCTTCCGTACAAGGGCTCAAGAGCCTCAGATAGGCGGTGTAGAGGCGAACGATAGGATCTTCAGTGTAGGCCAAAACATTTGGTTCCGTCAATATTTTAGGGGGGAGAAGTGGCAGCCGGGTAAGGTAATTAGTTCTGCCGGTTCTAGGGATTATACAGTTATTGATAACTACGGCAAGCACTTTCATAGGCACGTTGACCAGTTAAGGAAACGGTTAGGAAGCGTCCTTGTAATCCCCACCGATTCCAAACGTACGGTTTCAAGATCGCTAGCCATTCCCATGCCGGGTTGTTTCCGCGGCCAATTGGTACAACCAGTCCAGAGAAGTCGGGTATCACAGACACGCCGTCAGTGGTTGGGATTCCAGTGCCGCTTGATTCAGTAACACAACGGGGCGCGATCCCGCCTGATTCGAGGAACGAGCGACGCGACGTGTATGCCACACCATCGGCGGTCACGCCACAGTCGGACACGCCACCAGCGGCGGCCACGTCATCGTCGACCCCAGTGCCGCCCCAGCCTCGTCCTATTCGCCAGTGTAGGCTTGATAAAGTAATTAACTACAAAGAGTAGAATGTTACTTTTCCATTATTATTTATTTGTATTATCTTAAGTACGTGTGTCTGTGTGTGTTGTAGTAATTAGAGTCGAGGATTGTAGTGTATGCGGTCTCTGGCCAGCAAACTACTTTGTACGCCGCTACGCGCCTGTCAAGTATTGACTTGGTCAGAATAAAGGGATCCTACCGAAATGCCGTTTATCTGATCTCCAGTACCTGTAAATCCAGAACCTGACACTTCGGTCTTAGCATACTCGTATATGTTAAAAGACTACAAAAATGATTTCAAAGTTTTTTGAAATTCATCCCCTATTAAAGGGGGTTCAAAGTTTGTATGGAGAGCAAGACATTTTTAAGTAAGAGATTTGTAACTTCTGTTTTAGACTGTTTGAAATTGATTAGAGAAGGGGTTTAAAAACATTAATTACTGAGTTTCATGTTGACATTTTAATAAATGTATATGAAAATAGGTATACTAGGCTAGCTTGACGACCGGTTAGCCTAGTGGATAGTGACGCTGCCTACGAAGCTGAAGGTCCTGGGTTCGAATCCCGGTAAGGGCAAATATTTGTGTGATGAGCATGAATATTTGTTTCTGAGTCATGGAAGTTTTCTATGTATTTAAGTATTTATATCCATTATATATATCGTCGTCTAGTACCCATAACACAAGCCTTAATGAGCTAACTATGGGACTAGGTCGATTTGTGTAAGATTGTCCCCTAATATTTATTTATTATTTATATAATCTTTTTTATTTCCACATCGTTACGTTACTAATCAGGGCTCATAAACATAATACAAACATATCGACGGTCCCTATTAAAAGAGTCGGATCTGCAAAACAGCTACTTTTTAGGAGAAGCTGTCAAAGTTTTTGGAAAAAAAAATTGTATGGGGGAAATTGTTAATTAATGGAATATCGTTATCAAACTTCGAATGTTTGCTTATTAGTAGGTTGTTTATTACTAGCCGTTGAGCTTACATGTACTTTATCAGCCATTTTTACAAAAAAATACAAAAACCTCTTATATTACTTTTTTAACCGGAATAGCTTAAGCATCATTTGTCGGAAGTGCCACATACGACGTTTTTGTCTGGAAATTGTATTCATAATTATGTCGGATGTACCACATCCGACAAAAAAGGTACTCCAAAAAATGTCGTAATTGGCAGAACTGACATTGTTGCACGGAAACTCTTATGTAACAATTGAATACAGAGAAAATTTACTTGATAACTTAACAGGCTATAAATTACATAAAATACACAACAAAAAACACGCTACACTTTTCCGTGTAAAATAGTAGAATGTGTTATATCCGACACTTTGTACTCACTGTGTGTCCCGTAAAAATGTCGGAACTGTCACAACCGACGTTTTTAAATGTCATCTGTTCTTAGATCCGACATTTTTATCTTGGTTTTTAGAAAAAGTATTGAGAAAAACTAAAATCTGTGAATGTGGTTTTAAAATGTAGAGTTTTTTACGACCTAAGCCGCTGAAAAACAAAAACTCAAATTTTGCAGATCCGACTCTTTTAATTGGGACCGTCGATATTATTCATTCACGCGGGTGGAGCCGCGGGCACGTCTAGTCACTAGATAACTAAGTTCCGGCTCTGGATAATTCATCTGTAGTCGGAGTGGTTATGGAGCTCAAATTGCGAAAAACCCGTAATGGCTAACCTTACCTTGCACCTCCTGCTACCCTCCACGTAGTCTGCCTGGATGCAGATCGACTTGACGACAGATTGGGCGAACTTCTAGCTCCAACACGTCGTATACCATGCTGACCAGTGTCGAAGCCGCACAATCTGTATTACAGTGAAACCTGGTTAATTGGGACGAAATGGCTGGTCCCGGTCCCTTGGCAACAATAGGGAATATGCATGTGATTTAGAAATGGTCACAAAAAATCACGTGTAATCTATATTGCTTAATAAATATACACACATGATTATTTTTACTAATTATCATGTTTCTATTGATAAATTTAATTGTTTAAAAGTACTATTTTTCAAATTCCCTCGCAAATTTCCAAAACGCAACGCTATTGGCGGAGTGAAACGTGACGTCACCGTGCACTCGGTGTCTACTGTTAACAGGTCGTTAGTATGATTATTGAAAGTTATTCGCATTGTTTTGCCGCTGTTTATGATAAATAATCAGTATTTTTTGGTAATTATTAACTGAAAGCAGTGACTCGTTGTGAAAAAAGACTCGCCACAATGACTGAAAGCGGTTTTGTCAAGGCACAGTCGGATAATCTGCCTAAAATTGATGTGTTCATGATGACTAAATACGTACTTCGCAAATATTTGTGACTTTACGTCCGCTGAACTAAGAGGAGTAAAAGCTGCAAGGTAAATAAGTTAGAGATATTCAATAAATTTTCATATTCCTTGTTATTATACTCGTGAGATTGGTCAATTAAGTAATTATAACCTTTTTTTGGCGATTCAAATAGCTTTTAAACTACTTCAAATAGGTGTCTTTCTTAAATAAGTGGAATGAAAAACTAGTACATATTTATCCATACTACAGGGTGATTCAGGAGACATGAGCAGGATTTATAAGCTACTCAGTCGTACCAGCATTGGTAAGATTAACGTTAATTTTTTTTTAGTTGTGTAGGGTGACCTTGATTTATTGTGAATGAAACTTTTACACAAAATGTAAAAAAAAACTGTGGGCGTTTAACTTAATTACGATGGTAAACGATCCATTAACATTAACTGTATGTGTAGGGTTGATCCTGCTCACGTCTCCTGAATCATCCTGTATATACGATATACTATTATACTATACTATATAGGTACTATATATACTATCCATCCATACTAATATTATAAATGCGAAAGTGTGTCTGTCTGTCTGTCTGTTACCTCTTCACGCTTAAACCGCTGAACCGATTGCGATGAATTTTGGTATCGAGATAGTTTGAGTCTCGGGGAAGGACATAGGATAGTTTTTATCCCCGAAATCATCCCCTATGGGGCTAAATGGGGGTGTAAAAGTTTGTATCGAGCTGCGATATAAACGAGTTCCACGCGGACGGAGTCGCGGGCAGAAGCTAGTAATATTATAAATGTGAAAGTGTGTCTGTCTGTCTGTCTGTTACCTTTAAACGCTTAAACCGCTGAACCGATTGAGATGAAATTTGGTATGAAGATAGTTTGGATCCCGGGGAAGGACATAGGATAGTTTTTATCCCGGAAACCATCCCCGGAGGGGGTGCAATTGGGGATGAAAGTTTGTATCGTGCTACGATATAAACGAGTTCCACGCGGACGGAGTCGCGGGCAAAAGCTAGTAATATTATCCATACTGATATTATAAATGCGAAAGTGTGTGTGTCTGTCTGTCTGTCTGTCTGTCTGTCTGTCTGTTACCTCTTCACGCTTAAACCGCCGAACCGATTGCGACCGAGTCGCGGGCAGAAGCTAGTATTATATAATCAAAGATATGTAGGTACCTATTGGGAATGTTAAATGTTGAGATCATCTTTATGAACTTAAGCAAACTAGGTTGTTTTCGTCAAGGCTTATAAATAAAAATTAATATAGGTCACTCAGTAAAAAGGATTAAATTCTTTCAACTTCGATCTTCGAGCAAACAGTGCAAACAAAGAAACTTAGCTAAAACGTATCATGATCAAAATCAACACTCGTAGTCAGCTGTTGATCAACAAAAATCATAATATTTGTAACATTAATAACAATAATAACTAAAAAAATTGGGAATCGGAATAGTTTTATAATTAAGTATTATAATACAATTTTGAGGTTAGGTTATTGTTTATATTGTTCGCGAGTCCTAATAAAAAAGATTTTAGGTACATACATGTTTAATACTCACGTCGAAATGATCTTCATAACAATATAAACTACTCAAGCACGATACCTTATCTTTCCTCATCGCCTTACACCACTTTATCCTTTTTTCCTTTGGGCATATGAAAATATTTTTTAGTTTAGTAGTAGTTTAGTTTTAATATTATTTTCACATAGGACAATACAATATTTATAATAAGCTTTTATGTGCTCTTCCATTACAATAAATTGATCTTATAAGCTTTAATCACTCACATTTATTAAAAGTGTGAATCAAACGCTTTGTTGTTAAATTGTTCTTAGTGTACGGTGACGTCACAAATGAGCGCGCCAAAATGGTGGCGTTTTGATCGTCCGAAAATGATAGTAGTTTTAATTAATTTATTTTAGCTTATTTAATAATATTGTGAAAGTGTTATATTTTTTTCCGGCTGTATAATTACTTATAGAATATATAAAAAAAAATAAAAAAAAACATGAATATTCCCTATTGCTGCAATTAAAATTTCGAGACCTCTATAATTGACATTTGGATATTATCACTTTTTTCTTAATATTACCTCCCTACGAGGAATCGAATACCTTTATAAATGAAAGGCTGTTAAATCACTTGAATTTTTAAAACATATGATTTCTGTGGCGTACCCTTATTTTGTCGACAACCCTTTCATCGAGTATTATTTCATCGACAACGATTCATCGAATCTTTAGTACTAGTAATATTGTTTGGCGTTATCATATATCAACATTTTTTTTGTAAACGAAACGGTGCATCAAATGTCAACCGCACCAAGCTATTTTGAGCAGACTATAGAGTTGGGTTTTAAAATATTAGTAATTTTCGTTTCTTTGATGAATATGACATATGACTATGAATTTCCAATTGATGTGTTTTTTAGGGTTCCGTAGTCGTCAAGGGACCCTTATAGTTTCGCCATGTCCGTCTGGCCGTCCGTCCATCCGTCTGTCTTCGGCTTAGCTCAGTAACCATTACTACTAGAAAACTGTAATTCGGGTATATACATTAATCACGCCGACAAAACAGTAGAATAAAATCTTGAAAATATTTTTTTTTGGGGTTCCTTACACCTAAACTGGGGATGTAATTTTATTTTCAACACATTTGCTCGTAACGTGGCTCTAATAGCGTCGCTGTTAGGCTCATAATCCAGGATATTAAACACGCGTGTTCTATATTATTACGACACTTGTGCGTTAAATGTGCCTCGCAACAAGGTGTATGTATAAACACGGGGCATTCTTAAAACAGCCGGATTGTATATATTTTTTAATTTCGGCTATAGGATCTTATATTTTTTAATTTCGGCTATAGTATTTTCGTGGCAAAAAATCGTAACTTACTTACTTATCGTAGCTTTATAAATTTAAAATTAACACCTTAATCTATAACATTTAAACAATTTTGTTTCGCTTTATTATTTTTGTAATGGCTGTTGCCAACTTTGTTTGCGCGCGCATAGCGAGCCGTGGCGCCAACCGCAGAAAACAATTATTCTGCGCGCCATTTTCCATTGGTAGGTACAGGGTTAGTAACATATATTTACGCTGTGTGTTTAATCATTATCAAAAATGTCGTGCTCAAGTAGGGAAGAAGAGACATTAATGGATTTGACACCGCCAGAAATCCTTACAGAGGCACAAAATGCAAGTGAAAGTTTGTTACCTCCAAAATCTAAAGATAGATATAGGCTGCGTACGAAACGTTCGTCCAGTGGAAAACCAACAAAAGAGCTTGTTCGTTCTCTGAAAACGTGTTTTTAGCCTACTTTAATGAACTGGCGAACAAATGCAAGCCTAGCTCTCTCTCTGGTGTATTTATTCTATGTTGAAGAGCACTGTTAGAAACAAAAATAACATAGACATAAAAACGTATTGCAACCTGACGACGTTTTTAAAGAGACGCTCCGACGGATATATCGGTCGAAAATCAAAATATTTGACGTTGAAAGATTTTTAAAAGAAGCGCCAGATAGTCAGTATATAGGCAACAAAGGTGAGTTGATGTTATTATACTATAGTTATTTATGCTACAAGTGTGGAAAGTAGGTGATTTCCGACGAGTGTCATTTTTATACATGAGCGAGTGAAGCGAGCGAATGTATAATTCGACACGAGTCGGAAATCATCTTTACGCGCGTGTATCATACAACATTTTACTATGCCTTGTGTGAGGAAATATATTAAATGTTGAAATGTTGGTTTAAAATAGATCTAGGTTAAAATTGAAGAACCCAGGTAGATTGTCAGGTACCTACTTATTATCTGGAATTGCATTTAACAACTTCTACACATCTTTTGCTGTCAAGCTTATTCACTTAAAAGTTAAAACCATTGTATTGTGGTTTTGGAACACAATTAATTTTGAGTAACTCAATATTATAGTAAACAACAAAAAGACGCTGTACCGTCGTAGTTCTAAGAAACATACTGACACTAAACACTATTGAAACGCAATAAATCATTATTATTATTGATTACTCACTTTCACTCGACCTTTTTAACATATTTACATAAAATAACTACACAAAACTCACAATAAACAACAATGGCGGGCTTTTAGATACATATGCGCATTGCGCATGTGCAAGCCGCCATACTGTCGTATTGTAAAAGGCATAAGAAAGATATGCGTTCAGCCAAACACATTAAGGGGCTACCCGAGGTTTTCATCGATTTTTGACAAGTTTTGAATCGTATCTACTACTTTTGCACTACAGATAGAATCATAAATCAAACGGCTATCGGTTCTTCAATCTTTTATCTCCATTTTGACAGACCGGATTTTGAAACAAATTAATACTTAATTTTGTATGATTTTTTTAAACATTGTCTAAAAAAACACTTATTTCGCATCTCTATTGACGTGAAAGATCTAACATATACGAAATCTACAAATTTGGGTTCGTCTATGACGTCTCTAAAAACTGGCAGAGGGTTTTAATTTTAAACCAATTAACACAAAAGTTATGGCCAGAAAACCAGTTTTTTGGCCTAAAATTGTTCAACTTTGATGCCAAATATCTCGAAAACAATGAAGTTTGAAGTAAATATGGGATACTATATTGCTTAAAGCCGTTGTTGTTAATATAATAAGCTACAAAAAACATTAGAAAACTAAGGGATTCAGATCGAAGGTCATTAGCGTATGGGAGCCTCTTAAGTGAATATTAAAAATTAATTAATTTATTGACCAAATTCAAAATTCATAAACATTAATAAATCATTTTATATGTTATTAGTATTTATGTACCTTTTATATGAAAGAAAACGTGTAAATAAATATTTGTAAAACTTTTCTCGAGTAATAAAAACTCTTTGTGTCGGGCTGACGACGGACTAGAAAATTAAAAAAAAATTGAAAAGTAAAAAGCACTAGTGAAAAAAGTGGCACTTTCCGCACGATTTTAGTGCTTGGAAAACGCTCTTTTCGAGCACATGCATTGTAAAATATATTATCTTTGTGTTTACTTTATTGTTGTATAAATTTGTGAAAGTAACTATTTCATTTCTTTACAGGTTGCGTTGGTATTTGGTGTGACTGGCGCATGTAGACGTCAAGAACTGAACTGTCTAAATGCTAAAGACGTGGAAACTCATGGCTAAATGCTTCTTGTTAAAATCAATAATACCAAAAACAAGATACCGAGATCTTTTACTATTCACGGTTTGTGTTTATAGTAAAAAAATACGAAGTTCTTCGTTCGGCAAAGGCAAAAACAGATCGTTTTTTTGTTCATAACTACCAGAAGGGTAAATGTACCGCCCAACCAATTGGTATCAACAAATTTGGTGCAATGCCGAAAGAAATCGCTAAGTTTTTAGATTTACCCGAGCCTGAATCATACACTGGACACAGTTTTCGAAGAACTTCGGCGACATTGCTGGCTGATTCAGGAGCTGATGTGATGAGATGACATTAAAGCGTCATGGTGGCTGGCGATCTGGCGCAGTTGCTGAGTCTTAATTATGTTGAAGATTCTCTTCAGAATAAGGCAAAAATTAGTGCTAATATAACACATTCCATCAAATCAATTTGCAGACACAGGTGATGAATTTTTGCCCTGAATCGCGGCCATCTACTTCTCGCGACACAAATTTGATGGCTTCCGTTCCTCTGAATGAGTCCTTAACACGTTCTTCCAACTCATTACAAAATTTATCTTTATCGCCAACGTTTACGCAAGAAAACGAAAGCAACGAAATTATTAATAATATTCATACCATCACACAAACGTTGAAAATGCCAACAAAAACTGCTCGGTATCATTTTGAGAATTGTACCTTTACTAATTGTTTTAATAATTAAATGTTAACTGTTCAAGCCACCAAACTGTTCAGTTGTGTATGTTTCTTTTTTCCTCGCAAATGTGTTGAAAAACGTCGTATGAAACGCGTGAGCTTTGATAATTACATCCTCGGCTCTCTTATCACGCTCACTTGCGGATAATTCCGCCTCTGATGTAATTATCAACATACCTCAATTGTATCACAATGTACTATTCTCGTTGAACCCTTAGTGTGGGGTACCGTTGGATAACTTGTTCAAAAATATTATGGGTAGCCCTAATTTTTGTTCGAGTCATGTGTCCCCCTCCCTTTGCTGGCTAAATGGCTACTACTGGGGATGTCAAAAAATTCGTAGCAGTAGTACATATTATTTTTTTACACATCTTTGTCGGATAGAAAAATATTGACCATTTTGGTGTTGCAACATTCACTTGTTGAAACATCTCATTCTCACCAAGCTAGGTTGAGTCACTGTCACAGACTCCCTACTGCTGAATGTATGTTCACTCCAGGAAACTTTCATCATTTCCTTTTTAATACTTTTTCAAGATATTTATCGTCCAGAATGTCTGATTCATCGTCTCCTCCCCTTGACATTGTAGGCCTCCCTATATCCGAGGAAACTCTAAATCTTATCTAGGATCAGATGACCATGCAAGGGAGCATACCAGCATCAACACCGACCACATCATGTCAAATCCCAGACGCATCCAGACAATTGGAAACGCAGGTAAAGACAGTACTTGGAAAAGTTAAAACTCTCTTGAAGCAAAGAAAAACTCCAGGCACAGAGCTCATAGAATGTGCGACAGAATTAGGAAAACTCCACAATGACCAATCACTGAGCATGGCTCGAAACATAGAGCTATTGATATCGAGAACTGGTCCTGATTTTTTTCAAATGCAAAATACTTTTGCACAAGCGGCTAAATCTGGGTACTGGGTTTATACTGGGCGTATGCGTCAGCACTGAGTGCCTACCAGATAGCCCTTTCAAAAGAAGCCAAGGAGGCTATATCAGACATCACGTCTTTGGAAACTGACTTGACGGTGATGCCACCATCACCTTTCTACAAGGCAAGTTGAAGACTATAAAAGAACTCTGGATCACTTGTCAGTTTCATGGAATGGAGTATCCTCTGCAATGACAGGATATATGGAGGTCATAGATACTAAGTTGTTGAACACTGCTGTGATAGCACGACAGCCGATTGATAGGCAGGTGACTCCTTCAAGTCGCTCTCACTCCGATTACGGAGGCGACACACTTCCGATCACATCATTCGCAGCAAACTGTCACTACTTGTCATCGTTTGCCACCCTATCCTACGACTCGCATGATAACCCAAGTTATGAAGCGACAAATGCAACAGGTGAGGCTTTAGCTGTGATATTTCAAATGGGTGTAAGAAAGAATATTCAATATGATCTTCTATGCTTGGACCCTAAGCTACTTGCCTCCCGGATTCAGGCCAACCTACCTGCTATATTGGCCTTTAAACAACTCACCTAACTTCATCGTTTCGGGAAATCCAGGAAAACATGCACAGCACACGGCACAGCAGTCACCCTTATCACCAACAGAAAGTTTTAGAAGGAAAGCGGCGCGGGAGTAGAAAATTAGATGCACACGGTACGGCCATATTGTTCCAACTGACTTTTTACAGCTAGTGTTGCGCTAGCCGTAAGCAGAGGCATAGTGATGCCCCTAGTGCATTTGAAAACCGACTTGCATCAGTTTCAGCGAGAGTGTCTAGGTATTCAATAAGTAATGAAAAATGTTTTCATCGGCCTAAACACATATAATGAATTTAAAACTATCATGGCTAAGTAACAATAGTCGACCAATTTAAAATGTACTTGGAAAGGCCAACGTTCGTACAAATTCGGCTGACGCAACGGCACCATTTAGTTGGAGCGCGCATTTCGATGTAACTAAGACAGAGAGGCAACTACAAAACCCTTTGCACGTGGCCCGACACACACTTGGCCGCTGCTGCTGCGGCTCTACTCATGCGATTACAATATTATTTACAGTACATATGGTGCTACTTTCCCGCACTAGTGCGAAAAAGAGCACTTTTCGTGCATATGTCGAAACTTTAAAGAGCCATATGTACAGTAAAACGTTGTACGATACACGTGCGAATAGGTAATTCGCAACTCGTGTCGATTTAAAACACTTCCTTCGGTCGTGTTTTAATTTATCACCACTCTTTGCGAATTTCCTATTTTCGGCACTTGTATCGTAAATAACTATTATACCATTGTGAGGGATATTTCAGTACTTATTGAAGTGGTGTAAATACATTTTTAGAAAACGCTTAGTTTTTTTATTATTTAATTTTTATTTCGAAGCGTCGAAGCCTAACCATCAGTCATGACTCATGACAATCAGTAATTGAGACTCCATATATGTGCTGTGATTTTATAAACAGTATTTGTTAAAAAAAGCAATTGGTTTTTTTAGGTGCTGCTAATTACGAATCTCGACGGTTTTTTTACGTATAAATCGTTTTGATTGAGTAAACATTATTATGATCTAATAGGTGTCAATCAGACTCATTGTCTTTCATTAAAAGTAAAAAATTCTGATCTGATATAAAAAAAAAACACATAACATGATTTATTGATTTATACATTGGAAATGGGTCATTGTCAGTCAAACAAAAATCGTCTTTTCAGTGGGCAATAGTTAAGGGCTTATGTTTATATATAATATGTTTTTATCGCATAGAATTATAGAAGAGGCGACGCCGTTTATGCGGATTCAGAGTTCAACCAAAAATTAGGCTTTAAAGCCCTTAACTTTCGCAATGTCCACCGAAAAGACGCGCACCTAGGCTTGCCTTTTCTTGTTTATTAGGCAGGGCCGCCGACCGGGACCATCATTTTGGTGGTTACTTGACTAACATTAGAATTAAATTTTTAGCTAATAAAATCAATGCATACTGCAGAGGTTTGATGACGTTGCTGAAAATAACTAGCTGGATACGTCATTTTTGTTTTATTGGTAAAGTGACACTGAGTTAAGCGTTTTGGCATGTGTATAGAAAATATTCTTCGACGAATTAGTTTTTATTGAATAGTGCAATTGAGGGTCGACTGGATTTCAATATGAATGTGAGATGAAATTTATCACGAGCCAAAGAGGTAAATTGATGTTGTTACACGCAGGTTATGAATACAATTTCAATTATAAAAACAAAGAGGGTAATACTACCAACTGGAGATGTCGAAACCGGAAGGAATATAACACTTCCATTCCGTTAGACACTAATAAATGCATAATAAGAGAAGCGCGGCATTGTTGTTTGCCAGACCAAGTCCGAAATATGATTGACGCTAGGATGGACGAATGTAAAAGGGAGGTCTGTGCTAAATTTGATCCTGTGCCAAGAATCTTCGAGAAACATTTTTATAATTATGTGTCTAAATTTGGAATTGCGACACATGAGCAGGGCTCGGATTTTACATCGCACGGTAAGACGAAAGAAAACTATGGAGTCGATATTAACATTACAACTTTACTCATATTCATACTCACTCATTTTCCTAGTCCCGTAATTATTATATATTTATCATGCTGTCAAAATGTCAACTTAGTTGCATACCTAGTTATCCAGACCATATCGTTGCAATAGACTTAACGGTGGGTACTGGCCGCTTTATTTAATTGCCTCATGTTTCAATCATTGACGGCTTAAGACGTGTCATTTATTTAAGTTTGCAATTAGTGCATACATTAATTAACTTAATTATTACGTGAACATTTTATTATATAGCTTATAATGTAATAAACATGATGTGGCGGTTAAGATTTGTATTTACAATATAATAAACTTTTGGTATTCATTAAATGAATGAGTATGAGTATGAATATGAGTAAAGTTTTAATGTTGATATCGACTCCATAGTTTTCTTTCGTCTTATCGTGCGATGAAAAATCCGAGCCCTGCACATGAGATTCCTGCCTTTTCGTCGAAAAAGGATACTATATACAGGGCACGAGATAAATATTGAATTGTCGGTAGAGGTTCGATTACCAACACAAAAGACGTTAAATTACCGGAACATATTGTTGGTAAATTCTTTTGGTATAACGATGGAAATGAAGACAAAAAAAATGTTTTTTTGGCAGCCCATCAGCAAAAGCAAAAATCAAATCTGTCACAACATTTTATGGGGATGGAACTTTCCGAGCAACACCGAAACCGTTTTATCAAATTTATACACTACATGCAGACTAAGCACGCGATGAAAAAACCATTTGTTTTGTGCCGTTGATTTAAAATGTGTTTCTTCCCAATAAAAGTCAAAACACATACAGACGATTATGTTTGGTACTTAAGGAGCAGTTTCATGTTGACATCAAAGTGTACAAATGCGACTATGAAATCGCGGCAATTCAAGCTGTTCAACAAATATATCCTGACGTGATTATTAAGGGTTGCTATTACCATTTTCTGAACGCAATTTGGGGAAAAAGCAAAAGCATTGGCCTAACAAATACAGCAGAAGGCCGAAAGGAAAGGTTACTCACCATTGCACGTTATTAGCTCTGCTTCCCACAGAATTAATTCCAGAAGTCTATTTGAGTATCTGGGAAATGGAATCACGGAACGAAGCACATTCCCTATTTAGATCATATTTCGACGAACAGTGGCTGATAATAGTAACATCAGAGGTCTTCAGCTGTTACGGTGAGAAAAATAGGACGATAAGCGTCTAAATACCAAAATAACGTCGAAACCCCCTCTGCTCAAATGCATAATTATATTTAAAAAAGAAGCAGAGATTCAAAATGTAAACATTCGTTTATTCGTTCGTAAAATGCATTGCATTACAAAGTCAATAAGCGAAATATGAATATAATTAAAAAAATGAAACAATTAACCAATTAATTGCTGATTGTTTCACTAAGACAATTAGTGTAAACGAATGCTTACATAATTTAGCCACACTAAGTTACAGGACAATGAAGCAGGCGTAGTGAATAACAGGCGTACTATGGTTATTATGGAACCAACAGCACATTTTATGATGAGATTTAAGGACTCATATTTTAAGTTCATGTTTTGTTAGAAGATAATGTATTTAATGTTAATAAAGATTAAACAAATTCTCACAATTTTATTTTAACCCTTTTTTAGGCCGGCACTTGAAAAATTCCTATCAAATGTCAGCCTCAGTCATATACAAGTTGAGATGAATCTTTGACATGCAAATATGTAACACTATTTAATACTATTAGCTGTATGCTCAAGAGGATTCGGTTACTTACGTATTTTTACTCGGTCCTTAGTAGACTTATTTTAGATCATATTCCGCACAAACGTATTAGTTTAAATACTAGGTACCCTCCTTGGTTTTCCCGTGCACTAATAAAAATTTAGGTAGAAACTATCTGTCCATAAACGGTGGAAGATATATGGTAATCCTCTAGATAGGGCCGAATTCGAGTTGTTGAGAACCAGGGAGCATACATTGGGTTTAAGTAGTAGTAAGTAACTTGTTTGTGTGTTTTTAAATATGGATCTTGTTATCCGAAATAAATGAATTTTATTTATTTATTTATTTTATTTATTGGCAACCGAGTATTACAATAAGTACATTTCATTAGCTGAGGATAGAATGCACAGTAATTCTACTTATTTCTGGTCGTTTATGAAATACAAAATTCCCTAGTAATCGTGTGCCGGACCAAATGTCTTATCTAGGTGAAACTTCTAAAAATGGTGACACAATCAGTAATTTTTTCTACAGTTACTTTAACTCGGTGTTTGTTTCAGATTCCTCTGTCCTACCTGATTGTTTGCATGTGTCTAAAGATTCCGTTATAGACCTTAATGCTATGAGCATCACGGAGGATTGCGTTTTTAAATTATTGTAGGGAGTAGACATTAATAAGGGTGGTGGTGCTGACTTGATTCATCCCCATTTTATTAAGTTGTGCGCTCGTGAATTGGCAGTGCCTTTAACTAAAATGTTTATCAAGTCCTTATCGCATGGTCACTTCCCCTCTACGTGGGAAAAAGCCTTGATTACATCAATTCACAAAAGCGGCGATGCGCATCAGATTACTAACTATAACCAGTAAATTAAATATCTTTGCAAAAATCTTAGAAAAAATTGTTTCCTACAAAATTACTGCTGCTTTTTATGAGCAAATTGCGCCCAGTCAACATGGTTTTTGTCAAGGTCGTAGTGTTGATACCAATCTCCTGACTTTTACCGATTTTATTATCAATAGAATATCTTCCGGCTGGTCAGGTGGACGCCGTGTATTTCTCGAAATGTTTCGACAAAATTAATCATAACAACTTAATCAAGAAACTCTTGGAACTCGTATACATGGTGACCTCCTTAGATGGATAAAGTCCTACCTGGCTAATCGCAGTCAGGCGGTAGCCTTGAAGGGATATACCACTTGTTTTCTTCCCGTACCCTCCGGAGTACCTCAAGACCTTGGGCCCTTACTCTTTATCTTATATGTCAATGACATGGCAACCTGTTTCCGTAGTTCTGAACACCTCATCTACGCAGATGACACAAAAATTTATAAAGCTATATCTTCGGAAGCGGATTGTCATGCATTAGCAGGACTTAGGAAACTTTCCTTTACTGCTCTAATAATAGTCTTCTTTCCAATGCGGAAAAATGTTTTGTAAGTAAGTTTTAACCGTAAAAATGACCCAATAGTATTCAATTATACCTTAGCTGGTAATAAAATGGCTCGGGTATCATCTATTAGGGACTTAGGCGTTATTTTGGACTCACAATTAAACTTTAATATACACATTGATAGTTTATGTAAGCGAGCTTATAAAAAGTTAGGGATGCTCCTTCGGATCGGACAGCCTTTCAGGCGCCCAAATACTAATTAATTATTATTTAATTCTTTCGGTAGGACCTAAGTACCAAGTTCATATTGACCGTTTGGAGAGGATCCAAAATATTTTGAGCATTCCGCGTCAGCTGCGAGGCATTTCTGTGTTCCTTCCCTTCATAGCCGGAGACAGTTTTTGGATGTGATGTTCTTGTTAAAAATTCCAAAAGGATACACTGTTTGAACCTCTTAGAATTTGGTTACTTTTAGTTGCCTGCATCATCCCTTACGTCCTAGATCTCTATTCCATATCAGCTTTGCCCGCAAAAATTACTCACGGCATACTTTTTTCAGACGAGTCCCTAGTTTTTATAATAAGTATAATATTAATGAACCTCCAGGTCTTTAGCATTATGTCTGTTGGCACTCTATGTGTATATTTATTTGTTTGTTTTATTATTATATATTTGTTTATGCGACTGTTTGTGATTCTAAAAAAAAAAAAAAAGTAATGATGTGTTGCGTTTTTTGGGCATGGTTGGCTATCTCAGCAAATTTATAAATAACCTCAGTATGAAAGCAACTAATCTCAGAAACCTCACAACATAAGATACAGAGTTTGTATGGTCAGAAAAAGAAGAAACAGAATTTCATAAATTAAAAAATGTTATTAGTAACTTACCAGTTTTAAAATATGTTGACATTAACAAAGAAGTTGTTATGGAATGTGATGCCAGTGAGTATGGTCTGGGTGCTGCTCTATACCAGAATAATCAGATTATATGTTTTGCATCTAGATGTCTAAATCCTACAGAAAAAAATATGCACAGATAGAGAACGAGATGGCAGTGGTTTTTGCCTGTAAGAGATTTAACCAACATGTTGCAGTTACCTGCAAGACGATTGTAAAAACTGACCATAGACCCCTGATTCATATTACTAATAAGCCATTGATTGAAGCCCCAAAGAGATTGCAAATGATGTTACTGACTTTACAAAAATATAATGTACCGCTAGTATTTATACCATGCAAAGATGTGGCGAGTGGCTTGCAGACACTCTATCTAGAGCACCTGTCAGTGATGATAAGGACACATTTTATAACCTAGAAGATAAAATAAAATAAAGGAAAGTACAGATTAATAAGCAAAGTATCAAGCCTTAAATATCTAAAGGTGTCTGATAAACTTCTATGTAAGATCAGAAAATATACAGAAAAAGACCAGAATTTACAACAGTTAATAGACTACATATAGAAAGGATTTCCAAAATATATCTCTGGCTTGCCAATAACACTAAGTGTTTATTTCAGTTTCAAACATGAGTTGTCAACATCGGATGGACTAATATTTAGAAACAATCAGGTACTGATACCAGAGCTTCTAAGACAGGACTATAGCTCTTAGGTTTGCTGGAACCTGGTAATTCAGATATTTTAGTATTTTTGTTTTCTGTTATATGTATATATTTATACATAGGATAATTATCCGTCTTGCCCATATTCGTTTTGCCCATGATACCAATATTAGATCGATGAACAAAATTCAAATGTTATTCGTACGTTAGGAAAAAAACTACTATCACAAATTATACTTAAATAACTATGCCATTGAATAAATAAAACTTACAATTATACACTACATACATAGTAAAAAAGTTGATGCAACACTCGGACTTTTCGACAAGTGGACATTATGACACGTGGTCTATCGGACAACGGTGCTTTTTGGCATTCTGGCTTTTCGACAAGTAGACATTGTGACACCTGGTCTATCGGACACAAGTGCATAATAATATTCAGACTTTTTGACAAGTAGACATTGTGACACCTGGTCTATCGGACACAAGTGCATAACATTCAGACTTTTCGACAAGTAGACATTGTGACACCTGGTCTATCGGACACAAGTGCATAACATTCAGACTTTTCGACAAGTAGACATTGTGACACCTGGTCTATTGGACACGGAGGCATTATTAGCCTCGTACTTTTTGACAATGGATATTATGACATCGGGACTTTCTGACCTTTGGACATACATGCCCCTGGAGGCGTGTTAGGAAAGTTTCATTGGACACTAGGACATTTTCCCATACCAAAAGCTATGCTAAATCTGACGCGCGTACAATGCGTTATGTGATTAACCAGCTGGTCAGACATACATTTGTGACATATCACCATATCAAACAATTTTAGACTTATTTTGAATACATCCTACAATCATGCTCTAATACTTACCTTCCCTGACCACTCCCAGCAACCGGCGCAGCTGCCAACTTGGCTTGTCTCTTCAGAAGATGCACCGTCAGTGCAAACGACACGACCATTGTTAACATCGGTATGTAAAAAGCGACGAGTGAGCCAAATATCCAGAAAAGCCGGTTGTTGATAACACACAATCCTTGATTTGGCATGATGTTTTTCTTATTGAAAAGACCTACAAAAAACAACGCATTTAAATTGAATCGAATTAGTAACACACACTCCTTGATTTGACATAAGGTGTTGCTTATTAGACCTACAAAAAACAACCCATCAAAAAAAATCTCATCATAAAATTAATCAAATTTGTTGTAATAATATTGTTGTAATAATAATAATAGTTTATTTGCAACTTTGTGCTTATTTCTTAGATACTGGAAAGGTGTAGGAACATCATTGTTTTTATTTACATTGTACCCACATGCATACATACGTGTAGGTTGTCAACAATTTACAGAAATTTTAGGACTGCTCCAATTTCAATCAAATCATGTAATGCAAATAAATAATTGTGTTAACTCACCCAGGACTGTTATTGAACTAGATACGATCATGCTTAGTAGCCAGACAAGTGCTATTTTTATAAGAACAACTCTTTTAGTGGAATGGTGGCGACTCTTCAATGGGTTCCGAATGCCCACATACCTGCAAATGCAACAAAACCTAATACAGTTTCGAATACTAGTGATAATTTTCATATCATATCAAATCAGATTTGAAAATTATTTTCCTAACTTCAATCTGCTTCAAGGCGCAAGGCGGTGGGCTGCCTAGTCTCAATAAATCCATTAATGTGTGCTGACATGGTTTTGACGAACAGTACCTAAGGCGTGTCTAAATGTGACTGTGTTTACATCTCTCTATTCTCAGTAGTTTACTTACAATAATTTTAAACATGTTCGTCGTTTTAAAACCTGTCTTAACGTTCTTGTATATATATCTGACGACCGGTTAGCCAAGTGGGTAGTGACGCTGCCTACGAAGCTGAAGGTCCTGGGTTCGAATCCCGGTAAGGCCAAATATTTGTGTGATGAGCATGATTATTCGTTTCCGAGTCTTGGATGTTTTTAATGAATTTAAGTATTTATATCTATTAAATATATCGTCGTCTAGTACCCGTAACACAAGCCTTATTGAGCTTACTGTAGCTCGATTTGAGTAAGATTGTCCCCTAATATTTATTTATTTGTCTATTTATATTTATACTAGCTGATGCCCGCGGCTTCGCCCGCGTAGTTATAGGAAAATGTAACATATTAAATTTTCCCGTGGGAATTAGATGTTTTCGCTCTGGAAAAAGTAGCCTATGTCACTCTCCAGCCTCTAAACTATCTCCATACAAAAAATCACATTAATACGACGCTCCGTTGCGACGTGGAAGAAGGACAAACAAACACACACACGAACACACACACACACACACACACTTTCGCATTTATAATATTAGTAAGGATTAATACCAATATTTCTAAAGATAGCGTTATGATCATGAAATTGGCTCTGCATGTAGTTTTTTACAAATTTTAAATTTTAAAACGATCAATACGCTCAAATTAATAAACCGTCAGAAGCACTCGGCGAGCGTTCGAGATAACCCAATTAAATGCGAATGCAATTTCGCCTACTCTTTTAAAAATAGCGATGAGTGCAAAAATAGCAGTGACTGAAAGAAACGTTGATTGGAAGGCATTATTGTTGTTGTTGAGCTTGATGCTAAGCACGATTATATAAAAGCCCGACCACCTGCGGCGATATCTACTATGTCAATGCTGTGCTCACATGCCCGCAATGTTCATGCACCTTCATTAACAATATTGGCTACGTTACCCACATCAGCACACTAATTAGCGACCAGTACGGAGATGAGAGCAACTGCCTCTACCGAAATCGGCCGTGGAGCTTATTATTGGTATTTGTTGTTGTTGTAGCTAGGAAAGTAAAACGCGAGGTGTTGGGCACTGCGCGAACCTGCCGATGCTGATGAAGCACATGTGCATAATGCTGGCGGAGCAGGCCAGGACGTCGCACGTCACGTACACGTTGCACCACGCCACACCGAGCGGCCAATAACCTACGAACAATACGTTAGCGCATATAACATTTCACAATGGCCCCCAGTAGTTGTTTGGTGAAGCATTTTATATAACATACATAAGCTTTCCACGATAATTCCAGATAATGAGTGTAGCATTAATAAAATTACGTAACAAAATTTTCATAATAAGCAATATTATATTGAATACCGGTATAGGTCTCGCAGGCATATAGTATATACGGCCATTTAACATTACAGCTAGCTGTTTTGCAAAACAGCGCTGTTTTGTAATACGCCGGGTTGACAATCAGGCGGATTGAATAACTCTGAATAAAAAAATCAGCTGGATTGTCAAAGGACTAGCGAAGCAAGGAGGGTTAGGCAGAACTGCGACCCTACAGCGCGCAAGCCGAGCGAGCGAAGTGAGAGTGCGGCGGTAGTGGCTGGCGAAGCGCCAAAACCGATTTTTTTTTATGTGCGCCTTGCCTTACACTCCTCCTAACCTCGCTACACTCCTCCTAAGCTCGCTCGTCGTCGTACCCAACGGCGGCCTTTGACAATCCCGCTAATCATCGACCCGCCGCAATACAAAACGGCCCTATTTTATAAAACAGCTAGCCGCCGTATTACAAAAGAGCTAGGTGTTTGGTAAAACGGCGGATTATACTATTCCACTGCGACATTGGTATTATTATTTTAAAACCAATCAAAACTTTAAATAACTTGGCAGTATGAAGTACCTACCTAAGTCTAATATCTCATGTCTAATATTAAACTTTAAAACTTAAGTGGCGGGAATGAGATATTATTTTGCTCAATTTTGCAAATATTTGTTATTTTTTATATACATAATTATGTATATGTGGATATAATAGTCGCAGGTAAAATGGCTCGATGTATGCACTCGTTATACAATCTACTAAACTAGTGCCAAAACGTTCTATTTCATCAAAGGACACCGCACCCAGTATAATTAAAGCTCGGTGAATTTTGTTGAAAAAAAGAAAAACAATTTCTCGTTATTAATAATTTAAGTGTTTTGTTTCATTCTAGGTGTATTTGGCTAAAATATGAAATATTAGCCGTCTGTTATTTAACGTCTGAATATATTTATCTCTACAGTAAACTTAGTTTCCTCATGTGAAAATTTAAAACATACGGATGCTATATGGATAGTAGACAATCTAATAAGTACAATAAAGTGCTTACAAAACAACCAAAATCATTAAAAAATATGAACTTGAAAGATTCGGATTTGTGTGAGAAAGAGTCAACTAAATGCAAATTCTTACCCAGAAATCCCGGTATTGCTCCCATCGGCATCACGAATAAGCTGACAAGCAAGTCAGCAATAGCTAATGACAACAAGAAGTAATTTGTTACATTTTGTAGTCTTTTATCTAAACACACTGCTAAGCAAACCAATATATTGCCCACTCCACCGGCTATTATAAATAATATTACAAATAGAAAACTCCAATCGTACTGAATTCTTGTAATCGACTGCACTGAATCATTTTTAAACCTCCACATACAATGTAAAAGTTCCGAAGAATTGTTTCCACTTCTATTTTCAATGTTATTGACATCATTATGAAAACAAGATAATTGGTCCCAGTCACAAACTGGGGGCACTGGAATACTAAGCCACAATTTCTTAAGTGCACTCTCAAACACTACCGACAACATGTTTAGTTTGAAGTCAACTTCGCAGACCGAGTTGTTGCGGTAAATACCCAAACTTTCATTGAAACACCTATTACAAGTATAAGAAGTTTCATTTTGAATGTCAATATTTAGGTTACAATGATAATAGTTTTGTATAGTCGGAGACGCAGTTTCTTGACATAATAATCCGAATAGCGAGTCCCCGCAAGCTGCGGCGCTTATATGACTACATGTATAATCTTGTACTTCCAAGTATTCAGTGTAATTCGTCATCCTGATTCATTCATGTCCTTCATTGGCTATATTTAACTTCTGGAAACATCGTTGTGTATTCGCCTTTGTTGTTTTATCTGTAACAATTAATTAGAATAACGTTTATATACGGTATTGATTTATTATAGAGCTACTTATTTATAACGGCGATTTTTAACTTCATGTATAAAACCAAGTGGCAAGCAATAAAAGAACACCTATATAAAGATAAATAAACTAAAAAAATGGCCAAGGGCGAAGCGGACTCGCGTACGAAGGATTCCGTACCATTATCTATAAAAAAATTCTCAAAAACACGTTTGTTGTATGGGAGCCCCCTTAAATATCTATTTTATTCTGTTTTTTAGTATTTGTTGTTATAACGGTTCATGAGATACAGCCTGGTGACAGACGGACAGACAGACGGACAGCGGAGTCTTAGTAATAGGGTCCCGTTTACCCTTTGGGTACGGAACCCTAAAAATCAGCTAACAGATCACACTATTCGCAGTATAGAAGGCATGTTCCTACTTAGGCATAACTTATATGTACCATTATAAATAGTTCAGCTTGTTACGAGCATGCTTTCTCTTTCCAATTAAATCGGCAGTATTTTCGTAGTTTAGAAAAAGAAACATAATATTTAATTAAATACAATTCTTTTATTTACAACCAGGTACAATAGACAGATGAAACTTAAATCGCCTATAACCGTAATATGTATATTAAAGTTTGATTGTTACTCCATTAATAACTAAGGAACGGATGGACAGATCGTGATGGATGTGCTCCGCTCTGAATAGCAGAATAACTATTAAAACATAGAAAATTGAAGAAAAACAAATTATGTACAAAAATATTTTACCATACATTTTGCTTGGCGATACAACGCTAGTATCTAAAAATCGAGATAAAATTAACAAAAAAAGTAATGATAACGTTACTTCTGAGGTGATTTTTTCATTCAGATTCGGATCCGCTGCTGGCCTAGACGGTATTTCACCCCAGCATTCGTTTCTATTTCTGCTGGATGGAGACAAAAACCTTCTCAATTCTATCACCAAATCAGTCAATATAATATTCGCAATATTAACGCTGATACTCTAAAAAAGACTGAGGAGGTGAGACATTAATTCACATATAAGTTTACAGTACCTATTACACCAACACACTTATGAGGTACCTAGTCTCTTTACAAAACAAAAATCCTGGAAACAGTCACACATACTTTATGCGAAATTTATATCACATACTACATGAATTATAACGTTATAATAACCAGAATCAATAACTTCAACAATAAAAATGGCACAGTTCAAATATTTATGAAGGTCCAACACTGCCTAACTACGAGTATACGAGTATCACTACACTACACACTAACCTATTCCTACGATAAGAAAGCTTTCTACAAAATACACGGCTTGTACCAACGGACAAGAATGCTTTTCTACAGAATACACAGGTTGTACCAACGGACAAGAATGCTTTTCTACAGAATACACAGATTGTACCAACGGACAAGAATGCTTTTCTACAGAATACACAGGTTGTACCAACGGACAAGAATGCTTTTCTACAGAATACACGGGTAGTACTCGTACCAACGGTTAAGGAGCCGTTGGTACAACAATTCGGCGACGAAGGCTACTTGCGTCCAAAATTCCAGTCAGCAGTGCGGCATATCTTAAAATCAGTGGAGAATATTTAATAAATGGAATCGGCGCCTTGCGGCGCCGGCGGCGAATATACCAGCAGCATTCAGTAGAACATCCTATTACCAAAAACAAAGTTTTGACGGCTTGCTAACAAATTCTTTGTACACTCCAAAGGCTACGATTGGAGTCACGTCACAATACTACAAAGTATTAAGTTAAGATAACCACGGAGTACGAAAAGCAATTCATTGCTGCAATTATATTTTTAAAATGTCCGAGGTTTTCAGAGGAACATTATGACGCGATCTTCAAAAAAACACACCTAGCTACATTATTTCCGCCATACTCATTCGTATTCCTACGCCTTCAACGCGAAACGGTTGAATAATTGTGTAAATGAACAAATCATTTATTTCAGTGGATTTACAGACTTTTCAGAGGTTGAATAAGTTATAAATGCCTAAAAGGGCAAGTAGAACAAAAGAAGAAAGAAAGTTTCGAAAGGTAAGAAGATAGAAAAATACATAAATGCTTTGCCAACTGTAGCGTATTTATATTCACATTATGTAGCATATCCATCATTGATCTTCTTACAATGTGGCCTGATGTTACAAAATCTTAATTTAGGTACATGTCAAATTCACAAAATCTTAAATTCAATTCGATCAATACTAACTAATAAATTATATTGATCAATCACTGGGATTTATTTTAAGGGCGGACTTTTGTCATGGTGTTATTTTAGTAATTGTATTAGTTATCAGTCGGCAGTATTTTATATGACAAGAAATATGGTTGTTGGGCATTTTAATTAACATCCTTGATTAACTATCAATTGACTTGGTCTGAATCTCAATTTAGATGTATTTTGCTTAAGGGAGTGTTAGTCCCCAAACTTATGTATGGTAGTGAAAATTGGGTGTGGCAGAAGAAGCATCAGAGTCAAGTGAATGCAGTGGAAATGAGAGCGTTGCGACGTATGTGAGGTGAGTTTGAGGGATAGAATAAGAAATAGTGTGATAAGAGAAAGGTGTGGAGTGACTTAGGATGTAGTGACAAAAATTGAGAAGGGCATGCTAAGATGGTTTGGGCATTTAGAGAGGTTGAATGAAAGAAGATTAACAAAGAGAGTGTATATGAGGGAAAAGTGGATAATAAAGTTGGAAGGGGACGACCTAGTCGAGCTTTTTCCGACCAAATCGGAGAAATCCTAAAGAAAGGTGAGGTCAAAATTACCCTTAACCAACGAGCATGTATGAAGAATGTCATGAAAGTGAATGAAGCTTGAAAGGTTTGTCAAGATCGTAGCAAGTGGAAATCCGCGATCTCTACCTACCTCTCCGGGAAATAGGCGTGATTATATGTATGTATGTATAAACAAACTTTTTAAACGACAATCACGGATTTTGCTTCTGTACCTTCTACAGGCGGCGCGTGAAAATTTTAGATGGGCAATCCGGAATACAAAAAGTTATGAACGGGTTTCGAGGATATAACTTGTCTAAAAATAAATTTTACCTAAACTTAAATTATCACCTGCAATAAACATTAATCTCGTCGCATATTGAAAACTGACAAAAATTACTGTTTTTGGGACAATATTCACGCCTCACCCTTTATTTTTATAGGCATTGTATAATACAGTCAGCATCAGATATATCGGAGCGGCCAAAGTGCTCACAAATATCTGAACCCGTCTCTAATGCCTCGACAATAGAGACGTGTTCAGATATTTGTGAGCACTTTGGCCGCTCCGATATATCTGATGGTGACTGTACAATATTTGGAACCCTGGCTAGAATATGTAGGAAATATCATTAAATAAGAATATGTAGGAAATAAATTTAAATGAAAATTAAAAACTATATACAATGTGTATTGCTTATACTTGATCAAACGAACAGTGCGGATAATAGACAAAAAAATATCGATAAAAAAAAAAAAAAAGCCTACCAAAAAAAAAAAACCCAAAAAAGTGCAAAAAAGTCTACCTCAAACTGCTAGTTTTAAAGTTACAGACAATAATTTAAAAAAAAGACTGTTCTTTTTCACAAATTTCTACTAATTACCTTTTTTTTTGTAGGTTTATGTTTGATATTGTTATTATTTTTTGGTTGGTCGATTAGCTGCATTTTGTAGCTTTAAAACAAGACTACTTTTGAGAAACTACACCGTTTAGACGCAAAGATATGAATTAAAAACCAAACTCGGAAATATTCATCAGAAAAAAATTTAAAACGCCTTAATTTTTTAAATAGTTAGCCTATAATTTTTATTTTTATTTTTTTATCGATATTTTTTTGTCTAGTATCCGCACATTTCGTTTGATCAAGTATAAGCAATACACATTGTATATAAGAATATTGTTTTAATATTTTACACTGTAAATCTCATATTTCGACACAAATTTTAAACCGGTTGTAGATGGAATAAAAATAACTACGGAGAGTCGTGCTAGTTGATATAATATTAATCATATAAAATCAGAATCACTACCAGAATCCTCTAAGATCACATAGGAATGCGCTACAGCAAACACTGTTATCTGTTTTTATATAAGTCAAGTCAATTTTGACAGCCTGTAACGAGCACCAGACGGTCCTGCGTTGCGGACTGCACGTGCTATATGAAGCTGTAAGATAAAGCGGGATAGGGATATCTATGAAATACAATTCCAGCACGTCTATCATAAGACGGCCGCGACGTACTCTCGATTTTTGTGTGCTCTCGCCCTATCTCATCGGTTAGTAACAATCTTGCAGTCCGCCTCGCAGGACCGTTTGAATGCGGCAATTTTCACTTTCTTACTGTTAACTGGCCACACTGAATGAAATTGTATTTGCAGACGATACGTCTGTACGCTACACCCAATTGACTGATGACTTCGACATGTTGTACTGACAAATTGGGGTAAAATCACATAATCTGTATACCCCATTAGATAACAAATCAGTCTTTATTTGTACTCGGCATGGACGTATTACGTCGACGTGTCGCTGCCGCGTTCATAATTATTTATCACATTATTCACAACAAACAGAAGCTGCTTAGAGCCGTATAATTTAATTAAAGTACGACACTTTTTGTTGTCCATGTCTACGGCCGTGCGAGCCAACTAAAATCAAAACACATCCTGCCCAACTGCGCGCGAACAAAACACTGACGCTCCTTTGCCGCGCCGCCAAAAACCGACAACAAATGGTCACGCTCCAAGGTCAAATTACTTTTCCTACTAGTGAAATTATTAAATTAGCTCGTCGTTCGATTCTCGCGAACAATTTCTCATGTGCACCATGCCTATGCTATTGCCACATACAAAAGCGTTATTTAAACAGTGCACTGATAGACATCGGTTCGTGTGGGCACTATCGTATCCACGTCTGAGCGGGTTTGTTATTTCAATTAATGACAAATTCGGTAGTATTTAAGCATCAGGAAACTGAAAATAGTTCTATGAGTCAGCGAAGGGAGCGAATGTATTTTAATTCGATGCGCGTCGGATATTTTACTATGCATTGCGCGAGTAAATACCGAAATAAGGATTTCAAAAAATAGATAGGAAATTTATATACTTTTGATGGCTTGTCAGATACTTATTGTCTGGAGCCTAATTTAACAACTTCTCCACATACTTTATTAATGACAAGAATCTAAAAACAATGAACTGACGTATCAGAAAAGCAATTTATTTTAAATAACTTTTTATGTTCGACAGCAAAAAGTCCTTGTAAGTATTTGGGAATTTTTATTTTGATAAAGCAGAAAAACTGCTGTTGTTGGCATTGTCTGCTGCTTAGTCACTTTCACTCGACATTTTCAACAAATGAACGCACAGCGACTCCAAAGTCTCCAAAAGAATATACCTAGGACAGACTGTCCAGTTAGGTACTCGTAGTTCCAACTTCGAGAAAGAAGTCAATCGTTGAATCCGATTCGACTAGGCAGCGTTCGGGAAGATCGGCACATCTTTTCGTCCAATATTCCGCAGTGTCTCAAGACGAGAGTCTTTTACCAGTGTGTATTGCCAGTGATGACTTATGGCACTGAAACGTGGTCGCTATTGACCTCATAAGAAGGCTCAAAGTCACCGAAAGGGCAATGGAGAGGGCTATGTCGGGAGTTTCTCTGCGTAATCGCATCAGAAATGAGGCTATCCGCAGCAGAACCAAAGTAACCGATATAGCCCTCCGAATCGCTAAACTTAAGTGGCAGTGGGTGGGGCACATAGCACGTAGAACCGATGGCCGTTGGGGCGGAAAGGATCTAGAGTGGCGACCACTTACCGGAACGTGCAGGTCTGACTGCTGACTGGTAACTGTCGCGGGAATCCGCTGTATGCGGGTGGCGCAGGACCGGTCGTTGTGGCACTCTATGGGAGAGGCCTATGTCGAGCAGTGCACGTCTTTCGGCTGATATATGATGATAAAATTTAGGTATTTTAGTAAATATTTGCTTTGTATTTATTGGTAAATATCAAATGTAAAACGATAAATAACACGTTTTTATATACTTTGTATAAGAATTAATAAATTATTGGGTTTTTCTCAAAACTGCTTGGTTGTTTTTAAAAATGTATTAGTCTCATAATCTCATAAATTTACCATGATATGATGATAAAACATATGTATTTTAGTAAATATTTGCTTTGTATTATTTAATAACACGTTTTTATAAGAATTAAATTTGTATTGGGTTTTCTCAAAACTGCTTGGCTGTTTTTAAAAATGGATTAGTCTCATAATTACCTACATTAGTATCTCGAAACACCCGATGTTCAAAAGAATGTGGTGTTTTGAGAAAAAAGAAATAGGCATTCTCGGATTTTGACACAAAGTCAAATTGGGCAAAATAAATTGAATCGCAACGTAAAGCCATCAAAATCGTAGATTGTACAACCCGTGCATATAACGCACCATTTTACGCGAGACGTCTAGCCATCCGAGTGAGTTTGCGAGTGTGGATGGATATAAAATTGAGTGTAAAATGGGTTTTATGGACGAATTATGCACTCTACTTTTCACTTCGATTGCGAGGAAATGAAATGAAAATCTTTTTTTTTCAGTAGGTACGTGACACCTGACTTCTATAATAACTTATTGTTATGGTTCAAATATATTGATTTACTAATACCAAAAGCTAATTTAAAAAATAATAAATAAGACGAAATAAAAACTATACATTTATTTCATGAAGTTTTATTGTGTACTTTGGCTGTTGGTATCCTTGCCTTGGTCTTAGAATACTAACGATACATAATAAAATGAAAATAAAGAGTATTCTATGGAGTTAAAGTTGCTCGTGTAGCTGTTGGACTGATTGCCTTGGTCTTCGACGAATATTTTACGTTATGCAAGAGCATAAAAAGCGACTTTATGTCGCCTACGCACAGTATAAAGACAAACTTTTAGAGCATGAGAAATGAAAACACAATTTATCGTCGACTTCACAAGGGGCTGAACGCCTTTGTACCGTGACGCTTTAAAGTCCGGCCGGCCGTACAAAGTTGTCAAACGCATGTCAAACGGGTGAAAGCAACAAGGTATCAAAGGGTTCAGCTACGTAATAGTTCACCTGTGTACGACAGCGCAAAAAAAGTTCTAAGATCAAATAATTTTACAAGTACTAAGTATTTGTGTATAATTCACAAGCTTGAACAGCAGCCCTGGTAATCGGCAAGCTCGGCCCAAAAAAACTCATTAAATTGTTTTTTTTTTTGTATATTTCTTTGCTTCGACCATCTTTTAATTGCTATATTTGCTTTGCTAGTTAGTTAGTTTAGTTGCTAAGATCATTCTTATAGGTCAAATTGAAATAGATAAAACGAGAATCCACCTTAAAATTACCTGTTAAGTGGTTTTCAATATATCATCACTTCCAATAGGTGCGAGAGGGGAATGCGCGGTGAGCGGAGGGGTACGGCGAGGTGGCTTATCGACCGAGACTACCGAGAGACAGTTTTTCGAATTGACAGCGTGCAATTTTGTCATTATTCGTTTTTTGTGTTTAAAAGTGAAAGTAATCATGGAGGGCAACGAACATACGGCGGAAATTGGCCAATATTGATAAAAGCCGTGGACACGTCTTCTATATACCTAAAACTGGTATGGATGTGTTTTTTGTTCTCTCCTGGGTACGAATCTACCGGTTTTAGTTAAGGGAGAGGGGGACGGACATAGCTGTGACGTCACAAAGATGGCGGTCGACGTTCATCGATTTTTGTTCAAATCTCGGGTTCTATTTTACTTACTGATTGCTTCGTGTGAGGTGTCATTTGAAAGCATATTAAATATACTATACGTACGTACGAGAGCTACGGTAGCCTAGTGGTTCAGGCATGCGGCTGTCAAGCGGCGGTCGTGGGTTCGAATCCCGGCTCGTACCAATGAGTTTTTCGGAACTTATGTACGGAATATTTACCGTTAGCTTTCCGGTGAAGGAAAACATCGTGAGGAAACCGGTCTAATCCCACTAAGGTCTAGTTTTCCCTCTGGGTTGGAAGGTCAGATGGCAGTCGCTTTCGTAAAACTAGTGCCTATGCCAAATCTTGGGATTAGGTGTCAAAGCGGACCCCGGGCTCCTATAGGGGCATTACCGGGAATAACGCTAGGAGGATGATGATGATTAAACGTACTATAATTGTTTTCTTGAACTTTATAACGTACAACCAACCGTTTGGAAAAAAAATGCTGTTCCAGCATAAACCCCGTACAGCATAAACAGCAATATTATAAAATTTATAAAGTACTCAGGTACTCTAGGACTACTTAAAAAATAACACACACTAACAACATTAAACCTTATAACTTAGATATTCCTTCATGTTGTAAAACGAGTTTTCAACCAGGAAATTCTTTATTTGCTTGTAGATTCTTTCTCTATATTTTTAAGCTCTAACGGTATGTTGTTATAGACTGTCACTGCCATATGGTAAGTACCGGAATTAACTATTTTCAAATTTGTAAAGGTGCTAACTAATTTATTTCTTTTCCTCAAGTTTTGATTTCTAGGACAGTTATCTCTTGTTCGTTCAAATAATTGTTTTTGTTTCTTAATAAATTAACATAATTCAAAAATGTATAGTGAAGTTGAAGTTAACATTTTCATTTTTTGAAATAAGGGCGGCAACTCTCCCTTTCATTTATATTTGCCAGTATTCTTATACACTTTTTTTGTAGCCCGAACTATGATTCTACGTTAGTGCTATTTCCCCATAAAATAATACCATAGGCCAGCCAAGAATGCGCATGGGCATAGTAGGCATTAGTGGCAGATTTTAAATCTGTACACTTCTTCAACTGGTAGAGGGCATATGTGAATTTTGATAGTTTTATCGAGATTTTATCAACATGTGCTTTCCAATTCACGCAGGAGTCTATTTCTACTCCCAATAAAGAAGACGACTCAACAACCGATAATGGTTCATTATTGTAGGACAGGTTCATATCAATTAGAGGTTTCTGACAAGGTTTAATATCATACATCATACATTTTATTAGCTTGCCAAAAATATGCAATTTGTCGTCGTTCAATAATAAATATGTAATTCATGGCCAATTCCGTAACGCAAGTCCGCGGCAACCGGCATGCTTTGTATGATTGAAATACTTTGATAGTTAATTTTTGGTGTTCCCAAATGAAAGGTACTGTAGTCGAATGAATAAATATTGTGTTTAACTGTATACTTGTATGCGTTGATTAGTATTTATAATCGGCGAATTGAGTTCTTTTACGCCCAGGACGGCTAGTTATCAGCCAGATGAGCATAATTTTTTTTGTAAATATGTTTCATTCAAAAGGCATTTTAAATTCATAACTTCGTTGACTGTGGGCCGCAAGCTTTCGCTAATATCCAGCCCGAGGACTAGGACACAAACAGGCGACAAGGCCGCCCTTGCCGTACCCCACGCCCGCGCATATTTTATTTCATTCGAGGGCAAGTTGCGATTGAATTTGGAGACATTTGCACGTGGTGATTTGTTACATTTACCTTTTTTCTCTGGAGAGAGTTCGAACAGAACAACACGGCCTGAAGGTGAGCGGCGAGGCTCGCGAGGCCGCAGACCGGGCTCCGCGTAGGGCCAAAGGTCCGGGCGTCCCTCCAAAGCACGCTCTCGGATACTTTACATCTGAGCCACAAGCGAGTCTGAGCTGTGCGTGCGTCCCTTCAGAGCGTGCTCTTCACGCGAGCCCGAAGGCTGAAGACCCGAAGAGCTCACGCGGACATTTTACTACTTCCAAAAGCGAACCTGAGGGCCGAAGGCCCGAAGTGTACCTTCAGAGATGGCTCTCTACGAAAGCCAGAGGGCCAAAGGCCCGAAGGGCGGGCGGGCCCACGTGGACACTTTATTACTCCTAAGTGTCATACAAGCGAATCTGACGCCCGAATTCAGAGCACGCTCTCTACATGAGCCTGACGGCCAAAGGCTCAAAGCGTCCCTCCAGAGTGCGCTCTCGGATATTTACTCTACTCCTGAGTGAGTTACAAGCGAGCGGTGAGCGGCAAGGCACGCGAGACTGCAGGGCGAGTTTTGCGTAGAGCCGAAAGCCTGAAGCGTCCCTTCAAAGCGGGTTTTCCACACAAGCCCGAGGGGCAAAGGCCCGAAAGGCGTACCCAAGCGGACAATTTACTACTTCTAAGCGTCCTACAAGCGAATCTGAGGGCCGAAAAAGAGCGGCATGGCACGTGAGACGCCAGGCCGAGAGCGGGCTCTCCACGCAAGCCCTGGCCACTTTATTGCTCTACTATCTTACAAGCGGATCTGAGGGCCGAAGGCCCGAAACGTCCCTTCAGAGCGCGCTCTCTAACTTAGCTAAAACGTTTCATGATCAAAATCAACACTCGTAGTCAGCTGTTGATCAACAAAAATCATAATATTTGTAACATTAATAACTAAAAAAATTAGGAATCAAAATAGTTTTATGAATAAGTATATAATACAATTTTGAGGTTAGGTTATTGTTTATATTGTTCGCGAGTCCTAATAAAAAAGATTTTAGGTACATACTTATTTAATACTCACGTCGAAATGATCTTCACAACAATATAAACTACTCAAGCACGATACATTATCTCTCATCGCCTTACACCACTTTATCCTTATATTTGCACCTTTGGGCACATAAAAATATTTGCAGTTTTAATGTTATTTTCACACATAGTGACAATACAATATTTATAATAAGCTTTTGTGTGCTCTTCCATTACAATAAGTTAATCTTATAAGCTTTAATCACTCACATTTATTTAAAGTGTGAATCAAACACTTTGTTGTTAATTTGTTCTTAGTGCACGGTGACGTCACAAATGAGCGTGCCAAAATGGTGGCGTTTTGATCGTCCGAAAATGATAGTAGTTTTAACACATTGTCAGTATTAACCGATTACCAATTATGTACCTAGCTAAACTTAGCTCAATGTTAAGTAGTTAGTAATTAGTAATATTAGCATGATACCTTTATATATTTAGTACCTACACGCGGACCGAACCGCGCGATCTCGCCAACTATTAAATAAACCCACGGGGGTTTCCAATAGTGGCACATATGTAAACATTATAATGTAAACCATATCTAAATAAATAAATTAAAAAATAAAAAATAAAAAAAAACTATTTTTTTTAGCTTTTTTAATAATATTGTGTGTTATATTTTTTTCGGTTATATAATAACTTATAGAGTACTTTTTTTCCAAACGGTTGGTTGTACGTTATGAAGTTCAAGAAAACAATTATAGTACGTTTAATCATCATCATCCTCCTAGCGTTATTCCCGGTAATGTCCCTATAGGAGCCCGGGGTCCGCTTTGACACCTAATCCCAAGATTTGGCATAGGCACTAGTTTTACGAAAGCGACTGCCATCTGACCTTCCAACCCAGAGGGAAAACTAGACCTTAGTGGGATTAGACCGGTTTCCTCACGATGTTTTCCTTCACCGGAAAGCTAACGGCAAATATTCCGTACATAAGTTCCGAAAAACTCATTGGTACGAGCCGGGATTCGAACCCACGACCGCCGCTTGACAGCCGCATGCCTGAACCACTAGGCTACCGTAGCTCTCGTACGTACGTATAGTACATTTAATATGCTTTCAAATGACACCTCACACGAAGCAATCAGTAAAATAGAACCCGAGATTTGAACAAAAATCGATGAACGTCGACCGCCATCTTTGTGACGTCACAGCTATGTCCGTCCCCCTCTCCCTTAACTAAAACCGGTAGATTCGTACCCAGGAGAGAACAAAAAACACATCCATACCAGTTTTAGGTATATAGAAGACGTGTCCACGGCTTTTATCAATATTGGCCAATTTCCGCCGTATGTTCGTTGCCCTCCATGATTACTTTCACTTTTAAACACGAAAAACGAATAATGACAAAATTGCACGCTGTCAATTCGAAAAACTGTCTCTCGGTAGTCTCGGTCGATAAGCCACCTCGCCGTACCCCTCCGCTCACCGCGCATTCCCCTCTCGCGCCTATTGGAAGTGATGATATATTGAAAACCACTTAACAGGTAATTTTAAGGTGGATTATCGTTTCATCTATTTCAATTTGACCTATAAGAAAACTCTTCATAGTTTTTTTGGCTGATATATTTATTTCACAAGACTTTTTCAAAGTTAATATAGCTTTAGGTATTTTCGATTTATTCAGTATAAAAAGTGTCCAGACACGTAAAAGAGACATATATATACCATAACTATACTGATACCTTATATGCCATTAACGGTACGAATTTTCATTTTTTGCTTTAATAAAAGTATTAGGTATGTATTATGTTATGAAGTTTCTTTTACAAAACGAAGTGGATTTTATATGGATAATTTAATTTGCGTAATTTATATAGGTAAGTTTTTATTTTTTAGCACCGTCGCGGTATTAAATGTTGGTGGATTATTAATTAATATTTAGTAAAATTACACTATCTATTTTTTTGGTATAAAAATCGGGCTGATATCGATATATTATTGTTTTTCCATAGAGCAAAACCGTACCGCTCTCAGGCTAATGGAATTATCCTGATTCACTTCTCCCTTCGTATTTATATTCATAATTATATTTGTCACCTGCGTTAACCCGATTTAAAGAAATTAAAATATACATATTGCTGGCCAGTTAAACCTACCTTAAACTTTGTACGTAAGGTGGGCCCGTGCCTTGAAAAAAAAATTACACGAGTTTGATTTTTTTAATTTTGTGGCATTATTATATATTTTATTACTAAAATATTTTTTTTTGATTACCGCACTAGAATTTTGCCTTGTTGGCCTTAACATTTAACAAAATATCTTCACATTTAAGTGAAAACAGAATTAGTTCTATTCAGTCATCATTGTTTAGTTATTAAAGAAAAACAAATGAATACTATCCTTTGTTAGGGTTCCGTACCTCAAAATTAAAAAACGAATCCCTTATAGAATCGAGTTGAAATTAAAAACCATTTTGATTTTTTTCACAGTTTCAAGGGACTGACTATACATTATAGTCAGTCCCTTGAAACTGAAAAAAATCAAACTTTTATGTGACGGAAAAAAAAGATATGGCCGTTTATGTAACAAATAATCGTATTCGACACTCTAAAGGGAGGCAAAATTTATAGGGTAAGAAGTTTCCGTTGACCTAGAATCATGAAATTTGGCAAGAATATTGTCTTAGGGTTCGTTGCACCAAACCGTCTGTAATTGTAAGGAGTGTTCGTTAAAATCTGAATATATGGAAAGTTTGACAAGTTTATATGGAATGACAGCTGCCGGCGCAATATTTAACGTAGATCGGTCTGTACCTAATCGTACTCTTAATCGTGGGATTATGCATGGGGCATAAGGCTATAAAATTTTAAAAAAAAGCAGTTAGGTTTTTTGAAAAATCTTTTTATTTCACTTGTTGTTATTGATTTTTAATAGACCGTTATCCGAGTCATTGAAATTTAAAACGTTTACGAAGGAAATTACGGCGACAAGAAAGCAGAAGCTTTTGTTTGACACCTCTTTGAAAAATTACTGTTTTGTTTCTTCATCCGTCTTTTAAAGTGCAACGATATCTCACAGCTATCCAAGTATCTTTGTTTGGGTCTGAGTAGAGTTCTATAATGAACTGGCTCTTAAAGCAAAGGCCTTAATCCCAGAGAGTGCAAGCTTGTTACAGCGCTACTGTGGAAACCGGTGTTTTACTTTGAAACTAGATATCACGACGTGCTCCTGCTCATTAAATGATAACAAATGCTACCTTAGGCTTCCAACCCAAAGGCACACCCCTTTGATTTTAGCTTCCCACAGCCGTTTAGATAGATAAATCAAAGAGCCTAAAATGTACAACCATCTACGAAACAATTTGAAAATGAACTCTACTTCAGAGTGCCATAATTACCTATTAAGTATTAGGTGCATTGCGATATGATATACTAGCATTCGCGCGCGACTTCGTCTGCGTAGACCCGGGATAAAAAACTATCCTATATTTTAATCCAGGTTATAAACTATCTTCGTGCACAATTTCTTACAAATCGGTTAAGCCGTTTAAGCGTGATTGAGTAACAAACATCCAAACATCTAAACATCCAAAAATCGAAACTTTCGCATTTATAATATTAGTAGGATTATGTGTAATTTTTCAGAATTTCGTTTAACTTTAAGACATACAGAAGATACAAGATAGAAGGGAAATTTTAGTATTAACCCAGCTGGTGAGGTGACCATGACCATAAATTTGAAAATTTAAATTTACATTGTACATTGACAAATGACAGGAATTAGTACTATATTAGCACGTTAAAGGGGTTTTATATGTAATGATAATGTCACCCCTACTGTTACAAAAAGCGAAAACGAAATACTAGTTCCGAAACAAAATAAAATTCGAACTCGTGTTAAACTCGTATAAAAATATGAAACCTATATTCACTCTAATATAATTTTAAACATATAAGTATTTCATTATTTTTAAATTACAATGTGGAAATGAGATATTTATCGCGAACATTTATTATTATAAGTCTTTATTTTTTTTAACTATATGGTAAACGAATATAAATTTACATACAGTTTCAGAACGTACTTTATATTCTTTAAAAAGTTAGCGCGATTGAACTTAAATGTTATAAGTATTACGTTTTCTTGGAGATATAATATAACTTAAACTAATAACTGTACTAAACAAGAGTGAATCAATTGCCGAAGCCGATGTTTTAACTCATCAAGAGTTGAGAGATGCTGTCAGAGAGGCTGAACTGTGTTTTCTGCCCGAAAAGTCTCGAGAGAAGTATTTAAAGACATAAGAAATATTCAATAAATGGCGATCGGATAAAAGAGCAACCAACATCTCGGAAACAGTACTTCTGTCGTACTTAATCGAGTTATCCCATAAAAAACAACCTACAATCATATGGAGCATCTATTCGATGCTCAAAGCGACGCTGAAGACGAAACACAATATAAATATTGAAATGTATCCAAAACTAGTTGAATTTCTAAAACGGTTGTCAGTTAGTGGGCCACAAGTCCAAGAAATCCAAAGTTGTAACGGCTTCCAACATTGAGAAGTTTTAAACGAAGCTCCCGATTGTAATTTCCTATTGTGTACATTATATGTCTGCTGTAAATTTTGTATATAAAAGTGCACATATTTAGGTACGTTACGTAATAAATATAATATATAAACCAATAATCCAATCAGACGCCGCGGCAAAAGCGGCGTCCAGTCCTTAACTCAATTTAGAGTATCGTCAGAACTAACTTCGCGAAGCGTACTACGCTCAAATTCTAGCTCTCAATCGCATGCACAGCACTTAATTTTACCTCGATGACTTTTAGAGTAGAACGCTTTCGGTAAATGCGAATTTTCGTTATTTATTTGTTACGATAAATTGCCAAAAAAACCTTTCAAACAGGTTTTCAAACTGTAATGAATACAGACGGTTGACCCATATGTTAAGACTTAAGAAGGCAAGTCGAAATATGATCTCAGTTATGCACTGAGACATGCTAAAGACCGGTTTGAAATGCGCAGAAATGCATGCTCCAACGAGTACAAGTGCATCACGCTAGTGTGCTCGGCGCCAAGCAGAGTATAAGGTTTTAATTCAATATTTATGAACAAATACAAATGTCCGTCTTTGGGATATACGAACAAAAGACGTAGGTAGGTGTCCAGAGGCAACCTTTCAAAAATATCTACCCTTGTGTTTGATGCCAGTAACAATAAAGGCTGTGTATCTATTATAGATATTTTTCAAAAGTTGTCAGTATAGATATTGGAGAACTCGACTGTAGGTGCCTATATGATTTACAGCTGGCGACCCGCCATTGATTCATTCATTAGCATTGTATGAGGAGTAACAGAACACATTTGCGAAAATAGAGATACGAGTTAAGTTGAAATATGTAGTTCAAAAACATATGACCACGCCAAGGTAGATGATGACGATGCTAACAAAGAGTATTTGTCTTTTATTCGCAACTAGTTGCGAGAGCATGGCATACTTAATACGCAACCACAGTTACAAACCATGAAATTATTATTTATTGATACTATACTTGCAGTTAATTATATTTATTTCTAAATAGTTCATGTTAAGATAAATGATTTGCTAAGATAAATAAGCCAGGTAAGTACCTTAGTGATTTAAATAGGGTCGTCGTTTTATTTATCAGACTATTTGTTACAGAAATTTAACAATACTCGTAATGGATTCACCAAATTGACGCTAAAAATATTAGTCATAAACCCATTACTGTTACTTTTTTTGTAGCCGGGTAAGTTAACATCATTGTTGACATCCGTATGACGACATTGTATCAAAATTATGGAACTTACTTCAGATGGCTGCCTGTCAACGAATTATGTAGGCTGGGAGTCGGAGGATTCGAGAGAAACCAAAGAATGCGAACTTAAATTCCTTTAATGACGGAATTACAAAAAGATTAAAATAAATCAATTAAAATTAATTATATTTAACAGGTGCCTAATGGTCGATGTGAGAACCAAGAGTGACGAACACTAGTCTTTTTGGGAAACGGGGCACGGTGTTGCGAAATGCAGAGTCGGCACCACCTGCATGGCCACTTGGGCGGTCGCTGGTTATGCAAGCATGTAACACCTCCATCCTCAGCTAGGCAACTATTCGAGATTCTTCGAGAATATTGCCGAGCCATGATTCACTTCTATGTTTCTGGGGTGCAGCTTTGGTTTATCTGGTGTCTGGTCGATGCCTTGTGGAGTGTCAGTTTTGATGGTTTCCAATGTATTTGATCGGCATCGTTTCATGAATAGGCGACGACCGGTTATACCGGCAGCAACTGTGCATGCGCAGAGTATGAGTAGGTAGACTGGTATAGTAGTATGATACAGGCTTAAGTGGTCGATCTGGCGTATATTCACGGGTAGTTGCGAGGATATCTTTTTATCGCTGGCGTGTAGGTTTTCCAGATTAATAGAGTTCAGGGTCACTGAAGGGGATGGCTCCTGAGCTCGCAATTCATCTATCGAAGTAATGTCTGGTAGTTCCATGATTTTTAATACATGCCCCTCAACCTGGTCGTTAGAGTTGGTAATGGTGTAATCTGGGGTTTTCAGGACGCATTTGTGCGGGATTTCAACAAGGTAGCTTCCCTGGATCGTTTTGAACTGTTCTTGGCCACAGGAGGTTTGTATTTTAGTCGGCTCTGGTAGACTTATAACGTATTGTCTGCTGTCGAGTTGTTGTACTGCTGGTCTAGTCAGGAACACTCTCGTGTGTTGGCAGGACGGGTTGAGCTGCTGCGAAGTGATGAGCTGGTACGTGCAGTCAAGTTGATTTTGTATCTTCTGATTGAGTGGTTCTTCGCAGAGATGCCATGATTTGACCTTCGGACATTCTGTCTCCATGTACATAGAATCCTGTTCATGAACCGCTATGTAGGGAGAGGGAGGTATTAGAACCTGATGATTTCTATTAGGTATTACTGCTAGTTTGTATAAATCATAGACTCTATCTACTGCAATCGGCACCTTAAAAACTAAAACTACTTGCTTATCGATATAGTATGATCCAACTTTAATTAGGTCATAATATTCCCTAAGATCTACTTCAAGGATCTCTCCCTTAGGGTAGAGAACCTTTACCTTATCTAACATGCTTTTAAGAGCATTAAAACTAAGTATCGCGTGCGGTATACTCGACGCCCGAATAAGAGCTAACGCATTTCCTAGCTTGTCCAGTTCTTCAGACAAGTTTTCTACATTATCATTCAGGATGACCAAGTATTGTGCCAAGTGTGCAAATCTAATTAATTCTGTCTCACCGTTCTTTTCGCTCTGAATGGCTAGCGTAACGGCCTGGGCAATTTTTTCTTGATTTTTAACTAAGTTATCTAATATCTTGGAGTGTTCCAGCATCCATTCTTTAGATAAACTGATATGATTATTAAATTCAGACTGTAATTTGTTTTCATTATTTTGAAGGGTTTTAATTGCAGCATTATATTTTATGGCGTCTGTGTAATCTAGATTTCCGGAAATACTTTTAATTATCGAGCCGAGACCATCTATGAGTCCTCTTTTTACACGGTCGGGTTCAAAAGTCCTCACCTGTTCTGAAACCCTTTCGAGCTTTGCGCTGAGAAATGATATGTGCGGTTCATATAGGGAAAAAGTCTTATTATTAAGTTGAGGTCCGAGGTTGAGTAACTGTGTTCGTACTATGTCAATTTTATGGTCAATGTCATTTAGGTCTACATGTTGTAAAAAGGCGTGGTAGTGGGAGACGAGTTTCGTCGGTCCAAGTTTGAAAGGGAGTAGTCCTGGTCCATTGTCAAGGCTTTCAAGTGTTACTTCTTCCGCCAGAGTCATTTGTAGAAGGTACGTCAGCAGTATTCTGTAACAATTTTGAATCGTTAGGGACTCTCTTAAGACGCGACTTTGCTACGGCACCTCTTTGTTTTTTGGTGTAAATATGGATAGGGAGGTCGGCCATTACAATGTCTTGAGTATATCGAGGAGCTAATTTTTGCCTACTGGCCATGGGGTTCCTGATAAAAACATGTTGATCGGGAGAATACTCTATTTCAGGGTCACGGTCCTTATTCCTTGCATCTGTGAGTTCGGTTCGGTGTTGTAAGGACGCTTCGTTGATGAGGTCGTAAACTTTTGTCATTCCTTGTCGATGGTCGCGTATGTACTGTTGTAATAAATGCTGAGATAAATCTATGTCAAAAGGATCGCGTGGGTCGAAATGTCCTGTTAATATATCCAATGGCCTACATTTAGTGAAACTATGAATGGAACTATTATACCCTAATAGAGCATAAGGCATAAGGTGTTTAAACGTCTCCGTGAGTCTAACTTTAAAATACAGATGGACAAATCAGAATTTTTAAAATTAGAAACCGCGTATTTGGGTGCCGACTCTGCATTTCGCAACACCGTGCCCCGTTTCCCAAAAAGACTAGTGTTCGTCACTCTTGGTTCTCACATCGACCATTAGGCACCTGTTAAATATAATTAATTTTAATTGATTTATTTTAATCTTTTTGTAATTCCGTCATTAAAGGAATTTAAGTTCGCATTCTTTGGTTTCTCTCGAATCCTACCGGCTGCGCCAATTATGTAGGCTGGGAGTCGGAGGATTCGAGAGAAACCAAAGAATGCGAACTTAAATTCCTTTAATGACGGAATTACAAAAAGATTAAAATAAATCAATTAAAATTAATTATATTTAACAGGTGCCTAATGGTCGATGTGAGAACCAAGAGTGACGAACACTAGTCTTTTTGGGAAACGGGGCACGGTGTTGCGAAATGCAGAGTCGGCACCACCTGCATGGCCACTTGGGCGGTCGCTGGTTATGCAAGCATGTAACAAACGCCTAACATGGATTTAATTACAAATGCAACTATGCAATATAAAATAAATAATAAACATTATTTTTGGTGTTATATAAACTTGCTAGATCTAAATGTATTAATAACTCATTTACGCTTCACGGGCAAGTAGTAATCTCTCACTTATAATAAATCTCTAAATTAATAATTTACTTTAAAAACGAAGTTTTTACCGACTTCAATTTACTCCGCCAAGCCACGAGAACATTTCCACATTTATTTTCCAATTTACCACATGAACTGATTTCCGAGGGCAAATGCGTTGATTATTAGAAAAAAAAAACCCAATCGCTGTATGTGGGTCGATAATATTTGAGGACTTCCGTCGAATCCACAAGGATCACCTTTGGCACTTCATTAGTTGCTATTTCAGCGGAATCTTATCAGAATCTGTGATATACTTTTGTAATTTTAAGTACATAATTGAGGGATTCCATAAGTCATCTCTGGTCTTCATCATCAATTCCACTCCACCAAATTTATGATTTCCGGGTGTAAATACACGAGTTATAATAGAAAATACCAAAATCACTACACGCGTGCTTAATATAATTGAGGAGTTCCCTCAATTCCTCATGGATAACATCATCCAACTGAATTTTTGAAAAAAAATGGGACCCACCTGGAAGCATATACTTACAAACTAAAAAAAAAATTTCGAATCGGCTCATCAATGACGGAGTTCTGAGGTAACAAACATTAAAAAAAAAAAAATACAACCGAATTGAGAACCTCTTTTTTTTTGAACTCGGTTAAAAAAGGAACCCAGCCAGTATCAAACTAAGCATTGGTATGTCCCGCGTGATCTCGGCTTCCCATGGACGGAAAAACATGTAACTTTTTTTATTTGTACAGTCAAGGAAATTAAATACCTACCCATTTCGTTGAAATGTCGTTAGACATTCGCAATGCATTAAGGTCGAAACTTCTATTTCAGTAATAGTATTGAAATGTCAAATTGTCAATACATATTTATTTGTCACTTCACATTACAGATAACCTCTTTGCGAAAAGTTATCATTTGCTTTTCTAATTACGAACATGTGTCAGTGTCAATCGAGAAATCTGAAAAATAATTTTCAATTACGTAATTAATTTGAAAAATAAAATACCTGCCGCTAACCGTGAACTATTAAGAGCTAGAAATAGCAGATTTACACCAGGAAGTGGGGATTGAGGAGATAACGCGTTTAAAATTTCAGTTCACCATGTCAACGTAGTTAATCTGGTTGCCTAGTTACTAACATATAACAATGCATGCGATATGTCAAAGGAACGTCGTGCTCTAGCTAGCTCTTATGGTGACAGTTTGCTATACAATATTGAGCCTTAGCTGGGTCGGAAATTAAATTCCTTGACTGTACATTACTATAGAGGCCGGGAAACGAAGGGTTGCAGCCCAAGTAGATATAGACGGCCGAGCGTAGCGAGGCCGGATAGGGATACGCGGCCGGCAACCCCGTCTCTCGCCGAGATTTGTATAGTGCTTTTCTCAAACTTGCAATGAAATAAAAATAAAAAGTAGTCAATTTGGTTTTATAAATAATACGTTTCTTCGTGCACCGCCTGCACCGCCGCCGCCGCGCCGCCAGCTCCGGGCCCGCGCCCCCCCGTTTAAAAGCAAATGAAGGTTGCTTTACAGGCCTAGGTGTGTAAGGCTTTATGGAATTCCTTTACATATCATCTTCACTCATCGCACCGGGTGGCACCGGATACGTAGTATTTCCGAACCTAATTTGAAGTAATTCACGTCAACATTTCATTGCAAGTTTGAGAAAAAGTATATTATTACTTTAGCTTCCGTTTAGGATAGTTTTTATCCGACTGCGCCGCCATATCTGTCAACTGTCAGTGACGTTAAAATGGCGGGCTTGCCATATCTATCCAACAGTAATGATTTCGATCCGGTGTTGTGATAGACCTTCTCACAAAACGCATATTAAATTCTAAAGCACAAAAAAATGATCGATTTTGATATGGAAACTTATATGCGCAAAATTCGTATTGAGGCATAATTTCAATAATGTATCAACAAATTTCAACAAAATAACATCTAACGTCAAAAGTCTGACTCGTACTTTTTTTTTAATGGCATGGCATAGGCATAGCGCTGGTCTCGCTTTCAGCCATAAAGTCTACTTGAGTTAATGCAAGATTACACGCTGGGTATTTGTCGCGATACTGCACGGCTATCACAAGACGGTGCGCGAGCTCTCTCGATTTATCTCTCTCTCTAAGTTGTCTAATAAGAGAGAGACGGATAGTTCGAGAAAAACGAGAGAGCTCACGCGCCGTCTTGTGATAGCCGTGCTGGTTTGTCAGTATTTATATTTATCAGCAATAAACAGTATGTATTAAATCGGTATAGAACGGGCCTTTTATAAACATTAATTATCAAGCGCGTCAGTATTAAGGCGGTATTATAACTTCGTACTTCGCGCCTTCAAGTTGACATTCAGCCATTGGCCAACATACAGGAAAATACTTTTATCATAAAGTCTGCAACACACATTCATTAAGTTGGCAATGGCGGGAACATATACAAGATTTGGAAGAATGTTATAGTGCGATTTGAAACATTGCAATATGAAAAAAATAAACATATTACTTTAATATTTTTAATAATTACCTTTAATAGAAAGGGACTCGGACTCGCGTTATGGTTGTAGAACTTACCTAGTGGTTAGGTTAGGTTAGGTGGAAAATATAAATTGGCCGTCTGTTGTCTACATTGAGTTATGTTACTAGAGTAGACATCACCTAGCATAAGTTTGCGCATGTTAACATACTCTGATGAGAGTATCTTGGCTTAGTCTGTGGCGGGCAGTGATGGCGGTCGGTTCGAGTGCAATTTTGACTCAAACTTTTAAAATGCCTTCTTTTGCATTGCGCTATTGCACCAACAACAAACCCAACAATAGTAAAAGTACGGGATCACTTTTCATCGGCAAATTCACAGATTTTTTAAATAACATGATTTTTTCTGTAATTTATAAGATACGCGCCGATGGCGGCCATTATTTCAAAGATTAAAAATGTAGATGTGACTAAGACTATTTTGCCTTATTAGTAGAACATTAAACTTACTAGACTTATTGATTTGAAGCTTTAAAGATCAAACTTTTGCGCCAAAATAGCAGAAACCATTTGCTTTTTTTTATTTAATCGTTTTTATGAATAATTTTATTGGTAACGTTTAGTTGCTATTTAGATCATAAGTTGTACTTATTTAAATCCTAGGTCAGTTCCCTTATATAAATAATGTACGCGACGCGAGTATCGTCTCCGAATATGAACCCATTAGCAATTTAGGAGACTATAATTATTATATTAATTTGTAATTGCTTTCAAAATATATATCTGAGGATCCCGTGGGACCTTAAATGTGTATGGATCTGACTGAAACTGAAAATGGTCGTAATTTAGTTGTTTTGTCTTGCTGCGATTGCTATCAAAATCGATATCTGACGATCCGCATGGACCTTAAATAGGACTTTGTCATCAAATCTGACACAAATCGCTGAGACAAATTGCATCAACACAGTGCATCCTCGGGAACTATAAAGATATCCAGTATCAAACATTTACAAATGTACGCTATGGCCATAACTGAATCCGAACTCAGAAAATTGTCGCATACTCGTATACTGCACGTTTACATACTCTTTGATTTTCCAAGATTTCTTCCGGAAGAATGGGGCCGCCCTGATTGGAAGAAAGACGCCTAGAAAAAAATTCTGGGTTGCCAGTCTATACCGTAGTAATAGTAACTCAATGGTTGTCTAATTAAAAAGAGATCTTTTGTTTCGCGTAAACACTTACCGGTCAATGGGTACTCGAAAGGATTATCTTTTATTAATTCCTAAACATATCTTTACCAGTGACTCAAGATCATTTCAGTTATCACGTTTTTATTTATCTACATATATATATATATATATAAAAGAAGACTTCCTGACTGATTCATCACCGCACAGCCGAATCTACTGGGACTAGAGATTTGAAATTTACACCAGAACTTCCTTTTATGACGTAGGCAAGGGATAAGACGGGAATTTTGGAAATTCCATCCCTAAGAGGGTTAAATGGGGTGCGAAGTTTGTATGGGGGAAACACTATTTATTGAACTAGAGACTTGAAACTTTGTAGGAAGATTACTTAGTAAAATACAAAAAAATAATTTCAGCGTTTTAGAAAATTCCAACCCTAAAGGGGTTAAATAGGGGTGCAATGTTTGTATGGGGGAAATATTATTTTTTGAACTAGAGACTTGAAACTTTGTAGGAAGATTACTTATTAGAATACAAAAAAATCACTGTCAAAGTTTTAGAAAATTCCACCTCTAAGAGGTTTAAATAGGGATGCAAAGTTTGTATCAGGGAAACTTTTTCTTTTGAGCTAGAAACTTGAAACATTGTAAACAGATTACTTATTTGAATACAAAAAAAGAACTTTAAGCGTTTTTGAAAAATCCACCTCTAAGGGGGTAAAATATGGGTGCAAAGTTTGTATGGGGGATACTTTATTTTTTGCGCTAGAAACTTGAACTGAAGAAAGATTACCTATTAGAATACAATAAAAGAACTGTCAGCGTTTCAGAAAATTCCACCCCTAAAGAGGTTAAATAGGGGTGCAAGTTTTGTATGAGGGAAACAACGGGATTACGGGTTTATATGGAGAGCAAGGAAATATAGTAAGAATTTTGTAATGTCAGTCTTAGCATGTATGTTAAAAGGCTACAAAACTGAAGTCAGAGTTTTTTTTTATTCGTGCCCTATAGGGGTTAAAGGGGTTTCAAAGTTTGTATGAAGGGAAAAGTATTTTTAGACCGTTTATTAAGAGACTACAAAACAGATTTCAGCGTTGTTTTTTCATTCATCCCCTAAGAGTGTTTAAAGGGGGTTCGAATAGATCAAGACAATTTTGAAATCAAACATTTGTTACTTAGATTTTAGATGGTTTGTTTAAAACTAAAAAATAAATTTTAACGTGTTTTAAAATTCATCCCCCAACTCGGTTTATAGGGAGTTCAAAGTTTATACGGAGAGCAAGATATTTTTAAAGTAAGATATTTTTTACTTACATTTTGGACTGTTTGTTTAAAGATTAGAAAACGATTTCAGCGTTCATTTTATTCATCCCCTAAGAGGGTTAAATGGGGGTTTAATGGTTATATAGAGAGCAAGACCTTTTTTGAAGTAAGAAATTTGTAACTTCGGGTTTACTCTTTGTTTAAAAATTAGAAAACATTACAGTGTTTTATTTTTTATTCATCCCTTAAGAGGGTTCAAAGTTTGTATGGAGAGCAAGACATTTCTAGGTAAGAGATTTGTAACTTCTGTTTTAGACTGTTTGAAATTGATTCCATAAGGGGGTTAAAAGATACTCATCCACTAAAGGGGCTAAAATGAGTTGGAAGTTTGTACGGGGAACGAGACAATTTTAAAGTAACGAAACTGTAACTTCGGATAAATTACAGCGTTTTTTAAAATTCATCCGCTAGGGAGGTTAAAAGGGGTTGGAAGTATGTATCAGGAACAAGTAATTTATGAAGTTAGGGAATTCTTTGGTTATACTATATGGTAAGCCATTTATTAGTCAAAATAGGTAATCCAACTTACCAAAAAAGTACGATAGGTAAAGTTAAAACCACGACCCTTACAGAATCGAACAGCTACCAGAAATGTAGGTCAGGTTAGGTTAGAACTGCGATTCTCCCAGAACCGAAGAAGGTAATGTTTGATTAAACCTGAGGATTATTTTGTTAAATAAAAAGTTTATTTTGGTTAGTGAAAATAATGTATTCTCACAGTTAAATGGAGCATAAGATAATGTTGCTTTCAAAACTATACAGGTAGCCCGAACTAACGTAAATAAAACTACTGGACGGATTTCGGCAAAAATTTCCAGTAATCTAGCTTAGTAGACAAAACAAATATGTTTCAGAAAGAGAAACTTCTGTTGATGATTATTAAGATATTTATGTTTGTAATAACGGAGTTTTCAATTTGGACTTAGCAATTTAAACTAACGAACTCATCGCACTGTTAACTTTTAGGCTTAATCCCTGTACGTCTAATACAACTCGCTGACAAGTCGCTTCGCGTGCGACTGAGCGTGTCCTGTCTCACTCACACGTTTAAATTAGAAAGAGGAGGGTAGATCTTTCTCCACTCGCGTTGCGGCGCGGCGTCATTAGTGCTAGCCCCCTGAACGGATTTAGATGAAATTTTCCGTGCAAATCATTTGAGACCCTTTGAAGGATATAGGAGATCTCGGAAATCATCCCTTAAGATGGTAGAAGTGTGTTTGGGACAGCGATAATTAAGCTTGCGCCTTACATAATTTAATAGCAATATTTTTTTAAAGACGATTACAAGTTCTACGCAGACGAAGTCGCGGGCAACAGCTAGTTTAATATAAAACAGTGTTCAAAATATGTAGAGAAGAAGATCAATAAACATTATATGCTGCAATCTGTGTCCTACCTGTTGGATCTATTGCCACAAATATGTAAATCGGGCCGTTTAAAGTTCACAATGAGCATTGGTGGTGTCGAAGAAATCCACGTGTAACCCGAAGAGATGCCTATCAAGTGAGATTTAGTATTAATGTGTGGGCAGGCACTCTCAATGAGGTATTGATTGGGCCTTATTTCATCGAAGGACGTCTAAATGGCCAAAACTATCTCCAGTTTCTGATCAACGTAATTCCAGATTTGTTGAGAGAAGTACCAGGTCGGTATTTGAACAACTTGCATTATCAGCGAGACGGAGCCCCAGCTCATTTCCACCGTGAAGTTCGTGCCCACTTGGACAGAGAAGATTACCCTGGCCGGTGGATCGGGCGAAATGGACCTATGGCCGCCACGAAGCCCCGGTATGACACCCTTACATTTCTATCTTTGGGGAGATTTCAAACGACGAGTCTACGAACTACCCTCGGAAACAGTAGTGGAGCTGCGTCAAAAAATCGTAAGTGCATTTGAAGCAGTAAGAGCCGATGTGTATGTGTTAAGCCGTGTAAAAAATAACCTCAGGCGACGGGCGGAACTGTGTTTACAGGTCCAGGGCGAACATTTTGAACATTTGTTAAAATACGTGTAAACAAACCGTGAATTTAATATTATTTTTTCTTTTATGCAAACAGAAGTTCGTCATTTAAACGTTAAATTAGTGTTTATTGAATAAAATGCAAAATGTATCGTACTGATAGATAACAGTGATAACCTTTGCACCTAGCAAACGTTGCATTTCTTGTCACGTGGTTGAGTAGGGTGACCACAGGTGATGATAACTTGGGATCACCTTGCTCTTTTTAAAGATAATTAATTAAGGAGCACGTTAATTGCCATACCTACTAGTGCCTCGTGTTAGTCATCAGCAGCACTACCGGAAAACATGATCACGATTCACGATTAAAAATTCATCCTGTATATTTATTTGCATATAGAATACAGTACAAAGGGATGTCACAATATTATTTATGTTACCATTATATATTAAGCAATTTTTTTTGTAAGATGTTTCTCTCTTGTAGTGGTGCAATAAAGAGTATTTATTATTATTATTCTTTTCTATTCTCAGTATTGTAATACTGGTGTAATGGAATGCACGGACCGAAGCCAAGTGCATCCCATGTTCATACAGCGTATCACATTTCTTGTATGTTTTGGGTTTGGGATTGGTTGTCGTCAGAACTAGGTATTTGGGTGACTGATGCGGGTATTTGAGTTTGTGAGTTGGGTAGTTGTATATCGTTCTGTAAAAATTTTCGAACTATCCTGCAATTGTTTAAGATGGCTGCTTTCTGCATAACAATAAAAGATGATGGCGGCAATGACAGGGTTTTTATGGAAGTATGCAACTGCTGTGGGATGACACCGGTGGTGGACAAAACTATGGGGACTATTGTAACATTCTTTAGTTTATTATTATTTATCTAACAGTCAACAATTTAACTTAGATTTGAACAAGTGACCATCCAACGTAATTAACTCCTCGGGCAGACGGTTGTGGATGGCAATACGCATATTAAACCCATTGCGCTTGTATAATTTATCTTTGTAACATTGCTTCAGTTTCCGTAACAGGTTTTTAGGTGGCAGTTGTAGGTCTAACTCCAAATCCTTTTGCGCGAATTGTACAGAGACAGCTTTAGAGTAGACATTTCAAGTCGAGCTGATTGGGGATGGACGAAAGTGAATGAGAGATGGGAACCTACATGGACTAGCTTGCCAGTAGCTGCCGAAGCCTGCATGGAAATGATTAGATGCAGATGCAAAAAGAAATGCGCTGCGAGATGCAGGTGTTTTCAACAAAAATTGAAGTGCACCGAGTGGTGTGCTTATGATGGAACATGTTACACATAAATATATGTACGAATTTCAATATATATAATCAGATTAACAAGAACATATAATCAGATCTGTACTACTGTTAAAAAAAAAAAAAAAAGGGTAACTAGGCAACGAGAAACAACTTTCTAAACCAAAGGAATTTGAAAAATGCATTTTTAATGTTTTTCCCTATTTTCTCGCCTTGTTTTGATTACGTCTGGAAAGTACACGTAAAGACAACGTGCAAATAAGTGTTTATCTCCGCGGAGACTGCAGCCCGGCCCTATTTGGTGCGCTTTTGCGTGACCGAGTCGCCGTGATCTGTCACGGCGACTCGGTCACGCAAAAGCGCACGTCAACGAACAAAATAACAACAAACAAAATTTTCTATTTGTGATATTTTGTGTTTAATTATTATTATTATTTGGTATATAACACCGCGTCACCGCGCCTGTGCGCCACCCCGCCACCGCGTCTCCGCACCACCGCGCCACCGCTCCAACGCGCCAACGCGCCACTTCACCACCACTCCACCACACCTCCGCGCCATAGTCCAGGCAATGAACTGACAACTTGTATAGAAAAAATGACAATTTTGGAAATAATTTATAATAGCTTACTTTTTAAGTATAATGGATATATTATCAATTAAATAGTTACCCAGCGACAAAATCCGACAACATTTCAGACATCGAAAAAATGATAAGTTAACTGGCTTCTAAAAAGTCAGTAAAAATATTAATAAATGATTTTGTCTTTATTTTGGTTTATTTACATTTGCTCTCTAATATTCAACATAAATCGTACAAAAAAAGATAATGCATGCTTCATTTAAATCTACATAATTACTTCCGGGTGGAAAGTTTGTCGGATTCTTGACTAAATCATCTTAGAATAACATTTTCAAATGAAATCAACAAAAAAAACGCTATTATAAATTAATGTTTTTCAAAACCGTATTTTGCCTGGAGTACCAGTTTGCGACCGCGCCGCGCCACCGCTCTGCAGAGCATTTCTGAGAATCGCTGACCACGACCGGTTGCAAATTCAACTTGCTTCAGTGAGTTTTGCTGCTGCTTCGGTGGATATTCCTTGTGATATTTTTTTTTATGTGCTTTTCTATCGTAGCTTTAATTCTGTTCTTTATCTTTCTGTTAACTGTTTTAAAAGTTTATTTTTTCCATCGCATGTCACTTCCAATTTTAGGTTCTCAACAGTCCGAACCACAACATTCACTCTCAGTGCCACTGGAAAACTTTATACAATGCCCGCACTGCCCCCAGGCTCGATTTTGCAAGGGCCGAAGAGGCCTAAATATCCACATCAGCCGCGCTCATTCTCACCGAAACACAATTACCAACCCAGATCCTCCAGCTTCCGCCCCAAGCCTCAATACTACTCCTAGACCATCACTTCCAGAAACCTCATCAAACCTGAAACAATCTACTTCTATTATTAAAAGAATCCCTAGAGGAGCTCGGGTACAAGTTGCTCAAAAACTGAATGACGAAATAAAAAACGCCATATCCCAAAATACTTTAGAAGCCTGGGAGCAACTCTTAACCTTCCCCTACAGGGTCCTACACGTAAAAAACCAGCCGCAGAAAGGAACTTCGCTCACGTCGCGCATAAAGCAGAATTGTATTCATCCCCACGACATCCAAAATCTATCTTCATCCAAACCTAGTCACAATACCTCCTTAACTCGCTTAATAGAGTCCAAAATTGGCGAAGGCAATATAAAAAGTGCAGCCCGACTTTTGTTCTCCTGTGATACTGTTGCACCAAACTCTCCCGAAACTTTAACCGCACTGCGGAGTAAACATCCACCTGCCCCGGCTAACCATATACTTCCTGATCCACCAGACCCGTCCTTACCTTGCCTGCAAGTATCTGCCGAAGTAGCTCTAAGAGCGATGTTGTCATTCCCACGCGGCTCCGCAGGTGGCTTAGATGGTCTAACGCCTCCACACCTAAAGGACCTAATCGGAAACTGCTCCACGGATACTTGTGTCCCTGCTAAGTTCTTTAATTTCTTTGATAAATTTAATGCTTGCAGGAAGGGTAAGCACGGATGTGACAAATACTTTATACGGCGCAAACCTCTGCGCCCTTACAAAAAAGGACGGTGGCATCAGACCGATCGCGGTTGGTACTACCTATCGCCGCTTGGCTGCCAAATGCTGCTGCAGTATTGCATCAGAGACACTGAGTCCCTACTTTCAGCCGACACAGTTAGGCTTTGGCTCTAAGAGCGGTTGCGAGGCAGCTGTTCACGCTTTACGGACTTTTATTTCTCAGCAACCTGGCGAAGTATTGTTAAAGGTGGATGTAAAAAATGCTTTTAACTCCGTAGATAGGGGCGCCCTGCTGACCCAAGTGAAGGAAAAAATACCCCAAATTTACGCTTTCATTTGGCAGTGCTATAGTTCCCCCTCAAAACTCCTTTTTAAAAACAATATTTTATCATCCGAAGTAGGTTGTCAGCAAGGCGACCCCTTAGGCTAACAGTGCTAATAGACTAAATTCTAAATTGAATGTTTGGTATTTAGACGACGGTACTCTCGGAGGTGATGTGTCTAAAGTTTTAGAAGATCTTCGTCAACTAACCATAGAATTTCACGCTTTGGGCCTAGAGCTTAATTTTTCCAAATGCGAAATTTTCTTTTCGGAGGCCTACCAGCAAAAAGATACTGCACTCTCGCATTTCCGAACCCTGGCTCCCAACATCAAATTACTGGATAAAAGCTCACTCCACCTCCTTGGGTCACCTATTTTGGATGAATCATTCCCTGATTTCGCCGAACAAAAAGTTCAAAAATTTAATTCAGTGTCGGATCGCCTGCTCCAAATAAACACGCATATGGCGTATACCATCATAAAATTTTGTTTATTCGTTCCACAGTTTAGCTATATGCTTCGATGTAGTCATTTTTGGAAATTCCCTCACCTTTTGGCACCCCTTGACAATATCATTAAAAAAACCTTCTCTTCTGTTGCTAACATCGATATGAATGAAATCCAATGGACCCAAGCTTCTTTGCCTATTCGGCTTGGTGGCATTGGGATCCGTAAAATTTCAAGCGTTTCTCTTCCGGCTTTCCTCTCTTCAGCACACGGCTCACAAATATTAATAGGTCAAATTCTAAAAGCTCCCAACAATGATTTTGAAATTCCATTTCTCGCTGAAGCTGAGTGCCGGTGGAAAGATTTATGTCCAACTGCAGATCTACCAAACAAGGCATTCGCAGAGGCAATGGGACGGGCCGCTGTGTGAGCTGGTACGGGATAACCTTTATGAAACGTCTACCAGCTCCGCAGATCGCGCCCGTCTCCTTGCCACTGCTAGGTGGGAATCCGGCGGTTGGCTCCAGGCACTCCCTTCACACAACTTAGGTACAATTTTGGACAACAAATCCTTTAGGGTTGCCGTCTCACTGCGCCTGGGAGTGACATGTGTCGTTCCACATCGGTGTCACTGCGGTAGCACCTTCGACAAATTTGGCCACCATGGCCTCTCCTGCCACAGGAGCACTGGCCGCATCCCGCGACACGCCGGCCTAAACGATCTCATCCGTCGGGCTCTCGTCAGTGCCGGAGCACCGGCCGTCTTAGAGCCTACTGGTCTTGCCCGAGACGATGGCAAGAGGCCCGACGGCATGACGCTCGTGCCCTGGAGCTTGGGGCGGCCACTGGTATGGGACGCTACCTGCGTCGATACCCTTGCGCCGTCCCACCTTCCTGGAACCTCAATGAAGGCTGGTGCTGCTGCTGACTCAGCCGAGTCACGAAAAAGGCTCAAATATGCCGGCATTGACAGTGGCTACATGTTTGAGCCTTTCGGCGTCGAGACCTTAGGGCCATGGGGCACCAGCGCTTTAAAACTTTTTAAACCGCTTTCTAAGCGCCTCGTCGACGCTTCTGGTGACCAGAAGGCTGGCTCCTACCTAGCCCAACGTATTAGCATAGCTATACAACGTGGCAATGCCGCCAGCCTCCTGGGCACCCTACCGCCTGGCGCCGATCTGGGCCAAGTTTTTTATTTATAATCTTTTTATTGTTTTTTATTAATAATATTTTTGTTAAAGGTTGACTGGAATTAAATAATCAACTTTTTTTTTAAATTGTGATACACAAAACGCTGACTTTTGTAAGTGATTGAAGTGACTTTTTTACAAGTGTCAATAGTTTTTCCAGTAGTACTAGTTTTATTTTGAACATGTCAATTGAGATCATCAAAGGGTTAGATTATTCCCAATTTTACATATAACACACATGCTAACAAACGTAAACCCAGCTACAACCTACGTAATATACAATTAAGCTAGTAGTTACATTACAAAATCAATCAATTATAAAATTTGATTTTGAGGTCCTCATTGAAGTAAAATTTTGACGAGTCTGCTGTTCTAAACTTTTTTTACGCAGTTGCGTTTCAAATTGTTCTTATATGTTATATGTATGTTTTTGGGTCTTTATTTTAAGTCCACCTTTCTAGATCGTTTTTGAAGTGAAAACTTCTTTAGCGGCGCTGAGCACTTTTTGGGATGAGGATTTTTTTTTTAAATACGCGACAGAGTTTTGTGACGTCAGATGTGAAGGAGGTCACTTTTTGCTGCTAGCCGATTCAACTTCATTTAAAACTGAACTGAAAGAGTATAATGTACCGTCGCAACACGCGCATAGTACTCGTAATTGTGATTTTGTATCCGTAATGAAATAAGCCTTCCGTGATAATTTGCAAGGTATAATTAAAAAGAGTATGTAGAATACCTATTAATAGATTATCTATTCTACTTTTCAACTTCTCACGTGAAAGGAGTCTAGCTTAAAATTGGTACTTAATTCTTTTTTTCACCAAAAAAAAACATATATATTTTATTTTACTTCAAGAAAGATAGTAAATTGGCAGTCGAAGTTATTAACAATTGTTATAATATAGGAGATGACAACCCTAACCCCAAACATAAAAAAACAATATCTCAGATGTCCCGCATTGTTCGCATCTGGGTTTTTTTATGTTATAGCTAAATACAATATAAAACGATTCATTTTATAAAACACTGCAGAAACAATGAGACTAACCAAATAAAAAATAAATTTAAAAATCTAATTTTAGTAACCATTATTTATAATTTGTTTTTGACTGAATTAGTAAACATAACAGCCTTACATGCATAATCACAATATATTTAAAACGAAATAATGCGTTTCTAAATACCCTTATCACGAAACAAATTATTTAATTATTATTTTTTTGTTTTCGTGTTATTTTGAACGAGGAAGTTGGATCATTTTATAATCGATATGATACAGAGAAAGAATATAATGGAAAAATAAACCATCTTCGTCTGTAGCCCCCGACAGGATTCGAACCTGCGCCCTTTCTGTTAACGCTAGACTGCTCTACTGCGGTTTTTCCATTATATTCTTTCTCTGTATCATATCGATTAATGCGTTTCTATTGTTTTTGATGTAGATTTCTCAATTTTTATAATAAATTAAAAAATAAACATGAAAAATCCCAGAACTTTTAGTTCTTAAGGCGCTGTCAACACCAAAATGGCCTTGAGGATTTAGGATAGCGCGCACACTGTCTATTTGTATCGGAGTAAATGAGAGCGAGTGTCACTGGGCGGCCCGGTTTTTGAAGATAATAAATAAATATAAATATTGAAATGAAAAAAAGTGTGGATTATTTGAGAAATGTGACTCGTTAGCGGCAGCCCATCGACACCTCATAGTATTATAAATCATGAACGTACTTTGTACCAACGTTGAGGCATAGAAATAATCTTATCGAATTAATATGACTGCTGATGCATTTTGGTAGCAAATACCATACTTGCTAATCAAACATAGACGTATTATACTTTTCTTTAGGTTGGTATGATTGATTAATGTCAGATTATTTAGTCGTGAATGTGGTTTGCCGCGTATTTGTCATTTATTGTGTTTTAGTTAAAATTACCTTAGATGTTATTTAAATGGGGGGAAAATCTTTGAGAAAATGTGAAGTTTGTGGTATCAGGCGTGTGAGACGGTTAACTTTGACGTATTTTTGGCCAGATTTCCACTTGAACCGGACGTCGGTAAACTGATGTTTTTATGTGATATTTTCAATCATTCTTGACTAAAGCTTTAAAAGTTACTAAATTAATTAGTCCGAAGTAGATTTAGTCATTGATTGTACAAATATTATATAAGTAAAGTACTTCTTGTCTAAAATACAAACAGGTAACCTAAAACACGAATAGTGTGCGAACAACTTATCGATAAACCTCTTATTTCAGTTGACAGTTGTCGATTATGGGTAAAACTAACAAGAAATGAGCATTTGGCGTATTTACCTATACAAAGGCTGAAAGAAAACAAGTTCATTTGTGGAAATCATTTTCCACCCAGTGCCTTTAATAAAAAGGGATACAGATCACAAAGGAATGCCATACCACTTTTGAATCTTAATGCGCCACTATGGGACGAAATGAAAAATAAAATGAAAAATAAAAATATTTTATAGCTTAGTTTTATTTTATTAATACCAGTAATACTCAAGTTTACTGGTATAGTACAGCAGCACGTATCGCACATTTATCGATATCGATAAACGTAGGTATTGGAAGTGTCAAGCCCTAGCGTTCTTTTTTATATGTCGGTAGGTTTTGGCACGTATTGGTGGATTGGCACAAAGTACGTTCATAATTCGGTACAAGGCTTCTTTGAGAGTGCCGACTCTTAAATAAAACGTAGTGATTAAGTACTCTGTGGTTAGCGGTTTAGGTACAGTCAGGGAAATGTATTCACGTACCTTTTTAGCTCTTGTTACTATGACAATAAGGCATAAAAAGGTACGTGAATACATTTCCCTGACTGTACCTATGAATATGTTGACTTCATATTTTTAATTGCACACCCATACATCAAAAAAATAAAGACATAGAACCGTTTAAGATGATTTTAAGACCAATCTTTGCAATTATTTTCTATCGAGCCGATTGCGTCCAATTATGTATCGAGCCCGTCCACGCTCTTTGAAATATGGTGAATATTAACATATTTTTTTTTGATGTGCTAGAACAAGTAGTTTTTCTTAAAAAACTGCTTAAAAACATAAATTGCAACAAAATTAGGTCTTGTCAGCCCCTTAAGGAGATCTGTAGGATGAAGAGGTAAATTATGCACTTAAAGGAAAATTACACAGTTTGCCCGGGAACGACATAGAATTATTTTTACCCGGAAATCATAGATGATGATTGCGATGATGGATTAGCTTTAGTAGACTAAAGGGGTGAAATAACGGGCGCAAATGTATATATGTAGAACTACGATATTCACGAGGACGAAGCAAGTCCGTATATAAATTAGCTATTCAGCGTTCATTTATCACGTGACAGAGAGTATTCTCTGCGCAAATTTCGACTCGAATCAACAAGAGGGTTTCTTGTTTACTACGGAACCCTAACAAAATGAATGAATACGCAGTATGCGGCCAATGCGCTTACTTGTTGTTAGCTTGCGAGATGGTAAGATATAAGTACCTACTACCTATTTAACCACCTAAGTATTGTAGCTTACCTTCATGTAAACCGTGTCACTCAATCCAATCTCAGTGCACAGAGGGCCCTTTTCTAAATCTAAAAAGAGCCGCTGTCTCATGTATTTTTTATGACAATAATATAGGTACGAGGGGTGCCTTTTAAGTTCTGTCGTTTGCAAACCTCCCGTGATTGCATAAAAAAGAACTAGTGTCACGTTAAAATATTTGAATTTAGAATTCGAAAACAAAAGAATGACTTGATCGGCCCAACCGTTTTAGTACAGCGTTCGTTCAAAGTTGACAAGTCAGTTGTGAAAATGGAAATTTCGAAGGAAAATTTACGTGCGATAATTTTTTACAACTTCAAAAGGGGCTTAACGCGACTTCAGTGCTTCGAAGAGTTGACTACGGTTTTCAATGATAAAGCACCATGCCTTCGGACTGTAGAACGCTGGTATTTAGAATTTCAACGTGGTTGCTCTAGTCTTGGTGATAGACATCGTGAAGGTCGACCAAAAACAGCCGTAACCCAGGAGAACATTGATGCTGTACGGCAACTGATCATCGAAGATCGCCATGCGACATACCGTGAGATAGAAGCTTCCTTAAGTATTTCAGGGACCAGTGTTCACAGTATTTTGCATGATCACTTAGGCGTAAAAAAGTTGATCTCACGCTGGATACCACATTTACTCAGTGAAGACCAAAAAACGGCTCGCGTTCGATGGTGTCGCAAAACTCTGCGGCAATTCAACCGAGGAAACTCGAAACATGTTTACGACATTATCAGTGGTGACGAATCTTGGATATATGCCTACGATCCCGATTCTAAACAGCAGTCGACTGTTTGGGTGTTCCAAGATGAGCCAAAACCGACCAAAGTAATACGCTCACGGAGCACTTCGAAAAAAATGGTCGCCACGTTTGTGGCGAAAAGTGGCCACGTTGCCACCATCGTGCTCGAGGATCGTAAAACGGTTAATGCTGACTGGTATACCACTGTCTGTTTACCAGAAGTCATTGGCGAGTTTCGAAAAAATAACCCAAGACGTCGTATAAGACTGCACCACGATAATGCGAGCTCGCACACCGCCCGGCAAACTATTGCGTTTTTAAAAGAGCAAAACGTCGAAATTCTGGAACACCCGCCGTGCAGTCCAGACTTAAGCCCTAACGATTTTTTTACTTTTCCAAAAATCAAGCAACGACTTCGTGGTCAACGGTACCAGACGCCTGAAGAAGCGGTTGAGGCATACAAAACGGCCATTTTGGAGACCCCGACTTCGGACTGGAATAAGTGTTTCGAAAACTGGTTCGATCGAATGAAAAAGTGTATTACATATCACGGTGATTACTTTGTAAAACAATAAATACCATTTAACACTTAAATTGTCTTTAGTTTTTCCAAACGACACAACTTAAAAGGCAGCCCTCGTAGGTACCTACACGAGCAGAATACATAGGTGTCGAGCAAATGGCGAAAAATCGTTATTAAAAACGTTACAACGTCAGATCGACCACGGCTGTGTTGTTACAAAGCCGCGATAGAACTAGAAGAGGCCTTTGCCAAGTTTTTTTTAGAAGAAAGCCTTTCGTTATCCATAAATGGAAAACACTGTCTATATGATAAGCCTATGGGTGTATCAAAAACTGTGATCAAATATCTGGCAGAGGCAAATATCAGTATTTTTTTTCTTCGTTCGTTATAATAACTATAATCTATAATAATAATAATAAATATAAGGGGACACAATCTTACACAAATCGACCTAGTCCCATAGTAAGCTCAGTAAGGCTTGTGTTATGGGTACTAGACGACGATATATATAATAGATATAAATACTTAAATACATAGAAAACATCCATGACTCAGAAACAAATATTCATGCTCATCACACAAATATTTGCCCTTCCCGGGATTCGAACCCAGAACCTTCAGCTTCGTAGGCAGAGTCACTACCCACTAGGCTAACCGGTCGTCATAATAGTTTAGCTCCTTATATTTAGCTCATTAAAAACTAAAGAGGCGCAGCTAGATTCAAACATAGCAGAATATGTTGAAGACGGAAAGTTTAAGAGCTATTTAAGAGCTATCCGAAGCCTTTCGTTGTTGACAGTTGCATACATTGCTCCGATGTAGTTCAATCGAGACCACAAGAGTGGTTCCATTAATTTACGCTTTAGTCCATATATTACGTCATCGTTTTTTGTCAATTTTACCCTAATTCTTTAATACTGAAACCGTTTAGATTTTACACATTTAGTTGTCTAGGTACCTAATTATTTTTAAGGTAAGATTACCTAAGATTGGCCTCTTCTGGTCAAGTAAATAACGTATGAACTATGAAGTACACGACGTGCTTCGATTGCGCAATAGTTGTTCAAGCCATAAAACACTTACGTTGTTGACTTACGCTAGTAGTACATAGAATATTTCAATAAACTGCATGACCTTGTACTTTTCTTGCATCTATCTACAGGATGTCCCCAAAGCTATGCAACATGATGGGAAAGTACTTTTAATACTGAAAAACGTAGGGTATTTTGCTGTTTCTTTTCAAGTCGCATGGCATCCGTGACGTCACACCATGTAGATTTTCGCGTAGTTATGCTCATAATAGAATTCGTAATTCATATATATCGAAACCCTTCTTATTTATACAAAAATACTAGTTAATTAAAATCATTACAAAAAACACACCGCCTCTAGTAGCTACCTTTAACATTAAAATGAAAAATGCAACTAAACACAAATATACAGAGAATTAAGTCCGCCTTTTGTACCATAAGATATTCTTTTGTGCAACAAAGATTAATAATAACAACAAAAATAAATTTATATAAAAAGTTTAAACAGTATTTCGCAATTTAGGAAAATCGCGCAGCAGGAGATTCTGGATTACAAGCAGCATGTCGCCTCGCCATTACTTCCACCTCTTTTTGCTAGCTTAGGTAATCAAATCTTTTATAGGCATAATTATGCTCATAGTTACATTTAAATGACGTAAAGTGTTTTTATTAGCAATCATAGTCATAACGATTGCTTATTTTACGTGACCCTACATTTGTTTTTTTTTAAAGCAAACAACACACAATTCGTTAAAAATGTAAGGTCTTACCTTAAGAAAACTTTCTAAAATAAAATCCAGTTAACTTCCATTAATCTGCTTCTGAAAATATACCCATCCGTTGCCCCCGTTCTTTAAAGTTCGGTTGGTATAAATCGCATCTTTCACAAGTCCGTCAAAATCAGCCGAAAAAACTATTCGCACTTTTCCTCGCAAACGTCCGAGTTACGCAGCATCTTTAGGGAAACTGGCGGGAAATCTGGCAGCTCTCGCGGGAAACGCGCGCAGCACGTACAGTGGATCGACGCGATTCCGATCGGGCTTTTAGATACTTACATTTGAACCTACTAGTTATCGTAGTTACCTATATAGAAAAATGTAAACAGACTATCAATGAATCTGGAAACATTAGGCACTATTAAATGGATACCTAAACGAATATCGCCACTAGGTGGGTGGTTACGGAACTAAGCGAATTTATATTGACATTAATTAATGTAATAAATAAAATAAAATAGCATTTTTTCTACAATACATACAATAACTGGAACATTATTATAACATAAAACACATTTCATGTGCTTCTGAACTACTACTGTCTTTTTCTCGTAATATTTATTAATCCTATTTGTAGTATTGCATAGGCCTCCCCTAAATCTTTCCACACTTGTCTATCACTTGTCTAAAAGGCACGAGCTTTTGCATCCAAGCAAGACCAAATCTTTGAGTGAAAATGTCTCTTTGTTTGGCCTCTCTTTTTTCCTTTTCTTTTCTCTTGGTAACCACTCCTTTAGTCGCATCGACCATCTATTATTGATTAGCCTACATATGATCTGCCCACTGCTCAGTGCCATTTGAGCAAACTTATTATCCCTCCCGACCCGTGGTCGTGGTCGTGGTCCAACTACTAAGTCCCAACTGGTTGTGCCACGGGTAAGTAAAATTATCCATAGTCCAACCGATTGTACTGCGAGGAAGCAAATTTACCCGTGGTCCAATCGGTTATACCACGGGACACAAAATTTATCGGTAGTCCAATACATTGTATTAAACTGCAATTGATTGCAATGCAACCTTGTTTGATATTTCCGATGGTGATTGACAAATGTGACAATTTGACATCAGTGTCAAAACTTGCATCAATTCGTTCGCTGTGAAAACGGATAAATGTAAGCAATGGCGAAAAATTGTGATTATAAAATAATTCAAAGAAAAGGCGGATGTGTTCTGTTATTTCACGGACGGCAGTTTTATAGGGTGAAACATTTAAAGGAAAAGTCTCGCGGGTCATATTGGCGATGTTCCTTGTACAAAAAAGAAAAATGTACTGGATCTGTTACCATTAAGGTATGTTGGTGCTTATTTTATATAATTATCCTTTTAGGTACACACTGGTTCCCAATATTACAAAAAATAACTTCCGTGCTGTCATTGAGACAAGATTGAAACTTCACTATTTTATTTTGCCTAAATTGAGTGGTATTTTCTTCTACAACAACGTCGATATGGAGGTAAACGGTCCACCAAATCTTGGAAACGCCCTACACCAACTTACGCAGGCATGCGACAATCCAAATGATTGCTTGTTCTACGGTTGCGGCAGTGAAGATCTGGTACCGATACCCGATTGGGAAAAGGCGAAACTGACTGTTGCTGGAGTTTAATTTTTATGTACCTCCAAGGTGTAAGGGGTGTCCTACGCATTTAAGAAATGGAAATTGGAAGGAGTTGTCTGAAGCGTCGCATAATATTCGACATTTTAACGAGGAGTATGCTGCGGACATTGTTCGCATTTTTAAAGAAACTGGTAAATAAAATATGTTTATTACATTTCTTAGCAAAACCAATAAATGAATGTATCCTAAGAAATATTTGTAACAGGACACGCAAATAATTCAAGGAAAAGAGCACTCGTGTCAACCTAATTACGAAAAAATTAAGCAGCCGAGGCTCTTGTAGATTAAAAAAAACCGGTCAAGTGCGAGTCTGACTCGCGCACCGAGGGTTCCGTACAAACTATTAATTAACTCAAGGTAAAGTGAATGTCCCATGTTTGTTAAATTACATATTTTAATTTAACCCAACACAACAGAATTCAATTTCAAACAACGAATAACTTTTACACCAAGACCATCGAACTACGAAGACAATTAAATTACGATTATTTTTTTGACCTGCTATTGAAATATACCCGCCCTAACCCCATTAATTCTATAAAAATCTTAACAGCGCGAAGTAAGATTGGGGTCAGCGCCATCTATCGGCCCCATTTGGTACTAACGTTAGTAACGTGCAAGGGCAATCAGGCCCCGTAGCATGGATGGCGTTATCACGCGATAAGTGACAGGATAGGCGCGTCGTCTCGTTCTATCGAACGGTGTCAGCCAGGGACGGAAGCTCTATCCTGTCACTTATCGCGTGATAACGCCATCCATGCTACGGGGCCAGCTTAGTATGTATGTTGGTGTTTTAGAAGAATAGAATAGAATAGAATATGTTTATTTCCAAGAATACTTATTTCTAGTTACAGGGTGTTCTTGTGAATAGTGGTACAGTATTCTATCGTAATTAAACGCCATGCAAATATTATAATAATCGTAACACGCGCATGCAATTACTCATTTAAAATTTAGTATAAATATGCTCTCAATCTTTAAAAATGTCCATGCTGTTTATTTTTTTCGGTAAATTCCTTAACGCTATAAAAACAATTATATAATAAATAAGTATTTAAATTTCTCCTAAAATCAGTTGATGTCATTACTTTAATATTATCAGGTAAACTATTAAGGTAACTGCACCTATTATGGACGCGGACCCATTATGGACAGTTTTCGAAAATACCTCCAAAACTAAGAAACCGGTAAGTATTTATTTTCGAACGGCAACACTAATCGGTTGTACCAACATTCCAGATGTGAAGTAAACCATATTTGACAGCTCTCAGCCACTTAGTTTTCAACCATTATAACAAGTTCTTACTCGTGCGGTGTGTTTTGGTGTCGAAAATCGGGATTTATTATAAGGATCGCGATGCAATTAAGTACATTGATTAGCTTTTTTAATGACACGTGTAAGATTGTTGTTAAAAATCATATTATTTATTGAATGACTGATAATAAAAGGTTAATTATATATTCTAACCTAAAACCTCATAGGAATTTTAGCCTTGAAATTGATCGATGTTCATGATTGGATATTTTTGTAATCCTGTACCCAAATATGGACAAAATGTCCATGAAGGGTATTTTACAAATATATTGTTTTTACATTTTATAGTTGTACATTCGTTTACCTGTATCTTTCTTTTTTTTAATCAGTTTCAAATGATGACTCTGTCCAATTATGAACATTCTGTCCATAATTAGGTGTCCAAAAATGGTGCCTTAAAATTTATCGATTTTATATACTTATTGAGTATTATTTAATCATGTGGCCAAATAGATAAATGTATAATTAATTAACTGTATATATTTATATTATTTTTGATAACTGTTTGTTCATTCAATATCGGAGATATTATATTACTTTATAATTGAATTTGAATTGTTTTTATTTCATTGTACCAACTTACTCAACCCTTAAACACTCCTTAAAAATGTAACCATTCAATTGTCCATATTTGGATAATGTCCATAGTTGGGGGTTCATAACTGGATTTTCCTTGTCCATAAATGGAGTTTGGCAAAGGGCATTAAAAAAAAATATTTCATTGAAGCTAGTTTAAAACTAATTTTAAACATCGAATACTTATTAAGAAAATTACTCTTTATTAACCTCCAAATCCCTGAGAACGTATATTGTGAAATATACAAATTATAACACTCCTTAAAAATTCAAGCATTCAATTGTCCATAAATAGCTGTCCATATTTGGATAATGTTCATAGTTGGATGTTCATAACTGGATTTTCCTTGTCTATAAATGGAGTTTGGCAAAGGGTATTTTTTTTTATTATATTACATTGAAGCTAGTTTAAAACTAATTTTAAACATCGAATACTTATTAAGAAAATGACTCTTTATTAACCTCCAAATCCCTGAGAACGTACATTGTGAAATATACAAATTATAAAGGAAAAACGAAAAAAGGTTGCTTATACCGTCCATAACTGGTGCATTTACCTTATATAAAATGATGCACATATTATAACAATTTTTCCTATAAATTGCTGATCGACATCGAGGCTGATGTAATAGATTTTGATATTGCGCTCTTTGTTTCAATGTATGAAATTCCGATCTCATTTTGAATAAGCCTGGGCGGTCTTTTACAAGTAAGCAGACTTTTCTTATATACATGCATGCCAACGGCAGAATTCGTAACTTTTTAAAGAGTGGTCGGCAGCTATCCATTACCCACGCCTTATTTATGGCTCGGATACACTTTTTTTGCAATAAAAATGCCCTATCTAAGTATGTCCGTAGAATTTCACCACATACTTCAATAGTTCCTATTGCGTCCTCGACCCCAGTACTGGAGTCTACTGGATCCCCGACACCATTTCCAGTTTCGGGAACCGAAGCAGAAGTGGCCCCATCTCGCTCACCTCAGAATGTGGCTATCATGCCTACGCCAATGGGGCCTCGCAGAAGCAAGCGTCCCATTAGACCACCCCGGCGCCTAGTAGAAGACATGGAGATTTGAATCTATAAGGTGGACGAATGTAACAACCTCATTTGATACTAGGTATCTTAGTGCCATATACTTCATCGACAGGTGTTCTGTCATTCATTATTGTCTTGTCAACGTCTTAAATAAACATAAATTTTATTAAACTAAACTATTATATTATTTATATCATTCAGGATAATGAATAATATTCCTGTCATACAAAAGAACCAAAAAGGTAATCCAACTTAACTTCTTAATGGCTATCGCTACAACAGAAGAAATATGCGTGAAAACGTGAATGGTACTTATTCTATGGCAGTGCGTAAACAGAGGTATGTGTACTGCATCGTTATCAACTGATTCCAGTTATGGCGTTTTACGGCAGTCGCCACATGTTTGTGATCCTGATGAGGATCTTAATGAAATATGTATCACAATGAACAAAGTCAAGAAAGAAGCATGCGAACATTTGGGTCCTGTTCAGCAAATATTTGAGGACAATTTTTCTAATCTGCATCCAGCCACTGCACCTACCTTTGCTTCCAAAAGGGACACTATTTACAGAGCAATCAAAAAATACCTTAACGCGGAGAAATTGGTGTTTCCACACCCAAATCATGTATCTATACCGGAATCATTATCCGGGGGATTTGTGGTGAATGATGATAATGGACGAAACGAAATAATAGTGTGTGCTACAGAAATATCCCGGGTGTTTATGGTGTCCCAAGAATCTGGCACCTATTTTGATGATGCCACTTTCAAATGCGTTCCTAAACCTTATTACCAATTATATTCCATCCATTTAGATATAGATTCAAATGAGCATTCTACAAATATTGTTCCCGTGGCTTATGCACTTATGGCCAATAAAAACCAGGACAGCTATATGCGATTATTTCGTACATTGAAACAACAATTGGGGATCGAGATAAAAAACTTCAAATGCGACTGGGAAATTGCACAAATAAATGCGTTTCGAGCAGTATAGCCAGAAGCAGATTTTAGTGGCTGTTTCCACCATTTCAACGCTGCAATTCATAAGAAAGCAAATAAACTGAAAGCAAATTCAACGGGTTCTGAAAGATTGGCAATTCAAAAATGCTCAATTTTACCATTACTGCCGGCAAATCGCATTCCGGAAGGGTGGTTTGAAATTTTAGAGTCTGCGACAAATACACCGTCTATGACTACTTACGAATATGAACAATAGATTACCAGTGTCCGCCATCTATATGGACATGACGAAAGCCTTCGACTTTGTTAATCATGATATTTTGTTAAATAAGTTGGATAAATATGGAATTAGGGGAAACGTCCTAAAATTAATCAAATCTTATCTTAGTAGCAGGAAACAAGTGACACGCATTACAAAGATTCACTCAAAATCAAAGGAAGAGATCATATACTCATCAAGTTCAAGAGGAATTCGGTACGGCGTCCCTCAAGGGAGTATTCTAGGACCCCTATTATTTATAATATATATTAATGACCTACCGAAAATTATTAAACACGATATGGTTTTATTTGCCGATGACAGTACTATCATATTTACTGATACACGACCCGAAACACTTGAATCGGAAATAAACGGAACTCTCAGATCTACTATACAATGGCTTGTAAATAATAATCTTAAAGTGAATTTATCCAAGACGCACATCATGAATTTCAAACAGAGACGCAATAGTACACAAAACCCTAGTGTTACTTATAAAGATGTTACTATCTCAGAAGTAGACAACACAAAATTCTTAGGCTTAGTATTGGATCATGGTCTGTCATGGAAAATTCAAATTGAATCTGTGTGCAAAAAACTGAGTAGTTTTTCGTATGCATTGTATATGCTACGGAAGATAGTTGACGAATCAGCTGTGTTGACTGCATACCATGCATACGTTTCTTCAACACTAAGATATGGGGTAATATTCTGGGGTAACTCTACTGATCGGGAATTGGTCTTTAGGGCGCAGAAAAAGTGCATAAGAGCTGTGCGTGGCCTGCGGCCCACGGATTCATGTAAAACTCATTTCGTAGACCTAAACATTCTCACTTTCCCTAGCTTATATATACTTGAGGTAGCTTTGTTTGTAAAATCGAATCCCAATGAGATTCAGTACTTCTCAAGTAGAAGATTACAAAACAAGTTGTGTGCAGCTCCATCTAAAACGGGACTTATGTCAAAAAGTATTATAGGAATGGCCCCAAGAATTTTTAACCATCTACCTAGTGATATCAGGGATAAACAAACTGTTCTAGAATTTAAGAGAGCTTTAAGCAGATTTCTAGTTAAAAAAGCTTACTACTCAGTCAACGAATACTTAAGATATAACTCAAATTGAATTGATGTAGCTGAGCAAAGTCGTTTTGTAATTGTAACAAATATTATGAATTATTATTTATGAATTATTGTGACATTTTTAATAAAATTTAAAATTTAATTTAATTTTTAAATGATGTGATTTTTTATACTTTTATGTTAAACAAATTTTTATATTTTTTGTTACTTAATTTTCTTTAACATTTTTAACATGATGTAACAATTATTATTACTTAAATTATAAATTATTTCATTGCTGTGCCCTTACAGGGTTCATGTTGAACTGTAATCTAATTGAAGAACTGTATACTAACATGAGTGCAATAAATTATTTGATTTGATTTGATTTGATTTGATTTATTATCGCTTTGCAAAGTTATTTCGAAAGGACATGGTATCCTAAATTACATCCGAGTGCATTAAGCTGTGCGGTGCGAATCAACGACATCGCATCACGAACGCCGTAGAAGGGTGGCATCGTAGACTGCAAACTAAAATCCCAAAAAAAAATAGTTTGTTTTGCTTTCTTCACAAATTGCGAAAGGAGGCGAAGTTTGCTGATCGCAAAATTACAAGTAGTCTTTACAAGGAATCACCAACAAGAAATCGTAGACGCCGTGACACTGTATTCGACAGAAAATATAAATCAACTTTACTGAATCTTGAACGTAACGAAATAACCGCCAACCAATTTTTAACAAAAAATATTTACATTAGGCTGGCAGTCTAATATAAGTCGGTATTGTGTGTTATTGTTTTTTTGTTTAAACAAGAGGTAGTTAAAGCAACTTAATTAATTTATTCTGCAAGTTAATGTTTTTTTATATGTAAGTACAGGAGAACTTGTATTATTTAGTTTATATATTTAAGGAATTCAATGAAGTTGTACCCTCAATGAAGTTGTAGCTCAGTAAATAAAAGCATTTTAAGAAAAATATGTTTTAATTAAGGGGCTCCCCACACCTATCGACGCGGAATCGGCGTTAGGCGATCAAAAAACTCTTTATGGCCAGGCAATAAGAGCGAAAAAGACGTCGATCGGCTCGGCCGACGCGAAGCGACGTCGATCGACGGGGGTAACGAACAAAACACGAGGAGTACGGTACAAAATACTCGGCGAAAGCCGATTCCGCGTCGATAGGTGTGGGGAGACCTTAAGGAAACAAACTGGTTACTAGTTAGTTGGTGATTCATACATCAGACTAGGTCACGCACTGAAAACAGTTAATGGTTAATATGCGTGAGAAATACACATTTATTTATTTATTGACAAATACATTTACGTGACATTACAGTAAAAACCAATGCGTCACGAAACTAAAAACAACAAATAATACTATTTAGGCGACGAAACGGCGTGACCCCGTTACATCGTCATCTCCGGTGTAGGATTCGGCAGATTGCCCCGGAACCGTCGAAACACGACACCCTTCGGCCAGAAGTCAGCACATGCGTGCTAACATCAAAACGTTATATTGTTCTCATGATTTTCAATTGTGGTGTCCAAAATTATCCCCCACAGTGCAAACTTTAAGTGCAAAGCCGGCCGGCAGTTACTGTAAACCAAAACACGTAGTGGAACGAGGAAGCAGCCATCGCGTACCCTGGTATCTTGGAGATAGCCAGAGGATCCAGCTCCAGCCCGTTCAACCATCAAGGTCAGTGACTGCAGCATTGTTGTCGTCGAGCTTATTCGGGTGGCAAGACGATCACACTTCGCGGCGCTGGCAGCACTGACGGCACCATGAAGTCAGCCTTACCGGTGACATCACCTGGCCTAGTCAATAAATAAATACCCTGACACCTCCCACGGAGCTCTCTCTTGCCAGGCAGCCGTGAAGGTGGAAGGTCTTGTATAGAAAGAGTCAGACTAAGTATCACTGTAAATTATTATTAAATGTATATAGTATTGAGCATTGTTATGATTCGTTAATATGCTTTTGCGCATTAAGATTGCTAATATGTAGATATAGTCAAATATAGACCGTGTTCTAAACGGAATGAGCTTGCTATTGATTCTTGCGTCCTAACTATGTATATATTACTTTTAAGGTTTAAATAATAAATAAAGTATGATTGTTGTATATTAATCTTGTGTTTCTCTTAGCATGTAGCCTAGTTCAGTTTGCATTGTTTCGTGTATTAACATTATTCACGTATTTTTTTTAAATACCCAATTGTGGCAATCGAGTTTGCTATAATAATAATAGAGAAAAGGCAGTCTCGGGTGCCGGAACATAAATAAACTACACAATAATAGTTTTCTTCTTTTGAAAACTTTATAATTATAAAAGTCACGTACATAGACAATAATAAACAAACGTCAAAACCATGTCAAAACATCAACAAGTTTTTTTTTTAATATGGATGTGACAGAGACTTGTTAAATCGAGATGTCATTTACTTGTAATCGAGAATATCGTACAATTTTATTATTCTACCATGGAAGGCCACCGTCGAGAAACACTTGTACTTGTAAATTGTAACTTTATGTTCTTGTTCGATTGTAGTTTGTAACTTGTAGCTTCGTGAAACGGGCCACAGGTAGTCTCTTTCAGCTACAGACAAGACAAGGAAGTCGAACGTCGGGTCGAAAACGCTTGGAAGAGCTACTGGTCCATGAAGGAGCTAATGAAGGGCAACCTTCCTCTGTCACTAAAGCGGAAACTCGTCGACATGTGTATTTTGTCTGTCCTAACCTACGGTGCGCAAACATGGTCACTCACTGAGAGCCAGAAGTCCAAATTGAAGGTTTGCCAACGCGCTAAGAAGCGCAGTATTTTAGGTGTCAAAAGGACGGATCGGGTCCGAAACACTACACAGCTGATGTGGATGCAAAAACTGCCAGGCTCAAGTGGGACTGGGCCGGCCACGTCTGTCGCATGCATCCAAACAGGTGGGCTAATGTGGCTACCAAGTGGGTGGCACATGACGGGCGACGCAGACAGGGCCGACCTAGACGCAGATGGCGGGACGACCTGGATGGATGTATTCTTCAGCAACTGGGCGGAAGAGGCACTTAGTAGGGACGCATGGAGATCACGGGGAGAGGCCTTTGCCCAGCAGTAGGACATCCAATAGGCTCACAAAAAAAAATGATTTTTATTCTTATTTAAAACAAGTGACTGAAATATAATGATGTGATATATTTTTAGAAATTGGCCTAGTTAGCCCTTTCATTAGATACCACACACGATAGGTTTAAGATTATTTTTTTTTCCCCATACTAAGAAAAAATGTCTCATGATCAACTACAAGGGCAAGGGTGTTACCATAACTGGGACATATTATGCAATGCTATTAGAAATACTAGCCATTAAAAAGGCGGGGAACTGCCAAAGTTCCCATACTAAGAAAAAATGACGTTATAACTCCTCTCCTTTTTTGTTTTTTTTTCGTGCCACGGGTCAAATTGATTCTTAGGGCCTAAAGATCAATCGTTTCGATTTTCATGATTTTAATACCATTTGCAGCTTATTTTGGCGTACCGCTAGGACTATTATTCGACCTAGGCCAAGGGACGACTGAAACATTTTACGAGGTTGTCTAAAAAGCGTCTTAATTATTTATTGGTTCTCTTGAAAATCAAATGTTTTTGTTTTCATTATATAGCCAGATAACTTAGCCAAAGATTGAAATGGTAGCATTTCAATCTTTGGCTAAGTTATCTGGCTCAGAACAAATTCAGTCAAAAATGAGGGTATAGTAGCCACTTTTGACCCCAGCTTCCCCAGAACCTACCTTCTAATAATTCATACAAAAACCATCATTTTCGGATGCGTGCTTTGTTTTACTATTCTGACTCATTCGTATTAATTCGGAGCAACCTCATTTTTCAACACAGTGCGGGATTTTTTTGCTTTTTAAATTATCTATAGTTCGTAAATTAAAATTTATAAGTAATAAATAGGCGGCAAATTCAGTTAATTGTGCGAGAATAACTTAATAAATTACATTTTAATTTCAATAATGAGTTACGGTGACGAAAGTAGCTTAGATGTTGACAGTAAATCGCCTAATTTGAAGACAAAGCTCGGAAATTCAAAACTTACTTCCCGCTAAATCAAGAGATAAGAACATTCGAGTTTATTACCAATTTATGCTATTTAAGGGTGATGGAAGGCAAGCAACAATGCGAACAAATTTTCTGAAATGTGTTTCATATTTCAGCTAACAATTCAAAACCAAGAACATTTACAGTTGGACATGGTTTTTTTGCAGATAATTTGAAGTATTGTAAATGTTAACCAAAAATTAATAAGGCTGTGGAGTGCTCAAATCAACAACCGATGCCTACCATCAGTTGCCTCCACATCGCACAACTCAACGGATTTTTGATGACTTTCCAGTAAGTACGTATAATGATAAATATAAAACATCATGGCCGGAAGACCACCTAAAAGGCGGAAATATTCAAGTAGGAATGTTATTGTCATCAACCTCATAGAAGTAACATCATATACTCGGCTCTTTCTGACGATACGCTCCAGGTACCCGCTCATTCAGTTGGGTCTATGCTGTATGAATGCGTCCAGTGCCATGCACTTCATTTCTTAGGACAAAAAATTCAGTCGCATTACATAAACTGTTGCCATACTCGTGATGGGAAGGTATTTTTAGATAAACAAAGATCATTAAAGCCAATGCCAGATGTACTATTAGATTTGTATAAGGGGCAAACATCAGATTCTAACCAAAAATTAGGCAGTAAGTACAGTAAATCTAATTTGCACACTATGCCTCCCGGGGTCATCACTTATAGAGTCCAAGTTTACAAAAAAGCAGCAACAATCTTTGCTGAAGACTTGCAAGCAGCAGTGAAGCAGCCACAGAAAACCGCCCCAAGCATTTGATAACAATGCAGTTTTATAAAGATCAATCTCTTGATTTACGTCGGTTTAGCAGATAGTAATGAAGTAACAATTATATTTGTCGGCAAAAATGGCGAACCTCCAATAAATATAGACTTATCTGTACAAGAATATTCTCAACACTTAACTGCACCCAAATCAACATATTGACCAGTTAGCCTTCCCTCGTCTTTTTCCAAATAGTGAACTTGGCTGGCATGAACATCTTTAGCATAGGTAGCCCATTGTTTTATGCTGAAACACTTTTCGATGAATATTGTGTTTTGGCATAATTATGTAAGGATAGAATCGCAAAAGCTGCACTTTCTCCGTAATAATCAAAAACAGCTCAGAGCTGAAAAGTATAGTAACTTGATGGATTCCTGTACAATGAAGATAGTGAATCAGGCCTAAACATTGGTAAAATGATTATTCTGCCACCAACTTATATAGGAAGTTTGCATGCAAATATGGATAACCAGATTTATTTATAACATTTTCAACACAATTGCTCGTAATTGCTCCTCTTATTGTGTCGCTTTTGGCTCATAATCCTGGATATTAAACACGCGTGTTTTATAACATTACGACAGTCGTGTGTTATGGTTATAACAAGATGTATGCATGAAGACGGTGCATTTTTTTTTTAATTTTCGGCAAATGGATTCTTACTCGACTAAACAAATTAAATCCGTTTTGTTAATTAATTGACGTTTTCTTTTAGGATATGATATAGAAACGTTTAATTTAGTAAAACTATTCATTTTTGATAACATTTTACATGAATGAATAAAGAGAACATTTTAAAACGAATATATTTATTTTATTTTGTATTCGCTGTTTAGAGATTTCATCTAATGCGCGCGCACTGCGCAAACTTCACGAAAAAAAAATGTTCTCTGTTCTGTCTGCATCAACATACCTCACTTGTATCACAAATATCACAAATTCACAATGTACTATTACGTGCAATCCAACTTGGCAAGAAATCATAGACAATTTACAAGATGGGACAAAAAAGAACACAGACCCGATTCAATTACCAGAGTTTTTAAACTCAAATAAGATGAACTTTACATAACAAAAAAACGTATTTTTGGAGTACCAAGTGCATGGTTTTACACTATAGAAATTCAAAAACGTGTGCTTTTGCACGCTCATATGCTTATCATTCTCAGAAATGAAGTCAAACCAAGATCAGCAGAAGACTATGACAAGTTTGTGTGTGCTGCAGTAATACGAGGGCGACACTGAAAGTCTTTAGAACTGGCCACTTGTAATAAATATAATAAAAAAATAAGTTCAAAATTTGAAAATGGAACTCTTTCTTAATATTTTTGTGTACGAATTCCACTCGATTGTCATTTGTTTTACGATTTGGCGGCAAATTGAAAATTGTGTGTACTACGTGAGCATGAATTTAACGCGAGAAAATTTTCGAGCAATGATTTTTTACGACTTTCGATGTAATTTAAGTCAACAAGAAAGTTATGATAGACTTCGATTGGCCTTTCACGATGAAGCCCCATCTCGTGCTACTATTTACAACTGGTTTAATGAATTTAAACGTGGCCGCACTAATCTCACTGATGATCTGCGTGAGGGCCGGCCTTCTACGGCGACTACTGAAGATAACATCAGTGTTGTGCGGCGTATGATAGAGACTGACAAAAGAGTAACCTATCAGCAGATTCGTACAAGCTTAGCCATTGGTATGAGTCAAGTCCACAAAATCCTCCATGAACATTTAGCGGTGAGGAAGCTTTGTGCCCGGTGGATACCTCATAATTTGACAGAAGCCCAAAAAGTCCGTCGTGTTGATTCAACGGAGATTGAAGATTCAACGGAGGTGAGTCAAATGCTATGTTCGACGTAGTTACGGGTGACGAAAGCTGGATTTACTGTTATGATCCTGAAACTAAAAGACAGTCTGCTGAGTGGGTGTTTCCTTCCGAGGAGTTGCCTACTAAAGTGAAGAGAGGTCGAAGTGTGGGAAAAAAGATGGTGGCCTCGTTCTTCGGAAGGACTGGTCATTACGCAACAATTATTTTAGAGGATCAAAAAACAGTTACTGCGAAGTGGTACACTAACAATTGTTTACCACTTGTCTTGGAAAAAGTTCGAGAAAAACGGCCTCGCAGTAGGATCCTGCTTCACCACGACAACGCCTCATCGCACACCGCCAAGCAAACGATCGACTATTTGGCGACGGCAAACGTGGAATTACTGGGTCACCCACCTTATAGCCCCGACCTTGCACCTTGTGATTTTTATTTATTCCCAAAAATTAAAGAAAAACTTCGAGGAAAACGTTTTATGGACGCCGACGAAGCAGTGGCTGCGTTTCAAAAGGCCGTCGAAGAGACCCCTAAGGACGAGTGGGCAAAGTGCTTTTCTCAGTGGTTCTATCGAATGCAGCGATGTATTGATGTGAAGGGAGGCTATTTTGAAAAGATATAATAAAAGTAATAAGTTGCTTGATTGCTCAGTTTTTGATTTTCTAAGAACTTTCAGTTTGACCCTCGTACCAGCTCCAGATAAAGACCCAGATCTTTTTCAAACTGTATCCAAAAATATGATTCACGGGCCATGTGGCTCTGGATATTTGAATTCACCCTGCATGAAGAATTATGGAAATGGCCCTAAATGCTCAAAAGAAAATCCAAAGAGTTTTTGCGAGGAAACCAAAGATGGTACCCAGCATGGAGGTTACGCTCATATAAAAAGAAAAGATTTAGAATGTGATACCAGATGGTTGGTTCCGTATAATCCTAATATACACGGTGGAATTTAATCGGTGAACAGGAACCCATTTTTCTAATTCAGTAATCGATGGCGGTCACGTTTATGTAGTACTTAAGTGGAACCAAGTTCTTTTTTATCATAACTAATTTTTAAGTTGAAATTAAATTTTAATTAAAATTTATTGTCACCCTACTAATGGTTTAGTCTGAAAAGTTTAATACCTCTTTTCAAACTATCAGCCATAGAAACTTAAAACATAAATGAGCAATAAGCTGTCAATTTGTCATTGTCAAATTCATAACAAATTGCTTCAAATCGTCTGATCTGTCTAGTTTCCCGCCAAAGCGAGCAAGCACTTGACGTATAACGCACTTACGAGTAACTTCCCTTCAATAAAAGTAGGGTGTCCATTTATTCAGTCAGTGTACATTTTACCGATGTTAATTAAGTGTGATTAATTAGATTGTGAGCTATATTGCACGAGATCTCACGTATTGGTTTCTGTGTAGATTGATAATTAAGATTTTTGGATTCCTGATCACCGATTAAATTCCACCGTGTATGTAAAAAATGTAATGCTTTGTATAGTTACGAGGGGAGGTACAAATATTCGCGGAATGAAGTAGAAGGAGGTAAAATGGTACAAAACCTCTGTGCTTATCTGGTATGAGAACTAAAGGTATTAGAAAACACTCGGTATTAGGGCTAACTCTGGTATTAGAAAAAAAAAAATATTGTCAATTCAAAACCGTCATTTGTTTTACAGATATCGCCCTTCAAACAAATTATTTCAGAATAAACGTGCGACTATAGAGCAAATTGAATATCGTGCCGTGATAAAATTTCTATCGAAGCAAGAAAAACCTCCGCAACTTATAATTAATGAAATGAAAGCCGTCTACGGGGACCAGTGCCCTGCTAAAACCATGATACACAAGTGGCATTGTCACAAGTCAATTGAAGACGACCCTCGCCCAGGACGGTCGATTGAAGTCACCTCGTCGGATATCGTCCAAAAAGTTGAAAAACTCGTACAGGAAGATGCTCGACTTAAAAAGATACGATTAGCTGCATTAGTTGGTGTATCAGATACAAAAAAATTGAGGATCCTACATGACCATCTTGGCATGACGAAAGTGAGGGTACCGCGAATACTCAAACCGCAGCAGATGCAACGAGTTGATGTAAGTAGTGATAGTATTTTAGAATTTGTGCGGTGACAATCCTACCAATATGTATTGGAACGAATTGTGACTGGAGATGAGACTTGGGTTCATAATTTTGAACCCGAGTCGAAACAAGAGTCTATGCAGTGGCATAAGAAGGGTGCACTACTCCCGAAGAAGTTCAAGGCATCAGAATCGGCCGGAAAGGCTACGATTTTTTGGGATTCAAAAGGAATTCTCATGATCAACTACAAGGGCAAGGGTGTTACCATAACTGGGACATATTATGCAATGCTATTAGAAATACTAGCCATTAAAAAGGCGGGGGAACTGCCAAAGGGTCTGTTGCTGTTGCACGACAATGCACCGGTTCACAAGAGCCATGTTGGTAGTAAGGCCCGTACCGAAAAGGTTTGTTACAGTCTGCATACCAGTAAAATACTGGCCGGTAAAGGATTCTTTTTTTTACTATATTCCTCAGTTTGTGTCATCTTGATGTATGGATCGGCATAGTAATTTCACGTTAAGTATTGTTTTTATTTGAAACGCAGGATGAAAAAATAAAACGGAGAGAAACGGTTTTGCGAACATACCTTGAAAATCCTAATTCAACTTTTGCAGCGGTTGGAAAGATGGTGAATGTAAGTCGTGCGACGATGCGAAATATTTTTAATCGGTACGTAAAAGCATATAAAATCCAAGAAAAAGCTCGAAGTGGACGCCCGACGGGTCCTTCACATAAAAAATTAAAAAAGAAAATTGTGTCTACGTTCAAGAAAAATTGTAGTGCGGGATGTGGCAAAAAAATTGAAAACTAGTTCATCTATGGTCCAGAGTAGAGGTGTGCGCCGATGGCAAAATCATCGGCGGCGGCGTCCGGTGGGATTTTGATCGGCGGCGGCGGCGTGATCGGCGTGAAATCGGCGTGGATTTTTTTTCCTGGAGTATCGAAAAATAACTATATATAGCGTAATATCTCATTTATGACACATTTTCTGAAATGTAATTGTAACAAAAATACTAAAAAGAAATATCAAGCAGGAATCTTGATAATCTTCTTTGTTTTCTTGAGCTCTGCCTCTATTTCTCTTTCCTTCGACCTGCAGCCAACCATTATCATCTTCTCTAAGCTGGACTGGTCTCGGCGAGCCACGTAGTCCATGAATGTCATCATTCTCTGGAAGCATGTATTTGAAAGCTGGGTGTTACGAAGGCTCCTTGAGTATCGGCGTTGTATACATGAGATGCCCGACACTCTACGCCAGCAGATGATGATGATCTGTCCGACCTTTTTCGGCCTTGGCGACCACTCCGACTCCTATCTAGCGTTAGTCCATTAACGGGAGCGGTCAGATGCGCAGGATATTTTAAGGCCAGCACATAGATGCATTTAAAATGTGACAAATGCATCTATTTTTGATATCACGCGCGGCTTCCATGTCCATGTTTCAGAGGCATAGAGAAAAATAGAGAAGATAAGGGTGCACGAAGTCAGTCTTTGGTGTTGCGGTGGATATTGCTGTTCCTCCATATCTTTTCCAAGCGCGATCTTCTGATGACCTTTTTAATACAGTTTCCGTCGTTGAAGATCTGTGAGCCCAAGTAACATAATGTCTTGTACCAAGTCCAGCTGGTTGATTACGTAAAGCACGCGCGTCAGGTAGATCTAAATGTCAACTTTTGTGTTGGAAAATTACAGTTGAATTGTCCTAAAGCTCGTTCAAAACGTTACGTATTTTCCCCTCAGGTCTCGCAGTTCCCATGCCCTCTGCATCAACCCATCTCTACGTATAAACATCAGCTTCGTTTTTTCCTGTTGATGTGGAGGGGCAATATTGTGCACTGATCAATTTGACTTTCTTTAGAAGTGTAGCTAGCTTAGCCTCATAGACTCCTTTTATGGTCGTGTGTGTCATTGAGCCATGTCTTCCAGCCGGACACGAGATTTAGACGGTAGGGGTTTTGCACTTAAAAGGACAGATGTTCAGGTATACCCATTTCCCCAAGCACTTCAAACATTTTTCGGCAATTTATGTAGTCAAACGCTTTCGTGTAATCGATGAAGCATAAGGCCATGTGTATGTTAAATTCTCTGCTCTTCTGAATTAACTGCCTGAAATTTAGGATCTGCTCTATTCTGCCACTACCCTTAACTGCATGCTTGCTCTATTGTGATTTTTTTGCTTATGTAGTACTCCAAATGTTTGTTCAGAATGTGCAATAGAACTTTACCAGCATGGGATATAAAAGAGATAGTTCGATAGTTGTCATATTTACGGGAAGAGTCTTTCTTATGTAGTGGGATAACAGTGGAATCTGCCCTTTGTTGTATACCCAGAGGAATTAGGAAACAGATTTCTTCATGGAATGAGTTAAAAATATTTTGTTTATTGGAATTAGACCCAGCTGATTATAAAATTAGGTCACGTGCTCAAGGATGGACGTGCTAGAGAAAGGAATTCACATTTACTTATCGTCGGCTAAAGTCGCAAACCTTTTCACTCAATCGACGACCGGTTGTCTAGTGGGTAGTGACCCTGCCTACGAAGCTGAAGGTCCTGGGTTCGAATCCCGGTAAGGGCAAATATTTGTGTGATGAGCATGTATATTTGTTTCTGAGTCATGGATGTATTCTATGTATTTAAGTATTTCTATCTATTAAATATATCGTCGTCTAGTACCCATAACACAAGCCTTAAAAAATACGCTTTGAATTTTTTAAATAAGTAGCATGTCTTGTTTTTTATTTTCAATTTTTTTGATGACATTGACTTTTGAGTTGTATAAAAGAGTCAAAGCATGATTTGAAAAATGGAGTTAGGTTTGTGACTAGACTTTTAGAATGTTCGCACTAATATTATAATTATGCATGTATATAGCACGAATGTAAACCACGTGAGGGCATTCATTTCGTTTGAACGTGTCCCGCTGCAGAATTGCCGATTTTTATTTTATTGCGAAGCGAATTATATCAAACTTCAATGTAGAACATTACAGAGTTGACATGTGCTGTAAAGAGTCCTTGTTCGGCGTTAGAATTTAAATGAGTTAAATAAATTGCATATAATAATTAACACTGTTCCAACAAAAACGAAATTACGCCACGCCGATTTCACGCCGGTCAATTTGATCGGCGGTGGCGGCGTGGAAAAATCGTCGGCGGCGGCGGCGCGGCGGCGCGGCGCACATGTCTAGTCCAGAGAGCCAAAGTGCGTCAAAATTTAAAGACTCATAAAAACATAAAAGCCCCAAAACAATCGGTAAAACAATACAATAGTTATATTTCAAGGTCGCGAAAATTGTACAAGCTTCTTTGCAATTTGGACGGAAAATGCGTTCTTATGGACGATGAGACGTATGTGAAAATAGTACATGGTGATATTTACAAGTGAGGTATGTTGACATCAGAGGCGGAATTGTTCACGGAAGCCGCAGGTGAGCGTGATAAGAGAGCCGAGAATGCAATTATCAAAGCTCACGCGTTTCATGCGACGTTTTTCAACACATTTAGCGAGAAAAAATCCTTTTAATAAGATGAAAATTTTATATATAGATAGCCGTAGATATAGGCCTGCCAAATTATTTGCTTTGCTTAAGGGGATGCCTTGATTTGAGTCGTACACGCCCCCTAGACAGAGACACGCTGATGCCTTCCGCCCACGAGAAAAAGAGATGTAACACTCTTCGGGAATCGCTGTTTTGGACAAATTTCGATAAATACCTAACTTAGTGGTTTATTAAAATTTCATAAAGTGAGATTTTAGATGAGATAAAATACTATAGTATTTACTTGATTGTGTCGTAAAATAATGTAAGTAGATATCGTTTGAGTAGGCTGAGTAAAAAAAAAGGAAAATACAGACCCAACTTTGGATTTTTTTTCTAACGAGGAAATTTTAAGCAATCATGTATCCATAAAATCAGATGAACAATCATATAGTCAAGAATCATTTATCTGAAAATCAGACCTTTTTGTTTGTTTGTCTAGTCAGAACGGCGTTTCAAAGCACGCGATAATTTCCAATGCACCGCCTTAATGATGGCAACAGAATTTTACTCACATATTATACATCGCCAAGAATTTCCAGTGGCGTCTATTCTATTCTATTTATCATTTTTCTAGTCACCACGAGTCAATATTTTTAAAAATAACTTAACACACGTTAACAATGGTTACAAATATTTGTGAAATAACCTATAACGGCGCGCAACAGTCTTTTTTTGTGAAGTTTGCGCAGTGCCAGACTTAGATGAAATCTCTAAACAGCCAATACAAAATAAAATAAATATTTTCATTTTAAAATGTTATCAAAAGTGAATAGTTTTACTAAATTAAACGTTTCTATATCATATACAAAAAGAAATAGTCAATTAACTAACATAAAGGATTTAATTTGTTTAGTCGAGTAAGAATCCATTTGCCGATTTTTTTTTAAAAGCTGTACATTCTGTACAACCCGGTTAATTTAAGAATGCACCGTCTTAATGCATACATCTTGCTGCAAGGTGACTTAATCGGGATATAACCATAACACACCAGTGCCGTAATGTTATAAAACACGTGTGTTTAATATCCAGGATTAAGAGCCTAAAAGCGACATAATAAGAGGTATGTTACGAGCAAATGTGTTGTGAACGTAGGGCGAATATAAGCGATCAGAATAAATATATTTTTATGGAAGTTTGGCGAAAAATATTTAATCTGGCAAGCAATATGTTCCTGTGGAAAACGCACTTGGTAACGCAGTCATTTATCACGCAAGGCACCATTAATGCAGATACATATGTCCAGAAATTTATAAAAGGTTTGATTTTACCATTATAAGGCAGCATGAAGGGTTGTTGTTTTGGCTACTGCACATTATGCCCGAGCCACACAAGAGTAGGGCTTCAAACAACGTGCAATGTGTGTCCTGAGATATGAACCCCCCAAATTGTCCCCAGCTACGACCGATCGAGCGGTATTGGGCATTAGTCAAAGCAGAGTTGCGTATAGATGAATTATCGAGAACATGGAATTGCATTTGTAGTGGTAGTACGAGAAAATAGAAACTTCAAATATAGAATGCCTGTAAACATACAATACTACTACATATGCAATTCATGCGTTAATTTATCTATAAATAAAAACTATGCTCCGGCAACATCAGAGACAGATTTTAAAAAGACAGCATTGTCACTGAAACCACTGTGCAAAACTTAATTGCAGGCTTGAAGAAAAAAATCCGCTTGTTCAGCCGCAAAAACCTCAAACCATAAGATGTAAATATTTATTGTAAATAGACATTATGTATCATATAACTAAAATTAAATATCTTGATAATGATAAACTGTTATGCTACTAAGTCGGTAATCATTATGCTGAGAGTTTGAGATTATCGGCGAACATTTTGGTGACGATTTCCTTTCTATTTAATTTAATAAGATTCGCAACTTTCGTGCAGTGATGTAATTTATATTGTATTCTTTGTATTTTTATTGCATTGTAACTGTAAGTTTTCACATTTTGTTTGTTTTTTAACGTGTGTGGATGCAACCCGCGACTCAACCCGTTATTAACGCGCCGCCGGCCTTTACATGCCAGTTTTGTAATAAGTCGTGTAAAAATATTAGAGGACTTAACATACATACACAACCAAAGTCCACAGACAATTTCTCAGCTAGAAGGACTTACCTCTTAATAACAACACCTTACCGCCGCCCTCCTCCCTTCCCGCTGCCAACCTACCAGCCACTCCGTTCCATCTTCACGTGAGCCATCTTAAAAAAAAGTGTTCCGTGGTAAAAAGAATCCTTCGCGGTGCCAGAATATCTATTGCCGCACAGTTATCTCAGCTCATAGATCATTGCACCGAACAGAATAATATCACAGACTGGCATACACTTTTTCTATTTCAGTTTAACATTTTCCACGTACAAGAAGATGATTCTAAAGTTTCCCTTACCCAGAAAATAAAAAATAACTGCACTAATTATAAAGGACCTCCCCAACTTCAACACAACATCACCTCGACTTTCAACCGCCAAAAATCAGAGGCCAAGATAAGCGACGGCGACCTGAAAGGTGCCGCGCGCCTCCTTTTCTCTAACGACGTTTTATCCCCGGACACTACTCCAGACATACTTTCGGCTTTACGTTGTAAGTATTGAAAGATAAATTCATTATTATGCGACATATAGTAATATATTAAATGTTGATTGATTTAGCTTTAAGTACATGAATTTCAATTTTGTGTTAAATGGGCTCAACTACTTATAATTAAAAAAGTGTGCAAACATCTGCAGTACTTTTATTCTTCATCATCGTACATAATAAAATTAACCCTACTTACTTAAATACATAATGTACATACACACTGTTATTTATTTTTTCAAAGTAAGTAGTACCCAAAAACTAAAATACTAAAACACGAGCAAAGCCGCGAGAAACACTAGTTATTGTTAACATTTTGTTTGCCGAGCAGGCCGCCCTAGCGCGGTGTCAAATGACGTCACGCCTGCCTTCTTAAAGATAAAGCGAGACACACATGGTTACAGCGCGGACACGCCCCTGCCCTAGGCGCGTGCAGTATCTGTTACTTTAAGGAACTAGTATTTCATCTGTGGTAGAAGTCCCATCAAATTATGCAGATTTTAACGACGAGGAGGAGGTCCGCATTTATGTATTTAAAATAATAATTAGACTTATTATCAAAGAATTAACGCCGCCAGTGTCATGGGAACTTTCGGGCCACCAACGATCCGGGGCGGTTCTCTTTTAACCGACTTAAAAAAAAGGAGAAGGTTCTCAATTTTTGTTTTTGTTGTAAGTTTTTTTTTTTTATTCAGTTGTTTTTTAAGTCCAGTTCCGTGAGGAATTGAGGGAACTCCTCAATTATATTAGGAACGCGTGTTGTGATTTTGGTATTTTCTATTATAACTCGTGTATTTACACCCGGAAATCATAAATTTGGTGGAGACTTAGGGTGACCAGATGTCAGGAATTTTCCTGACATGTCAGGAATTTTCCTGACATGTCAGGAATTTTAGACATATGTCAGGAATGCGGCCGGAAAAGCGAAATGTCAGGAATTTTCGGCAAATAAATGAAACAATAAAATTGTATACGCACCGTCGGGCCAGTAGTCCCCTCCTCCTCCGCCGCCACGCCGCGGCCTTAATAACAATACGCCGCGAGCGCGAGCGCGTCAAGCTCGTGTCAGGAATTTAGGCCGAAAATCAGGAATTTTGTGAGGACTTTTGTAATTTGTATCTGGTAACCCTGGGTGGAGTGGAATTGATGATGAAGACCACAGATGACTTGGAATTCCTCAATTATGTACATAATAGTACAAAAGTACGTCACAGATTCTAATAAGATTCCCTTGAAATAGCAACTAATGAAGTGCCAAAGGTGATCCCTTGTGGAATCGACGGAAGCTTTCGGAAATCAGTTCATGTGGTAAATTGGAAAAGAAATGTGGAAATGTTCTCGTGGCTTGGTGGAGTACTAAATTGAAGTCGGTTAAAACTTTGTTTTTAAAGTAAATTATGTTAGTTTAAGTTATCACGTATTATTGACGAAGCCTGTTTCGGATTCTATAATTGTTAGATAAGTGCCTAGGGGGATGTTTGTTTTTACGCAATAGAAGAAGCCTTCGTTTTGTATATTTGTATGTACCTAATGATTCTTGTTCCTTAAATAAAGACCATAAATAAATAAATAAAAATATATCCCTTCAGCTGTGGTCATCCCTCTGTGGGCTTCATATTTTTTCCTGCAGGTCGGTGGAGGAGGAGAGGAGGGGCGCATTGGCTGTGCTTACTTTCTTAGAAATAAAACCGCCATTCGTGTATTGATCTCGTTTTAATCCATTGAAACGTAAAGCCAATGAAGCGAGACAGCTAACAAGCGACAATTTCAATGGCTATTGGAGGAATTTTTTGAATTTTATCGGTAGTCTAAAACTGCCACTGGCGTGTTAACCACGGTCGAGTTTCGCGAGTGAGTTTTAATGGTTTTAGTGCGAATTTTCTTTGCCAGAAGGAGATATCTTGGAGAAAAGTAAATAATCCTTCGTTTTCTGTTAAAAAAATATAGTTTTTAGTTGATTAACTATAATAAACTTGTGGCTAACACACCATACCTACTCATGGTCAAAATTTGCCTACAGGTTTTGTAGCGCTTTTCTACTAATTTAGAATTACTAACAGCTATTAATATTACCGCTATTTATCGTAAATTTATTTAAAATGTAGGAAATGGACTAACAATCGCCCGAAAGTAGATAAATAGATCGAAATTGGTAACGGTCATAACAGAGCCCTCAGAGGGATGGTAACCGTCAAGGAACTTCCCTCCGAGGAATGCTCACATGAGACCTCGTGACGTCACTTAGTCAGCGCACCAGCGCGATTTTATAATATGGATACGCCATGGATTGATTGTCTTGCAACGTTCGTAATTCGTATCTATTAACGGAGAAGTTGGATCTTGTGTTGTGCTCGCGATTTGTTGCTATTGTCTAGCTTTATGTCGGTGAACTAACATTAGATAAATACTTAGTGCTTGTGTATGTGCCTAATGTGCTTATCAATATTAATATTAATAAATATTCAGGTGTGTCTTTAGTGCTCGTTCGGACTCTTCCGACTAATCAAGTGAGTGAGTGGCGCTTTCGATTGTATGTATGGTTCATGTGCTATCATCCATACTAATATTATAAATGCGAAAGTGTGTCTGTCTGTCTGTCTGTCTGTCTGTCTGTCTGTTACCTCTTCACGCTTAAACCGCTGAACCGATTGCGATGAAATTTGGTATCGAGATAGTTTGAGTCCCGGGGAAGGACATAGGATAGTTTTTATCCCCGAAATCATCTCCTAAGGGGGTGAAATGGGGGGTGAAAGTTTGTATGGAGCTGCGCGATATAAACGAGTTCCACGCGGACGGAGTCGCGGGCAGAAGCTAGTAAATTATAAATGCGAATGTGTGTCTGTCTGTCTGTTTGTTACCTCTTCACGCTTAAACTGCTGAACCGATTTGGATGAAATTTGGTATAGAGATAGTATAAACGAGTTCCACGCGGACGGAGTCGCGGGAAGAAGCTAGTAGTTTCAATAAGTGTTAACTGAGCTGTGTGCTGTGTTATTTAGGTGCTTGTACAATCTACGAAGAACCATCGTAAGTAAGAACTAATTTCTACACAGACGAGAGACCACTCAGAAATCACCACTATTCCTTCATGTTCATAAGGTTGTACCGCTACTACAAACTCATGGTGTGCTTAAGGGTATATCCATACTAAGCAAACCATTTATTTTCGAAATGGTCTTGATTTTCATTGTTTTAATGTTCATGTTTTACGTGTTTTTTGTTTAACTGGTATTAATGTTGTAATTTTAATTGAAAGGATATTTAATCAAGATGCTCCAACCATTTGTTTGGTTTAATGCCCATGCCCATGCATGCATGTTGCTGTGATAATTGCAGTCGTTTGGAAGAGGTTATTTTGTGTCAAAGTAGACATACTTTTTTCATTTTACTCTCACATAAAACCTGCTGCACCTACAATGAAAAAAGGTTCGGTTACACCTAGTTAATGGCCCAAATTTATTGTTGAGGCATGAATTTGATTACATACAGTATAAAACACTTCAGATATAAACATGTAAATCGAAGCCCACACGAACAACTTCTGAGTGTAGGCATTATATGGGTAGAATATTTCAAATGGTCTAGTGTAAAAAAAATACTCATGAGCCTCCCATTTTATGTTTTTCGAATAAGTATAACACTAATTTCTTCGAATTAAGCCCATTAACCACCCCAAATATCCAATTTATTATATTTAAAATGACCAAAATATGTCGTAAACTTCGATTACCTGGTGACGAGGTCAGCTAGATAGCCTAAATACGACTTTAATGTAACGATGATATATCGTTGCAGTTAGATAATTTAATATAGATCGAGTTTCGTCCAAAAACCTGGCTGTGATTGTGTAAAAAACTAAAGAAAATTTAATTTTACCAAATCACTTGACCCCACAAACCTTGGAGGTGGAGCGTCCCTCAGAGGGTGCCACAGACGTGGGTAAGTGGCCATGTTTTTTCGCCACAGCTGAAGGGATATAGTAGTGAGAAGAATTAAAGAGTGAGATCTGGGCGATGGTACCTTTAAAATCAACCCATAGCCGTTCAAAGAAGGTTTGTACATTGCAGATTTCAAGGGTTCAGAAAGTTATGTACAGTCAAGGGCACCAATATGTATTAACTCAAAGTTTCATAAATATGTATACTACAACCATATTGTTGTAGAAATGGTATATGTAGGCAGACCTTCTACATATTTTTCAGACTTTGTGGTGTAGGTACCTATACAAATAGGGGCCTTTGACTGTACTACTATAATACTATTGATATCCGTTCTGCTGAGCGATCGAACACAATAAACGTATCTCAGAATGTTTCGCATTACAATATCACAAATATCCGAATGGGAGCCGAGGTTATTTATCAATGATTTTGAGGAAGCTGCTATTCAGGAAAATTCAAAGTTTTTCCCAAATGCAGACCAAGGATGCTATTATCACTTTACGAAAGCGCTCTGGAAGAAAGCTAACAAGCTGAAGGTTGACACGCAAACGCGAACAAGAATTGTCTGCCTGTCTCGTGGTCTGCCTGTGTTGTGGTCTGCCTCTAATGCCGCTGGATCGCATTCACAAGGGATTTCATTACATTGGATCTCAAATAAAACATTTTGAAGACACCTACGAATTAGATAAGTTCATTTTGTATATGCAGTTCTGGATGAGACGCAAAAGATTCTTGGAATGTTTTCGGCAAGCTCCACAGAACTACGAACTGCTATAAATGGAATGTATAAAACAAGACCAGCAACAATCATGCAATTTCTGAAAAATTTCTCAGATGCTGCTTTTTTTACTGTTTGTACGCTCCTGGTCAAAAATACGAGGGCGGTTTGATAAAATCAGTGACTAAGTAAAAAAAAACATTTAACATATGAACTTTTGGCAGTCTTATTTTTTTTTTTAAAGGTGGGAAAATTAAAAAGTTATAGTCATATGTCAGATGAGATCGGAAAATTGATGGAGAAAAGCGAATTTTGTGTGTTAATTAAACATTACTTTTTACGTGGAAAAACTATCAAAGAGACTGAAGACTGTTTAAAAAAATATTATAGGAAATCTGCTACATCTCATGGAATGTTACACAAGTGGTTTACAGAATTTCGTTCTGGACGGACCACTACCAATGACGCAGAACGGTCTGGAAGACCGAATGAAGTGACCACTGATGATGCTGTGAATATAGTTCACGATATTGTTTTGGATGACCGTCGAGTGAAGATACGTGAGATAGCTGAGACTGTTCACATTTCATCTAAACGAGTTTTTCATATCTTGCATAACATTTTGAGTATGAAAAACCTATCCGCAAGATGGGTGCCGCGTTTGCTGACAGCCGATCAAAAACGACATCGTGCAACAACTTCCGATTAATGCTTAGCCAAATTCAAGAATAACCCTAGTGAATTTTTACGTCGATTTGTGAAGGTAGATGAAACGTGGATCCACCATTATACGCCAGAGACGAAAAATCTGTAAAAACAGTGGACTTCTGCTAACGAACGGGCCCCAAAGAAAGCGAAAACCTTTAATTCGGCAGGAAAGGTAATGGCCACTGCTGTTTTTTGTGACAGCCAAGGGGTTATTTATATCTATTATTTAGAAAAAGGTAAAACAATAAATGGCCCTTATTATGCTACTTTGTTGGAAAAATTTAACACAGAATTTGTGAAAAAACGGCCACATCTGCCAAAGAAGAAAATCCGTTATCACCACGACAATGCCCCTGCACACTCGGCAGCACCCTCAATTTATTGAAATATAAAAAAATACTAAAATACATAAAGTGAATAGACGTTGACATAAACGCGTCGCCTACAAGATCCTTCACAATGGCCCACTGATGATATTTACATCCAATGGAGGAAAAAGCTCGCTAAATAAAGGTCGTTAATGACTGTGCAGAACGTGGGATAGCATTGATCACAAAATTCAATACTACTATCACAAAAGATGAACAGCAGAAACAATATCTCTTGCGTGTGGTCGATCTTCACAGAAAAAAGTTTCCTGTGGCTTCAAAATCGAATATAATGTCAATGTCTTGTGAAGATAATGATTGAAGATATAGATTGATTATAATTTCGTTACATTCTAATACATTTTATGATAGTTACTTCAATAAAAAAATGCAGCCAAGTCAAATTTATTTCATAATATTGTCCCATTCAAAAAAGTTTCAAATCGGAATCTTTTTTTTTTGGACCACCCTAATACTTATACCAATATCAACGTGGACAAAAGTAACACTCATTAAGTTCCTCACTACCCACAACTCCAACAGCGGTACCGAGAATTCAGACCCTTGACATTATATTGAAACTACTTAGATAATAGAATTATTGTAATTCGCCGCAATTGCTGATTACTACTTTAGCAGAAACTGTCCCACTTTTAGAGCCATATCTTTCGATTTTCTTCAATACATCCAATCCAGAAATAACATGCCCAAAGACAACATGTTTTCCGTCTAGCCAATCAGTCCTGAAACATAAAAAACACATGTCAAAAGAGTCGTTGTCGTGCAAACTAGAGAAGAAAAAAAAACTTATATCTTATACATATATTGCGACTAAACAAAACAGCAGAAAACCGCAAAGACAAAAATGTATGGTCAATATTTTAATAAGACATTATTGCAGAGGCCGGGAAGTAGCAATTCGTGGATGAGTTGATTTTGTCGGATAATGCGAAACTGAATCCGACAATAGAGACGGATCCACGAATTGTCGTTCCCGCCAATGCAGATATAGTGCTTTTCTCCAAAAATGTGAGGATATCTAATAATGTTTTTCAATCATCTTAAAACAGCGAGTATTTTAATAACCTATCAACTATCAAGTTCCCGCCCAACTTATTTTTTTAAAGTATATACACGGCATGGCTCGTAGCGCCGCCGGTTTAATTTCAATTCGCATACATAAAAAATTCAAACATTAGAATCGGTCACAATTTTAAATGTATTATGTAAGTGCTAGGTCTTTAAACGTTCGAGCACTTGGCTGTTTGTAGTGATTTGTCTTAGTCAAAACATATAGTTAATTAAGAGGCAAAAAAGTATACAGTAATGGAATTTCATATACTTTCCTGGCCGCTGAAACTGTAAAGTAATGACTTGAACTTTTTAAATTTGCGTTCTACAGTAACGAGGAACTTGACGTATTATTTTTGCTACAGTAAGGCGAACATTTCCGAGCAGATTGGAGAAAACTATTATTATTATCGCTTATCCTTTTTTAGAATGGACTTTCTGGATGGTTATTGGCTATAATACCGTGGGGTTTGCCAGCTTTATTTGCACTATGCGATAATCCTACTAGTTCTATAAATGCGAAGGTTTGGACGTTTGTTACTAAATCACGCAATAATTAATAGTTATTTATGCTACAAGTGTGGAAAGTAGGTGATTTCCGACGAGCGTCATTTTTATACATGAGCGAGTGAAGCGAGCGAATGTGTAATTCGACACGAGTCGGAAATCATATTACGCGCGTGTATCATACAACGTTTTACTATGCCTTGGGTGAGGAAATATATTAAATGTTGATATGTCAGTTTAAAATAAATAGGTTAAAATTGAAGAACCTAGGCAGTCATCTGGAACTGCATTTAACAACTTCTCCACATCCTTTGCTGTCGAGCGTATTCACTTAAAAGTTAAAACAATTGTGCATAATGGAGCATAAAGCTAATTCGTTCTCAGAAAAAGTAACTTATGGCCTTTTTTCTTGAACTTTCGAAGAAATACCTTGTGGTCAAAGTATTCGATGCGATCGATAAAAGCGATGATGAAGACAAAAAACGACGTCGATATTAAGAATTATCCAAAACTAACGTTGATTTTGAACCTCAACCAGGTCTCTCCCATACTTACGACAATTTTGAACCTCAGCCAGGCCCCTCTAACTCTGTGACGCAGCTTAGTAGGCAAGATTCGGAGCCAGAATCGTCTCAAATAATAGAAACTAATAACACTATAAATCAAACCCTAAACTTACCCGAAAAAAGGTTTAATGTTACTCTTAATAACTGTTCTAATTGTACTGTAAATTATTACCTGACAAAGAATTAATAAATTATTAATTTTGTTCTTTGTTTTTGTATTTTTCTCGCAAATGTATTAAAAAACGTCGTTTGATACACGCGCGGAAATGTCAATTTCACTCGTCCCGAGTCTTGCCAATCGCCTTACGGCTCGTGGCATGATATCTCGATCGGCACTCGTGAAGTAATGACTTATTTTCCGCACTCGTATCAAAATGTACTATTATGATACAAGTGCGGAAAGTAGGTATGGGAATTACCAATCCGCACGTGAATCATACAACATTTTACAATGCATCATGCGAGGAAATTAAAAATTATACATAAAACTTGAAATTTGAATTGTCATGAAATCTCATTCTCGCACGCGTGTGGGAATATTGGCCCGAAATCCATTCCTGCACGACCGCCCCCGACCCGCCCCGCCGTGCGGGCATGGATAGGGCTTCCCGTGTTCATGTTGACCCATATAAAGGCGCACTTTCAGAGCAAGTGCATTGTTTCCCCGCGTGGTCGTGCCGGAGGCTTCCCCTGGATTTTCCCCAGGCTACCCTCCAACCACGCAATTCGACCGCTATATTGGGTCCGTCCTATTATAGCAACAGTCAGGTCCAAAAAAAAAAATAAGTGCATTGTAAAAAGTTGTTTTTGATCACCTTCACTCGTTGGGAATTACCTACTTTCCGCACTTGTATCATAAATAACTATTATTTAATCGTATGGGATACATTATTTTTGGCTTTAAGATGAACATTAGTCTACAAATAGAGTAGCGTGGATTGACTATAAGTTTTTTTTTATACCAGTAAAAGTCTACAAAAGGAAGTCAAAAGCGCAAAAGCTAGTATATTATAAACGTGAATGTTTGTGAAGATGTTTCTTCCACTTAATATTAAAAAAAACAAAGCCTAATTGTAATAGAACTTTGAGTGACTGATGAAGGAACGAGAGGCAGGGGAAGGCCAAAGAGAAACTATTTCGAACAAATAAAGGAGAAAGTTAAGGTCGGGTCATATCAGAATGTACGTGAAGGAAATGGCAGAGGACTGAAACGGCTGGCGATTGCTCCACCGACAATAGTGATACTCTTAAGAAGAGCTTAGACATCAGAATAGGACATAGGCTACCATTTATTAGGATTTATATTTCCAAGAACATTAAACAGTGGTCGAAAGTATAATGGGCAGCCTAGACTCTTAGTTATAAAGCAGAAGCATTAAAAAACACTGATATAATTTCAGTGTTTATTAATGCTGAGTTTAAACTCAGTTTAAACTGGGTTAACCCAGCAGCCCTTATTTTTAAGCCAGATAGAATAAGGAACATAAAATAAAATAAACTACAAAAATCTGAAACCTAAAGTGGCCGTCAATAGAACTTGCTAACTATGTAAACAAACAATGTATTGAAATTGACATTTAATGTCAATTTCAGTATGACAGTTTGTTTACATAGTTAGCAAGTTCTATTGACGGCCACTATACACTACAAGTTTTTTTTTGTTATATTTATATATTTTGAAGTGAAAACTTCTTTCGCTGAGCACTTTTTGGGATAGGGAAAAATTATTAAATACGCGACAGATTTTTGTGACGTCAGATGTGAAGGAGGTCACAAACTTTTATATTTTGCTGCTAACCGATTCGACTTCATTCAAAACTGAACGCTATTCGTAAGAGTATAAAGCCGTTAAACACTTTTTGCAATACTCGTAGCATATTCCGCAAATTTTGTAATTTTGTTCACGCGTCCTTCACCGTTTTGCTATTGAGCAAATTCGAATAGTTCGAATTTGGACGTTATTCCTAAAGAGATAAAGCTTTGAAAAATATTCAACGCCAAAAACAAATTGATATTTTGTTCACCGCCGCCGTCCGCTGTTCTTGCAAATTCGAATAGTTCGAAATATGGCTTAAATCGAAGCAGAGTCAAACTTACCACTCCCATCCACTAAATGTGGTGTGACTCTTGATGGCTGAATCCACTCAAGACTGTCTAAGAATCAACTGTGCCAAGTTTCAGCACATAATAAAAAGTGCAATAGCACGCCAGCTCTTTGCTGTGTTACTAAGGTAGTGAATCTCCTATGCTGCAGCATTGTCACTGTGAGTATGGTGGTATCGATTGGGAAATGTAAAATGGTTAGTCATGACATGAAAACAACCACGATGTAAGGTGAAATGTTTTACTACTTACTTTGCAGTGCAGAGGAAAAACTGAGATCCATTGGAATTTGGACCGGAGTTAGCCATACTCAGCACGCCAGGTCCCGAGTGCTTGAGTGTAAAGTTTTCGTCGTCAAATTTTCTTCCATAAATTGATTTTCCTCCCGTGCCATTGTGATTTGTAAAGTCTCCACCTTGACACATCTGTACTACTGGTTAAGGTTCAAAGAGTTGTAGTACAGTGCCGATAAGGCACATACTATTTAGACGATAAGATATTGTATAAAACATGTTAGGATGAGACATAAGACGCGCAAGATGAATGAGTGGTTGTATGAGTAACTACTAGTATTTAAGGCGCCTGCTTTAATGAATAAATACCATTTACAGACATTACTCCAGAGCCTCACACCGAGTGTGGACTGCCACAAACCCCTCTGGGGTGCAGTCCACAATCCCGTTCTCTGCTATCATCCTAATATTGCCAGGCAAGTAGCGACTATCCTCTACCACTTCCTGGCAAATGCTAGAATTGCATTTAACAACTTCTCCACATCTTTTGCTGTCAAGCTTATTCACTTAAAAGTTAAAGCCATTGTATTGTGGTTTTAGAACACAATTAATTTTGAGTAACTCAATATATTAAATAAACAACGAAAAGACGCTGTACCGTCGTAGTTCTAAGAAACATACTGACACTATTGAAACGCAATAAATCATTATTATTATTCATTACTCACTTTCACTCGACCTTTTTAACTTATTTACATAAAATAACTACACAAAACTCACAATAAACAACAATGGCGGGCTTTTAAATACACGCGCGGTCAACATATGCGCATTGCGTTGCGCATGTGCAAGCCGCCATACTGTCGTATTGTAAAAGGCATAAGAAAGATATGCCAAACACATTAAGTGAATATCTAAAATTAATTAACTTATTGACCAAATTCAAAATTCATAAACATTAATAAATCATTTTACAATGCATGTGCTCGAAAAGAGCGTTTTCCAAGCACCCTAATCGTGCGGAAAGTGCCACTTTTTCGCACTAGTGCTTTTTACTTTTCAATTTTTTTTTAATTTTTACGTCCGTCGTCAGCCCGACGCAAAGAGTTTTTATTACTTGAGAAAAGTTTTACAATTATTTCAATTACACGTTTTCTTTCAATATAAAAGGTACATAAATACTAATAATGTATAAAATGATTTATTAATCTTTATGAATTTTGAATTTGGTCAATAAATTAATTGATTTTAAATATTCACTTAATGTGTTTGGCTGAACGCATCTTTCTTTTGCCTTTTGCGATACGATAGTATGGCGACTTGCACATGCGCATTGCGCATATGTTGACCGCGCATGTATTTAAAACTAAAAAGCCCGCCATTGTTGTGATTGTTGTTTACTTTGGAGTTATTTTATGTAAATAAGTTAAAAATATCGAGTGAAAGTGAGTAATCAATAATAATAATGATTTAGGTATTGCGTTTCAATATTGTCAGTATGTTTCTTAGAACTACGACGGTACAGCGTCTTTTTGTTGTTAAATATATTGAGTTACTCAAAATTTATTTTGTTCCAAAACCACAATACAATGGATTTAACTTTTAAGTGAATAAGCTTGACAGCAAAAGATGTGGAGAAGTTGTTAAATGCAGTTCCAGATAATAAGTAGGTACCTGACAATCTACCTCTTCTTCAATTTTAACCTATCTATTTTAAACCGACATTTCACCATTTAATATATTTCCTCACACAAGGCATAGTAAAACGTTGTATGATACACGCGCGTAAAGATGATTTCCGACTCGTGTCGAATTATACATTCGCTCGCTTCACTCGCTCATGTATAAAAATGACACTCGTCGGAAATCACCTACTTTCCACACTTGTATCATAAATAACTATTACAGTACATATGGTGCTACTTTCCCGCACTAGTGCGGAAAAGAGCACTTTCCGTGCATATGTCGAAACTTTAAAGAGCCATATGTACAGTAAAACGTTGTACGATACACGTGCGAATAGGTAATTCGCAACTCGTGTCGATTTAAAACACTCCCTTCGGTCGTGTTTTAATTTATCACCACTCGTTGCGAATTTCCTATTTTCGGCACTTGTATCGTAAATAACTATTATACGTTATTAGTATTTATGTACCTTTTATATGAAAGAAAACGTGTAATTGAAATATTTGTAAAACTTTTCTCGAGTAATAAAAACTCTTTGTGTCGGGCTGACGACGGACTTGAAAATTAAAAAAAAAAAAAAAGTATAAAGCACTAGTGCGAAAAAGTGGCACTTTCCGCACGATTTTAGTGCTTGGAAAACGCTCTTTTCGAGCACATGCACATCTAGAAAACTGGACTTATATTGCAATTTTTTTTAGTGTTCCCTTGATTTATACACTAAACACGTATTCTATTCTAAATTTGAAGCTTCTATGTCTGCTAGAAGTGCCTTAGACTTTTGATGATCGGTGAGTCAGTGAGTGACAAAATTAAGAAACTTTGACTAGTTATAAATCTTAAACCACTGGTTCAAATTGAATGAAATTTGAAATATATCGTGTTTATACAATGCGTGCTTGGTTAATGAAAATGCAGGCTTCTAGTTTTATCCACAACGAAGTTATAGGGGGGTCGAAAATGGCCTGAACTGCTTCGAGAAAAGGATGGTACGGCCGTGCCGCTGTTTTGCTTGACTTGGCGGGGGCACTGTCGTGCCCCCAGATACTATTTCGTTTACTATTTATTTTTGAGATTGGAACTGGCACCACTGGACTGGTATTATGCGTCTCGACGAGTTCTGCGAAACTGGTTATTTTACACTATACCTAACCGTTTCACGGTGAAGCCTTTGAGAGGCACGAAAGCTGCATTCTCCATTTTACGAGGACACATAGCGCGAAGCATGGTGTCATGCATAAAACGTACTAGGAATGCGATATCTTTATTATTAAAGGATACAAATTCAGGTATTATTCGATGAAAGCTGCTCCCTTGGTATCCAAAGCCTTTTTCGTGCGTACACAATGCTCTGAAGTTCTCCGCAGTTTTGGGTACAACATCAGCTCGTAGCATAATAATTACACGTCCAAGTTCCTGCTTGGCGACGCTCATGTCGAAATATACTTGAGGATTACGTTTCTCAGCAGGTTTCGCTGGAATCTGAAAGAAAGTGAAGGGACGTTGTAATATTTAAAATGCTCTATATGTTGCCATAAATAAATCAAATCCAGGTAACTGAATATTATTTATCAACGAGCTGCCTAAGAACGCATATCAGTCGTTGGCGTTTAACCTGCGTGGATATATGCGTCATTGGCGTCAAATAAGCTTACTGAAACCGTACCACCTCCGCTCCATCAAATTAGGAAGTCACTTATGGAATACTGACTGACGTTGCACGGGATAACATGCGAGCCGATAACTTGACGACGAAGGATTCCGAATATCAATCGTAATAGATGAGAAAGAGCAGGTAAAAGGTCACGGGACGTGTAGTAAGATAACAAGTCACTAACAAGAACTCGACGTGTTCGCCCCGCGCTGCGGGCTGCTCGCGAGCAAAATATTGTAGTGAGGAAATTAATGGCAGCAATGTATGGAGCTGTCTGTACTTTCGTCTCAGGCAACAGCGCTTGGCACGATTGATCCTTGGGTCAAAATACGCTGATTTTGCGTCCTAGCCACGAGGTCAACCCCTGGCTAGTATCCAAAAGAGAGGGGGAAAGGGCCGCCTCCCGAGGTCCGGTCCCTGCTATATTTCTGCCTACTCATAGCTACTAGGTAAAGTTTGGAATGAATTTCGTTAAAAGTTAGGGATGACGCGTTCATTTATAAATTTAACTTTTTACCTGCTCATACAAGAAATCTAAAAAAAGTTTGATATTTTATCTGTCACGATCGTACTATAGCGTTTTTATGTTATTAAAAAATACTTTAATAGTGCCCATTTATCTCCTGTTATAAAAAGTATCACTTGGAAGGTAAGACTTATTCCTTCTACACACTAAGCGGTTGGCCGCAACCACACGCGGCTTGCCGGTTAGTGCGTACAAGGGCACATATGCGTGCACTGACATATAAACACACACGTTTCATTTTTGCGACGCGATTATCACACGACAAAAAATCGTAGTGCGCGCTTGGCCTTAAGTGGAAATGGAATGAAAATAGTTATTTATGCTAATACAAGTGTGGAAAGTAGGTGATTTCCGACGAGTGTAATTTTTATACATGAGCGAGTGGAGCGAATTTGTCAGGTACCTACTTATTATCTGGAACTGCATTTGGCAACTTCTCCACACTTTTGCTGTCAAGCTTATTCACTTAAAAGTTAAAACCATAATTGTATTGTGGGTTTGGAACACAATTAATTTTGAGTAACTCAATATATTCCACAAAGCTTTAACTGACTTCAATTTAGTACTCCACTAAGGCACGAGAACATTTCCACATTTCTTTTCCAATTGACCAAATGAACTGATTTCCGAGACCAAATCCGTTGATTATTAGAGAAAAAAACGAATCGCTGTATGTGGGCCGATAATATTTGAGGACTTCCGTCGATTCCACAAGGATCACCTTTGGCACTTCACTAGTTGCTATTTCAACGGAATCTTATCAGAATCTGTGATATACTTTTGTACTTTTAAGTACATAATTGAGGAATTCCATAAGTCATCTGTGGTCTTCATCATCAATTCCACTCCACCAAATTTATGATTTCCGGGTGTAAATACACCAGTTATAATAAAAAATACCAAAATCACTACACGCGTGCGTAATATAATTGAGGAGTTCCCTCAATTCCGCATGGATCCCATCATCCAAGTGATTTTTTGAAAAAAATGGGACCCATCTCGAAGCATATACATACAAACAAAAAAAAATTACGAATCGGCTCATCAATGACGGAGTTCTGAGGTAACAAACGTTAAAAAAAAACAACCGAATTGAGAACCTCCTCCTTTTTTTTGAAGTTGGTTAAATAAGACGCTGTACCGTCGTACTTCTAAGAAACATACTGACACTATTGAAACGAATAAAATCATTATTATCACTTTCACTCGAAATTTTTAACATCCATACACATTACATCCATATACATTATAGATGCGAAAGTGTATGTGTGTGTTTGTTTGTCCGTATTTCACTGCAAAACGGAGCGACGAATTGACGTGATTTTTTAAGTGAGATGAGACTTAAATACTTACATAGAAAACATCCATTACTTAGAAACACATATTCATGCTCATCACAAAAATAAATGCCCTTACCGGGATTCGAACCCAGGACCTCTTGCTTCGTAGGCAGGGTCACTACCAACTAGGCTAAAGCGGTATGAATTGTATACACCGTTGTGACTGGGGACAAGAAATATTACTACAATCAAAAAATGTGTTCTGAAATTTTGAGATCGCGACGAAACGGGATCCGGTGAATAACTACAAGTAATTTATGCTTATGAGGTAAAGGACTAACAAACGCTCGCCGGCGGTGGGACAAGTGCCTTAAAAATTAAAAAAAAATTGAAAATAAAAAGTACTAGTGCGAAAAAGTGGCACTGCGCACGATTTAGGTGCTTGGAAAACGCTCTTTTCGAGCACATGCATTGTAATAGTTATTTACGATACAAGTGCCGAAAATAAGAAATTGAATCGAATTACCTATTCGCTCGTGTATCGTACAACGTTTTACTGTACATATGGCTCTTTAAAGTTTCGACATATGCACGGAAAGTGCTCTTTCCGCACTAGTGCGGGAGCACCATACGAGGGGCGGCTGAAAAGTAATCTCCTTGGTTAAAAAAATATGCGAAAATGATACTGGCTGAAATGCATTCTTGTTCTTTGGTTATTCTTTTTTTGAATTATTTGACGTTCATTTGTTTTTTCCGTTCCATTTTTCTACAATTCTCGAATGTTTGCGACATATCGGTTGAAAAAATGAATATCGCTAAAATTGAACATCGTGCAGTGATTAAATTTCTAACAAAAGAAGGAAATACTCCCTCACAGATCCGAGAACGTATGATGTGTGTGTTCGGTAGTTCGTGCCCTTCCGAATTTACTATAAAGTTTTGGTCTAAACAATTTAAACTCGGTCGTGAGAGCTTGGAAGATGACGCTCGTAGTGGAAGGCCGGTTTCTGCCGTTACAAACGAAAATGTAGCCAAAGTTAAAAAAATAATTTTAGAAGACCGACGAGTGAAGCAGTGGGAGATTGCTAGAGATGTGGGCATCAGTAAAGAAAGAGTCAATGAGATAATTCATGTGCATCTGAATATGTCCAAGGTGAGTGCACGTTGGGTCCCCAGAATGTTAACGGCGTTTGACAAGGACCGACGTGTCAAATGTTGTGAGGAGTTTTTGGAAATGAGTCGAGGTAATGAGGAAGAAATTGTTTCTAAAATGGTGACGTGTGATGAGACCTGGATTCGACAGTGGGACCCCGAAAGCAAACAAGAGTCTTTGCAGTGGAAATTCAAGGATGAGAAGCCTCCTCGGAAGTTTAAGGTCAGGCCGTCGGCAGGCAAACTTATGGCTACCGTATTTTGGGATACAGAAGGAATTTTATTAATAGATTATTACCAAAAAAAAGGACAATGAATGCTGAATATTATTCCAGCTTACTGCATCAGTTACGAGACGCGATAAAAGAAAAGAGGAGGGGTAAACTTAGCAAAGGGATCCTGATTTTACACGATAATGCACCTGTGCATACCGCCCGCACAACAATGCTTACCATGAAGGAATTAGGATTCGATGCCGTTAACCATCCACCTTACAGTCCAGACCTAGCCCCATGCGACTATTTTTTATTTAGACACCTCAAAAAAGATCTCCGAGGAAGACGATTTCTGACCGATGACGAAATGAAGGCTGCAGTTAGTGACTTTTTTGACGAGAAACCGAAAGATTTTTTTTTTCATGGGTTAATGTCAATATTTGACAAATGTAATAAGTGTATTTCACTAGCAGGGGACTATATTGAAAAATAAAAAAAATACATACATGACAGTCTTTTGTTTCATACTTAGGTAGATTTCTTTTCAGCCGCCCCTCGTATGTACTGTAAAATATTTTTCTCTAACTTGCGATGAAATGTTGACGTGACTTACTTCAAATTAGGTCCGGAAATACTACGTATCCGGTGCGATGAGTGAAGATGATATGTAAAGGAATTCCATACAGTCTTACACACCTAGGCCTGTAAAGCAACCTTCTTTTGTTTTTTAAAGGAGGGAGGGGGCGCGGGCCAGCTGCCGGCGCGGCGGCGGCGGTGCAGCAGGCGGTGCAGTTCAGAAACGTATTATTTATAAAACAAATTGACTAGTTTTTATTTTTATTTCATTGCAAGTTTGAGAAAAGCACTATACAAATTTCGACGAGAAACGGGGTTGCCGGCCGCGTATCCCTATCCGGTCTCGCTACGCTCGGTGTCTATATCTACTTGGCCTGCAACCCTTCGTTTCCCGGCCTCTATACTCTACTATTACAAACGTTGAACGATACATGTGCGAATAGGTAATTCGCAACTCGTGTCGATTTAAAACACTCCCTTCGGTCGTGTTTTAATTTATCACCACTCGCTGTGATTTTCTTTTTTCGCCACTTGTATCGTAATTTCGTAAATAACTATTTCCATCGCGCGAAGTAATAGATTTCAATGGAGTGGCCGCTGTGTGCGGTGGGGTATGTATGAGGGAAATTAAATACACAAATTGCATAAAACCATCCGCTAGCTTGGATGGTTATATCGTCCAAGTTTTACGGCGAAAATGTACTGTAATGTCACGCAAAACGTAACGGTAAAACGTATCATGCTACTAGGCTATAAGTATGCAATTTGTATAGTTACCTACCACCCGTATACACAATATACACATCCCACCGCACACAGCCGCCACGCCGTTGAAATCTGTTGTCAGAGGCCGGGAAGTAAGAAGTAAGTAAGGCCGAGTACATATAGACGGCCGAGCGTAGCGAGGTCGGTTAGTTATGAGGCTGGCAACCCCTTTTCACGCCGAGGTACGTATAGTGCTTTTCTCAAACATGCAATGAAATAAAGTAGAAAACTCCAAGAAATCGCACTTTAATTTTCATGGCTAAACGCCGCTCCGCCCGAAACGTGACACTTCGAAGCCTATTATCAAGAACACTACGTCAATATTTCATTGCATGTTTGAGAAAAATATTTTTTTTCATCCCAATTTTACTTGATACTAACTTTTCAAGTGATACTTTTTATATTTTTGAATGGGCTATGAAATGGTATTTTTTAATTACAATTACGCTAAAGTACGATCGTGATAGACAAAATAACAAACTTTCTTCTGTTTCTTTGTATGAAAAGGTAAAAAGTTAAATCCATCGTTTGTCATCCTTAAATTATACGAAAATGATACCAAACTTGACCTAGTAGCTATAGGTAGGCAGAAATATAGTTTAGGACCTCGGGAGGCGGCCCTTTCCCCTCTCTTTTTCGGTACTAGCCAGGGGTTGATCTCGTGGCTAGGACGATAAATCAGCTTAGTTTGACCCAAGGATCCATCGTGCCAAGCGGCGTTGCCTGACACAAAAGTGCATACTCACTGCCATGAATTCCCCACTATTGGCATATAAACATGCGCAGCTGGGGCAGCGTGCTCGCGGCGAGCCGGCATTGCGCGTCGTTCAAAATGGCGACGACACGATCACAGCTGATAGATTTGGGCTCAATAACAACTTTTTCTTGCTCAAATTCGTACGCGCCTCGTGCACAAACAAGTTCGGTCTTTGCGCTGTCCGCGGCACGCTCAATACACGTACAAATTACGTGTACGTGAGGCACGCACACTGAGGCACGGGCTGGTTTGGGCACGGTCCAAAGACCGCCTCTGGGCGGCTCGCAGAGCGCTGTACCCACCATAAATATTTAACACACTTACCTCGTCTATGATAGTCTCCTAAGGCATCATGTAAAAGAAAAACATTTTTAAATCATCGTTTGGTTGCAATACGAATATTAACGAACAGTGCGAATCACAACTAACACAGAGTGCCTCTTAACCTAACCTAACCTAAGCTAGGAGGTAATAAGTCGAAAGGTTGTCCTCCTTGTTTCAATGAGGCCAACTTGACAAGGAGGACAACCAAATTTTCCACAATTGTGTAGCTACTTTTACTTTTTCTTGCTCAAATTCGTACGCGCCTCGTGCACAAACAAGTTCGATCTTTGCGCTCTGTTCGCGGCACGCTCAATACACGTACAAATTACGTGTACGTGAGGCACGCACACTGAGGCACGGGCTGGTTTGGGCACGGTCCAAAGACCGCCTCTGGGCGGCTCGCAGAGCGCTGTACCCACCATAAATATTTAACACACTTACCTCGTCTATGATAGTCTCCTAAGGCATCATGTAAAAGAAAAACATTTTTAAATCATCGTTTGGTTGCAATACGAATATTAACGAACAGTGCGAATCACAACTAACACAGAGTGCCACCTAACCTAACCTAAGCTAGGAGGTAATAAGTCGAAAGGTTGTCCTCCTTGTTTCAATGAGGCCAACTTGACAAGGAGGACAACCAAATTTTCCACAATTGTGTAGCTACTTTTACTTTTTCTTGCTCAAATTCGTACGCGCCTCGTGCACAAACAAGTTCGATCTTTGCGCTCTGTCCGCGGCAAGCTCAATACACGTACAAATTACGTGTACGTGAGGCACGCACACTGAGGCACGGGCTGGTTTGGGCACGGTCCAAAGACCGCCTCTGGGCGGCTCGCAGAGCGCTGTACCCACCATAAATATTTAACACACTTACCTCGTTTATGATAGTCTCCTAAGGCATCATGTAAAAGAAAAACATTTTTAAATCATTGTTTGGTTGCAATACGAATATTAACGAACAGTGCGAATCCCAACTAACACAGAGTGCCTCCTAACCTAACCTAACCTAACCTAACCTAGGAGGTAATAAGTCGAAAGGTTGTCCTCCTTGTTTCAATGAGGCCAACTTGACAAGGAGGACAACCAAATTTTCCACAATTGTGTAGCTACTTTTTGTTTAATCTCAAAGGCCTTTATGCAATAGAATGTACCGGTTTTTATAATAAACACTAACTTACCGTGTTAGTCTGGGCTTCAGACACATCCTTGGGTTCCGCTTCCGCATCCTCTTTTGGTAAAGGTAAAGTTTCACCAGCATGCTTCTGCAGCCATGTATCCTCTGACCACACAGGTCGAGTAGAGCCTTCCTTAATGCGCTGGGGTGCTGCTATATTAACACGAACTGAGCGGCCAAAGAGCTCCGAGTCATTCTGGAAATAGAAAGAGTAATGGTACAGTTCAGTTGATATGAGGAATAAGAAGGGAGTTTATGGGCCCGAACCGAGTTGGTTATAAATTATTTATTTAATAAACATTATAAACCCACTTTAACGGCTTTAACAGCTTAACAGCGGCTTTGCATTATAAGGGTTGAATTTAGTTAAACCCTTTTTTACCCGACTGCCGAAGGAGGGTTATGTTTTTCGAGCGTATGTGTGTATGTATGTGACCTTATTCTTTGGCACGCCCTGCACCGTTACCTAAACCGTTTGACGGATTTCGACATATTATGAGGTATCGTTGGATTCCTCTTAATCGGATGAAAAAAGCAGTTGGGTTTTTGAAAAATCTATTAATTTCACTAGTTATTGCTTGCCTACCTTAAATAAGCTACCTACCTTGCACATTTCAAGACTCCTGGTTCGTGGTACTTCTAGCTCAGTGTTGATGAGCAAACTCGCAATGATGTCATGGTATAATCCACTGATGTTATCATTATGAAGGGCTTTGCTCAAAATTGGTGCCTTTTTTTTATGGCACACTAACGCCACCTTGTTGTTGTGTAGAGTATTTCCATACAAACAATAGTTACTATGGCAGCTTACACCCGTCTTGAGTTATGCGTCCTAATCAATAACGCGTATATATATGAAAACTGAGAATATGAGTTACTTTGAATGGTCGAATACTATTATAGATTAGGACGCGCAACTCAAGACGGATGTACTTTAGAGCTGAGCTGCCATAGTAACTATTGTTTGTATGGAAGTACTCTACACATCTAACAAGGTGGTGTTAGTGTGCCATCAAAAAAAAGGCACCAGTTGCCTATACATTTCCAGCAAAGCCCTTTGAAAACAAAGAATATGTCATTATAAATTTGTAACCAAAGAATATGTCATTATAAATTTGTAACCAGTGTCGGACAGCTTCCAAGTCCAAAAATAACTAAACTTCCATATAAATGTTCACCCCTTATTTTACCCCTTCGAAGCATGAATATTCAAAAATGCATCAAGGGACCTTTTTTTTATTTGTGAACGAAAAACCAAATCCCAAATATATCGTAGCCGCATACAAAACTTTCGCATGTAGGGGAAGGCCCCGGGAGTCAAACTATCTTAATACCAAATTTCATCCAATCGGTTCAGCGGTTTAAGCATGAAGAGGTAACAGACAGACAGACAGATACACTTTCAGATTTATAATATTAGTATGGATAGATATTAGGGTAGATAGCATTTTAAGTAACATAGTTCGAGCTGTGCAATTGCGCTACCCCTACAAACTTTTATCCCACATTTCATTCCTTATGATTATCAGTAGTGTAATGTTTAGTTTTTTACCAGAACTGACCTGATAAATTATCTCCATACCAAATTGTATTTAAATTACTTCAGCAGCTAAAGCTTTATACACAGACTAACAGACGCTTACATTTATTATATTAGACTGTACTAAGTCTGAATTTAAGAATTTAATAATTGTCTGACTAAGCATAATCAAGCATGCCAGTAGTAAAAACTAAAATGTTGGTGTTGTACAACCTTTTTTCTGGTATAAAGCACAGAATAAGTAATAGTACTACGGCATTAGTGCAATAGTGCTAGCATAAGGAAGATTTGATTGAATTTTTGCTGTTTATTACAGAAGCGGTTTGCTGGCCAGAATGGTTTATTTAAACTTCACCTTATGAACATGTACAACAAATTAGAAATAAATTATGTGTATAACATCAACAACATATATCAGGTAACTCTTTTTATTCAGCACAAATAAATTACTTAATTTAACACAGCAGCCCAACTGGGGAAATACCTCCACCTAACTGAAGACTGCAGCCATATAGATGTCACTACTTGCTTTGGTGAGTAAGGTCGCCACTTTCCACTTTTATAAATAGATCTGCTTAATTATGCCTAATTCCAGCTCAACCAAATATTAGCAAGACATAAGATAATTAAGATACCAACAACTTTCATATATACAAACAGCAAAATAACCCAGGACAAAATTTGGGGTGTTAGTGTACGATAGAATTATAAGGAATAAGAATAGAATAGTATATTAGAACAAGTTACGGTGATTCAGTGCTTCAACTGCTTGCTGCTGCAGGCCCCACCTCGCATTATTCGCAAAGTTCTTGCAGATTTGGATGCCATTTTTAATTACTGAATAATAACTGAAACTCTTCAACTCTAGTCTACAGGAATAGTGCAAGCAGGAAACTGACAGCAGTTGAAATGCTTATACCTTTCAGACCAGAAAGACTGTGCTAACATAAAGTGAATAATTTATTTGTAATCATATCACACAATTGTATTGGCTGGATCAAAAAAAAATAAGAGAATCACCTGTTAAATTGAAGTACGCAATATAGGAAAATAAAACTTCCTTTGTTTGGAAATGGATTACAAAATAAATTCAAGACATTAGTAAAGTTGTTAATCCACAAACACTTGGAAGTCTCTCTCACTAAAGTCAACTGTAAAAATATGGATGCATAAATATATCCCATCACTCTAATGTCAACGGATTAAGGTTTCGGTACATATGTATGTGAGGATTAAATTGATACATATTTTAGCACTTGGTTGTACATGTTTGGGTCTGGTCCGTAGGGTTCCAAAAGTGGCACACCAAAACAGTGGGCACAGCCCAGCAGAATTTGAGTTGCTATGGTAAGTTTTAAATATTTCAGTAAGTATATTATATTTTTATAAAAGTTTTATTCATTGTGATTACGACAAGAAATCGGACTATCAGAAATAAATTGTTTATCCTCACTGCCACTGTCAGTTATTCTAATCAAACATGTCCGTTTAATAAGTAAAGGTTAGAAATTCCTAACAAGGGTTTGGTCTCCCATTGACGCAGTACGGCTATTTCAGTGACTAGTCAAATTGAATTGAGCCTGTTTTGTTTTACATAGCTGTTTATTTATAAAACCAGATGCTGCTCGTGTACTGCATCAACGGGAGACCACGGACTTCCTTCGCAAACGACCAACACGTCATAATGAAAGAAAAATTATATGATACCATGTTATCGATGGCAGCAGCGGCATCCTCAGCGTTCTCGAATTCAATGAACGCAAAACCTCTATGTTTCTCAGTCTCGTAATCCAGTGGTACTTGCACGTCGACGAGCTCTCCGAAGGGTACGAAAGCAGCGTTTAAAATTTTCTCGTCAACTTCCTCCGCCAAACCGCCGACATAAATCGTACGCTTAGAATTAGGTTTGCTAGACATTTTAATAATACTTAGGTTTCCTTTTGTTGATAAACAGAAATAGGTAATATAACTTAATAATTATAAATTATGATATAGTGTTATAACTGTCGCACGAAAATCCTAACCAATAACCATCCATCGACACCACAAAGTTTGTACCAACGTTAAGGCATAGAAATAATCTTATCGAATTAAAATGACTGCTGATGCATTTTGGTAGCAAATACCATACTTGCTAATCAAACATTGACGTATTATACTTTTCTTTAGGTTGGTATGATTGATTAATGTCAGATTATTAGTCGTAAATGTGGTTTGCCGCGTATTTGTCATTTATTGTTTTAGTTAAAATTACCTTAGATGTTATTTAAATGGGGGGAAAATCTTTGAGAAAATGTGAAGTTTGTGGTATCAGGCGTGTGAGACGATTAACTTCTGACGTATTTATGGCCAGATTTCCACTTGAACCGGACAGGTCGGTAAACTGATGTTTTTATGTGATATATTCAATCATTCTTGACTTTAAAGCTTTAAAAGTTATTAATTTAATTAGTCCGAAGTAGATTTAGTCATTGATTGTACAAATATTATATAAGTAAAGTACCTACGTCTTATCTGAAATACAAACAAGTAACCTAAAACACGAATAGTGTGCGAACAACTTATCGATAAACCTCTTATTTCAGATGTCGATTATGGCAAAGGCTGAATGAAAACAAATTCATTTGTGGAAATCATTTTCCACCAAGTGCCTTTAATAAAAAGGGAAACAGATTACAAAGGAATGCCATACCAGTTTTGAATCTTAATGCGCCACTATGTAGTCCAGGCAATGAACTGACAACTTGTATGGAAAAAATGTCAATTTTGGAAATAATTTATAATAGCTTATTTTTTATGTGTATCGGATATATTATCAATTAAATAGTTACCCAGCGACAAAATCCGACAAAATTTCAGACATCGTAAAAATGATAAGTTAACTGGCTTCTGAAAAGTCAGTAAAAATATTACCTAATAAATGTTTTTGTCTTTATTTTGGTTCATTTACATTTGCTCTATAATATTCAAGATAAATCGTACAAGAAAAGATAATGCATGCTTCATTTACATCTACATAATTACTTCCGGGTGGAAAGTTTGTCGGATTCTTATATGACTGAAAACGTTACATGCGCAAATCTATTATGGCGATTGATAATTATGCTTAACGCTTTTATGCGTAGTACATTTATGTTATGATAATTGTTACTTATGTTCTCAAATATTATGGCTCATTGACTAAATCATCTTAGAATAACATTTTCAAATGAAATCAACAAAAAAAACGCTATTATAAATTAATGTTTTTCAAAACCGTATTTTGCCTGGAGTAATGGGACGAAATGTTAATGCGGTAAAAATGAGAAATAAAAATATTTTATAGCTTAGTTTTATTTTATTAATACCAGTAATACTCAAGTTTACTGGTATTGTACAGCAGCACGTATCGCACATTTATCGATATTGATAAACGTAGGTATTAGAAGTGTCAAGCCCTAGCGTTCTTTTTTATATGTTGGTAGGTTTTGGCACGTATTGGTGGGTTGGCACGAAGTACGTTCATAATTCGGTACAAGGCTTCTTTGAGAGTGCCGACTCTTAAATAAAACGTAGTGATTAAGTACTCTGTGGGGCCAGCATCAGCCAGAGGGGCTACCGCGAAACGAAAACGAACTTCGTGCGTGCATCTCCCTCTCTGTCGCACTTGCTAGTTCGAGCGTCAGAGACGGATATACTCGAACGAAGTTCGTTTTCGTTTCGCGGTAGCCCCTCAGCATTGACTTGCTTTACTGACAAGAGTGACAACTTGACAATGACAAGTGGACAGAGGGGCTACCGCGAAACGAAAACGAATTTCGTTCGTGTATCTTCCTCTCTGTTGCACTTGCTAGTTCGAGCGACAGAGAAGCTCGCGGCTCGCTTCGCGGTAGCCCCTCTGGTTTTGTTTTTAATTCGTGACGTTTCGTTTCCGTCGTTTTATGGGGTGACATACATGTCATGATTTGTTAGCCCCAATTCATCAGAAGCTGACTAATTGCTATCGTCTGGATGCACGTCGCGTGCGCGCTGCTGATCCAACTGTAAAACGAGTAACGAGTTGTCCTGACTAATTGCATGAAAATCTCAATTTGGACCATGGAATTTTCATGATCTGCCAAGTGTTTTTTTCCTCACAAATTTCATTCAAATAAATTTTAATGATAATTAAATAAATTGTAGTAAAGGATATTGGTTTAATATTTTACACTGTAATTCTCATATTTCGTCAATTTTTTTAAACCGGTATTAGATGATACCTATGAAATACATTTCCAGCACGTCTATCTTGAGACGGCCGCGACATTATCTCGATTTTTGTGTGCCTGTCTCGCCCTGTCTCATCTGTTAGTAACAATCTTGCAGTCCGCTTCGCCAAATTGCCACAATTTGTCAGAAATTGGGGCTGACAAATCAGAAGTGATAATTGTATGGTTTGTAGAGCCCATTACGCATAACCGCATTACCGACTAACGTCGTAAATTAGATCGCATATATTTTTTTACCATAATATTTGAGAACATAAGTAACAATTATCATAACATAAATGTATTACGCATAAAAGCGTTAAGCATAATAGGGAATATTCATGATTTTTTTTATTTTTTTTATATATTCTATAAGTAATTATATAACAGGAAAAAATATAACACTCACAATATTACTAAATAAGCAAAAAAAAATTAATTAAAACTACTATCATTTTCGGACGATCAAAACGCCACCATTTTGGCGCGCTCATTTGTGACGTCACCGTGCAGTGTGCCCTAAGAACAAATTAACAACAAAGTGTTTGATTCACACTTTTAATAAATGTGAGTGATTAAAGCTTATAAGATCAACTTATTGTAATGGAAGAGCACACAAAAGCTTATTATAAATATTGTATTGTCCTTATGTGTGAAAATAACATTAAAACTGCAAATATTTTCATATGCCCAAAGGTGCAAATATAAGGATAAAGTGGTGTAAGGCGATGAGGAGAGATAATGTATCGTGCTTGAGTAGTTTATATTGTTGTGAAGATCATTTCGACGTGAGTATTAAATATGTATGTACCTAAAATCTTTTTTATTAGGACTCGCGAACAATATAAACAATAAACTAACCTCAAAATTGTAGGTATTATATACTTATTCATAAAACTATTCCGATTCCCAAATTTTTTAGTTATTAATGTTACAAATATGTATTATGATTTTTGTTGATCAACAGCTGACTACGAGTGTTTATTTTGATCATGAAACGTTTTAGCTAAGTTTCTTTGTTTGCACTGTTAATCGAAAATCGAAGTTGAAAGAATTTAATCCTTTTTGCTGAGTGACCTACACTTTGTTTTATTTATCAGCCTTGACGAAAACAACCTAGTTTGTTTAAGTTCATAAAGATGTGCTCAACATTTAACGTTCCTAATAGGTACCTACATATCTTTGATTATATTATACTAGCTTCTGCCCGCGACTCCGTCCGCGTAGAACTCGTTTATATCGTAGCTCCATACAAACTTTCACCCCCACTTCATCCCCTTGGGGGAGGATTTCCGGGATAAATCTATCCTATGTCCTTCCTCAGGACTCGAAACTATCTATATACCAAATTTCATCCAAACCTGTTCAGCGGTTTAAGCGTGAAGAGGTAACAGACAGACAGACAGACACACTTTCGCATTTATAATATTAGTATGAAAGTATGGATTAGTATGGATAGAATATAGTATATATAGTATAGTATAATAGTATATAGTATGGATAAATATGTAATAATTTTTTATTCCACTTATTTAAGAAAGACACCTATTTGAATCGCCATAAAAAGGTTATACCTAATTACTTAATTGACCAATCTCACGAGTATAAAAACTAGGAATATGAAAATTTATTGAATATCTGTAACTTATTTACCTTGCAGCTTTTACTTCTCTTAGTTCAGCGGATGTAAAGTCACAAATATTTGCGAAGTACGTATATAGTCATCATGAAAACATCAATTTTAGGCAGATTATCCGACTGTGCCTTGACAAAACCGCCTTCAGTCATTGTGGCGAGACTTTTTTCCCAAGGAGTCACAGCTTTCAGTTAATAATTACCAAAAAGCACTGATTATTTATCATAAACAGTGGCAAAACAATGCGAATAACTTTCAATAATCATACTAACGACCTGTTAACAGTAGACACCGATTGCACGGTGACGTCACGTTTCGCTCCGCCAATAGCGTTGCGTTTTGGAAATTTGCGAGGGAATTTGAAAAATGGTACTTTTAAACAATTAAATTAATCAATAGAAACATGATAATTTGTAAAAATAATCATGTGTGTATATTTATTAAGGAATATAGATTACACGTGATTTTTTTTGTCCATTTCTAAATCACATGCATATTCATTATCAATCGCCATAATAGATTTGCGCATGTAACGTTTTCAGTCATATAAGACAAACATTAATAATCCTGTACATTTCGATGGCAAAAAGCGAAACTGCTGTAACCGCCACTTGGTCAAAAAAATTTTTTTTGTATATTTGGAATCAGCGAATTTTTCTGCGTCGAATGGTCCGGGTCCCATGGCTCTACCACGCTTAGAAAAAACTGGACTTCGTCGCAAAACGAATGTATTTTCTTGACGATGTCTACCTGTAATTGTTGTAAACACCAAAAATGTAGTTTTTTTTTAAAACAAGTATATACTTACGCCAATTTCGGTTTTAAATCATTCAAAAAATTCGGTGATTACAGCATTTGAGAAATTCAGTTTCGTGGCGGTTACAGCATGTATGCATATTGCAAAAAAATTACCCCAGACACTTACTGCATACCTATATGCTCAAATATATGGTCGCGTAAGATCAGACGCAATAACCACAAGTATGGGCGTGGCACAGGGATCCTCCGTGTCAAATATCCTCTTCTCGTTACTGCTGAACGACCTGCCAGACGCCATTCACAGTGGAGAGACATACATGTATGCTGATGATGTCGCGGTTGTCGTGTACGCCCCAACCTATGAAGAGCTTGAGGATAAATTAAATTTGACAGCCGCATCGGTAGCAAACTGGTTTACCGACAACGGCCTCATTTTAAATACGAGAAAGACCCAACACATAGCCTTCGATCTGTCCGGTCGCCCAGTGAGATCGCTGTCAGTATTGGCTGCTGGCAATATCATTGACCAAGTCTCCAGCTCAACATTCCTGGGTTTTGAACTGGACAGTAGCCTGACCTGGAGTTTACATATTGATAAGGTGTGCACTAAACTGTCGACGGCCTGCTTTGCCCTAAAACGGTTGGCGCGAATACTTCCGACGGAAATGGTGCGGGCCTGCTATTTTGCATCGGTACATGCGCACCTGCAGTACGGAGTTGAGCTGTGGGCTGGAGCCGCCGATCGCGAGAGAGCTTTTCGCCTGCAGAAGCGTGCAGTACGTGCAATAGCGCGCGTCTCACAAACAAACTCGGCAAAACCAATTTTTAAAATGCTAGGTATATTGACGCTACCGTCACTGTTGATATTCCAAATGGCGGGTGACTGCTCGCGATGAAGTGGCCACACTTTGTGGAAAGGACGTCCCACGTAGGTACGCGACCCGCAGTATGCGCGCAGGAAAGCTGCCCCTTGTATCGCACAGACTCGCGAAGTCAAAAAAACTCGCCCATATCATGGGTCGCAAGGTATACAACCACCTCCCAGGTGACATTATTGCTGCTCAGAGTACATCCGTATTTAAGGCAAAACTTAAAAAATGGCTAATTGAGCAGGCGTTCTATGACCACAAGGAATTATTTTGTCCCAGTCCCAGTGTTGTGTATTAAAAATGTATCGCTAATGTACTCTATACATACATTACAATTCATTAACATATTTACTGACATGTAATACTTATAATATAAACAATCCTTGTAGTGTAATAAATATTCTACGAGTACAACAATGTAAATGTACCTCTGACATGTAATTTATATTACCAATAAATGGATTATGATTATGATTATGATTATTATTATCTTGATCAACGTTTGGTGTGGTGGGTTACTACACTTACTACACACGAAACAATATAGTACTCTTTGCGACTGTTTCGTGTGTAGTAACCCACCACACCAAACCTTTGCGACTGTTTCGTGTGTAGTAACCCACCACACCAAACGTTGATCAAGATAATAATATTTGAGCATATAGGTATGCAGTAAGTGTCTGGGGTAATTTTTTTGCAATATGCATACATGCTGTAACCGCCACGAAACTGAATTTCTATACAACAGTCGGTCACCGGTCGCGGGAGCGAGCGTCAGGTTGTGCGTAGTGCGGGTTTTGGGTGTCGAGGTGTGAAATATTACGTTTGTTGCTGAGGTATTATTACAAAGGTAAAAGTACACGTGTAATAATTATTGCATTGGTATTTTGATAGGAGACTATTAAAAAATATTATTAATATAAAATTTTGCATTTTTAGTACCTTATTATTTATTTTTATCTAACCGATATGGTGGATAGTATTTTAACTTATTTCAGAATACAGCTTCTCTTGAAAACATTTAACACCATCGCTATTTATATACATAGATAATTACTATTAATTATGTATAGTAAGGAGTCTATACCTACTCGTGCTTTTTAGGGTTCCGTACCCAAAGGGTAAAAAGGGGCCCTATTACTAAGACTTCGCTGTCTGTCCGTCCGTCCGTCTGTCTGTCACCAGGCTGTATCTCAAGAACTGCGATAGCTAGACAGTTGAATGTTTCACTTATTATGTATTTCTGTTGCTGCTATAACAACAAATACTAAAAACAAAATACAATAAATATTTAAGGGGGGTTTTGAGATTTTACTTAGCAATTTTAGAGTGACTGTATGTATGCAATAACTTATTTAATAAGTGGTGGAGTTTTTATTGATTGAAAATCTAGATGTAAACTGCTAACATTTTTAAAAAGTGACTAAATAAAAGCCGATTGATACTTAAGTCGTTTTAATTTTACGGTCCTTTTTTGGCGATGGACTTAACACATTTCTGCTAATCCTATTACAAATTTAATGGCATATACGTCAAAATATAAGATTACCTACTTCAAATATATATGCATCAGGTTACAGCATTTATTCGGCCAACGATTTTAGTACATTTACCTACCTTTTTCCTTTACAGCATTTAAGCGTTATGAAAATATAAGTGCTATTGCTGTAAGCGCCACTAAAATGGAAACGACGCACTTTCATTTAATTTTGAGAATGTCAATTGAAAGTAATCTATGAGTTATGTAGTTGATCTAATGTTCAAGTATTTCTTTCTGTTTAAAAACGATGAAGTTGTTTTTTTTTAAAAAACGATAAGTTTTTTGGCTCTGGTGTAAAGTTTGCATTTTGGCGGTTACAGCAGTTTCGCTTTTTGCCATCGATTTGTAAACGTAAATTGTTTTGTAACCTAACCCAAACTTCTAATTGTTTTTCAAACAAACGGCAATAATTGTTTTTACCTGACCTAAACGTTACCGCCAGTGTGTAGACGTCACCCCGCTTCGCTCCTCTACAAGGAAAGGCTCCTCTACACAATGGGCCATGATGGCCCATCAAACAGGACGCAACTATAGATGCGTTAGAGTCAGAACGACATACTTCCATCGCATACCAACGTATAAGTGCGTCCTTGTCTTGCGCCATGATGGCCCATGGTGTAGAGGAGCCTTAAGGGACACAAGATAACCATAACCTAACCTACCAAAAATACAATACGGGTGTAGACTCGAAAATTATTATTACTCCAAAAGAAAGAAGGGAAAAAAATATGCCTAGTGACGAAAATCCCATTCAGATATCTCAAATAATTACGAAGCTAGCACCGTTTTAATGTTGCTTGTTAGAGACAGAAAACGCAAACAGTGGGTGACGTCACAATATGCGAGGCTGCCGCATCACGCATCGCGCGCGTGGCGGGCCGCGTCGACGGCGGCACCGAACACGATGGGGCACGGCACGTTGCCGTCTTCTAGTGACGTCACAAGCTGCGAACGTCATCGTTTCATATGAAGTTGCGTTTTGCGAAAAAGGGACAGAACATACCCCTTCTTAAAACTTTGGACACTTATAACTTCGTGATTATTTAACCTCTTGCGTTGATTTTTTCTCCATTTGACTACATTTTTAATCCTTTTTCGAGAAAATATGACATTGATTATTTTATTTAGTGTCTACACCCCAATTGTTACGTTTATTTGTTTTTTAGGGTTCCGTAATCAACAATGAACCCTTATAGTTTCGCCATGTCCGTCTGGCCGCTCGTCCGTCCGTCCGTCTGTCCGTCCGTCTTCGGCTCAGCCCAGTAACCATTACTATAGTTTACGAGAAATGCGACTGGTCTTTTGACAGTTCTAATATGACGTAAAGAGTGATGTGGCTAGAGCAAATCGATTGTTTTGACAATATACCGATACAATATACTGATATCCGATTACTATTGATGGTGGCTAATAAAAGGAATCGATTGATTACTGTGTAATAATTATTTTTAGGAAATCAAATAGAGAGCCTATACACAGAGGCTCTACTGCTAAACGAAAAAGAATTTAATTCGTGTATCTCACTCTCTGTTGCACTTGCTAGTTTGAGCGACAGAGAGGGAGATACTCGAACGAAGTTCGTTTTCACTTCGCGGTATCCCCTCAGTCGTCGCACTGCAAAATGACCTGCAGCCAACACCAGGGAGGTTCCAGTCGACTCTGGTCGCTGGGAGCTCCCTGCGTACATTAATAAGATTAAAAGGCTTAAGAATGCAGCCACCCGTGAGTACGGCTTGTTCCCCTCGCCGGAGAGTTTGATAACCGGGATTCTACTAGGAAAAATAATTCACTCTAGTTAACTCGGTTATCAAACGGAATTATTTTATTCCTCGTAGAATACTGTTTTATTTGGTTTTATACGAAGAAGACACTTTTCTTCCTAGCTAACTCAGTTATCAAATGGGATTATTTTGTTCCTCATAGAAAACCGTTATTTTATTTGGTTTCTACAATGAACACTTTTCTTCCTAGCTAACTCGGTTATCAAATGAGATTATTTTTTTCCTCGCAGAAAACTACGAGAATAACATATATTTTAAACGTAATATATATCTTTATTATATCAATTCTATAATTATAAATTAATTGACAAATCACCAGGGGCCGTAGACAAGGTTACAATCGACAAGCGCTAACGCCAATAGAAAATAATAAAATGTATGGGAATGACAGATGCCGACGAAACACTTTTCGTTAACATCTGTCATTCCCATAAATTTTATTAGTTTTCTATTGGCGTTAGCGCTTGTCGACTGTAACCTTGTCTAGGCCCCCTGTTATGTACCTACATGGTGGCCCAAACATACGTTGACAAAGTTTATTCTAATTATTTTATTAAATACTTACGTAACTAGTACAAAATAAGTTAAAAATTAAAATTAACTTTTTTCTTTTTAGTCTTTTATAAGCAACAAAAAAAAATTGTCTTCAAAATAGTCTCCTTTCGCTTCGATATACAAACGCAAACGTTTGTTAAAATTTTTAACGATACGCCGCAGCTCCTCCAATGATATTTTTTCCCATTCTTTGGCCAAACACACGGTTTGTTGCTTTTAGAGAGTTTACAATTTTGTGTTTTGTAGCACAGGCCCTTGTCTCTAAGATTGACCATATTTTTGATTGATATAATCCATTGGGTTTAGATCAGGCGAGTAGGGTGGCCACTCTTTTGAACTTATGAATCCGGGAAAATTATCTTTGCACCACTGCTGCACACTATGGGCCCTGTGAGATGGAACAGAGTCCTGCTGGAATATCTACGGCTGGTTGCCATAATGTTGTTGGATCCAAGGAAGAACTACGGTTTCAAGAATATCTCTTATGTATATTTCTTGATTGATTTTGACACCTTTTTCTATAAAAAGAAAGTTTTGCCTGTGGAGCAAATACCACCCCAAACCATAACTGAATCCGACTTTTGGCGATGAGGAATGACTACGGCTTCACCAAGGCGACTAGAAGAGTAAATTCTGTCATTTTGGTGATTATGGGCCTGTTGAATACAACGTTTTTCATCAGTAAAAAGTACATTTTCCCACTTTTCAGTAGCGGCACGTTGCTTTTTCAACTGACATCTCTCCAAGCGAACTTTTTTATCTTTATCATCAAGGAGTTGTCCTTTACGTAGCTTGTATAATGCTTTCAATTTGAGATCATTCGTGACAATACGTTGCACCGTCTAACGACTTATACCCAGATCCCGAGCCATTTTTCTCACTTTGGTCCGTGGATTGCGATTAAGCCGTTTCTTTATTATGTTCCAAAAGTCCAAAAAGTACTCTTTCTCCGTCTTCCTGGACGGTCTGCGACATGCCCGAGTTCGTTATATCGCATAATAGTCTTGGATACTAATTGACGACTAACACGTAGCGATTTAACTATCTCACACTGTCGTTTTCCAGCTTCGTGTAAAGAAATTATTGCTTTGCGTTGCGAAGTCATCACAATATCCAATAGTTTTGAGTGCGATATCGCAATTCTGGGGTTTATAGGATGCAATTGTCATCACACATCAAACTATCAATGCGTGCGAGACGGATGCGATATCGAGTTTTCTGGGATATAAGCGGTTATTGATGTTTACATTTATGTGCAACAGTTATGATAATGTCATGAACGTCACATTTGTATCCTGGACGCTACGCATTCGGATAAAGTCGCGATTTGTCGTTTCTCCGACATCGAAATGACCCACAATCATAATTTCTCCATTACTATATACGAGGGTGAATTGAAAAGTTTTGAGCCTTACATAACAATTTTATTTTTCTACATAGTCTCCAAAAACATCTAAACACTTTCGCCATCTTGCCTCTCATTTCATTATTCTTCTTCTACCTAGCGTTATCCCGGCCTTTGCCAAGGTCCGCTTTCCTACTAGCTCTCATTTCATTATTACGTGTAAAAAAAAGAATCTTCCAGATCATGAAAATATGCAGTTACAGCTCCTTGCACCATATCCGTGGAAAATTGGTGACCTCCCAAGTGTTTTTTTTAGGTTGGTGAAAAGATGATAAGGGGCCAAATCAGGCGAATAAGGTGGGTGCGGCAAAATCAAAGCAACAATTTCGTAATTGTTCTCTGTGCCATTGATTTCGCTGCTGTGTAGACAGGAGCGTTATTTTGGTGCAACAAGACTTTCTTTGATATCATACCAGGCCTTTTTATTCAGATTTTCTCACGCAAACTTCGTAAGAGGGAACAATAGTAAGTAGTCAAAATTTATGGTTTTACATTTTTCAAGGAATTCTATCAAAGCAACAATTTCGTAATTGTTCTCTGTGCCATTGATTTCGCTGCTGTGTAGACAGGAGCGTTATTTTGGTGCTGTTTTGTAACTACTTTTATTCTTGAGAAATTACTTTATTTATATGAGAGAATACAATGTGCCCGTTCCGGCTCAGCGTGATCTGCTGTCAAAGACGTCACTTGTCATAAAAGCGCGCGCATTAGGCAAAGGATGCTTACATCATAGAGCCAATGCCAACACGTTCGCTTTTTTTTAACAAAGAAAATAAAAATAATACGTTACCTACATGTAACTAGAAAGATAACAAATTAATCAAGATAGGATATGAAGTACACACTCAACTTTCATTTAAGTACCTACCTACCATCTTATGAATTACAAATTATAAAAGAAATAAACATTTCTGTATTCTTATTAGGGAAAAATACAAGGGCTAACATACATAATCTTTCAAAAAGAAAGGTTTGCGCGTCTCTCTCTTAGGTCTAGGAGAAACATAATTAGGTACACTATTTTTATTCATGTTGTTTATAGGACATTGTATATAATTTGAATGATTATTGGTATCCGTGGCTAAGAACTCAGGTGCCTCGATACTATTGTCCATTGATAGAATGCCAGGTTGCTCGACGACGATGTGATCCGAAGAAGTATCATGATGGATTTTATTTGTGTTATCTAAATCTATAGAAATGTTCATGGGTTCCCCATCGTTCTGTGAAAGACTTGCCTGAGATGATGAGGGTAATGAGAGTGGGCGTATATGAGATAGATTCCGTCTGTAAGATGCATCATTAACATTGACTAAGTAAGACCTCTCCGATAGGATGTCTGTGACAATACCTGGAGACCATGTATTACTAACGGATGGATGTAACTGCACAGAGACAGGCTGCCCAATTTCTAGTGTTACAGCTTTCTTAGCTCTTTTATCATAATGTCTTTTGATATTTTCTCGCTTTTTCTCTATGTTACTAGGGACATCTTCGACAACTTGCGGCTTCAGAAGATCAGGAATTACAGGCAGGAACCCCCTAGTTCTTCGAGAGTATAAACGTTGTACTGGACTGGAATTTAACTTGTTAGGCGTGTTTCTTAAGCATAGTAAATTGAACCAGAAATCTTCACCACTTTCAATGGATTTTAATAATACTTTTTTTGCTATCTTTACTGTAGCTTCAGCTTTCCCATTACCTTGAGGATGGTTTGGCGACGAGGTGACCTGAATGAAGTTCCATTTCTTAGCGAATTCAGAAAATTCGTTATTTAGGAAATTGGTACCGCCATCAGTAACTACAATTTCTGGAACACCATGCCTAGAGAAATTCTTCTTGCAACTGTCTATTACTGACTTGGCTGATAAATCTTTAAGTTTATCTATTTCGAAAAAATCAGAATAGTGATCCACGGTAATTAAAAATTTTTCTTGTTTGCCGTTTTGTGAGAAGAAAAATACATCCATAGATATTATTTGAAACGGGTATTCAGGAATTTTATGCGACTGCATGGTGAGCTTTTGTTGACTAGGTTGATATTTATTACAAGTAGAACAACTTTTAATAATATCTTTTATGTCTCCAGACATAGATGGCCAAAAAATAGCTTCTCTAGCTAGTTTTAAAGTGTTCTCTATTCCAGAATGGGCTCTATGCAATTTGTGTAGCATCTTTGGACGCAGGTTCTCGGGTATCAAAATGGCTTGCCCTTTTAAGATGATGTTTTGGTATGTAGTTAAATCATTTTTAAAACTGTGATACGGTTTTAAAACTTCTGGTATATCTTTTAAATAAGCTGGCCATCCCTGAGATATAAACTGTTTGAGTTTAACATAATTATCATCTTTGTTAGCAAAAGACTCTATTTCTTTTATGCAATTATCCGAAATTGGCAGATCTTTGGTAGGATTTATTTTCTCAATGATTTCAAAGATTTTCATATTTTTGGACTTGTCTATATCATTGCAATTTAAATAAAATCTGGACAGGGCATCCGCCATGATATTTTCTTTCCCAGATACAAATTGCAATTCTAGGCTGTATCTTTGTAAGGTCAACAACATGGACTGTAATCTTTTGGGCGCATGTAATAGAGGTTTTTTGAATATGCTCAATAGTGGCTTATGATCCGTTTTAATAACAGTTTTCGGATTGCCCACAATTAACTGATCAAACCTGGTGCATGCGAAGACCACCGCAAGGAGCTCCTTTTCAATTTGGGCATATTTCTTCTCCGTAGGGGTGAGGCATCGCGATGCATACGCCACGGGCTGTTCGTCTTGAAACACCGCCACACCCAATGCCCCTTCACTGGAATCACATTCAATAATAAGCGGTTCAGTCTTATCATAGTACTTTAGCGTCTTTGTATCACTGATTAGTGTCTTCAGGTTATCAAATTCCTTCTGAATTTTACTGTTCCATGTCCAATCTGTTTTGTCATGAGTAAGGTGTCTCAGTTCTGTTGATTCCGCGCTAAGGTTTGGTATGAATCGACTTAGGTAAGTGACAACTCCCAGGAATCTTTGAAGCTCTTTTTTATTAGTTGGAGTTGGTATGTTTCTTACTGCTTCAACCTTTGAAGGATCTGGCTGAAGACCTTTGTTTGTAAAGACATGTCCATAGTATTTTACTGAAGTTTGCAAAAGCTTTATCTTAGTTTTATTTAGTGTGCAGTTAAACTTTAATAATCTTTGTAAGAGATTTTCAAGATTTTTGTTGTGGTCTATGACTGCCTCATCCATGGAATCTCCTATACCATAAACTAATAAATCATCCACTAGGACTTCAACTCCTGTCAAACCTTGAGTAATTTCGCTCATCTTCATTTGAAAATAATCTGGCGAAGAGGAAATACCAAATGGGACTACTTTCCAGCGATACTTGCCGAATGGAGTCCAAAAAGTGGTAAGTTTACTACTTTCTTCTGAGAGATTTAAATGCCAAAATCCCTTTTTAACATCCAGTGTAGAAAACACTTTGGCTTTTCCTAGCTCTGGAAGAATTTCATCAACAGTAGTGAACTGGTAATTAGGCCTCAAAATGGCTTTATTTAGTGGAATTGGATCCAAGCAAATTCTGAAATTATTATTTCTTTCAATAATTAATATATTGCTTACCCAGTCTGTATGATTCTCTTCTTTGACTATTATTTTTTCTTCTTCTAATCTTTTTAACTCTTCTTGTAGCTTTGTACGCAGGGAAACCGGAACACGACGTGCTTTTTGGACCACTGGAGGAACTGTTGTATCAACCTCAAAATTGACTTCACCTGCAAAACTTCCTCTGCCCTCAAACACAGATTTATATTTGTCTAATATCTCATGCGTTTTTTTCGAGTAGTTAGATGTTATTTCTTTACAGAATTTGACAAGTCCCATCTCCAGGCAGATCTTGCATGACAGAAGGGGAATATGAGGAGTGTGCACTACCTGGAAAGTCACTTTGTACTTCGTAGTCTGACCAGCAATTTTAGCTTTAATGGTAAGGTCTATTTCACCCTCAATCATAATGTTGTGTCCACCGAAGCTAAATAAAGACTTTTTTGATGGTCGCATCTTTTTCTTCAGTCTGTTCTCTCCTAACATCTTCTTAACATTGCTGAGTCCTATCAATGATTCATCTGCGGCTGTATCAAGCAAACAGGTTGTTTCGTTCCAGTCACAACCTTTCTTATAAAGAACTTTGCATTGGGCTAGATGTTTTTGGGGATCATCAATAATTTTTTTTATAAAAAACATTTCAGAATCTGTGTCACTGTCAGAAGATTCGTCTTTGTCTATACTTTCTTGTTTCTCTGAGATTTGCTTGACTAGTTTCTTCTTTTTGCATACTTTTTCACTGTGATTTCGGCCACTGCAGTGTTGACAAGTTTTTCCCCACGCTGGGCAGCTTTCTTTCTTGTAAATGTGGATATTGCCACAAAACCGACACTTGCCTTTTTTTATTTCGTTGACTTTTTTTATTTCAGATGCAGATGGTGCCAATGACAGGTTTCTTACTTGTGCATTTGTCGCCTCTGAAGCCCTGCATATGTTAATAGCATCTTGCAAGGTCAAGGTTTCTTTTTTTAATAATTCTTTTTTTAAAGATGTATCTTTTATACCAAGAACAATTTTGTCCCTCAGCATTTCTTCTTTATAATCTTTGTAGTCACATTCTTCTGCAAGCTTTGTAAGAGAACTGAAGAAAATGTCGAAAGACTCCTCTTGCTGATGATTGGTCCAAAACATGTATCTGTTGTATATGATGTTCTTTTTTGGTACCATTATTGCCGCCATTGCCTGTAGCACTAACTCACATGATTGTAGTTGCATATCTGTTTGTTTTATACCGTAATGACCATATTTTTTTAATGCTTCTTCCCCTATACAATTGAAAAGTATTCCCACTTTTCTGGGTTCCATGTCTGCTGACCACTTATCCATCTGTGTCGCACGACAATAGTTATCCCATGAGGATTTAAAGCTCTTGAAAGCATCTTCCGGATCAAGATTGACGTTTATTGGAGCAGGCCAAGGTACATTTATCGTGTTTGAATGGTTCGAATTGGATCGTTGGATGGCTGCAAGTTGTTCTTGCATCGACTGCAGAAGCCTTGTTTGTAGCTCGACTACAGCCGCCAAACCTTCGTCCGCCATAATTAGATATAATTATGCTCACACCGCTGCCACCATGTTTTGTAACTACTTTTATTCTTGAGAAATTACTTTATTTATATGAGAGAATACAATGTGCCCGTTCCGGCTCAGCGTGATCTGCTGTCAAAGACGTCACTTGTCATAAAAGCGCGCGCATTAGGCAAAGGATGCTTACATCATAGAGCCAATGCCAACAGGTGCAACAAGACTTTCTTTGATATCATACCAGGCCTTTTTATTCAGATTTTCTCACGCAAACTTCGTAAGAGGGAACAATAGTAAGTAGTCAAAATTTATGGTTTTACATTTTTCAAGGAATTTTTCTCAAAAAACTGAAGCCATCACCCTCTTCCTGGCTGACAAAATGGCCTTAGCATTCTTAGGAGGTGGTGACCCTGACCTTTTCCATTGCTTGGATTGTATTTTTGACTCTGGTGTGTTGTGGCGAACCCAAGTCTCATTCATAGTTACGAAACGACAGAGAAAGTCTTGGTGGTCAGCTTTAAGGGCCGGCTTCGGCAATCGAGGGTCGGGAATGTAAGAGAATTGTATAGAAAACGATGTTCCACAACCTTGAAAAAAATCAGACAGCTAGCCAATGAATGTAACTTCTTCTTGAAAAATTCGAATTAAAGATAATGCTTATGGATAAGTGTAAAAAACAAACAGAAATTCACTAAAAACGTGCAAATCGCACTCCCGTATGTAACAACTGAGTCGTAAGTATCAAGAATTATTCATAAATGAATTTTATCAAATAATAAAGTTAAAACTATAGAAAAGTTCTTAGAAACTTAATTTCTTAATAAATATGTACTTGTTACGTTCGTGCACAATCTTCATACAAATTAGTATAGTGTTGCCATACTAACATCTGCCTGACAGCCACTACGAGTGCGACCGCTCGCGGCGGCGGCGTTCAGCCGGCCACGAGCCTCCGAAGCGAGACTACGTCGCTTTGCGCCGCATTGACAGATCGCGATCGAACCGTGTCGTGTAATTACACAAAATGAGTACACAGTGGTTCAAAAGAAAATTATTCTTATGTTCATTGATTAACATATTTAAATAACGTAAAACTAAACAACATGCTTATATCTTTTCTTGTTTTGTACATGTACCTATTTCTGTTTCTTATGTTTGGTTTGATAATAAATAATTTACTTTAAAAACAAAGTTTTAACCGACTTCAATTAATTTAGTACTCCGCCAAGGCACGAGAATATTTCCACATTTCTTTCCCAATTTACCACATGAACCGATTTCCGAGAGCAAATGCTTTGATTATTAGAGAAAAAAACCGAATCGCTGTATGTGGGCCGATAATATTTGAGGAATTCCGTCGAATCCACAACTTGGTCAGTCACTGCCGCAGCGTTGTAGGGTGACGTCGCGTTTCAGTTAGCAGATAAATGACGCGCAAACTTAATGAAGACGAAGTATTGAAGTTAGTTCAACTATGTATATACGAGGGTCAAACTGAAAGTTCTTAGAAAATCAAAAACTGAGCAATCAAGCAACTTATTACTTTTATTATATCTTTTCAAAATAGCCTCCCTTCACATCAATACATCGCTGCATTCGATAGAACCACTGAGAAAAGCACTTTGCCCACTCGTCCTTAGGGGTCTCTTCGACGGCCTTTTGAAACGCAGCCACTGCTTCGTCGGCGTCCATAAAACGTTTTCCTCGAAGTTTTTCTTTAATTTTTGGGAATAAATAAAAATCACAAGGTGCAAGGTCGGGGCTATAAGGTGGGTGACCCAGTAATTCCACGTTTGCCGTCGCCAAATAGTCGATCGTTTGCTTGGCGGTGTGCGATGAGGCGTTGTCGTGGTGAAGCAGGATCCTACTGCGAGGCCGTTTTTCTCGAACTTTTTCCAAGACAAGTGGTAAACAATTGTTAGTGTACCACTTCGCAGTAACTGTTTTTTGATCCTCTAAAATAATTGTTGCGTAATGACCAGTCCTTCTGAAGAACGAGGCCACCATCTTTTTTCCCACACTTCGACCTCTCTTCACTTTAGTAGGCAACTCCTCGGAAGGAAACACCAGCAGACTGTCTTTTAGTTTCAGGATCATAACAGTAAATCCAGCTTTCGTCACCCGTAACTACGTCGAACACAGCATTTGAGTCACCTCCGTTGAATCTTTGACCCATTTCACGGCACCAATCAACACGACGGACTTTTTGGGCTTCTGTCAAATTATGAGGTATCCACCGGGCACAAAGCTTCCTCACCGCTAAATGTTCATGGAGGATTTTGTGGACTTGACTCATACCAATGGCTAAGCTTGTACGAATCTGCTGATAGGTTACTCTTTTGTCGGTCTCTATCATACGCCGCAAAACACTCATGTTATCTTCAGTAGTCGCCGTAGAAGGCCGGCCCTCACGCAGATCATCAGTGAGATTAGTGCGCCCACGTTTAAATTCATTAAACCAGTTGTAAATAGTAGCACGAGATGGGGCTTCATCGTGAAAGGCCAATCGAAGTCTATCATAACTTTCTTGTTGACTTAAATTACATCGAAAGTCGTAAAAAATCATTGCTCGAAAATTTTCTCGCGTTAAATTCATGCTCACGTAGTACACACAATTTTCAATTTGCCGCCAAATCGTAAAACAAATGACAATCGAGTGGAATTCGTACACAAAAATATTAAGAAAGAGTTCCATTTTAAAATTTTGAACTTATTTTTTTATTATATTTATTACAAGTGGCCAGTTCTAAAGACTTTCAGTGTCACCCTCGCATGGAGAAAATGAGTGTCTATGGGACATTAAGTCCCAGGATTACCGCAATAGAGAAAAGCGTTTATCTGCTTTGCAAAATATCGCGCAACAAATCCAAATTGAAGGGTTTTTTGAAAATTTTTCAACAAACTATTTAGACGTTGTTTTTGCTGTTTTCTAGAATTCATTTTCCTTACTGACTTTACACACGTGTGCTCACATTGAAAAATGTACCACGATTACTGTTACCATGTACCTAAACAGTTGAAGTCCACTGAAGCACTGGCGCCGCTACTGACTCGTGTACTTACCCTGTCTAAACTCGGCTTAAAGAGATGAAAACCGGGCCTTCAATGAACATTTGTACGAAATATAGTATTAACTCCTCGTGATTTCGAGGTCTGACAAAAGTTCAATATCGACTGTATTATGAAAAATAAGGGTGAAGATATTTCTTTGTAATAATACAATATCAGTAGGTTACAGGTGGCAGGCAACAAACTTATTACAAAAAAATTAGGTTAGAGAGAGAATATCAAGATTCGCTATTATAGTACATTACTGCAGCCGCCGGGAAAGAAGGGCTTGCCGGGTGAGTAGGTATAGACGGCCGACCTTAGGGAGGCCGGATACTCCGGATAGTGATACTAAGCCGGCAAGCCCTTTTCTCGGCTAAGCATGTATAGTGCTTTTCTCAAACATATGCAATGAAATATAAAATATCACCACTCAAAACACAAATTTAATACCGCCGTAACCGAAGACAAAGAAACACAGTAAAAAGAAAACAATATTTATTAGAGATGCAACGGATAGTGGTTTGGCCGGATACCGCATATCCGGCGGGTTAGCCGGCCGGTTATCCGCTATCCGGCCACCGGATATCCGGCCGAGAGGAACATGCTTAAAGTCAAGTAAGTAAATACGATCGCGCGAACGCGCGATGCTCTGTGCAAGTTGCAACCAGTTATGCCGGCTGTACAAATTGGGCCAACGTTGGCGCGTGAGCAGGATGCAGCTATGCAAACGCATGAGAACGATATAAAGGCCTCTTCCTCTAACGCATAGCTGTATCTGCTCACGCGCCAACGTTGGCCCAATGTGTACCTACAGCCGGCTTTACAGGTGCCGGCAAATAACTTGCGCAACGCGGGACGAAGGGGAGGAGTAGTTCGCAAGGCGAATTGTACGTGCGGGCTGTCCCCCAACTTCGCCCCGCGTTGCGCAAGTTATTTGCCGGAACCTGTACTCGGCTGTAGGGAGGTTTTGACAGAAACATGCGCTAATTTTAGACATTCGTGCCATAGCAATAATATTTTAACTTTTCATACGAAGATTGAACTAACCTTAAAATTGATTACTTTGTAGTTTGTTATTTATTCACCGTTCTTTTTAGTCTTGTTCTTTCCTTACCTATGTTAACATACCTACTATCCGGTATCCGGCCGGATACTTCGGTACTATTCGGTATTCGGCTGGATAGTAAAATTGTGGTCGGATATCCGTTGCATCTCTAATATTTATGCATTAAGGCCAACACAATGTCGAGGAGTTTTTGGTTCTTGCCAGTTCCGTAAAATAAGCCAGAAATACATTATCTGAGAAACCGTGGTAATTTTAGTTAGTCTTCCAGCTTATAACATTTTGATAGGTACAGTCGAGGTCAAAGATATCTTTACAATTGAGTGTTACAAAAATACCTTTACATTTAAATAAGTTTACACACTATATGACAAAAACATACTTACAACGCACATGACAGTTTCATCTTTTCACTTAATGCACCAAAGTTCTGTTTACCATCTGTCTTCCATAGAAATATTTACACACATTGTGACATAATAGGTTTACATTCCATGTTACAAAATAAGATTTCCTGTCAATGTGCCCTAAATATGTTTACAATAGCAGTGGCACTTGAAAATTTACGTTCAAGCTTACTTTTATTTTACTTACACCTATTGCTACATAAATATCTTTACAGTTTGACACAAACCACAGTTCCTATTTCAAATAATGACAATCACCGAAAACAGTACCATAGGTACTGTCAAATATTTCTATCTCTTTGATTTTGGGCGTGACGTCAACGACGACGTTTTTTCTGTATGGGGCAGGGGGGCCCGTTTCACGAAGCAACAAGTTACAAATTACAAGCGGAAGTCTCTTTTCAATACCTTTTGATAGACAGATACTTCCGCTTGTAATTTGTAACTTGTTGCTTCATGAAACGGGCCCCAGGTCTTCTAAGAGAAGGTCAACCCAACATAGAAAAGTGAAAAATTACGCGTCAAAAATATAGTTTGTCCTACTTATTTTATAATCAGGATAGGTACATACAGATTATGCCGTTAATTAAACGTATTTATGTTGTTTTGTTGTATGTTATGTGTAAGAATATATATTGGTTTTGTGCAGTTTATAGTTTTACTTAACACATTCAGCTTAATTTTTTGAAAAAACGAATAGTTTTACGTCAAATTTAGTGAATCATTTAAATGGCTGAACCGCTTTTAATTGAAATTAGCTATGCGTTAGAGCTATGGTGCGGATATATCCGTCATTGGCTTCATAAAGGTTTAAAACTCAACGAATATTCCTCTTACATAAATTTGTGATCTTCTAGAATAATATATAATAATATTAATACTGTAAACATATTGAAATCTTGTTAATAATTTATCTACCGACATTAATTTCATTAATTTAATTAATTTCGTTCCATTCATAATTGATAATTGTAAAGTATTAGTATGGATCAACAACACCAAGTTATAATTTTTAATTAGTAAACATTTAACGTGAATTAAGTAAAGAATTAAGATGATACAGTATAAAAGACTTTCTCAATACATCCTTACTAATATTATAAATGCGAAAGTGTGTGTTTGTATGTTTGTCCTTCTTTCACGTCGCAACGGAGCGTCGTATTGATGTGATTTTTTTATATGGAAATAGTTTAGAAGCTGGAGAGTGACATAGGCTACTTTTTCCAGCGGGAAAACCTCTAATTCCCACGGGAAAATTCAATATGTTACATTTTCCTATAACCACGCGGGCGAAGCCGGGGGCATCAGCTAGTTTAATTATATGAATCTAGATTTAAGATCAACAAATATTCAGTGCCCTTTACTGGGTGTCATGCACCTATCATCTATTATGCTTGCTTGTAACACCTCAATGTAATAGTACATTACAACGTTACGTTTATGTTCATAGGAACATGAGTACAATATAATAATAAAGAATATATAAAGAACCCGCCAATTGACAGACAGTCAGACATGGCAAAACTATTGGGTTTCTTGTTGACAAGGGAGCTAAGATAAAAACGGGGTTACCATCATTATAACACAAACCCAATCTTTTGCAAGTGAACGTTTAAACAATTACTCGCTTACCTACTTTGACCAAATTTCATGTAGTCAAATGTTTCAGTTGGAAAAACATATTTTACGCCAAGTATAATAAGGCAAATGATTTGTGTTGTCAGTTTTCAAGCAAGCAACCAAGCATGATTTTTCAAGGCGCATAAAAAAACGCTTAGTAAATTTTACTTAAATAATATTTACGTATTAGGTAAGTAGTAAATAGTGGTCTGGTCTCTAATATTGTTTCAAAAATTCGTGCATCGTTACGCACCTGCCTAAATATTATTTTCCGACGTAATATTCCGTCGTCTTTAAATTGTTTGTCATAACAATTCATTTGACTAAATGTTCAATGTCTAGACATTTTATGCTTTAATAAAGTATTTGCTAAAGACCAAATGCCTGACCGTTAATTTCCGTGGTAATATTATGCTGAGTGAAAAGGAGATGGCTAAACTGAAGTATGGGACACTGCCCTAGCAATGTATAAACATTGTGCATAGTAATATATAATGCTGAATAGCTGAATATTAGTATTCAGTATGAAAAAAGTTTCAGGAACTTTTCATATCGTTACAATCCTGAAAATAAATCGTAGAAACTCCTACGTATACAGACTTCAACAAGGTAACAGAAAAATGTTTTGCTATGAATTTCGGGCTAGGCGCTTCTATTACGTATACTGAGATTGTCGGCACTTGATGGAATTCCAACAGCATTTTGAGTAAAACACACCAGCACGTCTATCATGCGACGGCCGCGACATACTCTCGATTTTTCTCGCACTATCCGTCTCTTTCTTATGTTCTAATAAGAAAGAGACGGATAGTGCGAGAAAAATCGAGAGCTCGAGCGCCGTCGCATGATAGCCATGCTACACGTCTATCATGCCACGGCCGCGACATACTCTCGATTTTTCTCGCACTATATCTCTTGTTCTAAGTGTTCTAATAAGAAAGAGACGTACGTATAGTATATATATAGGGAAGCTCCAATAGCTCATTTTATAACTGCACTGTGGCGTTTGTTGGAACTAAATATTCTCATACTAATGCGCCACTTGTGCATAGACGGTGGCGCCAATATTTTAGTATATGGCCTAAAAAGGCTTGAGAATTAACAGGAACGAGATCGTAGATTTTTCCTTAAACGAATTAATGTTAAAAGTCCATGTTAAAACACTTAATTATATCAAATTCCCGTTTCCTTCGCTTGTGCTACTGCGTAAACGTAACGTACGTACGTAAACATTTATGTTAAGGTTCCTCGTGCGATAGTGCGTAGGTGTATATTTCACAGAGGTACAATGTAATCATTATAGGAGACGCTCCACGGTCCGATATCGGCAGGACTGCATGCCGGCCGACGCGTGATTTGGCCCGTGTGGATACGTGTTGGAAGCACGGCTTCCAACCAAATCAAGGTCACTCCATAATAGATTTTTCTGCAGTTCTGCCGATATCGGACCGTGGATCGTCTCCTTTAGTAATCTATGTACACAATGGACGCGGATTATTGGGCTGTACATTAAATTGGCCGTGGATTATCATGGCTGTACATTAACCGGCACCATGCGATGCGAAACATGACAAACCAAAACAACAACTTTTAATTATTTCATTATATCATGAAAGTTCTAGGAGAATAATAAACCTGTAATAATTCATGAACGAATTTTTCAATGATGCGAGTTAGTAAGAAGTTCATATACATGCTTAGGGCAGTAATTTAGCCATCTCCTTTGAAAAAATGAAAATGTGCCTACTAAAATTATTCCAAATATTGCATTACCAAATACAACGGTTGCCAAAATTCGTTTGGGTAATGAAAAACTTTGGCAAAACGGCAGGATCCCATAAAAACGATTTTAAGAAATTCCTCCTTTTGTTGAAGTCGGTTAAAGAGCCGAAATTGATAACAAATACAAGACGCAAATGATGAAATTAAGGAAGAACCATACCATATGACAATTGAATGTCATTATTTAAATTAAGAACAGTTCAATCAACCTGTAAATATATTTATGTAGCAATAGCTGTAAGCAAAAGAAAAGTACGCTTGAACGCAAAGTTTCAAGTGCCACTGCTAATGTAAACATATATATGGCACATTGACAGGAAATCTTATTTTGTAACATGCAATGTAAATCTATTATGTCACAATGTGTGAAAATGTTTCTATGGAAGACAGATGGTAAACAGGACTTTGGTGCATTAAGTGAAAAGATGAAACTGTAATGTGCGTTGTAAGTTCGTTTTTGTCATGTAGTGTGTAAACTTATTTAAATGTAAAGATATTTTTGTAACACTCAATTGTAAAGATATCTTTGACCTCGACTGTACCTATGCATTTATGTATTTGTCCTTCGATTTTGGCGGCAACAAGTTATTCATTGCTAATTCGGCCTCCGCCCTTAATTCCGGCGGAGTACAAAAGGTTTTTTCGTCGCTGTTATCATCGGAACTCATTTTGAAATTTTATTTATAAATATCACGACAAAAGACTTAATTTTCCCTCCAATCCCTCCATATTTTTTTTTTTACGGAAGTCGTCCGTATTACTGTGTGTAGTGTTCGAATAGACCCTATTAGGGCCATTATACACAAACTGATAATGAGAATCTTAATTTCTATAATAAATAAAATAAATGCAGAGGATTTAAAATATTGTCTGTGGTCTCTGGTGACTAACGAATAGACAATATTTTATATTCATCAGCACATTGAATCATACAGAGTGCATACAGATTTGTATTCTTAATATCAGTTCGTGTGTAATAGGCATTAATGCGGATATTTTTGGTCCGATAACCATTCAGCCACGAGAAAAAAATTAAAACAGATAATTCAGCTGTTTAGCCTGTTCATGAACACAAGACGCTTTATTTAGATTAAAATTTAAAAAAAAAAAACTTCCCGGCCTAGGCCTTCAATTTTGTAAGAAATTCCTTTACAGTTCTCTCGAATTGTTCCGCCCGAAATGTGATACTTCGAAGCCTGTTATGACGCACGTAACGACGACATTTCATTGCATGTTTGAGAATTAGTACATTACGTACCTAGGGCGGTGAATTCGTGAATGCCCCAGATCGCAGGTGTTTGTGGCCCGAACCGAAGGGCCATAAATATGCGATCTAGGGCTTTACGAATTACCGCCCATGGTGCGTACACAATTTTACGTCTTCTCCTGGGTGTGAAGTGAAGGGAGATTTGCCCCTGCGCCCGTGGGCGGTAAATCTCATTTACCGCCCGGAGTGACGTAAAAGAATATTATGATGTTTGGCGAATGGCATGGTTAGCTAACATTGTATATTTGCGAATTTTCGAAGTTATGTCATCTGAACGTAGAATATACAGGGTGGCTCATTCAGAGCGGTCAGTATGGGAAAGTCTGAGACTATAAGATATACGAAGATCTGTTCTTAGGAACCATGTCATTGATTTTAATAACAAGAAAAACTGCATTCATACATTTAAAAAAAACTTGTACCCAGCTCGGGAATCGAACCCAGTCGTTTTGAAAAAAAAACTTACACTATTTCTATTTAGATATCGATTGTGTAGGTCTTAAGCAGTAAATGTTTCTATGGAACATGATGTCTAAAATGAATAAAAGGCATTGTTTTTACATACTTTAATTTATTTTAGTAGGTGTTCGAAGTGACCACCATTACAATATTCAACAAGTTCAGGCATGTAAACTTGTCTCTATGGTTGTTTGTACCTCTTTGCTGGTGTCGCAACTTGTTACATACACCGCTTTACATATCATATGGCAATGGCATTGCATTAAACCATTCCGGAAGTTTTGTTATCTGCGATAATATTATCTATTCATGACTGCAATTGCTTACTTCTATTAATCAAACACTAATAATAAATTGAAAAGCCCTCTACATACTTATTTTAAGTATGCAGATACAGAGACGTGATAAACCTCATTTGAAAATGGAACGTCTTCATGTGACTGGCCGAATAGCAATAAAAAAAAGAAAAAAAACATTGGAGTGTCATTGTTTTGGCGGGAACTTAAAACTTTGCTTAGGTATTTTTGTGTGTATCGCTGTGTGGTTGGGAAAATGCCTTTTACAAACACTGAGCAGTTGGATTTATTGGAAGCTTACTTTAAAAATGACAGAAATTGCTTCCGTGCACTACATTGGTATCATATTAAATATCCGACACGTATTTTACCTACTCGTAAGATATACAATAAAATTGTTCACAATTTAAAGACTCATGGAAGTTTTAAAAAGCCAAATATAACAAAACCAAGAAAATGTGATGAAAACATGGAAATGAACGTTTTAACCTATTTTGAAGCAACACCAGATGCCTCAACCCGTGATGCAAGTCGTGAATATTCCTGAAATTTCACGTCCGACTATTCAACGAACCCTAAAGAAATACAAATACAAGTGCTACAAGAATGGTCATTGGGTGCAGGCCTTACATGCAGGTGATGATATTAGACGATTTGAATTTTGCAATTGGATAAAAGAACAAATGGGTCTAGACAGACATTTTTTAAAGTGCGTAATATTTTCTGATGAAACGCAATTTTCCAACAACGGAATGTACAATCGTAAAAATCATCACTATTGGAGTTGAGAAAATCCCTTAAGAATGCACGAAGGACGCCGTCAAGTTAGATTCTCATTTAACTGCTGGGTCGGCCTAATTTATAATAAGGTACTCGTGTTTAAAATTTATGATGGACATTTGGATAGATTCAAGTACCTTGCAACCTTAGTGCAAGGCCTGAGTGGACGCCCCGCTCAAAGCGGGGCGTCGAGCGTCCATATAAATGGCATTTGTTTTATATGGACGCTGCACGCCCCTCTCCGAGCGGGGCGTCCACTCAGGCCTTGCACTTAGAAGATCTTTTAGAGGCCCTAGGAGAAATGTCAGCAGAAGTAAGAGAACAACTTTATTTTCAACAGGATGGAGCACCGGCTCACAATAGTCGCATAGCTAGAGACTTTTTAACTGAGCACTTTTCCCAGAAATGGATTGGTACGAACGGCCCTATCAAATGGCCCGCGAGGTCGCCCGATTTAACGCCTCTAGACTATTTCTTGTGGGGTTATATTAAGGATGAAGTGTACAAAACAAGCTATGACACCGTTGAAGACCTAAAAGCAGCCATAGAGTCAATTTCAACGCAAATTCACCACATGAAGATACAAAATGCAATAGTAAGATCGTTACCTAAACGTGTTGAATATTGTATTGAAAAAAAACGGTGGTCACTTCGAACACCTATTAAAATAAATTAAAGTATGTGAAAACAATGCCTTTTATTCATTTTCGACATCATGTTCCGTAGAAACATTTACTGCTTAAGACCTACACAATCGATATCTAAATAGAAATAGAGTTAGTTTTTTTTTTTAAACTACCGGGTTCGATTCCCGAGCTAAGTACAAGTTTTTTTTTAATGTATGAATGCAGTTTTTCTTGTTATTAAAATCGATGACATGGTTCCTAAGAACAGATCTTCGTATATCTTATAGTTTCAGACTTTCCCATACTGACCGCTCTGAATGAGCCACCCTGTATATTGCCACCCTGTATATTGTACAATAGAACATTAGTTGATATGATTTTCTAACCATTGTCTCGAAGTTTTTTTTATCATACTACTTACCATTAGACGGTACCTGCCTAGTCTGCATAATATACAACGCTGCTTCAGTTTTAATCACGATATGCGTAGCATCATTTTCACTTTATTTTAAATGGACTTAAGTGAACTTCATAGGTACACGTTAAAGCAAGTACCTATCATGCAAACATGTCCAGTTTAGCCAGATCCACCGGCGGATACTTCTTTTTTTAGTTTATATTACACGCCGCGGGACGAGGAGGGTCATTTAAGAATGGATGGTTCATGAACCTTCACCAACACTTGGTCGTGGGGCATGGCGAATTTACCAGTTCTCTGATATACTTACCTACATACTAAAATATTTTCAAGCTAAGCTGGAATTCCAGAGCTGTTATTTGCTTTTTAAAAATACCCAAGTTCTGTCATCACGATTTGCCTCCGTTCAACTGTATAGGATTCCGTAGTCAACAAGGAACCCTTATAGTTTCGCCATGTCCGTACGTCCGTCCGTCTTCGGCTTACCAATAATAATAATAATAAAATCTTTATTTCGGAGCACAAGACTCCATCGCGTCGCCAAAACAGTAGAAAAAAATCGTGTAATATTTTTTTTAGGGTACATGTAAAGTGGTGAAGTCTTTTTCTTCTCTCGTTCAACCTAGTGTGGGGTATCGTTGGATAGCTTGTTCAACATATTGTGGGTTTGCGAGATATTGGGCCTTAAAACTCTAATTTTTGTTCGAGTCATGTGTCCCCCCCCCTGACGGCTTAATGTGTACTACTGGGGATGTGAAATAATTCGTGCCAGTAGTACATATAATGAATTTAAAAGAAAAACTATCACGGCTAAGTAGGCATAAATATAGTTACCGAGTATTAGTCGACGAACTTAAAATGTACTTAGAAAGGTTAACTTTCGTACAAATGCGGCCGACGCAACGGCGGTTAGCGAATTATTGCTTTGAATGAGAGACCGTGCACATCATCGAGGAGGATCATGCATATTGTTACGAAATGGCTTGAAAAGTGAATCAAGTGATTGGATTAATCATTTAAGGCTCGACCTTTCAAATTTTCGTGAAAATGAGTTGTTTTGTAACCACTTTATACATTATAACGTAACAATTTATGCGTCGGAAAAAATATATCATAATCTGCAAGACATGAGAAGGAACATAGTTTTCGTAGAAATCCATTTTAACAAAACAAAGTAGAGAAAAAAATCTAAAGTCACCCCTATTTTTTCACCTGTAACCATTTTACTGCTCCGTCTTTTATAAGACAAAGATGAAATTTTATAATCTTCGTCATAAAATAATGAACAAGAACTTTGTTTTGTTACTTTCTTAAATTTCTTAAAAATTTACCTCATTTTCTGAAATATTCCGCCCAAATTGCTGGGGAGCGTTAGCAATTTGGGCGGAATATTCGTCCATACGGTCAGTGCGGGACGAGTCGCGTTGCATGACGGACCTGTGTCAATTTGCGCTGCGACCAAATAAAACTCCGTTTTTAAATAATTGTGGAATAATTTTGTTGCGCAATGTGATTGTGATTCGTAAAGTAGGTACCTAATAATAATAAACATTTACGTATAGTTTAGTTTTTAGGTATGAGATAATTTTGCTGCTTAGAGTGGACAATCTGTTTCGTGGTTCGTAAAGTAGGTTTCGTAAAGTAAAACTACACAACTATAGTCCGGATTAGTCGGATTTCAAGTTTGAGATTGTCTCTTTCATTCATAAAATGACATATAAAAGGCCTGCTAATGTTTTTAGATAAAGTAAGACGTATTAAATTAATAAATATGAATGAGATTAAAAAATATGATTATTATAATTACTTTTTTTGAAGTGAAAACTTCTTTAGCGGCGCTGAGCATACACGAACATACGCGACAGAATTTGGGACGTCAGATGTGAAGGAGGTCTTTTTTTGCTGCTAGCCGATTCGACTTCATTCAAAACTGAACGCTATTCGTAAGAGTATAAAGCCGTTAAACACTTTTTGAAATTGCATATTCTGCAAATAAATTTGTAATAATACCAAGCGTCCTTCAACGTTTTGCTATTGAGAAAATTCGAATAATTCGAATTTGGGCGTTATTCCTAAAGAGATAAAGCTTAGAAAAATATTTATCAACGGCAAAAACAAATTGATATTTTGGTCGCCACCGTGCACCACCATCTGCTGTTCTTGCAAATTCGAATAGTTCGAATTTAGACGTTATTCCTAAATAGATAAAGCTTAGAAAAATATTTACCAACGGCAAAAACAAATTTGGTCGCCACCACCGTCTGCTGTTGTGCTGTTCTTGCAAATTTGAATAGTTCGAATTTAGACGTTATTCCTAAAGAGATAAAGCTTTGAAAAATATTTGGCATTGGCAAAAACAATTTGGTATTGTTGTATATTTGACGCAAATTTATAAACAATTATCAATTGATAATTGTTTATAAATTTGCGTCAAATTCATTTTTAGGGTGACACCGTAAGATGTCACGTGACCTGAGGCTCTAGTATAAGTTTTACCGAAACGAAACTTTACGATCGCGTTTGCGTTTTACCCTCAATTTGTATGGGATTTGACAGCTAAACGCGAACGCGGTCGTAACGTTTTGTTTCGGTCAAACTTATACTAGAGCCTCTGATCGAAAAACTGTTACAATGTTATTGAGTTTTCACTTCTGCCGGCACTCCCGGAGTGCAACCCGATCTTTTTTTTTTTTTAAATTAAAGTTGGACCATTGTTGTATTTTATGTGGCCAACTATTATAGGCCAGATTATTATTCGTACTGAAAACGCGTATTATGGTACATTAGGAGTTTAGGACTATAATTGAGAGTTTATGGAGTTCATTTAACACGTTTCGGCCGGTATTTCTTTGCGGCGACAGACTAAGTTGAATAGGTGCGCAACCTATTGATCAAGTAGTCCACTAGGCAGTACGGACATCATTAAACGAAAATATATTCAAATAATGAACTAGATGTCGTTACTAGTCGTGATCGGATTGGTTTTGTTTGACATGTTAGCTGGACCACAGTTGGGGCCCTGCACTATGTACATATAGTTGTGTAGTTTTACGGTTCATTAAACATTTATGTGTTTTATTTATTTCGTCAAGTTCAAGATGGGAAATAAACATAGGCGGAAAAAATGTAACCTCAAGAAATTGTACAAGATAAAAGGAAAAAAAAATACATAAGTAAGTATTCTATTCCTTTTCATGTTTATGATTTGATTTTTTTTTTCAAGTACCTATTAAATTTGGGAAAACGCTAAAACTAGTCAATTTATTAGCAAGTATATGTACAGTCAGCGTCATATAGTTAGTAGCAGCCAAGGTAGCCAAATATTTCGGTACACGTCTTTATTACTGTAAGAATAAGGGTTTGATACGAAATATTTGGCTACTCTGGCTGCTACTATCTATATGACGCTGACTGTACAATTTCTATTGCATATGAGCAATTATAGAAAAAAAATTGCGTGCTGTTTAGGTTTAATAAAATCCTAGACACCAAAAATATAAAAATAACTATCCATTCCTTTTTTTAGGGTTCCGAACCAAAATGGTAAAAATTATACTACAGAAATATTTAGCGGTTCAGAAAGAAGCCTAGGTTCAAAATCTAATTCAACAGAAATATTTAGCGGTTCAGAAAGAAGCCTACGTTCAAAACCTAATTCATGTAGGCCTGTGCCGTACGGACCGGACAGAACGAAACTTTTGACATTTTGGATACGGAACCCTAAAAACCAGACCAAAAGACAAATAAATATCATCACACAGTTGGAGGCTCGAGCAACACGTTAAGTGTTTGCTATGTGTAGAAAAATAAATATTTTCTTAAGTAATAGTATAGTGGGGACATATTTTTTAAACTTAGTCAAATGATAAAGATCACGTTTCAATTATGACAAATATCACGTTATGACAACGATAATCATGCGACCCGTCCACCCTTGCATTGGTAACGATGCGCGATGACGCGTCTGTAATCTTACCTTACTTACTCTATGTAACGCATATTCCATAACGCAAGACATTTCACGTATTATTGCAGCGGGTTGCGCGGGGAGAGGTAGGGGCTCCGCCCATACGCTCAAGGACTTAGCGGGTGTACAAGCCTTAAGTATTGAAACATGTTTTGAATGTTGTGGCATATCAATCAAAGAATTAAATGTAATTCTAATATGTATCTATAGAACACCAAATTCCAATATTGCCTTCTTCGGTATCTTAGATGTTTTACTATTAAGATTGTCAATAAAAGTAAACAATAATTTGTTCTATGTGGCGATTTTAACCAGGGATGTTGCAGACATTCGAATCCGCATCCGCAACCGCTGAAGTTCCGCACTAATTACAATATCCGCATCCGCATCCGCAAAAATCGATGCGGAGTTTTTGCGGATGCGGATGTAGTTCAATTTACGACAAGAAAGGAAACCAAGCGGCGCTTACCGCGCGCGTTTATTTTATTTTCGTCATTAGTCAAACAGTTTCGTTTCTATGACCAAGAGCAGACGCGTTTTTGATTATATCGCTATATTGTAATTTATTCTCAACGTGTTTGATGATTGCGTGATATCATAACATGGACGTTGTTTATTTACGTTTTTTAGTGTCTGACCCCAAAATCCGCATCCGCATCCGCGGATGTGTGCCCTAAATATCCGCATCCGCCTCCGCATGCGCGGATGTCAAAAAAACGCATCCGCGATTTTGACATAGACCGGAATAGTAATAATTCAACAAATATTACATTCGAGTTCCTCCTCCAGTAGGAGGAAAGAAGACAGTGGAAGTTATTCTTGTTGGCTAGCTGTTGCAAATTCATGAGCCAACAAGAATAACTTCCAACACACAACACTTCAACACTCACACTTCTTCTTCAACACTTGTCTTTCATAGTTATCAATGCAAGTACTTACTTGCATTGATAACTATGCCTTTAACTTCACTAATAAAAATGCTGCTCTTATTCATGACCTTAAGTTGTTGGATCATACTGCCCAAACTGTAACGATACCTACTCAACATAAAAGAGTAGTAGATCATGGTATAGTTACCTGGAAGCGGGATATGAACCAGAACAATCGAAAAAAAAAACAGGGAATGTATTCATAGTCTGTCTTTTAGTGAAACACCTTATTACAATGTTTTTCAATATATGCTTTCCGCTTATTCGATCAAAAACACAGCGCACAAGAAAAACGAAATGCTATCACCTGGTATTAAAATTTAATCAAAGGACAAAATAGTTAGATACCAAGAATATATCAATTGTCCCAACGATAGTAAAGAAAAGTATATAACATACTCAAACTATTAAAAAAGTGCATTCTGAAAACTTTGAAAATTTCAAATGCCATTGTTGAAAGATGTGGCAACTGTCCCTTGTTCCTTGGATATAACTATGGTCAGGTAACTGGTTATTTGTGAAGATTTTTTTTCCTCAGAGGTGGCCAGTTATCTCCAAGGATTTGTTTTGCCTCGCAGATAACTGATTTGTTTAACAGTTATCTGCGAAGAAAATCTGTTCCTAGGAGATAGCCAGTTATCTTCAAGGAATGGGTTTGCGTTATAGATAACTGTTAAAAAAATCAGTTATCTGCGAAGCAATTCTATTCCTAGGAGATAGCCAGTTATCTCGAAGGAATAGATTTTCTTCACAGATAACTGTTAAAAAAATCAGTTATCTGCGGGCAAAACCAAGCACTTGGCCGGTTTTTTTTTATATCTGATTTGACCATGGAGTGTATTACTTGAATGAAGTGGCATTATCTTAAGCTACAATCTCACAGACTTTTCTTCTTTATAGTATTCGTATTAAGTAGATGATAAATAAAACCTTCAGTTCTAAGACATAACGCCCGGAGAGAGGGGTTTATTACTCCTTATCTTTTTACATATGGACGTGATTGTGAACTCCTAAGTAGTGCCCATTTTCGGTACAAAAAGCTACAGCTACTTTATGGTTGTTCGTCAAATATAGAAGCCGTGTGTCAGCGCGCAAGCTAAGTATAAAACGAGTACAGGCTGCTGAATCGCGTCTACTCGCTTCCCGCAAGGTCAAGTGCGAGCGTCCAAGTCATTGCTCCTCCTGTGCGGTGCGCGCATACCTACACTTGCGCCAGCGCACCCAGTGCTATTCCCCACCAGTGACCGGTGTTCTGTGCTCGCGGTAAGTTTATTTCATTATTTGTACCAGTACGTGATACTTGCTTCGTGTTATGAAAAGCTCGTTCGGCAACTTTAAATATCTAGCTTGATGCGATCAATGATTGTAGCACATTATTGTTTGACACATTATTTTTCATAATCGTTTTTTCTTTTATTTACAATTAGGTAAGAACTTAATATATAAGCGCACTTAGAACTTCACACCGCGCGGACAACTTAATACACCGCAGGTATTTTATCACTTTGCTCTCTCGTCCATAGAGATAGATGGTTTCACATGCACTTAACATCATATTATCTGCGCCGAGCGTGCGTATATAATGTTCCTATTTATTCTTGTGGTCAGCAATCGATTACTCTACCGTAAAATACTGCGGTGCATTCATAAACAATCTTATGTCATGCTTGCAGAAAAGCCATTTAGCTCGGGATAAATGAAATAAATAAATATCCCAGGGTCTTTAAAAAATGTAGTCACATCATACCTAGAATATGTTAGGTAATTGAACACTTTATTGCTAAATATTTATATAATTTAAGTATATGCTTTGCGAGGTAATATAATTTTAGGCCACAATATGTTTAAGAATTACTGCTAGGAATTGTTGTAAATATATGAAACTTCTTTTTTAATGAAAGCTTATAAGTTGTTTGGCAGTGACAGCAATTATTCAAAATCATTGCACTCCTTTTCGTTGGGCAGTCGTGAAAAAAGAACACCGTCCGACATCAAATTTTCGACTTACCGCTTCACCACTTCATCCCTTATTTTTGGCAACAACTCGAACAAAACCATTGCGAGGCGTACACATTTGATTATATCTTTACAATTATGTCAATAGTTAGACAAATTACTGATTTGATTAATTTTATAACTTAATTATTAATCTCGTAAATTAATGACAAAAGGATGGTGCGGCTCAACGATGTTGTTAGAATACTATTTACTTAACACTTTAATATTCTACGAATTAACTGGAAGGACGAGTTTATTTTACTGTGTCAGGTTTAATTAATATATGAGCATACGCACTTGCTTTAGAAATGCCTATATAAAAATATATCGAAGAAGTCATATTTGGTGACCTTGAGGGTCAATCATAGGCTAGAATTTCTTGACCTAAAAACGTTTTCCTCAGAATTGCCACAGTTTCCAGTATCGTGTAACATGTCCATGTTCCGTCCCTTCGCTTCAAAAAAGTTATTTCAGAAAAATTACGTAGTTCAGTACCTAGCTGATCCAGGATTTTGTTGCGGAAAGGTTTGACACGATTTTGATAAAGAGCTTCTATTAACCCCTATATATATATATATATATATATGTGGGTAGTATTTGAGCGAGTGACTGTAAATTAAAGTTTTAGTGTCAAAATAATTAATTTACGTTATAGTATTACTAAGTGAGCGAGTGACGCGAAATCAACAGAACAGCAACTTACAAACATTAATTTGAGTTGCTTAAAATACAAAATGAGAAGCTTCATAATATTTGAGCGACCTAATATTTGTTCGAGTGTCAACTCCAACGCTACGTCCTGTATTTTATTCAATATTTGACAAATGTTTTTTTTTAACTGAGCGGCATTATATCTTAAATGAAGTGTTTCGAATACAAAAACCACTTTAAAAATACTATAATGAGCAGAGGTTTTTCCGCTCTTTTATATAAAAAATAACCTCAGTAAGCTTTGCTCCCGCTTTCGTCTTCTAACCTATCCGCGATTCGAGTCGGTTTTGCCAGTCCCTGTTCCCCACTTCTCTGTATTTCTAGTCGCTCGCTTAGTAATGTAGTCGCACGGATATAATTATAATATCTGAAATGGATTAATCACAACCCACTTTTTGTAAGCTCGTTCTGGATTTGATTATTAATCAATATTCGTCGCTAGTTTAGTTATTTTTTCGCTTACTCAAATTCATACCGCTCAGGTTATTAAAACAGTATGTCATCATCAGTTGCTAAGTTTTTTTTTATTCGTTCGTTTTATAATTCCCCTATATATACACTATGTTAAATTGTTGTAGTTTTTGTAGTCCTAGTGTACCCCAGGGTGCAAAGAGCCTTCATAATCCCGCGCCATACCTTCCTATCCTCGGCGACGTTGTTGCCCTCGATCCAGCTCAGTCCGACTGCTCGAAGCTCACTCTCATTTGTTCGCTCCCACGTTGCACGGCACGACACACAACACGCCTGCGATAACGCGATCCGTCCGGGGGCTGCCATCAAAAATGATCCTTGGATTATTTTATCTACGAGTATTAAATTAACTACCTATCCATATATGGTTGTTGCCGCCGCCGCATGCCGGCGGCGTATTGTTTACAGATCCTCATTTCGTATATTATTCGCCAAAAAAAACACAAGGTCCTTCGGGACTTATGGACGACGTTGTTGACTTAGAAATACCAATACGAGTATACCAAGTTTAACTGAAAGGACTGGTCTAACCAAGTCTAACAATCACTTGCATACTACTATTACTTTCAAGAATGGTTGTCGGATATCCCCGGCAGGTTCATGGTGGTTTTAAAACTTAACAACAGTAATTTCACAATGTAACGGTATTTGCTATTCAGATGGTTTTATTTTATATTTACTCAGCAATCATTCGTTACCAAACGTGAAAAAACGAGATCGGATGAATATACTCTGACTATAAATTGGGAATCGATTTCGTGTACTGGTTAGGAGTTTGTTTTTACTGCTATGTCAAACCAATACGATCTGTTTTTTATCAGAACTAAACACGTTTGTCATAGCCATCATGACATAGGAATTTCGTCTCCGTAACAAGCTTAAATAAGTGGGCGACTGTATTTTCAACGTCGTAAAACAATACCTCTAAATAAAATAAATGACGAACAATCACGTGTCGTTCCTAAAACATTATAAACCTAAACTGAGTTAGGCAATAAAATTAAAACAATACTTATAAAATCAAATACAGGCATACCGGGTAACGTATGCGGAGTGTTTTTGTAACACCATACATAACATATCCTGCAGTGATAATGGTGATACTTAGCCACCGAGTCGGACTACGTTGTAACAATGTAACGGTTACAGCAATTTGACGTGAACCTACTCAGGCCGTTTCTCACGTTTTAATAAATACCTTGGCGGATGTAAATTTAGACAACGTTAACTGTTCCACTGTTCGCACTATTATTTATGACTAACGGAACGAATCTGAAGACATGGCAAATGTTAATATCAATGTAGGGTGAAGTTTCAACACTACACGTACAACATGTGAAACAAATGTAGTTATGAAAGTTAAATTCGCCTTCTGGTGACTACTGCTCCTACTGCTCCTGCGCAGCGATTGACTGAACTGAAATTATACATACAAACTGTTACTAGTGGATTTCTTATTTTATTCAATATCATATAAGTGTTGATGATTATAGGAAAGTAAATCACACTATTTTGCATAAAACACAGAAATGTAGAAATATCGGGCTTAATGCCAAATGGCATTCTCCACCAGTCAACCTTTGAGCTAAACTATAAAAGGCGCATGGAAAAGTACGATAATATCTATTTAATCTTTGCACGTATTATACAGTACATTTATAGACATACATATATAAAATTATAAGATACCTACAGGAATATTATATATCAAGTATGGACCTGATCAATCAAATAAGTTCATTCGGTTGATTGTGAGGGACGGAACGTCACGGCGGGACTTCATTTCTGTCGTATCTAAGTAGCAGCCCAACTGGGAAAGGGAGTGTTACATTATGACGGTAGCCAGGTATATGTGGTGTAATGGTGTTGTGTTCCTGTTCCTGGTGGTGTGTAGGGTCGCCAGAGCACCCAACGATGCGCTGTATTAAGTTGTGAGAGACCAGATTTTGTTTCGAGCTGTGAACACACCGAATCCTCGAATCCCGAAGAACGTGGTTGTGATACTTGTGATTCATCATGTCTGCTTACCATTAGGCAGGCCGTGTGCACGCTTGCCACCGTTGTAATAGTACTTATAAGAAATGGTTTTGGATAAAGTGTTAAACATCTTTACTTACTTAAAAAAAAGCTACGGTAGCCTAGTGGTTCAGGCATGCGGCTGTCAAGCGGCGGTCGTGGGTTCGAATCCCGGCTCGTACCAATGAGTTTTTCGGAACTTATGTACGGAATATTTACCGTTAGCTTTTCGGTGAAGGAAAACATCGTGAGGAAACCGATCTAATCCCAATAAGGTTTTCCCTCTGGGTTGGAAGGTCAGATGGCAGTCGCTTTCGTAAAACTAGCGCCTATGCCAAATCTTGGGATTAGGTGTCAAAGCGGACCCCGAGCTCCTTTAGGGGCATAACCGGGAACAACGCTAGGAGAATGATGATGATCTATACTTACTTAATTTGATACTTGTCACACCTCGTTCTAAAAATTACGGTTAACTTTAAAGCCTCTCACAGACTGGCGCAGCCTGCGGCGGCGGTCAAAAGTAAACTTGTCAATTATTGCCAAGCCGCGCCAGTGTGTTTCAGGCTTTTTGCAGATCTCTCTGACATTCTCAAGCGCAACCTATGTATGTTTCTACTAAAAAAAACTTAAATCAGAGAATCATTATTCTTGAACATTATTATTGATTCATAATAGGTGATGAGATGAATGTTCTCTACATTTACGTATTTTCGCAATTGTTCCGTTCCTAGAAGCTCTTAATGTTTGAATACAAATTCATAACGATCGATGTAGACTGGCCTGATTTAGACCAACTACCTGGAAGCACCTGGCTGGTACCTCCTCTGGGATTTTGTTTTATTTTTTTCCCTTTTTAGTCTCAGAAACATAGCATTTGATTGAATGTGTTGGGGATGAGCTGAGTTGGGAGCTGCTATGCCACAGACATAATAGACGTTAAACTTATTAAACACCGAGGGGTGTTCGTTTTGGTCGGGGGTTAAAATCAGGTACCTAACCTAGTAAGTACATGTCGTCGCTTATCTAAAACAAGTCGGTATTTCGAAATAATCCGTTTTGCTACTAAGTATAAGACTAGACGCAGAACACGTTAAAGTTTATCGTGACTAAGACTTACGTGTTCTAATTCAAAAAATTGCCACCGTGGCAGCATTGTGCCGTTATGCCATTGGTGGAGTGTCGACGTCATTTTATCTGGAAGACCGTCCGTAGGCCAGATGAGCCATAGCGATCGACGCCGTCACCACGTTTTTTTGTTGACTACTGGCACATCCCCAAATAATTCGTTAAAACACATCAATTTGTTTGTACAACAGCGGCATTACGCGAAATAGCTCAGTGGAACACTAGCGAAATTTTTTGCAATATAGGATTATTCATGGATGGGACACTTTCCGTTAAACAGTAAGTACCGATGTTTTGACTTAACAACAAATAAACGAGTATTCACGAAAATAATGAAAGTTGGCTTGTTCATGTAAGCAAAATAAGCCCCTATACTACATAAGATTTACTTCATTATTGGTATACTATACGAATTTGGACTATGTTCATCATAAATATTATGCATTTAGTTTCTTGATTCAAAACGAGAAAAGCCACTATAAATAGATAAGCAGCACGATAATAAACTTATTTAGATGTTATATGTATTGCAAAAAAGGTATTTATGTAATTATATCAATTAAAATAATAATAAACAACACAAGCCTTATTGAACTTAACTATGAGCCTAGTTCGATTTGTGTAAGATATAATTAACCTCTAATATTTATTTATTTTGTAATATCAAAAAAGATAAGTATAAGATACATACCTACTACATGCTCCATGTACATGGGGACTTCAATTACTCGTGTGCGTCTCATTATTGTATAAAAAGTGGTATAATAACAATAATAATAATATTTTTATTATGGACACTATTTAATTTTAAGGGTTTGTCCTGCCTCACTTTCGTGGATGAATTTGTGTCAAAGATTCAGTAACTCTTTCAGTTGACTATATTATACTTTGGTTATAGAAATGAACACAAGAACTGGAAAAAATATCCGAAATCTGCTTTGGTTTTGCTGCGGGTAGCCTCATTTCTGATGCGATCGCGCAGAGAAACTCCCAGCATAGCCCTCTCCATTGTGCCCTTTGGGTGACCCCGAGAGCTTTCAGCTGGAACTCCAAAACCGTTTCCATTGCCTAGGTTTTGTGGAACCTGTCCGTGCCACTGGGTCTATGTTCTTCGAGGCCCAGCGGGCCAACAGGACTAAAAGGCTCTCTTGCTCCACTCAGAAGCTCATTAAGGAAAGGAGTCAAATGATTCTGCAGTCTTCAAACGATGCGACTTTATACCGGCAGCGAAATAAACAGATCTCCAAGTCCTTTACCCGCGGGGATCTGCGCCAATTCACTACGAACCGTATTGAAGAGGCCATCGAGCGAAATAAGGGCTCTAATGTGTTCGCACGAGATCTCGATCGAGTCTATTGGGCAGAGCCAGCTCGCAAGGTAAAAAACTGAGGACTGGAGAGTCGTTTTTTCCAAACCTGAGCTTTTGAGTGAGTACGTTTTTACACGTCATACATATCGTATACACGTCAACTCGCAGACCCGAAGTTGGTCTGGCGGAAGACCCTAGCTAGACCAACCCGACACTTTACCGACGATATCCCGGACATCAGCCTGTACGAGATTAGAATGGCTCTGAAACAGCTTAAGAACAGCAAGGCACCCGGTGAAGACGGAATTACAGCCAAACTCTTGACGGCGGGTAGAAAACCGATCCTTACGACCCTTCAGAAGTTGTTTGACACCGTCCTACTGGAAAAGAGAACGTCAAAGGCGTGGAACAGAGGTAAGGGGTGCTGTTCTTCAAAAAGGGGAACAAAACCCTGCTGAAGAATTACCGTCCCATCTCACTTCTGAGCCATGTTTACAAGCTGTTTTCAAGTCATTGCGAATCGCCTCGCATGCAGGCTTAGTGACTTCCAGCCTCCCGAAAAAGCCGGTTTTCGAAGAGGTTTTAGTACCGTAGACCACATTCATAGGTTATACAGAAGACTGGAAAGTAAAACTTGCCTCTCTGCTTAGCGTTCGTGGAGAAAGCTTTCGATTCGATCGAAACTTGGGCTGTACTACAGTCTCTCCAGCGGCGAAAAGTAGACTGCCGCTATATCGAAGTACTGAAGTGTTTGTACGAGAACGTCACTATGTCAGTCCCACTCCAGGATCGGAGCTTCAAACGTATTCCGCTACAGCGGCGTGTTAGGCAAGTCAATGTTATTTCCCCAAAACTGTACACCGCTGCAATGGAGGACGTTTTCAAGACTCTAGACTGGAGAAGGCTAGGCATCAACATCAACGGCGAGTACATCAATCACCTTTGGTTTGCTGATGATATAAGTAGTCTTGGCTGAGATCATGGAGGACTTGAGTACTATGCTCTATGACCTCAGTAAAGCCTCCGAGCGAGTTGGTCTAAGGATAAACATGGATAAGACAAAGATCATGTCAATCGGACACTTTCAAGACTTCTTCAGACTTTCAAGTTAGATAGGTCCAACTTTGAGTAAGAGTCCGACTCGGATGGGCAGCATCCGGGAGCCTACGGCACATCTTTTCGTCCAATACTTCGCAATGTCTCAAGAGGAGAGTCTTTCACCAGTGTGTGTTGCCACTACCTCACTGTGTGATGACGTATGACACAGAAACGTAGACGGTTACCTCATAAGAAAGCTCAAAGTCACCCAAAGAGCAATGGAGAGGGCTATGCTGAAAGTTTCTCTGCGCAATCGCAAATCGCTAAACTTAAGTGGCAATGGGCTGGGCACATTGCACGTAGAACCGATGGCCGTTGGGGCGGAAAGGTTCTGGAGATGTGACCACGTACCGGATGGCGCATCGTAGGTAGGCCCCCCTCGAGGTTCAAAGATTTCAAAGATTCAAAGATTTTTATTTTGCTCGGAATGCAGTTACATAGTTCTTAAAAATACAACATAATCATCCAGTGCATTCAGCCTGCGTGCAGGCGTGCAAAACATTTTTATGGAGCCTTACAGTCCATAATAATATATTATCTATCTATCTTTGAATCTTTGAATCTTTAAAAAAGAGTTACTAATTTACATCCATACCAAGTGTTGTAAACTAAACTATACCGTTATTGTCTATATAGTTTAAGTATTATTGTGATGTATGTCGTTTAAGGCCATTATTGTCCATATTAAAAAATAATATTTGAGAAACAAAGCAAAATAAGTCAGTATTCTTTTAATATTTTATATATACGTTTGTCTTAAAGACAAATAATACACTATTATTTATAAGAAAAAAATATTTTTTTAAATTATTTTCTATTGAGACGTTAGTACACATAAAAACTTATCCAAAGTATATAAATATCGTGTCACAACTCTAAACTGTAGTACATTTTTGAGTTTTTTTTGTGTAGTTTTTTGTTGTTTTCTTTTCATTTTCTTGGGTTTAAATAACTGGATGACAGAGGAAACTGTGACTAAAAGAAGATTTTAAATTGGTTATCTTAATAAAAAAATATAACAATATCTTTTTTGTGTTTTTTTTAAACCTCTGCCCTGAAAAAACACAGTTTTTGAGATACAGAGTTGTTTTAGATAAGCATCGATGTGTGGGTGTGTGTAGGCAGACCAAAATTTTCAATAAATATGACACATTTTAGTTTGCCTAACGTGATGCTTTTAAGAAAATATATACCTACGCTTCGTCATACGTCACTATAAATTACTTACAACATAAATATTTATTCCTGTGAGTTACCTACGGAACCGTTTACGAGGAAGGCTGATGACATACGATTAAACCGAGATACATTTCGAGTCTTAATCAAGATTTAACATATTATATTCTTTTGGAAGAATGGACATGTACTCGTATACGCCTGCGAATATAAGTATAGAGAAAATATCATTACGCAAGCATTGCCGACGGCAGATGCGGGGAGGCAGCGCGCGCGCATACCTGGAGCAAGGCCGCGAGGAGCAATGACCCTTTGATCGCCTCCACTTCTACTCGTTATTGCTTATAAAAAGAACACTTAATTAATAACGTGTTCATGGGGCACTCGAACAGTTTGCATAAATTTAAACAACAAAAAACTAATCACAAACAATTAGTAATTTCAGGCAGGTAATCTAATAAGTACACAAAAGCCGTTACGAAATTTAATTAAACTAAGGATAAGTTAATAAATTAATGTGATGACTCAAATACTCGTTTAAAATTTTAAATAAACAATGATGGCTAATGGTCCTTTGACACAAAAAATAGTAAGTACAGTAGATCAATAATGTATTGCCACAGAATAAGTGGTACTGTATTGCGTCAGTGCGCGCGGTCTTGGATATTTAATTTATAATTAACTTGATTACAATTTAGAATTTTGTTCTGAACTTATATACCTACCTATATATAATATCTTGCAATGAATTTGAATCCATCATTTCTTAGAAGTAGTTGTTTAATATGATGGTTTGTAACATAATAATATTAATAATATATTCCCTAATTTAAACTCGACTTATTCGATTTTTTCTCCTTGTTTTTTTCAATGGAGCTCAATTCTAATTTAAAAAATATTTATATTTGTTATATATTACAATTAGGTATGTACAAAGTCTTCCCTGTCACTATTTTTAAATTGTATAGTGGAACACGTAATTTTTATTCCTTACAAGGTGTGAGTCTGGGGACCGATTTTTGACTTTCGAGCGCTCGAAAATCAAATAAAAGTAAATACGTTTGTAGTTTCAAAATGGCAGGCACTTACTTTCTACAAATAGAATTAATTACGAGTTTTACATTACAATACCACTCGTTTTTCAATTTTTTATCGCTATTTCACAATAGCATTTCATAATTTTTGTTAGATTTCGAGTGAAAGAGTCGAGCGCTCGAAAGTCAAAAATCGGTCCCCTGGTCTGTGAGTGCTGCGTTGTGGTGGCAGTACATTGTTAACCAGATATGACTAACTTTCCGCAGTACCTTTTTTTAATGACATATAGGTATATGCTATGACAATGCAATATCTATTATGGTACCATCAAGTTGGCTTGATGCTGGCGACGGAAAACTGCTATGCTATAGGAAGATATATCTTCCTATAGCATAGCCTATAGGAACTGCTAAATTACACGAGGACAAATTGACGTGCTATGGGGCTCTGGTGCTGGGATTAGAATCGTATCGACAAGGAGTAAACGAATTAATCAATAAACACTTGTCTCAAGTTACATTTTAATGATATACATTTAATTAAGTTTCTATAAGAAGTATTTTTAGATAAGTAATAGGCTAGACCCCGTACAATGTTAACATGAATGAATTCCTTACATATTTAGTTCACTGTTTACTTACTAGTTAGTTCATGAATTTTCTAATGTCTTAATGGCATTGGTACCTTTATGGATGTATGCCACACGCCTTTGGCATCAACGACTTTTCTACGTGGATAGTATTTATCGTATCAGCGGGGCTAGCACAACTGACGCCGCGCCGCGAAGCGAGTCGAGAAAAATCTACCCTTCTCTTTCTAATTTGCACGGTGCGAGTGAGATAAAGAGACGCTCAGTCGCGCGGGAAGCGACAGAGCAGCAAGTTGTGCTAGACGTACTGAGGCTCTAGTATAAGTTTTACCGAAACAAAACTTTACGATCGCGTTTGCGTTTTACCCTCAATTTGTATGGGATTTGACAGCTAAACGCAAACGCGGTCGTAACGTTTTGTTTCGGTAAAACTTATACTAGAGCCTCTGTTTCTATTATTTCAATAGCTGGAAGATGGTTCGGAAACAACTCCTCCTCGTCTGCGTGATCTGCTGGGTTGCGCGTGCGGCGACCAGCAGCGACGACAAATTCATCAAGAAATATGCAATGATGAAGGTAACACCGCCTTAACAAAACGGGCTAGTCTGCAGTGACGCCAGTGACACAACTTAAAAAAATCCTGTGTCGGAATTTATATAACAAGGATACAATAAACCTATGCTAATTGCGTAAACCTGTGTGAATTGCAAAAAAAATGTACATTCCAAAATTGGAAATGTCCTATTTCAAAATTCTATAAAAAAATAAGTATTGAAGTAACATGTATTCCAGATGTGAATGCACGTAGTCTTGTTTATAGTTTAATAGGTTTTGTACAGTTTTATATTATAACTTTCATAAACATATGAAAAAAAAACTTCATGGAAAAAAAACATTCTTGCTCCCATACAAATTTTATCTGTCTTTTGTGTAACACACAGTAGTCAAAAAATCATAACTTTGATTTAAACAGCTCTGTCTAAGAGATGTGCTTGTGGTCTGCTTAACACCATGTAAAACTGCAAGGACATGGTTTTTCAGGTCTCTAGAACAAATATATTAAGTATATCAACATCATATATCAAAGTTCGGGGAAAGATTTCGTTCCTTTGTGTTACGTCAGCTTTGTAACGCTACATTTTGCGCTTTATTGCAGATAAAACTGCAACCGTAACATTTTTATATCGGGCAACAATTAAGTTACAACCAACAGAAGCGGATGTGTTGATAGCGATTTTCGTTTTTATGTTGTGGCACGAAAATTGAAAAAGTATTTTTAAAAACCAATATTGTGTTATGTCTTAAATAGGTAATTTCTTTGTTTTTTACTGCTGTTTTTACGTAGTTGGGTGGTGAAATAAATAGGTAATCGGCTGGGCATGTTCAAATTTTAAAATACCTTTCGGTTTTTTTTTTATTTGCTTCCCAACGCCAATTTTGCTTCGTTTGTGTGACTTTTTTGTGTCATTTGTATGACGTTTTGGTGCTACACAAAAAAAAACCATACCTACAAATTACCAAGTTTGTGTAACATTTTTGTGAATATTCCTTTGTGTTACGTAGTTTTTTTTTGCAATTCACCCTATACCCCCTTCAAAGCAGCATTCTTTACCGCTTGAGTACGCTGGCAAAATTGTTTGGATTCTTCCCCAGCACCTTGTCATGTAATACTATTTTTCTCAAACATGCTCGGAAATGTACGCGTTAATATCACGAAATGAAGACGTGAAGTTTCTTGTTTATGGCTCCCTACATTACTTCTTGGCCTTACGCCAAGAAGTAATGTATGAAAACCCTAAGTAAAACCATTATTGTCCGCTACTCTAACTTTTTAAATTTGCTTACTGCCAACCACCATTAGACACTGTAAGCATACTTGCTTCATAGAAATAATAAAAATAATCTATGGTACTATACTTTATGTGCGGTTAAACATGGTGCTCGAACGGCTTGTTCAAATGGCATGTTTAAAAAATAAAAAAAGGCGCAAATTACCTATTATTTAATTGATTACCTAGTATTTATTTTAATTTTAATATTTCCTCACATCATTTGAGAAAAGTACTATACAATCCTCGGCCGGAACAGGGATTGCTGGACTCGTTGTATTCGGCCTCGTCTACGACTCGGCCGTCTACCCCAATCTCGTCCAGCAATCCCTTACTTCACGGCCTCTGCAGTAATCTACTATTTCTCAAACTTGCAATGAAATGTTGACGTGACTTACTTCAAATTAGGTTCGGAAATACTACGTATCCGGTGCGATGAGTGAAGATGATATGTAAAGGAGTTTCATACAGCCTTACACACCTAGGCCTGTAAAGCAACCTTCTTTTGTTTTTAAACGGGGGGGGGGGCGCGGCGGGGTGCGCGGGCCAGCTGGCGGCGCGGCGTATTATTTAGTTGTGTTGACCAACGAATAAAACAAATTGACTAGCTACTTTTTATTCTTATTTCATTTCAAGTTTGAGAAAAGCACTATACAAATCTCGGCGAGAAACGGGGTTGCCGGCCGCGTATCCCTATCCGGCCTCGCTTCGCTCGGCCGTCTATATCTACTTGGCCTGCAACCCTTCGTTTCCCGGCCTCTTGTACTATTTCTCAAACTAGCAATGAAATGTTGACATGACTTACTTCAAATTAGGTCCGGAAATACTACGTATCCGGTGCGATGAGTGAAGATGATATGTAAAGGAATTTCATACAGCCTTACACACCTAGGCCTGCCTAAGGGTCATTCCATGTAACGGGTGTTACGGGTCGTACACTTTCAAGAGATAGTAAAGCAAACGTTTGGAAAAGTCTATCTTAAGTGGGGTAACGGGTGTTACCTAATTTTGCTTAGCAGTCTATAGATAGGTTTGCGTAAATGCAAAACTCTGGGAATTCTGCCAATATAATATACTTTTAGCCACGTTTTATGATAAATGTTGAAAAGGATCGTCTGCCACGCCATTTATTAGGATGTTTCGAACTACATATCAAATTTAACGATAATTTTAGCGTGTAACGGGTGTTACAAGCTTTTGTAACGGGTGTTACGAGTACGAAATGAAAGCAATATTATTACGATATTACTTTATTTTAAACATTTTTAGAGAAAATCTTTTAAAAGATTAAATAATTAAGTACTTAGATACAACACCTAGTTGCGCTTACTTTTCTAAAATATCAATTTTATTGGTAAAATTATAATAGGTGCGATCACCTTTATTTTAAGAGTTGGGTCCGGTAATATGGAAACAATATTTTCCAAAGCGACATCAGATACGTCACCTTCGTTAGAAATAAACACTTTTGCGTCATTTCCGACCATTTTCAGATACATTACTCGAACTTCACCTTTTAGTTCTATGGCCGAACTTTGGCAAATTGCGGCATATCTGTATTCTTTGCGCGTTTTTCCTTCAACTTCAACCACCAAATTAAACATTCGAGATATTAATATAAAACCATCGCATTCAACCCCAAAAATGATAGACTACTTACTTTATAATACACGAAAGCCCAGAAACCTTAATACAATAATATATGTAGCACCCGTTACAGTAACGGGTGTTACAGATATGTTTTCGTTAAAATATCTTAACTTATAAAGATTAGCAGCAAAGAAGAGGTTAAAGTTGTTAGTTTGAAATCATAACCTTACTTTCCTAGAGTTATATTATTATCATCACTATAAATAGCTAACTATGCAAACTTATTTGCCTTTTCTGTAACGGGTGTTTCAGTGTAATGTCCCACAAACAATCTTCAAAACAAACAAGTAAAAAGCAGCAATTCCCTTTTGTTTTCGCAGTTCCTAACAGTTGAAAGATCTCTCCTTACGATAGTTACTCGTTAATTGGCAACTTGAAATTTTTTAGGCGGTTTCTCAGTGTTTCCAATTTAGCGACATAAATTACCATTGAGGCAATTTTGATGACACTTCACTTTAAGAAATAACGATAAAATGAAGTTTTTTAACGAGGATTTTATCTAATCCCGATTATTTGATCTTTGTTGAATAATTTAAACCTATAATTAAGTACTTAGATAATCACCACTTTAAAAAATCGGATATTTTCGCGTACGAAATGGAATGACCCCTAAGCAACCTTCTTTTGTTTTTAAACGGGGGTCGCGGCGGAGGGCGCGGGCCCGGAGCTGGCGGCGCGGCGGCAGCGGTGCTGGCGGTGGAGTTCAGAAACGTATTATTTATAAAACAAATTGACTACTTTTTATTTTTATTTCAAAATAAAAATAAAAAGTAGTTAGTCAATTTGCAACTAAATAATACGTTTCTGAAGTGCACCGCCTGCATCGCCGCCGCGCCCCCCCGTTTAAAAACAAAAGAAGGTTGCTTTTACAGGCGTAGGTGTGTAAGGCTGTATGAAATTCCTTTACATATCATCTTCACTCATCGCACCGGATACGTAGTATTTCCGAACCTAATTTGAAGTAAGTCACGTCAACATTTCATTGCAAGTTTGAGAAAAGTACTATACAAATCCCGGCGAGAAACGGGGTTGCCGGCCGCGTATCCCTATCCGGCCGCTTATCTATATCTACTTGGCCTGCAACCCTTCGTTTTCCGGCCTCTATAGGAATGTACTAATGCTGATTATACTGTTCTGTGACTTTGTATGTAGGGTTGTCAAAATGCTTACCTTAGGTATACACCGATATCGATATATTCTTTATTTCTGATAATTTCAGTATTTGCTGCACTACAAATTACATTAACTAAAACACTTGTTTTACTACGAATCATTAAGACATTTATTTAACAAATCAACAAAAACATTCTTTTCCCTGTATAAAACTTTACACTAACACTTAAATCTACTCGATTCATTTGAATATTGTAATATTCCGATATATTATTATAAGATAATACTTTTATAACATTTTTTTTTAATAAATGTTTATTGATGTTTTTTTTAGATTTACGAAAGTTGCTTTGGCTCTGAGGTTGTAAAACAAATTCGCCAAGAAATGAAGGACGCATATGCGAAATGTTCGGCACCGCCATCTTTCGACGCGCAGCCGAACTTGCACCTCCCGCCGTCTGTGCTCTTAGGGAAACTGCCGCCTGGCTTCGCGATGGACCCGAGCTCGCAAACCATCACAAAGCCCACAGATGGCGCCCTACACAATCAAGATATAGACTTGCCAAACCAAGACACGCAATCGCTTAAAGCTTCGCTTGGAGGGGTACTTGCATTCAGACCTCATGGAGTAAGTACAAAAATAAAAAAACAACAAATCCAAATAAATTAATAAAACATTCACGCCGGACCCATTTCAAATATGCCTCCTGTGAGGATTGAACTCACGACCCTTGAGGGATAATCACGTAACGTTTTGAACGCGCGTTAGGACATTTTAACTGTCATTTTCCCATACTAAAAGTGAATTTTATACCTTACGAGAAATGCGACTGGTCTTTTGACAGTTCCAATATGACGTAAAGAGTGATGTGGCTAGAGCAAATCGATTGTCATAATATACGGTTACGATTGATGGTGGCTAATAAAAGGAATCGATTGATTTCTGTTTAATAATTATTTTTTCAAACCACATGCTCGACAATGCCGAATTATAGGTCATGTAAACCCTACCGAAAGCAAGACATTAAATCCCTTGGTATTAGCCGGGTTATAATGTTGTACTGAATTTCATTATAACCCGCTGGTTAATAATATGATTTCACTTTTCATAATTCTTATTACTATATGCATAAAGTTTAATTTTGCTAAACACAATTTGTCCTAGGCCATGGCCTACTTGATTTGACAAAATAAATGAAGTTTGCCTCCGTGTGACCCCGGTCCGGAGGAGCGCGGTGTTCGAAATTCGAATTTCGAATCTAGGACCACGGCTTGTGCTTTCGAATTTGGAACGCCGCGCGCCTTCATTTGTTCACACGTGACGAACAAATCGAGTTCTTGTAGGTGCCTATAGAAGATTTAATTTCAAAAATAATATTGAAAATGTCGAGTGATGAAAGTGTTTTGACTCCTGAGTTTATCAAATTAGATGCCATAGGCATTGTCAACAATCTGCTGCCAGAGAAGTCAAAGGAAAAATACCTAAAAGCCTACAACGATTTTGACAAATGGAAAGCTGTAAAAGGCGTAAAGTCTGTGTCTGAATCAGTGCTTCTGGTCTATTTTGAATATTTATCTACTGAGCCTGTTTTTTTGTCTCGCATAAGGTGTGAAAAGTAGAGTATACACCTCGGGGATAAGACTGTTTTAGTCTTGGGCGGTTGAACCCCTCACTGCACTCAGGACTCAGTCTTAATTCCCTCGCTTCGCTCAGGAATTAACTTATAACTCCCTCGCTACGCTCAGGAGTTAAATTATGAGTCCTTCGTTACGTTCGGGATTCAATTCGCTCCCGTGACATAAAACAGTGCTTTATCCCCTTAGTGTATAATCTACTATTAGGAAATCAAATAGAGAGATACACAGTCGTCTGCTAAAAAAAGTGTCCTGTAAAGGCGTTACGAGTGCAAAGACCTCTAGATTCTTTAGAATATGATTACGCGAACAAGAACTAATAATTACACGAACGATGTCGAACAGCAGTCCAAAACACAAGCATAATCAAAGTCCAGAAGGTAACAAGCCAAAGTCAACGATGAGTGCGGTAACAGTCCAAAAACAAAGCCGGGTCAAATAAAAAAAACCGGCCAATTGCGAGTCGGTCGGACTCGCGCACGGAGGGTTCCGTACCATTATCTATAAAAACGGCAAAAAAACACGTTTGTTGTATGGGAGCCTCCCTTAAATATTTAATTTATTTTGTTTTTAGTATTTGTTGTTAGCTCTAAATTAATCCCAAACTTTGCAATTTCTGAATGTAAATGTGATATCAAATGAAATCTAATAATAATAACATATGCTTTTAAATTTCTGGTCATCCTAGCGAGAGTTTCAAGTCAGCTGTACGGTTAGCAAGCATTTCGGACCTATGGATCCGTTGAGGATTATTGATTGTATTTTGCTTTGCTAGATTCATAATTAATAATAAACGTTAGCTAGGTTCAGCCACCTGTACTAATAGATACCTGACAGAACTAAGCACGCTATAATATCTGTCAAAGGGTTGTGTCAGATATTATTGTGACCTTAATACTTTATTTCTGCGTAGGTACTTCGTCGTGTCAGATATTATTTCTGGTTAATAAATAAAATAGTCAATGTGTGACGTTATACTATGTGATTTCCAGTCGCAGTTCCCTCAACAGCAACCGGCGGGCGCTGGGGCGGCGCCCCCGTACCTGATGCCCGGCGGCCCGCAGTTCCGACCGTTCAGTCCTGCGACACCGTTCTACCAGTTCCCGTATGGTGCACCCGGTCTCTTTTACCCCCCGGGGATGCCAGCATATAATCCTTACGGGTACCAACAACAGTATCCGCAAGGGTATTACCAGCAGCCAGGCTTCTTCGGATCGAATAGAATGTCGGTACGTGTACCTATGGGATAATTTTTACCGAACTACGGTAAAGCAAATAATTAAGTTTTTCACTCCCTCTCTTGTTAATACTAGTGTGTAATATTAAATTATAGTTGTTGTTTGACATAACTCGAGACGAGCACTGTACCTATAACTTGTAAGGATGGGTGTAGTCGAACAACGGTTCGCGTTGGGATTATGATATATTGTGTCTAATATTACATAGGATGGTTATACTTATATAGAGTTAGTGTGTGGCAGTGTGAGTGACACACTACAAACTTATTAGGTACTAGGTAGTCATACCCACTTCCACATGAAAAAATCGAGCTCAGGCCTAGTTATACATCATTATAGTTCAGTGAACAGTAGTCTCTGACTGTAATAATCAAGGCAAGTAGTCATTACTATTTTAGGTATTACTTTTGTTAATTATTTTATATTAGGTTTAATATCTAGAGTACTAATTAACGATTTAACTCATTGCCTTAAATGACACTACGTATGGACTGTCCACCAGTAGATCATTTTTCTTGACGTCTTACGTCAGGCCGCCACCTTGGAATTAAGTATTTTTTGGCAACCGCCAGCCAGTCCCATGAGAGTAGTTTACCATGCGCAAACTTATACTGGGAGATATCTGCTCTATGCTATATAACTCAATGATTAGTTAAATCATTATGTATCTAGCGCGAGTTGGACATCCGCGACCGATTGGAGCTGATCTCCCGCGCCGGGCCCGCGGCGGCGGGCGCAGGCGGCGGGCGCGCGCGCAACATCACGTGCGTGATGCAGGAGCTGGGCTACATCGACCACAACCTTGAGCCCAACTACGACCAGATCACCCAGCGGATCGCCAACCTGCCCGTCTCCAGCGAGCTCAAGGGCGACATCCAGGACGGCCTGCAGTTCTGTCAGAAATTCTCGGTGCGTCTTTTCGGTTTACGGCAAAGGTCCATTATCAGCAACGTACGTGAATTATCCCCTAATAAGTAAGAAAATTGTAACTAATCCATACTATAATATCATAAATGCGAAAGTATGTCTGTCTGTTACCTCTTCACGCTTAAACCGCTGAACCGATTCTCGGTGCGTCTTTTCGGTTTACGGCACAAATAATTATTCGTTCGATTACTGACAATTCAAGTAAGTTAAAGGTCCATTATCAGCAACGTACGTGAATTATCCCCTAATAAGTAAGAAATTTGTATCTAATCCATACTATAATATTATAAATGCGAAAGTGTGTCTATCTGTCTGTATGTTACCTCTTCACGCTTAAACCGCTGAACCGATTCAGAGGAAATTAATTGGTATAGAGATAGTTTGAATCCCGGGGAAGGACATACATAGAATAGTTATTCCGGAAAATCCCCTCCCCTAATAACCGTAGCATGAAAATTTCATGAAAAAAATGTGCCTACATGCATATTTAGTTATTTGATTCAATTTCTAAACGGCCATTTCAAGTGGTCGATTGTACTTTTAGCTTAATCCAGTTGATGGTTAAATGCATTATGCTTTATACATATAACCATCAGTTTGAATGTGATATATAGTTACAGATAGAGGTAGAAGCCATGCATTCTCAACTTAAGTTTCTCCAGGCCACTGTTATAAGAATTTTTTGCCGACATTGCAAGTAATGTAACAATTGATATGTTTTCAGCAATGCGTCCCGGACGCTAAGCGGGATGTTGCGCCGCTGTCCCAGGAGCTGATTAAGCCCATGTTCTTCTTCCGCTGCTACAAGGTATGACGCGGTCTCCTCATCCATCCTATTACTACACACAGTCTCCGACTAATTACTTACTCAAATTTGTTTTCAGCATAAAAAGTTGGAAGCGTGCATTATGAAGGACATTCGGGAACGTTTCACCAGCGAGGATGAATTAGACACGGACACTGATTTTCGGTAGGTACCTCCTCAGCCACTGTTTACTTGCTATGTATACTAATATGTATATATCTACTCTATCTAGTGATTCACAACTTTTTGATAAAAAATGTAATAAGCTTTCGTTTTGTCATACATGTCGCGTCAACGTCATGTCCATAAATTCAAAAGATTTCGCTGGAAGTGCAACTCTAAAATAAATAAGGCACTGAATACGATACTTATTTTGAAAGATATACGTATATTCGATGCTCAGGGATAGTATTTGTGTATGCTGTGTCAGGCATGCTAGTTTAGGAACGATGTCAGTCTGATAGAATGATATTGTTGTGTCCGCAGGTCGCTGTCGCGCTCGGCGCGCGCAGCCCGCGCCCGCGACGACCCGCTGCCCGACCCGCGCTTCGACGCGCTGGACGAGATGGCGGTGTACCTCTACGACTACCTCAGCGGCGGGAACGGCTTCGACTTCGATCTCTACATGTAACAATGATCCTGATGTCCTGCTCTTATTTCCACTCTGTTGATTGATTAAAAGAAAACATATGACGTGTGATATTGGTAAAGGCACTTGGAATTGATGAAACTAATCTTGTTTTTTTATTATGTGATACAGTGCACGCGTGTAACTTATGCTACAATATAAAAAAAAAACGCGTATTGCTTTGTGCTAAGCAGCTGTGGTCTTTTACAAGTAAAGCGATAAAATACTCGTAGCTACTTTAAAATTATTTTCATTTACAAATCTCAATACTCGACAGTTTCTAAATATTTTAGGTGCTATTTAATCTAGACTAGATACTGTAATTTTACTGACCTAAGTTAAATATGTATGTACCTACATTAATTTTAGATTTTCTATTAAGAGGAATTTTGGGGTTTCAATAAATAAATGTTTGCTGCAAGTTTCATATTACATATAAACACGCAGCAAACCATGTTTTCGTTCACAAAGCTTGAGGTGATTTAGCTTTGTGGATGACAGTGGTTGCAGGAGTGTGTAGGTAGCATTAGTGTAGTTAGTGGTTCGTGTTAGGTTTAATACATTAGGTAGGTACGGGAGATCAGTAGATCGTCCTTTTGAGATTATCATAACATTTCACTGCATTTAAATAGCTCTAATTTCGTATTAAGTAATGTCATAAGATGTGCCTTAAGATTAATTAAAATATTTAATAATGCAGGAATTAAAGTGCTAAATAATGTATAAGTGGTTGTATTTTATTTAAAATAAATGTTGTTTAAAACAAGTCACAGCGTAATTTGTTAAACCGTGAAATGTACGAAAACAAAAATGTTTTTTTGGAAATGTGAATAGGTACCATAAAGAAACTTCTGTCAATTACACTTATTTTGAAAACATACACAACGGTAGCTAGGTGCTTGGTCGCATCAACACAGGAACGACATTATTATAATCCAGATTTTTTCTTCCATCCACTTACCGCATAACTGACAAGCAAATTATTGTTATACATATTGAATGCGCCGAAAAGGCGCTCGTGTCCAGGGCCGGGGCACGGGCGCGCACAAAGGGCTCCTAAAGGTGAGCGTCCATCAAATATCAAAACGTTGCACGCAATCATTTTCTTGTCAAGGCTGCATTTTGCTGTCAGCGGAGTAATGCACGCCGCGAAAAATACACAAATAAATAAATAAACAACATCAACAGAACATTACTAAAGAGGGTGGCAAAACAGGAATTCCTGTTTCGCTCAGCCACCTGCTTAGAAAAATAGTGCCCACATAGTTATATCTTAATACCGAGGTATACATGGAAATAGTACATTACTAGTATTAACAACAGAGGTCGGGAAGTAAGGGGTTGCCGGCCGAGTACATATAGATAGATCGGATAGTTATGAGGCTGGCAACCCCTTTCCACGCCGATGTTATGGTATAGTGCTTTTCGCAAACATGCAATGAAATAAATAAATAAAACTCCAAGAAATCAAACTTTAATTTTCATGGCTGATGAACGCCGTGATGCTATGCCACAACTTGTGGAATGTAAATTAAAAAAGACTATTTTGCCTCCATTTTTGTATGAGATGCCATTATGATCTCTCCCTATTTCCGGTCCAGTCCAAGTTGCCTCAGTTCGGGTTGCACAGGGCGGGTCCACAACACTTCGGGAGCTCAAATACCGCGAGCCATCCGGTTGCCTCTCGGACACGCTACTACTCGTCATTGCTCTGAATATAGTAGTTTCGCCTTGTCCGCCTGTCCGTCCATCCGTCTCCCGCTTACCTCAGTGACCTTTATATATCAACCACGCCGTCAAAACGGTAGAGTAAAAGCTTGAAAAATGAAGTTTTTTAGGGAACCTCCCTACAGTTAAAGTGGGGATACATTTTTTTTTCGCGTTTAACCCATGGTGCCGTGGGCTGTCGTTAGATATATTGTTCAAAAATATCATGGGTTTCTAAAAAACAATTTTCAACTCAGAGATCCGTTTGTGGTGATAATGGGCTTTAAAGCCCTAAATTTTGTTCTAGTCACCCCCACCCTGCTGGCTAAATGGCTACTACTGGAAATATTTAAAAAATCGTGGCAGTAATACACATAATGAATTTAAAAGGAAAACTATCATGGTTAATTAGGCATAACTAGGTACCGAGTAATAGTCGAAAAATGTACTAGGAAAGGCCAACTTTCGTAAAACATCGGCCATTTAGGTGGCGCGCGCGATTCGATGTAACAAAGACAGACAGGCAACTACGGAACCCTACGCTGCGCGTGGCCCGACCCGACAATGTGACTTTCATATCAATTAATGCTTTATATAAAAAAAACACATCATAATTTCGTCAATATTTGCCAAATTGGCTAAACATTAGTAAATTACTTTTGTGAATGAAAAGAAACATAGACACATTCATCAATCATATTCCCTCTGATACCTTCTGACTCTATTAGGCTTTCTGTGTTACCACCCGTGGAAGGTATTTTTTTTTACGTCTTACCACCGCGCTGGCGGGCGGTAGTTGCCACTTATTGGCCAAGTGTATCTAACGTAAAATTACCTTTAATTCTCCGAACAGTTGCCAACTGACAGATAAAGACAAGCTAATTTTAACGTTAAAATAGGTTTGTTGAACGTATATTGAACAAGGGCACAAAAGTGTAATAATGTGATAAGTACGAGCTAATTTGATTAGATCATAATATCATGTGACTCCACGGTGGGGCACTGCAGCTGCAGCACTTCTGTGAGATGGTTGTGTTTTAAAGCACACGTGATTGTGTTCTTCAACATTTTTTTTAGGAAATATATTTTCAAATAAACTTCTATAAGGGTTTCCAATTCGAATCCATCCTTGATAGTTTTTCAATGAAGTCGGTCACCTAGTACTAGTTCAATGGTGTCTGCGGAAGCGACAGCCATAATGACCATCCAACTGAAAGAGTTAACCTCTCTTGAGGCTAGGCTTTGTCAAGAGATACGGCAACTTGAACTTTAGTTGCTTCTCGTAAGCTAATTTTGGCTTAAGATCTGGTACATTGAAACAACAACCGAGATCTACAAACAGTCAAGCGTATCTTCGAAACTCATTCTTCAACTAACCTGACGTACTTACGTCATTCAACACACATGGTCGTTGCCAATTTAAGAATCACATATTTATTTTCCGTCGCGATTAGCATCAGACATCTGCATTTTTTTTTAATTGGGATTTATTTTCAAGTTTTGATTGATGGTATTGACAATTTTTTTTTTAAATCACATCTTACTATCACAGCCAACCAGTTATCACAATTTCGGGTATTTATAGTATTATTCTGCTTGTACGTAAAAAAAACACATCTGTTTGTGAAATACGAAACCCTTTTGTGGTCTTCTTCATCCCATGGACGATTCGGAGAAAGGTCCGCATGATTTTTTGCCAGATATTCAAATAAAAAAACGAACTTACTAAGCGTTTGTTCGGTAACAATTTTTGTACAAAACTTTCACCGACGTTTATAAGTCCGTGTGACTTAATTTTTTCTTCGCGAAAAAAATTTACCTGCTTGAGAAAGAGGTACACCTTTTGCGGATAATGTGGAGCAAAATTTAACTTTTGTACAAATGTACAGTTCACTTGACATAATAATATTATGTAAAAATTAAATCAGCTGCAGTATGTAGTCTTCTCTGATCATGCATTCCGTTGGGTTCTCGTTTATAAGGACTTAAGTACTTTAATACGGCCCGGACACCGTCAGTAATCCTTTGTTCGGTAATCATTATACACTGTTAATAGCATACATACATCATTGAACTTGTACAATAACAATAACCCTTCTAAAACCAATCGCAAAAAAACATGAATCTTCCATCATATGGCCAGATAAGCAGATGCATCGCAGAATAAATACTCACATTTCTCATTTTTACGAGTATTGTGTTCAATCATAAAAGAAATGCTCTCATAGGCGACAACGTCAATTTTGTGTCTGTAATTTCTAATGTTGCGATTTTGCAATGCAACGCGTTCAGCTGTTCCATATTTATTTATATACCTACCTACATGTGCCAGCCACAGCCAGTGCGGGACCGGTTAATTACATTAGTGTCTTGAAATGTTACATACGAAAGTCAGAATAAGTCATATAGATATTTAGAAGTTTATTTGTCTTTTCTCTTCCCTATGGTTAAGGACGTCAGAATTTTAGATAGGTACTCGCAATTTTAATACAAACGAAGTGGTCTAGAGCCTACAATTTATCATCAACATTACATACTTAAAAAGAGTGCCAGAGAAAGCGTTAGAAGCGTTTTAGACTTAGGCAGCAACTTACGATTACAGGCCGATCAACTTTAAATATGGCGCTGGAAACTGTCATCCCATAGAAATTTGACATACTTTCTATACATTCATATTTTAACGAAGACCGCTTACAATTACACACGCGTTGGTGTATTCCACCCTTATTTCGAAAACGATAAAGATGAAAACATATTCTGTAGGATTCATGATTTAGGTTAAGAATTACAATCAATTTATTTTCTAAAGTATATACAAGATTCGACGATAAGTAACCTTAACTAAATTACATTAAAACTAAATTAAATCTAAAAAAGCGGCCAAGTGCGTGTCGGACCATCTACAACGAAGGGTTCCGTGCCTATTAAGTAAAGGTCGTATCGTTCCTGCAATCTTACGGCACTTACGTCCTTTTCTTTAAGGAAGGCAGTTTTTTTTAAATATCTCCACAACCTTTGAACCGATCTTGTTCAAAACAATTTTCGCTGAAAGAATTTAATAAGCCCTATGTCCATGTATTTTTCATATTTTTAAAATACACGGTTCAACACTTAGAGGGGGGGGGGACACAATTTTAGTGACTTTCGGGGCGATTATCTCCGATTCTATTCGCTTAATCAAAAAAATTGCTGAGAAACCTTATATTTATTTTAAAAGGCGTATCGATTGATGTGCCACACGTGGGCATGCAATAAATTATTTTTTTGACTTTCAGTTTTATGTATGGAGTGCACCCTTAAAAACATGTTTTTTTAGTAATTTATTTACAAAACTATGTAGCGGGTAACAAAATACACCTATCCTCAAAATTTGATTCAAATACCCTTATAGTGTTCGAGTAAAATGCCTGTGACATACGGACGGACAGATAGACATACAGACAGACAGACAGACATGACGAATCTATAAGGGTTCCGTTTTTTGCCATTTGGCTACGGAACCCTAAAAAGGCCCTCGAGGAATTGTACCGAGGATGCTGGCGGCATTTCCTCGCTGAATTGCAATGTTGATGCGTTGCGCGAGAAAGCCGCCAGCTCTTCGGTCACCGGGTACGTTATGTAGGTAGTTCATTGATGGTTTATTATTAGTGTAGGTACCTTGCAACGTACCTAGACAAAATAGTTTAGTGTTTTTTACCACACGCATATTTTAATAATGTTCTAAGAAATTGAACTAAATTCTTGAATTATAGCGGTTATAAATATAAGTAGGTATAAACACTCAAGATGTAATAATGAATACTTGAGACGTACTTGCGCTGTGGTGACTTGTTTATTTAGCCAGGTTTGTTTCATTTCAAGGGTTGGTTAGGTTAGGCCTCGTAACGAAAAAAGGAACCCGTGGGGTATCAAGTTGAAATTAATATTAAATAGGTACGGTAGGTACACTACATAAACAATAAAACCAAAATTCCGAAAGTCGGAATCTCGATATCAAAATACCGAATTTTATAATTCCAAATGTTTTAAAACTCCTAATTTAACTATTCCAATTCTTCATAAATCCGAAATTTTAAAATCTAACGGTTAAAATTATGAAGAAAAAAAAACAAATTAAGAGTGTCTAGGTGTCGGAAACAGCAGAGACATCTCGTGTAACATAATGTTGGTAACATACGTAATTAAAATTTTCAAAAATATGTTTTCTTTAATGACTACGGAATTGAGAGACAATTTTTCGTAGAAAATATTCTCTTTCACTACTAAAATCCATCTACTGCTCGAAATTCCTATAAGACTATAACTACCAAAGGCTAGAGACAAGACGTAAGTATTAAAGTTACTTTTCTGTACTAAAAAGACACGAATGTATGTATAATTTATTCAATTCAATGTTTACATCGTAAAGCCTTAAGGTTGAAAGCTTGTCGCCGCGATCTAGGCGCGCACGACCTTTTCAAGCGGCGCCCACGAGTGTGAACAATCGAGTAGATGCTGCTCTCGAAAGTGTGAAATCCTGTCCGTTGGCGGCAAAAAGTTTCAAGTATGACGTCCACGTGCGAGCGCAGGTGGCCCGGGCAGCTAATGAGCAGGCTCCCACGGGACGCGAACTATGAACCGACAGGCATTTCCTGAAGACCAAGCTCACCATCAATCAACTTCGCAATTTCCTAATGAAAATAATACAGTACCTAAGTATACCTACTTAAATATTCATTTACACGTTTGTTTCACCAAAGTAACACATAAAAGTAACAGTCACATGGCTGATCGGACAATAATTAGTTTTAAAATATGTATCTACACATTATTTTGTACCAAACGTATTTTGTAAAGGCATAGTTCGTTCAATCTACAAAAGACACTCCTTACAGTAGGTTTGTATTGTATCCCCATGGATACGTTCGTAGGCGAGAGTGGGAGAGTCTTCGTTCGACTGAACTAATTATATTTCATAATAATGCTAATGAATGACAGCTAAATTCATTACATCTGAAAAATTAGATGAACAACCACAGTTGTCACTTCTGCTTAGCTCTTCGAGTTCGACATGCGTTCTCGATATATATAATTATAAATCTGTTTATGAACAATTTAGCGAACCGTCGTAGTTCCGGTCGCTCCGGAGCAGCGCGGTCCCCGGGGTCGCATAAGTCACAGAATCGGGAACCGCTTGTGATATTCCCAAAACAATCATAATAATATCCAAAAACGTACCTTTTCCACGGCATAATATTTCACGGAAACACTTCCGTGAATTGCGAATCTGTGAAGTTCGTGTTTAGGTAGCGCGAGAAATAAGCAGCAAGAGGGCGTTCATTCATTAGCTGTGATTTTGGGAAGTTTTAAGATTCGGCTCTACGCTAACCACGTCTTTCTTCTCTAGATTTCAATTAGAAAACCGGCCAAGTGCATGTAGGGCCACGTGCAGTGTAGGGTTCTTTAATTGCCTGTCTGTCTTTGTTACTTGCGTTGGCCGAATTTGTAGATAATTATGAATGTTGGCCTTTCCAAGTTCATTTTTAAGGTGGTCGACTATTACTTGGTAACTAGTTATGCCTATTTTTTTCACACTCCACATAATACGTACTGTCAAATCTAAAAAAAAAACTAAAAATATAGTATCGAAACTTTTTGGATAAATACCGAAAAAAAAATAAGTTTTGAAAAAACGTGGTTATATTTGGCCACAAAAACTCCTATTTTGGTAAAAATAGAAATAAATGACTATGGCGGCTAAAAAGATTGTTTTGGCATTATGCCGTAGGTACATCATGATTTGGTGTAGGCACTAGTTTTTTTTCCAAAGCGACAGTCATCAGAAAACAACGAGAAACAAACACAATTTTGCAAAAAAATCTTTAATTTAGATTTTTTTGCCAAAATTGTGTTTGTTTCTCGTTGTTTTCTGATATATAAATTTTGGCAACAAACCAAAAAAAAAGGTTATTTTGGCCAAAAAAAGCATAATTTTGGCAAAAAATCAATGACTCGGACTAAAAAAAAACTACTTAAATGAGTGACTATCTTGGCCAATAAACAGATTATTTTGTCTACAGATCTGAAAAAGAATTCGCGCCCGCGTCCAAGCTCCCTCAGTTGAGTTGAGTGCGGGGTATAAAAAGTTCGATAGCATTCATTCCTTGATAGCCATTTAGCCGGCAGGGAGGTGGGACACTTGACTTAAACAAAATTTAGGCCTTTAAAGCCCGTTATCACGCAAACGGATCACTAGGTTGTACAGTGTTAGTGTAATACTTTTGAAAAAGCTAGCTAACGATAACGACACCCCACACCATTATATCCCCACTTTACGTGTAGGGGAAGTACCTAGCTAAAGTAAAAAAAACAAGATATTGGTCTTGTTGGTGTGATTGATTTATACACCAATGCCGAATTACAACTTTCTAGTAGTAAAGGTCACTGAGCTAAGCCGCAAACGGACAGAAGGGCATGGTGAAACTATAAAGGTACCTTGTTGACTACGGAACCCTAAAAACATAATTTGCTTAATAGTTTTATTTTTATCTAGTTCTGAGTTCTGACCCGAAAAGTCTTCAGTAACAAAGATTCAATATATTTTTTTGAAACTGCTCCAGATCTGTTAACAACCTCCGTTAGCAACAGAAATGTTCAACGCGTTTGAAATTTGATATGTTCCGTTTTCTAAAAATGTAGCGACAAAAAGGTCCAATCGACGCCCTCCAGCCGCAGCGACCCGCCAAAAACTGTACATTTCCGATGATTTATGGCGCAAATTAACGAGAATATATCCTCATTCCAGAGCATCATTTCCTGGTAGAGCGAACTCGCAACGGGCCTGAAGGAATCCCAAAAAACAGCAAAAATGCTAAACGACCGACTTTGTAAGTGATGCGAAACTTTTTTGTCCAGATTGTTTTATACTTGCCATGTGTTTGCTATTGAGTTAAGGCAAAATAATCCACTAGAAAAACTGCGCCCAGAGTATTATTTTAGCGTAGAAAAAGATGAAGGCAAAAACATCTCACAATTATTACTATATTGATCATGTTTCGAATTATTATTAGTAATCTTCGATGAATTACAAGGTGCACAAAAAATATACATTCATGTAAAATAGATACGATATAACGAATTATAAGATTGGATAAGTTATTAAGTCAAATTATTGCAAAGTATATGTACAGTCAGCATCATATTGTTAGTAACAGCCAAAGTTGCCAAATATATCGCAACCCGTCTTTATTACCTGAGGCGTAAGGCTGTGTTACGATATATTTGGGTGCTTTGGCTGCTATATGCTAACTATATATGCTGACTGTATAATCCATTCGCTATTACAATAACTGTATAAACAGTAAATTAAAGGTTATAAGTAAAAGTATAATTAGTAGAATCCTATAAAAAATTACAATGCGCAACAGAAAAGTGCAAAGGTTACGGGCGGCGCATCACACAACTCCTGGCTTACCTGGGCTTCCATTCGACACGCTCCGGGTGCCCATAACGAGCTGTAGCTAACGAATGTGTAAAAGTAGGACTTAAGGCAATAATACAAACGTCACATTGTGTCATATTACTTTGGCGCGTCTTACACAGGCATGCTGAATAAGATTATAATGACGCCCTTCAGAAGCTATTTAAATCCGTCATGTCGAGGGCCAAATACTACACGCATGGCGCAGGAGCGTAATGGTAGGTACTATTCTTTAGGAATTGCGATAAGACCCTTTTGGAGAAATGTAAAATCCTCGCTTCTGAGCCATGTCTATAAGCCATTTTCGAGAGATGACGCCAGCCTCCCGGTTTCCGTAAAGCTTCAGCACCATAGGCTGAAGACAGAAGGCCGAAGAGTATAACCAACCACTATGCTTAGAGTTTGTGGTCTATGAGAAGTATTTTGATTCTATCGAGACTTGAGCGGTGCTGCAGTCTCTCAGTCATTACCAATACCGGTATGTCGAGTTACTGTGTTTGTATCAGTACGAGTACGCCAGAACGGCACTACGGCACTATGTCAGAGTCTCCAAGATCAGGACTCGGAACCCACCCAATTGCAGCGGGGTGTCATAAGTCATAATATATACCAAATTGTTTACAGCTGGTTTGCAAGATGGCTTAAAATTTCTGGATTGGGACGGATTTGGCATCAACAGCGAATACAAAGATATCAAGATCTCTAGATCTAGACTAAAGAGGTATTCGAAGAAACTGAGGCTCTAGTATAAGTCTTACCGAAACAAAACGTTACGACCGCGTTCGCGTTTAGCTGTCAAATCCCATACAAATTGAGGGTAAAACGCAAACGCCATCGTGAAGTTTTGTTTCGGTAAAACTTATACTAGAGCCTCTGGTCGAATCCAACTCGGATGGACAGCGTTCGGGAAGCTGTGTAAACCTTCTCGTTCAAATTACCGCAGTTTCTTAAGACGAAGGTTTTTATCACTGAGAGTTGCTAGACTCATTTGTTAGTGAGCGGGACAGATTGCTCGTAGAACTGATGGCCGTTGGAGCAAAAAGGTACTACAATGGCGACCACGTAACGAAAGAGACAGCGTGGGTCCAGCAAAGATGGCTGACGATCTGGTCAGCACATTATTTTATATTATAATATTATAATTACAAAAAGGCTGTTAAATGTTGAGTATCCACCCGAGCTGTGCGAGATAGCGGCGCGGTGTGCGAGGAAATAATTCACCAATAGTAAGATTTTTCTCAATTTCTTATAATTAGAGTGGGAGGAAAAAAGCCCTCTATTAGCATTGCTAGCCTCGCTCACGCGTCGCTAATAGGGGGCTTTCTTCCTCCCACTCTAATTATAAGAAATTGAGAAATTCTACGGCGAAATTAACCAAGTAAAGACGCAATTTGCATCTGCATTAGGTAGGCACACTAAATTTTTGACATGTTTCCAGTAGATTTATAAACCTGATTGATCAGACCCCTTTAATGATTCCAAAAAAAGTAAGTAGCATAACGTCCGTGTAACTGCGTCCTCGAAGACCGTTGCAAATACGCGACGACCGCTTTAGCTTAGTTGGTATAGTGACCAAGCCTACGAAGCAAGAGGTCCTGGGTTCGAGTCCCGGTAAGGGCATTTATTTGTGTGATGAGCACGAATATTTGTTCCTGAGTCATGGATGTTTTCTATGTATTTAAGTATTTATTTTATCTATATACTTAAGTATGTTTATCGTCGGCTAGTACCCATAGTACCTACAAGCTTTGCTTAGTTTGGGACTAGGTCGATTTGTGTAAGATTGTCCCCTAATATTTATATGCAGTCTTACTCGCACTAGAGATACCTACAGAGCGAATGTTTGCGCAGGTTAGAGTTGTCATCACAGTACCCTCGTCAGGGCGTCTCGTCTCGGCTGCCTTCACACGAGTTGCCAGGAATGCGTCAGTATCGCGTCACACTCAGTGACAAAATCAACACTAACTTGCTTTAAAGCAACGTATTTACACAAAAAAACAACTTAGTGCTAGCTTTTGTTAGTCCGTGGTCACCTCGACCGACGCAAAGAGTTTTTATTACTAGAGAAAAGTGTTACTAATATTTAAATTATACTTTTTTTCTCATATAAAAGGTACGTAAGTAATAAAAAGAATAATAATAATTTATAAAATGATTTACAAATCTTTTTCAATTTTGAATCTGTTCAATTAATTAATTAATTTTAAATATTCACTTAATATGTTGGGCTGAACGCATATCTCCCGAAGAAAAAAAAAAAATTGGCAGGCAACCGCTTGCAAATTGGCACGCTTGTTCTCTCTCTGGGTCTCTTCATCACATACCTACAGACAATTTCAAGCGGTTGCCTGCCAATTTTTTTTTTTGTTCGCTTGCTTACTTGGCTCTTCTTGGCATAAAAATTTAATTATATAAACAGCGTACACACTTTCAGGCTACCGCTTGTCATCCGGTTGCCTCGCGATATTTTTTTTTTTTACCACCCCCCTCCTATTTCCGAACCAGTCACAGTTGGCTCATTTCGGGTTGCACAGGGCGGTTCCACATCACTTCGGGAGCTTAAATACCGCGAGCCATCCGGTTGCCTCTCCGACATTGAACTACGCGTCATTGCTCTGAATATTTGGAGTTGTTCTGCGACGGTACCTTACAATGTCTTTTTGTAGTGAAAGATAATATGTTACTCAAAATTAATTGCGTTCTAAAACCACGATATAATGGTTTTAAGTGAATAAGCTTGACAGCAAAAGATGTGGAGGAGTAGTCAAATGCAACGCCAGATAAAAAGTACCTGACAAGCTAGGGAAATTATATTTTAACTTATCTATTTTAAACTGTCATTTTAATATTTATTTAATTTCCTCACACAGGCATAGTAAAACATTGTACGAGTATGATACACGCTCGTAAACGTGATTTCCGACTCGTGTCGAATTATAAATTCGCTCGCTTCTCTCGCTCATGTTTAAAACCGGCCAAGTACGTGTCGGGTCACGCGCAGTGTAGGGTTCGGTTGTTGCCTGTCTGTATTTGTTACATCGACACGCGCCAAGTAAATAGTGCGGTTGCGTCGGCCGAATTTGCACGAAACGAAAGTTGGCCGTCTAAGTTGGTCGACTATTACTCGGTAACTAGTTATGCCTACTTAGCCGTGATAGTTTTTTTTTTTAATTAATTATATGTACTAACGCCACGAGTTTTTTCACATCGCCAGCATAAATAACTATGTTTTTGTTGAAATAGATTGTTGCATTGTAGGTATGCTGTTACAATACAAATACTAAACCATAAAATTCAAAGAGAAGCGCAACATCCACTCATAAACAATTTACAGACTTACTTATGCTCTGCTTGCTCAAAAAACTGCAATCGAAGAAATAACAGGCCATTTTTTATTGAATCGCATCTGCAACCGGACACTGCCTAGTGGACGATAACATTCCACCACAATAGCTACTGACTACATAAATCTCCTTCCAGAAAATTTACAATTATTTTAGGAAGGTTTTTTTGATGGTTGATCATTGATCGTCCACCCTCGCATCACGAGCTCCATTGTATGTAAAAAGAGTTTTTTTTTTCTGGTCATTTTAGGGGCTATTGTAAAAAGATGTGTCCCTAAAGTCCCCCTTCTGCTTAATGGCGCACAGCTGAAGAGCAGTTTTTGTATTTTTAGTTTGAAAGTTATTTCTGCCATTTGTGGATCGGATGGTGTCCGTGGTGTAGTTTAGTGCGTATACACGCACGCGTAATGTAAGCTGTTACTGGTGAGTGCTAAACTAGGATAGGAGGTGAACATGATGAACTTCTTACATACCTAATATGTTCGTATTGCGGCTCGCAGCAATTCCCTGACAATCACTGTACCTATTGACAATGCGTGAAGCTAGTGCTATAGACTAATTTAGCTCACAGGAAAACCGCAGTAAGCGTGTTGCCGCCTGAATCATACCAAAATATGTGCCGGTTTACTAATGTTATCGAGTTTTCAAAACATGTACCTACAAGTATATGAATCCTTTGACAAGTCCTCTTTCCTCATCTTGGCTTGATAAAAAAGTGTTGCATCCTACAGAACCCCGGGGTCCGCTTGTTGCCTTACCCCAACTATCGGGTATATATAGGCACGACCGTCATCTGAGCTTAGGGTTCGACTAAGGGGAATGTAGACCTTATAGATACTTGGGATTAGGCTTCGTCAAGTGAGTGAGCAACTCATGTGTTCGAGGTTCTGAAGTCCCCGAAGGCCTCTAACTCGGTTTAAGAACTGCTGTCATAGGCACCAACGACCGGCTTAGCGTGCCTTCCAAAGCGATGTGTGATTAGACTTTAGTTTATGGCATAGGAAGTAGTTGAGTAAATATGGGAATTAGTCGTATTTTCTGTACCTATATTGAGGCTTACAAAATGTCTTTTCACTTAGGTAATCATTATTTGCTGTAAGAAAAAAAACCATTAAACAATTGTTAACATTTATATTATCAAGCAAAATATTTTCATTTGATTATCTGCACAATCTCTTTATACTTATATGTGAACTCAATCGCTTATTCGTTATCTAGAAACGAAATCTCAAATTCTTTTGTGAAATAATCGCATTCGACATCAGAGTGCACTCACTAGTTAACATTATCTATTTATGCGGGCGTAAAAGTAAATTAAATTTATCTAATTGTGTCTTAATTATGAATGAACTGCAAAACTTGAGTTGCGGGATTATAAACATATGTCTCTAACACAAAAAGCTCTTTTTATAATTCCGCATGTGTTCTAAAGCCCCGCCCTTGGTTGGACCGAACGAGGCGTGGCCGAAGGTTCTTAATAGTGCCACAGTTTAGAGGTTCAATATCAATTAAAAAGCAATAAAATTATATAGAATTTACAAAAAAACGTGATAGGTGTGACGATGCGAAAGGCAATTAATCCGCCATAATGACTAAAAATTTTCCGCTGGACAAAACGGATGCTCTGATAGGTCGTCATACAGAACGACTTCAACCTACCGGCACAATCTCACCTTATCAATCGTGTCAACCGTGGACGTCATTGCAGTTAGGCGCCTTTTGAACGCCTGAAGAACGATTTACTTCATTATTAATACCTACGAATCTTTATTCCGACATGTGTAAAACCAAGTAATATTGGTTATTATCAAAGTTCGAGTAACTACAATACTTTGCAGGTAACTACAGCTTATTTACTGTCGGGATCAGTAGTACTTTACTTTGATAGCAGGTGCAGGCGCCCCTGTATAAAAGCAGTTTTTTGCTATACAGTATGCATATTTTTTTAAATACGCCATATGTCACTGTATGTGCCTACCAGTTCGGGCGTAAGGCGTCCCAATCAGACGGCAGCTGAACAACTGGCTCCGGCATAAATAAGCGGCCATGACACGCGCCGCGCCCTCCCTTTTATACATTTTCATTTTATTTTTAAACTGTTTTTTCTACTCCGCAAAGATTCCCCTCTCATGTTCTCCTTTTCAAAACAATGTAGGTAGGTATGCTCCCCTCGTGTCTATAATGGCTCCATTCGGCCGCGCGTTGTTTTAAATTGGATACGGGTCCATAATAATAAATTGACGGTTTTAACCGGGCTCAGGGCTGTGTGAATAATGATAATTAAATTGTCATATTTTGTCTCCTCAGACTAAGATTGATTCCTGGTAAATGTTATTTATTTATTTATTTATTTATTTAATTGCTTACATGTGTTTTACAGGGTGTTAAATAGGGTGAATAGTATCAACATGTACATTTTTGGGTATTGCAATATACTTAACCTAATTAAGCTATGATACAATACATATGGGCATAAATTACATTTAAGACTATATGGTGAGTTAGCCATCTTATAGCAAGTACTTACTTCACATCATTTTGTTTATGGACATGAAATAATATCATGTATTACGTAGGTACTCAAATGCATGAATTAACTAGGCAATCATTTGCCTACTACCAGGGGTAGAGGTCTTAATTTATGTTATTATCCACTTCTCACAAATATGATGACTATACCGAATTAAATATATACATATATATGTATATTGTATAGTATAAAAAAATGTTGGTATATATATTTTTTTTTATACCTACAAGTTTTTTCTCAAAAATGTTCGGTAAAATTGACTTTATTGCTTAAAAATCAGGACGTGAAGTGCATAGTTTATGGTCAAGTAATCAAAAATTTAAAAATAAAAAGCCTTGCCGGCTCTATCTTCCATGACTACAAATTCCATTATTTGTCGACGATTATTTGACAAACTTTTTAATAAGTTATAACGGCCAAGTGCGAGTCGGAACTCAGCAATTATAGTGTTCCGTACATTCAGTTATTTTAAATGTTCATACTTTGTAGCTTGAATTTTCTTAAAGTATCCTGTGAAATGCAGTTACGCATTCGTTCTTCAATATATTCATTTCCCAGTAAGTACATACGAAAAACGAGTCATTTTAATGTTTTAGGTCCTCGCCTTTTTTTTAGGTGTCGGGTTCAAAATTTCCGCAGCAAGCTCTCAAACTTGAATGGTACGAGTATAAGGCAACAATACGATTCACCACTACAGCTCGGTATTCCAATTTTAAATCAAATAAAGAACCTCGTACTTTGATGCTATTTTGTTTCTAGATTTTAACCAAATAGAGTCAACAATATGTAGAACTGTTAAAATATAGAACACTAAAAGCCGCTTGTAGTGTTGAAATCTGAAGCCATTATTAAGCCTAGTATTATTTGTGTGTGGTTTAGTAACCCAAACAAAACCGCATATAAGAAGATTCGATAGGAGTTTTTTCTCAACTGAATCGTTTAATAACAAAATCCAAAATATTCATCGATATTGATGCGTCATCATTATATACGCCGAAAGACGTCCACTGCAGGACATATGCCTCCCCCAAAGAGTGCCACAGTGACCAGTACTGCGCCACCCGTATACAGCGGACTCCCGCGACCTTTACCAGGCCCCGTATCATGGTCTGCCTTATCACGCGATATGTGACAAGATAGAGCGTCCGTCACTGGCTGACACCGTTCGATAGAATCTTGAGACGACGCTCTTATCTTGTCACTTATTGCGTGATAAGGCCGACCATGATAAGGGGCCAGGTCATCGGTCCACCTTGTAGGGGGTCTACCCGCGTTGTGCCTTCCGGTACGTGGTCGCCACTCGAGAACCTTTCCGCCCCAATGGCCATCATCGGTTCTACGTGCAATTTGCCCCGCCCACTGCCACTTATTGTTGTGTGTTGTGTAAGGGCTAGTTACTTACTTATCTTTACAGTGTTGTGTTAATAACTTTAAACTTGTCGAATCCGCGAGCGATAACGTCAGACCAAGAAAAAAGATAGACAGAGCATTACGAAAAACCTAGTGAAGCCGGTTTTCAACCAAGCCAAATAAGTTTAGCACATGCTCACGCGCACTTATACAAACAAACAAATTGGAACACTAAATATGAGAACATTAATAATGAGATAACTATGACGCCTCTATTTGGTTTATTAACCTTTTGTCTATGTATCAGCTTTAAATATGGAACACTAAACACAAACATTCATAAAGTACGGAGTTCTTTATTTGAATTGGTATAGATTATGACAACAATAAATCTTATTTTTACTAGATGCAAATTATTCGTCGGATTCATTCGGAAATACGGAAATATAAACTATTCACAATCTATCTCTAAAACTACCACACACCTCTAGTATATATTGACTCCCAGATCCGCTACAACTAAACCGAATCGAAGGTCAGGCTTTAACTGGATCGTGGGTAATTGTTGAAAACACCAGACCTGCGTTGTCTATTAATTACTTGACATCGGGTATTTTTCGGTTTCGGTCGGGCCAAATCGGAAACAGGAAACAACACGAAATACAATGCTGTGTTTTCATTATATCAATATTCATTTATCAGACTGTGAAGTGCAATGTACGTCACCAGGCACGGCTGTACTGAAGAACCAGCGTAAAATGAGACGCTATACCGATTTTATTTACTTTAATTTGCAAATATAATTTAAACTATTAAAGCTAGCGTCATGTTGATAATTTTCCCGCCATCTACACACAATTTCCGTTATGCATGTGAATTTCCATGTCTTAGTTGGCTATAGTTTTTGAAATAGAGCTGGGGACAGCACTGTATGAAAAAAAGTTACTTTGGTCATATTTTACACTAGTAAGAGCTATCGTAAAAGGAACTCAAAATGTGTATAGCGTCTCAACATTTTACGAGCTTTCGCATGATACCCCACACGTTCCTTACAATCCAAAAAAAAGATTGCGAAACCCCTTATTACCCCTTTATTGGGGTTTACACCTTTTTGACTTTATTTATGTAATTAGGCCATACATTTCTATATCTATACCAAATTTCGGCTTCCTATGTCAAACGGTCTTCGAGAAAACTGGCTGTGGCCGACGGACAACCTCCGAGTGATCGCATAAGTGTTCCGTTGGACCAATTTTCATCAACGAACTGAGGAATATTGTTTTATTCCTTGGCGTTTCTTTTCACACGTTTAGGTATTCCAAGTTTTAATTTATATCTTTTTCGACGTTTGATCACACATTAATTCCTTTGATTATAGTTTGGTGAAATTGTGTGTTAGAAAACAAAAATAAAACAAATTAATTGGTAAGGCTAACCTTAACGAAAAATAAACTATTATAAAATAATGTACCATTTCTTATTTTTATAACAGCAGCCTACTTACAGCACGTGTCATATAACTAACGTAGCTGGATTGAACTGTGTTCAGCGAACGTCCCACACTAACTTGCATAATGCATAGAGGGAAACATTATTAGGCGACACGCGACCGCCTAAAATAGCGCCCACAAACGCCATATTGACAAATCTTACGGCCTAAGTGAACCAACACACGCTGTGTACTATTAAAATCCCAAGTAACTCTAGTAATATATCAAGCCCTCACTCCCCTAACGGCAAGGGGAACCAGCTTCTATTTTTAAAATACTTCCTATAGTTTCTTTTACAATTTTTCTCGGCACGCGAGTATTTTTACGTGCCCGATCCACTTTAAAATGATCCCTGAAACAACGCTGCGATGGTTCGCTCCCTGACGCAGGAGCCGGCAGCGGAGGGCTCCCAGAGGGTTATTTTATTTTGGTTTATCAGTAATAATAAGAGGCAACACCCTATTGCGGCGCGTGCGGCCCTGTTTGGATTTGAATGGAGGAGCGCGCGCGCGTAACACGCGGCTTTATCTTTTTTACAAGGCTCGCAGCCAATCAGTGCATTGCTACTAAAAAAGTCGAGGGGAGTTTTTATTTCTGTCTGTTCTTTACATTATAAATTTGGATGTATCAGATATAGAGGCGTACACTTTTAGAATAGGCGGTGCGCGTAATGTACCATTAATTCATTTATATATACATTTGATGTTGGTTTATTTAATACTATAAATAATCACTCAATCCAATACTTTCTAAGGTTAGACTGAGGTTCTCATTGAAAAACACGGAAAGCGGCGAAGCTGCAGCTTATGTTTGGTACTACATCTCTATGCATCTTCCATTTAGCGTCAAATATCAATCATGATGTTAGCATGATTAAATAAAGTGATATTTATCTGGATAAGAGAAATGTACAACTCGTTGCAACCACAAGTCATTACACAAGGTAGGTACATACCTATGAGATATGTGACTATGTGAAGGATCAGGAGGATGCTCGCCAAGGTAAGTAAATCTGACAAAACTGCGGGGTCCCATGGCCGTGTTATCACAGGCCAGGCCAGATCGTGCCACGCCTGTGGATGCCTGTGCCCGTGCACTAGCCGGGGTCAGATCGCGCTAGGCCAGACCGACAGGCCATGTGAGCCGTCGCGTCTGGCCTGGCGCGATCTGACCTGTGAGAAAGCAGGCCGTGGTACCCCGGCCGCAACAGGCGCCGTCGCGCCGCGCCGCGCCTTTGAATTTACCGACTCCCGATGGATAGGACGGGCGACGGTAGGCCACCGCAGGCCTTATCGGGTTCGACAGTTCCCACGGCCTGTCGATCTGGCTTGGAGCGGTCTGACCTGTGAAAAATCAGGACGTGCGACCCCTGCATTAGGTGAGTACCAAACGTTGCGCCCCTGATGCTTCGTGATTGCGAGCTAGTCGAAAAAAGAGTATCCCGCAAGTATAAAAAAGCGAAAGAACACGCATTTTGCTTCAAATCATCCGGATGGGCTTGGTTAGTTACGAGCGTCGTCACTCTGGACAACGACTATAGTAATACATATTTAATGTACTTAATACGCAAAGCGGTTTCAAGACTAAGCGTATCATATCCTTACTTAGCCGAAACAGAACACTGAACAACTCGAAGCAATTGCAAATGGAAGACAGTAGGTATATTATTCCTCTAATCCCGTTATTTTCCGGAGCCGGCAAATATACACTTCTGAAGGATAATTGATTTCCAAATATTAAGTTACCGGGAATTGTTTGTTTGTCTCTGTGCAACTACTTAATGGAAACCACATTATATCTTCGTGTTTGTGCCATTATGGTATGAGCGATACATATATTAGGAAAGGTTTTTTAAACCTAGGTTCAAAATTGACGAATATGTCCGTTTAATCTAATCTAAACTCGACGCTGTGTACAGATTCCAAAAATAAATACTACCCATGGGTTGCCATTAAAATGAAATAGTTTTGCATCGGTAAGTTTTTACTTTTCTAAATTATGTACGGTCGAGGTCATAAATACGTTTACACTTTTGCACCTTATTGCCTTGTAATAAGGTGCAAAAGTGTAAACATATTTATGACCTCGACTGTACGTATGTTATTTATTTAAACATCATTGTAAAGTTAAAATTAAATGCAACCGCCTAAATATGTAAATATAATAATCTTATGTAAATATCAATTTCAAAAATAGATATTTGATTGGAACTGTTTTGTAGAAGAAAAGTTCATATTACTGTGGTAATACTTCAGGTTTTAACAACATTTGGTAACTATTAATATTGTCATAATGTGCGTAAATCTTTTTGATATGGACATAGTAATATTGACAACAAATCACGTGTAGCAAAGTAGTGTGTATGAATGTCTGTATGTTTGTCAGTCAATCTCGTAAAAACGGCTCAATTGACTGTGATGAATTTTGGCACACGGATAGTTTAAAACCAAACCATGATACAGAATGTGTAGAATACTTTGTATATCTGAAGTCATTCCCAAAGGATTAACATGTGTGGTATTTAATAATGGCATTGTTGTGATAACCTTAACGCGGATGAATGCGCTGGAAAAAGCTAGTAGGTACGTAATTGAGTACTTGGGGGTAGTGCTTTGTACATAATTCGTTTGATGTACCAAGCCGAGATGTGTTAGGCGATGAATGCATAGAAAACATCAAAATTATAGGATGATTCACATCCACATCTAAGTAACAACAACAGGTTGGTTATATCTGGAACGTCACAATGACAATGACATTTGTGACAGTGACATTCGGCCATCTTTGGTAGCTTTTTTGGAATCTAAATACGGCGTTGAGTTTAGCACAGCGAATTGTAAGAAAACTACCGAAAGATTCAAATACCGATGACCATAGAGAAGCTGAACGATCCGACGCTTTCACTTGCCATAAAAATTATTGACGCAGCTTTTAGTGGGTCCATACTGGAGGTGGGGGCGCTCCCCGTTGCCATGTCGACCGGCGACCCTCCTAGGGGAAAAAACGGGTAAAAATTGCGAGAGCGAATGGACGGTGATTTTTTATGGCATCGTACATTTTTTCCCGGCAGCGCCGCGACGCCGAGCGCCGGCCGCGCCGAGGGTCCGCGCTAGTGTGCGGCTATACAGCCTGCTGCTAACATTTTAATACAAAATGACAATTTTATAAATATCTCACCGAACATTTGGGTCAATGGGAATTATGTACGTAAAGCATACACGCAGTTGAACCATGCCCGGGGAATAGCTACTTCCTTTCGATTAAGGAGAATAACTCCAAACTCTTCGTCCAATCTGACTCAAAATAATTTTCGATTAAAGTTTGGTCAAGCTGTATGTATTTTCTATAGTTTTCAAATGCACGTTGTAAAAGCTTGTACCTACTAATATAATCTAAGCCATTTTCAAATACCTATCTAATTAGTTGCGCAAATAAACGCCTCCCACTTACATGTATTTTTAGTTTAGGGAAAGCTACAAATATTTTTTCGTCATTTAACCGCATAAAATATAGCTATTGCAAATTTTGAGTAAAAAGGACCGGCAGACAAGAAAGAAATGACCAACGAAACTATAAGAAATGCTCGTTTACATTTTGGCTACAGAACCCCAGAATAAGTGATAATATACATATTTTTAAATCATAAGCATGCGCAATACGAGTACCTACATTGCAACTGTATTGGAGGAATCCGTCCTTTAAAAAAAGAAAGCTACCTACTGTATTTACTAATATTAAGTACTCAATCGGGACATGTTTGTATGTTTCTATGTAGGGAGTAATCTCCGAAACTTCTTACCCGATAAAAAAAAAACCGATCAATAAGTATAGCTAAGCTTTATTTTATCTTTACAAAGAACGTAGGCGGAGCAACGGTTACTACTAGTTTAATAAGAATCGTTATAGTACGAGGCAGTTTATCAGTCTGACTCTTTTAATATCCGTTGTGGAACGGCAAATTCTTACGGTATACTTACCTAATAAAAATTGGAACACCATGTACAACGTCCGAAACTCTCTGAGGAGTGCTAAATCGGAGCTAACATGTGTGAGTGCTGAGTGCGGAGCCTGCAAATATTATAAGTATGGATTTTATACACGTCCCGTTCTAACAGTACCTATCCCTTTTTAACTTTCACAGGAAAAAAATATCCTCGGAGGGAATCTAAAATGATGGGGAGGAGAGGGAAAGTTTCCTCGTCGTTATATGAAAAGGGAATCGGGAGTCATTCCGCTTCATAAATCATGACTGTCATATTATTTTGCTGATGAGATTGTTTACTTACTATTTTCGTGTTTTTTATGGTTTCACTGAGGACGCGGACTGAGGAGCGTAAGGGTTTTTAGGATTTCCTACCCTAAGAGTCGGTCTTAATATTCGTCCATCCGACTGGCACAGGACTGTATCTTTCGAAACTTTTTTGTAATAAACAGGTAGGTATAAATAACAAATGAGTGTGCCAATGCGGTCACTAAACAACTAAAAATAAAAATAAAACATAATAATATACCTTCACCTTTTTTTGCTCCATATTAATAATTATTAATATTATGAAAGTTTCCATATATTTGCAGATTCGTATATTTAGTTAGTTCTATTAAGAAGCATTGGGGTAATTGCATATCGCATATCTTAATTGCTATTTGAAGTTGATGATAATAATATATTTTTCACCTCAGCAGCTCGAACAAGCATATTTTGCTGCGTGAAAACAGTGTGCAAAATAGGATTTTGCTCACTCCGTGAGACAAAGTAGCTTTTTAATTTTGATGCGGAGCACTGACATTTCGTCGTATGGGGTCTATTACAAGTTCAGAATATTTGAACTTTATTAGCGCTGTCCCTTTCATTCCATTACGAAAAAAGAAAATGGCAGACGTAGGTCGATTCATAGTTCGACCATCGAATTTCAAAGTAGACCCCCAAATAACGCGACACAAGTAACACGTTCGAAAACTTTCAAATTAACAAGTTTAAATTACCAAAATAATTATACAAAGGAATTTTCTATTGAAGATAATTTAAATAAATGATCTCAGAATAAACTCCGTTTTTTATAATAAATAGGTAAACATGAATTTTATTACGCTAGCTAATTAATATTTCTAGTTTAAACAATCTTACATTTTATGAACGTATAGCACAGATGCAGTTTCCGAATGCAAGCGCGGCGGCCCGCCCCTTTAAAAAAAATGCGCGCTGTTAATTTGTTTCAGAATTTATTAGGTACCTATATTATTCTTCATTCTTGCGTTATTGATATTGGTTTTAAATATAAAAACGACTAGGATAAATCAATTCTCTATCTAACTAGGATATACAGTGAAGTCAGTGACGTGATGAAGGCAGTATTTTAACAACAGTTACGGCTAGTTTTTGGTGTGCACGCGAGATACACGTAATATCCTTGTGATCATGATAAATATTTTAAAAATATCTCGAAGATATTAGTAAAATCTGTGAATTTTAACAATAATACGATTAGTTTTTAGTGATGTGTTAGTGTCGTGCGACACTCATATAGATACTGAAATATCCTTTGGTTTCTCGCGCCTTGTCTCGTCTTTCTAGTATTGACTACCGGCGCGGCCGGCGCTGATGAGTTAAAACAAGCACTAACGAACGCCTAATTAAGTTTTCTTCCTGAACAACCTTGAGACGAATAGGTATGTGATAATATTATATAATTTTTAATGTGAATATGTTCTCACTGCTGAGGTGAAAAGTTGTATGTGTTACTCGAGAGCAAAGTATTTGCATCTCGTGCTTTTGAGTCCTTCGCTGCGCTCAAGATTCAAACTTACAAGATACAAATTTTAGAATCTTTCGCTTGCTCAGGACTCAAAATCAGCAGTCGCAGCAAAAACAAACTTAGCTCTCCTGTTGCACAAATAACTATTTTTACCTTTATGTTTGTCACCAGTAATGTTCCGTAAAACTCCAACCAAAGTGAAAAAAAAACTGGGAGGCCAGTGAATTTGCATAATGTAGAATGTAGAGGTGAGTACCTAGTTATCTGTGTGTCTACGGGACTTCCGTATTTGATATTTCACATCCCTGTAACAAATGAATGAAATTCGAAATATTTGGTCTTCTTGTTAATTACAACTAAGATTGAGACATTTAAAGACGAAGGGTAAATATTTTCACATGAGCTATTTTACAGCGCCTATCAGGACAGACAATTCTATAACCAATTAGCGCGAGCACGCATGTTTAACTGAACACTATAAAGTGCTTGCTTAGATAGTATACAAAGTACAAGCAACCAAAACTATCTATACTTAGTTACGGGATCGATTCATGTGCTCTCCACATGAGAGAGTTTCATAGTACATTTTACCGTTTAGCGAAAATAAACCAACGCCGGTTTGGTTAATAATACCAACTGCTCATCCCGCTGATATGACATCATATAATATGAGGTAAAATTTTCGCTATCGTCGGGTGCAATATTTATAAATAAAGGGTTCACATCCAAAATAATCATGGCATTGTGTTCGGTACCCTTATATACTTTATACCAATGTAAACATCACACGGAGTAACTATGTGTGTTTCGTTCATTTGTAGTTATGGAAAGTTACTAGTAGTCTGTGGAAATTATATTCATGTTTAAGGAGACTAATGCCAACCCTTTATCATTACGACTTTTTAAATAAAGCGGTCGTTAGTGTACTATTTCACCAGGCATTTACTGTTGGCCGCATATTTAACCGAGTTGCACTATGTATGTAGCGAGCGGGGGCTTAAACTTAGATAATAATACATAGTAGTCATTTAGATTACTTTATGCAAGGACTAGTAACCTAACCCGGGGAAACGAGTCTTTTGGGCACCTCGCTTACCATTAATATAGATACGTATTGTAAGATTTGTAAATAATGGCCTGTTTAGCGAACGATCGAAAAAGCTTATTTTCTTTATCTAGGTATATCAGGATATAAATCCCTGACATTATTTAATCAGGACATAAATAATATCAGGCGTATGAGTTCATAAGATAGTCAAAATTCATGGTTCAAATAATCAACATACGTATGTATAAGGTCAAATGGTCGGTTAGAGGTGTGAACTGAACAACGTGCGTGACTCAAATCGATACTTGTCGTTATCGAGATATTCACAATCCTTTTGCTAGTGAATGAAGTGTCACAAAAACTCAGTGTTTGAAGGGGGAGAGCGGAACACATTTATTAAATCGGCAGTAACCGAGGGAAAGGGTTGGGAGCGCGCTCCCCCGCCGCTGCCAAGCCTCCCTGTCAAACGGCCATGTTTTATTCATGATGCGTTCAAACAGAACCTCACTCTTGTACGTATCGCAGATTCAGATCAAATCTTTCGTTATTTGCTCCTATTTTGATACCCTCCCTGCTCTCTCTACTCCAATCCATAGGCATCTTCCAATGTAGTTATATCATATACCTGTAATAAGTACCTAAAAGTAGTCTTGCAGATTAAAGCGTCATTTAAATCAGCGGTCGGCAACAGAACAGGCGGCCCGCGAGCTCCCTGGCTGTTACGTATGTAGGTACCTAAAGGTCGTTGGATTCAGAATTTTTAAATTACCTGATAAAGTCACAAATTATTAAGAAGTGCGGGCCACGCAATTATACTAATTATGCTAGCAACTGTTAGCTACTATGTGGCCCTTGGTTGCTAAAAGGTTGCCGACAGCTGGTTTAAACCATTTTTCTGATTATAATTGTTCCATTTATTCAAATGATTTACTAAAACAAAAATAAAATGATCAGTGTGGCTATCAGATTAGGGACTTGAATGAGTGAATGACCATTATAGTATGTTTAACGCGTATTCATTTAATTACCCTTACTCCTTTTGCTTATTGCTAATCAATATACGCTTATACATACGTTCGTGATTGTATTTAAACAAAATTGACTACTTAGTAAGACGCTGTCAACACCAAGATGCCCTTGAGGATTTTGGATTGCGCGCACACTGTCTATTTGTATCGGAGTAAACGAGAGCGAGTGTTACTGGGCGGCCCGGTTTTTGTAGATAATATTACATAAATATTGAAATAAAAAAAAGGGTGGATTATTTGTGAAATATGACTCGCTAGCGGTTTAGGTATGAATATGTTGACTTCATGTTTTATTTGAAGATTACGATACGTCAAAAAATAAAGACATAGAACCGTTTAATGTGATTTTAAGACCAATCTTTGCAATTATTTTCTATCGAGCCAATTTCGTCCAATTATGTATCGAGCCCGTCCACGGTCTTTGAAATATGGTGAATATTAACATATATTTTATTTGATGTGCTAGAACAAATAGTTTTTCTTAAAAAACTGCTTAAATAACACCAATTTCACCAAATTAGGTGTTATCAGCCTCCTTTAGCTTTGTTTTACAGAACAAGAGTTTTGCTAAACGTTGGCCCTCACCGAACGCCGTTTAATGCAACCGCTGCAGGTGCGACACGGCGCATCGATCAACTGTGGCATTAGCACACAGGGAACGAAAAAATCTTACAAAATGGACATTCCTAATCGCCTTGTCCTTTTTAACTCACAATGGCAATTTATAAAAAACTTTTTGTATGGAGAATTTTTACTGTTGTGCATTTAAAAAAATATGTCTTTGGTGCGACATTCTTGTTAAATTTAAAGGTAGGTAAAAAGGCGACATACTTGAACCAACGAGGGGAGTCAGAAGTTTAATGTTTGTATCTGTCTGTGGCATATCGTAGCTCCCAAACGAATGAACCCATATGAGTGTGGTTATTTAATCAAGTCTTTTCTATCGAGATGGTTCTTAGATATGTTTCTTGTGTCGGGGGGTTTTAAATTTTATATCTAGGTATATACACATATAGTTTTTATTTTGCGAGCCCATTGCGTGCCCCACTGCTGGGCAAAGACCTCGCCCCATGATCACAATGCGTCTGTACTAGTTGCTTCTTCCGCCCATTTGCTGAAGAATACATCCAGGTCGTCCCGCCATCTCCGTCTAGGTCGCCCGTCATGTGGCACCCACGTGGTAGCTGGGTCATTGTCAGTCAGTAAAACACAAATCGTCTTTCCAGTGGGCAATAGTTAAGGGCTTATGTTTATATATAATATGTTTTTATCGCATAGAATTATAGAAGAGGCGACGCCGTTTATGCGGATTCGGAGTTCAACAAAAAATTAGGCTTTCTAGCTCTTAACTTTGGCAATGTCCACCGAAAAGACGCGCACCTAAATATGACAATGACCCAGCTATATTAGCCCTCCGGTCTGGAGTTATTATAAAACATAATAAACGTGACGGTTGAATAGAAATAGATATTCAAGAATTTCAAGATAGATATAGGTATATACTTACTAATCATTTTGCTTTTTACTTCACGTCGTATAATCCTATCCTATCCTATACTATTACACGAGCAATATTTGTATGTATATATATTTGCAATCATGCTCCCGGAAACATATAGGGGTTTACGAGGGCGACAAATCGATCTATCTAAAAGATCTCATGTCTGGGAAAGTTCGTTATCTCTGTATTTTCACCCGAGCTGAGCTCGGTCGCCCAGGGACTTGCTGAAATTGTGGCAGATATCTAAAACAATGTCGCGCAGTAGAGACAGTATTGACGTCTGACACCGCTATCAATAATTGTTAACAAGTTAAATTACCTTATACACCTAAAGTGGATATCGATAATCAATAAATAAATATCAGGAACGTTGTGGGTTCCACAGCATGGAGAAAAGAGTCAACATACATGATCACCTATTACAAACCCCAATTATAATAAAATGGGATTGGAATCCGATGTTCTATAACTCAACTGATTAGCCATGCCATGCCTACTTCAAATTACCCGTATACATTATACCGCAGCGGGCAGGGTTACTGCCACTGTAACAGCCGCTGCTGCTCGCTCTCCCTGGCGCCGCTCATCGAAATTGTGCTGTTTATAGGGGGAGCTGGCATTCACAATATTTACCGACAACTGGCCAATGGCATACCAGTTACCTCCAATTACACGTAGTAAGGTGAGCCTAGCAGCAGTCAAAGGACGGGCAGCACGAATAGCAGTGAGGCAGTGAGTACAGCGCGAATATATTCAGTTTAGTAAGCTCACTGTGAATGGCATCAATTTATGAAAACCCACTGGTCTGCAGGAAAACTAAATTGCTATTTGAATTTGTAGAAACTGAAAGAATGATATAAGATTCAAATGCTTGCTTAGATTACCAGTATAACTTAGAATTACCAGTAAAACTATTGTGCCTACATAAAGACCAGCCAAAATAATCAAACCGATAATACTTAAATAAATAAAAAAAACCGTCAACACAAACACAGTTGAGAACCGTCTCGACAAAACAAGACTTTTGATTTAAAAAGACCATCACTCGAATAGGTTTATTACTTTGGGAGTTTTGATGCCACAGACAGACACACAAACAAATACACATGTTAACATCAACTATATGTTGTCATCAATCAACTAATAGCATTACGAGTACGATGCTCTACAGGCTTAATAACTGTATACGGAACCATAAGATTTTTAAACTATGGTGCTACTAAAACAGAGAGATTCTTTGAAGACTAAAATGGGATCTCGCTAAAGGAAAGGAAACAAGATTAGTTAATTGCAGCATTTATTGCCCTAGGGCACTACGTCTCCCTATGATCTTGATATGTAGCTACTTAGGTACAAGTAAACAACACACACTGTGCTATAATGCATGTATTTAAAAATCTGTATTTTTAGAGGTTCGTAGCGAACATGGGAAAAACGGTACCTTAGTATTTTGCCGTGTCCGTCTGTCTGTTCGAGTTTCACAGGCATATTACTCAAAAACTATAAGGTATTTAACTATTTATTGATGCAATTTGGAATATAAATAGGTACCTACTTTACGGACCGGGGAAGAAAAACAATAGAAAAGGGACTTATTACACTTCTTTTCTAAATATTATGACTTATCACATTACTTTACTTACATCGAAAATTGTTTTGCACAAGATATGCCCAAAAGCTTTTTTATACTGGTCGACTATAATCTTTAAATTAGAATAGAACCTCGCAAACCATAACGCAATGGATACTTTTATTCTGATGAAAAAGTTTATGCTCTATGGACAATCGAAATAATTATTTCGATACGCTCTAGACAACCGAAAAAAAATTGAAAATTGAACTTCGTATTTCAATAATGTGTCCTTGTTTAAGGAGACTCGATCCGATACAAGATTGCCAATCTATGGCGTTTCAGAACGTAGCAGCGTCGCGTCATCTGCCAAAAATCTTCTTGAACTTGCTGCTGTATCCAGGGCATTAAAATTAAAAAAAATAACTACGCTTAGTGATTGGCTAGTATTTAGACAATCACAGCACAGTACTGCAACATTACGGACGCCGGTGGTGTGATGTGATAACTTTTCTTTTCAAAGTTAAACTTACAAAGTTAAAATAAAAACTAAGAAAATGAGTAGTGACAGTGACGAAACATCTTTAACTCCTCAAGAAATAACTAATATGGCAGAGGAAGCCACACTTACCTTGCTACCTGAAAAGTCAAAGAGCCTTTACAATAGTCGAACTAGACAATATAGTACCTACTTACGATATTTAGTTTTCTTATATACTCGTATTAATTACTTAAATTATTAATTTTAATGAACTCGTACAAAAAGTATTGTTCACAATACTGTCATAATCAAGCTTTTTAATCTCGTACCTTACTTAGGCCACTCAGCAAGCTTCGTGGCCTAAACTCGACTAAAAAGCTCTATTATAACACGATTGTGAAAAATACTATTGAGTTATCGCTGAAAAACAGCATTTTAAATAACATACTTAAATGGACTTAATATAAATAACCGGCCACGTACCGGAATGCGCAGATGCGGGTGGCGCAGGACCGGTCATTGTGGCACTCTTTGGGGGAGGCCTATGTCCAGCAGTGGACGTCTTTCGGCTGCTATGATGAGGATGATGATGAAATGGACTTATGCGCCGTGAGTTTCCTATTGAAGATACCATCTTCTGTTACCGCGACCCTTCATTGTGCGTGTGCTACACGCTATTGGCCGGTTTGTTTTTATTGGCCTCCCGCAACAACGGTATTACTAGATACTTAATACAATGGGAAGCCTTAGCTGCGTCTGCTTTCAGCGACCACCAGTTTAATTAGAACCTTCAATTCTTCAATCTGATTATCAGTGAACCACAAGGAGTGCACCACCGAATATACGACTTCAAACCAATAACTCATTATGTGTCAAAAGCGGCTTTAAATTTTTCCAATTTTTTGATCTTTGTAGCAGACAAAACAGTCTATAACATTGCCGACCCTTAAAATTGTGTGATCAGAAAGTCGCGCACCGAACGTCCAGCTATAAATCGACAGCCGTCAAGGGGTATTTTTGAGCCATTTTTAATTTATCTGGCCCCAGCCATTATTTTTGCAAGGGGGTCAAGATTACAATGAAACTTTAGCAATTTTAATGTGCATTCACTGAGTGCATTTTATTGCTGAAATATGGGCGCACATTACGGGCTTATGTACAAAATACGGATTGGATACATTCTTAGTTTCGGATGCATTAAGCTGGTTTTGCACCGGAGGGGCGAGACGAGACGAGACGATGCGAGAATTGAAATCGTATGGGACTTACTACCTATTTGCAATGAACGAATTTCAATTCTCGTCTCGCCTCGTCTCGTCTCGCCCCTCCGGTGAAAAACCAGCTTTAGAAATTAGATCCGTATACTGGAATTTTTCCTGACGTTTACATAAAAAAATATAGTTTTAAACATAATCTCCGTCTCTTTTTTGTTTTTTACATAATTATGTTCAGAGATACTCGTAATTATTTATTTACGTTGTTGTCTCATGGTTAGTTAGCTGACTCACGGAAATATTTTTTTAGGGAAGTGAAGCTGGTTGAATTAGACTACTTATATATTTACTTAGGATTGTGTGTGTGAAAAGTGAAGTCAACATGAGAAAACATTAAAGGTTTACACTTTTTAAGTTGGCGTTTATGGAGACTATGTATATACGCCGGGTGTAGAACGATTAATCGTAAATAGTGATACAATGCAATATATAGTAAATGATTTAAAGTCCTTGGCACATTGATTGAAGCGCTCACGCTGAACCGCCGCGCTCCCGCTCGGCGCTAAGCCTGCAGGGGTCACGCACAATAGCCGGTCACACATATTGACACCCGGACAATAGCCAGGGGTCACTTTTATTTGTTGCAGAAACTTAATTTATAATCTTTTCACACACGCCATTAAGAAGATTACTAAAACCTACCCTTTTTTCCTGATAACAATTGAACATTGTTACATTTTCGCCAAAAATAAAATAAAATGTAACCGTATATATGGCCGCTATTGTTCGGTGACCGTTGCTTTCGATTTTGACACATTTTCAAATGTCGAACGTCTTATGTTCGATTTTAAATTTATGTTGGAATTGGAGACAGCTTATTTTTAATATTGAGGGAAGATGTTTAGGTTACGGGTCAATGGGTGTTTTGTGCAAGGATATGTATGAATTGTGTAACGGTTCAGAGGTTGCACGTTCAGGAGCGCTGGGGTCAACGGTCACCGAGCCCGTGCACTGGCTGATTTATACACCATTCTGTTTTTGGGAAACATTATTTTGAACACTGGTACTATATCATGTATTTTAAACACATACTTACTAATAATAATAAATCAGCCTATTTACGTCCCACTGCTGGGCACACTCCTCCTCTCATGGATGAGAGGGAACATGTTGGCCCATTGCGGGTTGGAGACTTAAAACCTTAGAATTCTTTCGAATATGTATGCAGGTTTCTTCAAGACACGGAATAATTAAATACACTAAAGAGCTATGAAAATGGCATTTGACAAAAATCCTATAGGTACGCAGTAGGTGCAGTTCCCGGCAAACAACTTGAACATGCGGGACGCACGTACAATTCGCCTTTGCGGTCAATTGCGCAAGGTCATTTGCTCAAGTTATTTGCCGGGAATTGTACATGTCCATGTGCCTCGAGTATAGTTTTTTTTAACCTTTATTTATAAAGGGTGGCTAAAGATGCAGGAAATATTTATATAATTACTAAACTCGACCTAGAATCAGACAACAGAACTGGCTAGAGCCGTAGGAAAACTTAAAAACTATGACGTATAATATAATATGGTATATTTTATCACTTGCTTTTGAAGCATAATATATTTATTTATTTTATCTATATGGCACAAACGGCGAACTTAATTCCATAAAGCAGTCTCTACCAGTGTAAATTGTTTACTCAATAACTACAACTTAGAACAGTTGAGAAACCCCCGACATTTTCATTTCAAAGTCCAATATCTCAAAATCTTTCTTTTTTCATAAAACCTGGCTAAGAACACTTGGCATAAAATTATCCATGACTTAAAAAAACGGCCAAGTGCGTGTCGGACCACGCACAACGAGGGTTCCGTGCTTATTAAAAAGATCGTATCGTTACTGAAATCTTATGGCAATTAAGTTCTTTTCTTTAAGGAAGGCAGTTTTTTAGACATATCTCAAAAACCTTTGAATTGATCTTGTTTAAAACATTATTTTCGCTGTAAGAATTTAATAAGCCCTATTAGCCTGATTTTTTTCATATTTTTAAAATACACGGTTCAAAAATTAGAGGGGGGGGACACAATTTTAGTGACTTTCGAGGCGATTATCTCCGACTCTATTCACTTAATCAAAAAAATTGCTGAGAAACCTTATATTTATTTTGAAAGGCCTATCGATTAATGTGCCACACGTGGGCTTGCAATGAATTTTTTTTTTGATTTTCAGTTATATGTATGGAGTGCACCCCTAAAACATTTTTTTTTAGTAATTTAATTACAAAACTATGTAGCGGTTAACAAAATACACCTATCCTCAAAATTTTATTGAAATACACCTTAGTTTTCGAGTAAAATGCCTGTGACATACGGACGGACAGACAGACAGACATGACGAATCTATAAGGGTTCCGTTTTTTGCCATTTGGCTACGGAACCCTAAAAAACCGCATTCAAATCGGTCCATCCGTTTGGGAGCTACGATACCACAGACAAATTTACAGATACACAGACATCTCTTTGCGTCGGGGGTTAAAAAATCTTGAATAAATCTAAACTAAACACAAGAAGGATAATATTTTTTCTTTTTTGTATGCGAGTATTATCATACGGGGGTATATTTTAACCAGCGATAGTTTTCGACCGTAGAGTGAGTTTGTTTTTAGTACGACGGAGCCGCAATGTACTACATTCAATCTGATTTGACTGAACGTTTTGACATTTATGGGTCATGACGTCACGGTGTTGTAAACAAATGGTATAAAGTGTATTGAATACATTGCGTGCTCAATTATTATGTATGAAAAAAAAATGCAGTTATTGAACGAAATTGATCTAAATGGACATTTTCAATAATTTGTGTACCCAATTATTATGAATTGTTAATCAAAAATTAACTCAGTGTCGGTTTTGTGACGACAATTAAGTATTTCGTTTAGATAAATTTACTTTGATTACAAATTTACATGTGATTTAAATGCGAAACAAGTTCATTTTCACATAATTAGTAAGCTTCGTTTTCGTCACAAAAGTGCACCGAGTTCATTTTTGTTCTGTGTTAATTCACGCTAATTGGGTACAATCATTTTTGAAAATGCCTATGTGTGTTGTTTAGAACCGACATTAATCGACATAATAATTAGCCCGTATCACATTTATATGTACCTACATCGAATATCCCTTTCGGACCCGGCCAATACAATTGTGCGGGTTGATTGCAACTAATTGACAAATGAAAATATACTTCATTTTACATTAGCACAGTCCCGTTCCGTCGGTCTGAAAGAGGTAAGAGAATATTATGATTAAGGAGAGGATTTCCGTTAGAAGTTAGGACGCGCACGCGTCACAAAACGCGCAGTGAAGACGGTGAGTCATGCGCGCTGCGCCGGTGTCACGGATCGAACTGTGTATTGTAAAGCGCAATAAATCGCTGACCCCTAACCGTTTCGACCCCCAGCCGAGCGCAGGGATGCAGCGTCTTAGGGCGGTTGACCCGTAATAATAACTCCAATTACCAAGCTTATTGAGATCACATAAATTATAAATTGTGAATAGACCCACACAAAGGCTAAAATAAAATAAATTTTGCACAGACAACTATGCAATTGACCCCTGTGTTGAACGAATTATTATAAATTTGCGTTTTAATGACAATAATGGAAAAATACTAAAGTAATAAAGATTTTGGGTTCGCCGTTTAAAAATATATCCAAGGGATTCTATATACGATACTAATAGATTAGATTATATTCATTTATTTCCTCTAGAAAATAACATATTATTTTACATCACAAATAAGATTCACTAAAAGATCGTCAAGAAGTACCTATTTATAATCATTTGATAATTAAAAACGAATAGGAAATTTCACACGTGAAAGTCAAAAAGAAAGTTAAAACTGTCAATATACTTGCATTCATAATTAGGATATCCTAAGCAATGTCAAATATCATAATAAATAACTAAGTTTTGTTAATTATCAATAGGTACAATTCCAAAATATAAATACAACGGTAAAATGGCAAAATAGTCTACCTATACAAGGTGTAAATCATATAACTGAAAACCTGAAAGTAGTTTGTTCAGAATCGAAAGCTGAATCGATTGCACCATCTTTTAAGGTAGGTTGTATTTTTTTTGAAAAATATTTTTTTATTGTGCCGGGTCTAAAAGTTACGAAGGCAACATACGCGAATCAGAGAAATGTTGGAGGATGTTGTTGTGAGGTGAACGTCAGGATCTACGTCACTGACAAGTACTGATTAGTGATTACAAGTGTAGAGTTACGAATCAAGTAGATCTGCTTGATAAAGAAAACCAACGAATATCTTTTGAAATAATTAACGTATTTGTAAATGGACGTATTAATCTTATTAAGGATTAAAAAACTCAGTTGGGGTGTCTGAGGTTTTCAGTATAATATAATAAAATACACCTTGTATAGTCTATAATCATTATAGTAAATAATTTTTCCAATTTGTTTTGGTTATATTTCTTCACGGAATATAACAGTTTGGATAATAAAAGTTCCTTCAGCCGGTGCCCAATCTTCCGAGATTTATTTTTTGAGATTAATACAAGTGTAATAGTTACTCAAACACATCCAAACCAAAACCCAGGAACAAAAAATCATAACAATATAATAAAGACGTATTGTTCCGCTCTTGATGGTCTAAAACCTAAAAAACCTTTATACTGTTTTGTAGTATACAGTCTTGTATGCGACCTTTGCCCTTTGTAAAATACCGACCATTGAAAAAAAACCTGCCACCACACAGCTCTCCCCTAAAAAGTACCTGCGCTAAAAAATATATAAACACGTGTTAACACGATCTAATCAGTGGGGCCACACGCCACTCGTTCGTAAAAAAAACATTAAAAAAGGTGAAAAAGATGGATATCACAATAACACCCCTCCGCGATTCCGGCCCGCGCGCGCGCCCGCGGCGGCGGCGGGGTGATAAACGCGTCGAGTTCGAGCTGATCCGCGCACGCACGACGCGGGTTCCGTACCTCCGTACCTCCGTACCTCCCTGGCGTACTGCCCAACACACGCTAATAAGTTTTTTTTAATGAAATAATTGTAAACAGTGAATAAGCAATGATACGACGCGAAGAGTAGATAACTTTAAACATTTACTCTCTCTTGGATAGGTACCTAAGAAATTACATACTTAAATGTTTTAAATAAACAATACGTAATTTAAGAAATTTAATTATAACAGTCAGCGAATATTTAAGTTTAAACCATAATTATGTATTTATAAGGGATACTATATTGCACGTGTGCACAACCTTTTGAAGGAACCCTGAGGGTAACCACAACTCGCGACTCAACTAAAACGCGGTGTAGGCACCCAAAGTACACAAAAAGTTTCCCTCGTTTTTTTACCTGCTTGAATACGCTACTCCCGAAACTCGAATGACGCTAACTAAGCGGAACGTTTTTTCTGATAATTGTTTTAAAGCATGTAAATTCAAACTACATGTAATAAACTTTTATCTTCTAAATAAAAACCAGTTAGAGCTACCTGCAAAAATGTCGCTTTCGTTGCTATTGCTAATATTTAGGGAAGGTAAGTGCCCCAGACCTTCCGAGAATTTGTACAAACAAATTAAGCTCCCGGGCTTACCAAGGTCGTACTGCCGCAAAACTGAACTGTTGCTGTTGTGCACATGCAAAACTACACAGACAGTACGCTGACCCGAACTTATATGTAAAGCTGACGTACAAGTATAGTATGACAGTAGACTAGTAGTACTGTAGTAGGTATGTGGTATTTGTTCGGTGCGTTTTTGAAGTAGGTACTTAATTTTTTATATGTATATGATTTATTTTGAACAAAATTTTGTAAACGAATAATGTATTTTTTTAATTTATTTAAGTTCTTATTATGTCCATTTGGACTAACTTGGGACTTTTTTTTAATTACCTACTTATAGTCAAGTTGATGTCATTACTTTCTTTGACATCTTAGGTACTTCACATTCAATTATATTCTGTTGAAGTGTCTAGGCGTAGAAAAAGTAGACTTGTACTATTACTTATTCTGTGGTATTAGGTTCATACAACATTGTATAAATATCTAGGTAAAAACGCTAGTTGGCTCGAAAGCTCGCTAAAGCTCGTATCGCAACCCACGCCACTCATTTTTGGGCCCAACATACATACTACGGCATAATCACAAAAATATTCTCAACACTTGGATGTTACCACCTTAGAAATATTGTTTACTTATCTTAAAAAAAAAAAAACAAAATATACAATTTAAATATATACACAATAAATATGAGGAAGTCAAAGACATGATAATGAAATGGAAAAACGCAAATTGGATGATATGGTCGTTGACGGCTCCAAGGTCCTCGGAGTTTTTGCCCGGAGAGGAAGCTCGCCAGCTGCAAACGCGGCCCGCGCGGCGTGTGCCCCCGCCTACACTTATTTTTTATGTGATTAGGTAAGCGAATTTTTAAAGCGACTGTTTAGGTCTCCTAGGCTTTTTATACCAAAATATATTACATAAATATGCACTTACTTTAAACACAGTTTTAAGTACTACATTTCACACATTAAAAATAACTACGTAAACGTACCTATGTAGTCCAACGCACAACATTAGGTACAATGATTTCGCGCGGATTGCTTTTTCGGTGGCTGGTGAACCATTAAAAATAAAATAAATATAATTAGGAGCAGCTGAGGTGAAAATGAGCATTATATGGATGTAAAAACTACCACGTAGAAGACCAGTGAAGCATCAAATGTTGCATACTTCGAGTGCAGCATACGAAAAAGTTAAGTAGCAAGCTAATTTATATAAATGTTTGAGAATCTCAATCATCATTACCTTAGGTTTTGGCGACTAGTCCAGTAATATTATACATCCAGAGCTTGCGTCAAATCCGGTAGTTCTGATTTTTTGCAGACTTGTTTATGATGTTGGGTCACTGAATAATCCAAGTGTGTGACCTCTACCGCCGAACGCAACTTTGACAAAAATCGAAAATACCGCGAAAACCCTCAAAGCTAGTCCTGCTGTCATAGCACCGTATCAGGACGTTTTTAAAGTAGATTAAATTTGCTACTATATCAGACTAGAATTGTCTCTGTAGCCCAATAGTTTCCGAGATAAAGCCTTTCAAAGTTTATAATTTTTTCGTACTTAGATTACGTACGCTGAATTTCGAAGCGCAATTTGTCAAATCTTACCTAACGGATAGTGGTAGGTAATTCGTGAACCACAAAAACCTGATGAATACAACGCCGTGTGCGTCTTTCGGTGCTATTAGTCCACACATACTAGTAAAATACAAACTTTGAAATAATTTATAATAACAGATGGTTTCTGAACGGACTTATCATGATTTAAATATGTAATTGCCTATAGACAAAATCCAACAAAATATCAGACATCACAAAAAAAATAGCTTAATTAGGTCATGAAAAGTCGGAAATAATATTAATAAATGATTTATAATATTCAAGATAAATCATAAAAAAATGAATGCTTCTTAAATCTATATACATTTAATTACTTCCGGGTGGAAAGTTTGTTGGATCAGGTCCAAACTACTTTCCGCCCGGAATAAAGCGTCTTAGAATAATGTTTTAAAATCGAATAATCAAAACAAACGACAAATACGGCTTTGAAAAATTTGTGTTCAATTCATCACTCCCTTGAATACGAAAGACTAAAATGGGATTAGGCGTAAAACGTGGGCGCTGGGCAGCACTCTCCAGAGATCTTTTTATCTCATCTGATTTGTTAATTTGTAGAGCTTCGAAGATACAAAATGGTTTTTTGAAAGTGGATACGCAACTGTTCTCCTTCTCTACCATCGCAAAACTGGAGCAAAATTCCGCGTGATTCGTTTATATTTGATGAATAGCTGTCGATGCGAGATTAAGCTGCCGAATTTCCATTTTGAATTAGATTTCTCCCTAGCCTTATAATTCTCTCGGATTTGGTTCGCCATGTGTGTCGAACGTTAAGGAAATTCGTTTTAGTGATATAAATTGCGCTACCGAGTCTTGCTTGAAGCTAGTTGCTTCTAATCCGCTTTTTCTCTTGCTAGATCCACTAGCTGCCACAACCGGCACAACCGGCACAAGTTATCAGGACATGAAATCATCCGTTGGACAGATACGTTTCGTACGGCTAAGGTCTATACTTCTACATAGAAAAGTAAATAAGCTATAGCAGAACTATCCTACTTGACATTGCATGTAATTTACTTATGTGAATACCTGTTTTAGACGTGTATTGCGTTTATACAAGTTATTTGTTACAGCCTCCGTGTTTCAGTAAGCTTGGTGAACCTAGGTCGGGAGGCAGCTGGGTTTGGTATTCACAATCGCAAGTTCATAACGCTTACCGTCAAGACGCCTGAGGTGACCAGTGTAACTGAAATCCGATCGGGATTAGTTGTCCGGGATCTCGGGGCCATGATATACTGGGGGTGAGTGACGCAGAGCTGACCGCGGGCGGGCGCGCCGGCACGTCGTCCGGCGTGATTTATGGCGCAGCTGATGCCCGGGCCTGCGCCAGCGCTGAGACTATCTCGTTACCTCTGCAAAAAACACGCTCACTTTCATAGGTTACTTACTTAGACCTTTTGGTAGGGTGCTGTATTTTAACAATTTAGTGAAACTTTTTTACTGTAAGTAGGTAGGTACCTAATCGCTATTTAAAACTGTTAGGTAGTGAAACGGTTGCAAGTATTTTAAAAATATACTTAAAGAGTCTAAAAAAATAAAGTCGTATTGACGAAACCATTGGACAAATTTGACATGTCTTTTCCCTGAAACTATCAGCGAATAAACTTTAAACATTAAAAATAAATAAAACTCCTTGTCGAAGAAGTTATATACTTTCGTTTTAATATAACAGGTAACATACATATTCGTATCTATTTTTTTTTATTGTTTTACGATACGATACGAACGATCAACAATCTTCTTTCGCTTATACCTTTGAGTATATATCTAGTTAGTTTCGTCAAAGTAACGAATCAGCCTATATATACGACCAACGCAAATTCCATCTAGAGCTGATACCCGGTAAACAACAATAGGCCGTGTCTTCGCAAAACGTCGCACTCGCTTTTAAACAACCGCCCCGCGAAACAATCGTTCTCACTTCATTTCAGCAGTCGGTAATAAATTATTTCATTTTAGCAGAATGCGCTTGTAAGGCCACTCTCACTTCTTGCCACTGGTTTTTTGCTTCCGGTTTGCGATTTAGGAGAAAACGCGCCATGTGTGCTTTGTTGAACAATATTATTGTACGTCTAAGTTGTTGTACTGTGGCCATTAAAACCGTTAAGGACCGTAATCGTGATTCCTCAAAGTAGACAACGCATAATAATAAGTTATGCTTGGATATAGGTACTACATGTCAGATCAAAATTCTTATGAGAATAATCGAAGTCCATTCATTTTGGCAAGATATGTTTTTCAGGGAGATTAATTTAGTTTATATTTCGATTGGCATCATTTACATTTTTCTGAATCAGATAGATTGTTAGGATTTGATTAAAACATTGGCCTGTATGGTCCTATACCTACATATCTATAACCCTCACCAGTTTTGTAACGATTGTGACCCTTTCAGTAAACATGTGCGAAATTAATGGGTCTCTGAAAGTCCACCACACGTCAGTAACAAAATTTATTTAATCGTATGGCAAGGCAAGTCGCTTACTGAAATAACATTTTAATATATACTTAATCTAAAGGCCATGGCAGGGTAAGGGAACATCTTGTGCCTTAAGAGGGGGCGTATCGCCAGGGAAAAATCAGAAATCACCCGCGCGCCCCGTACCTGCCGCGCTGATGCGTCTATTGCTGCCCCGCTCCTTCTCGCATAGTATATGCCCCGACAGTCAGATGAAACATGATGAATACCTATAGATAATTATAATAAGTGGAAAGAAAGACAAAATCTGTAAGTACCTATATTTGAAGATATAATTTTCGCTAGTAGCTAAGTCAGTTTCGAGAGCTATAACTGAAATATGACCTTCCGTTTTTTTACTAAATCACGTAAGGGTTGTAATTTAGCATAATAATGTCTCGTAAAAGGCTAAAGCAAAAAAACAGCTATAATCGAATTTAAACTTTTGTGAGACATATCTAAAATACTACTAATAAATCCACGGTTAAAAAATTAACGTAAATGTCACGGCAGGCGACATGTTTCGAACTCTTCGGGAGTTCTTCTTCAAAACAAACATCGAAAACACTAATCCTGAAGAAGAACTCCCGAAGAGTTCGAAACATGTCGCCTGTCGCGTCATTTAATACGTGAATTTATTAGTAGCATTAAAAAAAAACTGTAATTTATTATGAAAACTTCGATCATGTTTATGAAAGCCAGATTTTCAGGCCACTGTGTGGCGGCCAAATTTTTCAATTCTGACCCCGTGTCATGGTCGGCCTTATCACGCGATAAGTGACAGGATAGAGCGTCCGTCACTGGCTGACACCGTTTGATAGAACGAGACGATGCCCCTATCTTGTCACTTATCGAGTGATAAGGGCGACCATGATACGGGGTCTGATCTCGGATTCGTACTTGGAGACAATGGAGACGCTTTGGCCCTTTAGTTATCAATTTTGAACATACTCGTATTAAAGAAAAACTGCAAAATTGTGTTCACTTTTTTTAATATAAAAATGTCCAACTTCGCAGGCAATAATTCGGGTGCAGACTCGAAAATTATTATTACTCCAAAAGAAAGAAGGCAAAAAAATATGCACAGTGATGAAAATCCCATTCAGATATCTCAAAGAATTACGAAGCTACAACCGTTTTAATATTGCTTGTTAGAGAGAGAAAACGCAAACGGTGTGTGACGTCGACGTCACATTACAGGATGCTGCCGGCAGGCCGCGTCGACGGCGTCACCGACCACGATGCGCGCGGCACGTTGCCGTCTTCTGAGACGTCACATTCTTCCAGCGTCATCGTTTCATATGAAGTTGTGTTTTGCGAAAAAGGGACAGAACACATCCCTTCTTAAAACTTTGGACACTTATAACTTCGTGATTATTGAACCTTTTGCGTTGCGCTCTATATTTCGGCGGTCGAGTAGCCCCATAGCGGAGTCTACCCACCAGCCAGCTAAGACCCCTCTGGCTGCTAACCAAGGCCCAAAAAAAAAAAAAAAAACCTTTTGCGTTGATTTTTTCTCCATTTGACAAATTTTTTTATCCTTCTTCGAGAAAATATCACATTATTTTATTTAGTGTCTGCGCCCCTATTGTTGGAATCTAAAAGCGTCACCCGTGATGGCTTTAAAGAAAAAAAATGTCAATATTTACACGGTTCACCCACGTATTAAACGTCACTACGGGCGACATGTTTTGAACTCTTCGGTAATTCTTATTCAGGATTGAGTGTTTTCGCGGCGGTGTCGCTTGAATCACGACAAGATTCAAGCGACACCGCCGCGAAAACACTCACTTTATAGAGTACAAATTACTTTAATTACCCAAGGAATACCACTACCTACATTTTGTTGCTTAAAAAACCACCGGAGCTATAACTGAAATATGGCCTTCCGTTTTTTTACTAAATCACGTAAGGGTTGTGAGCTAGCATAATAATGGCTAGTAAAAGCCTAAAGCAAATAAAAGCTATAATCGAATTTAAACATTTGTGAGACATGTCTAAAATACTACGTAATAAATCCACGGTCAAATTCACGCATTAAATGTCACAACAGGCGACATGTTTCGAACTTTTCGGGAGTTCTTCTTCAAAACAAACATCGAAAACACTCATCCTGAAGAAGAACTCCCGAAGTGTTCAAAACATGTCGCCTGTCGTGTCGTTTAATACGTGAATTTAACCTTGAATTTATTAGTAGCATTAAAAAAAAACTATAATATATTATGAAAACTTCGATCATGTCTATGAAAGTCAGATTTTCAGGCCACTACTGTGTGGCGGCCAAATTTTTCAATTCTGATCTCGGATTCGTACTTGGAGACAATGGAGACGCTTTGGCCCTTTAGTTATCAATTTTGAACATATTAAAGAAAAAGTGCATAATTATGTTCACTTTTTTAATATCAACATGTCCAAGTTTGCAGGCAATAATTGTTGGAATCTGCACTCGATAACCCTAAAAGCGACACCCGCGATGACTTTAAAGAAAAACAATGTCAATAATGTCACTACGGGCGACATGTTCCGAACTCTTCGGAAGTTCTTCTTCAGGATGAGTGTTTTCGCGGCGGTGTCGCTTGAATCACGACAAGATTCAAGCGACACTGCCGCGAAAACACTCGTCCTTAAGAAAATTTCCCGAAGAGTTCGAAACATGTCGCCCGTAGTGACATTTAATACGTGAGTTGAACCGTGTAATTATTAGTACTGTTTCAACACGTCTCACGAAAGTTTAAATTCGAAAAGCAATGTCCGCCATCTTGGAATTCAAAATGGACATCATTTCTAGAATCTTCACCCTCGAGAAGCCTGCCAATGTATGTTGTTCTTTAAAAAAACGCGCATATTAATTTACAATGAATGTTTCAAAAATTTTAAATAATGCGACCACTTTTTGAAATATTTCTGACTATGAATTCGTATTTAGACCTCTCAGACATCGATTTTGAACATAACCGGATTTATTCTCAACTAGCGATCCGCTCCGGCTTCGCACGGATACTATATTATACATATAAACCTTCTTCTTGAATCACTCTATCTATTAAAAAAAACCGCATCAAAATCCGTTGCGTAGTTTTAAAGATCTAAGCATACATAGGGACAGACAGCGGGAAGCGACTTTGTTTTATACTATGTAGTGATAGTGATAGTGATAATCTTTCATAAAGTAAATACACGATCGACAGCAAAATGTTCGTCTAGTTTTGCATGTACTGCACAAATTATTCTAAGAAGCCGGTCACCCGCCGATCGCTGCGTAATCTTATAGTTGTATTTTGAACTTTAAGATCTATATGTTAAGGTCGACTTTTAAATATATTATTTCAAAATGTAGCAAAATATCTACTGGAATGTAATGATACGTTCATTCACTGGACGAATATACTGGGTCACAATATTATTGAAATAATTATGTTCATCGTGCTGTCGTGAGAGCACAGAACGTAGTCCTCTCGTCTCAGCGGAGCGATTACGACTGACTCCGCCCGCGAACGGCAACAAAAGATATACAGAACCGCACGAAACACGCGACGGGAGAAAGGGTATCGCGCTAAATAAAAAAGGCCTATACGCCAAATACGTTTCACCTCAATAAGTCTGAAAAGGGACTACATAAAAATACCCCGCTAGTACTTTCATTAGGTAATGTGAAAAGCTATTATACACTCAACTTTTACTTAATTTATATGCACGGGAACCTCACACTATTGAAATTGAGTAAAAATAAGACATGTTTTGGCGGTTCTTTTCTATCGAGGCAATTTTGGTTTTGTATGGTTTTGTTCAGACGATTCAATTGCAAATATGATGTAGTTTTGGTATGTTCTTTTTCCTGGCATTCGCTTTAGTTTGTCATAGGTAAATATTCAATCTAAGAACCCCGATTTCGCTCAGGCTGATTTTTTTTGTGATGATGGGCCCTGCTGTTAGTAACTCCTATACAAAATTACAGCATTCTCCTCTTCTTACTTGCCAAGAAAAATAATAATTATAAAAATTATTTTTCGTGAATATTTCCGCTTCTGTAGATTGAATTAATTCGTGCTTTAAACATATAATACACTTACCCGAGATGGACAATATGTCACTATAAACCGCATAACATTCCATAGACATTTTTTTTTTCAAGGGTTAACATTTTTCATTTTTTTTTTTCATAAGTTTTGAGAGAGAGACACCTCCAATTTTTTAACACATAATAGCCTTTTTGACGGCCTATAACATAAATTAAATTCAAGCTTCTAGCGTTGGTGCATCATAACAAAAAAAGTCTTCACTTAATCGTCATCGTCACTATTTTCGTTAATTACAATACTTAGGCCTTTTTTAAACAGGTTGAGAGAGAAGAAGAGAGAGAATGTTTTAGTTAGTTAGTTTAGAAGTCAAAGAACATGATGGCTCCGAAGAAAATTACCATTACAACAAATAAATAGTAAAGAAATCTTGGATTTTCCAGAGTTGACGGAACAACAGCTAATATTTTTTTTAGTGGTACATATGAAATGGGTCAAGCTGTGTCTTATTTAGGAGAAATGATTTTGGAGGATGGTACTATCAACATGCAATTTGTCAAAGACAAATCGAACATCTTAAAAATACAGGTTCAGTCTAGACACATGTCCAGAAAACGGTATCGTTGTTTTGTGGAATATATACCAAATTGCATCGAAATTGACGGTATTAAAAACTTCTTCTGGGAGTGTGCATGCGGATTACGTACAGTCAGCTGCTGCTTCCATATTGCAGCAATAGTTTATTATTTATCACATGGTAGATTTTTAACTAAAATACCTAGACCAGCCGAAAAACTGAGCAACCTGTTTAAAAAAGGCCTAAGTATTGTAATTAACGAAAATAGTGACGACGACAATTAAGTGAAGACTTTTTTTGTTATGATGCACCAATGCTAGAAGCTTGAATTTAATTTATCTTATAGGCCGTCAAAAAGGCTATTTTGTGTTATAAAATTGGAGGTGTCTCTTTCTCAGAACTTATGAAAAAAAAAATGAAAAATGTTAACCCTTGAAAAAAAAATTGTCTATGGAATGTTATGCGGTTTATAGTGACATATTGTCCGTCTCGGGTAAGTGTATTATATGTTTAAAGCACGAATTAATTCAATCTACAGAAGCGGAAATATTCACGAAAAATGATTTTTCTTAATTTTTTTTTTTTCTTCGAAAGTAAGAAGAGGAGAATGTTGTAATTTTGTATAGGAGTTACTAACAGCAGGGCCCATCATCACAAAAAAAACAGCCTGAAAAGCTATTAAGGCACAAGATGTTCCCTTACCCTGCCATGGCCTTTAACAAAATAATTACTCCTAACGTTAAATTCAAAGTGCTTTATTTGTAAACATAGGTAGTTAACATTGTTGGTACCGAGAGAATACGAAGAACGCTGTTTCGCCAATAGACAAAGTTATCTTATAATTAAACACATTACAAATAACAAATGAGCTTGCAGATGATATATAAGAATTAAAATTATACATTAATATTATGAAATAGTCTTCTAAACGATGATGTTGTCCTTGACCTTACTTCCGATTTCTGATTCTCCAATTCCGAGCTGAAATTACCCATCCCTCACTTCAAAAACTACATGTCACACTCATCGTCATCAGGCTTTGTATACCAAGAGACGCTGAAATTTGTTCTTGTTGTCATTCAATACTAATTATGTGAAAGGAGTTTCAAGTCTCGCCGTGCACAATAAAAAATACAACTTCGCCGCGCCGGTACAAACTTGTCACATTTAGTAAGGTTTTAATGTTCAGTGGTGCTACTGAGCTATAATAATCGATAATCTACAATTTTAAACCTACAACTATACAATATTAAACTTATTCATATTAAATAAACAAGTGATTTTAGCCTTCTAACAGGAAGGTTGAATCGTATACATACTATAGACTGTGTCAATTCGAGCAACCGAGAAACCGTTTTTCGGGTTTTACTCTTAGATTATTCCATGCATTTTTGTTATAATGTTCTCTCTTTTTCTTTGGGGATGCCTTTCCTAATAACTCCATAGAAACATGAAAAACTTGTAATGATAAGTTAGTTGGAAATGTATTTTGAAGCTTATATTATTCACTTATACATGTATTACAAGTTCAATTGCGAAGCGGAAATGTTTATTCAAGTGATTGCCATTGTATAAATACCTGGTTATATTTTTGCTTAACATTCGTATTCCGTCACATATTTGCTTATTACATTTTTTATTTATGTCTGTTGTGCGTGTATACGTTAAAGTATTGAGTTAGTTCAGCTGCGGCAACCGTAGGTACCTACCTATGCAGAGCGCGTTAACAGAAAGTTGGCAGGTACGTTGTAATTTTAGAATTTACATGTAATTGTTCAAATATTATAGAGTAGGTAGTACGAGGTATAGATACTCGTATTTCAGCATACAATCAATATGCTCTTTTAGTCACAATGTCATATGTCTGACGCAAGCGACATACCATACCACGTTTTGATAGCGTGTTGGGGGCGAATTTATTTTTCAGTGCCGGGTGGTAAACATTTGGTTGCATACAACTTACGCATAAATATGTCCCGTTGCTCTTATGTCAGCGGATTAAGGTTTCGATACATATTTATGAGAGCATTAAATCGATACATATTTTAGCACTTGACTGTATACCACTGTTACACAGCTCTAGTTATCCGAAATATATGTTTCAATGTTCGTTAATCAATGTGTAAATGTTTCAATATTCGTCTACCTACCGCAATAGGAGATCATTCTAAATACTAATCAAGAGTGCTGGGGTACTCCGTAACTTACTTGTACTAGCAAGTTGGCGATCATTACCCGTAAAGGGTCGTGCTGCACACTGCTGCTTCAATCATTTATTTTAAAAACATAGTATTACCGCTTTTATTTCAGTACTCCGCCAAGCCAAATAAATGTACACTTCCACATTTTCTTTCCGCTTTACCACACGAACTGTTTCCGACGCCAAACAACTTTACTGCTGCTACTTGACAGGAGTTTCAAGGAATGAAAATCGCCATGACACACTAAAGACCTGAACGAGGGAGATTCTGACCGACGTGGCGACACGGTGCGATGATGGTTCACATTGCATCTATGCTCAAACCAGGGTTGGGCAGTATTTCAATTACATTTATTAGAAATATAAATACGTACTTATGTTATATTTGTATTTTAACCACCAGGTTGGAGAAGTATTAGGTATTTGGTTTCAAATACCGCATGCACTCACATATATTTAGTATTTCAACTTAAAAGTTTTAAAATACATTTCCACTAAAATACATTCTATTGAATTTTATAATCGTATAATCGATGTAATGGAACGTATTTAGAGTGAAAATTGTAGTGGTTTATTTCTCTTACTACTAACTAACTACTAAATAGCCGTGAATATAGATATAGTCGTAATATGGTTGTTAGACACAGACACTAGGAACGATTTCAAGTTACATACCTTGGTAAGACGGGCCACTTACTGTATTATATATTTTAAATAAAAATGCTTAAAATACTGTATTTTGTATTTTACATTTCAAATACACAACATAAAAATATTTTGTATTTAGTATTTTAATTACAGACGGGATAGTATTTTGTAATTTGTATTTTAATTAAAGCGAAACGTGTATTTTGCCCAGCCCTGGCAAACGTCTCTGCGACAACCGTTTAGTAACTAACAGACCGCTATCTCAAAGTACCAGTGGCGGAGCGCCTATACAAGCCGATTCTCCTAAAATTTATTTATTGGCAAGCCTATAGTTATATACTCTAAACTCATTCATAACTTTATTTTGTTCCAGGTTGCCCATCGAAAATTTTCACGCGCCGCCACAGCAAAGTACGGAGACGGAACCAAAAAAGACAGTGTGACGTTGACGATTCATCCTCTATTTTCGCGTGTACGTCGCAAAATGATTTATTTCATGCACACACATTTTTTTACAAAGAATAACGATTCATAAAACATTTGACTAATAGTAGACATCACTAAGACACACTCGAAATAATCATTTTCACAAGACAGAGCTATTCATATACATACGAGTACGTAACGGACGCGGGGGAGAAACACATTACGGAGGAGGAGGCTGCGGGGGCAGGAGTTGGAGGCCGGCCTGAGGGAGCGACCCTGCCTCGGGATAGATTTGAAGGTACAATCATTTTTTATGCGAGGGGGCCAACGGTCTTGTATGCGAAGTACGGCCAAAATTACGACGAGTAGGTATACGTATAAAGTTCCGGTTCTTACAACCTAGATAATCCTGGTAGGTGTAACAAGTACCTAAGCATAATGATGTACGCTGATTTGAACACGATCATTGGGGAGCGGGTAAAGTCATTATTTAATTAGATATGCGAAAGTAATTAGTAAATAAAATGGTTCACTTGTTCCTGCTTGTTCCTAACATTTTTGCAAATGGTAACCTTTTACGTTTTTGATGGAATCAAAAGGTGTTTTTTTCTCTTTCTCGTGCGGTACAGGGTGGCGCGTTTGTTTATTCGGACGTGGGTAGATATAAATTGTTGTAATTCGTACTCAGGACCATTTAGACCTAGGACCCCTCTGCAATAAAGACCGTGACTCGCAACAGCCATAAAAGCAGAACGCATTACTTTTTACTCGATGCTTTCCATGAGGGCACTTTCAGTGCGCGATGAAGAAGAGGGTGTTTTAGCTGTGCGCGTATAGTAGACGGAGATACGGCGCTAACTTATATTATGCCATAAACTCATAAGTACATTTCACACTGATTTGAATTGAATTTACTGCAACAGTATAATACTGACGATGAATATAATACTGAGTTACAATTTACAAAGCAAAGTTGGCAGTAGGCATCTCGACAAAGTCGGTCCAGCAGTTTAGTGAGTTTATCGACGCGATAAACTCAGTAACTGCTGACCCCGTAGAATGGACGGCCTTATCACACAATAAGTGACAGGATAGAGCGTCCGTCACTAGCTGACACCGTTCGATAGAACGTGACGACGCTCCTATCTTATCACTTATCGCGTGATAAGGCCGACCATGATACGGGGTGGACCGACTTTGTCGAGCTTTTCACGGACGTTTCAACTGCGATGCAGTCACTAGCGGTAAATACATAAAGTCATGTAGCACTAAGATACCTAATTATGATAATTGAATCTGGGACTAGTCTTAGTATCAACGAATATTAATAATTTACTAATATAATTTATAAATAGTCAAGTTTAGTTGGACGATTAGCTCACTAATTGGGGCAGCCCGTGTCGTTGAATAAAATCCGTTATACCGCGTACCGTAGCGTAGATATGTACGCAGGGCTTGTCACTGCACGCTTAATGGGATTCTTAATTGTTCAAATCATTTGTTTTAATATTTTGTAATATATATATCGTTTGCCTCGATGTGATTACGAGGAGAATTTAAAGTTAGTTTTTTATTAGTTCATAATATAGAGTAGAGGTACTTTTGTTCAATCTGTCATAAGCTCAAATTATAAAGTTAAATACAATAATAGTCCCGTCACATTTTTATTTAATCCTTTATATTTATTTATTTATCGAATGGCAAATCAGAGTATTTAGAAAAGTGAGATCTTGGAAAATACAGAACTTTGTACATATACATCGTGTTTTATAATCTCCCATTAAAAAGAAAATATTTATCTAACCGAAAAAAGTGCCAACCCTAATAAGCTGTCACGTCAATCAAACTGAATGTTCATAGATTATTTAAACAGAAGCTACCTGTTTATCGTGTTAAAATGATTAAACTATAAAGGTTTACAATCTCAATCAAAGGAAATCAAACCGCTTTAAGTATACTTTTAAAAAAGAAGGTAAATATCAATTCAATCTCGGTATCAGTCATCTCAATAAGTCCTCATCAACATATTTATATTTCACAACTAAAAGACTATTTCGTGTTCTTGTTGCCGCTTCATCATGAATTGACGAACATGAGTATGTAGGTATTGTAGGTGCCTACTGTAAGGGAGCGACCACACCGCTGCTCAAAATACGCTAACGCACCGTAAACGCAGCAAAATGTATGAAGAATATGTGACGCATACGACACGTCAACGCGTATACGCAGCGTTAAGCACCGGTGTGCTCGCTCCTTAACTCGGTTATGGTTATTGATTGGTGGTTGTCTCTCAGAGGAAATTAGGTAAAAATGAAAATAACTTTCCGGACAGTTTACTCTTTAGTTTTACGTTTTCAGGGTTGCGTTTCAATGATGTTTTGTAACATTCTATGTATACACAAGAATTACTTTTGTATTTGATTTTATATTTAAAGTCGCATTTCTTAACCGATTCTCGTGAAATGTTGAGAGGAGGTTCGTTGATTAAGTAGTAGGTATATAGATTTTTTTTTGTTGAGCCACTTTCTGGATCATTATTTTTTTTTCAACACACCTGCCCGTAAAGTAGGTCTTATTACAGCGTATTTACACTGATAATGCAGAATATTACCCATGCCGTGCCTTTACATTACATTATCGCACTAGTGCCTTTTCATTACATATCTTTTTAAATATTAGCAAGAAGTATTAATGTTTCGAAAACAGCTAAGTAGTTATTTGCGTAAATATAAAATTCAATTCAAAATGTGATAAATAATTAAAGAATTTCATGAAACTGCTTGTTAGCTTGTTGGTATTTATATTTTGACGGTGTATTTTTACCTATAAATACCCAATTTCAAAATTTATAAATATGTGGCTGATTAGCTACTTTGCCGGTGCCCTTATCTCAGACTTGCGCGCGCATGCAGCGCTGAGCGCGCAAAAAAATAAAATTACGGCCGCCATCTTTTAAATGGGTTTCTGTTTGTTAAGTTTATTCACAGTATTGCATTTCGTTAGTATTGTTTTGTAAAATGTCGAATTTAGATAACGAAGAATTACTTATCGAGTGTACGCCGCCAGATATCATAGTTGAAGCGCAAAATGCGAGTGATAGTCTTTTGCCCTCAAAATCAAAAGATAAATACATGCAAGCCTACGCAAATTTCATTCAATGGAAAAATAGCAAAAATGCAAGCTCTTTCTCAGAGAACGTGTTCATGGCTTACTTTAGTGAACTGGCGAAGAGGTATAAACCTAGTTCGCTTTGGTGTATATATTCTATGTTGAAGAGTACCGTGCAGAATAAAAATGCAATTGACATCAAAGCGTACACCAATCTAACTGCATTCTTGAAAAGACGTTCAGACGGCTTTTACAGTCGAAAATCCAAGGTTTTAACACCTAATGAAGTGGAGAAGTTCATTAAAGAAGCACCGGATAATCAATATCTAGCGACAAAGGTCAGTTCCACTATTTAGTTTTGTATTCATTATTATAATATTTGTAGGCGGTATTGTGAGTGTTGATATAATAGGAACTAAGTACGATTATTATAACTTAATTATGATTTTATTTATTTTCAGGTCGCATTAATATTCGGAATTACTGGTGCCTGTAGGCGTCAGGAATTAAACAACATTACGACAAAAGATATAGAGAATCACGGAGAGATGCTACTTGTCAAAATTCCGAACACTAAAAATAAAATTCCTCGGTCATTTACTATTCACGGACCATTTTATGAAATAGTGAAAAAATATGAAAGTTTACGTTCAACAAATGGAAAATCTGACCGGTTCTTCCAAAATTTTCAAAACGGCAAATGCACGAGTCAGCTTATCGGAGTGAACAAATTTGGATCGATGCCTAGAGAAATTGCCAAGTTTTTAGGCTTACCACAGGCTGACGCTTACACCGGACACAGTTTTAGGCGGACTTCAGCTACATTGCTGGCTAATTCAGGAGCCGATATATTGACTTTAAAACGCCATGGGGGATGGCGATCTAATAATGTCGCCGAGTCATATATTGAGGACTCCATCCAAAATAAAGCCGACATACGTGCCAAAAATAACACAAGCAATCCATTTGGAGCCACAATCCAAGAAGTTCTGCCCTGAACCGCGTCCTTCCACCTCATATGCCAATGATGATTTGGGATTTCATACGTTTGCTAATGATGAAACGCAATGTTCTTCTACCTCCTTTCAGAATGTTGCATTATCACCGACATTTACAGTTACCCAAGAACAAAGCAATGAAATAATTAATAATACAATTAAACATACAGTACAAATGCCTCATAAGGCGGTAGCATATCATTTCAATAATTGTACTTTTAATAACTGTTTCAATAATTAAAGTTTTTAAATAAATGTGAACTTTTATTTACTTTTCCTCGCAAGTGTGTTGAAAAACGTCGTATGAGACACGTGAGCATTGGTCATTACACTTCTCGTCTCCATTAAGCCTTCGCCTTCGGCTCAGGCTTAAAAACCGACTCGAGTGTAATGACCAACATAGCACACTTGTATCATAATGTACTATTGTCAGTCTCGTGATTTCTACAGCTCACGCGCGGTGCCACTCGTTTTAATTTTTATACAAAGTATAAAATTGTAAGCTGAAATAAATGAATACTAAACGAACAACATTATTTCTATCTGCCTGTCACTTAGTCGGAAAAGAGAGTAGGTAAGTATTGAAGACAGGAGAGGATATTACACTTCATTTCTGCTGCTTTGGGGCCTGCAACTGGACTACGAATCATACGAGTATGATGTGAGAGTTCCTGCCTACTTCCATTCTGGATTCTTTATTTCCACCAAGTTTAAGCCTAAAATATCCGGGGTTGAGAACTCTCTCAAAGCGAGTAGATCAGCAAGAAATAACTAAATTCAAATGCAATTGAATTATAATACCGTTACCTAGTCACAAATTCCTTAAACCTTAATCACTGAAGTATTAAAGTAACATTAGGGCCAGACGCTAAGAAAATTCTTCTAACTATTAAAAAAAGTACTGAGCAATGTATACGGCGCCGTGATTAATTGTAATTGACATTTGAAGCCATCGAGTCCCGTTAAGTATTCGTGTGATTAAGTATAGTGAGCGAACCCGTTCTGCGCGCGGCGCGCCCCGTCGCCGGCGTCACCGTGCCCGCTGGACGCTGCAGCCGGGCCAGATCGCGCTCCACATACGAAATTCTACTATTTAACCTACTATATAATATGTATTATAAATGCGAAAGTTTGGATGTTTGTTACTCAATCGCGCTTAAACGGCTCAACCGATTTGGATGAATTTTTGCATGAAGATAGTAGGAGATAGTATATATAAGTAGATTAAAATACTTATAGCATAGTTTTTATCCCGGGTCTACGCAGACGAAGTCGCGGGCGGAAGTAGTAATATTATAAATGCGAAAGTTTGGATGTTTGTTACTAATTCACGCAAAAACGGCTGGACGGATTACAACGAATTTTAGTAGGTATAGGTACAAAGAGATTATAGACTGGATTAACATATATAGTACTTTTTATCCCAGTAAAAGTCCAACAAAAGGAAGTCAACACGAATGAAGTGGCGACCAAAAGGAAGTCGACGCGAATGAAGTGGCGACCAAAAGGAAGTCGACGCGAATGAAGTGGCGACCAAAAGGAAGTCGACGCGAATGAAGTGGCGACCAAAAGCTATTGATAAAATATATCCCAGCTCTGAATGACCTTCGATTTCCTCATGTTATTGTTATAGTCATAGCGCACACCCCGAAATTCGGTAAAATGCTGCAAATGGTGTTAACAGCATGAAAATCGGAACGATTGATCTTTAGGCTTTAATTTGACCCGTAGCACGAGAAAAAGGAGAGGAGTTATAACGTCATCTTTTATAAGTTTGGGAAAAAAACATTTTTTGTTCTGAAACCTGTCGTGTGTGGTATCTAATGAAAGGGCTTACTAAGCCGATTCTAAAAATATATCACATCATTATATTTCAGTCACTTGTTTTGAATGAAAATAAAAATCATTTTCAAAACATACCTACCAAGGGGATCTTCCAGAGTCCAGATATGATACAGTTGAATCATTAATTGTAAAATATGCCTAAAATGATATGTAATAGCCTCATATCCAACCCCAAGAAAGCAATTTTGAAAATATTTACATTAAGTATTTTTATAATTTTAAAAATTACAAACTGTGATAAAATCACAATTAGTTGAAACATGTTGATGCCTGAATAATTTATTTATTTATTTAAAATAATTACACAGCATTACAGTTAAAAACTAAGTCACTGTGAATCACAAATGATATATACACTGCATATTAATATATGACAGAAGAATTACGTCTATCCATCATCTCACTACACAATTCCCCAACTACTTCCAAAGACGTCCACATCCGGTGCTGATGCAAGAAGCGCATTAAGGATGTGTAGAGCTCTGACGAAAGGAGAGTTTTTGCGCGCTACGGTGCGCGCCTCTGGAGGAGCTAGCAGTAGCCGGTTACGCGGACGAAAATTGATCCTCGACAGTGAGGGGACTAGCAGACGCACCGCCTGACCCACCAGCTCAGGGCAATCTGAACCACCTCGCAAGATTTAGCAAGCGCTCGTTAGTAACACACAGTTACGCCTCACCTCAAGTGAATTAAAACCTAATACGCCCAATAAAAAAATTGTGGGATATAAAAATGGATAATATCCATATTTTTTCTTATAAAGAAACCGTAAAAAGGCTTTTTGGATTTTTTCATCACACTTGCTCGAAAAGGGCTTCATAATGCGGAGACATACAGAGCTGTAATAGCCTGTGTTACGCCCACGGGCGTAATGGTTTTTTTCTTAAATTGTATCTGTCACTCATGCAGCAGTTACAAAGCAAAGAGGTTTTATATCAAATACGATGTCTCAAAACGTATTTATAAATAAATTTAAACTTAAAAAACTACTTAAACATGTTTAACTGAATTAGTTACAGATTTAATATGTAGTTATTTAGTGTCTATGTAAAATGTTTTTAAGTGTTTTCAAATCGTGGCTGTATACCGAAGGGTCTTTGCCATAAGCGCCTCACGTCAAGTTCAACAAAATGGACGACTGACATGATGCAGTGTTTATTACGATTTGTATTCATTTCATCTAAAATGTATTTGTTTCCTCGCAAATGTGATGAAAAACATTGTGTATAACACGGGCGTAAGAATATTGCAAACTCGAGTCATCAAAAGCCCTCCGCCTTCGGCGTCGGGCTTCTGATAGACTCTTGTTCGCAATATTCCACTTCCGCCCCTCGTTAAACAATGTACTATTCCAGTAGCAAGGTGTAAGAAGCTTCATGCGGATTCCAAATTATAGATGCTGTGTCAAGTTTGCTTCTAACTAGGGCGGTGAATATGAGTTGTATAGCCCTAGGACAGTCGAAATCACGCGCATTCCTGATCAGGATGATTGATGCCTCGTCGTGTAAACAACAATGATGTGTAACAAAAGAACATCTTGTTTTTACCTGAAAAGTTACTATTACCATCCATGTAAATTTTCGTAACTTTTATGCGAATATGTAAATTTCAAAATTGAATTTCTCGTGTGCTGATAGCGACATCAACTAGGAGCTGTAACCGTTACTATAGTGGAGGCTGGTAGAGAATACTTATTTTTTTGTACTTTTAAATTGTTACAGAGTTACAGTATAAGTAATGCGTTTTAATTCCATAGTGAATAAGTGGAGCGTGTTTTAAATATTTATACAGAATATAATTGCTCACACGATCTCATTGGCTTATTTCCAAACTAATTATGATTATTTATTCAAGGGATTAAGGGTATTTAAATACACTAGCCGACTAAAAATAATATAAAAAAAAAGTACTTACGCTTACCTATAATGTTAAATGCATGTTTAATCTCTCATATAAGTGAATATAAGCATATTTACATTCTTATGAGAAAATAAAGATCTTTAAACCTAATTACATGATTTAACGGTGTATGTAATTAGGTTTAAAGATCTTTATTTCATCTTGCTTTTATTTAGCCAATCTTTTTTATCTCTCTTCGTGCACTTTTGCCCACCTCTTGCCAGAGTGGTCGTGGTCATGTCATGCACCACCGCAGCCTTTGCAATGCGTCGCCATTTGGCTCTGTTTTAGCGGAGTGAGAGCAACCATTAATTGTGTCTTCTGTGACCGCTTATAGGTGATGAGATCTGTCCCTCGTGTTGGAGAGCGCCCACGAAATCGTTTGCCCTCAACTTTCCCTTGCACCACCACACGTTCCATTGACTCCTCGTTACCGGTGATGCGCCAGAAGAATTTGAGGATCCGTATTTTTTATACAGCCTGTAAATTCCACACGGACGTATATTTTAACAGCCATAATTTTCGACCGTACAAATCACATGAGAAATAAATTTTGCTAAATAGCTTAATTAATAGCGTTAATATTTTTTTAAGTAGGACCTCGCGACCATGTAGTATTATCTAACGCCTAAACTGATTTGACTGAACAAACGTTTTGACTTTTATTGGTTCCGTAAACAAATGACATGACGTGTAGACGCGTGCTCAATAACTTTGGATGAAAAAAAAGGAAGCAGCTAACAAAAATTATATAAATGTGTTGTTTGCGACTGACACTCATCGTCATCAAATTTACAAGCTGTAGAAGCTGACGTTGGTTACTGGGATACCAGCGCGCGCGAAACTGACATTGATTGAATTAAAGAAAATTAAGAACCAACCATTCTTATTAAGAACTCAAAATGTAGGTACTTATATGAAAAATTGAAAAAGCGATTTTTTTTTCTCAAAACTCCAAGTTCAAAAAGATTAAAAAAGGATCGACTGCGTAAGGCATGTCAATATTGTCAATATGTAACGGTAACCGACTGAATTTGTACATAAGTAAAACCGGGCGGACGGCTATAAAAAACTTAAAGCTCATTCCCTTTTTTAGCAGCTTTGTGATTGGCTGGCAGCCGGCTTAAAAAGCTCTTCGCGCGCCCCTTCGCGCTCTGCAACGCCCTCGTGTGATGTGACGGACGTATCAATAAAAACCCTAACCTAACTACGTATAATTTGCTTTTCATTTTTCAAATGGATAAGATGGATTTTGACTGTAAGTATCTTCAGTAGTACTGATAGTGAATATATTTGAGTAGTTTTTTATATTTCAGTTTATATTAGTTAATAGTTAATCAGCAACTTTTTTTGAAACGTTAAACAATCGGGCGGTTATCTATAAAGTTTGTAGGAATAAGTATATACGAACAAAAAACATTTTATGGTTCGAAATAGAAACACCAGATACCTACTTCACTGCTCACAAATTAATTTCGAATTATTTACAGTGATTGATGATCATAAAGATAATACACATATTTTACTACTACTATTAGATTAGTTGTATCTCCGACACATCCCGCTGCTTCAGTAACCCCGACACAAGAAACATAACTGAACCACCGCGTCAGACAAACGGCGCTCGAATCGGTTCACCCGTTTGGGAGCTACGTTGCCACAGACTGACACTGATCACAGTGATCACTCGTGTTCGTCGGGGATTAAACACTGGACAAATGGTTGTCTTACTGTCAAGTAGGTATGGTATTAATAAAGGTTTAACACGACAAAATAATAAACTAAAATTAATAGGAAGTATAATTTTTAAAAAAACTTTGTTAATTTGATAGTTTTCGAACGTGTTACTTGTTTTGCGCTTTTTTGGGGGTCCACTTTGAAAGTACTGATGGTTTGGATTCCCTGTAAAATAATTCTATAAATTATCCTTTTAGCCTTGTTAAGAAATGTACTACCTACTGATTGCAGATGGCTTTGTTTGCCCGACTAGTGCTCTAAGTATAGTCGACGTCAAACAGGTGTTTACCTTTTTTGCCATATAGTACAATCATCATCATCATCGTCATATCAGCCGAAAGACGTCCACTGCTGGACATAGGCCTCCCCCAAAGAGTACAATGTCAGTAGTACAATGGAATAAGGTAATAATAACCATATCTTTGACGTCGACTGTACCTACCAAGAATTAAATGTTGTAACAAAACGGACTACCTACATCGGAAATTTTAGCGTATCCCCGATTTCCCGGATATCCAATTAACTGACGTGCTGCCAATTCAAAATCTACTCGTAATTAACCCATGCTGAAATATTTGAGTTCAAGACTACTTTATAAATTATTTTGAAAAGCCCTAAAACTGTCGCAAATTAATTCGCAAATAATAACGAAAAAAAAGCCTACTTTGTAATAATTCCGTTTTTGATTTGACTTCTGTCAGTTGAGACATGAATCGCAACAATTTAACGAGTCACTCAAAAGAATATTTTTTAATAAACTAATCTCTTTGGTAAGGTTTACCGATTGGCGGTCGTTTTTTTAATAAATATTGCATAAACAATAACTTAATAACTTAATCCCCTCCCCGTCTAAACTCCGAGCGCGTCGTATTGGCTCAAATAAAATAGGCTGAGGGTGTATGAAAGGAACACGCGTATCGGCAAATATGTCTGTCTCTTTTACTCGAGAAAACTCGTCGCCTACGAATGTAGAATACAATATCGATGTTTGGGGCATAAAAATTGACAGTTTTTTTGTTCAGTGTATTGCAAGGAGCACGCAGAAGCGGTCACATCACACCGCTCCCGGCCTGCGCACCGAAGGGTTGTCCCAAAAAGTGTTCACTTAAAAACTATTGACATTCTTTATCGTTTCAACTTCCGCGACTTTGAGACATTCAAGTGAATCCAATGTTTACAAGTTTTTGTTAGTGCGTTGTGTTTTTAAGAATAGCTGATATCACAAGAAAGGTACGTACTTAATATATTTATTATATTAAAAAGTTTTGTATGCATTTGAAAATTGTATATGCTTGTTTTTCAACTTTTTATAATAAATTTCAATTCATTTATAGGTACGTTGCTAGGTATTTTAGTTTTTTTAACGTAATGCGGGTGTTTTTAAATGACGTTAAAAATAATGCATGTTAACAAACATAAAATCAACAGCATTTGTTTTTGCACTTTTTTATTTAATTTTTTACTGGGTTTAAGTTAGATTTTTTTAGGTCTAGTGCCACTTGCAAAAATTGGGTGAAATCTCACTTCCAATAACTACCTACATGTTATCATTTGAAATTAATTAAGTGTCATATTTAAATGTATCACAGTAATTATCTAATGAGGCTCGTTTCAACAATACACAAAATGTGTTGGCCGGGTACGGTATTGTTTCTTTATTGGAATCAAGGTTGTCTCGTCAGCGGAACGCAATAAAGTTTATGTTACAAAATATTACGCCCTACACTCTCACGGGAAAGACATGACATCACTTTTATACATCTGCCTACTAATAATATAATAAACGGTACTTAAACTTTGTTAGCGCTGAACCGCTGTTTGAACATACATTATTTCCGAAGCCTTCGCATTATTTGTTGAGACCTGGGTGCTCTCATTTTCAACTCGCCGTGCTTGCCCTTCCGGCTGGCTTTCCACCGGAACCCTAGCAGAGGCGACAACTTTTTTTTGCGTTCACATTTTAAAAGATTTTTTTTTTTATAACATATGTGTTACCCACTACCTAACTAAAACGTACTTGAAATTATAATCGTTCATGTAAATGATGTACCTACCCAATGAACTTGCATTCAGATTTCAGGTATTTTTTTTCATTTAGGTATAATGGAAATGGACTTTCTTTGTTTTTCAAGTAATGTTAATATATTCATTCGAAAGGTTAAACCTTTTAAAAGAGTTTAATTCGTGTATTATTAAAATGAATATAAGTACTTATTTTATCCTTTGAACACAGAATGGACAAGCACGCGCTATTAAATGAAGTTTTAAAGCCGTGAGAAAACGAAATAACAATTTAGAATCAGTAAAAAACATCAATTGATGAGAGGTAGTTCCTGAATACTGTGACCTTGATTTGGAGTATATGTGAACATATAGTATACCGCCTTGCACACGTTAGTAACGCGCGTGTTTGTTGGCAGGCATGCTGAGCTGCGCGCCGCCCGCCGGCATGCCGCCCGCGCACGCCGCGCACGCTCAACCCTGGGCCGCGCTGCTTCAACCGCCTGCTGTTGTGGTAAGAACTAAAAATAACCTACTCGAACAGGCTACGCAGAGCTGCATCCATTCAATAATGTGTATCAATTCCTACTGTATAGCCACTCGTATGTGTCAAGAAGTTGAACGATTCAGAAAATGACAATACCTACTAACATCATTTTAATTGTTACAGAAATCTGAGCCCGTAGACGAGGGTAGCTTCTCGAAGGAGCAGACAAGCGGTTTCTACTCTGACGGCTTCCATAGTGCGTCCCCTTCTTCTTCAAGCAAAGATTCCAACGGTCACTCGCCTCGCAGTGTTGGCAGCGTCGGCGAACCTTTGCCGTTTTATGATAACATGCCCCTGAAAGCCAAAGCTAATCTCGGTATGCATTTAGAATCTTATCGTAATGGAGTCCCATATAGCTTACTTACACCTCCCGGTTTCGAACCCCGAAACACCGAAGGACGAGATTCATCACCAGGATACACTTCTCAATATTCACCACGAACTCTTGCGCCGCCGCCACACTTATCTACGCCTCTAATGCGTGCCGATGCCACGCCGCCCAAGTCGCCGCCTGATACGCCGTCCTCGCCTGATAGGGAGCAGGACCACAAGTACGAGCGGTTCCACGACTCCGGGTTCGACGGCGCGGCACAGGGCATGAAGCAGGACGGGGACGATGGCAGGGACGGTTCGGGTTTAGACGATGATTTTGATGAAGAGCCTGGACTGCGAGTACCTGCAGTCAACTCTCACGGAAAAGTAAAAACCTTCAAATGTAAACAATGTGAATTCGTCGCAGTCACTAAACTCAGTTTCTGGGAACATAGCAAAGAGCATATCAAACCAGAAAAAATGTTATGTTGTAGGAAATGTCCTTTTGTAACTGAATACAAACATCACCTTGAATACCACATGAGAAACCACCTGGGTTCAAAGCCTTTCCAATGCAGTCAATGTTCCTATTCGTGCGTTAACAAGTCGATGCTCAACTCGCATCTCAAATCACACTCCAATGTATACCAGTATAGATGCGCTGATTGCAATTACGCTACGAAATATTGCCACTCCCTTAAACTGCACTTGCGCAAATACCAACACAACCCGGCCATGGTGCTAAATATGGACGGGACACCCAATCCTTTGCCTATAATCGATGTTTACGGCACACGTCGAGGACCGAAGCAAAAACCGATATCGAAAATGTTTGAACAACAAGCTACTATAAACAACAATAACCAGCCTCCTTGTGCTCCTCAGTCACATTCTTTATTCGGACCCGCTCATTTCCCTGTTAATCTACCTTATTTACCTCCCCTTCTACCTCATTCCTTCTTATTTCCACCAAACAACAACTATGAAACAAGAACTTCCCCCAAATCAACCGAGATGATGGCGGAAAAGCACCCTTCTTCACCCATCCCTTCAATCTTGCAACAACGCCTCTCTTACGGGGAGCCGAACTTGGAAATTCGAATGACCACCCCGCCTGCCAGGTCTCGCTCCCCGGACAGTTTGCCGCAAACGCCCACAGCACCTCAAACCACTAGTTCATCTCAAAATAACGACGCGCTCGATCTCACTAACGCAAAACCGAACGAAAGTGAGTCCCCACCGCCAATGGAACAGCCGACGCCTGTCACTCCTACCACGGCTTTGAAAAACAGGAGAAAAGGGCGCGCGTTCAAGCTGCAGCCTGCGGCTTTGCGCTTGCAGCACGGGGACGAGCGACGTGGCGCGCCGCCCTGCGACTCCGACTCGGACGCGTCCGTCGACGCGGCGCCCGCGCCTCCGCCGACCGCGCCCGCCTACACGTGCCACTACTGCGACATCACCTTCGGCGACCTCACCATGCACACTATCCACATGGGATTCCACGGCTACAATGACCCCTTCATGTGTAACAAGTGCGGTGAGCGCAGCGCTGATCGTGTGGGCTTCTTCATTCACTTGGGCCGCGCTCAACACGCCTGAATCAATCATTAGGTATGTCCTCCTAGTCCTCGTTTTCGTGTAACCTTACACTTATAGCGATCAGATAGATTTCAAATTATATTTAAATTATTGTAGTAAAGGTATTATAGATTGTAAAACAATAGAAAAAATGTATAGGTATAAAACCAAAGATATTAATACGGTTTTAAAATAAGTAAGTATAACAACAATTGTATTTTGCTTGATATGTAGACTGCTGTAGTCTCACTTTTTACATTTCTTTGTTGTAATTGGTTTGTTTCGTTAAGTCTTTAAGTATTTATATTAATTTACGAGTATATGCAATTATATGTAGGTATTAGACAAAAACCAAGGTGGGTCGGAATAATATGTAAATTAAAAAAGCATAACTATAGTGATGTAAAGCGCAAATTACACATGCAAGAAATTGCATACAACTAAATACACTGCGGGGTTTGATAGAAAGCAGTATAAATACCTCGGCATCCCGCAATGTAATGAAGCTTGCAGGGGTAAATTGCGCTTTGCGGTTTTACCTATCTGAATCACTAAAAATTGTTTCCCAACTGTATCGTTTGTCCGAATTTTTATTTGTCCTAAAACTCATTTTTCTCAGAAGCCGTTATTTTCAGAATTATTATAAAACAAACTTAACCTACGTAATAGGTTCTACAAGATATAAGTATATTTAAAAAAATCAAATGTTTGGGGTCTTCGCGAAAGTTAGTATACAGTTGGGAAGAAACATTTAGTGATTGCAATTGCTGATGTTACGTTAAACCCGGTGTTGAGGTACTAATAAATACCATATAACACGAAGGTATGGATTTGAGTAGGTTGTAGAGTGACCAATTTGAAAACAAGACTGTAATCTTGGTTAAGTACAAAATTAAATGACTTTATTTTCAACTTGCGTGTTTTAGTAGGCATTTACTTTGTTTTATGTATATTAGGAACATAATATTCAATATAATCGTTGTACATTATTATACACATATGCGGTGATGTTACCTATTAGATTAGAGTCACATAGTATAGCGGTATCTACTTGGTGATTCTTGGACATATATATACTTAGAATAGTGGGGAATTGGTTACCCGAGTACCTACCCAATCTTAGTGTTAATAATTTCATTATAACCGCATGTGCGGAAACTACCTTAACAAATTGTACTATTTATATTAACCTAAAAAGAGTTTATTTAAATTATTTATCCTCATTTCGTTTATCTTGTGTAAATTGTGGTTTAAGCATCGGTAGCTACATGTGTCCCTCATTGTATGACAGTGTTTTGCATTGTAGGTATATTATTAATATTACTACATAGTACATCTGTCGCTTTAAGATCACTAATGACATATAATTATGATTTGGTAATCGCTGTTGAGTAGGAGCGGAGCGGCTCGCGCCGCGCGGAGTGGAGGAGGCGAGCCGCGACCATCTCCATATTTAACTGCCTTTATGCGGAACACGCAGTATAGATACATATATTATGTATATTTAACACGAATTTACGTTTTGTGTTGTATAAGGGATTTTCTGTTTGTGTGCCGAAAATATGTAATAAAAATGTTTTATCGATGTGCCTGCGTGTTATTTGCAATAACATTTCTTTTTAATTCCTAATACCTACTAACTTTAGCGTTTTAAGATTTTCCTGTTTGCTTTAAAATAATATAGTGTGTGTGTTTTGACTACTTGAGGAATAATGTAAATAGATAAGGTGATTTCTAATTTTGGATCCTATTATTATTTTCTTATTTTTGGCTACTATTGTAGTGGTCTGATAAAGAAAGTGTGTATGCTCAGCGAAGCAGGCTGCGGCCCCGCGATTTTACTGCATGGATTATTCAATAACTATGTGATTTATTTTGCAACAGTAATAATAACAACTAAAACGGCTATTGGCGATTTTTATTTCTTTCTTTTCATATATATATGAAAAGGGGCTTTTTACTTGGTGATCTGATTTTAGCTATAAGCCTAATGTGCTTCTTATTTGTCTATCATTAGAAGTCCGCTGTTTAATTTCAATGTAGCTTTTAATCCGAGTTTTATCTGGCTGCAAATGCAATTTTAGTTTGATTAACGTCCCTACTACATATTAAATAAAAATCTAGTTTACCTAGGAAACTTGATAAAAGAGTAGGAGGCATCCACTCAGGCTACGCCCTACTGTAAAGGGGTGGTCGCCGGCTAGTGTCGAAGAGCATGCTGCCGCGCCGAGCCGGGGCCCGCGTCCTTCACTCCCGCGGCCTCAACCAGCTACCTCCACACCACCACAAATCTGCGAATAGCCTTCGTTTTCGTGTACAAAATATATAACAATAGACTATGCAGAGTCGCTATTTTCTAAAAATTACTTATTCTTTTGTTTCAATACTTGATTGTTATTTATGAAGTGGCTATTTTTTACCGAACAATACAATTTTATGTCACCGTTACGAGTAAAAACTTCGTATGAATATTCATAATAACTGCGTTGGGCTAAATGGTGTTTCAAAATACGTGAAGTAACACCGCGGCGAGAGTGAGACGGCTAGGTGCTGTGTACACCCGGTGTACACGTTGACTTGATTCAAATTTATCTTACTTATATTTTTGCGCTATGTTGGATAACCGATATGATTTTGTTAATTATAATATTTATAATCTATCTTCCCTGTTCTTTCTCAATTGATTTTACACAAGTTAAAGTTAACAATAGGTACATAACATATTTAATAAGTATAAATATGATATCGGCACCTTTCTTCTGTCACATTTAACGTTTTGGATTAAGTTATTACCTGTACAAAGCCACCCATCATCATCAATGATTATTAGATACACAAGTATTGCTATTCGCTAGATTAGCACAATACTTAGTTCTATTCTTAGGTTAAAACACTAATTGTTTAGCGCTCAGCCCCAGGACAAAGGTAAGAAATATTTCCCGGCTGGGGTGTTCTAAAATAACTGAACTTGAAATCTAACGCTGTGCCAATAGAGTTGTGCTCAGATGTTTGTGAGCACCTTATTCACTTCGATATATCTGATGGCCACTCATGACGACACTGATGGTACACTCGTAATGATTTGGTGAATAACTAATACCAAGGTAGTACTAAAGCATGTCTTCTGCAGAGCCATGTCCGCAGAGCACCGACTGAGTGCAACAATTGACGCCTGACCTAAATCCAGCGGATGTTGCAGTTTCCACGTAAATAGATGACAAACAAAAAAACATTCAAAAGAATTCTGCGTAAGTTCGAAAGAGAGGTGCTTGGAATATCGACATCCGTAGAGAAGTCGCGCTTTCATTATATTTGTTATTAGAAATATACCTACTTAGTTACTATTTCCAATAACAAGGAACAAGCACTACTTAGTCCGTGTCAATACGAAGAAACTCAAGCTTCTTTTAAATAAGTAAATCTTGTGTAGCATTCACATAGGTATGGTTGGAAACATGTTTTCGTCACACAGCATTGTTCGCCTAAAACAGATGTATCTATATATAGTCTATTTAAAAAATCACACAATGATGTTTACCTACTTCCGAAATATGCAGTGTAAGTTAAATAAAAATTGCAAGTCGATCTTAACTGCTACTGCGATAAGTTGAACACACGTCTCCGACTAATATATGAATTGGGACCTCTCCGAATAATGCCGTTTTTTGTCGGGACCGTGCGCGCGCAGGTGGTTACTTGAACACAAAAAACTCTGAGACCTGCGTAAATCGCGACTTTACCGACACAATAACCACACAGAGCTCCTGCCAACCACTTTATACTCTTTAATAAATGGTTACCTAGCAATGATATAGGTTCTTTTTTTTATACTACTCTTACCTTAATCTGGTTGATTTCAAATTTATATTATCGATCCATAGAAGTAACTTCTATGTTTATAAGTAAAACAAGATAACTACTTGAGATACTTTATTCCATTTATATTAGACATAGCTAATAACATCGTGCGATATGGTCTTCTCCGAACTATTATCGTTGACAATGACATTGACACGTTCCGTTCGCCGTAAATAATTCTACATAACAAATTAAATTAGTAAAATATCAATGAGCCGATTCTGGAACCTTTCTGGAAGATAGGCCATTAATTCTCAATTTATTACAAAAACGGCGCCTAGCAGTTTTTTAAGCATCCATCAAGAATCGGTGGTTAATTTGTAATTTTTCACACCCACCCCGCCATTAAAAATAAAATGAGATAAGATTTTGTTTTAAAAAATATTACTTTTGTATACTTAAGTGGTTGGTATTTTTAAAAGAAACATTTTCACAATTTCGAAGAAAACAAATACTCGTCACATTAAATATGCATAAGAGGACTTTTTGCCTTATATTTTCCGCCCGCACACGTTGCCTGAAAGTCGGACTTTCTTTAGCGACAAAAACATTAGTTTGTAATGTCTCTATGTAATGTACGTAGTGTGGAGGATAGTAGTCTTCAACGTTGCAAGAAACATCATATTACATTACTAATTGTTGATAGCCTTGATATATAAATTTAACAATCTGACTGTACTGTGAGTACCATAGCTAAGGATGTGTTTCCCTGTAATATTATGAGTTAACTATTGTGGTGTTGTAAATGATCCATTATTGAAGTATAGTTTTATGAAGTAAAAAGTAGCAGGATAGAGCGCCTGCGGTCCGAGCGGGCGGCCAGCGCCAGCGCAGCCGCCGCGCCCGCAGATCTCGGCACGGAATAAATGAAATAAACCCCGAAATTGATAAGAGGCGGGGCTCGACCCGGGCGGCACGCTCCCGGTTTACGAGTGTACGATTTTTTTACAAAACCTGCTCCTTTTTCTCGACCAGGACAGCTGTTGTTTGATGACCACTCATAGTGTTCAGTTTTTTCCTTTCGCTATTCGGTCACGTTAAGTGATACCAGGAAATATATTTTACGGAATTCAAATACAGCAGATGTTAACGCAGAACAGCCTAATAATCCGCTTCAATCCATAAAAATATATTTAAATATTAACTCCTACATCCTATATAATTAAAGCTTTCTTAAATGTAGAACACAAAGTAGTATGGAAATAGACTCGTAGGTACATATACTTAGGACTATTACAAGAGCAACATTTATACTAAATTTTATTTGATTGTTTGTAAATGGGTTCTCGAAAACGGCTGTATCGATTTCGATGGGATAGCAATACAGGGTGTTAACGGGGTGAAAAATCGATTTAACTAATAGGGGTCAATTCCGGGAATACTCGATTTCACTAAAACATACACTAAAAACGCCGAGCAAAGCTCCTCGCGTACATACTATATTGTATAGTATATTGCTTAATATATATTATGCAATAAAAATTAAGACGTGCTACCTACCCTACCCGAGTTGCTTCTCATATCAATATTTATTCAGTGATTCTTTTTCTTTCATATAAAAATACAATTTAGTGACGACACAGCAATCAGTGTGGAAAAAAACTAGGGACTGAATGGTTGTTTTTTTTTTCAGCCGAGCGGGCAACCGATCTCTCGTGTAGACTGTGGTGAGTGTACAACAGAACTAGGTACCGATCGGCGGCATTGTTTCGCCACCTGTACCTACGCGTCGCGAATGTAATCTAAATACGTAACGTTACCAGAAATAGAGTAAACTGAACCAACCAGCTTTAGTTGTCTACCATAAGTTATATTAGACGATAGGGAACTGAAAAACGCTCAAAACAAGTGACGTCACGATTTTCTACGGTCAAACAGCGTCCATTTTTGGATTTTTATATCTATAAACAAGCAACAATAAGTGAAAGCGGGAACTTTCTCAAGTATTTTCGTGACTGTATTCTGTATTTCTTCACAACTGTATTCTGTTTTCAACTAACCTTATTCATATGAATACGCATACATATCGTGCTTAGCCACTGATAGCAGTTTACGTCACGACGACTATTAAGTAATTGTCTAACACTGATCTGACCTCGAAACACGTCCTGTAGTATCCTGGCATTACTTATCCTTTACTGATATCTAAGACGTTTCTAGCAGTTTTGCCGGCATACTTTGCGAAGAATACGAAAAGTAATTGAGGAATCATCGTATCGCCACAGAATAATGAATAGTACCTACCTAAAGGTACAGATGGTCCACTGCCTGAGTGATGACGACAGCTGTAATTTTTTGGCAAATCATAGAGTGGGATAGGGTTGTCGACGTACCACATAACTGAACATCCTTAATAATAATTATTTAGTTTCCATATTTGCTATCGAAATAGTCATTCATTTTGGAATTAATAATATAAGATAAAAAAAAATTAAAGCTGGAAAGTCAGGATCAAGCAAAACAATACATGAAAACAAATTAAGTTTTTACAAAAAAGTGCATATTTTACTTCTTTCGTCATTGTTAGCTAAATGTTGTAAAATTAAAATTCGTTTAATGATGTGCGATCAATGAAATTATGTTATTATTACGTACAACGGAACGTACATATGAAACGTCATTGTGTGCGATACGCTGTACAGCCGTGTGTGCTACACACAGCAGGTTACCATAGATAAGAATCGTTTCGCGCTAAAATGACAGTGGGATAGGCCTGGTACCGCCTTCTCGGAAGTGTACACATTGGCCCAACGTTGGCGCGTGAGCAGGATGCAGCTATGCAAACGGGTGCCTGTCGTATCGCATAATAATAATAATAATAATATATTATTTATTGCACCACAACATAAGAAAAACATGTTACAAAAGTAATAATAATAATGTTGATCGTCCTAAAAAAAATTGGCCGAGAATGTTTGGCATAATGTTGAGTGGCATACTACTTATTTAGCCTATTCATTTTTGCGCATACACATTTAAAAGTTCTACAGTAGGTATGTTTATCCTAATATTGATTACTCGAACATCGATTTACCTAAAAAGTAATAGTCCTAATTTTCATTGTCATAGCAATTATTTTGCCTATTATTAAATTAGCTAAAATTACACCACCTATACTATTTTTTTTCAAAAAAATTTACTTTTTTTAATCTGAGCAGACCCGACCTACATCTAGATAAATAAGATAGGTTCGTTAGTTGCCTTTTGTGCCCCAGAAGAAATAGGGGCCCCGCGAAGCGGGGCTCCGTCGACATGAGAGCGTTAGGATAGATAGGTTATTCAAGTATTAGGCAATTCTCAGCAGAGACAACCTTCATTTACATCAATTAGATAGGTTCGTTAGTTGCCTTTTGTCCCTCAGAGCAGAAATAGACACCCGCGCAGCAGGGTGGCGTCGACTCGCCGCACGGCTATCAAACAACACACACAAGCGAACTCTGTTTTAAATAGGTCGGTTAGGTTAGGGTTCACTTGTGTCCCTCAGAGCAGAAATAGACGCCCCGCGAAGCGGGGCTCCGTCGACATGAGGGCGGGTCATAACATAAGTAATTTAAGTAATAGGCAATTCTGACTAGATCCAACCTGCATTTAGGTTTGGACAAAAAATATTTAGGACAATCGATATATATGCGTAACAAAATGTATGCACAACATTTTTAGAACATTAAATATTAGTAACATCAAAGTTATGCACATCAATCATCCTAAAAAAAAACTTCGACACAATAAACATTCGGACAATAAATATTTAGGACAATCGATATTAGGAACAACAATTTCGGCTAATAAAAAATATGCACAACAATGTTTATGCCATACGTTATTCGGCATAAAGTTGGTATGCGAAAAAATAGTAGGACCAACAATTTTATGCCACCCGATATAGACCCTATGCAAACGCATGAGAACGATATAAAGCCTTCTTCCTCTAACGCATAGCTGCATCTGCTCACGCGCCAACAACAACTAAACGCGACACTTGGGATCCTGCGCTGCGCGACACGCACGCTACTCCAGGCAAAATACGGTTTTGAAAAACATTGATTTATAATAGCGTTTTTTTTGTTGATTTCATTTGAAAATGTTATTCTAAGATGATTTAGTCAAGAATCCGAGAAACTTTCCACCCGGAAGTAATTATGTAGATTTAAATGAAGCATGCATTATCTTTTTTTGTACGATTTATCTTGAATATTATAGAGCAAATGTAAATTAACCAAAATAAAGATAAAAACATTTATTAATATTTTTACTGACTTTTCAGAAGCCAGTTAACTTATCATTTTTTCGATGTCTGAAATTTTGTCGGATTTTGTCGCTGGGTAACTATTTAATTGATAATATATCCGTTACACATAAAAAATAAGCTATTAAGTATAAATTATTTCCAAAATTGTCATTTTTTCCATACAAGTTGTCAGTTCATTGCCTGGACTACGCCGCCCGCCGCCGCCACGTGTCCCGCGCAACGTACGAGTTGTTTTGTCGGCCATTTTTTAGGTTCCTTTTTAAATACAAATGATTACCATAAAGATTTCAGTTGTTGGCAAATCTTTTTCAGGTACCTAATGGAAAAGTGCAAGCCAGACAATAATATAAGTACTAATAACTATTATTATTATGTTATTTTGTCTCGGAAGCTAAAGGCGAGATACATTGAGCCTGCTGTACACATTGGGCCAACGTTGGCGCGTGAGCAGGATGCAGCTATGCAAACGCATGAGAACGAAATAAAGCCCTCTTCCTCTAACGCATAGCTGCATTCTGCTCCGCGCCAACGTTGGCCCAGTGTGTACTGTAGGCTTGAGTTTCAATTTGTAACTGTTTTGTATCACTCCCAGTGTCGAACAGCGTATTGTGGCCTAGTAGGCCAGCACCTTATCTCTATCGCAATCGACACCACGACCTGTGGTTACCTGCGTGCGTACTATTCTGCTTAATCCGATTATGTGCGGTGAAGGCACCCGGTCAACATTTTCGAATCTTTCCCGAACGTTACGGTTGATGGCCATGCACCTTAATACTCGATTAAACCTAAAAGCGAGGTTGATAGGACGATGCTCTTTAAGAGGAATCGAGAAAGACACGGTAAACCCTCATCATCTCTTCAGGGTTGGGTGGCGGGTGCCGACGACTCAGGCAAGGCGTTTTAAGACTGCATGATTTCCGGTTACAAAACGCACCAATATGCCTGTCTGTCGAAGCTGGATAATCTTCTAGCTAGAGTATGCAGTAAGACCTTAATACCTCCACAACGTCTAAATGCTTTTACCTACCTACCTAATACTTCCGTCGCGCCTATGAAATCCTAAGCAGTTTATGGGTATTTTAACATCCCTTTAAAACGTCCCAACGTTTGCAACATTTGCAATTATTATTTTAAGATGAATCCCTGTCAAGCGAATGTCAGGATTATTTATTTAAAAGAAAGTTTTTATTGTAAAAAGTTTGGAAAGGAAATGCAAAAACGCAAGTGGGTACCTGCACTGTCCCTTTGCAGCCACATGCACATTCTTTTTCAAATGTTATCCCAGATATTACTTTATCAAAAAAATACCTTTCACGAGGTATGCATCTTTAAGCAAAAAAGGTATAATAATGACAGTTGCAAACTCTTTGTTCAGTTATTCATCGAAATGGATTTTAATAAAAAAGATGGTCCACATTTGCTCTTACCCTTTTGTAGATGTCCCATAACTATTGAAGCTGTATGTATGTATGTACCTAACTGAGAATACTTCTCAAAACATTATTGTAAACTCGTAGCAGAGTGACAGTGTATAGGTTGGTGGCGAGGAAATAGGCAAGGAAAGATTAAGATCCGATCAAGATTAAAGAACAACACAGGAAACTTAAATTAAATGTGTGTAAGTGCTACTGTAGGTAAATTCAACCGGGTTGTATAAGGAATGTACATACAAGTATGTACCATGATAATTAGAAAGAAGTAATTTAAGCCACAGGCGGCCAAGGTTTCACGGCATGTACTCAAAAGCTGTAAAAGAATTTCAATATTTTCTTTTAGCACCCTTATTTAAGTCAACTTTAACAATTACGACGCACAAAAAGGCGGCCGATAGCAACCCGTTAAGATAATGCCAAAGTTTAGTTTGTATATGCAAATATCTATCTGTGTTAAGGCGAGAACAATGCGCGGCGTCCGACTGCGCTGCCGGTCATAAAAAGCTTAGAAAATCGACAAACAGATTGTTCCAAATATTGTCGGATAACGGCACCGCCGTCTTCATTGCCGTGCGGCCGCGTTAAAAAAGGGTTGTTCGTCGCCGGCTGTCAAAGGCGGCTGGTTTTTGCCAACGAAATCCTTTTAACTTGATTGATAGACAATGGTATTTAAATTCGGCGTATTGTGTCTACTTGGTCTTCGTTTACTTTATAATAGAATAACGGAAAATGATATTGTTCAGCTTCATTAACCGACAGCGTGGTATTAAGATCAGTACCCATCGTAAACTTAGTTCAAATAAAAAATTAGTAATAAATTTTGTACACATTAGATAGTCAAAATACTTACCTACGCTCAAGACTACACTAATGGCCGGTTCCAATAATCAATCCTCCGATAGTTTTCCTTTTACCAACGGTTACATTTTGACACATTTTCTACGGGTAATCTGTCAAAATGTAACTGCCGGTAAGGAAAACTATCGGTGGATTGATTATTGGAACCGGCCATGAGTCTCGTCGTGCGGTACCTAAGTACCTACGAGGGACGGCTGAAAAGAAATCTACCTAAGTATGAAACAAAAGACTGTCATGTATGTATTTTTTTTATTTTTCAATATAGTCCCCTGTTAGTGAAATACACTTATTACATTTGTCAAATATTGACATTAACCCATGAAAAAAAAAATCTTTCGGTTTCTCGTCAAAAAAGTCACTAACTGCAGCCTTCATTTCGTCATCGGTCAGAAATCGTCTTCCTCGGAGATCTTTTTTGAGGTGTCTAAATAAAAAATAGTCGCATGGGGCTAGGTCTGGACTGTAAGGTGGATGGTTAACGGCATCGAACCCTAATTCCTTCATGGTAAGCATTGTTGTGCGGGCGGTATGCACAGGTGCATTATCGTGTAAAATCAGGATCCCTTTGCTAAGTTTACCCCTCCTCTTTTCTTTTATCGCGTCTCGTAACTGATGCAGTAAGCTGGAATAATATTCAGCATTCATTGTCCTTTTTTTTGGTAAATAATCTATTAGTAAAATTCCTTCTGTATCCCAAAATACGGTAGCCATAAGTTTGCCTGCCGACGGCCTGACCTTAAACTTCCGAGGAGGCTTCTCATCCTTGAATTTCCACTGCAAAGACTCTTGTTTGCTTTCGGGGTCCCACTGTCGAATCCAGGTCTTATCACACGTCACCATTTTAGAAACAATTTCTTCCTCATTACCTCGACTCATTTCCAAAAACTCCTCACAACATTTGACACGTCGGTCCTTGTCAAACGCCGTTAACATTCTGGGGACCCAACGTGCACTCACCTTGGACATATTCAGATGCACATGAATTATCTCATTGGCTCTTTCTTTACTGATGCCCACATCTCTAGCAATCTCCCACTGCTTCACTCGTCGGTCTTCTAAAATTATTTTTTTAACTTTGGCTACATTTTCGTTTGTAACGGCAGAAACCGGCCTTCCACTACGAGCGTCATCTTCCAAGCTCTCACGACCGAGTTTAAATTGTTTAGACCAAAACTTTATAGTAAATTCGGAAGGGCACGAACTACCGAACACACACATCATACGTTCTCGGATCTGTGAGGGAGTATTTCCTTCTTTTGTTAGAAATTTAATCACTGCACGATGTTCAATTTTAGCGATATTCATTTTTTCAACCGATATGTCGCAAACATTCGAGAATTGTAGAAAAATGGAACGGAAAAAACAAATGAACGTCAAATAATTCAAAAAAAGAATAACCAAAGAACAAGAATGCATTTCAGCCAGTATAATTTTCGCATATTTTTTTAACCAAGGAGATTACTTTTCAGCCGCCCCTCGTACTTCCGTAGCCCTTAGAAAAGAAGACCCGCGGTCATCATATTATTTCTAATGGCCGGTTCCAATAATCAATCCACCGATAGTTTTTTTACCAACAGTTACATTTTGACACATTTTCTACGGGTAATCTGTCAAAATGTAACTGCCGGTAAGGAAAACTATCGGTTGATTGTTTATTGGAACCGGCCATAAGACATTCTCTGGGTATCGACTGTCATAACTTTAATTATCATATGTCAACATTAATATCGTTATTTTTACGGATCGAAGAAGAAGAACGAACGGCATCGAAGTAAAGGCCCGCAGGGTTCTCATTATTATTTCTAGAGGAATTGACTGTATCTACATTTAGTTTATGACGTTATTGTGCGAATTTAACTCACACTGTCACACTACATTTTATTATTTATAACGATTTTTTTTTTAGTGTAATGGGTACACATACGACTAGTACTTAGCAGGACATAAAAGTAGTTTGAACACGTCATGCGACACCGTATTTGTGTGCCATTTTCGATTAAGTATTGGATTTTTATAATGAAAAGGTTCTGAATGAATTTTCCAAGTATTTTTCCAGATTGTGCCCTAGAGGAGCCCGGGCCCCGCCTAGTCTTATTTATACACTTATACATACTTTTTACTTTTACTGTCATTTTACTTTTACTGTCTACTTTTATGTCATTTTTGATTTATGGGTTGTTGCCTGTCAATAAAGAACTATTATTATTACTATTATTAGGCACATAATCCCATGATTTGCCGTATAGACACTAGTTTTAGTAGTTCAACCTAGAGGGAGACCTAATTGGGATAAATTAGACAAAAACTCAATGAACATCGAAACAATATGAATAAAGTGGGCCGGTGACCTAATTGATTTAAGAACATTGTTTTCCAGTCAAAGTTTCCACTGATAGGTAGATGTTGGTTACCCAAATAATGGTATCAGCCTGTTGTTTTGCTTTATCTGTCAAAAGCAAACAGTAAGACACTTTATTACTAATTATTTTGTCATTAGTAACATGAACATGTACCTAATAAAAATATTCTACGTACCTAAATAGTTAAGTAAATAATGTATCACTATTCTCTAATAATGAACGTCGTTGTTTTTTCTAATAACGTGAAATATTTACCTGTTTATATTTTATAGGATTAGGACATGCAATCTTTTAGTAGGTGCCTAACAGGATTGTATATTTCTTTTTGATTGGTTACCCACCCAACACACTATTATCCATCCACAATCAATAATAAATTCCACAGCGAACAGATTGTTCAATTTGGCGGCATGATCTTTTTAATAAACTGTTTTACACAGATACAAACTATTGACCACCAATAAACGCTAGTTACCGTATACAGCCGGGTCCAAACGGCCGAGCGCGGCGGACAGCATATGCTGCATAAGATAAAGCGAGATAGACAGCAGTCTATCCCGCTCAATCTAATAGCTTATGTCATGTTTGCAGGCCACCCCGCTTGAACGTTTGGACGAGGCTATAGACGGCCAAAGGGGTTTTTTTTTAATGATTGTTAATTCGGGAATAAAAATCGCCTAATATTTGAAATTTATTCTGTTTCCTGATTGGTTGATTTTAGTATATAGTTGTATTCTGATTAGTTGATAGCAAATACAAATGGTTTTATAAACAGTTGTGATTGGTGGATTAATACGTTGAAGTGTTTTGATTGGTCAAATTAAAATGTTTTAACATCATAAATACTATGTTTACATATTTTCCCTAGGGGCTAAATGTACTACTTTAGCCCCGCTGTCTAAGCCTAATATGACTCACTTTTCGAGCATGAGAAGTGAAAAATACTATATACCTACCTACTAATCAACATTGTGCTAATGAGAAGATTCCATGGAAGCTTCACTATATGCCGCACAGGTAGCCCCTAATAACGCTGTATTAACAAAGATTTATCGTAACGTAACTCAATTAGATAAAAAAAACCCGAGGGTAAAATCTTAAGGAGGGTTGCACACAATACCGGAAGCGTGCTTGCTTGACATTTGCCCGCCCCGCGACCCGCGGCCCCGCCGCTCGGCACCGCACGCGAACGCCAAAAAACGCAAATTATTTATTTTTATCTTTTTAAAGCCCCTTTATAAGGGGAAGCATGAACGCGTGCCATGCCCTTTGCGTTTTTTGTGGTTTAAAAAAAGTAGTAGCGTGTGATTTCATAAATTATAAAATAATTTGGTACCTAACTATAATTGCGTATTGTCAACAACAGCATGAATACTTATAAGGAACTCGCTTTTTATATATATCCTGCTTTATAAATAACACTTGGTATACCAATTCAATGTATCTACACTACATTCGTGTTTGCAAAACAAAGGCCGCGAGTAACATTGATGCGGGGTCACACGAATTTTACATTATCTTTATACTTTACAGATAGGTAATCTTTGAAGTTTTTTTCCGACAGACTTGTACCGAAATATTTGAAGCCGTACTTTTTTTAAGAGAACACTTACTCGCAGGTTACGGGTATACTCTTACTTGCCAGAATTTCATTTGCCCGAATTTTATCTGCCATACTAGTCAAAGTTTACCAGAATTTCATGTGTCATACATAACGGTTATTTACCATAATACTCATTAGACAGAATGGTTATTTTGCATAATATCATATGCCATAATTTTATTTACCATAAATTTTATAATCCATAATGGTCATATGCAATAGGTAAACTCATTTGCCATACCTTTCTAAAGCCATATTAAATGTAAAATCAAAATTTGATTACAGGGGTTTAACCAAATCAGGGCAGCCATAAAAAGGGGGCTCGCAGTTAAAACCAGTGTCACGCAACTAGGAACAAAAAGAAGAATGACATCCATTTGCTCACATTCAGATCAAATCTGACAAGTGTCAGAACAAGTGACAAGTTTTCTATCTGTGCTTCTACCATGGCGGACACATGCTATTTCTTACTTCCGTTCTTTCTCTTCCTGTCATTCTGTCATTGTGGCATTTGGATGGTTACCATGGATATTGTAACTTCTGGAGAAATCATGTGTGTCAAGCAACCAATGCTTTTGACGCATACATTTAAAACACGTACTTAATTATTTTCAAATGTATAAACATATTATGTATAAGATTCTTGTCATCAACCAGTTTAAAGCCAGCATAATAGATACCAAGAACTTTAGGTACCTACCTACATACAAGTTTGTTTAACCTATAATGGTATAACGAAATATGTAAGTACGAAATGTCGAGCGTAAACATTGATTTACTTTTGAAAATCAACGGCACTTGGATATATTGGATAGTCAAGCGGGAGCTGTCTTAGTAACAAGAAGAATTATGGAAATCCATTGGGGCTGCTTGCGAACGAAAAAGAGATAGTATGGACAAATTGGTGAAATTTTGTAAACATAAATATACCTACCTACTCCTAAATATTTTTTATAATTTCTAAATGGGTGTGAAATAAACTGACATAAAACATTTATTATCCTTTTATTATTTTGTTAGTGTCGATATAGTGCAATAATTTGCTCTTCATGCAGTGGACCTGACCATCATAATTTATCGATATCGATAACGTTGCGTACTAATATTATCGACATCGATAATGTTAAACTACATCCCTAATCCCTTTCGTGCCATTATGTTGGTGCGATTTACTTCCGTATTGGATTTTTTAATGTGGTATGGCAAAATAGCTAAATTCAATTGAGATCATGTCAAAATCAAATGACAATGCCACTGTCATCCAAAACTTAGTTCGAAGTCCCGTCTCTTAGAACGTAGTGGTTATATTCTCTTTGGTAAAAACAACAAACAACGGTAACAATTGTATTATAAGTAGATTAGGGTAGGTATTGTATTATAGGTAGGTGACGACCGCTTTAGCCTAGTTGGTAGTGACCCTGCCTACGAAGCAAGGTTCGAATCCCGGTAAGGGCATTTATTTGAGTGATGAGCACGAATATTTGTTCCTGAGTCATGGATGTTTTGTATGTGTTTAAGTATTTATTTATCTATATAAGTATGTTTATCGTCGTCTAGTACCCATAGTACAAGCTTTGCTTAGTTTGGGACTAGGTCGATTTGTGTAAGATTGTCCCCTAATATTTATTTATTTATTTAGGTTAGGTTAGGGTTCCCTTGTGTCCCTCAGAGCGGAAATAGGCACCCCGCGAAGCGGGGTGACGACGACACGCGGGCGGTTAGGTTTAGGTTAGGTTATACTCGTAGATATAACTGTGTAACATGCCGACTATCTTAAATTAAATAATAATCCTTGTAATAATTTGTATGTTAATGGGTGATTATAAATTGATTTATTATTCATGCCGCCGTCGGTCCAATTCTACTCTAAGGCGACCTGTGTGTAGGTACGACGACGAGCGAAGCGAGGAGGAGTGTTAGGTAGAACTGCGACCCTACAGTGCGCGAGCCGCGCGAGCGAAGCGACCGTGCCGCGGCAGCGGCCGGCGAAGCGCCAGAACCGAACATTCACAACATTCTAACGTCTCGCAGAAATGTAGTTTTTTTATGGCTCAGAAATATTCTGTCTAGTAAAATTATTGCATTTAAGATTATGGCAAGTAATGATTCTGGCATACAACATTATGGAAAATAACAATATGTCAAATGAATATTATGGAAAACGAAACACTCGCGCAAATGAAATTCGGGCAGGCGAAGTTCGGGCAAATAATTATTATAGTATATGAATGTCGGGCAAACAATAGACAACCACGCAACCTACGTAGTAAATATCGCTAAGCCATTTTAAACCGCTGCTTGATTATTTGCAATTTTCTAGATGCCGCCATTGTTGGACAGTCGGACGTGGAATTTTCATTTATAGCATTGCGTACGTAGCGCGACTAGCGCGGCACTGCTATTATTACTAGATTTTATTTAACTAGAGCTGGATCGTTTGTTAGTGTGGGACAAATCTTGAAACTGAATTTTGAACCAGTTAACCTCAACCGATTGAGCTGAAATTTTGGGTAAAGATACTTATAGTTGGGATGCCAATTCAATATAATGGTACACCGTACACCCGCACCATGGCCTTGGGAATGCCCATGTGGCCGTGGGAATTCAGTACTTAAGCGACGTAACCCCGTTGAGTTTTTTGGCTCGTTGGAATAGTCTCAATGAGTAGTTGATGTGATGACGGTATATAGAAAAGTACATTTTGCAATAAAAGCTTGTACCAAATTTCATTTTTGACAGATACTTATCGAGACTTTACGTTTACTTACTGTTTTTTTTTAACACAAATTTCCTCTCGTAGACTACATTATGCATATATATAATCAGTTGTTATACTTAGTTGTACTCTAGGAACCCAATCCAAATATGAGGTACAAGTTAAAAGTACGTATACTTACTCGTAGTACGAAGACCAACTTCCCGTAATCTAATCAAGTTGAAATTTAGTACACACACTGATGTAAGTCGGGTGACAATGCAATATTATGCTACCTTAAAACTTAACTGATTATAGAGACACACCATACAAGATAAACCCGTCGTGACTGGGCTCTGTGGACCCTCTCAACGGGTCGTTGATGACTGGGTTCAAAAAAGTAGTCATAATTTTTGAAACCAGTACCTACCAAAAATTATAGTTTTGACAGAAACTTATTTGTTTTAAAATCTCCTTATTAGCTGGAATCAGAAAGGCTTATCTTTTGGTATCGGTCGCGTTCATCATAGCAGGTAGATACCTACATCTTAATATCGAGTCATGGATTTAGGTAGGTACATACAACATACAAATATGCAATGAACGAATCATAGTTATTGACTCGGCACTCGCCCAGCCACCTTACTGCTCATGTTTTGAAATTATTTCTCACGGCTCTCACAAAAAAACGAGCAATTACCCCGGTAGGTAGTGATAAAAATCGGGGGAGCGTTTTTTACTTGTGGGGAGTTTTTATTGAGTCACGTGTATAATAATGTTTGAATTACTGTTTATTGGTGCTATGTGCCTTCATCGAAGCAATGGGGGAGGAGTAATGTGGCGTGGAGTATACATTCATATGGAATACAAGTGTTTCTCGAAAGGGTATACCTAATACCCGTAATGGTTTAGGTATTCTTAATAATTAAAAAAAAACTCCAAAAAAAGAAAATAAAGATTTCGAAGAAATTATTAATTTTCGATCGTTTTAACCTGGTATTTCGGACGAGTAATGAGTTAAAGGGGTTGTTAGTTTAATATACTTTCTCGACCATTAACAAACGTTCTCATTAAAAGTGCGATATAATTTTGAATTCAATACATCTTTATCTTATGTCAAATTGAATTAGCAAGTTTCTATTAGTCACAACAATACTACTGTAGGGATCTAGGTAATGAAGAGTATATGTACTGTCGGCCTGGGGTGGAAGTATGTATGGAGGTTTTGGAAGACCAACGAAGTCGCGGGCAAAAGCTAGTTAACAATAAATTCAAATGTTTCAGATAAGCAAGCAATTGTGATTGTAAGCGATTCGCGCGTGCGCGTGCCCGTTGTCCTGCAATTGTGTGTGCAAAGCCAATTTCACAGTCCATCACAGCGCGATATCTTGATTACCGTAGAGATCTGTATCTTAAGAGATGAATTTCTTTCTTTCATTCCAAATCCAGATATTATGTAACAGATCCTCTGAAGTAGGTACCTACGGGCCTATTGACTGACCCACCGTTACTTTATCCGTAGCACAAAAAATGTATGGCTCTACGGTCAGTCAACAAGGATTTTAGCCCTTTGTTCGGTTTTTCGACTTCGGCCCACAATGTGTAATAATCTCCAAAAAGTGACCCCAAAGAGTGCTCGGGATTGTGCTCCGTGAATGCCGCCCATCGGATCGGACAAAACGGCAGCGGTGCTCGGAAAAAAACCTTTATCTAATCGTGTATTTGTCCAAACTATTCTGCACGCGGACACGGATACAGCATGCTACTGTTGTTTGTCTCCTTCACTTTTCATTTTAAGTGTCTTCAAATTATTCACATTGGGTTAGGTTAGGTTATCTGACGGATGATACCGGTTTTATTTAAGCGCGTAGTTACCTACCTAACGTAAATACATATAATGAATTGAACATAAAAGAGTGCGCTATCTTTAATTACAAAAAGGATATGTCAGATGTTCATGATTTTTAATCAGATAACCTACATTACACTATTAGGTAATTTAAATAAACCATTATTATGTCCCTCGGGTTTAGGTTCTTTTGTTATTGTTCTTAGCCTATTTAATCGTGTACTTACCATTATTTATTATATCTATTAGTAATAATCGTTTTCATACAATTACTTAATACAACCGAAATATCTGTTACTGGGGTATCACAAGCAACAAGCTACTGAACGACACATTGTTGTCACAAGTGCCATATGGAACTGTTATAAACGCTATACATAATATGACGTAAATACTTAATATAACCGAAATAACAAAACAAGGGCATTGTTTGAAAGAAAGAAATAAAATAATTTATTAGCGTAAGATTTTGGTACATATATGTATAAGCAAAAATAACTATATAAAATATAAACAAAAAGAGAAGAACAGTGGGCTTATACAACATAGTATCATTACGCTAAAGGGTCCTCAGTCAGCTTCATGTCACGGAGCGAGCCAAACACTGGCTCCGTCAGGTTGGTTTCCCAAATCCCTCATGTGCCTCATACTCCAAAAATACATTTTATTTATCATTAAATTATAATACTACCTGTGTTTTTTGTTTCTTTCATTTAAAAACGTTATTCTAAGATGCTTTATTAAAGAATCCTATAAACCTTCCACCCGGTTGCAATTTTATAAGTATACTAGCGACCTGCCCCGGCTTCGTACGGGTACTATATTATACATATAAACCTTCCTCTTGAATCACTCTATCATCTATTAAAACCGCATCAAAATCCGTTGCGTAGTTTTAAAGATTGAAGCATACATAGGGACAGACAGCGGGAAGCGAATTTGTTTTATGTGTAGATTATAGGTACCTAAATTTAGCATTAATGATTCATCTTAAAAAAAAAACTGCTATTATAGGTACATTATTTCCAAATTTGTATTTTTTTCCATTGTAGTGTAAATAAATTGACTAGACTATCCATGTTCTAATTATATACATACTAGCTGATGCCCGCGGCTTCGCCAGCGTGGTTATAGGAAAATGTAACATATTGGAATTTACCCGTGGGAATTTGATGTTTTCCCGCTGGAAAAAGTAGCCTATGTCACTCTCCAGCATCTAAACTATCTCCATACAAAAAATCAGATCAATACGACGCTCCGTTGCGACGTGAAATAAGGACAAACATACAAACACACACACTTTCGCATTTATAATATTAGTAAGGATTACTTACCTCCACGCGCCACGGACGAATATACATATGTATACCTATGTTTTACTGTATGATTCACGCTCAGTCAGTTTCAAATGAAGGTGCTTTTAAATCAAAATCATATTCAGTAACAGAGAGAGATACATAACATAATGCTCCAATAATAAATTGCAAAACAAAACACGGAACGGGATCTACAACTTCACTTTCGGGCTGGATAAGTAAGTAATTGTACTTAATACCTGCGTCGGATATCTATGCTACAATAATGCTAGAACCCCGTAGATCTTTTTGTGTTTTTGTAAATAAATCGGTGTTGGTGATCATCCTGTAGCTCGGGGTGCAATGTGCGCGATGGCTGCCCGTGGGCAGCGCCAGCGCAGCTTGTCCGCGCGTGAAGGGATGACCGCGCCGCGCGCCGCGCCCGCGTCGCTCGCCGCTCCGGAGACACCACGCACCTGCTCGCTGGCGAATGCTCAAATACTTTACAAAAAATGACCCGAATCAATATTGCAACTGTACCCGATCCGATTTCATACACTTATCTAATTCAACTAAAAACCTTCTCCAACATCAGTGTTCTTTAGAAAGGATTTATATCATTATCATTTGAATTAAAAGACATTAGAATACTTACAGAACAAGCTAAAAACTACGGAACCCTAAAAACCGTACGAGTAAGTCCATTTCATAAACATGCTGTACCTACTGCTATGCTTTAACTGCCAATACAGTGCGGATCAATATCGTTCGCTCTTTCATCACGTCCATCGGAAAAAGAGAGGAGAAAAAATACATAACTTTTTAGGGGCCGGGCGTCCCCCTGCGGTCCCCTGCCCTGCCGCCGCCCGCCCCCCGGCGGGTCCCCCAGCTCGCACACATTCAATCAAATACCCTAAAAAAAATCATATAAAAATGTTATCCCGCGACGCGGCGCGTGCTTACAATGCGCGCTATAAAATATCGCATCAAATGTATTGAATGAAGTGGCCTCCACGAGCAGGGAAAAAATCACTTTTAAAAAAAAGAATGACTATAAACGGAAACCCGGAAATTACCGTACATTATTAGAAGGCAATGGTATGACAAATATAAAGATTCAGCATGACGATTAAAAATTATTTTTCACATTACATGCAGATATTGTTCCCGATAACGGAACGCATTCTAACATGGATGTCTGTTATCTACTTGTCTTTCCTGTACTTAGACAGAACAATACTTAACGGTTTAGGGCACATAAAGTATATTCCGATCCGATACGTCAATACAGATTGAGTAAAACAAAAGTCGTCACTCTTGTGGTCGATTAAAGGCTTCCGTGCATATAAAAAAATATATTACTGCATTAAATCATATAAGATGAGACGCCGGTAATGCAGATTAATAGTCCAGCCAAAAATGTGGGTTTAGAGCCCTTAACTTTACCAATGTTCAATGAAGATACCCTCATACAGGAGTAAAAGGTCCAGCAACAAGACCAGGCCTTAAAACTCTTAAAAGTCCTTAAGAGGCTGACAAGACCTAATTTGGTGAAATTGATTTTATTTAAGCAGTTTTTTAAGAGAAACTATTTGTTCCAGCACATCAAATAAAATATATTTTAATATTCACCATATTTCAAAGACCGTGGACGGGCTCGATACATAATTGGACAAAATCGGCTCGACAGAAAACAATTGCAAAGATTGGTCTTAAAATTCTACGAGTATGTCTATATTTTTTTGACGTATGGGTCTGCAATTAAAAACATGAAGTCAACATATTCATACCTAAACCGCTAGCGAGTCATATTTCACAAATAATCCACCCTTTTTAGTGTTCCGTACCAAAATTGGTCCAACGGAACACCTATGCGATCACTCGGAGGCTGTCCGTCTGTCACAGCCAGTTTTCTCAAAGACCGTTTGACATAGGAAGCTGAAATTTGGTATAGATTTAGAAATTTATTGCCTAGTTACATAAATAAAGTCAAAAAGGTGTAAACCGCAATAAAGGGGGCAGATTGAGGGGTAATAAGGGGTTTCGCAATTATTATTTTTGGATTGTAAGGAACGTGTTATCAATGGAAAGCTCGTAAAATTTTGAGACGGTATACACATTTTGAGTTCTTTTTACGATAGCTCTTACTAGTGTAAAATATGACCAAAGTAACTTTTTTTCATACAGTGCTGTCCCCAGCTCTATTTCAAAAACTATAGCCAACTAAGACTTGGAAATACACATGCATAACGGAAATTGTGTGTAGATGGCGGGAAAATTATCAACATGACGCTAGCTTTAATAGTTTAAATTATATTTTATCAGACTGCGAAGTGCAATGTACGTCACCAGGCACGGCTATACTGATTTTATTTACTTTAATTTGTACATATAAATTATATGTACAAATTAAAGTAAATATATATATAAAAGTCTGATAAATGAATATTGATATTGTGAAAACACAGCATTGTATTTCGTATTGTTTTCTGTTTCCCATTTGTTCCGACCGAAATCGAAACCGAAAAATAACCGATGTCAAGTAATTAGACAACGCAGGTCTGGTTTACTAACAATTACCCACGATCCAGTTAAAGTCTGACCTTCGATTCGGTGTAGTTGTTGCGGATCTGGGAGTCAATATATCCTAGAGGTGTGTGTGGTAGTTTAGAGATAGATTGTGAATAGTTTATATTTCCGTACCTATTTCCGAATGAATCCGACGAATAATTTGCATCTAGTAAAAAATATATTTATTGTTGTCATAATCTATACCAATTCAAATAAAGAACTCCGTACTTTATGAATGTTTGTTTTTAGAGTTGCATATTTAATGCTGATACGTAGACCAAAGGTTAATAAACCAAATAGAGGCGTCATAGTTATCACATTATTTAGTGTTAATCTATATTCATTATTGTGCAATTTTTTCGTTTGTATACGTGCGCGTGAGCGTGTGCTAAACTTATTTGGCTTGGTTGAAAACCGGCTTCACTAGGTTTTTCGTAATGCTCTGTCTATCTTTTTTCTTGGTCTGAGGTTATCGCTCGCGGATTCGACAAATTTAAAGTTATTAACAAAACACAGTAAAGTAAAGTACGTAACTAGCCCTTACACAACACATAACAATAAGAGCCTTATCACACTTGCGATTTGCGAGCGTGTTTTCTACACAATTATCAGTCGCGGCGAACACGCTGCGTGATCGCCTTCATACAAAATACGCTTGGAAATCGCAAGTGTGATAAGGCTCTAAGTGGCAGTGGGCGGGACACATTGCACGTAGAACCGATGATGGCCATTGGGGCGGAAAGGTTCTCAAGTGGCAATCACGTACCGGAAGGCGCAGCGTGGGTAGACCCCCTACAAGGTGGACCGATGACCTGGCCCCGTATCATGGTCGGCCTTATCACGCAATAAGTGACAAGATAAGAGCGTCGTCTCGTTCTATCGAACGGTGTCAGTCAGTGACGGACGCTCTATCTTGTCACTTATCGCGTGATAAGGCAGACCATGATACGGGGCCTGGTAAAGGTCGCGGGAGTCCGCTGGATGCGGGTCCGGGTGGCGCAGAACTGGTCATTGTGGCACTCTTTGGGGGAGGCCTATATCCTGCAGTGGACGTCTTTCGGCTGATATAATGATGACGCATCAATAGCGATGAATATTTTGGATTTTGTAATTAAACGATTCAGTTGAGAACTAAAAAAAGACTCCTATATTGAATCATCTTATATGCGGTTTTGTTTAGGTTACTAAAACACACAAATAATACTATGCTTAATAATGGCTTCAGATTTCAACATTACAAGCAGCTTTTAGTGTTCTATATTTTAACAGTTCTACGTATTGTTGACTCTATTTGATTAAAGTCTAGAAACAAAATAGCATCAAAGTACGAGGTCCTTTATTTGATTTAAAATTGGAATACCGAGCAGTAGTGGTGAATCGTATTGTTGCCTTATACTTATACCATTCAAGTTTGAGCAAAGAGAATATAACCACTACCTTTTAGAGAGCTTGCTGCGAAAATTATGAATCCGACACCTAAAAAAAAGGCGAGGTCCTAAAACATTAAAATGACTCGTTTTTTGTATGGACTGGGAATTTGTCTTCAATATATTAATATTGAAGACAAATGCGTAACTGCATTTCAAAGGATACTTTCAGAAAATTCAAGCTACCGTCCGCGCGACGTGCTTTTAATGCCGGCTCTGCACTTGATTTGGCCTGTGCGTGTGTGGGAGAAGACCATTTACAAGTCATTTTCCGAGAAGCTCCCGGGAACCGAACATTTAATGACGTTGGACACTGGACTTGTGTTCACTTTGTAAATGGTGAATTAAAAATATATGATAGTTTGTACACCGATTTGTCTCCACTGCAGGAGCAGTTTCTGTCGAAACTTTTTCCTTATTATAAGCCCCGGAAACTTAGCCTTCACAAACAAAGTATGAGAATCGAAGATATAGAAATATATTTTTTGTTGAACTCCATTCAATAAACCAAGCAGTTTAGTTAGTAGTAGTTAGCTTCAAAATCAGGAGATATAGTATGAATAATTTAAAATAACTGAATGTATGGAACACTGATTGCTGAGTTCCGACTCGCACTTGGCCGATTTTTTTTATTTCAATATTTATGTAATATTATCTTAAAAAACCGGGCCGCCCAGTAAGACTCGCTCTCGTTTACTCCGATGCAAAAAGACCGTGTGCGCGCTATCCAAAACCCTCAAGGGCATTTTGGTGTTGACAGCGTCTTAACACTGTGGCTGTGTTGACTGAACGCTAACCCGTACACACAAATGTTTTGACCCATTTAATACATTTTACAATAGTATCAACAAAGTTTTCCATTTAACTCATTAATTAATACTGTACCTCGTTTAAGTTAAATAAATGTTATAAATTATTTATAATACATATATACTGATAAATAAATAATAATTTACTGTGTGTGGACCAGAGATGTACTTACATAATACTTTAAAAAAGTATCTAAATACAAAATGCAAATACTTTTCTAATTTAATATTTCAAATACAAAATACAAAATACTTTTGCTTTTTGTATTTAAATACTAAATACAAAATAGGTAAACGATATGATACAGAGAAAGAATATAATGGAAAAATAAACCATCTTCGTCTGTAGCCCCCGACAGGATTCGAACCTGCGACCTTTCTATTAACGCTAGACTGCTCTACCAACTGAGCTACGAGGACAGTGACGCAAGTTGTATATTTTTCCACTATATTCCCGCTAAGACTAGCGCCCTCTCTGTATCGAGTTATAGACTTGTTTCACAGTCTTGGCACCACTCTAATGGGCGAGCTATGCGCTCGCTTCATTCTAATCGAACCACATCAGGTAGTTTCGGACTTAGCGAGAGAGATGGCGCTGGTGTATCGTGAAAAGGGTACAAAATAGGTAGTTTCAAAATATTATTCAAATAAAATACTTTCAAAAAGTAATCGAAACAAAATCGAAGTAAATCTCGTTAAAAAGCGAAGCGTAACGTAATGTTTCACAGACGTAAAGATTCACGTTCATTTTGTTTGAACTGTCATTTTGCGCATAGACTTTCAAAGTTGCAGCGCCTCTAGTGGCCATTGGCCGAATCGCTGACACATTCACTTGAAAATTTGAGTGGTAAATGCGTTCCCTTTTTGTTTCTGTTTCTTGGTTTTATTTCCTCATTTTGGGTATGCAGTCTCTTTTTTCTGAAAGTTGTTTGGCAGCCTTTTTGATGCCTCCTGTATACACGTTTCTAATTTTTCCCATCTATGGTTCTGTCGATTTTTTCTGGTTTTGTATATTTAATCTGAAAGAAGAGTATATCGATGTGTATATTTAGACCAGCTAGACTATACTGGCTTACCACGAGGCCGCTTGACCCGTTTTTTTCTGATATTTAAATTAATTTGGTTACTTATTTCAGTTATGTCTTTGCGAATTCTCTTTGTTTTATTGTTTGCTTATAAGTTCGGCTCTCATCTTTAGTAGATTATCTGTTTCATTTGATATCCATTTTATTTTATTTTCCTCTATTGACCTGTTTGGCTTGGTATTTAAGAGATCTTGCAGTTTATTATATTTATCCTTTACATTTATTTCCTTGGTTTTCATAAATCCCTGTAGGCTTTCTTCTGTTAAGTTGATTTTAGTCAATGTTTGTGGTTTAGGCTTTGCTTTGAAGGGTCTAGTGTTCCTAGATCTGTCAACTTTCATTTTTGTTCTCACCATTCTGTGGTTACTTCGGAAGTTCAAGTTTTGTACTACTCTACAATCTTGGAAAACAATTCCCCTATTAGTTAAAATATAATCAACTTCGCTTTTGTGTTGGTTGTTTGGGGAAATCCACGTCCATCTCTTGTTTTCTTTATTTTTGTAAACACTATTCAATATTTTTAAGTTGTTTTCCTGAGTCAGTTGGGTAAGTTTTTTGCCGTTTCGCGTTCTCCTACCGTAGCAGTAGGGGCTTAATATTGCCTCCTCGCGATCTCTTCTAAGTCCAGTCCTTGCGTTAATATCGCCCATTACTATTAAATTACTATATGCGTGAGCTTTTATAGCCTCAGTTAGGGTAAAGTAGATGGAGTCTATCTCCGTGTTGGTGGGTTGCTCTGTTGGTAAATGTATTTGTATTATGGACCACATGGTATTTTTTTCGGTGGTATTCTTATGTTTAATATGCCAATACGTTCGGATATCCCGATGAATGAAATAGTACATACAAGTGAGGTATGTTGATAATTACATCAGAGGCGGAATTATCACACGAGCCGCAGGTGAGCGTGATAAGAGAGCCGAGGATGTAATTATCAAAGCTCACGCGTTTCATACGACGTTTTTCAACACATTTTGCGAGGAAAAAATCCTTTAAGTACATAAGATGAAAATTTTATAGACCTGCCAAGTTAGTTTCTTTACTTATTGATGGCAACAGGTTTTTACTCACATGTTGTATAGATCGCCAAGAATTTCCAGTGGCGTCCATTCTTTTTATTACTTTTCTAGTCACCACGAGTCAACATTTTTGTTAATAACCAAATAGGTGTACGCATTAACAATGTTTACAAATATCTGTGAAATAACCTATAACGGCGCGCGACAGTTTTTTTTTCGTGAAGTTTGTGCAGTGCGCGCGCATTAGATGAAATCTCTAAACAGCCAATAGCCAATACAAAATAAAATAAATATTTTCGTTTTAAAATGTTATCTTTATTAATTCATGTAAAATGTTATCAAAGTGAATAGTTTTTAAATTAAACGTTTATATATCATATCCAAAAAGAAATAGTCAATTAATTAACAAAAACGATTTCATTTGTTTAGTGGAGTAAGAATCCACTTGCCGAGAATTAAAGAAAAAGCTGTACATTCTGTACAACCCGGTTAATTTAAGAATGCACCGTCTGCATGCATACATCTTGCTGCAAGGTGCCAACGTTACTTAATCGGGATATAACCATAACACACAAGTGTCGTAATGTTATAAAACACGCATGTTTAATATCCAGGATTATGAGCCTAAAAGCGACACAATAAGAGGTACGTTACGAGCAATTGTGTTGAAAACGGTATTACAAGTCTGGTTTAACAATTTCGTGACAACTTCTGTTAAAAGCAGAATCTAATTCGTCTGCTAATTCAGCGCTGGCCATTTTACGGCTAAAGGAAAAGTTATTAAGGTGAAAAGCTGCGTTCAGATACGTAGATGAATGTACACCACGTACACTTATAATGTAACCACGTGATTGGTTGATGCGGATTGTAATATGCAAAAATGGAAAATTGTAGATATTGTGATAGCGTGAATTGGAATAACTGCGCTAGCGCGTTTTTGTTTAACGAGTATCGATTTCGTGAAATTCATGAGGTAAAATAATCATATCGTATGATGTATTTTTTATGTTTTTCATACGGTATACGAAGGCATTTAAATTGAAAGCAATTTGAATGTATTTGTGCGTAATCGCGTGTGTTTGCTTATTTGTAGGATATATAACGATTACAATTGGTATTCGAGTTGAACAGGCAGTAAAGTGGGCAATAAACTTTTAACATAAGAAATATATATACTGGTGGCGCTTGACTCGAAACGACTCAAGATTGGCCAGTGTGCAGATTATTGCAGAGTTTGTCTAACACTGCTTCCGATGAGACTCTGCCTACCGAGCTTGTTTCACTGCGGCGCATGTATATGATCCCGTTCGAGGACCAGACGAATTTAAATTTGAGTCGTTTGCTAAACAGAATCCTGTTTGCTTTAGTGAGGTGTTCGTGTCCAATTTATTTGAGAGCAACCATAGGCTACGGTTTCAATTGTATTCAAGAGCATTCTTAGACTACCCAAGAGTCAAGAGTCTAGAGCCAAGTTTCAGGCATTCTTATTAATCTTTATTTGCTTGCTAAATAAAATTGTGTGACTTGGCAATCACACAACACTACATAGTTTTAGGTATGCCGAAATCCATAAATGCAGGAAAGTTGTGTGATTGCCAAGTTACAGAATTTTTTTTAGCAAGCAAATAAAGACTAACAAGAATGCCTGAGACTTGGCTCTAGGAAATATCTCACAACTTTTTACGGTGGAAGAGTTTCGAGACTTGGCCTCTTTTTTACATGGAATGTTTTTTATGGGATTGTACTATTTGGCTAGCTTGTCAATGGGTTGCCCAGTCCTTAACGTCGGGCTCATCTAAAGTCGTTTAATGATTATTTACAATGCTTAGGTAGGTAGATATGTATAATGTTTAATTACCATTACCCACGACGCGTTTGCTGCAGGTACCTTATCGCAATAGGTAGGCTGCGTTCATTTTACAAAAACTGAGGTAGGTACAGTCAGCGTCATATAGTTAGTAGCAGCCAAGGTAGCCAAATATTTCGGTACACGTCTTTATTACTGAAAGAATAAGGGTGTGTTACGAACTATTTGGCTACTCTGGCTGCTACTAACTATATGACGCTGACTGTACTTAGAGGAAATTGTAGTTAGACATAAGTTTTTTTTATAGCCTTATTCAAAATGTTCAGTCTGTCCAAGTTGGCAGGGACTGTTTGTGCATTCATCGCCCAACGGAAACTGCACCAGTCGATCACAAAGGTTAACGCAGGCCTGTCGAAACTTAAAATACATTGTAATACAGAAAAAATATCAACATCTGGCCATTGTCTAGGGGTCGCGGGGGAGTCGCTATAAAATAAATAAATAACAAAATGTCGCCACCGCACGCGTCATTATTCAAGTGCGATTGACAGCCACTTCCATAGACCCGGGCCGGCCGAACCGTGCGCGCGCGCTCAATAATACGCCTACTTATTACTGTGTGCTGAGCAACCTCCAAGACGCTGTTCCCGGACAAACCCTCTTGATACTTGCCGTTCACGCAAAAACACACGGACACTGTTCAAGTCATTTGAACATTTCAAGTTAATGTCTATCAAATATACATTCAGCAATCAATTGTAGTTAGCTATTGTGAAGGTGAACGAACTTGTCATAAGATGTTGGTAGAACGTTGAGTTATCTGATTCAACACCATGTAACATGCTAATATTTGTAGGTCACAAACATTTGCATGTTACACGAGTAACAAGAATTAAAAATCAATTCTTTAAAATTCAAATACTTATAGTATTTTTTGATAATGTATTTTATTTAGTTTATCATTTCAAAACACAATTTGCATACAGGCCATGTACCTATTGTACAGAACAATGTTAGGTTGTTATTTCTTTTTATTTGCTTGTCAAGTCATTTTATTAAGTACCTAGTAGGTAGAAAGCCTATAAGCGCCGACCTGCATTTTCTGCCTATACCTGCCCGTAGGTACACTATACCAGGACTTTTTAAGACACAACGTCTCAATAATAAGGTAAATTATTATATATTAAAATATCCTGACCTAACCTAAAATGAAATGACCCTATTAGCAAATACCAAGACGTGTTGCGAGTAAAAAGGTTTAGTAAGACGGACCCACGCGCTCTGTCCGTTTGAACAACGGTGGCGAATCGCAAACTTCATGAATAAATATAAATTCGATATTCCTTTTGAATAAAAATGTCGAATAAAAAGACGATTTATCAAAAACGTCCATTCATTCATTTCCGTAGCCGATAGATAGGCAGCCTTTTATAACGTTTAAATAAACATCCCCATTTTACAAAATTGCGTGTAGCGAAATGCGTTTTTTTATGTTTTCTGGGACAAGGGTTGCTAATGAGTGCCGGGAGAACACCCACGCTACGGTGATTCTGCAGTTTACGTTTAGGTACCTACTGTATTATTGTGTTGGATTCAATGCAAAGAGACAATGACATTCCATTATTTGTCAGTGCCTAGACATAGTAGTAGGTTCATACCAGTACGTCACGCGCGACCGAGTGTCTCCTGTCTCACTCGCACCGTGCAAATTATAAAGAGGAGAGTAGGTCTTTCTCGAGTCGACTCGCGTCGCGGCACGGTGTCAGTTGTGCTAGCCCCCCGGCTTATCATATCATAGATTAGCATTCGTGGCAGTTGGCTACTAATGTAGTAGCTAAGTCTATTATACTGCTCTGTGCTTGTACCTAAGTAGTTAATAGGTACCTAATAAACATCAGGTTAAAACTCTATAGAGGCTTGTCTTTCTCCGTTTTGTACGTGTCAAGCCCCTCGCAGACTGGCGCGGCCCGGCCGCGGCGGTCCATAGCTGGTAAATTTACTATTGACGGCCACCGCAGGCCGTGCCAGTGTCATTCAGGCCGTAACGGGACGCCGTCCGCATCCGAATATTTTTGAATAATCAGAAACTGCTCTGCCTCATGCTGAGACACAAAATTACTGAAGCAGGATCCTGCAGGTCCATTGCGTAACGCTTTGTTTGTACGCTACGTAGATCTAAAATTCTAGATGTTATTTTTTGGATAGGAAAATTACAGTTGATTTGTCATAACGCTCCTTCGAAAAGTTACGCAATGAATGAATGATATGACAATGACAAGACAATTTACTATACAGGGTGTTTGCTCCATTGTTTGCCAAATTAAAGCGGCAGGTAGTAGGGTCATTATCATGTCAGCTATCTTTTCCGGCCTCCAAAAAAATTTTGTGTCCACTGGTATTTTTTTTTTATTCTTTTAAAATAATTTAGAAACTTTCTATATGCTTACACGTTTCATATTGAATTACAAAAAAAAAAAAAGTAGAGCCTAATTTTTTAATTCCCTGGTTGGCATCGTATATCGTTTATATGACGAAAGAGAGAGACAGCTGATGCATTTCTAAGCACGTGTCACGTGTGGTTTACAAAAAATATTGTACGTAGATTAAGAGCCTAGTCCGTCCCATACACAAAATTGGCAAATTAATAAAGTTCCTTAAAGGGTTTTTGGCATTATTGCTCATAATTAGAAAAAAGATAGACTAGAGAACTTTTTAAAAGAATTTTAAGAACATTATCAATTTTAGTTTTATTTAAAATTGCATATCAAAGTTACCCAAGACGAAATTCTTGCATCTTAAATTATTTTTGAGGGTTAATAAAAAAATAAGTAGACGTTACTTGCAAATAATTTTGACTTTGATAGAGCCGTACAACATTACACATTACAATAAGATAAAAAATGAGGCTCTACCACTCCCTTTTTTTTTATTCAAGTTAAAACGCGTAAGCGTATAGAAAATTTCTAAATTATTTTAAAAGAATACAAAAAAAAACCAGTGGACACAAAATTTTTTTGAAGGTCGGAAAAGATAGCTAATGACCAAACCTACCTGCCGTTTTAATTTGGCAAACGATGGAGCAAACACCCTGTATAACTGCCCGCGCCATGTATTATGCAGAACGCATGCACAGCCCTGGAATGAAATGGCTAAACCAAGCCTATGTTCACCCCGAAGGTCCGCTGCACCTCATTGTGTGAAATAATTTTAAAAACTGGATGGGGGGTTCCGAAGATTGCACCATTTGCATCTTACATACATATTTTTAAATTTTACCTCTTTATAATATTAGTATAGGTACAGTCGACAACACAGCTAAGTGACCATCGGAAATCTAATCTGACCTTAAGTGCATTGTAATAAGGTTCTAGGTTTTCACGGTATGGTTAGTTAGGTGTGTTGCTGTGTGTACAAAGTACAAAGATATGTAATGTATATACCTGTTTTATTTTATGATTGTTACCTACAGACTGAGTTTTTTCAATTAACGTATTTGCCTAATAAATTAATTTTTAAGAAGAGTACATAAAAAAATCGCCAATTGCTAGTCGGAACTCAGCAATTAGTGTTCCGTACATTGAGTTATTTTAAATGATTCATACTTTATCTCCTGATTTTAAAGCTAACTACTACTAACTATAAACTGCTTGATTTATTGAATGGAGTTCAACAAAAATAGGTTTCGTATGTGTTCGTTTGTTGCTGCACGACTGGGAAAGATTTCCGGGGCTTTTATAAACTTATTTTATTTACTTGATTTTATTATTTTATTATTATTTATTTTAGTTTCATTAAATTTAAATTTATTTTATTTTAATTTGTTTTTTTACTTTATTTGATTTGACATTTAATTCAATTTTCTAATGTAATTTATATGTAATTCTAATCTTTAATTCCGAGGAATTTAGATTTTTTGACATTTATTTACCAATTAATAATATTTCACCTGTTGACATTAACGATTTTATAATTTATTTCCATTATGTATCCTATTTTAATTGCCGGTCCTGTTCTCTTTTCTTCAGAGATGTACAAAATACTTTTAAAAAAGTATTTAAATACAAAATGCAAATACTTTTCTAAATTGATATTTCAAATGCAAAATACAAAATACTTTTGCTTTTTGTATTTAATCACTAAATACAAAATAGGTATTTTCAAAATACTTTATTCAAATAAAATACTTTCAAAAAGTAATCGAAACAAAATCGAAGTCATTCTCTTTAAAAAGCGAAGCGTAACACCAAGTTTCACAGATAATAACGTTCATTTTGTTTTAACTGTCATTTTTCACATAAACATTCAAAGTTGCAGCGTCTCTAGTATAGTGGCCATTTGCCGAAGCGCTGACCCATTCACTTGAAAATTTGAGTGGTAAAGGATTAGCACACAAAACGACCAAATTAACTTATGATATGATCGAAGCTTATATTTATATTACATACTTGCCACAATGACCACAATGACATCTTTTTGGTAGTGCTGTTTACGTACCGGTTTTTTTTAAATATATTTTTCTATTTCTGTATTTTTATTTGTCATTTATACATTTATACATTCATAATCACTTAAATACGAATCGTTAAAGTAACGTATTATTGCCTACACGGCATATTGTTTAAATAGAATTTGTTTTGGGTTTTTTTTTAAGACATTTCGAGCGAACAACACAGAAATAATGAAATAGCTGCCAACACTGCAAAACGTAACAGTGACTTTGAGGATTGTCAAGAGGGGTCCCTCATATATTGGGTCAAGCTGCCTCGTGGTAAGCCAGTAATGTCTAGCTGGTCTAATTAGACAGACATTCAGATGTACTCTATGAGTAATGATTGAGAAAGGATATAATAATAAGTAGTAGTCCCTCATATATTATTGGTCAGGTTTTATATGCGTTTTGTTTCATCTGTCATTTTGCGCATAGACTTTCAAAGCTGCTGCGCCACTAGTGGGCATTTTTTGTTTTTACTGAATCACGGAATGCTTTAGAAAAATGAAGCTAAGAATAACAAAGTATTTTGTATTTTACAAACCATTTTACAAATACAAAATACGCCTCAAATAGTATTTCAAATAAAATACAAAATACTTTAAAAAAAAAGTACTTAAGTACAAAATCCAAAATACGTATTTTGTATTTGTATTTTAAATACAAGTATTTCAAATATGTCACAACTCTGGCTATAATAAGCTTTCGACATAAGATTACGCTTCACATAGTTCTTGAATTGATTAATAGATAACTCAGTTACGTTTCCTGGTAGTTTGTTATAAAACCTTGCACAATTACCCATAAATGTTTTTTTTTATTTTTTGGATTTTTATGTGGTGGGCACCGCGAGCTTATGCTTATTTCTAGTATTAATGTTATGTATTTCACAGATTTTCCTAAAATTGACAATGTTTTTATGTAGGTACATACAAAATATTTTCATAGATATATTGACAGTGTAATGTCATTATATTAATATTTTTAGACTTATCTCTAAGTGAGTCTCTATGGTTAAATTTTTATATAAAAACTGTACTATCAACTAGTTCCAGTTTCTCATCTTTCACAAAGACACTCCCTTGCTCGTGCGTAACGTGATTCGTGACAAATGTAATACATTTTTTTCTCATTTAACAATAAATTAGTAACATTAAACCAATTTACTACTTTAGAAATAGCATTGTTTACATCATTACAAGCTTGTTGCTGTCTTATGTCTATATCGTTGGATAGCTTGTTCAAAAATATTATGGGTCCATTTTTCAACTCAGTGATCCGTTTGCGTTATATTGCTTTTTTGTGTGTCGTCATCGTCGTCGTAGTCGTCGTAGCCGTCGTAGTCGTCGTCGTCGTAGTCGTCGTCGTCGTCATCGCCGTCGTCGTCGTAGCCATCGTCATTGTCGTCGTCGTCTGGCCCTCACCTCTGTGCTTGCTTTAACCGGCCGGCCAGAGTGGAGTCGCAAGAGCGGAACCTATGCTCCAGGTTGGAAGTGTAAAATGTCATAACGCCGGCGGCCCTTGAACGGATTACCGGGATCTGGCGCACCGCAGACTCACCTCTCGACAACCTCACAGCCGCTCAGACGTGTTGCTCCATTGTCTCACTGTGCGTGCGACTGTTTGTGGGGCCCACTTAACGAGTTGGCGAGTCACCGTCTGCCTTTTCACAATTTTGAGACTTATTGTCACGGCAGGTGTCGGCTAGTCTCCTCCCATAACCCATTGTCCAGACCACCCACCATTCAACCCAATAACCCATGACCTTAGTTTCCATCGCAGCACAGTGTTGCACTGCAATAGTCTTTGCACCTGGCGGGGCTTGTATCATGTTGTGCGCTCGGAGATGGTATCCGCCATGTGTATCCCTCGCTTTATATTATATTTGTTTTAAAGGGCCTCTGCGCTGTTGGCTTCGGCCCCACGCATGCCTTCCAAAAGTCCGGAACTCCATGGTCCTGAGATATCGAAAAAACATACATAATAACAATAAAGGAGATAATAATAATAATTTTTATTTCATAAGTCTTATTTCTAATGTTTACATAGAGCATTGTTATTATATCAGAGAACATTTATTACATGTGCCTAAACTAGGATCAGATGTCCTGTATCTTAGGCAAAGGAGAACACATTATACTAAGTAGGTAAAGACAAATTTATTAAAATCGTGTTGTGTACAATAAATGGTATAAAGAAAACATTCTAAATTATTGTTGGATTAACACTAAAATAAACATTATACGTAAAAGAACAATCAATAATTTTCTTGAGCGCTCACATTGCAATGGAGGAATGTCCTCTTTTCTGACGAGACGAGGGTGTGCCTTTACACCAACGATAGGCGCAGGAGGGTGTACAGGAGATAGGGGGAGCGGTACACAGAAGCCTGCACCGTAGAAACCGTCGGGGGGTCCACATCCCTGACTGCTCAACGCTACATAGCGGGGATCCTGGGTTCTTGCACGACAACGCCCGCAGCCACACAGCGTTGATTGTCCGGGACTACCTGCGCGCTGTTGGTATCACTGTTATGAAGGGGCCAGCAAGGAGACTTGACTTGAATCCCATCGAACACCTTTGGGATCAGCTACAAAGGCGGGTGCGGTCGCGTAATCCTGCTCCTTCCACTCTCGATGAGCTTCATGATGCCGTCATCAAGGAGTGGAACAACATCCCTCAGGAGAGTATCGTGATGCTCATCAGGTCCATGACTGATCGCATAAGCTTTATTTTTTGTTATTGTTGTGTTATTCATTTTTTTAATGTTATATAAGTAAACGAGTTTCCTATTTCCTCATATATTTTATTTTTTTCTTTGCGGGTTTAATTGTCAAATGGCATTTGACAGAATGACGGTTTCATCACCTCTAACTAACTTTTACCTCCACCGCAGGCCGCTCCAGTCTGTGAGAGGCCTAAAATGAGACCCCATGCATAGTCTTAGTCATACCTTGTCTGACGGAAGTAAGTAAGACTGTCCTGAAGGAAGGTCTTGAAGATGTGCTATTTGTTTGACGCCGAGTGTACGCGAGTGTGTGTGTGTGTTAAGTATACTTATTAAAACACTAGCTTCTGCCCGCGACTCCGTCCGCGTGGCAATCGTTTATATCGCAGCTCCATACAAACTTCAACCCCCCATTTCATCCCCTTAGGGGGTGATTTCCAGGATGAAAACTATCCTATGTCCTTCCCCGGGATTCAAACTATCTCCATACCAAATTTTATCGCAATCGGTTCAGCGGTTTAAGCGTGAAGAGGTAACAGACAGACAGACAGACAGACAGACAGACAGACACACTTTCGCATTTATAATATTAGTATGGATAATAAAAAGCAAAGGCCAGACTAGCGAGGACAATTACCGCCCATATGTTTTTTTTATGCTTTAGTGAGGTGGAAACATTTGTGGTACACACGGATGCAGTTATTTTGACGTCTCGTGTGTTGCAACACTCGCTACGCTCAGGATTGAATTTTTGACCCACTCGCATCGCTCAGTATTCTATTTTCGAACCATAGAATCCATTCGCTAGCTCGTGTTTCAATTCCACATTCGCGGTTAAAATACAATTTTGCACCCTGGTATAACAAATAACTATTTCCTTCTTATTATTTTATTATATGCTTAGATTCGTTTTAAAATGCTGCATGCAGTCCGCCGATTTCGATCGTCTGGCGGCTGCATCACACTTCAAGAATTTAACTCCATTACACACGTGTTTGTTTACCGCAGCCAAAGCACAAAGGTGAAATTGTCGTTACATCTGTAAAACCCAGAGGTATATGTAGCGCCTGCATATTAAGGGAATTTAGTTGTAGCGTCTCTTTATGGCAATATTTTTTTTTTTGGGGGTCGAAGTTGCACCACGTCCGTAGGAATTACCCACCACTACCCTACCGTGACCCCTGGGTGGCGCTAAAAGTGCAACAACCTGGCAACCGTACTGTCTTTTCGAAGATCTCACGGTTCTAAATACACGTATTTGCCATACGATAAATAAATAAAATATTATTTTGACTAAAAGGCGCTACACGGGCCAATATCGGCATGACTGCATGCAGGCCGCCGCGTGATTCGGCCCGTGTGGATACATCATGGATCAAGGTCACCCTATACTAGATTTTCTATGACCTTGCTTGGAAGTCCTGCTGATTTCGCTCGCGTAGCGTCTCCTAAATACCACTACATCCCTCCCTAAATCATATATCAAAATTAAATTATCAATATATCTTATTATATCGTTTTTACCGTATCAAATACGAATGTATAACACTATTTTGTTATAAAACCATTTTTTTTTTATTCGAAAATTACATGCATATCTACACGGGCGGAATCACGCTTGGTTAGTGCGAGCGTCTCCTAAACACAACACTTGCCACATCCAGACGGACCAGCACTGCACGTCTATCATGAGAAGGCCGCGACATACTCTCGATTTTTCTCGCACTATACCTCTTGTTCTAAGTGTTCTAATAAGAGAGAGACGGATAGTGCGAGAAAAGTCGAGAGAGCTCGCGCACCGTGCTGCAGTCTTGCAACCTATAAGGACACTACTAGTCGCATTTACAGATTCTAATGAAGGTTTTTAAGCAGGTTTAATGTTTTCATAGTAGTATTTTACATTAAGTTTGTGATTAAAAATAAATATATTGTAAAAAAGACAGGCTCACGAGTTCTACAGCTCAAGAGCCTCTAGCAGGGGCTGGAAACTTAGAAAAGAGGCGACACGCCGATTTATTGTATGGAAAGTAGTGACATCTCTGGCGAAGCGGATCGCTGTATTTAATGTTGTTGACAGAAAATGGAAATAGATGTCAGTACAATAGACCCACGACAATAAATTTTAAAATTTTGAAATGAAATAAAATATATTTTTATGTTTTGAGATAGAATTTATTAAGTATCCATTTTATTTAACTGAACATGAACAAATATCTCATTAATATGGAATTCTGTTTGTTGTTCGGCCTTTGTGGTTTTAGATGAAGTATACATACCTACGTGTCAGTCAGTAAATAAATGTCAATGTATTGTCTATAAAAACATTGAATGAAAACACATTTAAATCATATTTAAATAAAATCAAGAATAGTTTTAGCCACAGGATCTATTTATAAAAATAATATCTAGGTATTATGTGTGCAGACAATGGTTTTAGGTTGAGTAATACGCAGTGTAGATCGGCTGTACGTGGATTTGTTAAATGTGGTCAAGGAGATTTAATCTAATGTTTTGAAGCAAAATCTCGTCCTTGTCTCGTGTTTTTTGTTAAAAAGGTGGTGCTTTGTTAAGTTCTTGTTACATAATTTGTTATTTGTTAAGTTGAATAAATACTTTTATGAATGTTGCATGTTTCACTTTTCAGATCCATTTCATAGTTGTGTGATTATTTTGAAACCTACAATGTGACTGGCAAAGTATGAAGGGAAGCGTACTTAGGTAACTAAAATGTGATTTATATCATGTTTTAGAAACGTTTTCTTCCTAACTTTGATAGTCGCATTGTAGGCTTCAAAGTCAAAACAGAGAATACAACTTTTGTATACGTGTGTGCGTGGCGCGTGAATATGTATGTGTGCGTTAGTGTGTATGTGAAGCGTGCACGCTGCACGCATGCGTGCGTCAGAGTAGTTCAATCCACTCGCTGCTAGGCGGCTGTGGGACCAGTAATTTCTTGGTGTTGCCACTCTTTACATAAATATACTTATTATACTCTTTGGCCTCTAGTTAATACTTGGTACCTAACATGAATGTGTTGGGTGGACGCAAAGAGAATATAACCACTACGGGTGGACGCAAAACGGTCTCAACTTGACTTCAACAAATCACATGTGAGAAATTGAGGATAAATTACATAGTAATGTATAACCCTTTTTAGCATGTTTTATAGGGTATACAGATTATGTGATTTTACCCCAATTTGTCAGTACAACATGCCGAAGTCATCATTGGGTGTGGCGTACAGATATAACAATCCGACCACATGTGCATGCAATTTCTCAGTACAACTCGTTTGACAGTGAGCAGATCAGAGCGGCCAGTACGCTAAGTTTTATGTCGGACATAAAGCATTCGTCCCATTCTGGCCAATATGCGAGTGCAAGAGTTTATTTATGTCGGACATAAAACCTAGTGTGCTAGGGGGGCAGCAGCGCAACATGTCTCCAGACTATAGCATTTAGTCAGCTGCTGTATAGACCCCATTGCATACACTTAAGGAGAAGCCAAACGAGTGAAATCGGCGGACGCTAGTACGGAGTGACCTTGGTTTGGCTGGCCGCCGTGTTTCTGGCACGGCACTTATCAACACGGGCAAAAATCACACGGCGTCCACCAATTTCGTACGTGTAGCCGCACCTTTAATTGCCTCCGATATCGTTCGTTGTCGGATTCTACACCGACATTCTTTACGGATCGGTCTGCACGGCTAACACAAGACGGCGCGCGAGCTCTCGATTTTTCTGGCACTATCCGTCTCTCTCTTATTAGAAAACTTAGAAAGAGAGGTATAGTGCGAGAAAAATCGAGAGCTCCGCGCCGTCTTGTGATAGCCGTGCTGAGGCTCTAAACTTGATCGTCTATAGGAGACGCTACACGGGCCGATATCGGCCGTACTGCATGCAGGCCGACAAGTGATTCGGCCCGTGTGGATACGTGTCGGAAGCACAGCGGCCGGCCAAGTGAAGGTCACTCCATACTAGATTATCTGTGCACATCGGTAACTCGTGGCATTTAGGTAGCAATTATATTATATTTGTGGTGATATTGGGTGACTTCAATATTAATATGTTGGCCAATGATTCACGTGCGCAAATACTATCAAATTTCTTGCGATGTTTTAACTTGAAACAGTACGTTGACGAGCCTACGCACTTCACCGAGCACAGTAGTACTCTCTTGGACCTGGTATGAACCGATGCGCCTGTATGTTTAACAAGAGTTAATTATATACCAGACCTGCATAAAAAAGGACAAACCACCCCCTAATTGCATCTCATACAGGCCCCTGAATACCATTAATACAGCTCAATTTGAGAGTGAATTACAAAATATTTACTGGGACGACATTCTCAGTTTATCTGACGTGAGTACAATGTTGGAAGCTTTCAACACTAATATTATCTCCCTTTTCGATTTACACGCTCCGGTCAAAAGCTCTCTTGTTAGACCTCATAATAACTGCCCCTGGATTACTCACGCCGTAAAAAAGATGATGAGTCTCCGAAATCAGGCTCACGAAAGATATAGGGAAACAAATTTGGAGGTGCATACAAACTATTATAAGGACTTGAAACACATTGTTACATCTGCCTTGTATAACGAAAAGCGCGCATATTTCACGCAAAAGATAAACAGGAATGCTAATGATTCCAAAACTTTGTGGAGGAATTTAAAAAATGACGTTCTCATCGGAAGTAAAAATGAAAAACAACTGCCCGTTCACTTCAATGATCCCAACATTAATCATCAGCATTTTCTTGCTTTGCCCTATGACGATGTTACCACTATCAGTACTCTTACATTCTTTGAATTTCAAGGATTTAGTTCCTCAACATTCACTCTAAAGCCAGTCTCTGAAGCTCATATCCTTAAAATCATAAATTCTTTGAAGTCAAACGCTCAAGGCAGCGATGGAGTGACCTTGGATATGATCCTTCTCACGCTGCCTTATACTCTCAAAGTAATTACGAGTGTTATAAATACTTCCCATCACCACACAAAAATTTCCGGATGGATGGAAGACAGCCTTAGTTCGCCCAATTCCGAAAGTCAACAATCCATCTCAAGTCAAAGACCATAGGCCAATAAGTATACTTCCCTGCCTTTCAAAAATTCTAGAAAAAGTGGTTTGCCAACAGGTGTCTGATTACCTAGAGCTCAATAATATTCTACCCGCCCTGCAATCAGGTTTCCGCAAGCACCGAAGCACGACAAGCGCATTACTCGACGTAATAGACAATATCTTGGCCGCTCAAGATAAAAGAGAGGGCACTATACTTACATTGTTAGATTTCTCGAGGGCATTCGACACTATAAATATCTCCTTACTATTGTCAAAGTTATCTTACTTTGGATTTGATAATAACACGACGAAATGGTTTGCAAGCTACTTAACTCACCGAAGCCAGCGTGTCGAACTACAGGGATCCGACGGCAAGATTGTGGCCTCGGAGACTCTTCCAGTACCAAGAGGAGTCCCGCAGGGGTCAATTTTGGGCCCTGTATTGTTTGTCCTTTACAGTAGTGACATTACACAGGTAATTAAGCATTGTCGCTATCACATATACGCTGACGACCTGCAGCTGTACACGTCGTGTAATGTAGATACCGTAAACACACAGGTTAGCAATCTCAATGATGATTTGGAACGTATTTCTAGGTGGTCACTCAGTAATTCACTTTCCCTTAACCCTACAAAATCAAAATATTTAATTTTAGGCACAAAACAACAAATCATAAAATTATCTAATAGCAATTTTAAAGTGCACATTAACAACGCAGCTCTGGAACGCATAGAAGAGGGCAAAAATCTAGGACTTTTAATGGATGGGGAACTACGTTTTGAAAACCATATATCCAACACGGTTCGTAACTGTTTCTATCGCCCTAAGTTACTATACAAAATTCGTGATTTCCTTGACATAGAACTTCGAATACAGTTGTGTGATTCCCTTGTCCTCTCTAGATTTAATTACTGTGACATTGTGTACGGGCCGCGTCTTCTTGCACGAACACAGCGACTAATTCAACGAGTTCAAAACGCCTGCGCGCGCTTTTGCTTTTACATTCCCCCTCGTACACATGTCACGCCATATCTCAATCAGCACAAAATTTTAAAAATGTCCTCACGTCGAAGACTGCATCTAGCCACTCTTATGTTTGGCGTTGTGAATCGGCAACTGCCTTCGTACTTGTATGACAAGCTAACCTGGCCTCGTAACTCCAGATCTCCGGGAGTTAGGTCTTGCAGGTTTCTGCAGCTGGTCTGCCCTCGTCACCATTCCGCCGCATTTCGGGGCAGCTTCCGATATGCTGCCACCAAGTGCTGGAACAACCTGCCTCCGCCGCTCCGTGGGTTTAAAACAATTAACGGGTTTAAATTTAAGTGTAGACTTCATTTTTTAAATATTCAATTAGGTGAAGCTAAATAAATATCTTTCCATATGTGTAATATACGTCTAATACGCTCTCACTTTCAATGTTTTAGGACTGGCATTAAATGCTTACGTGTTGATCAATACTAAATACCTACATGTAATCTCCTTTTCCTTTGTACTTTTTTGATTCTTTTCTTCCCGTGTAATTGGTTGGGTAGCGGTTGGAAACTAGCAACATGACGGTACGTTTGAAAAGTTTGGTTGATCGTTTGGTTAATTCGTCATTCGTTTAGTTTTAGTTTTAATTATATCATAGTGGTTTTTTAGCTAGGGCCCCACTGAAAATCAGTGCCACGGCTTGTCGTGGCAATATGCTATATGGGCTCCTTTTAGCGTCGCTGTTGCTGCATTGATATGTTTTGTGTAACCGTTATTGTGGCGTTAATAAAGAATTATCTTATCTTATCAATTAGAAATAAAAGTTTATTTAAATCACTCAAAACCAGATAAAATAATAAATTAATATTACCCACATGATCTTAACATACAAGGTTATATGTCATCATGTAGGTAAAGTTAATATAACGATGTGCTAGGTATTGAGTGATTTAAATAAACTTTTATTTCTAATTGCTACCTAAATGCCACGAGTTAGCGATGTGGAATTATCTGTGAACTTACTTGGCCGTCCGCCACGAACGTAAACGATATCGGCCCGTGTAGCGTCTCCTTATGGGCGTCTTAATAGGGTATACATGTCACGATTTGTCAACCCCAATTTATCAGAATCTGACTAATTGCTATCGTCTGGAGGCATGTTGCGCTGCTGATTCAACTGTCAAACGAGTTGTACTGAGAAATTGCATGCACATGTGGTCGGATTGTTACATGACGCTACACCCAATTATGACTTCGACATGTTGTACTGACAAATTGGGGTAAAATCACATAATCTGTATACCCCATCAGGACAAACTATGGTAATAATAATACCACGTGCGAGCGAGCTGGTAACATACAAATCTCGATAAGTGTGACAGAAAGGGAAATATCATTCATAGTCCTTCTCATAGTTCCACTTTTTTTTATTTGCCACAACTGATTTAGTAGGAAGTTGTGGCACATAAACCATTGAGTAGGTTGTTTATGGCAAGTCACCAGCCATTTTAAGACCAGTTCCTAATTTAGCTGCATAGGAGCCTTTCCGTCCCTCACTGTGGCAACACTGTACAGCCTGTCCGAGTATTATAGGTCCATGGCTACACCCAATTGTGACTTCGAAATGTTGTACTGACAAATTGGGGTAAAATCACATAATCTGTATACCCCATAACACAGCAACCACAGACTCGAATTTATGCGGTACGGTGACATTGACAATTTGAATAGCGTTTAGCGTATAACCACAGCGAGCGAAATAGTAAGTCATCAGAATCGTGACTTTCAAAAATATAAAGAAGTGTACTTGGAATAAAATTAATCGAAAGTAAGTTATACAGGTAACCTTTATTCCTTCAACTAATAATATATATTAAATAGTACTGTGTTTTCTATTGCTCATCCTAACTTACATATTCCACCATAGCCAAATGCCGATAGTTATTTAGTTTACAGAGAATGGCGAGTGCGGTGATCAACACTTACGCTGGGCCCAGCATGCCGGAGTGGATGAGCGCGCCGCACAGCACGGGCACCTCGATCATGGCGTGCGAGTTCGAGGGCGGCGTGGTGATCGGCGCCGACTCCCGCACCACCACCGGCGCCTACATCGCGAACAGAGTCACGGACAAGCTCACCAAGGTCACCGACCACATCTACTGCTGCCGCTCCGGCTCCGCGGCCGACACTCAAGCCATCACGGATATTGTTTCTTACCATCTGAGTAAGTTCCAGCATCATTCATTTCATATATTGTTCTTTTATAATGTACGGTGAATTAGGTAGGAAACAAGAAATAAACTAACAGTGGAAAATACCACTATGCTTTTAAGTAGCGGGTACAAATTGTTAAATTTTATGACAACATCCACACATCACCTGTGGGTAACAAACAACCCATTTTCAGTTCATGTTGAAGATCTATTTGGTCTAGATGCCAAATTTGCCTAATTGACATGTTCGCAACCAAGAACCCACCTAGCGGGCACTTGTAATGTTTGCTCAGATGCCGGCTGAGCCTGCTAGGCGGGCAGTAGTATGAACTTACACGCCTAGCAAGTCGGTTTCTGGTGTATTGTTCCATTTTTAGTCCAGTTGCGAAAGTGTTAAATTTGTCTTTATTAACCCATATATGCCCAGAACTATGCTTGTTTTTGGTATCTCATTTGCCCTTGTTTCGAAAACAATGAACAGAGCCCTCTACATATTAATACGGTTCTGGGCATATGAAGGTACATATAATTTTCAAATCAAGGGGCATATATGGGTTAAACTGCTAGCTGCCTGGCCCGGCTTCGCAGGGATTACCCGTTTCCTGTAGGAATGAAGCATTTTCCCGCAGTAAAAAGTAGCCTATGTCCATCAGGAATAATGTCGGCTTCTAATGGTAAAAGAATTTCAATTTGGTCCAGTAGTTTTGGATCCTATTCAATACAAACAATCAAATCTTACCCCTTTATAATATTAGTCTAGATGATATGCCAGAACATGGATCCACAGACTCCCATTATACTACCGGAATGCCAAATCAATGTAAATATAAAATGCTGTTAACCAATCAACGTAAATACCATTGTAGTAAAGTTGTTGTTATGTTCCTTAATGCGTTTTGTGATACTATGTTGTCCGCTGTACCAAATGTAGGCTTAACAATGATTAATTCACAGCACTCTCAGCGAAAGTCTTAGTCAGATTATAATGAATTCACAGTGGTGCCATCTGTTCTCCATTAATCATTTAAATGTTTTATGTAGTGGTTGACACAGCTAAGTATTTGTATTCAATTTTGTATACAGATTTCCATAAAATGGAGCTAGGCAAGGCTCCGCTGGTGGAGACTGCAGCTTCCATCTTCCGCGAGCTGTGTTACAACTATCGAGACTCACTAGTTGCTGGCATCTTGGTTGCTGGCTGGGACAAGAAGAAAGGAGGTAATACTCTTCATGTTGGCTAACATGTTAACCATTTTAACACTTATCGCGGTGGATAAGATCTGTCATGTTCTGATAAATATGCGAATTTGAGTGGCAACCAGGAGGCCTGCTGATGTTGTACTTATTTCATTACTGATACTTTCTTAATGAAGAAGCCAAAGGTCTCACTAAAATAGGATTTCTAAATAATGCAACTGCTTGGAAAAAAAATACAACTGAATTGAGAACCTCCTCCTTTTTTTTTAAGTCGGTTAAAAAATGTCCATCTAGTTATGTTAATGTCAACAGAGAATAACATACGGGCCCTTTAGATTTCTAGTCTGCACAAGTTGTAATGTAAGTTCATTCAAACCCAGCACGCCTTTCGCCATGCATCGCAATCTTAGTTGAGGAGTTCACAATTAAAAGAATATCTCAAATATTTAAACATTTTCGATAGAACTATTGTGGTAATTCTTCACTTATCATTAATACACTTCAGGTCAAATCTACTCGGTGCCAGTTGGTGGCATGATGCAGCGTCAAGAGGTATCCATAGGCGGGTCCGGGTCGACGTATGTGTACGGATACGTGGACGCGCACTTCAAGCCCGGCATGAAGGAGGACGAGGCGGTGAAGTTCGTGACGGACACGCTCGCCCTCGCCATGCTGCGCGACGGGTCCTCGGGCGGCGTCGTGCGGCTCGGCGTCATCACCGAGGCCGGCGTCCGACGGTCCGTCGTCCTGGGAGATCAGATGCCCAAGTTCTATGAGGGATGATGTATTCATTGTAAAGGATATAACTGATTGAATATTATATTTCTTTTTTTTTTACCTAGTCTTCTTTTTTTCCTAGTCTTGCCCTTTATATTAACTACATACAGGCCTTTAAAACGTTATAAAATGAACCGGAATTATAACGGTATATTCCCATAGTGTTCGAAAATTACGTTATAACAAAACCAATATTCTCCATAACGATATAAATACCGTAACAGAATGAATAACAGAACGATATATAATAACGTTATAATATCGTTTTAAAATGCGAGCCGCGCGCTACGGCTGCGCCGTTGCCGCTCTGTGCCAATGCCAACATGCCACCACGTGGGCCGTAGCGCGACGTGCGACGTTGCCGTTACGTTGTTCTAGCTTCTAAATCTTATTAATGCTTGTTTACCTCGATCATTTGCAAATTGGTTGTGAATTGTGAATATTTGGTTGGTTGCGATGATAAATGGCGGAATAAAAATGGGACGCAGGAAACGCAACGCTGTCCACAGATTCATGGACTTGCTCATAAATAAAAAGAAAGAGTGCCAATCTTAATAGCCCCTAGGTATACACTATTACAATATGTAAGAGGGTCAATATTTTTCTATGTTAATTGTTTGTCTCGGCACTAAATCGCAGACTCCCAGTACTAGGACCTATTCCAAACAAGACCTACGACCGACGGTGTTGCCGTGAGCAAAAAATTATGCATAGGTATGTTGGTATGTGCTTTTGTTCATTAATCGTAATCAAATTAAAATATACTTTTAGTTTCCGACATTTTATTTTATTTTTGATTTAGAGCCATTCCGAAAACGATAAGTTAAATAAAATCTGATTATGAAACCAAAGAATGTGTGAATTTTCGATTTCGGTTCTACGCCATAATCTGTCTAGATAGGCTCGCGATAGATAGGGGAGACCAAGGACGATTGGTACACATAAATATGTACCGATCCTCCTTTTCTTACGATTCATCCTCCTTTTCTAATTAATCCTTAGTCACTAAATATTTATGTAAATAACTAGCTGTTGCCAGCGACTTAGTTCGCGTGGAACTTGTTATGGTCTTAGAAAAATTATTGCTATTAAATTATGTTCGGTGCATGCTATTTATCGCTGTCCCAAACACACTTCTACCATCTTAAAGATATACAAAAACTATCCTATATCCTTCCAAGGGTCTCAAATTATCTGTTAGGGAAATTTCATCTAAATCCGTTCAGGGATTAGACCTACGTAAAAGGTAACAGTGCGATGAGTTCGTTAGTTTAAATTGATAAATCTAAATTGAAAACTTCGTTTTTACAAACATAAATATCTTAAGAATCATCAACAGACGTTTTCATACAGTATTAAAGAAAAATATATTTTTATATGTCTACTAAGCTACATTACTGTTATAATAATAAGTACCCAATGTTGATTAAATCTATTCGATTCTGGGAGCATCGCAGTTCTAACCTAACCTATCCTACATTTCTGGTAACTGTTCAAATCTATGTCTTACTTTAAAAAAGGTCTTGCTCTCTATACAACCTTCAAACCTTTTAACTCTCTAAGGAGATGAATAAAAAAAACGCTGAAATCGTTTTCTAATTATTAAACAAACGGTCCATAACCTAAGTAATAAATCTATTATTTTAAAAATATCTTGCTCTTCGTATAAACTTTGAACCCCCTAGAAACCCTCTTGGGGGATGAATTTCAAAAACATTGAAATGTATTTTTTAGTTTTTAACAAACCATCTAAAATCGTAGTTACACTAATGTTTTACTTTAAAATTGTCTTGACCCTATACGGCCTTCGAATCCCCTTTAAATTAAACACTATAATAGAATAGAATACCTCTTACCTTTTTAACCCCCTTAGGGATGGAATTTTCTAACACATTAACGCCTATAGGGGATGAATAAAAAAATCTACTAATCTGCTCTCTCTATTTTAAGACCAAAATTAAAAAATCTTACTTAAAAAATTACTTTTCCCTCCATATAAACTTTGAAGCCCCATTAACGCCTATAGGGGATGAATTAAAAAAAAACTCTGAAATCAGTTTTGTTGTCTTTTAACATACAGACTAAGACTGACATTAGAAATATCTTACTATATTTTCTTGCTCTCCATATAAACCTTGAATACCGTTTTAACACTTTTAACCCCCTTAGGGGTGGTATTTTTCCAAGACGATGAAAGGATTTTTTTTTCTAATAAGTAATCGTACCACAAAGTTGCCCATCTCTAGCTCAAAAAAAATGTTTCTCATCCTAATCTTGCATAAGTACCTTTTTAACCCTCTTAGGGATGGAATTTTCTAACACGTTAAAAGTACTAACTGTTTTTCTATTCTAATAAGTAATCTTTCTACAACGTTTCAAATCTCAAGCTCAAAAAAAAGTGTTTCTCATACAAACCTTTCACCCCTATTTAACCCCCTTAGGGGTGGAATTTTTTAAAACGCTGACAGTCTTTTTTTGTATTGTATTTAGTAATCTTTCTACAAAGTTTGAAGTTTCTAGCTCAAAAATAAAGTTCCCTCCATACAAACTTTGCACCTCTATTTAACCGCCTTAGGGATGAAATTTTCTAAAACACATAAAGTACTTTTTTCTATTCTAATAAGTAATCTTTCTACAAAGTTTCAAGTCTCTAGTTCAAAAAATAATGTTTCCCCCATACAAACATTGCACCCCTGTCCCCTACTTAACCCCCTTAGGAGTGGAATTTACTAAAACGCTGCAAGAACTTTTTATGCATCTTAATAAGTAATCTTCCTACAAAGTTTCAAGTTAATAGTAAATAAAAAAAGTTTCCCTCATACAAACTTTGCACCCCTATTTAACCCCCTTAGGGATGGGATTTCCAAAAATTCCATCTTGTCCCTTCTTTTTAGTCCCAGTAGTTTCGGCTGTGCGTTGATGAATTAGTCAGAAACATTTGATGCAGGCATTTAAATTATAAATAATTTACCATGTTATAACAATGCCATTAATATCTGGGGGCACGGTAGTGCCCCCGCCAAGTCGAGCGCGAAGCAAACACTGCCGTACCATCCTTTACTGGAACCATTTCGCCACATTTTCAGGCCCCTATTTGAGAACCTCTGGATAAGACCAGAATGCAGAAATTTTCGTCATCCAGTAAGCTATAATCACATACTTAAAATCCAAAATTTCAAGTCTGTAGGTCATTTAGTTCCGAAGTTAAGCGAAAGCAAAGTTTCGCATTTATGACACTCACTCACTCATGATCATCAAAATAGAACTAGTACTTCCCATAAACTCAGAGAGCTGAAATTTGGTACAGTTAGGGTTTAATGGCCACATAAAGGGAAAATTATAAAAAATTGCTATTTCAACCCAGTTTTCTAGATACACCAACTGTATACATTACTTTGTAATCCTATACAAATATATAGGATCACAAAGTTACATTTGCAGTGAATGGGAAAATTCAAAAGCAAGAATGGGCCTGCATTCATAGTTTGTATGTATGGATAACACATTACCCTACAAAAAGAAGTGAGATTCCATAAAAAACACTCCATGTCAAAAAGAGGCCAAGTCTCGAAACTCTTCCACCGTAAAAAGTTGTGAGATATTTCGTAGAGCCAAGTTTCAGGCATTCTTATTAATCTTTATTTGCTTGCTAAATAAAATTTTGTGACTTGGCAATCACACAATACTACATAATTTTAGGTAAGTATGCAAAAATCTATAAATACAGTTAAGTTGTGTGATTGCCACGTTGCAGAATTTTATTTAGCAAGCAAAAACATTCCATGTAAAAAAGAGGCCAAGTCTCGAAACTCTTCCACCGTAAAAAGTTGTGAGATATTTCGTAGAGCCAAGTCTTAGGCATTCTTTAATCTTTATTTGCTTGCTAAATAAAATTCTGTAACTTGGCAATCACACAACTTTTCTGCATGAATTGATTTCTGCATACCTAAAGCTATGTAGTATTGTGTGATTGCCAAGTCACAAAATTTTATTTAGCAAGCAAATAAACATAAAAGAATGCCTGAGACTTGGCTCTACGAAATATCTCACAACTTTTTACGGTGGAAGAGTTTCGAGACTTGACCTCTTTTTTACATGGCATGTTTTTTATGGGATGATGCATTTCCGATTAATGAGGCACAGAGTAGCTAAAGACAATCTGATTTGAAAATTATTAGTCAGGATATTCGTATCAGGCTACAACCTGCGCCGACAAGCCGAGCAAATCAAAAAAATCTGTATTGTACTATGACGTCGTGCACTCTAACAAACAACCTACGTTACGTAATCACATCGCTTACATTGCACGAGTAGGCTATACTGAATGCGAGAAAGGGGTAGCCTATAACGTTATAACATTATTATATCGGTTAAAAAAGTATCGGTTTTATATTAATGGTTTAGATTTATAACGTTATAATGGATATCGCTATACAGCGCGTCAAATATCGTTTTTGAGTATAGCGGTTTTAGGAATAGTAACGTTATAAATGATAGCGCTATACGAAAATAGCGCTATTTAAAGGCCTGACTACATACTAACCAACACTTGAAATAAAAAGCATCTATAGTGGAGTAGTTTATAGCCGTGATATATTTATAACCTATACCTATACTATACCTAGGCTATACTTATATATGTCGAGGTGAGGGCGTATCCTGGGTTCTCAGGCATTCACACCATTCTCTCTAAACGATTAATTCTCCATCCAAGAGAGCAACCACCTCCTGTCAGGCTTTTTCCTCAATGACAGCGAACACAACCGTCCGTTGTTCTGTTTCTAATTCAAAATAATACTCATGATAGCCCTCTGTTGGCGCGCGGCGGAACTAATGAGCTCCCGAGTTTGCCCAGACAAATATGTCCTCGTTCGCATGTATTTCAATGATGACATTTGTAGATTGACAGTGGAGCACATTACGACCGAAGTCACGATGAATGTAATAGAGGGAGCTGCATGAAACTTCTCCTCTCCGACATATAAAAGCAATTCATAACTATCTTACCACTCTAGTGAGCTCCACTACTTACAGTCTAGTGAAATAGAATAGTTATAAATACCGTAAACTCTGGATATTATGGCCCAAACTCGTGGATGAGTTTTGTCGAACATGAACGAGTCCATCGAAGTGATGAGGGGGGAGGGGGGCTATTACCATCGATGCCATGAAAAACTACCTTCATTGTAATTTTGACCCTGCATTGCCTGAGTAAAAAAAAAAGACCGTGTTGCACTCCGGGAGTGCCGGCAGAAGTGAAAACTCAATAACATTGTAACAGTTTTTCGATCAGGTCACGTGACATCTTACGGTGTCACCCGAAAAATGAATTTGACGCAAATTTATAAACAATTATCAATTACTTAGGTGGACGGTCCGCGGGCGCGTTGGGTGCGACGGGCCCAACGCGCCGCCGCGGTGCAACGGTGCCGGGGTCCGGCGCGCCGACGGGCGGCGGCAAACACAATACCAATTTGTTTTTGCCATTGCCAAATATTTTTCAAAGTTTTATCCCTTTAGGAATAACGTCTAAATTCGAACTATTCGAATTTGCAAGAACAGCAGATGGCGGTGCACGGTGGCGACGAAAATATCATTTTGTTTTTGCCGTTGGTAAATATTTTTCTAAGCTTTATCTCTTTAGGAATAACGCCCAAATTCGAACTATTAGAATTTTCTCAATAGCAAAACGGTGAAGGACGCGTTGGTATTATTACAAATTTATTTGCAGAATATGCTATTGCAAAAAGTGTTAAACGGCTTTATACTCTTACGAATAGCGTTCAGTTTTGAATGAAGTCGAATCGGCTAGCAGCAAAAAGTGACCCTTCACATCTGACGTCACAAAACTCTGTCGCGTATTTAACAATTTTTCCCCATCCCAAAAAGTGCTCAGCGCCGCTAAAGAAGTTTTCACTTCAAAAAATTGTTAGTCCATAACATGAGCGCAGACAGAATAGACGCCACCTAGAATCCAAACAAGGAACCCTTACAGTTTCACCATGTCCGTCCGTCCGTCTATCTTCGGCAACACAAAGCTCCTGAGATACCTGGAAGATCACGACTTGATCAGCGACCGACAATATGGATTTCGCCACGGTCGCTCGACTGGTGACCTAGTGTATCTCACTCACCGATGGGCTTCAGCCATTGAGAGCCAAGGTGAGGCACTGGCTGTCAGCCTGGACATAGCGAAGGCGTTCGATCGGGTCTGGCATCGAGGTCTTCTATCGAAGTTGCCATCTTACGGACTTCCCGAGGGTTTGTGCGAATGGATTGCCAGCTTTCTGTCCGGCAGTTGCTCCGAAAGCATGGACATAAATGCTGGTGTTCCACAAGGCTCTGTACTGTTTCCAACGCTGTTTCTGCTACATATCAATGACATGCTGTCCATTGATGGAATTCATTGTTATGCAGACAGTACAGTACTGGGGATACGTATTACACGGGCCGCGCAAACATCCCTCGTTCTGCTGTGGTAGAGAGTCGCGAACAACTTGTGTCCAAAATAGAGAGCACTCTATCCAGAGTCTCTGAGTGGGGGAGGGATAATTTGGTCCGATTCAACCCCACGAAGACGCAAGTATGTGCGTTCACCGCCAAGAAAACCCCCTTTTCTGTAGCCCCACAGTTCGAAGGCACTCCTCTCTCGATTTTAAAGAGTATTGGGATCCTTAGTGTTGACATTTCCAGCGACGTCCAGTTTCGAAGACACTTAGAGGGCAACGCCAAGCTGGCATCCAAAAAGCTCGGTGTGCTTAACAGAGCAAAGCGTTACTTCTCCCCGGGACAGAGACTTTTATTATATGAGTCTCAAGTCCGTCCCCACATGGAGTACCTATTGCTGTCATCTCTGGGCGGGAGCACCTGGATACCAGCTTGGGCCTTTTGACTCGCTTCAAAGACGCGCTGTGCGAATCGTCGACGATCCCAAACTCACTAGAGATATCGAACCGTTGAGTCTAAGGAGAGACTTCGCCTCCTTGTGCGTGTTCTATCGCTTGTACAACGGGTTGTGCTCTGAAGAACTGTTCGACATGATGCCTACGGCTGTTTTTTACCACCGCACCGCTCGCCATCGGCAGGGTATTCATCCTCACACCCTGGAACCTAAATGGCCGCGTACCGTACGGTTTCAGAGAAATTTCCTCCCTAGGACGCTCCCGTTGTGGAATGAGCTCCCTGCCGAGGTTTTCCCGAGGGACTACAGTATGGGGTTCTTCAAAAAAGGAGTGTATAAATTCTTAAAGGGTCGGCAACGCGCATGTAACACCCCTGTAGTTGCAAGCGTCCATAGGCTACGGTAACGACTTACCATCAGGTGGGCCGTAAGCTTGTTTGCCACAGACGTGGTATTAAAAAAAAAAAAAAAAAAAGGCTTTGCTCAGTAACCCTTACAACTAGAAAACTAATTTGGCATGGGTATATAAATCAATCACGCCGACAAAACAGTTTTTGAAGTGAAAACTTCTTTAGCGGCGCTGGGTAAAAATTGTTAAACTCGCGACAGATTTTTGAAAAGAAGTCTCTTTCTATCCCGACTGCATTCAAAACTGAACGCTATTCGTAAGAATATAAAGCCGTTAAACACTTTTTGCAATTGCATATTCTGCAAATAAATTTGTAATTTTGTCCACGCGTCCTTTACCGTTTTGCTATTGAGCAAATTCGAATAGTTCGAATTTGGACGTTATTCCTAGAGATAAAGCTTTGAAAAATATTTGGCAATGGCAAAGACAAATTGGTATTTTATTTGTTCGTCTCCTTCATCAATTTTGCTGAGTTAAGTTGAACTATAGCGTACTACTATAATAAATAAAAAATAAATAAAAATAAAATAAAATAGCCTTTTATTTCTTGCGAATTTTTTCATTTTTGGTATTTAGAGTTAGTCTTAAGTTAACTTATAATTATATAATGTTAGTTCTAGGGTAGTTTTAAATGAATTTTAATATTTGGCAAGAACCCCGTCTTCGCAGGTGAAGGCCTCCTCCAGAGTTTTCCACTCATCTCGGTCTTGAGCAATTCGGATCCAGTTTTGACCAGCGATGTTTTTTATTTCGTCTTCCCATCTAGTAACAGGTTTTCCTATACCCCGTTTTCCTAATGGCCCTTTCCATGAGGTCACATTTTTGGTCCAACGCTGGTCCGGTATTCGTGATACATGACCCGCCCACTTCCATTTCAGTTGTTTGGCGTGACTAAGCGCGTCTTTGGCCTTTGTTAAGTTTCTTATCTTTGTATGCCTTATTTTTTGGATTTTTTTGATGCCGACCATACTGCGCTCCATTCCCCTTTGACAAGTTCTTATTTTGTCTTTGACTTTTTTTGTGAACTTCCATGTTTGGCAACCGTAAGTCAGGCCTGGTAGTAGACACGAGTTCATAATTCTAGTTTTTAAGGTTATGGGCATGTTACTCTTGAAGATTTCTTTCAAGTTCCAATACTTGTTCCACGTGCTTTGTATTCTCCTTTCAGTTTCCTGTTCGTTATTTTTCTTGTTGAAACTTATTTGCTTGCCGAGGTATATATATTGTTTAGTATAGTTTAAGGGCTTGTTGCCTGTTGTTATTGTTATTGTTCTCTCTGTACTGTTTGTCATTAACATAGTTTTTGCCAAGTTCATTTCGAGTCCTACTTTTATACTTGTACTGTGTAGAGATTGCATCATAATTTGGAGTTGCGAGCCCGTTTCAGCCAGTACGACGAGGTCGTCTGCGAAACGGAGGTGGCTTAAATATTTGCCTTTTATATTTATACCGTAGTGCTTCCAGTCTAGCTGTCCCATAATTGACTCTAGGATGGCTATAAATAATTTTGGGGATAGAGGATCTCCCTGTCTTACGCCTCTTTTTATGGGGAAACTTGGACCCGTCGTTTCTAGTCTTACTCTACCTGTGCTGTTTTTGTAGAGGCTTTTGAGGAGTTCTATGTACTGGTGTTCTACTCCCTGGTTTCCAAGAGCTTCCCATATGCTTCTGTGTGAAACCGTATCGAAAGCTTTCTGATAATCTACATAGGCAATGTAGAGCGGTCTCCGCCTCTCCTGGTATTTCTCTATAAGTAGTTCCAGTGTGTGTATGTGGTCGGTGGTAGAAAACCCTTTCCTGAAGCCCGCTTGTTCTATAGGTTGGTATAATTCTAGAGTTGGACTTATTCGTTGATTAATAATTATGGAGAAAAGCTTGTACACGGCTGACAGCAAGCTTATTGGTCTATAGTTGGAAATATCTCTTGGGTCTCCTTCCTTGTAAATTAAAATAATGTTTGATTCGGTCCATTGAGAGGGTACTTCTGATGTTCTTAGTATTAGGTTAAACAGATTTGCTAAGGGTAGAGCTAGTATTGTTTGACCTGTCTTTAATGCTTCGTTGGTCACTTGGTCTGACCCAGGGCTTTTATCTCTTTTCAGACTGGTTATTAAAGCCTGTATAACTTCTAGTTCTGTGATTTCTTTAACTTCCTGTTTGTTTCGTGGCTGTATAAGTTCTTGGGTATTGATTTCCATGACAGACTTTTCACTGTATAGGTCTCTGTAGAATCTGGTTGCCACCTCTATGATCTCGGTGCGATTGTGTAGAGTCTTTCCCGAAGAATTTAGCCCCCCTATCCATGCTTTGCTTGTGGTCAGTTCCTTATAAGCTTTTTTTGTGCTTCCTGACTGCACTAAGTGTTTTGTTATTGTACTTTGTCTGTGCTTAGCATAGTCAATCCTGATGTATTTGTTAATTAGTTTATACAGGGCTGCAAGTTCGTTCTTTTCACTCCGGGATTTGTTTTTTATGTTATGTAGTTCTCTCCTTCTGTTCATTAGTTGTGTGGTACGTGGGGACAGTATTTCTTGCATTTTCGGTGTGGAGTTTGTTGTATGTGTTTCCCGTAAGCTTTCAGTGATTGTATCGATGATTATGTTGTACTGAGTTTGTACACTTATCTCTTCATGCTGGCTCGGTTGGTTTTCCATATGGAACATAAGTCGCTCTCTAAATATGTGTACCTCTCTTTCTTTCTTTAATGTTGCTATTTGATTGTTCTTGTAGTTTGCTCTACTCTTTTTCATGTTTTTAAAGAGTAGCGTTGCTCGTACTGGTCTGTGGTCCGATGGGTAGTCAATGTTCAAGACTTCCATATTTTATATTTATTACAATAATTTGATGGTTTACTATCCATTTAGCATCACTACGTTATCAATTTGAACATGAGGCACCATGCCTATTGGCAGAGCCTGCTAACTAAAATAAGTGCTTTGTGCAATAGCTACATTTAGTTAGTGCTACTTTTTATTTGTATGTGTAACTGTCATATATTAAAGTTGTTATTTAAATCCTAACATTGTAGGCGCTTTTGTACCACTACTGTAAGTCTATTATGTAAATAATTAAATAAATTAGATATATACGCAGGGGGAGAGAGGGCGGAGGAAGGGTTTTTTTTGCAAAATTAAAATTAAGTATTCAACTTTTCACTTCTGCCGGCACTCCCGGAGTGCAACCCGGTCTTTTTTTTTTTGGGTACACCTCCCCTACACGTAAAGACGTTAGATAACTTTTTTCTCGATAAACTGTGGGGTGTTGCATAGCTTGTTCAAAAATATAATGGGATTCTTAAAACCATTTTTCAACTGAGTGATTCGTTTGCGAGATATTGGGCTTTAAAGTCCTAATTTCTGTTCAAATCATGGGTCCCACACCCCGATGTGAAAAAAATCGTGGCACTAGTATAGGTATACTGAATTTAAAAGGAAAACTATCACGGGTAAGTAGGCATAACTGGTTACCGAGTAATAGTCGACAAACTAAAACGTACTTCATTAAAAAGGCCAACTTTCCAAATGTACTTCATTAAAAAGGCCAACTTTCCAAATGTACTTCATTAAAAAGGACAAATTTAGCCGATGATGTACCTTGCTAAGAAAGACAGGCAACTACGACGTGACGTGGCCCGACACGCAGTTGGCCGATTTTTTTTTTATATAGGTACGCAAATTAAAGCGATTTATAAAACGGGATAACGGATTTTTCTAGGAATGTGAAAAAATAATGAACTTGATAGTAATGTTTATGAAAATAATTTTATTATAATAATAATGATTGTATTAACGTATTATTATTAAAGCTAAGACTGAAAAGTTGATTTACAAATTGAACTACTTTCGTCACATAACTTACGGACATACGATTACTAAACATTTGTGAGCTCTCTTAGGCAAAGCATTATTGCAGTCTATCAATTCCAATAGGTTCAAATTAACAATACAACATATATAGGTATTTACTCAGTACTATAATACTACGAATATAATATTATTATTTAATTTGCCTTCAAACGGTCGTTTCTTCCTCCTACCGTTACTCCGTAGACAAGGAACTATATTCATCGGATCATTACCTTGGGTAAGACAAAAGGACCCAGCAGTTAGTACTATTATTTTATTTTGTGCTAATAAGGCAAGTCATCAAAGTGGAAAACTATCCATGCGGTCCGCTTCGCGAGTCTAGCCCGGGATAGTTGCTTTTGAAACAGTAATCATGTCATAATCGGCTAAGTAGTAAGTAGCCAAAGGCTCCTTTTTAGGATAGTTCCTAAAAAAGCTATTTAGTCCATCAGTTACATTATCAAAAAATATTGGACTCGTATTTTTTATTGTGTCAATCAAACAATTAATGATGAACATATAGCCCGTTAAAGTTTCGCATGACGTCACATTATGGTACACTTAATTTTTAGCATGTCTAAAAAATTTTGCTAATCTAACCGACGGACTAAATATAATTAACTAAAAAAGGGAAGTACCCAATTGTCCACAAGTCTGCCAAAAAGAGGTGAATCAGCTCACTGCAACTTCATTTTTACTATAAATTCATGTACAGTCGACTACAAAGAGATCGATACGGCCAAAGTTACAAAAATATGTATACACGACTGTATTGCCTTGACATTAAGGTCGTGTATACATATTTTTGTAACATTGGCCGTATAGATCTCTTTGTAGTCGACTGTACATACGCGTTACGCAATATCAATGTTTTGATCGGATCAGATACGGAAAAGCTGGTTCATGTACAGTCGAGGAAATTGAATGTTTAGCACTTTTGGACCTTAACGTCATTCTAATAGAGTTGACATGTGCCAAACATTCAATTTCCTCGACCGTACATTTTTCAATAAATATAATATGTATACATATCACTATCAGTATGCGACAACGACAGGCAAATATTGTAACTCGTCACCATGTGGAGAACAGTTATGGCACACGTCTTGTTATTATCAGAACAGTATTTTCTGTATTAATTAATAAAATCCGGTTCAAAGGACCATTTTCACCAAATTATTTAAATACAGACTTACTGCTACATGGACGGACTCTATCAGTGTCCGAAATTAAAAGAGACGGTGACGTACAAATTTTCATGACAGATGTATTATTTCTACGTATAATTACTGAATATACAGCATTACAGCATTATTAGCTTGCCAAGGACAGACAACGCTAGTTCATTTGACATCGCCTTTGGTAAACGTAAAGTAAGTTGCCAGTTACAAGATACTCTGTGAATCACGGTAGGTACACCATTCATTACTATTATTCTTGTTTGGGTTATGAGTCCATTGATAATATTGAGATATATAATTAAATGGTGAGGTCAGTTTTGATTGACAAATCTGATGTATCTCAAACGCCGTATCAGGATAAGCTAGGTCGGGCTTCGCCCGAGACGTAGTTTTTTTAACATATTTCTGCGAAAATGAATCGGAATGTTTAAGTGTAAAGTATATGGATTTACTTCATTTTGAAAGTTTTATTTTATTCTGTTCGCAGTTTATCTGGAATCAAATCTTGCAAGCTAAATTTGACCAACCCAGAGTCGAAATCAATTGAAATTTCATACACATATCTTCGTCAGGTGACAATGCAATATAATGGTGCCATTAGGCTGGTCTGAAGGTGGTCGTAGGAACTCTGAAATACACGTTATAAATATTCAATGGCTACAATGATTACTGATGGACTGAGCAGCACAGGCGACAGGCAATTATTCTAGATAGATTCACATCAGCGACACATTAACAATATATCATTATTTTGGTAGCTTTCTTTGGTACTTGAAGTCAAGGTAAATAATGCATGGGTATGAGTGGGCATAGAGGCATATCTAGTCATTAACATGCCTTTTTATAAAATAGAGAAATAGACGAAAGCCTATCTCTCTTGTAAAATTAAACGTTATATTACAAAAACAAAAGAACGTGCATGCACATAGGTAATTTTTGCGTTTCATAATATACGTATGTAATTTATTTTACCAAAAATACCAATAAAAGTTACCTTAATACATTCCATTAATTTTCCGACACTTAATGAAATAACGACTGTAACGATCATATGCTACTCGTATGTACTAGCGCCGATGCATACGTTTTCGTCTAGTCAATACTAGTGTTATGATCAGAGATCGGAAAAATTTGCGACATTGTTTGCAATTATGTGGACATGACTCCAAAATTAATCAAAATGTTAATTAATTATTCATTGAAAGATAATTTGAATTATTGGAGATAATAGTTTATTTATAAAGTGCTTATAAGCACGTATATACTATAATAACTTAAAAAAAAATGACGTTACGACGACGATGAATTACATAAATAATTATTAGCAAAAGGTTCGTATTTAAAATGGGTATCGTTTCCGTAAATATTTATATATAAAAAATAAATAACGATTTTAAACTGACACGATTACTTACAATAGAAAAAATTTTGGAACAAATACCAGGTCTGTTTTTATCTCCAGGTCTGTTTTTATATATATAAGCAACTAACCTCTATCTTTTTATGTATGACTGTATGTGTTCTGAACAATAATAAAAAAAAAAAAAAAAAAAACTGATATTTTTTTTTAATAAACCTATACTTTAACAAACTATTGTATTTATTGACTAGGAATCAAATTATATGTCAAGTAAAAAATTAATTAACTGAATAACATTTTGATTGATATTGGAGTCATGCCCACATAATTGCAAACAATGTCGCAAATTTTTCCGATCTCTGGAGTTCCAATTTGCATTTTTCAATACTATTTCGGTTACGTATTCAACAGGCGTAATTACTAGGGAAAGCGACTCGGCATAGCATATAATTATGCTGATGTCCTGCTTCGAGCCCACGAGTCACGAGCGCCATGATTAAGTTGGAGACCACAATTTGACTGGACAATAGTTATTACGCGCCCTTTTTTCTACTATAAAAGCCATATACAATTTCTATTAAACAACTGGTGGCTATGTAAGCTGTAGAACACGCGAGCCTGCATTTAAATAAAAATAAGAAAAAGAAATAAGCAACATGTTAAAAAAGTATCTATATAATTAACGAACCTGCTCCCAAAATTTGACGAGTGTCGGTTCGGAAATGCGAGCTGTGGGGAGAAGAGCGAGACAGCAGGACAGACACCGGCCATTTTCGGGTCTAGCTGAAGCATAGAACTTCGTTCGCTTCGCTCGCTCGCTCGTTTGGTGAAACTAAACTACATTATACATTACTATTATTGTTTCTTTTACTTAGTAGTTTTATCTAAGCATGAAATAAATATCTAAATTAACTGATAGTTGTTTAGTACTAGACGAACTCTTCAGCATCGGGGCTCGTATACTTCATATCGTATCTTGTTATAGCTCGGCTCAAACACTTATACTATCCGCAGAATTAAGTGGCGAGCAGGGTCATAAACGTCAGTAACCGTTCCTTTTTCTGCCTACCGCTACCTGCACTATTGTTGCACGGCCCGCTCCATAAGGCCGTGCAGGTGCGCAAGAGATAGCATGATTCCGATCATTTATGATTATGACCGCGCTCGCCACTTAATTCTGCGGATAGTATAGATGCTCGTACGCTAACGCTCTACAATCAATATTTCCAAATGTCGATTAAAAATTGTATAGTGACTTTTATTTCATGTTGACACTATCCTTTCCACGGACGCAGTTTTAGGAAATATTTTAAGCGACCTTTCCATTATTTCACATATTTCCTTGTAATAAGTCCTGATATTGCACAGCACGGCCGCGAACTGTGTCGTGGCGCCATAGACTAACATCTGTTTCTAAGCGTTCTAATTAGAAAGAACACATCATGAACACCGATTAGCTTATTCTGAAACGGCATCTTGGAACTACAACCTCACTTTGTACACAAAAATTTATATGGGTTTTTGTTATGCCTAATGTTGCTTTATTTAATTTAAAGTCTGTTGCAGACATTCCAGTCTCGATGCCGGCAATCCAAAATTTGGGTAGCAATTAGTTTTGCATTTAATGCACGAAATCTATGTCAAATCTACCCTTTCTAATATCTACAAATACATATACAATACTATTTTAAGTTCATAATCCTAATCAAGTGTGACGAGCGTAGTTAAACATTTAAGTCATTTACTGTTACATTTACTTTTACATTTTCGCCCTACAAACTATTCAAATTCCACCCCACCACACTATACTGTAATAAAGCCAAGTAATGTAAAGGATGGCTAAATATGGTAAATAAAAATCATTTGTACTTATAACAGAACCCATAGACGCGGTCTGTTTCCCGGTGAAATCCAGAAATATCTCGAGATAAAATTAAAACTCAATGCTACATCCTCTATCCTCTATGCATTATTTGGATTGGATCTAATACGGTTTCAAAACGATCACACATTCGGAACAAATAAATCGTCCAAATATAATGACAAGTAATTCAAGAACAGAAAGAGGTTTAGTCTGACGTCAGTGACCGCGTGTGCGTGTGGGGGTGGGGGCTGGTGCTAGGTGACGAGGCCGAGGTCCTCCATGGCGTCCAGGTCGCGCGCCAACATCACCATGGTCTGCTTGGTGCGCGGGAAGTACGCGGCCGTCTCGTCGTCCTCCAGCGACGCGTCCTGCGACTCCAGCTCTGCACAAGCAAACGACACGCTTATGCACCAATATCATATCAATCATTCCTTCAAATAACTTACGGTGTACACACTAAACGATATAATTAGACGAGCTAGTTTGACATTTCATATTGCACTCCTGCACTTTGTTGGATGATAGCAGTAGTTTGGCTTTCCAAATGATGTACGAAAACTTTGTAACAGGATTATTGGAACCGATATTTTTTTAAGTGAATCTTAAAATTCAATTTACGCAAAACATATTGCGTAGTGTCCTGTCTATTTTATGAGGGTTCGGTTAACGTACGGCCCAATAATCCGCGTCCACTTGCTGAAGATCTGGTAATGAGATACAAGAGGAATTAAGGGAACTCCTCAATTCACGCAATTTGCTTTCGGAAAATATCGAATAGTGACGTGGACTGATGACCCATGGAAAATTCAAAATAGTAGGTTAGGTACTTAAGCTGACGTAGGAACTAATTGCTCATCAAAATACACTTAAAGAAATGGAACTGATGAAGGTAGCAGAGGCATCCTTGGGAACCTGTGAACAGAGGCCGTCGGCCCGTCAGATGTCACAGATTGGTTGTACAAATGTACATTCGCCAATAAAAGCTTGACCCAATGAGTAGTTAGCATTATTAGTGTTCGGTTTAAAGAAACTTTATTGTCTAAAGAAATTAAGTATTTCACTTACAAGACAACTTATAAATAGTTAACTTATCTAAAGCTATTACAATTTAACGCAATAAGCAAGCATTTATGACAATGTTTAACAAACAGTGATATTTATATTTAACTTAGGGTTCAGAGAAAAAAATATAATTTAGGAATAGACCCTATAGTTTTAACATAAGGTTTAGATTTCTGTGGTTAGTAACAGGATCATACGAGGGTATCTTTGATTGCTCGACTCGTAACTACTTCACTTGTCTAGGGCCAGTTAAACGAAACTTTTAAACATAAGTTAATTGTAGGTTACCGTAGTGATACTATTTTAGGGATATCATTTTGCGTATATCAATATATATATTAGAAATACTTTAAATACGTATCTATATATAACTACTTTTTTTTTTTTTCTTTTGATTATACTTATATTTTATTTTAATTATGTTAGTGTGTTTGGCTTATTCGGATCCACAGTTATACAATTCTTATAGGTTGTTTATTTTAAATGAAGTATGTATTTTAAACATATGAGTCTGCGTAATATTAATATATACGGGATGTGATTTGATTTCTTTGTACATGTGATTTGTTATTGTTTTTATTTATTTAAGTTATATACATTTTATGTGGCTTGTTCGGATCCACAAATTTAAAATCCGTATAAGTTGTGTGTGTGTTGAAGAGATGATAGTGGTGTGGTTACCGGCGACTTGCGCCTCGATGGAGTCTAGCCGCTGGTCGAGGAGCGCGTGGCAGCGCTGCACGTGCCGCAGCAGGCGCGCGCGGCACGCGCTGTTCTCGATGGCGGCCTCGGGCTGCGGCGCCCGCACCCGCACCCGCGAGCTCTCGTGCTCTGAAACCACACCTCCATCTTCATTATGGTAACGAAGTCCGTCAAGTCTTATTCACACTCTATGAGTTGCACCAAACCGTCTGTAATCGTAAGCGGTGTTCGTTAAAATCTAAATGTATGGAGAAAATTAAATGTTTCTATGGAATGACGGCTGCTGGCAGCATATTTTAAGAGAAATAAGGAATTAACTTCAAGTTAAACGCCAAAATACTATCTTATGACACCTTTTACGATTAAGGCCAATAAAGTTTATTCAAACTCGTAAAACATAACTACACACGAGATCAAACACCCTGTATAAAAAAGCTCGTACCGTGTACAGATTTGGCCAGCTTCTCCCGGTCGGCGTCGCTGATGGGCCGGTCGAGCGACGCAGCGCCGGAGCTCGACAGCAGCGCCTGAGGTCCTATCTGGTTCTCTCTTTGACTGTGTTTCTCCACTGGCTCTTCCGACGAGGGAGTCTTCATATCTAATGCCATTTCTTTTAAATCCTCAGGTTTGACAGGGAGATTTTCTTTTCCCAAATTATTGATGATCACATTTAGGTCGGAATATTCAGAGTTTAATTTTTCTTGAGCTAACGATAATTCGACGGACTCCCAGTCTCTCGCCCATAAGTACAACTTTGGATGGTTCTTGGTCCTGCAGAACAAACAACTTTATTTAAAACACCAACTTACCGTTATTAGTACAAATTGAAAGCATGTTTTAATTGGTCTTATTGAAGAGATTCTCATTCGATTATGACTTGGGACTGATAAGACCAACGAGAAAATACAGACAAACCAAAATTGGGTAAAGTTCTAAAACAATTCTTGATTGCAGAACGTGATCAATTAGGACGTATCTGGTGCAGTCTACTTATATACAGGGTGCCATCGGAGACTTAATCAGAAACCACTTTTTCAGACCTGGTAATTGATGGTCATTTCAACATAGTAGGAGTTACATGAAATTAAACGTTCTTTTTTTTTGGTAATTTAGTCCTAAATTAAATCGCTGATTCACCAAATTATGGTTACCCTATTTATTTAATCAAAACCTCTTTGGTTATCTTTCTTACGCATGTGAAACAAGTTTATCTTTGCATCTCTTTCTTGGTTATAGGGTGACCACGCTGTTTAGAGGACATAATTTAATTTTAAAGATTGCATGATTAAGTTTAAATAATGCAACTAACCACCTCCATTCCTGTGTCATTGTAATCTCAGTTTAATGCTTAATTAAGTCTTGTCATTTCTGATTACGTCTCCGATGGCACCCTGTATATATATATATTATATTTGCGTACTAAATACGTGTATCTGTATTGTCCTTGCCATAGGTATTATTAGTGGGGAGTCTTTTATTTTACCGACAAAGGTGTCATCATTAATTTTCATTCTGTTTTCATTTTCATAATTTCAACTTTTTTTTTCCTGAAACCGTTAACTTTTTAGGTATAAGTAAAAGGTAAAACCCATTAGGTTAGGTTAGGTTCCTTTTAAAGAAATCCTGAAACGTGTACTGTTTCTGGAAAAAAAAAAGACCGGGTTGCACTCCGGGAGTGCCGGCAGAAGTAAAAACTCAATAACAATGTAACAGTTTTTCGATCAGGTCACGTGACATCTTACGGTGTCACCCTAAAAATGAATTTGACGCAAATTTATAAACAATTATTTAGGCGGACGGGCCGCGGGCGCGTTGGGTGCGTCGGGCCGCCGGCTCGCCCGTCGGCGCGCCGTTTCCGGTTCGTTAGAACCTCAACTCAAATTACCCTATTACACAATACAACCTAATGTCAAAAACACATATATAGTCATATAACCATTAATTTAAAACCACCTGATGTCAAAACACGCTAGTCCCAAAACACCCTATTTTTTTTTTCTCACTAGCATATATGTAATGTGTGGTTTTTAGGGTTCCGTACCCAAAAAGAAAAAACGGAACCCTCCTACTTTGACAGACCTTTGACTTCACTGTCCTTAGGGTGTTTTGGGACTCGTGTGTTTTGAGACTATTGTATAAAGATAATGGTGTAATTCAAGACTAGTGTGATATGGGAATAGTTCGTAATGATCTTTAGCTTTTATGACAGTAGGTGATTTTGGTAGTAGTACAAATCGAGACAAGTTGATTTGGTTTTAAGTTTTTAGGGTATTTGGGGCTCTGGTATTTTGACATCAGGTGGTTTTAAATTAATGGTTATATGACTATATGTGTTTTTGACATTAGGTTGTATTGTGTAATAGGGTAATTTGAGTTTAGGTTCTAACGAACCGGAAACGGCGCGCCGACGGGCGGCGGCAAACACGATACCAATTTGTTTTTGCCATTGCCAAATATTTTTCAAAGCTTTATCTCTTTAGGAACAACGTCTAAATTCGAACTATTCGAATTTGCAAGAACAGCAGACGGCGGTGCCGACCAAAATATCAATTTGTTTTTGCCGTTGGTAAATATTTTTCTAAGCTTTATCTCTTTAGGAATAACGCCCAAATTCGAACTATTCGAATTTTCTCAATAGCAAAACGGTGAAGGACGCGTTGGTATTATTACAAATTTATTTGCAGAATATGCTATTGCAAAAAGTGTCTAACGGCTTTATACTCTTATGAATAGCGTTCAGTTTTGAATGAAGTCGAATCGGCTAGCAGCAAAAAGTGACCTCCTTCACATCTGACGTCACAAAACTCTGTCGCGTATTTAACAATTTTTCCCCATCCCAAAAAGTGCTCAGCGCCGCTAAAGAAGTTTTCACTTCAAAAATGCTTTACACGAAATGAAAATTGTCCGAAACATTCGATGAAACGAGGGTAAACCACAACGAGTGAGTGGAACTGACTGTGCGACGCGCGTGTTGACCCGCACGGCGTGCAGCGCGTCGTCGATGCGCAGCAGGTTGCCGGAGAGCTCGTGCGCGCGGCGCAGCGCGTCGCTGGCGCGCCCGCCGCCCGGGCCCGGCAGCAGGCCCTCGTACAGCCGGTCCTGGTCGTGCGTGAACCGCTGCCGCCGCCGCCCGCGACGCGGGTTCAGGCAGATGCTGCACGTATATTTCTCCGGCACCTACCGTGCAATACAAACATTATATTACATCATTATAACTAAATTGGCGTTGTGATCCAAAAAGGACTTCCGAAACGAGAGCACGCCACTTTTATCGATCCTTTGCCAGTGCCTACCGATTGCAGGGCTGAACTCACCAGGTTTCCCAGCGATACCTACCTAGGCTACCTAACCCATATATGTTATCCTACTAATCCTTATAAATGCGAATGTTTGTATGTTTAGATGTTTGGATGTTTAGATATTTGGATGTTTGTTACTCAATCACGCTTAAACGGCTAAACTGATTTGGATGAAATTTAGCACGAAGATAGTTTATAACCTAGATTAAAATATAGGATAGTTTTTATCCCGGGTCCACGGAGAAGAAGTCGCGGGCGGAAGCTAGTAACATAGAATGAAACATATTAATGGATTCGTAAAACACCAAACCTCCACCATTTTTTAAACCTGAAAATTAACTACGTTGATTTACCCGAACGCTCGTAATAGTACATTGTTTAACGAGGGACGTAAGTGGAATATTGCGAACAAGAGTCTATCAGCTTTTGATGACTCGAGTTTGCAATATTTTTACGCCCGTGTTATACACAATGTTTTTCATCACATTTGCGAGGAAACAAATACATTTTAGATGAAATGAATACAAATCGTAATGAAAACTGCAACATGTCAGTCGTCTATTTTGTTGAAGTTGACGTGAGGCGCGTATGGCAAAGACCCTTCGGTATACAGCCACGATTTGAAATATTGATATTAGTTTTAACTACGAAAAGTTTTGTAAAAGTAAGCTGTTAAGTACCTGAATTAGACTATTTACATCAATTGCTATTGATGTATATAAAAAGGAAATTATTAAAACCATGACTGTGAAAGTGTTATTGTGTTTAAAAACATTTTACATAGACACTAAATAACTAAATATTAAATCTGTAAATAATTCAGTTAAACATGTTTAAGTAGTTTTTTAAGTTTAAATTTATGTATAAATACGTTTTCAGACATCGTATTTGATATAAAACCTCTTTGCTTTGTAACTGCCGCATGAGTGACAGATACAATTTAAGAAAAAAGCCATTACGCCCGTGGGCGTAACACAGGCTATTACAGCTCTGTATGTCTGCGCATTATGAAGCCCTTTTCGAGCAAGTGTGATGAAAACGCTTTTTAATGCCTTCTTTCTTTCGAAAAACTACGTAACTAATTAGTTAATTTAATTACTCTACAATATTGCAGGATGATCACTCTTATTCCCTTATAAGAGTTATAAGGCACCAACACATTTATTTTACTAACATAAATATGAAGGTTATACACTTATGCATATAGCAATGTTTTGGCCAAGGTGGCTTGTTTAATTTCTTCACGCCATTTAGGCTACAAAACTGAAGTATACAATTTCAGGCATTCTGACAGATACATTTGGTTTGTAATAGCGAAGCTGCCAGCACAGCCACAGCTCGCACTGCACCATGAGCCCGTCCTCCTCGCCGAACCCGCAGTGGCAGTTGATGATCACAGTTTCAACATACCTCGGCCTCGCGCTGGATGTTGTGGCAGAGCGCGTGCTGCCAGCACAGGCACAGCTCGCACTGCACCATGAGCGCGTCCTCCTCGCGGTACCCGCAGTTGATGATCACAGTTTCAACATACCTCGGCCTCGCGTTGGATGTTGTGGCAGAGCGCGTGCTGCCAGCACAGGCACAGCTCGCACTGCACCATGAGCCCGTCCTCCTCGCCGAACCCGCAGTGGCAGTTGATGATCACAGTTTCAACATACCTCGGCCTCGCGCTGGATGTTGTGGCAGAGCGCGTGCTGCCAGCACAGGCACAGCTCGCACTGCACCATGAGCGCGTCCTCCTCGCCGAACCCGCAGTTGATGATCACAGTTTCAACATACCTCGGCCTCGCGTTGGATGTTGTGGCAGAGCGCGTGCTGCCAGCACAGGCACAGCTCGCACTGCACCATGAGCCCGTCCTCCTCGCCGAACCCGCAGTGGCAGTTGATGATCACAGTTTCAACATACCTCGGCCTCGCGCTGGATGTTGTGGCAGAGCGCGTGCTGCCAGCACAGGCACAGCTCGCACTGCACCATGAGCCCGTCCTCCTCGCCGAACCCGCAGTGGCAGTTGATGATCACAGTTTCAACATACCTCGGCCTCGCGCTGGATGTTGTGGCAGAGCGCGTGCTGCCAGCACAGGCACAGCTCGCACTGCACCATGAGCCCGTCCTCCTCGCCGAACCCGCAGTGGCAGTTGATGATCACAGTTTCAACATACCTCGGCCTCGCGCTGGATGTTGTGGCAGAGCGCGTGCTGCCAGCACAGGCACAGCTCGCACTGCACCATGAGCCCGTCCTCCTCGCCGAACCCGCAGTGGCAGTTGATGATCACAGTTTCAACATACCTCGGCCTCGCGCTGGATGTTGTGGCAGAGCGCGTGCTGCCAGCACAGGCACAGCTCGCACTGCACCATGAGCGCGTCCTCCTCGCGGTACCCGCAGTTGATGATCACAGTTTCAACATACCTCGGCCTCGCGCTGGATGTTGTGGCAGAGCGCGTGCTGCCAGCACAGGCACAGCTCGCACTGCACCATGAGCCCGTCCTCCTCGCGGTACCCGCAGTGGCAGTTGATGATCACAGTTTCAACATACCTCGGCCTCGCGCTGGATGTTGTGGCAGAGCGCGTGCTGCCAGCACAGGCACAGCTCGCACTGCACCATGAGCCCGTCCTCCTCGCGGTACCCGCAGTGGCAGTTGATGATCTCCTCGCGTTTCATGCGCACCAGCTTGATGCGCTCGCCGTCTGAAACAACCACGTAACGACATTCATATGCTATCTCCGTGTCACCAGTCTATCAGATGAAAACATCAACTATTTCTAGTATACAAACGCCCCTGGAGCATACTGTGTCATAATAGTAGTTTATGCAACTGATACATAATCAGAGGCCTTAAAATACGAGTGTGGTTTTATGAAACGAGCGCCAGCGAGTTTCATAATAGGATCACACGAGTGTTTTAAGGCTAAATTATGTACAGTTGCATACACTACTTTATCTACACACATATCATAAGTACTCTAAGATGGGTTCAGAAGCCGTAGGAAAATGACCTGCATTGCTACTATAGTGCTACCTGTAAAATATATTTGTTGCAATCGTGGCTACATTTACGATATCCGGCGGAGTGTTCATTCGTTCTCGGAGTCACTACTACTCATATTTTCAACTGAAATGTGAATTATAAACAACTTTTCACAATTCTACTTTCATAACAGCAAAAACCAACAAAGAAATGACACAAGTAATGGCGGCAATTCGATCCTACGTCAAGACGAATGTTTTTTTAAATCATAGACAAACGAATGAAGTCCCTATTCTCATGTCACTCTTGATCAAATGTCGTGCGGTTTATATTAAAAAACATACTGAATTGACGTTTCGCATCGATGACTGTTTAATATCTATGGATACTAGAATAGAGACCCACTTGAGTTTTGACAGCTGTTCGAAATTTAAACTCATAACCTTACAAAAATCTGTACTGTAATAACATTACAGTACAGATTTTACCTACTACCACAGACAAGAAAGTTCTCATAGTAAAATTGGTTGTAATAATGCTGGTAATTTCCTACGGTTTCTGAACGCATTTTAGAGCACTAATGATATGTGCGTAGATAAACATACTTAATACGTAGTTGTAATTTATTTATTTATTTATTTATTTATTGATACATGGAAAACCAACAGCGCAACATATTTATAGACAAAATTAATTGTCATGCATTACTTCTGAGCGAGTGGCTGGCAGTAGAGTTGATTAATGTGAGTAAATACATGTTAGTTACGTACTCTCCGTATACATGTAGAGGTGGTTGGAGTCCTTGTCGTCGCTGGGCGAGGAGGCGCGCGCGCGCAGCTCGTCGGTGCCCTTGGAGTCGGGCGTGCCGCAGCTCGGGTAGCTGGAGCGCGTGTCGGGGTCCGAGCCCGCGCCCGCCCACTCCTCGTCCTCGCTCGCTCCCGTCTTCCCTATCACGGCGAAAGTCTTCCGCCTCTTCTCGCCCTTACTCCTGCTGCCGTTAACCATTTTTGATACCGTATGCGTCGATATAGCAGTTTCAAAGTCCAACACCCCGCAATCTGGTATTTCCTGTTTCGGCTCGATTAAGGTCTCTTCGTCGTCGTTCTCGAGTTTAATCGGAGGTTGGTCGTCGGCGACGGCCTCGTCGTCTGCGGTCGGCTCGGGCTCCTTGCTCCGTACCGGGAGCAAGACCCGCGGCCGCTTGGCTGGTTTGTTGACGAGCGCGTTACGCAGCTTGGGGGAATCCAAGGGCTTGGGCGGCGCGTGTTCGGCGACGACGGCGGGCGACGCGGGCGCCGCGGGCGGCGGCGTGGCGGCAGGCTTGGGCGCCTCCGCCGGGACCGCCCCCTCCGTCACTTTAAGCAGCCTCGGCAGCTTCACTCTGATTATCCTCTGTTGTGCTTCACGTTTCATTTTGTTGGCGACAGGCTTGGGCGCCTCCGCGGGGACCGCCTCCTCCGTCAGTTTAAGCAGCCTCGGCAGCTTCACTTTGATTATCCTCTGTTGTGCTTCACTTTTCATTTTGTTAATTTCCGCCTCGGTCAGCCGGGTTCTGGCATATGCTAAATCTAGAACTTTGGGCGTATTTCCCATAGTCTTTCTAAGCTCTCTGTGGTAATGTTTAATGTGCATTTTTAGAAGCGTAGTATTTCGAAAATTCTTGAAGCACCCTTCGGCAGGACAACGTAGTAGTGTTTCAATAACTTGAACTCTTAATGAACCCACATCAACTGAAAGTTTAAAAAAAAAACATATATATAAAAGCACTCAATATGTTAGAGAAAATTATATTTATATACTACTACAAAAACATACATAGATATTATTTTGTGTAACATTCGTAAATTAGCTGAATTATTACAAATATGCTTACCAAAACCATCTTTAATACTGGCACCATCCAGCGGGGCTTCTTCTCCACATGGGTCAGAACACATATTATTTTCTTTTGAATTCTGTTCCAAGCTAGATGCTCCAAAACCCTGCAAAAATAAATTATAAAATATGTCGTTCTCAGATAAAAAGGACCGTAGTCACGTAGGTGCTCACGCCGCAGCGCGTCGCTATTGCCGCCAATAAAAGATACGCGACTATCGCATTCAAGTTCCTTTTCTTCGAGGACACAAATAGACATAAAATATATTAAAGTAGCGGCAACACTGTCCATAGACCAAATAAATGCCTGGGCTGATTGTAGTGTAGCGTAAAACTGTTTGAAAATGAAAACTAACCGGTATCGGTCGCAGAGGTTTGATTTTCAACTTGGGTCGCTTTTTGTGGTGCATCAACTTGTGGTGGTTTTTCTTGAGGCTGAGTTTGGCGCGTTTGAGCAGGGGCGGGGAGGCGGGCGGCGGCGGCGCGGGCAGCGGCGCGCCGCGCACCCAGCCCAGCCGCCGCGACAGCTTCAGGTGAATGCCGAAGTCCATAAGAGCTGCTTCGAACGGCTTCAGCGCCGGATCCGGATTGTTCTCCAGATACACTCGCATGTCGTTCTTCGTGTGAATCCTACGATTTTCGGGGCTGCAATGCACAGTTTACACGTTTGCATTGTGATTCCGTAAATGTAAACGTTACACCAGTTACACAACTGTTTTATAAATACTGACCTTGCTAAAACAACATCCCATTTTCCTGCGGAAGTGCCTAGACTTCTACGCACCATGTGTTTCGTCCACCCTGGCGGTAACCTCTTGTCCTCTACCTATAAGTAAATAGTTTCACATTAACAATAGTTACCCCTATTTGTCCATACAAATAGGGGTGCGGCCGTCCGCGTCCCCGATTGTTTAACATTAACGATGGGTTGCACCAAACCGCTTGTAATCATACGTGGTGTTTGTTAAAATCTGAATGTATGGAAAGTTAGTCAAGTTTGTATGGAAGTAATGCCAGCTGCAACCCGCCCTAAGTGAAGCATGGATGTGGCGGTGAGTACCTGCACGCTGCGGCGCGGCGGCGCGCCGGGCGCCTCGCTGACGGCGCCGACGGGCTGCCCGTCCTGCCAGCGGCAGCACCACTCGCCGGGCAGCAGCGCGCCCTCGTCGGCCGCGCGCTCGCCGCGCCGCGAGCTGGCCAGCTCCTCCGTCTTCAGCATGATCTCCTGCCGCATCGCCTCCACCTGTTTCTTCATCTCCTCCAGCTGACATTTCACCTTCTCCACCTGTTTCTTCACCTTTTTCTCTTGCATCAACCTCAGCTTCTTCCCTTTTTTGACTTTCGAAGATGACTTCCTCGGCTTCTCTCTGTCACTGGATGTGGTTGATGTTATGATCGGCTGAGCGCTGTCCGGTTCTACTACTTTCTCCGCTTCTTCCAATTTTGTCTCATTTTTTTCAACTTTGTTTATACCATCTTCTAATTTTGTGATTGCTTCCTTAATTTTACCTATAACTTCCTCATGTTTGACACCGTCCTGTATTTCAAATAGATTTGTTTCTTCTTTCACCATCTGATTAAAATAAAATACAAGTAATGAACATTCATACAGATAGATAACTTAGTATGGTTCTTCTCATCAAGGTACAACACTTACCACTGCCATGTCCAGTTTTTCCAACGTTTCACATCCATCTATTGTTTGAGGAAGGTCATCTAAATGCTCATCGGGCTTTATATCATTAGCATTAGAATCCTTGATATCTTCAATGATTTGTTCCAATTTAACTTGCACGCGTTCAGGTCCCATTTTGCATACTGTACCAATTATAGACGCAACTGCTTCTGCAAAAAAAATAACCTTTTATAACTGACAAAGGAGTAATGGAAATATTTGTGTACTATCCGGTTTTTTTAATACTCCGTCGTCAACCCGAAGCAAAGAGTTATTATAGAACTAATTATTATTTTTGATTAGTCACTTTAATTAAATTTGAACCAGTATTTTAAGAATTATATCTAAAATTTAACTTTCTTAATTATGTCACTCACTGACTGACTGACCGATCATCAAAACTCTAGGCACTTCTAGCAGATATAGAAGCTTCAAATTTAGAATACAATTGGTGTTTAGTGTATAAATCAAGGAAAAACTAAAATATATTTTTCAATTTCGGTTCAGTTTTCTAGATACACCAACTGCATAAATAATCACATATAAATATAGGATTACAAATTTACTTTTGTAGTGAATGGCACAAAAATGAAAAAGCAAGACTGGAACTGCATTCATAACTTGTAAGTATTGATTGAACACAATAACTTGCAAAAAGAAGTGAGATCCCATAAAAACATTCCATGTAAAAAAAGGCTAAGTCTCGAAACTCTTCCACCATAAAAAGTTGTCAGATATTTCGTAGAGCCAAGACATTGTTATTAATCTTTATTTGCTAGGCTATAAAGGCTATGGTCGGACTTACATACACTTGCGGTTTTTTTATATAGGTACAAAGCCAATGCTTTATATAAAAAGAAATGACTGATAATTCTTGATCTTTTTTCGCACCTAAATAATGACGAGCGTATAAGTCAAAAGTTTGTGTACGTCATTAAATGTATTGTTAGAAAGTACAGTATAACTATATATAAATAGAAATTGTAGTTTTTAGGTATGAAGTACCAAGTGCAAAAAGTTGAAACTTATGCAAGTAGTACACAGAAATATTAACCACTTTATGAACAAAAACTGTAGGTGTCGCTAGCTCATACCACATAGATTTTTTTTTTACCTTTTTATTCCTCTTTTTTTCGTTTTTTTTTTTTAAACAAGTACCACAAAAAAATCGATGCTGATCCATAAAAGGTCGCAAATGTATGAAAGTCCGACCATGCCTTTTTGTGACTTGGCAATCACTCCACTTTACTGCATTTAGTCTGCACAAGCCCTTACAGCATTGAACCGTAAAGGCTTGGCCTTGCAACAAGATTACTTCATTCAATAAAATACTTGAGCAGTTTGTGTCAGGTGGTATGACATAATGACAAAACAGGATACAACTAGAATTGACTAGAAAATGTAAAGACTGTACCTGGTATTTCTTTTCTGACATCATTTGAGGAAGGAAATTCTGGTTTTATATCAATATTTTTCAATTTAATTTTCTTCCTTGTAAGAGGTTTTTTCTTGCCAGGTGGCTTTTTTGTTATGACTTTTTTCACTTGCAATGCAGAACTATTTTCCTTCAGAGGAGGCTTCGTCGCCGGATCTGTTTCGGTAGACAGACTACTAAGACTATCTTCACTTGATATTTCTTGTTTAATACATGTTATAACCGTTTTAGGTTCTTTATTAACTGTGGATACTTTTTTGCGTTTTTGGCCAATGTTGAATATTTCTTTGATATTTAACTTTCGCTTCATCTCTCGTCTTTCGCTTTTGGAACCTAGATAATCACGGGTCGGGTCAAAGAGGTGTGTATGGTACAAGGGCAAGCGGAGGAGGTCGGCGGGCGCGGCGAGCGGCACGGCAAGCGGCGCGGCGAGCGGCGCGGCGAGCGGCGCGGCGAGCGGCGCGGCGGCAGGGGCCGGCGCCGCGCGCGCTCCGAACTGAGGGTACTCGTGTTGTCCGCCGTCTTTTAGTTTATACATTCTCGATAGTGTGCACTTCCATTGAAACCCATCGTCAAACATAACTTCGTAATTACCTGTTAAAAAAAGAAAAAAAATGCACTAAGGTAATAAAAAAAAATAAAAAACAAAGTTAATAAAAACTTCAAGAGCATACTTTCCCAGGTCAGGTCATCTGACATTCTAAGTTTTGTAGAGATTTCAAAATGTCAACTTCTAACCAGCATAATGGATTGCCAAATTCCCGCCGTTGTTGGGAGAATATGACTAGGGTTTTCTGACAAAGAGCACTTTTTGAGTGTGTTTTAAGATCTTGAGCCTTCAAGAAAATTATGTCATCATGATTAGAAATAAGCATGCATGAATCTTTTACCACTGACAAAAAACCCTTACCATCTCCCAAATCATTTTGTACGGTTGCAATGAATCTGCGGTTGTCCCTCCATCGGGCCAAACATCTTTCCCCCACAGCAAAAGTCACTTTTTGTTTGTCTTCCACTTTAGGTTCAGTGTTGACTTCCGGAGTGGTTGTCCGTGGCGGCGATATTGGCTTCGTAACTAAACTACTTAAAGGTCTTAATCGCGGACTGCTTATGCTTATCCATTCATTATGCCTGGGAAACAATTATTGTATCTCATTATTATTTCAATCATCTAACATGGATGAATGTATGTATTTTATTGAACAATTATATTTAGTCTCTGTTCTATATAAGCTTTATACACAAAGTAACTAGTCTATGTGCCTGTTTGTTACTCGCTCAACCTATTTAGGTAAAATTGGGTAAAGAGATAATTAGAGTCCCTGAGAAGGACATAGATTACTGTTTATTCTGGAACTGATTCTGAACTTGCAGGGGCATGTTCCGTGCGGACTAGTGAAAAACAAACAAAAATTATACTGACATCTTGGGATGGTTGTCATATTGTACCAAAACCTCCATTTCTTCACAGTCAACTTCAATTATCTGAGCGGGGTGCCACAGCTCACAGAAATCTTTAGCTTCTACCTTTGATCCAATTGCCAGGGAAACACTGGAGTTGGCTGAAATAAACAAATATGATAGATTAGACCGGACCGGAATAAGCACATTGACAGATAGTTTAGTTTATTATATATAATATACCTTTCTCAGAACTAAAACAATGTTTGGATAAAACACTGCAAGCTTTTTTCTTATTTATTGCAGCTTCAGCATCATTAAGTATCATATGCATTACACTAGTTGCTATGGCCAGAGTTTCTTCAGAATGCTCCTTATTCTCATGGACTGTTCCAATAACACTGTCCACATCAACAGACTTGTTCACTTCACTGCTGCTGTTATTATTGGAAGTTAATAGTGTATGAAGTTGGGGTTGTGCACTGTCATCCTCAGTGAGCATGTTCTTTGTTTCTAAATCAGACGCTATACAAGATTCTATTAACATACATTTTTCTTTACCACCCACATTGTCATATTTCTCTGGCTTTATTTCGTTTTCCAAGCTCAAATGTAGATTGTCTTCAGATTTTTTGGGAGAGATGTTACTACTACTTAATTCAGTATTATTTTCGCCATTTGTATTACTAACTACGCATTGGTTAATACCTAGTTTATTACATAACTTTTCATTGCCACATTCAGAAAAGGCATACAGGCCGGCTTTTATTGTTGGTTCATGGATATGAGTGTATATTTCATCTGAATGATCACCTTGCTTTATTTTTGCCTGTAATTTTACACAACTTTGGCTCAGTGACAGTAAATTTGCAGCAGCTTCGTTTGTAACACTTTCTTCGCTCTCTAGTTCTATTAATGCATCCCTTGATGATAGGTTCTGTATTGCTGACATGGTTCTTGTTGCAGGTACTTGATACTTGTTGGATGATGTGAGATGCTGCTCTACGATCTCACATTCATTTTTATCAACTTCTATAGGGGATACTTTTTCTTTTTGGTTATATAAATCATTGGATGAGAGCCTCAAAAGGATTTCTTGTTCTTCAATATATTTTTTTATAGCATCAACATTCTCAACTTCAGATTCTTTGCTGCTTGAAGAAGTACTGGCAGTTGAATTCATTTCATCCAGGGTCTCCGCTTGTGTCACTTCTTTGTCAGCCATTTTCAATGGAATTATGGTATAAGATATGACATCTGAAACACAGATTTAATGTCCAGTAAATATGTAAAATATTTTTATGCAAGAACAGTTTTTTTTTTTCAGATATAATGGAGACATATTATTTGCCGGTTGAGCAGTTGTTTTAACTGTATGTAAACAAACATAGCCACATTATAATAAACCAATGAAATATCAATATAAAAATAAAAGATGACCCAGTCAAGCAGCACCTACAGTCCACACCTATATTAAACAGTCTGTAGCTGTGCTATTTGTATTGAAATAACAATACATTGGTCTCCTTTTATATTTCTATTTTATCAACATCCAATAAGGGGCTCTTTTCAGGAACACCAGTTCGCTAGGCACGGGCCAGTTACAGAATATCTGTGGAGCAACTGCTACATTGAATTTTAACTATAAAATACAAATAAAAACTAAATAAAACAGCTTTCTTTAATGTCTTTGGTAAGATTTAATGATTTCAATGGATACTGCCCTAGGGTTGGCCGGTAGATAAAGCTTATGGCATTAATACTTATGAATATGAATGGGGAAAATATAACTACATAAATTTAAAACACCTTCAACAGAAAAAAAGCTATGAATCATCTTGACAGACAAGACTTATCAGATTAAACAAAAAAACACACTCAAATTATTTCATCCATTTGGGAGCTACCATGGCACAGACACGGATACATGTTCAACTTATGACACCCCTTGTTTGCATTGGGGGCTCAAGATGAATGGAAATTGTTAAAACTAGTCTTATTTTTAGGTAAACTGCTTAAACTTCTTCACTTGAAAGGTAAATTACTGAAATTACGCTTGATTTGACACTATTGCTACATTTTTGCTCTAAAGTCACTATCTTTTTGTTTCATAACAAATAAATCATATAATATTGAATACAGTCGCTTAACAGCATAATATCTTCCAATTCTCTAATTTTATTTATTACCCTTATATTCATACTACTCTCTTACTTTATGATAAAACTTTAAACTACTTATAGGTTATAGGAGACTGAAATAGCGGAATATTATACAAATAGAGGTCTCACTACAGCTACATCTGTATGAAAACTAAAAATCAAAGCAAGGCGCGAATTCGGTTTAGGTTTCCTATTTCAATCGAATGTACTTACTCGCTTTATAAAAACATTCGCGTACCACAGAAATGGAACTGGATAATAGAGCTAGAGCAAAGGGATATCATATTTTGCAGCAGTAAACATTACATCGGCTATACTGACATGTGATTACAGAGTTGCTACGGGCGGCATTTCATTTCATCGTGAGATTGCACCATGATAGAAATTACATTACACCTTGTTATACAAGTACTTATGAATGTACACTTAAATAAAAAAACGATAAATCGCATTATGAACCTTACGTACTTACCTAATTAAGGAGAAATTGCATATGAAACTTGAATAACACGAAATTAGTGGTTATCACGCCATTTTACGCATCTAAACAAAGAGATCATACGCCATTTTTCATTTCTGACAGTACTAATGTTGCCAGCCAACGCTCTGTACATTACTGCCGTTCAATCAAAGAGTAAAGTAAGTATATTGCTGCCTTTACTCGAGTTCGAGTAGACTAATGGGGCATCCAGATTACGTGATTTTACCCCAATTTGTCAGCCCAACATGTCGAAGTCATAATTGGACGTAGCGTAAAGACGTAACAACTGCAACTACAATTTCATTCAGTGTGGCCAGTTAATAGTAAGAAAGCGAAAATTGCCCCATTCAAACGGTCCTGCGAAGCGGGCTGCAAGATTGTTACTAACCGATGAGATAGGGCAAGACAGCACGTCTAACATGGGACGGCCGCGACATACTTCCGATTTTTCTCGCACTATACCTCTTGTTCTAAGTGTTCTAATAAGAGAGAGACGGATAGTGCGAGAAAAATCGAGAGCTCACGCGCCGTCGCGTGCTAGCCGTGCAGCACACAAAAATCGAGAGTATGTAACGGCCGTCTCATGATAGACGTGCTGTCTCGCCCTATCTAATCGGTTAGTAACAATCTTGCAGTCCGCTTCGCAGGACCGTTTGAATGCGGCCATTTTCACTTTCTTACTATTAACTGGCCACACTGAATGAAATTGTAGTAACAAAACACCGGTTTTAAAAAAAATACAAAATTACAGTGTAAAATAACACAATATTCACAATATTCTTTAGTATATATTTTTTAATTTTCGTTTAAATTTATTTTAATGAATATTGTGAGAAAAAAAACACTTGGCAGATCATGCCAATTCCATGGTCCAAATTGTGATTTTCATGCAATTAGTCAGGAAAACTCGTTTGACGGTTGGATTGCAGCGCAACATGCATCCACACGATAGCAATTAGTCAGATTCTGATGAATTGCGCTGACAAATTGGGGTAAAATCACATAATCTGGATGCCCCATAAACATAACCAAACTGAATCTCATTAAGGCGATATGATTCGATGCGCTAAGCAATCTGAGGGGGTGAGGTGCGCGGCAATCCGTGAAGCGCCGCCCGCGCGCCCCGACCCGCTCGTCGAGCACGTGACCGCGCGGTAGCCATAGCAGTAGCACAGACAAGACGGGTCACAGTAAAGTGATCTTACGATCGCCGTATATTAACTGGACCGTGCAAGAGTCAAGTTTGCTATCTGTGTGAAGGGTGTGAACTATGTACGGGTTTCGGACTACAGAAAAAACCCTGTATTGTTTATTTTACTATTTCACAATTTGTCCACTATAACGGTGCATATTTTAAGATTTTTTGCGGGTTTAGGGAAAACTCAGTTAAAGGTCCGATGAAGAAACAGATGGAATTGAATTGATTGGTATAGACTTAGTAATATGGTTCCGTTTGGCACCCACGGGTGCAGAAACCTATAAATAAAACACAAAGTAGAAAAACACTAATTATTTAACAATCATTTTAAAATCAATCACATTATTGTTTCATAGACGAATTTTAATCATAAACCTTTTTTTGAAAATATACAGGTTTTTGATTTGAAATCTCCGTACTCCATTTGTTTCTTTTTTTAGATTGACTGAAAACATATAACACTTAACTTAACCCGTAATGTTATGAATTATTATATATTTTATGGATTCTTTTAAATAGTTTTTAAATAATTCAATAAAATAAAATAAATAATTCAGGTCATGGTAATTTAGCCTAATTATTGTAATTTTTGTCATCAGCAGACTATTGTATATGTATAGGATGATGAATAAAGTACAAAAGTATAAAATAAAACCAAGCGCAAGATGAACTACCTGAGCCTACCTTGAACTTTCAATTATATTCATATCAACTGTGGTTAAAGGAGTCAAAGAGCTTGTCGAAGGAATTTCATCATTTAGCAGATCCAACGAATATCTGTAAAGACGAAATATTGTAAAAACATTATACTTTCTTTACTTTAGGCATATAGCCGTGTATACTCATAGAAACGATGTATATTATGTAGTTAAAGCAATGACGCGTAATTCAATGTTGGAAAGGCAACCGGATGGCTCGCAGTATTTGAGCTCCCGAAGTGATGTGGAACCGCCCTGTGCTAACCAAAATGAGCCAACTATGACTGGTTCGGAAATAGGAGGGGGGTGGTAAAAAAAAAAATATCGCGTGGCAACCGGATGACAAGCGGTAGCCTGAAAGTGTGTAAGCTGTTTATATAATGACATTTTGATGCCATCCCTCCTAGTGCGACCGGAGCCGCGTAAGCAAGCGAAAAAAAAAATTGGCAGGAAACTGCTTGAAATTGTCTGTTTGTGATGAAGAACAAGCGTGCCAATTTAAAAAAAAAATACAAGAAAAAAAAAACTTCATTTTCATACAAATTGTATCGGAAAAGTTTTTCACGATTTATGGCCTTTCTAGCCGGAAATTTCTTTTTGGTCCCGTACAAGCTTTTGATCCTGAACTGGAATGGGATCGATTGGCATCAAAAAAAAAGTTCGTCGAAAATGACCACTTTCTCGCAACCTGTATGTTTTTTCCAAAATCTGTAAACGCCAATCTTCATTAATTTGAAATCGAAGGAAGGTCTCCTAAGACCATTTTCACGTAGCGTCACGGGATCTGGTAGCTGCCCTCACTGACCCAAAATCTATTTACTATTTCCACCCTGTATACTGTTCGTTATTATTATTTTTCAGTGGAAACTAGTGAGTGTCGGTCAAGGGTTTTTTTTTATACTTTGTAATGCTAATCACATAATTATTATAGTATCATTCATTCTCCTAGCGCTGTTCCCGGTTATGCCCCTAAAGGAGCTCGGGGTCCGCTTTGACACCTAATCCCAAGATTTGGCATAGGCGCTAGTTTTACGAAAGCGACTGCCATCTGACCTTCCAACCCAGAGGGAAAACAAGACCTTATTGGGATTAGACCGGTTTCCTCACGATGTTTTCCTTCACCGAAAAGCTAACGGTAAATATTCCGTACATAAGTTCCGAAAAACTCATTGGTACGAGCCGGGATTCAAACCCACGACCGCCGCTTGACAGCCGCATGCCTGAACCACTAGGCTACCGTAGCTTTTTTTAATTATTATAGTATAAAATATGTTTAGTAGTTCTCGTACTGTTTTTCTCTGGAAGTGTACGCGGTGTAATCTGCGCGCGTGTGTGTGTGGTTGATGTATTTAATAGGGGAATTCGTTTTTTTTTATGTACTAACCTTTTCTGTTTATTAAGGTTCCGAAGCCCCAGTGACGATATCTTCTTTTTAATTTTTTTATTACCCATTTTTAACAAATGCTGTGCTGCGAAAATGTGCGTACGTCCGACCTCCAATGCGTTCCGCTCGGGACTGCCGCGGTGCGGCGGGAACGGAGCGGGAGTGAATTGTGCCACAATTTCGTTGATTTTGGGTGAAAAAAGACATGTCTTAATAAATTAAAAATATTATGACCGACATCACTCACATCATCATAGACGCTTATTTTATTATATTATTATTATTATAAAAGAGAAATGGCAGCCTCGAGGGCCTTTGCCAGAGTCAGTAAGTGTATAAATTAACTACGAATAACGAATTAAACCATTATAAAATCAAATAGACGTGACTCTCGCCAAGATGGCGACAATCCCCACGCTTATTTTGGTGTAATTTTCTATTCATCAAGTTACGTAAGATTGGAATAATGTCAGTTTTAAGATGAGAATAGAGGTATGTTTGGCATTTTTTTCTATCGATCAAAGTTTATCCAATTATGTAACGGACATCCGACGGAACTAGATAAAGGTCTTAAATATAATATTACAGTTTTTTTTAATTTTTAATACGTAGTATTTCAAAATAAAACCGTTTACAAAATCACATATCCTAGAAGAACCCCGAAGCAACTCGCCTTAAACGTGCTCTTACGTGGCCATAAAATCGATATTTGTTGAACTTAATTTTGACATTTGTTTGTGTGCGAATTGTTTGTGGTTGGCTGAGCAGAGCGACCTGAGCGACCGTGTTTGGAATTGACGTCAATAAAGAGAAAGTCAACATAATTCGATATTAAATAAAGCTAGTCAAGCCTTATTTTATAAGATGGATTTAGCTAAATCTCTGTTCAGTTCGCGTGACCATGATGGATACGTCGGCCGTGAAGACCACGAAAGAAAAATCAGTTCGGCACTGGCGGACGACGATCCTGAAGATGTGATCGATGCCATCCACGGCTTAAATGTTGCAGAGGAATTGTTTCCTATACCAGGAGGGGCATTTTCTGCGCTCACAGCTAGTATGGTGCCTCAAGATATAATGGCTAAGCTGGCCCAGCCGGAGTCTGAAGGCCACGGGCATGGATTACCAAACTACACATTTGATGAATTTGGCTTCTGCGTCGACGAGGAACGTGACATCGATCAAATTTCCAACAAAGCTCAGTCCAATGCTTCAGTGGAAGAAGATCAACATCATCTGCAGTGGGAATTCTTCAGTAAAGATATTTGTTTCGCAGAAGGTAATGGAAAACTGGAAAAGACTGATAAATTACAAAGGATGGTAAAAGATGGGGTCCCTCACTCGCTACGACCTCAGGTTTGGTTGAACTTGTGTGGTGCTAATAAAAAAAGATCTTCAACGGAAATTACTTACCATGAAATAGTGAAAGCATCAAGTGATGATGGGTTGGTTACAAGTAAACAAATTGAAAAAGATTTGGTCCAAATCCTTCCCAACAATGTTTGTTTTTCCCACCCATCCAGCACAGGGGTGCCTAGGCTAAGAAGAATCCTGCGCGCGTTGGCTTGGCTTTACCCTGACATAGGATATTGTCAGGGAACTGGTATGATTGCTGCTTCACTTTTGCTTCTTATGGAAGAAGAAGACGCTTTCTGGATCATGTGTACTACGGTGGAAGATCTGCTACCAGCCTCATATTATTCTTCAACATTAATTGGCATACAAGCTGATCAAAAAGTCTTACGAAGTCTTATTTCAACATACTTACCTGGCATTGACCAAGTCTTGAATGCACATGACATAGAATTGTCCTTAATTACTATGCATTGGTTTTTAACATTATATGCCAATGTTGTTCATATGAAAATCTTATTAAGAATTTGGGATTTGTTTTTTCTTGATGGTTCAATCATACTTTTCAAAGTTACACTTGCCATGCTCAAAATAAAAGAAAATCGATTCACAGAAATATCAAACTCTGCACAGATATTTAATGCCCTCTCAGATATACCAGGTGAAATTGATGACGTAGAAATACTTATTAAAACAATTGATGAGGTGTGTGGTGACACATTAAGTCCGGCCTTAATAGAGACCCATCGCAGAAGACACTTGGCATATCTAATGGCTGACCAAGGGGCTCTTGTGGGCAATCCAGGCGCAGTTCCCAACCTACCAAAGCAACAACTACATAGACGTCAAATTAAAAAAAGTAAATCCGTCATCCAAACTATTTTGTTTGGAGATGATAGCAATAATGAGGATGCTGTTTCCAAGAATGTGAAGCAAACAGAAATATTGGTCGACCTCCGAGAAGCAATCCTACAAGTAGCTCGTCATTTCCTGGCACTAGAACCGCAACTGGCATCTGAAATACAGTTGACAGCAGATTACACCATGCAGAGTCATGCAGCAGACCGAGAAAGATATGTGAATGTATCTAGGAGTAAAAGGAGAAGAGCTAAAGCACTTCTAGATTTTGAAAGACGAGATGGAGATGAGTTAGGATTTAGAAAAAATGATGTTATAGAAGTAATCAGCTCAAGAGATGAGCACTGTTGGATCGGTGAGCTAAACGGCTTGAGAGGATGGTTTCCAGCACGGTTTGTCAAGCTGCTGGATGAAAAAGGGGTAAAGTACAGCAGAGCAGGAGATGATTCTGTGACGGAAAAGGCAGCACATCTGGTAAGAGGAGTACTGGCTCCTGCTTTTAAAAGAGTTCTGTTACATGGTATAAAGAGACCAAGCTTTCTTGATGGCCCCTGCCATCCCTGGTTATTCATTGAGGAGGCATCATCCCGAGAGGTTGAAAAAGATTTTAATTCAGTTTACAGTAGACTGGTCTTATGTAAAACATATCGGCTAGATGAAGATGGCAAAGTATTGACTCCAGAAGAATTACTGTATAGATGTGTGCAAGCTATCAATTTATCGCATGACAATGCTCATGCTCAGATGGACGTCAAACTACGTACATTGATTTGTATGGGTCTGAATGAAGAAGCCTTGCATTTGTGGTTAGAAGTGCTGTGTTCATGTGTAGATATTGTGCAGAAATGGTACCATCCCTGGTCTTTCATAAATTCCCCTGGTTGGGTACAGATTAAATGTGAGTTAAGAATATTATCACAATTTGGTTTCAACTTGAATCCAGACTGGGAGTTACCACTGAAGAAAGATACCCAAAACCAGCCATTGAAAGAAGGTGTAAGAGATATGTTGGTGAAGCACCACTTGTTTTCATGGGATCTCTAGTACAATACTAGCATCAAGTTAATTCAGCCATTTTTAATTCCTAGGGTGTTTTCAAAAGAAGGGTATCATATTTTTTTTATAATCACTCTGAATTCGAATTGCTTTGTATGTTCTTACTTCTTACTAAGAATCCTGATATGAAGAATAAGTCTAAACTAAGTATAATCCATGGTTTAAATTTGTAGGTACTTTGTTTTTCAAGTTCCCGCTGTATGGTTGAATAAAGTCACGGATTGAAATACGGAAACTTGAATGAATATGATTAAGAGAAAAACTATAATTTCGAATACTGAAAATAATAGCAAAACATACTTTTGTGAAAATGCCCTGATAGCAAATGCTTACTCTTAATAAGCTTAAGTTCTGTTTAAGAAATTATAAATAATATTTACATGTAAGTAATTGGATATGTATTCACTAAATTGTTGGAAATTAGGGCTATCTAGTATCCTTCATGATTGAAATTTATTTATACATGCGCACTCTATAACAAGGTTAAATTTCATTGTTATGTTTAATATGATTGAAAATTAATTTTCAATTGCAAATTATATTTTATTTAATGCACTGATTTGATTTGTTTCAATGCAGACTCCTTTATGGGTGAAAAAAAATGTGTATGTAGCTGACGTAGCAAAGGACTTAAGAGGGGGCGCTCCGCGAAATCGGGGTTCTTAGATTGAATATTTACCTATGACAAACTAAAGCGAATGCCAGGAAAAAGAAAGCTATGGAAATACCAAAACTACATCATATTTGCAATCGAATCGTCTGAAAAAAACCATACAAAACCAAAATTGCCTCAGTAGAAAAGAACCGCGAAAACATGTCTTATTTTTACTCAATTTCAATGGTGTGAGGTTCCCGTGCATATAAATTAAGTAAAAGTTGAGTGTATAATAGCTTTTCACATTACCTAATGAAAGTACTAGCGGGGTATTTTTATGTAGTCCCTTTTCAGACTTATTGAGGTGAAACGTATTTGGCGTATAGGCCTTTTTTGTTTAGCGCGATACCCTTTCTCCCGTCGCGTGTTTCGTGCGGTTCGGTATATCTTCTGTTGCCGTTCGCGGGCGGAGTCAGCGGCGCTACCACGAACTTCGAAAGTCGAAGTTCGTAATACATGCATCCCTGTTACTCGAGTAAGGGAGTGCGATAGAGATGGAAATACCCGAAATTCGACTTTCGAAGTTCGTGGTAGCGCCGCTGGTCAGTCGCAATCGCTCCGCTGAGACGAGAGGACTACGTTCTGTGCTCTCACGACAGCACGGTGAACATAATTATTTCAATAATATTGTGACCCAGTATATTCGTCCAGTGAATGAACGTATCCTTACATTCCAGTAGATATTTTGGTACATTTTGAAATAATATATTTAAAATTCGACCTCAACATGTAGATCTTAAAGTTCAAAATACAACCATAAGATTACGCAGCTATCGGCGGGTGACCGGCTTCTTAGAATAATTTGTGCAGTACATGCAAAACTAGGCGAACATTTTTCTGTCGATCGTGTATTTACTTTATGAAAGATTATCACTACCACCACTATCATACATAGCATAAAACAAAGTAGCTTCCCGCTGTCTGTCCCTATGTATGCTTAGATCTTTAAAACTACGCAACGGATTTTGATGCGGTTTTTTTAAAAATAGATAGTGATTCAAGAAGAAGGTTTATATGTATAATATGGTATCCCTGCGAAGCCGGAGCGGATCGCTAGTTGAGAATAAATCCGGTTATGTTCAAAATCGATGTCTGAGAGGTCTAAATACGAATTCATAGTCAGAAATATTTCAGTGGTCGCATTATTTAAATTTTTTGAAAGAATTGTAAATTAAAATGCGCGGTTTTTTTTAAAGAACATCAGACATTTTTAGGCTTCTTGAGGGTGCAGATTCTAGAAATGATGTCCATTTTGAATTCCAAGATGTCGGACATTGCTTTTCGAATTTAAACTTTCGTGAGACATGTTGAATTAATACTAATAATTACACGGTTCAACTCACGTATTAAATGCCACTACGGGCGACATGTTTCGAACTCTTCGGGAGTTCTTTTTCAGGATGAGTGTTTTCGCGGCAGTGTCGCTTGAATCAAGACAAGATTCAAGCGACACTGCCGGGAAAACACTCATCCTGAAGAAGAACTCCCGAAGACTTCGAAACATGTCGCCCGTAGTGACATTTAGAATAGAATAGTAAACATTTATTCGTGACAGCACAACACAACAGATATAAAAACAGTAAAAATAGGTACATGAAAAGAAAGGGTGTTGCACGAAATGGTTCCATCTCAGCGTGGTGCTGGCGCGATTGCCAGCGCTGATCTTCCGATGGAACCATCCAGTGATTTATATTAACAGCTGCTTATAAATTGGATGAAAACTAAAACCTACGATGAAACGGAAGGTTTACTACAACATTGATCGTATGCCTCCTACGTACACACACACACACACACACACAAACACCACACACACACAAACACCACACACACACACACACACATTCTCCTACCTAAATTACTAGTATATCAAAAAAAAAAAACCCTTAGTCGATTACATTGTTAGTACTTACCTATTATTATCTATGGAAGAGCGGGGCCTCCCAATACAGGCATTGTTTGCTTACCGGGCGGCTCCATCCCTTATATTATAAATGTACATTGTTAATTACGAAATAAAAAAAATGTATTTGTATTTCCCAGCCGGTAACACATAATAAAACAAAAGAGAGATGGAAATAGAAAAAAAAAACTGAAAAACAAAACAATAAATAAAATAATAATGAACTAGGTATTAATTTAATACGTGGGTGTAATTATTGATATTGTTTTTCTTTAAAGTCGTGATGACTTTCGACATGTTTCGAACTCTTCGGGAGTTCTTCTTCAAAACAAACATCGAAAACACTTATCCTGAAGAATAAATCCCGAAGAGTTCGAAACATGTCGCCTGTAGTGACGTTGAATACGTGGGTTGAACCGTGTAATTATTGACATTGTCTTTCTTTGAAGTCATCACGGGTGTCGCTTTTAGGGTTATCGAGGGTGCAGATTCCAACAATTATTGCCTGCGAATTTGGACATTTCTATATTAAAAAAAGTGAACACAATTTTGCAGTTTTTCTTTAATATGTTCAAAATTGGTAACTAAAGGGCCAAAGCGTCTCCATTGTCTCCAAGTACGGATCCGAGATCAGAATTGAAAAATTTGGCCGCCACACAGTGGCCTGAAAATCTGGCTTTCATAGACATGATCGAAGTTTTCATAATATATTATAGTTTTTTTGAATGCTACTAATAAATTCACGTATTAAATGACACGACAGGCGACATGTTTCGAACTTTTCGGGAGTTCTTCTTCAGGATGAGTCTTTTCGATGTTTGTATTGAAGAAGAGCTCCCGAAGAGTTCGAAACATGTCGCCTGTCGTCACATTTAATACGTGAATTTAACCGTGAATTAGTAGTAGTAGTATTTTAGACATGTCTCACAAATTCGATTACCTACAGCTTTTTTTTGCTTTAGGCTTTTACTAGCCATTATTATGCTAAATTACAACCCTTACGTGATTTAGTAAAAAAACGGAAGGTCATATTTCAGTTATAGCTCCGGTTGTTTTTGAAGCAACAAAATGTGTAAATGGTATTCCCTTTAGTGCGGAAGTTTTTTTTTAACAATAAAGTACTGAAATATCTATGTTTTTTCCGTTTATTAAATAATGAGTTTTATAGATTATAAATCATTTTTCATTTCATTTTATGTCTGGGCTAGAAATCGGTGCTCATATAGTGAAGTAGCAAAAAGGGGAAGTGGTGGAAAACGCGTACCTGGTTCAAACGTAGCGCTGGCTGCAAGATGTTAAGGCTGCCGGTCTTACGCACTTTTCTTCTTAAAACTTCTGCGTTGATGTACCGATTTAATGACGACGATGATAGGTAAAAAAAAGGTTAGTTCGAAGCCTTTGGCGAGTGACGGAATGGAGATAGTACTCGACATTGACCGACCTGAACTGGTTGGTTGACAGCGGTGTCAGTTGATGTCTTCATTCTACCCGCGTTTTCCAGGGATAGGAATATGAAAGGTATTGGAGGTGGGTGACATTAAAGCTGACATATGAATTGTAGATAATCTATACTAAACATAACCGCCCCCCAAAGAGCTACTAAGCTCTTTAGATGATTTACAAATGCTTGAAGTTACGGAAAAGCAAGATGATTTTCTTTATATTTAAGTAAAAATAATAATACTAATGATAATGGGCCTTAAAACTAAATTAAATAGAGTTTCTTTTTTCGCGTTTAGGAGTCTAAATTGGGTAAAGGGCAGACCTTAGCTACTGATCTCAGACAAGTTCCGAGACTAGTTTTAAGCTCTACTACGCGAACAACTCCATCTGCGCCGGGATGAAGCTTGGATACTCGCGCCTTTCGCCATTGAAGGGGTGGCAAATTGTCCTCCTTAATAAGGACGAAGTCTCCTATTTGGAGATTGGGGACGTCCTTGCACCATTTTGTGCGTTGTTGAAGGGTGTGCAAGTATTCATGCTGCCACCGGCGCCAAAAATGCTGAGAAACCTGCTGAACGAGTTGCCAACGATTGAGCCGGGACATCGGAGTATGGTCGAAACCATATTCAGGCAAGCTTACAAGTGGATGTCCGATAATGAGATGGCCAGGCGTCAGTGTTTCAAGGTCGTTTGGATCATTCGACATTGGACACAGAGGCCTGGAGTTGAGTACTGCCTCGACCTTGGCGAAGATTGTGGTCAATTCTTCGAAGGTGAGTACTTGTTCCCCGATTGTACGTTTTAAGAGCTGCTTAGCAGACTTTACGGTGATTTCCCAAAGACCTCCCATATGGGGCGCATAGGGCGGGTTCATGTGCCAGTTGACGCTGACTCTTGCGAGAGCGTCAGTCAAACCAGACTTGTTTTGGTATAGGAAAGCGTCTACCTCGCTAAGATGTCGTTTGGCTCCTTGGAAGTTCTTTCCACAGTCCGTATAGACGTCGGATACCATTCCTCTCCTAGAGACGAACCTATCAAAGGCGGCCATGAAGGAGTTGGTCGATAAATCGGAAGTGACTTCCAAGTGAACAGCCTTTACGGATAAGCATATGAAAACGCAGAGGTAGGCCTTGACGATTTTAGCCTTGCGCAGGTTGGAGGTTTTAATGATGAATGGACCTGCAAAATCGATCCCAACCTTGATAAAGGGTCTTGCTTCTCGCACGCGACTCGGTGGGAGATTGCCCATAAAGGGCTCCAAGGGTCTTGCCTTTAAGCGTTGACACCTAAGACATAATATAATCGGGATAAAATCCAGTATCGCTGGTGGAGTATGTTGATGAGGTCATTAGGTCCCACGTGGAGGTGGACCTGATGATAGTAATCGATGATTAAATCCGTCATATGATGCCGCTTCGGTAAAAGAAGTGGATGCCTTGCACAGTATGGTAAGTTGGAGTGTCTAAGTCGACCCGCAGAAGACCTGAAGAGTCTACAAATGGATGAAGACGTGCGAACGGAAGTTTTAGAGCTCGTTTATCCCGAATGCACTTCAGTTGCTCGGCAAAGGACTCCTCTTGTGCCAATCTGATGGCTTTGTGCAATGCTGCATTGAGCTCTGGAGCGCAAAGAGGACCTGACACTTTGTTGGTGGGATTCCGGCTGTTGTGTACAAACCGTAATGACCACGCTATTACCCTCTGTACCTTCGAGAGCGAACTATAACGAACGATAAAGCACGAAGTAGACGGTTCTGCGACGACGTCGAAAACATTGAACGACGATGCTGCTGGAGGCTTGAGTCCAGGGAGATCATTACATGCGGGTTGAGGTTGAGAGGGCCAAAAGACAGGGTCCTGTTTTAACCATGGAGGTGACCACCATAGCACATGGTTAACGAGATCTTGTGGTAGCAACCCTCTACTCGCGCAATCTGCGGGATTGAGCGCGGAGGGCACGTAGCGCCAGATGACGGATGGGACAAGACCTTGAACCTGAGACACCCTGTTCGCCTCGAATGTCTGTAGCTTGTGAGGCGGAGTGCTGAGCCACGCCAAGACGATGCTAGAGTCGCACCAAGCTAACGTGTCAGTGATGACAACCTTGCCTTCCAATACCTGCGTAACGTGACTGAGTAGGCGAGCGAGAAGCACGGCTCCTGAAAGCTCGAGCCGTGGAATGGTGAGTTTCTGTTTTATTGGTGCGACTCTAGATTTGGAAAGTAGCAAATGCACTCCAACTTCTCCGGTAGAGTCGACCACCCTAAAATAAACAACGGCAGCGTAGCCAAGTTCTGATGCGTCGCTGAAACCTAAGAGATCACAGCGAGTCGGTTGTCTACTCAAGATGAATCTGGGTATCTTGGGAATATTTAAAAGATGGAATCGGAATGCATCCCAAGCTTGAGCTGCTTCCTCGGGAAGTGGATCATCCCACGATAATTCCAATGCCCATAGACGTTGCATGATTACGAGGGCGACACTGAAAGTCTTTAGAACTGGCCACTTGTAATAAATATAATAAAAAAATAAGTTCAAAATTTGAAAATGGAACTCTTTCTTAATATTTTTGTGTACGAATTCCACTCGATTGTCATTTGTTTTACGATTTGGCGGCAAATTGAAAATTGTGTGTACTACGTGAGCATGAATTTAACGCGAGAAAATTTTCGAGTAATGATTTTTTACGACTTTCGATGTAATTTAAGTCAACAAGAAAGTTATGATAGACTTCGATTGGCCTTTCACGATGAAGCCCCATCTCGTGCTACTATTTACAACTGGTTTAATGAATTTAAACGTGGCCGCACTAATCTCACTGATGATCTGCGTGAGGGCCGGCCTTCTACGGCGACTACTGAAGACAATATCAGTGTTGTGCGGCGTATTATAGAGACTGACAAAAGAGTAACCTATCAGCAGATTCGTACAAGCTTAGCCATTGGTATGAGTCAAGTCCACAAAATCCTCCATGAACATTTAGCGGTGAGGAAGCTTTGTGCCCGGTGGATACCTCATAATTTGACAGAAGCCCAAAAAGTCCGCCGTGTTGATTGGTGCCGTGAAATGGGTCAAAGATTCAACGGAGGTGACTCAAATGCTGTGTTCGACGTAGTACGGGTGACGAAAGCTGGATTTACTGTTATGATCCTGAAACTAAAAGACAGTCTGCTGAGTGGGTGTTTCCTTCCGAGGAGTTGCCTACTAAAGTGAAGAGAGGTCGAAGTGTGGGAAAAAAGATGGTGGCCTCGTTCTTCGGAAGGACTGGTCATTACGCAACAATTATTTTAGAGGATCAAAAAACAGTTACTGCGAAGTGGTACACTAAAAATTGTTTACCACTTGTCTTGGAAAAAGTTCGAGAAAAACGGCCTCGCAGTAACGCCTCAACGCACACCGCCAAGCAAACGATCGACTATTTGGCGACGGCAAACGTGGAATTACTGGGTCACCCACCTTATAGCCCCGACCTTGCACCTTGTGATTTTTATTTATTCCCAAAAATTAAAGAAAAACTTCGAGGAAAACGTTTTATGGACGCCGACGAAGCAGTGGCTGCTAAATGACCACTGTCACGGGTAGCCGCTATCTCCCTCGCGGTCGCTTTACTTCATTTTTCGCATACTTACCTGCTGTGTTTTCTCTTACACTCTTCTTCTCTGCCCCTGGTCACCATCTAACGTTTGTTGATGTTGATGTTGATGTTGTGTAGGGACGCCTGGCCGGAAGCAGGCGGGCAGTCGATCGCTCGTCGCGTTCATTCAGCCCCATTCCCTAAGGTTGGAGCTTAGGGTTACTGTCCCGGCAGCATTCCCACATCACATTCTTCCATTCTTCTTGTGATCCTGCAGAACAGAAGGACATCTTTAAGGTTGACATCCCTCAATTCCCTCTCCTCTAACACATCTCTGCCGAATACTCCAAACCGCGGTGCCGCGTACATGGAGCATTCCGCTAGTACATGCTTACTGGTTTCTTCCTCCCCACAGTGTGGGCAGGAAGCGTCGTTGCTAATACCTATTATCTTTAAGTGTCTATTTAGAGTGTTATGACCGGTTATGATACCTGTCAACATTCTCAGGTTGCTCTTACCCAGTTTCAGCAGATACCTGGTTCTTTTATGATCCAAACCTTCTATCATCATCTTTGTCTGTCTACATCCAGATGCTTCCCTCCATTCTTTTTCCCCTTCTTGTTCTTTTAGCCTTTCTATGACCCCCTTTGTGACCTGAGCCGAGAAAGGAAGGACCGGTTCTGGGCCTACAAACTCCCTTCCCGCTCCCTCCCTAGCCAGTTCATCTGCCTTCTCATTTCCCGCTATTCCCTGATGCCCTGGCACCCACGCCAACGTGACACCTGGGTTTTCTCCTAACTTATTAAGCTCTTCCTTACATTCTTTCACTAAGGCGGAAGTTACCGTTGCCTTACTCAGTGCCTTCAGTGCTGCCTGACTGTCCGTGTATATCACTACCCTTCCAGTCTGTTGCATTCCTTCTCTAATGATCTGTGCGCACCTCGTTATCGCGCACACTTCTGCTTGGAAGACACTAGCATACCTCCCCAGTGGGATGGATACTCTCTCTCGAAGCTTGGGTATAACTATACCTGCTCCCGCTAACTTCGTTGATTCCTTTCTAGATCCATCTGTGAAGCAGACCGTCATTGGGTGCTCGACGTCTACCTTCCAGTTGTCTCTTTCTCCTATATGTATCTTGTACTTTTTATCGAATATCTCCTGCCTCTTTATAAGGTCATTATTGGCTATCATCATGTGTATCTTCGATAGCGCCTCCTCCTGTATCAGCGCGTGTCTTTTGTCCACGCAGCTACCTCTCCATTCTTTGCATGCTTTCATCCTGTACCACTGTTCCATGGCCCTTTTCTCCACTTCAATGCGCATTGACTTCATGCCTAGCAGTACTTCCAAGGCTCGCGTCGGGGTTGTTCTCATAGCCCCCGTCACCATTAGGCACGCTAGTCTTTGCACCTTGTCTAGTTCTTTTTGATACTCTTTTATACGAGCCCTATGCCACCATACCACGGCCCCGTATAGCACCCTGGGTAAAATGATCGCCCTATAGATCCAGTGGATCATCTCGGGCCTCAATCCCCATCTTCTTCCCACTGCCCTTTTACATTGGAATAGTGTTCTAATGGCTTTGGCCGATTGCTCCTTAATGTGGGTTTTATACCTGAGTGTGCTATCCAGTGTCACTCCCAGATACTTTACCTCCTTTACTATCTCTAGTTCTGCGTTCTGTATCTTTATTGGTTTTATGTCCTCCTTCTTCCTTTTGTTAGTGAATAAAACCAGCTTTGTCTTCGTTGGATTCAAATCCAAACCTCTGTCTTTGCACCATCCTAACACCTCTCTGAGACCTCTGTTCATTACGTCTCTTATGATGTTTAGGACCGTTCCTCTCACCAATAGTACTCCGTCATCCGAGTAGGCCTGCATATACACACCTCCCCTGTTGACTGTCTTCACTAATGAGTCCAGTAGCAGACACCACATCAGAGGGGACAAGCAGCCTCCCTGCGGGAATCCTCTTCTCGGACTTATTCTTTTTGAGACCCCACCCAGCTCCGCTGTTATGTCTCGATCTTTTAACATTCTGCCAATCCATCTCGCTATTGCTCGATCGATTCCTTCTCTGTCAAGACTATTCTCCACCGCCGCAAAGGTTGCCTTGTCAAAGGCTCCCTCCACATCGAAGAAGCAGCCTAGTGCATACTGCTTAGTGTCTAGCGCTCTCTCGACCCTGACCGCTAGGTTATGCAGGGCGGTCTCCGTCGATTTACCTGCCATGTATGCATGTTGGTTCCCATGTAGTGGGTTCCTACCGCATTCCAATTTCTCTCTTATCGATTTGTCTATCATTTTCTCCAGAGTCTTTAGCATAAATGATGATAAACTTATGCTCCTGAAGGATTTCACTTCCTGGTATGATTTCTTTCCCGGTTTCGGTAGAAACACCACTCTCACCTGCCTCCATGCCTTCGGGATGTAGCCTAAGGCAAGGCTTGCTCTGTATAGTCTTGCTAGACTCTCTTTTATGTGTTCATACCCTTTTTGCAATAGCACCGGGAGTACTCCATCCGGTCCTGCTGCCTTGAAGGGAGCGAAGGATTTGATCGCCCATTCCATCATCTCCTCCTTCACCGTCCCCTCCGCAGCCCCCCAGTCCGGTATACCCAGCTCAGCCTCTTCTTCTGGTTTTTCTTCACAGTCTGGAAAGTGAGATCTCAGCATAGTTCCAAGGATTTCGCCCGGGTCCGTGATCAGATCTCCCTCTACTCTTAGGCTACCCAGTTGACACGTTCGCTCTCCCGCAAGCAGTTTCACTAACCGTGCCCCCTCAGCATAGCTTCGTACTTCTTCTGTAAACCTTCTCCAGCCTTCGCGGCTGGCCTTCTCTCTTAGTCTGGTGTACTCATTCCTCTCCTTTCTATATGCATCCCAACTATCAGTGTCATCCTTTTTTAAGGCGACCCTCATAGCTCGGCGCGTCCTCTTTCTTGACTTACTGAGTCCCTTGTTCCACCATGGCTGTCCCTTCCCTGCTTTTACCAGCCTTTCGGGACATGCCTTATGATAGGCTTGCATAATACTTTCTTTGAGTTTCAGTGCCCCTGTCTCCAGGTCCTTCATCTCTCCATATCTCTCCTCTGGTTTAACCAGTTTTGCTAATTCCTCCTCATACTTCGTCCAGTTCGTTTTGCGTGGATTCCTTACCCTCATCTCCTCCGTGCCACTCCCGATTCTGAAGAGTATCCTTCGGTGGTCAGACATGCTGTCCTCCTCATCCACTCTCCATCCCGTTATCGTGTCACAGATTTCTCTAGGTGCTAGGGTTATGTCAAGCACTTCTCTTCTGATCCTATTCACAAACGTCGGTGTATTACCTGTATTTATGATTTCCAGGTCATTGCTGGTGATGAATTCTAATAGCGATTCCCCCCTACAGTTGGTATCGGTACTACCCCACACCTCATGGTGCGCGTTAGCATCGCAACCCACTATAAGTGGAATTCTCTTACCTTTGTATCTCAGTACCGTCTCTTCCAGCTCTCTGGTTGGCGCCTCTCCTTCCCCTGGTAGGTAGCAGGATGCCAGCGCCACCTTGTGTCTTCTCCCATCTTTAGCAATGAAGAAGGTCTCCACCACAATGAGGTCTCTGTAACATATGGTCATGACACATCCCATATTTCTTATGTTATTACTTGTATATATGCATGCTCTAGGAGGTAGCTCACCGTTCCTTTCGTAGTGGAGAGCACCCCCCAGATGCCCCAGGCCTGCCACCTGATTCCTCCATGCATATGGCTCTTGTAGCAGTGCGATTTCAACTTTGTTCCTCACAACATATTGCCCCAACTCGGACATGGTATTTTTACAATGTTGGAGGTTTACTTGGCATATATTTGTGTGTGTGTTTGTGTGTTTATGTTTGTGTAGTGTTATTTGTGTGTCCATTGTGTTATATTTGTGTGTAGTGTTACTGTTCCCGCAGCGCTACTCGGAGAGTTCACCACCGACGACATCCATACCTACCGCCTCTCCCGTATGGATGCCGTCCGGTTCAGAACTCTCCTGCTTCGTTGCGGGTTCTTCCTTTTTCGGAACCTGGGGCCCCTCAAGAGGATTTGCCCTAAGGATCCGAACTCTCACGCTGGTGGCCGAGAAGTCTAGCACCTTCGTTCTCTCCTCGCCCCAGCCCTCCTCTACCCCCTCTGGCACGACAAATGTCAGCCGGGTGCCTAGCTCGAGAGACTCTCTTCCCGCAGCCTTCCACTCCAGGATCTTCAATTCCGGACGATCCGGATTCTGAGCGTAAAGGAACTCCTTCACGTACTCAGTATCCGTATCCCCCGGAATCCACACTTGTACCCTCGTCTGCTCCAGCTTCCGCACGGTGATCCGATGGCCATCCAGCTCGCCGAAGTCCTGACTTAGCAGCCACTCCCTCGTCTCCGTCGTTTTCGGTGTCACAAGGAAGAATCCTTCCGACACCAAACCCGACGTAGCGAATCTAGGAGCTGCCAAGCCAGGCTCCCCCCTCACCACTCGCAGGACGACCACCTCTATCAGCTGCGTCAGCTTCTTCCTGATGAGCTTCGCCAGTGTCTCATCCACCGAAGCGCCATCCTCTCGGCCCACAGCTACAGCCAGACCTCGGTTCGCCTTAGCGATCTCCCGAGGTCCCTCTGCAACCACTTTGCCCTTGTTCTGGCGCTTCGCTGGAGGACGCTCCGAACGACCCTCATCAGTACTCTGTCTCTTGATCTTTAGGCCCCGTTTGCTCGGGCCGGGCTCGACCTCCACCACGGGTATTTTCCCGGCGAGGTCGTTCCCGTCCCCAGCAATCGTCGCCTTTCTCCTTAGTAGCTTGGCCTTGCGCTTTTGTGCCTTGCTTTCATACTTGGACGTAGTTAAAGGAAAAGGATCCAATCCACAAAATGACCAAAACATGAGTTAAGTATACCAGAGAGGTCTCTGAGGCGTATATTTTCATTCAGCAAAAAGACGCCCCGCTCACATAGTGTTTTCATATTTTAATCAACATGGGATACCATCCCACATGTATGACGGAGTAAAAAAGATATCCTTCATAAAGACCCATAACGCTTGGAACCGTATAGTGATATTAGATCAGTTACATAATTGATTCACATTTGTTTTAACAAAAGAAATCCAACCTGCTTGGACCATTTTTAAGAAAATGCAATTCACACGTTTTACTTTTAATATTTTCAACGAAACGGATCTAATCCGTTTGGATTCTTTTTGAAAAACTAAATTTAGATTCTTTAAATCTTTTAGATATACAACAAAATAGATTCAACTCACTTGGATCAGTTTTGTTGAGTTGTTTTGAATCCTGCAATGGTGTCTTAGTAAACAACAGAAACGATCCTATTACAATATTTTTTTTGTAAATCTCATTTTTTAAATTCATTTAGCTTTATTTTTAATCATTAAAAGAAGTTTTCACTATAAAGCAGCCTTTATTACGATTTTTGCTGTCAGTATTATTGTCTTGGATCATTATACGTAAATGTATTATCCGATCCAGCGCACATAAACCATTTTTAGGAAAATGGTTATATTAACAACTAACTTCTGCCCGCGACTTCGTACGTGTAGGTATAATTATGGTTTAAACATGATATTCTTATGTTTAACCATATTACTGACAAATTTGAAAATAAACATTCCATTTCCATACTGTGCGTGTAAGAGTTCAAATTGTCTTCGAATCGAAATAAATACCCTCATAAACTTGGTCGTCTATAATATTATATAGATCCCCAAAGTATCCTTTGAGAGAGCGCTCCCTATGCGAGCCCCAGGTCCGAAGGCCCGATGGCGAGCCCCACGGACACTCACTATCCCCCAGGTGTCTTGCAAGCGAGACCTGAGGCCAAAGTCCCTAAATCTGAGCGGCGAAGCAAACCTTCAGAGAGTGGTCTTAATGCGAACACGAGGGCCTAAGGCCCGAGGCCGAGCCCCCATAGATACTCGTTATCTCCGAGTAACTTGCAGGTGAAACCTTAGGGCCGAAGACCTGAAGGTAAACGGGGAGCAAACGGAGCCGAAGGCTGAGCTTTTCGTAGGAATGAAAGGCCCTAAGCATACTTTTAGAGAGCGGTCGCTATGCGAGCTCGGGGGCTGAAGGCCTTACTGTCCCCAGGTGTCTTGCAAGCGAAACTGGAGACCAAAGTCCCCAAGGGGAGCGGGCAGGCAAGCGATGCCGAAGGCCGAGCTTTTCGTAACAATGAAAGGTCCCAATCAAGCCCTAAGAAAGCGCTCCCAATGCAAGCCTGAAGGCCGAAGGCCGGAGCCCAAAGTCCCCAAGGGGAGTGGGCAGGCAAGCGAGGCCAAATGCCGAGCTTTTCGTAACATGAAAGGTCACAATCAAGCCTTATAAAGCGCTCCCAATGCGAGCCCGACGGCGAGCCCTCACGGACACGGACATTTACTATCCCCAGGTGGCAGCGAAGCCAAAAGCCGAGCTTTACGTTCAAATGGAAGGCCCAAAGCATCCCTTTAGAGAGCGCTCTCAATGCGAGCGCCTACGGACACTCATTATCTACGGGAGTCTTGCAAGCGAAACCTGAGGCCCGAATTCCCGAAGGTAAAAGGGGAGCCAAGCAAAGCCGAAGGGTGAGCTTTTCTGTAGGACTTAAAGGCTTTAGCATGCTTTAAGAGACCGCTCCCTAGGCGAGCTCGAGGGCCCAAGACCCGAATGCAAGCCCCCGCGGACACTTACAATCCCTAGGTGTCTTGCAAACGACCAAACCGACCTGTGGCTAAAGTACCGGAGATGAGCGGCGAGGCAAGCGAGCCCTCACGGACACTTACAATTTTTTATTGATAATGAGTCTTTCATTCCAACGAAAAGCAAGGCCTTTGGCCTCGCTTGCTTCGCCACTCACCTACGGGACTTACCTCGGCTCGCCACTCACCAAGCAAGCGAGGCCAAAGGCCTTGCTTTTCGTTGGAATGAAAGACTCATTATCATTCCTTCAGAAAGCGCTCTAAATGCGCCCCCATGGACGGGCACTCATTATCTCCCGTTGTCTTGCAAACGAAACCTGAGGGCGAGCCCCCACGTACACTTACTATCCCCAGGTGTCTTGCAAGCGAAATCCCAGGCCAAAGTTCCGAAGGTAAGCGGCGAGGCAAGCAAGGCCATTTTGTTGGACTGAAAGGCCCAAAGCAACCCTTCTGAGAGCAGTTCTCAATGTGAGCAATCACCCCTAAGCACACTCATTATCTTCCGGTGTCTTGCAAGCGAAACTTAAGGGCCGAAATCCCGAAGGAAACGGGGAGGCAAGCGAAGAAGAAGCGAAGCGAAGGCTGAGGTTTTCGTAGGAATGAAAGGCCCAAAATATCCCTTTAGGGAGCGCTCCTTATGCGCTCCCAATAATATTTCAGTGTCACGAGAGTTTTCTACATAAAAAGAATTGGCACCTATATACTCAATTCTCCGCGGAATGCCGTTTTGTCCAAATTTTATACCCGCATTTTTAGATTTGTATGGGATTCAAGGAGTTCCCATACAAAGTTCAACCCCAGTTTTGGTCCCCTTTGCACCCTTATCATAATATTTTTATAGCCTAAAACCTGGCCGGGGATTTTCTCAACAGATTAGTAAAGTTTGCATCAAAATCCGTTCAGCCGTTTTCACGTGGTGCGCGTTCACATAAGCAGACAAACAGATAAACAGACAAAAATTCTAAAAACTGTTGGAACGTGTTCTGTTATCGATTCTAAGTATCCCAGCAAACTTTTTTTCGAATATCTTCCATGTACAGACTTTCGACCATCTTCAGCTTTATTTTATGTATGTATAGAGATGGTTTTACATGATTATTATGCCAGTTTTATTTCGTGAATCCTTATTACAAAATTAAACAAAAGGAAGGGTCTATGAAAAGTGTATTTTCGCAAAAAAGATCCAACCCCACTTTTGGTCGAAATCCTGAAAAATATAGCATTTAACTGAATTATGTGTGAAAGAATGTATAATACACGACTCAACTAAATTTTCATCCAAACATATATTATTAAAAAAATGTACCAGTTTTGAGGAATCACGGTTGAAACTTTAAACGGCCATAACTTTTGCTCAACTTTCTGTGGATTGGATCTTTTTCCTTTAACTACGTCCACTTATGAAAAGCCTCTTTCGCCACCGGTGTGTCCTCCCTCACGGTTGTCTCCTTCGGTGGTGTCTGTAGAAGTTTTTCTTCGTCCCGAAGTGACAGGCCCCCCAGTTGTAACTGGACATCCGGAGTACCCTGCCTCTTTGCTCTCCCAGACGGTTCCCCTCGCTCCTTGGAGCTCGGTTCACCCCCCTTTGCTAGTTGCTCGGTCGGAGGAACACCCGAAGGCACCCCCTCTCTCGCTTCTACCCTTCCGGGTTGCTTATCCGCTTGCGCGGTAGATTTTAAGTTTGTGTTGCTTGTATTTAAATTTTTTTTCATTTTGGTTGAGTTCTATGGGAAGATAAAGTAGAGTGGCAGCAGTGCTCCCTTACTGCCACCCAGCAACATTGTCCCCTACGCAGTGGCGCCACCCCCCTGCGCATAGTCGTAAACGACAGCGATTGTGCGGAGTGAGCTTGCAGGCTTGAGATGGCAGCCCCTGTGTTGCTTGTTTGTGACGGAAATCAGTGCGCATATGTCTACCCCAAGACAGTCGCTCTTGACCATCCAGGGCAAACTGCGCACGTCACTTTCCCTCCACTTCAGAGTCCGGATCAGAGCAGATGTCCGTTCACTCCAAGGGCGTCGCTATGTGACACCCCGGAGCTCCCTTCTTCCCGCCCTTCCCCTTCCTCCAAACACACCACAGGTCCTGCCATCCCACCCCTCGTCCGCTTGCAAGCCCAATCCGCACTACCCCCCGCTGCCCACAGCCGGCTGTGAGGGCCCTCAGCACGTCCTCCCACCTTGACCCTGGGGGTTTGGGGCGTGTTGCCATGAAGGAGTGAACCCTAGATGACAACACGACCTGTGCACTCCTCTTTTATCCGGGCTTGTGACCGGCTCCTAGCAGACCACGGATGATCTACCAGCAGGCAGAGTTCATCTAACGTTTACAAGTGCTTTTCTCAGTGGTTCTATCGAATGCAGCGATGTATTGATGTGAAGGGAGGCTATTTTGAAAAGATATAATAAAAGTAATAAGTTGCTTGATTGCTCAGTTTTTCATTTTCTAAGAACTTTCAGTTTGACCCTCGTACCTTGGCGTAGAAGGTAATAGGAGCCAGATATCCGCACGGGTCGTAGAGCCGAGCGATGTTGGAAAGAATGTCACGTTTGGTGTAGCATTTTCCGAGCTTCGATACGCGGTACACAAAGCTATCCGTACTGGAACTCCATTCGATTCCTAAAATCTTGAAGATGTTGTCCCCTTCTTCGAACCGAAACGGCGTTTCGAGGTGATCAGAAGGACAACCTTCCAAAATGGCCTTGCTGTTGCTCGCCCACTTCCTTAGTTGAAAAACTCCTTGGGCCAGCACATCAACAATCTGCCTTTGCAGCACCTTAGCCGACTCTACGTCTTGGCTCCCGCTGATGACGTCGTCAACGAACGTGTCTTCCTGTAAAACGCGAGCGGCCGCGGGGTACGAATCCTTGTTGATGATAGCTAGCTCGTGTATGACGCGCATGGCCAGATACGCTGCGCTTGAGACGCCGTAGGTGACAGTGGTAAGCTCGAATTGCTGGAGTGGTTTATCAGGCGATTCTCTCCAGAATATAGTTTGGAATAGTCATCATCATGCATCCGAACCTGACGATACATCTGTTTGATGTCGCTCGTGAAGACGATGGCGTGAGTTCTGAAACGTAAGATAATATCCTCTATATTCTGCTGAAGTTTAGGACCTGGCATCAGAACCTGATTCAGGGACACCCCAGTACTACTGGTGGCAGAAGCGTCGAAGACCGCTCGAAGCTTCGTAGTGCTGCTGCTTTCCTTAAGTACGCCATGATGAGGGATCCAGTACCTACTCCTGGATGGGGTACCAGCAGTAGGTCGCATGTGACCCGATTCAAGATAGTCTGCCATGAATGCCGCGTACATACTCTTTAATTTAGGGTCCTTGAGAAGCTTGCGCTCCAAGTTGTGAAACCGCTTGAGTGCGTTGTTACATGTGTCACCCAAGGGCTTACACTCAGTCTTAAAAGGCAACCGTACGATGTATCGCCCAGTCTCGTCGCGGGTGTGGGTCTCTACAAAGTGCCTTTCACACTGAAGATCCTCTGGATCCTGTGCAATTTTTATAGGAGCCTCTTCCACCTCCCAAAATTTATTTAGGGTAGATTCCAAATTGGTTGAACAATGTAGAGCCACAATGTTGTTAGAAACAGCAAATTCAATGGGAGCTGCGCCCATCAAAACCCAACCAAATATTGACGCGTATGCAGTGGGTAGACCGGTACCCAGCTGTAATCTCCTTCCATCAAAAACTTTATCATAGAGGTCTACACCTATGAGAAGGTCAATGGGGCCTGGAATGGTACATTTTGAATCCGCTAGTGAAATGTCCTTACACATTCCCTGGACTGACGGAGATACCTGAATGCTAGGAAGGTTCCCTGTTATGCGCTTAAGATTAACCGCAGATGTCACCAAGGCAGGCTGAGATGAGTCGACCAAAGAACTTATTGAGCATTCTATGCTGCCACTGGTATGCTGGGCATTTGAACCTCCTAAACCATATAATAAGCCAGAAGTTGAGCGTAGAAGACGCAACTTCTGAGCTAAGTTTTCCGTGATGATTGATACTTGGGACCCGCAGTCTAGTAGAGCTCTTACAGTGTGCAGGTGCCCATTGATATCCTGTAGACCGACCAAAGCCGTGCCCAACATCATGGTAGATTCACTGCGAATACCATGACTGTAAAGAGGTTGAACAGCAGAACTTAAGGTTGTATGTGTAGCCTCAGAGCAAGAAGTCTTTGGTGCAGGAGCAGGAGTGAGAGCGGGTGGTGATGCAGATGGCTGTGCAGCCTCTCCTTTCAGGTGATCGATATGTAATTTAGAATGATGACGACCATTGCATATTTGACACCTACTTTTAGACTGACACTTGTTCACTGAATGTGTCCGCAGACAGTTATAACATAAATGTTGAATTGTGACAAATTCCCTACGCTTTGCTGGTGTCATATTATTAAATTTGTCACATGTATAAAGTACATGCTCACCATTACAGCATACACATTTCAGAGAATTAACAGCGAATGTCAGCTTAGGTTGATTATTTAGTGCTGCGGTAGGCGGGGCCTTTTGACCCGCTGTTGTTCCGCAAATGTTGGAATGTCATTTGGAGTACTGCTGTGGTTCACTTCGAATTTACCACGCAGCTCCACCGGAAGCTTTCGCAGAACAATATGAAGCAATATAAAGCTCCATGCCTTAATGTCAAACCCTAGCGCTTGCAATGCCTGAGTGTTTTCTTTCAGTGCATTTACAAACTTGCGTAAACTAGTCTGATTTTGTTGGTTACTCAAGGATAAAATGGCCTCCAAATGTTTATCAGCTATCAGCTATGAGCCTTTTGTTCTCATACCTATCCTTCAAAAGCCTATATGCAATAGTGTAGTTTTCCCCGGAAAGCTCTAAATGCCTAACTAAGCTCAATGGTTCCTTTTCTAAAACACTAAGCAGGTAGTGCATTTTTTGAACAGGTGAAAGCTCTGCATTATTGTGAATAAGACTATCATACATAGCGATGAAATTTGGCCATTCTGTATACACACCAGAAAAGTGTGACAATTGAATTTTAGGTAAACAAACCTGGTTTGACTTTGAAAAACTTGGCGTTGTTGTTATGATAGATTCTTGTAACACTTGAACGGTACATTTCATAGAATTTATTGAACAATGCGTCAACATTAGAACGAACGCTTAAATCTTCGCAATTTGCCATGAACACATTGTAAGCCTCCTGAAAACGATCACAAACGTTATCTATATCCCTATATCGAGCCTTGAAGCTCGCTACGCGCATCGGATCCTTACGAGACGAGCCGCTAATTTCTGCCGCTAAGTTATACAATGTTGTCATGAAATTACCTTGAACATTCATAGCAATAAAACTAGCTGTCTGCTGTGAATCACCAAAAGAACCTGTGGGGGCATTATGCGCATCCGCTTGATTAAGTTTATCCGGCATTATTCCGTACGTAAACAAACAGAATAATATTAATCCCAGAGGTTTTGTTAAACCTTGAACTTGAAATCAAATATGACAATGACAACTGACGTTAAGAATGTCAGTGTTGCAAGCGTAATAATTTAAGGCCTATACACACGCGCCAATCGTAAGTTGGATAGAATATCGTCCAGCAAGTCGGATGACTAGGAATGACAGTCTACCGGTTTTGTCTATGGTTGCAAAGTTAAGAATCTACTTACGGAAATTAATAAAATGCGCAAATGTAACGATGAATTACCAAAAATGAGATGATTTGCAAATAATTAATTTAGAAATAAGAGATGATGTCACCTTGTAATTAATATTTGGGGCGAAGGACCAGGAATGAAGTAGCAAAAAGGGGAAGTGGTGGAAAACGCGTACCTGGTTCAAACGTAGAGCTGGCTGCAAGATGTTAAGGCTGCCGGTCTTACGCACTTTTCTTCTTAAAACTTCTGCGTTGATGTACCGATTTAATGACGACGATGATAGGTAAAAAAAAGGTTAGTTCGAAGCCTTTGGCGAGTGACGGAATGGAGATAGTACTCGACATTGACCGACCCGAATCGTATCTAGAGCTGAACTGGTTGGTTGACAGCGATGTCAGTTGATGTCTTCATTCTACCCGCGTTTTCCAGGGATAGGAATATGAAAGGTATTGGAGGTGGGTGACATTAAAGCTGACATATGAATTGTAGATAATCTATACTAAACATATAGACATTTAAATCGAAATTTTTATAACACATTTTTGTTTTAAATGGCTTTTACTTGCCATTATTATGCTAAACTGGATTAAAATATCGGATAGTTTTCAACCCGCGGCAATTTTCAATCGCGGGCGGAAGCTGGTATTATATATTTTTTAAGAAGAAAATATTATAACCATCGGATTTCGTGCCATATACGTCCGGATCATTATTTAGCATAATAATAGCGAGTAATTGCCATTTCAAGTAAATGCCTTTGCTATGTCTATGAGAACAGGTTTTCAGGCCGAGTCCCTAATCCAGTCGAGCCACCCGCTATGCGAGCACACGCGGACCCTCACTAACCCCTTGTAACTTACTAGCGAAAATTATATCTTCAAAGATAGGTACAGATTTTGTCTTTCTTCCCACTTATTATAATTATTTATAGGTATTCATCATGTTTCATCTGACTGTCGGGGCATATACTATGCGAGAAGGAGCGGGGCAGCAATAGACGCATCAGCGCGGCAGGTGTGGGGCGCGCGGGTGATTTCTGTTTTTTCCTTGGCGGTACGCCCGCTCTTAACTCGTCCACAAATAAATTGATTCCATTGTGTAAAGAAAATGGCCCAGTGGTAACTTTCGTTTCACAAAGGAATTAATTGACTAGTGGACTGGACGAATTACGCCTGCAACACACTGGCGCGGCCGGCGGTTGCGGTCAAGAGTAAATTTGACAATCGCTGTTTAGTTCACTATATTGACCGCCACCGCTGGTGCCCTGTGGCGCTATCACGAACTTCGAAAGTCGAAGTTCGTAATACATGCATCCCTGTTACTCGATTTAGGGAGTGCGATATGTAGCAATGTCTGTGGTTTAGTCTATGGTCGTAATGAATAGAAATAAAGGAATTGTCTTTGATCTGAGCTGAACATGGCTAGTTTTCATTTAAATCCATCCCGACGCAAATAATTATAATTTAATATAATAAAGCCCCATCCGAACCCTTAACAATAACACATGGTGTCAGAAGCGGTTCCAGAACAAGAAGAAAGAAAAAGAAGTCAAGAAAATGCCTGATGGGACTGAAAAAACGCAAAACGTTATATTAGCCAACGGACTTAAGCCGTTACAACTAAGCGTGCAAAATGGCGTCGGAAACGAATGTGCAAATTCTGAAAAATGGAGAAGATGGAGACAGAAATTCGAAATATACTGCGAAGCCAACGATTTAGAGAAGCTGCCGGAGAAAAAGCAAGTAGCAATTTTACTCAACGCTATCGGTGATGAAGGACTGGAGATATATAACTCGTTCAACATTCAAAGGGCAACGGAATCTCTCAATTCAATATTAGAAAAATTTGAAAGCAAATTCAACGCGTGCAAGAACACAACAGTCGAAAGGTACAATTTCTTTACCAGGTACCAAAAAGACGAAACGTTAGATGAGTATGTTACACATTTGAATAATTTAGCTGCAAGTTGCAAATTTGACTCACTAAAAGAATCTCTTGTAAAGGACATGTTTATTATTGGAATTAGAAATGAAAAAATTAAGGAAAAATTATTACAAAATGACAAAGTACAAGACGTTAATGAAGCAGTGACAATTGCGAAAACTATAGAACTCTCTAATAGAAGATCGAAACATATAGGAGAACAAGAAGACACGAGTCAAGTACAATTTATATCCCAGAATAACAAGAGACAACCACATCAATCAAGACCCAGAAACACATCAAAAACCAGACACCGAAGCTCATCGCGCTCTTCATCAAGACTGAACCAGCAACCATACCGACAAGCAGCAAGCTCTTCATCAAAGTCCAACTACCCTAGCAACACGATGTGCAGGAGATGTGGACAAGTTCACCGCTACAGATGTCCAGCGCAGGGCAAGACCTGTGCCATCTGCAAAAAGCCAGGACACTTCGCACAGTATTGTTTTCACAAGAACAAAAATGTGAGTACTATAAGTATGTCTAGTCAGAAAAATGACTGCCAAAACGTTCAGACAAATAATTCAGACTATCAAGACACTTTCTTCATAGGGGCAATTAGTCATAGTCAAAATAGCAAGCCTAGTCAGGACAATTGGAAAATCCAAGTTAAATGTCAAAATCAGATGTTAAACTGTCAAATTGACACGGGAGCGGACATCAATGTAATTTCTATAAAGACACTTACAACTTTAGAAAATGCGAATAATACTAAAATTCCCATTAATAAATCACATAATAAAATCTTTACATTTTCAGGACAAATGATTGATAATTTAGGTAGTGTGACACTGACATGTACTTTTGACAATGGAAGACAAGCTGATATACAGTTCATGGTTGTTAAATGTGAATGTTCGACTATACTGGGCTGGAAGACATGCAACGACTGTGGAATAGTTAAAAGGTTGCTTGAAGTAAAAACTCGAGATCAAAGGTCAGTAAATACACTCTTAGACAATTACTCTGACACATTTGAAGGGTTAGGTTGTCTGCCACACAAAGCTCATTTACATGTTGATACAAGTGTTGTGCCTAAGATATGTCCTGTCCGTAGAATTCCTTATGCCTTACATGAAAAACTTAAAACTGAGTTAGATAGGATGGAAAAGTTACAAGTCATAGAAAAAGTTACAAGTCCTACAGACTGGGTGAATGCTATAGTTCCAATAGAAAAACCCAATGGTCAATTACGTATCTGTTTAGACCCTAGAAGCTTAAACAAAGCCATCAAAAGACCTCACCATCCTTACCCTACAGTAGACGACTTACGTTCTAAAGTAGCAGGTGCAGCGGTATTCTCAAAGTTAGATGCTAACTCGGGCTATTGGATGATACCTTTAGACGAAGAAAGTAGTAAGCTATGTACATTCAACAGTAAATATGGTAGATATAAATTCCTAAGATTGCCATACGGTATAAGCTCAAGTGGAGAAATATTTCACAAAGTAATGAATGACTTATTCGGAGACTTACCCGGAGTACTAATTTTTGTTGATGACATTTTGATTTATGGTTCAAATCAACAAGAACATAATCAAAGACTAGAACAAGTATTTCAGAGAGCTCGTGAAGTAAATTTAAAATTCAATAAGTCGAAGTGCATGTTTGACAAGCCAGAAATTAAGTATGTAGGTCATGTTTTCAATAAGAATGGTATTTCTGCTGATTTATCTAAAGTCGAAGCTATAGTTGACATGCCACGACCGGAAAATGTGAAAGACCTTCAACGATTTTTAGGAATGGTCAATTATTTAGGTTCATACATACCAAATTTAGCGCATCAGACAGACTTACTGAGAAGCCTACTTAAAAAAGAAAACATTTGGCAGTGGACAGAAAATCATGAAAAAGAATTCATTCAATTAAAAAATCTTATTAGTCAGTCACCAGTTCTAGTTCACTATGACGTAAATAAACCAATAAGAATGTCAGTAGACTCATCTCAAAGTGCTGTTGGTGCAGTCATATTCCATGGAAAAAATCCTATTGCCTTTTCATCAAAATCGCTAACAAGTACTCAGCAAAACTATGCACAAATTGAAAAAGAACTTTATGCTATTTTATATGGATGTAAAAAATTCCATCAGTATATATATGGAAAAACTATACAAGTAGAAACTGATCACCAACCGTTAGTCACTCTATTTAAAAAACCTCTGTCAGACGTCCCTGCTCGACTTCAAAGGATGATGATGGCACTACAGTCATATGATTTAATTGTTTCATACACCAAAGGTACAGAAATGTATGTATCTGACACACTTTCTAGAGCACCCATAATGTCTAAAACAAGTGTAGAGAAATTTGATTTTGAAGAATTAGAAACTAACATTGATTGTCATGTAAAATTACTAACTACTAATCTGGCAATTACTCAAAACAAATTACAAAAAATTCAAGATCATACCAAGTCAGATAAAACATTGCAAAAATTACAGGAATATTACCTAAATGGATGGCCCAATAGTAAATCTCAGTGTGATCCTATTACTTTACCTTACTGGAATATTAGAGATGAAATTCATGCCATTGATGATATATTATTCAAAAATCAGTCAGTAATCATTCCCAAGTCCATGCGATCAGAAATATTAAGTATTATACATGAAGGTCATATGGGGATAGAAAAAACTAAAAACCTAGCTCGTGGTTTAGTTTTTTGGCCAAATATATACCATGACATAGAAATGAAAATAAGACAATGCGAAACATGTATGATTTATAGTCCAAATAAAACAAAGGAAACTTTATTGTCACATGAACAGCCTTGCCTACCATGGCAAAGGTTGGCTACCGATTTATTTGATTACAATGGTAAAAAATACCTATTAGTAGTAGACTATTACTCAGACTACATTGAAATAGCACAATTAAATACAGATCACAGAAGTCAAACAGTCATTCAACATTTAAAGTCCATTTTTGCCCGGCATGGAATCCCAATGCAACTGGTCAGTGATGGCGGCCCGCCATACAATTCACAGGAGTTCCATAAATTCCTGAATGATTGGGACATCGAACACATCATGTCTAGTCCTCACTTCGCAAGGTCCAACGGATTAGCGGAGATATCTGTAAAAATTGTAAAAAACATATTAAGAAAATGCCAAGAGTCAGGTACAGATTTCCACCTAGGATTACTACAATATAGGACAACACCTAGGAAAAATCTTAGGTCACCTTCAGAACTACTCATGTCTAGAAAGCTTAGAACTACATTACCTACACATCTATATAGTCTAAAGCCTAAAGTCATATCATTCTCAGAACATTCTAAAAATAAGTCTGATATTATTTCAAAAAGAGAGGCATACTATAATAAAACTGCTATTCCACCAGAGGAATTTCAAACAAATGACATAGTCTTTTTCAAGAAAAATCCTAATGATGTCACTTGGACAAAAGGTACGATAGTGTCCAAAACTAGGTACCCCAGATCATATATAGTCAAGAATATGGATGGAACAGTCTATAGACGGAACACTCAACATATAAAGTTATTCAAGTCGTGTTTGTCAAAGTCAAAGTCGAGATCTAGTAATAACAAGTCGAATCATGTCAGTGAAACAGTCAATCCCAGTCAGAGTATGTCGAACTCTAAATCAACACAGTCTAGTCGAATATACACAAATAAAAACTATCAGTCACAGTCAAAGTCTCATTATCACAAGCCAAGTGATAACAACAAATATAGGTCAAGTCAGTGTCAAAATGAGAATGAAAGGGAGGATAATCGTGTATATTACTACATTCCTGAATATTTACAGCTAAGTCAAAAGGAAAGTCCAGAAAATAACCTGAATGAAAGTGTAGATATGTCTAAGTCAAGCACAATAAATGAAAGCTTTAAATCTCTCATTTCAGAGGATAAAGATTTGTCTGTCAGTTCGTCAAGTCTTGATAGTAGTTTAAGCGACAAGTTGACATGTCAGTCAACACCAAATAGTGATAAGAATGATAACAATGGTTGTATTGAAAACTTACCTTGTGATCCATGTATGTCAACAAGTAAGAATGACCAGGAAGCTCGCTACAGTTCTAGAGGAAGATTGTTAAAGAAAACAAGTAAATTAGATCTGTAAATGTTTAATTATTATCGAAACATATGACAAAATGTAATTGTAATTTGACGAGGTTTCCGCTGATGTAATTTATTTCATTCCACTGACATATCACTTCACTATAATGTAATCCAGATGACAATTTAAAATAAAGAATGTTAATGTTTAATATGTGACGAAATATAATGTGTAATGACAATGTTTATGTATAATAATGAAACTTCTATTTCCCTGGTGTAAATAGCAAAGTAAGGTTAGCTGTCATGACCCCGGTGTGACCCAGTGACGTTGACATATGTCAAATTTATTTTTATTAAAAAAGGGGCATGTAGCAATGTCTGTGGTTTAGTCTATGGTCGTAATGAATAGAAATAAAGGAATTGTCTTTGATCTGAGCTGAACATGGCTAGTTTTCATTTAAATCCATCCCGACGCAAATAATTATAATTTAATATAATAAAGCCCCATCCGAACCCTTAACAATAACACACGATAGAGATGGAAATACCCAAACTTCGACTTTCGAAGTTCGTGGTAGCGCCGCAGGGCCTACCGCGAAACGAAAACCAATTTCGTTCGTGTATCTCCCTCGCTGTAGCACTTGTAGATTATGTGATTTTATCCCAATTGGTCAGTACAACATGTCGAAGTCATAACTCATAATCCAACCACATGTGCATACAATTTCTGAGTGTGGTGTCGACTGCGCGCCCTGGCGCAACTTGGAAAGATAGGTAAGGAAAAAAAAAAGAAGCAATTTCTCAGTACAACTCATTTGACAGTTGGATCAGACGATAGCAATTAGTCAACTTCTGATAAATTGGGGCTGACAAACATGACATGTATAGACGCCATAAGGCCTCTCACAGACTGGCGCGGCCTGCGGTGGCGGTCAATAGTAAATTTCACATCTAATGACAAGTTTCAGACGACCGCTTTAGCCTAGTTGGTAGTGACGCTGCCTACGAAGCAAGAGGTCCCGGGTTCGAATCCCGGTAAGGGCAGTTATTTGTGTGATAAGCACGAATATTTGTTCCTGAGTCATGGATGTTTTCTATGTATTTAAGTATTTATTTATCTATATAAGTATGTTTATCGTCGTCTAGTACCCATAGTACAAGCTTTGCTTAGTGTGGGACTAGGTCGATTTGTGTATATATACGAGGGCTGCCTTTTAAGTTGTGTCGTTTGGAAAAACTAAAGACAATTTAAGTGTTAAATGGTATTTATTGTTTTTCAAAGTAATCACCGTGATATGTAATACACTTTTTCATTCGATCGAACCAGTTTTCGAAACACTTATTCCAGTCCGAAGTCGGGGTCTCCAAAATGGCCGTTTTGTATGCCTCAACCGCTTCTTCAGGCGTCTGGTACCGTTGACCACGAAGTCGTTGCTTGATTTTTGGAAAAGTAAAAAAATCGTTAGGGCTTAAGTCTGAACTGTACGGTGGGTGTTCCAGAATTTCGACGTTTTGCTCTTTTAAAAACGCAATAGTTTGCCGGGCGGTGTGCGAGCTCGCATTATCGTGGTGCAGTCTTATACGACGTCTTGGGTTATTTTTTCGAAACTCGCCGATGACTTCTGGTAAACAGGCAGTGGTATACCAGTCAGCATTAACCGTTTTACGATCCTCAAGCACGATGGTGGCAACGTGGCCACTTTTCGCCACAAACGTCGCGACCATTTTTTTCGAAGTGCTCCGTGAGCGTATTACTTTGGTCGGTTTTGGCTCATCTTGGAACACCCAAACAGTCGACTGCTGTTTAGAATCGGGATCGTAGGCATATATCCAAGATTCGTCACCACTGATAATGTCGTAAACATGTTTCGAGTTTCCTCGGTTGAATTGCCGCAGAGTTTTGCAACACCATCGAACGCGAGCCGTTTTTTGGTCTTCACTGAGTAAATGTGGTATCCAGCGTGAGATCAACTTTTTTACGCCTAAGTGATCATGCAAAATACTGTGAACACTGGTCCCTGAAATACTTAAGGAAGCTTCTATCTCACGGTATGTCGCATGGCGATCTTCGATGATCAGTTGCCGTACAGCATCAATGTTCTCCTGGGTTACGGCTGTTTTTGGTCGACCTTCACGATGTCTATCACCAAGACTAGAGCAACCACGTTGAAATTCTAAATACCAGCGTTCCACAGTCCGAAGGCATGGTGCTTTATCATTGAAAACCGTAGTCAACTCTTCGAAGCACTGAAGTCGCGTTAAGTCCCTTTTGAAGTTGTAAAAAATTATCGCACGTAAATTTTCCTTCGAAATTTCCATTTTCACAACTGACTTGTCAACTTTGAACGAACGCTGTACTAAAACGGTTGGGCCGATTTCGAGTCATTCTTTTGTTTTCGAATTCTAAATTCAAATATTTTAACGTGACACTAGTTCTTTTTTAAGCAATCACGGGAGGTTTGCAAACGACAGAACTTAAAAGGCAGCCCTCGTATATATATGTTTACTATTGACCGCCGCGGCCAGGCCGCGCCAGTGTGCGCCAGGCTTAAGCTTGAAACAAATTATCGGACGCGTCCGGCGGACGACACTGACGTCCGCGACTGATAAATGTGCACAGTCGAACGGGCTCTAGCGCGCCAGCGGCGCTACCACGAACTTCGAAAGTCGAAGTTCGGATATTTCCATATCTATCGCACTCCCTTAATCGAGTGACAGGGATGCATGTATTACGAACTTCGACTTTCAAAGTTCGTGGTAGCGCCGCAGATGCCTGTCGGACGTCCGAACGCTCAAGGTTACGTCCACGGCTTACGTCCACACGTTTGCACAATTCAGTGTATATTCAATATCTAGATACCGGCTGTGTGCCGCGTCCGCCGGACGCGTCCGATAATTTGTTTCAAGCTTTAAAGCGCGATCCCATAAAAACATTCCATATAAAAAATAAGCCAAGTCTCGAAACTCTTCCATCATTTTATTTGGCAAGCAAATAAAGAATAAAAAGAAAGAATGCCTGACTTGGCTCTACATATCTCATATTTTTTACGGCGGAACAGCTTCGAGACCTCGCCTATTTTTTATATGGAATGTTTTTATGGGATTTGCTTTTCAGTTAGTTCAGTTGGCGGAACGTGGTGCTGGGTGGTACCGTATATCGGGCCCTTAACTTGTGGCGGGGGCTGCGAAATGTTGCTATGGCAACATTACTGTAGATGTCACAGTGCCGCATTCGGTCTTCCTTCTTTTTCTCTTTGTATCGAGAAGTCAGACGTGCTTGTCCTCTTCGAGCTAAGGCCATTAGGCGACTTGCACAAATAATTAATTAAAAATGGCATCAAAGGCTGAATTAGCTTGTGTTTACTCGGCTCTCATCTTGGTTGATGATGATGTCGCTGTTACCGTAAGTTTGTATTACAATGATTACTTTAACTGTTTTAGGTTATGTGACTTATGTGCGCATTATTTAATTTTATCCATGTTCATCTTCATTCCTGCGGCGAATTTTACGAGTTTTATACTTGAAGATATTGCTTAGCGTGTTATTACTAACTAAAATGATAATATTTTCAAGTATAATACGTCCCATGTGTGAAACCTTTCGTTCAATGCTTGGTGTTTATATTTGTAGGGCGAGAAGATCTCTACCATCCTGAAGGCCGCAAACGTGGATGTTGAGCCCTACTGGCCCGGGTTATTCGCTAAGGCTCTGGAGGGCGTGATCGTCCGCGACCTGATCACCAACATCGGATCCGGAGTGGGAGCGGCGCCCGCCGCCGGCGCGCCTGTCGCCGCCGCCGCCGCCGCGGCGCCCGCCGAGGCCGCCAAGGAGGAGAAGAAGGAGGAGGAGCCTGAGGAGTCCGACGACGACATGGGTTTCGGTCAGTTCACTCAATATTAAAACATAACCTACCTATGTTGTATTGTGGGGGCCTGGCACTTAAATAAATAACTGACCGATTTGGTTCACACTGACTGCACTGCGGCATTGAAATTTCGGTTTAAATATTGAATACAGTAATTGGCACATCTTAAATCATTCAAAAATCGAGGAATCCTAATATTTACATTAAAATATGGTCAGGCTCTGTGTTTAACCCCTCACATGTGTATGTGCTATCAAATAAGGACTTGTTAAACAATAGGTTAAATGGTTGGCATGGATCTCTGCCAAAGCATAGGAGGGGTTATGCCACTGTTTCTAATGTGAGTTCCTCAAGTATGTAGTGGAGTGGCAACAGGCATCATGGACATTTCATAATAGCAGAACCAAATAATAGTCTCCATAAAACAAAAACTGATCTTTGCAATCAAGTGTCAAGATATATTTAAGTGTTAGCAGTGTATAGTTTTGGACAATGGGCTAATCAATAATCCATTAAATAGTTGTGGCCCCTAGTCCCCCCCCTTGGATCCACTAATGCAGTGAGAGGCTATTTGAGCTGACGTGTACATGGATCCACAAGCATTCTTGTTGAGTCAGACCCTTTCCTAGGGTTTTTAAACTGACACTGACCAATTCAGAGTTTGCGCTAGCTTCAATTTCATGTTTTAACAGTGAATAAACAGACGTGTGATAACCAAATTGAGTGAAAGTGGATCTCAAAGTTCAATAATCCGATTTAGAGTTATGTCTTGTGTTCTGCATAGGAATGATGATATCATATTATATTAGGTTTTTACCTATGAAATTGGCCTTTTGTATGGAGAATTTTATGAAAACTGTGATTTTCATACATTGAGCTATTCAGCAATGTCAAATTCAAACTAAACAAACTTTTGGTAGGAATATAGAAAACTTTAAGCTACATTACACATTATCTTAATGAATAGTTCGCATCTTAAAACTATATGTAATTGAAGCACTCGAACCAGCAGCACATGAAAAGGGTGGTTTTCAAGCTTTAATTTGAAACACTAAATAAAGAAATTAAAAAATAATTTGGAAGTTGCATTAGAAATTAATTACATACAAAATAATCTGTGGAAAAAAAACGCCAATTTCATAGGTACTAAGGACCTAATATTATTACCATTACCAAATGAATGTACTAATTTTGTCTTTTCTGTTCCAGGTCTCTTCGACTAAGAAGCTTCATACTGAAGTTCTTATATTCCAACAAGAGCTTTACTAAGCTTCTATAGTTGTAAGGCTAAATGATATCATAAAAACTTGAAACCTGCTTGTATTCTTTTATTTGTCCTGAAAAAAACCTCTATTAGTATATAATGTTCAGTCCAGGAGGAAGCTCCCGGGGACTCGTTATGTACAGTCAGCATCATACAGGGTGTTAACGGGGTCATGATCCGGAATGACAAAAAGCGAATAAGATGATCATACTGAACAACCTTTCCCATGGGACCAACCACGAAATCGCAAAAAAAAAACCAGGTATTCCATACATAACTCTCAATTAAATCGCAGTTAATTCACAGTTAACTCTTAATTGGCTCTTTTTTTTTGCGATTTCGTGGTTGGTCCCATGGGAAAGGTTGTTCAGTATGATCATCTTATTCGCTTTTTGTCATTCCGGATCATGACACCGTTAACACCCTGTATAGTTAGTAGCAGCCAAAGTAGCCAAATATATCGGAACACGTCTTTATTACTATAGGAGTAAGGAAGTGTTACGATATATTTGGCTACTTTGACTGCTGCTAACTATGTGATGCTGACTGTACTACTTTGTCCAAAGTGGAGGTAGGAGGTGGTGGATCACTCCTAAAATTGTAAAACTAGGGCCGGCTGTGGAGGTCTGGAGGCTCTGGGGTGACAAAGGAGCAGAGAGGCCACCACAATACATTTGTGGGGGGGGCCCCCTCTTGCGGAGGCCCTGCCTGTGTAACAATAGCATGACCAAGTGCGGCTTTGAACTTGGATCATAGAAATGTATAAAATAAAAGATTTCAGTCAAAAATTGTGACATTTCATATATATCACTTGGTTCGTTTAGTATCGTCTAGCGCCACCAGTTTTATCCACGCGTTAGCGCTACACTCATAGCACAAAGATGCGGCACCACCGACCTGATCTGAAGGTGGCCATACTTACTCCTAACCTAAACAACAACCAGTGGTGTTTGACTCTTGACTTAACCCTAACGGCGGCAGAGGCAGCGGTTTTTCTAATCCATTGCGTGTGATCCCAACTAACCACAGTGCGTTGCACATCACGACCGCGCAATGAACAGATAAAACGCTTGTCGCGGCCGGGCTGTTAGCTTGACAAATTATAATAGTAACTTGCGCAGTACTAAAAAAACATTCTAGATATACAGGTTGTTCATTTAGCTGCAGTTCACTGTGCAAAAAGCTGTGCTCCCACAGTGTCCAAATCCAAGCGTGCTGCGGATAGAACGACAGTTTTACGAGCAGCTTGCTGCGCGAGGCGAGACTGCCTCAGGCTGAGCCGCTCATAAATCATATGCACGTTAAAAAAAACACATTATATTATCTAAGGTATATTACTAACACTAATAGACTAAGAATGATCTATGCATAATCATCCCCACATGGCTCGTTGCACACCAGAGAGCTTGTTGTAGTCGGCCAGGTGTCTCCACACAATACGGCTCATGCGCCATTCTTTCACTATACCACGGGGCCTGAAAGCAAGATTATAAGATTACATTTAGGATTACCTTTACTTGACACTTTTCACAGCCCATGGGAGGTAGTTTAACGGAAGTGTAAATATTTTAAGTTTTTTATAATCATGTAAAAGGGGTTGTGAAAATATATAATTAACATTTTTGTGCCTGATTGACTTCAGGCCCCGTATCATGGTCAGCCTTATCACGCGATAAGTGACAAGATAGAGTGTCAGTCTCCTTCTATCAAATGGTGTCAGCCAGTGATGGGCGCTCTATCTTGTCACTTATTGCGTGATAAGTCCGACCATGATACGGGGCCTGGATATTATTGCATATCACAATATGCTTATTGAAAATAGAACTATCATTACTATTTTTATTATTATTGGGTTCACTGCGACCATTGCTCACTTGCTACAATTCCTACTATCTCAAGAACAACAGTATTTTGCTAAATCAAGAAATAAGGTCTCTTCAGCACAGCTATCACAAGACTATGTGCGAGGTCTCTCGATTTTTCTCGCACTATCTGTCCCTTTCTTATTAGAAAACTTATAAAGAGATGTATTATGCGAGAAAAATCTAGAGCTTGGGCGCCATCTTGTGATAGCCGTGCTGGGCACATGATGTGTTTGCCCAGATTAGAGCAACGGCTACACATAACTACTACTAAGTAACGTCATGTAACATAATTAATGTTTTGAATAACACTACTTTATTGGCCTGGTCTGAAAGTGCTGGCTTTTAGTGAAAGAAAAGTATACCTTGATGTAATAACACATCTGTTATTGATTCTCAAGGGAGTGGAGTTCAGTTCAAACTTGTCAATTTGTTTATCCGCCATTTCCCGGATCTCTACGGGGAGCACATCGTTCTTCCTCAAAGCATTAATTCTGGTTCTCTCCAGGAAATGTTCAGCATTCATGCGGCGGCGCTTCACATCTCTTATCATAAGCCAGTTCGCCCATTTGTTCCTGACTTGTTGATACTGCATAAAAAATATTTATTTATCAATTGATCTAATTAGAGACTAAGGCGTTTTAAATAAATCGTTAACTTACGTTACATCCAGCGACTGTTTGTGATTTCCAGATAAAACTTGCAAGACTTGAAATATTTAGATTCATATTTGTATAAATAACTTGTGTGTAAAAAGTTATTAATAAAATTAAATGGAGTTGAACATGAACAAAGACCTCATAACCTCAAAATGGTTTGTCAATGTCAACTTGACAAGACTAATCCAACTAATCCAAGTATGTTTGAGACACATTGGAAACCGTCAGTCAACGGAATCCCAACAAAAACATAAATAAATGTGAAAACGGGAGCCAAGTTCAATATAAGAATATGCCTGAAAACGATTGAGATCTAACTAGGTGCCAAGCTCGAAGAAGAAGATAATCCTTGACAGCAGAATTATTTACACAAAGCAGATAACTAAGGATAAATAGCATACGATGTCAAGAGTATTTAAGAGTGGCTACGGCAGTTGCGGGCGGAAGCTTGTAAGAAATCACTAAGAATGAGTAGGTAATGATGGTTGCTTGACAATGTGTCTATCGGATGTATTGATTGGCGGCGAAAAGGTTAAGTAACTATAACTAGTAAGACTTAGGGCCTGTTTCACAATCGCCGGATAAAGTTATCTGCCAGTTAAAATTATTGCTATCCTTTTCTCCCGTCATATAAAAGAATAGTGACAGCCAACATTTATCTGACGGATATGTCTTAACTGGAGATTGTGAAACAGGCCCTTAACCATCTAATTTATCACCCATTTGTGGTTCAATGCATGCATATAGCACTTGTAGGCAGACATTGTTAAGTAATTAACGCACAGCTGAGTTTAAATCAATATATTGCTTAGAACAGTCTCGCATATTTATTATTTTTTCTAACTTGATCATAAATTAATGTTGTTGGGGACACTGGTGCGGGGTATTTCGGGTTGGTCTCAAACCAAGTTTGGTTGGCTAAAGCTGGATCGCATTGAAACCAGCCGATCTGAAAATAACATTAAAACACTAAAGTTAAGCCTTAATAAGCAAGTCCCTGGGCGACCGAGCTATGCTCGGGTGAAAATAGAGAAAATACGGAGAAAACTAATTTTCCCCGACATGAGAACCAGCTATTATAGATTGATTTTTCGCGACCGTAAATCCCTACATTCTAAATATCATTGAAATCCTTAGAGCCGATTTCGAGAACGTGATTAAGTATGTTAATAAAAATATTGATCGATTATAAAAATAATAATTATTATAAAATATTAAACAAACGCCATCATACTAGCTGCTCTCACTAGGCTGTTATGGGGCATATACATTACATGATTAGTCAGCCCCAATTCATCAGAATCTGACTAATTGCTATCGTGTGGATGCATGTTGCGCTGCAATCCAACCGTCAAACGAGTTGTCCGGACTAATTGCATGAAAATCACAATTTGGACCATGGAATTGGCATGATCTGCCAAACGTTTTTTTTCTCGCAAATTTCATTCAAATAAATTTGAACGAAAATTAAAAAATATATACTAAAAAATATTGTTTTAATATTTTACACTGTAATTTTGTAAAAAAAATTAAACCGGTGTTTTGCAACTACAATTTCATTCAGTGTGGCCAGTTAACAGTAAGAAAGCGAAAATTGCCGCATTCAAACGGTCCTGCAAAGCGGACTGCAAGATTGTTAGTAACCGATGAGATAGGGCGAGACAGCACGTATATCATGAGACGGCCTTGACATACTCTCGATTTTTGTGTGCGCACGGCTATCACGCGACGGCGCGCGAGCTCTCTCGATTTTTCTCGCACTATCCGTCTCTCTCTTATTAGAACACTTAGAACAAGAGGTGTAGTGCGAGAAAAATCGAGAGTATGTCGCGGCCGTCCCATCGTAGACGTGCTGTCTTGCCCTAGTCTGTTAGTAACAATCTTGCAGTCCGCTTCGCAGGACCGTTTGAATGCGGCAATTTTCGCTTTCACTGTTAACCGGCCACACTGAATGAAATTGTAGATTTCGTGGTTGGTCCCATGGGAAAGGTTGTTCAGTATGATCATCTTATTCGCTTTTTGTCATTCCGGATCATGACCCCGTTAACACCCTGTATAGATTAGTGTAGATGAGTACTACTAGTAGTAAAAAACCGGCCAAGTGCGTGTCGGGCCACGCGCAGTGTAGGGTTGCCTGTCTGTCTTAGTTACATCGACGTGCGGTGCGGTTGCGTCGGCCGAATTTGTACGAAAATTGGTCTTTTCAAGTAGGTACCTACACATTAAGTTGGTCGACTATTACTCGGTAACTACTTATGCCTACTTGTCCGTGATAGTTTTCCTTTTATATTCATTATATGTACTACTACCACGATTTTTTTCATATCCCCAGAGGGGCTAGTACGTACGCTAAGTTTTATGTCGGACATAAAGCATTCGTCCCATTCTGGCCAATATGCGAGTGCAACAGGGACAAATGCTTTATGTATGCCGCCGCGCCTGCTATCGCAGATACAAACGCTGCGAGCGAGACGGGCGCCGCTTCACTCCAGCCAACAAAAATGCAACACGCAGGGTCGGACTCGGCGCTAGACAAAATTTCAGTGCGTAATAAACGCAAATACGTCAGCGAGGAAGCTGGTGTCATGCAGGCATACATGGAAGACATGAAGAGCATGTTCGAGGCCTTCACAGAAAAGCAGGACAGTAAATTAACGTCGATACAAAAATCTGTCGCCGACATCCGGGAGCAGAATGCCGGTATATTAGAATCCATAGAGTTTCTGAGTCACAAGTATGACGAAATCCACGAAGAGGTTGAGAAAATGAAAACAGAGCGGATTGAAACGCAGAAATATATTTCATCATTGGAAAGCAAACTCGACCAGCAGGAAAGAAGATCTCGTTCAGCTGAAATAGAAATCCGGAACGTTCCGAAGGCTCAAAACGAAACCAAAAAAGACCTTCACACGACAGTGAAACAAATTTGTACCGTTATGGGCGTGAGCAGTGACGACTCTGAAATAAAAGACCTGCACCGGATAAACACCCAAAACGAGAACAATAAACCAATAATGGTGGAGTTTACAACGGTTTCCAAAAAAGAGTGTGTTCTAGCAGCTTACAAAAACTACAGCAAAAAACATGCCGGTAACCAGCTTAACACTAAGACTGCTGGAATAAATGACCAGGACAAACGTATCTACATCTCCGAGTCCCTTACACTCCAAGGACGGAAATTATTTCGTCAGGCAAGAGACTTCGCGTCGGAAAATAGTTTCCGCTTCTGCTGGACCTCGCGAGGAGTAGTGTACCTGCGGCGTGCGGAAGGCTCGCCTGCACACCGAATAACTACTGAGAACGACTTTGCCACCATAAAAAATCGTACAAAATGACTAGTTAGTCCCCACTACACACTTAGCACATCTCCCACTTACGTAAACATATTTTCACAGACCGCTTACACACTTACAAACTACATCCACACTTATCATTATCACGAATGTCACCATAAAACCACATTAGTTACTATCACAACTAAAAAAACAACAAGATGCACCATCTTCCATTACAGTACAATTAAACCTCGATCGATCGATATGAAGTTCTACGTTTTGGCCCTTGCCGAAACACACCTGCAATGTTTTGCCAGACTCGTCCTGGAAACACTCCAACCATTAAAATGTACACCTCCACCGCTCCCACTAACTCTTCAAATCTTATGTCTGATCAGCTTAATCTAATAAATGAAATTGATGCCACTGGAGATCTACAGTGCACCTACATAGAAGACCCGTCGGAATGTTCGACGTTACTTGACCCCGGAAATGATCTAAATGCAATTAATATTCTGTCAGTAAATATCCGAAGTGTTAATCGCAATTTGGATCAATTACTTGTTTTTATCACAAATCTTAACACTGAAATCGATGTTATTGTGTTGACAGAATGTTGGATAAATAAAGACTCGCTAATACCACAGATAAACAATTATACATCATACCATACTACATTTACTATTAACCAAAACGATGGCGTCATCGCGTACGTTAGAGAATCTTTGAATTCCTCGTGTTCTGAACCTATTATTCAAGATGGAAATTGTCTAACTCTTCTGCTGCCTAACAGCCTAACAATTATTTGTTCATACCGACCCCCATGTAACAATCCTTCGGAATATCTCAACTCTCTGGATAACATACTGCATTCCACTAATAGCAGACATATTATATTTACCGGGGACATAAATATAGATGTAATGCCGGATAATATTACGACCCACTCGGCTGATTATTTGTTGTTAATGGCTACTCACGGGCTGCGACAAGCTGTGACACGACCAACAAGGTTGAAAACTTGTATTGACCACTTTATGGTAAAAACAACTAGTGACGTGTTATCACTTGTTTTTGACCCTTTAACTGATCATAGTCCTGTACTACTTCATATACAGAATATTATTAAACCTAGTTACCAGAAGGTCAGCAAAAACGCTATTACTAATACTAGCAAAATAGTGGACCAGCTGAAAGACTTGTCTTGGGACCACTTTTATGATATTAACGATGTAAACATTGCAGCGGAATCAATCACGAATAAAGTACAACACGTTATTAGAGCCAACACTACATTAAATAGTATCCCCAAGAAAAAGAGACCATTAAAACCTTGGATTACAATAGGTATCGTGAAATCAATTCGAGGTAGAGACAAACTTCATAAAAAATCTAAAAAGAACCCAGACAATAATGAGATTCGCTTAAAATATATATCGTACAGAAATTGGTGTAATAAAATAATAAAATCTGTCAAAAAAGAATATTATTGTGATAAACTAACTAAGTTCAAAAATAACCCAAAGGAGACATGGAAAACTATTAGAGAGATCTGTAATCTTAACCAATCTAAATCAACTAACTCGGAACTTCTAAAAGTTAAAGAAGACCCTATTGAGTCACTTGATGTTATTAATAAATACTTTTCTTCTGTAGGGCGCAGCCTAGCTGATACAACATTAAACAAAATAGGTAAAACGGACGAAGACTTAGCAAATTTAGTAAACTCTAAAAATTCACCTTTAAGTTCAATGGTTTTGCTCCCAACGGATCCTGTGGAGGTTCGCTCCATCATTATTAATCTCAAAAGCAGCAAGGCACCTGGATGGGATTCTGTTACTATTAACATAATTAAGTCCGCATGCCAATATCTAATTGAACCACTTACTCATCTGTTTAATCTAAGTCTTTCGTCTGGAATATTTCCCACAATATTTAAAACCTCAGTTATATCTCCCATTTTTAAAACCGGTGACAAATCTTCCCCATCTAATTACAGACCGATCTCTCTGCTAACCACCTTCTCCAAGATACTAGAGAAAGTTGTAAATAAACGCTTAAAACAGTATATGGAATCAGAAAATATCCTCCATAGCAATCAATATGGCTTTAGATCTGGTCGCTCCACCGAAGACGCAGTCCTAGCACTAACTTCTCTTATAACTTCACACTTAGATGCTGGCGATAACTGTATAGCTGTCTTTTTAGACCTGCAAAAGGCGTTCGATACGGTGTCCATCCCTATATTGCTGGCTAGGTTGCAAAACATGGGGATCCGTGGAACGCCTCTTGCATGGTTTCAGAGCTACCTCAGTGACCGAGCCCAAAAGGTGCGTGTCTGTAACCACGTTAGCAACGAACAAATTTGCAATTATGGCGTACCGCAGGGAAGCACCCTAGGCCCCTCGTTGTTTCTAGCTTATATAAATGACCTTAGTAAAGCCAGTCTTATGGGTGCCAACCTTTTAATGTTCGCTGATGACACGGCATTGGTGTTTCATGGCAAAACATGGACAGAAGCAAAATATCTAGTAGAATCTGGTTTAACTAAGATAACTTCTTGGCTTGAAGACAATCTCTTAAATCTTAACATAAGTAAAACCAAGTATCTCTGCTTCAGTAAAACGTCTGTAAAAGATCCTGGCTCCATCCTTGACTACATCAAAATTCATACATACCCCTGCAACAGACGAGTGCGTGTCGAAAGCGGCGTAAACGACTGTAACTGCGGTGTGTTATCCAGAGTAGACACGATCAAGTATCTTGGTGTTGTCATAGATGACAGATTACGATGGGAGCCTCATATATCTTCTACAACTAACAGAATCCGCAAATTAATAATTGTTTTTAAAAACCTACGACAGGTCGCAGACCGTGAACTCTTAATTCAGACATACGATGCACTCTGCAAAAGTGTACTGTCTTACTGTATCTGTTCATGGGGTGGCGCCCCTAAAACGTACCTCATTGAACTAGAACGCGCCCAGCGAGCAGTTCTGAAGGTTATGTTCTACCTCCCATATAGATACCCTACTAAAATCCTTTTTGATCTAGCCGAAGTATTGAGTGTACGTAAACTTTTCATATTTCAAAGTCTTCGAAGATACCATAAGGTAATAGCTCCTAGCTCCTACCATAGTAATTGGTGAAAAAAGACTAGTACGATATCCAGTACCACGCTGCTACAGCGCATGCGCAAAGAGACATTTTAATTTCTTAGCTCCTCACCTATACAATAAAATAATTAAAATATGTAAAATAAATAAATTAAGTAACTTTCAATTTAAACACAAAATTAACTCCTGGCTGAAGTCGATAACGTATATGGAGTCAGAAGAACTGCTTACTATAATATCTTAATACAAATGCTCATAGTTCTCAGATACACACACACGCGCGCACACACACACACACACATACACACACACACACACACACACACACACACACACACACACACACACACACACACACACACACACACACACATACATGCATGTTGCATTCTACCTAAGATTAACATTTATAAAAAAAAAAAAAAAATAACCTGTCTTGTATAAATGAATGTTGTAACTATTATAAATTATAATGCCTGTATCAAGGAAGAAACCGGCTTTTGAGACACAGGGAAACCTACTTTGAAAGCCGGGGCTTCAACTATTATGTACCTATGTTTTTATAGTTGCAATAAAGAATTTTATTATTATTATTATTTATGTCGGACATAAAACCTAGTGCTGTGCTAGGGGGGCAGTAGTAGCCATTTAGCCGGCAGGGGGGGGGACACATGACTCGAACAAAACTTAGGGCTTTGAAGCTCAATATCTGGCAAACTTATCACTGATTTGAAAAATGGATTTAGGAAACCCATACTAGTTTTTAACGAGCTATCCAACGATACTCCACACTATGGGTTTAACGAGAAAAAAAAAGACCGGGTTGCACTCTGGGAGTGCCGGCAGAAGTGAAAACTCAATAACATTGTAACAGTTTTTCGATCAGGTCACGTGACATTTTATGGTGTCACCCTTAAAATGAATTTGACGCAAATTTATAAACAATTATCAAATATCAATTATTTAGGCGGACGGGCCGCGGGCGCGTTGTGCGCGACGGGGGCCGCCGGCTCGGCGCGCCGACGGGGCGGCGGCAAACACAATACCAATTTGTTTTTGCCATTGCCAAATATTTTTCAAAGCTTTATCTCTTTAGGAATAACCTCTAAATTCGAACTATTCGAATTTGCAAGAACACAGACGGCGGTGGCGAGTTGGCGACCAAAATATCAATTTGTTTTTGCCGTTGGTAAATATTTTTCTAAGCTTTATCTCTTTAGGAATACGTGTAAAATGTATATTTTATTAATAAACGAATTGAATTGAATAACGCCCAAATTCGAACTATTAGAATTTTCTCAATAGCAAAACGGTGAAGGACGCTTTGGTATTATTACAAATTTATTTGCAGAATATGCTATAGCAAAAAGTGTTTAACGGCTTTATAGATACTCTTACGAATAGCGTTCAGTTTTGAATGAAGTCGAATCGGCTAGCAGCAAAAAGTGACCTCCTTCACATCTGACGTCACAAAACTCTGTCGCGTATTTAACAATTTTTCCCCATTCCAAAAAGTGCTCAGCGCCGCTAAAGAAGTTTTCACTTCAAAAAAATTGCATCCCCTCTTTAGGTGGTAGGAATCCTAAAAAAAATTTTTTTTATTCAAGATTTTATTGTGCTGTTCTGTCGGCGTGATTGATTTATATACCCATACCCATGCCGAATTAAAGTTTTCTAGTAGTAATGGTTACTGAGCTAAGCCTAAGACGGACAGACAGACAGACAGACAGACGGACGGACATGGCGAAACTATAAGGGTTCCTTGTTGACTACGGAACCCTAAAAATATAGTGAATTTTGACGTTGACGTTATTTATTACACACCGTTTTCTCAGCGTCCCTTGTAAATCCAAGGCAAGATTATACAAGTGATATTTTTCTTCAATTGAGTAATCGCATACAACTACATGTCCCCTTTAGTTTGCTAAAACTTTCATCAAGTGATAAAGTCAGTATAATTTAAAACAAATAAAAAAGATATAGGTACCTATTTCCTCTAAAAGATTAAACTAAGTGAGTTTTTCTCGGCAGCGTGTGGGTGTCACGCTGGGTATATATTCAAACAGCATTTGCATTCTCTTTGCGGCAAAGACTTTGCCGTCCCTTTGGGACCAACGCGGACCCGCGCTACCTACTACACGCCGCCCGCCTGCGGTGTGAATATACCGCTTCAACCGCGCCCGACCCGCCCCGCGCCGCGCACGAACCGCGTTCGATGTGTGGAGGCCTTGAGAGTGAGACAGAGTGCGCGGTCTTGACTTGACAATCATTTGCTACTAACTCCAAATTTGAGATCATGTAAACGCCGGTCAAAAATTTCAGTTGTTGTTGACCGCTTCTCGATACGTAAGTACCCGCTAATTAAGGTAATTAGTAGGGCTCCCGCTACACGTGTTAACCCGCCCGCCCGAATACCCGTGTTCTTAAGCCCGCGGTGCTAAGCGCCCGTTCTACACGGACACGCCCGAACCCGCCCGGTCCGCGGGCGGGTACCCGGGTACCCGTGTACCCGTACACACGTACCCACGGGTTCTAATTACACGCGGGTTTGGACCGTCCGTGGCCGTTCGAGTTGAGGCAAATAGAATATAATTATTTCAGTTTACTCTATTGGCATTAGCAACTCTATGGGTTTGGTGTGTATGATGTTGTTTTATGTGACAAAAGAAAACATCGCAGGAAGCCCATGTTTACTCTATTGCGTCATAATCCTACTAATATTATAAATGCGAAAGTTTGGATGTTTAGATGTTTGTTACTCAATCACGCTTAAACGGCTCAACCGATTTGGATGAAATTTTGCACGAAGATTTTAGCCTGGATTAAAATATAGGATAGTTTTTTGAGAGAAGTCGCGGGCGGAAGCTAGTATTGTATAAACCTAGTATTTTATTTAATGATTGCCCAACAAAGGGCACGCAAACTGTTTAACTTTTATTAATAGCCGCTTAAAGATATGATAGCTTAACAAAAAAGAGTAGGTAAGTAGAGTCAGCCAAGAAAGTGTTCTACCGCTTTTCGACTTTATTGCATGCAAAATAAAGTCCAAAAGTGGTAGGCCACTTTCTTCGCTGGCTGACTACATGAGAACTATTTAATTTTAACGGAGCGCTTATTGTATTGTACAGTCGAGGAAATTTAATGTTTAGCACTTTTGATCCTTAACGTCATTCAAATAGAGTTGACATTTGCCAATCCTTCATTTACTTCGACCGTACATGCCATTATGATTCTAAATAAGGGACTGAATGTGGTATCGAAATTAAGGTTTTTAATTAACGGTACTTAATAAAGGTATTGCAAGGTATACGGTTTTAAACCGTACCTTTACTCACGAGTTTGAATATGAGCACCGAAAAAAGGCACTGAATCAAAACGATACTTGCAACATGACTCTGCGTACGATACCTATATAAAGGATACAGTAATCATTTTAAAAGAAAGGTATGAAAACGATATGGTGACAATTTGCTACAGCTTCAAAGTTTACCGTTATCATTATATAATACAAGTACTCGAACAAAACGATATTGCGACAATTTGCTACTGCTTCAAAGTATAGCGTTATCATTTAAAAAAAAAGGTACTCGTACTAAACGATATTGCGACTATTTTGCTACTGCTTCAAAGTATACCGTTATCATTTTAAAATAAAGGTACCTACTCAAACAAAACGATACTTACGTTAACTTTTACGTTACCGATTCAAAGTATGCCGTAATTATTTCGATATCGGATAACGGTAACGTAATTTAAGGGTATAGTATATCCGAAACTAGAGTAAATTCAATCAAATGAATGCAAGCAAAAAACGATTTTGTGCTCTCATGATAAAGTAGTTTTCTGCTTGCGTTTTTGACAGGATTTTATCTTACAATTTCGGGCGTACATCGTTGATGTAGTTTAAAGAGGTAAAAATAATTTGCAGTAATTGCAGCAACGAGATTATAATTTGTATAGGCATTGTCAGTGTCTTGCAACTTTTTTTGGATAAACCCAAAATTCTTAGCGGGTAAACTTTTGATAAACAAGTCGTTGGAATTCCCAAAGCAATATTAAGTTTTATGCGTTTGCGATAAAGTCGAAATTTCAATAAAAAAATGGAAGCTAATTACTTACGTCTTAAGACTCCTGAGTTTCCTTTGTTTGTTTTGTTCGTCGCCTGTCGGCGAAAAGGGTTTTATGGCATTACTTTCAAATAGGCACGAACTTCATCGTTCTAAAGCAGGTAATAATTTTTTATCTGTTATCTTCGCCGACCTGAGCTGTGGTGTTTTGCCGCTGAACGGATATATTAGGGAGGTGGAAGGGGTCACACAATACTACATAGTTTTAGGTATGCAAAATTTAATAAATGCAGTAAAGTTGTGTGATTTGCAAGTTGCAGAATATTATTAAGCAAGCAAATAAAGATTAATAAGAATGCCTGAGACTTGGCTCTACGAAATATCTAACAATTTTTTAAGGTAGAAGAGTTTTGAGACTTGGCCTCTTTTTTCCATGAAATGTTTTTTATGGGATATTACTATCATTTAGTACATTTGGTTTAGCTATTTACTATGCTCGCCTCATTACAATGATCTGCAATAAATATTTATACCTGTTATTGTTCAACAGTTGTGATTAAAAAAAATGACATCATTTTGTGGCGATTTTCTTAGTTTTTTTTTTGTCAGATACTGTAGTGTTATATTTAATTTGTGATATTGAGAGTTCGTAAAGGCCCACACAATCTGAAATAAATGTGACCAATTCTTAATAGATACATGCTTTTTAATAACTGATTCCTTCCCTTTGTGAGGTTATAAATAAAAGGTCGTGCTAATGTCGTCATTATTTCTAACATCTACAATAAGAGCTGGTAACTATTCTGGTTCAAAACCAAAACTAGATTAATGCTACTACATTATTTTTCACATTTTAAGCTCAAATAAAAATCTTAATTTTCAGTTACCAAGCAGGCATTGTATAAACACGGTATATTTCAAATTTCATTCAATTTGAATCAGTGGTTAAAGAATTACAACCAGTCAAAGTTTCTAAATTTTGTCACTCACATACACACTGACCGATCAACAAAAGCGCTAATTTAGAACAAAATTAGTGTTAAGTGTTTGAATCAAGGTAAAACTAAAATATTTTGCAAATTTCGGTCCAGATTTCTAGATACGCATAAATAACTTTGCCAGCCCATATAAATATATAGGATTACTAAGTTACATTTGCAGTGAGTGGGAGAAAAAATTAAAAAGCAAGAATGAGACTGCAATCATATAACACAATAACCTACACAAAGAAGTGAGATGCCATAAAAAAACATTCAATGTAAAAAAGAGGCCACGTCTCGAAATTCTTCCACCGTGTGACTTGGCAATCACACAATGCTGCATAGTTTTAGGTGTGCAAAAATCCATAAATGTAGTAAAGTTGTGTGATTACCAAGTGGCAGAATTTTATTTAGCTAGCAAATAAAGAAAAATAAGAATGCCTGAGACTTGGTACTACGAAATATCAAAGTCGACGACCGCTTTAGCCTAGTTGGTAGTGACGCTGCCTACGAAGCAAGAGGTCACGGGTTCGAATCCCGGTAAGGGCATTTATTTGTGTGATAAGCACGAATATTTGTTCCCGAGTCATGGATGTTTTCTAGGTATTTTAGTATTTATTTATCTATATAAGTATGTTTATCGTCGTCTCGTTCCCATAGTACAAGCTTTGCTTAGTTTGGGACTAGGTCTATTTGTGTAAGATTGTCTCCTAATATATTTATATTATATTTATATTTATCTCTCACAACTTTTTACGGTGGAAGAGTTTCGAGACTTGGCCTTTTTTTTACATGGAATGTTTTTTTATGGGATAAAACTTACTAGCTTCTGCCCGCGACTCCATCCGCGTGGAACTCGTTTATATCCTATGTCCCTCCCCCAGACTCAAATCTCTATACCAAATTTTATCTAAATCGGTTCAGCGGTTTAAGCGTGAAGGGGTAACAGAAAGACACAGGCTTTCACATTTATAACAGTATGGATTCGTACTTTTTTTTAAATCTGAATTTGAGAAGGCGAACTTTACGTACTTTGTTATAATTTGTTACATTTATTAATCTGCTATTTTTATTCACAAAAAAAAGATGTTAAATTGCAAAGCTACGAACACTCATTTAGTACTTGTATGCACATTCTTAGAACTACGGGATAGTTCCTAGCTTCACACCTCAAGGACGGGTAGTACTACCCGCGTGTAATTAGCGCACGGGTACCCGTGTATACGTGTACACGTGTACACGGGTACCCGTGCGCTAATTACACGGATCCGTTCGGACCGGTCGCTTAAACCCGCGGGCGTGTTACACGGGCACGGGTACCCGACACGAATACACGAAACCCGGACACGACCGCGAGCCCTAGTAATTAGTGGTATAACCAACCTCCAGAGACGTTGTAGGCGGGAGTCTATAAATATCCGCTGGACCAGCTGGTTTAATAACTCCTTTACGTTTCATTTTATTGAACCTCAGTATGGAACCGTAAGCGAATCCGTTGACACGGCCAATATAACAATCGATCAATCTGATAACGGATACATCAGGTCTCTGAATCTGGAAGAACATAACTCATTACAGCTCTGAAACTCATGGCTGGCAGGAGGGAATTAAGTGTCTCGGGACTCTCGGAGAGAAAAACAGGTTGTGTATGTGTAACTGGGTAATTCAAACGGGAGTATAAAAAATATGAATAATATTCGCAAGTATAAGGAACTGTGACGACGATTTTGAATAATTGAGACACCATGCACTTAGGTTATTAACCTAAAGTTTTCGAACCCTGCCATTAATCAGATGATAAACCGGAAGTGGTTTTGCAACGGCGATATACCCACCTACTTAAGTTGTAAAGAACATACCATTGACTTTTGTACGAGGGTAAAGCGGACAAAAGAAACAAAAGGTTCCTTTCCATATACTTACAGCATATACCTAGTATAAATGGTCACATTTTACGTACGTCCGTTTGTATCGAGCTATAATCATGCTAGAGTAGATAGGCAGTCCCTTCGAGGCGCTGCTTGGCCATTCCCGTATACTTACCTAAGTACATTTTTATTCAAGTACAATTATATATATCTTACCTTATCTGGGCAAGTGGAATTACTAATCACGTTTTTCATGAGAGGGTCGACCTCCTCTTTACAATCAGGTTCACGGTAGCCTTCCTTTACTAGATCTGCTATATAGTTTTGTGGCCCATACAAAGTTACTCCGAAAAATTCCATCGTAAGTGTAGATATAAATTAGTATTATACTGGTAAAATTATCAAAACTTAAAATGTATTATAAATTCACCCATAGTACCCATTTATTTATGACACTGACGGCCATCCTTGTTGACGGAGTTTATAGTTCGCTAATTTATAAAAAGGTTGGTTTGTTTTCCCGCCAGAGGGGCTACTGCGAAACGAAACCGAACTTGGTTCGTGTACCTCCCTGACTTGAACTAGCAAGTGCGACTAAGACGGAGATACACGAACCAAGTTCGTTTTCCTTTCGCGGTAGGCCCCCTGAGCAGCAGAAATTAAGACTAGTAAAAAACCCAAATTTAAACATCACAGTTTTTATTTCAATATAAGTATGTGATATAACAAATAATACAAGACATAAATGAAACATAATGCTATTACAATAAGACAAACTGACATTTGCTCAAATAAAAATGTTGTTAGTAAGAAGGCAATATTATCATAAGAAGTGATAAGAAACTTGTACGATTATCTCATAGTAAAATTAACTTAAAGGTGTGTATACCTACACAACTATGCGTTGGGGGGAGAAAGACATCCTTCAATCGCATTACTGCGTACCGTCCCTGTCAATTGGGCCATCATGGCGCGGGATACATATGTAAGAGGCTTAAATTTTCCTCCCCTTGCACTGCGTATTAGAACGTAGGTAGTGGTTAGATATATTCTCTTTGCTGCGTATAGCAGGCGGCGCCTGCCTGCCAGGCGCTACAGCGCTACACGTACGAAATCGGCGGACTAGCAGGCCGCCACGTGATTTCGGCCCGTATGGATACGTGCCTGAAGCACGGCCAAATCAAGGTCACTCCGTACTAAATTTTCTGTGACCTTGCTTGGTCGTCAGCAAATTTCGTAGGTGTAGCGTCTCCTTATGAATAGGAGACGCTACACGGGCTGATATCGGAAGGACTGCATGGTGGCCGACGCGTGATTCGGCCCTTGTGGATACGTGTTGGAAACACGGCTTCCTATTCCTACCAATCAAGGTCACTCCATACTAGATTTTTTCTGCAGTTCTGCCGATATCGGCCAGTGTAGCGTTTCCTTGACACCTGCCTAGCTAGCCTGATCGCGTTTAAGGGGATGCCTTGATTCTAGTCGATTCGCGAAAACTCGCGAGAGAAAGAACTGCAACACTCTTCGGGAATGACTTGTTTTAGACAGATTTCTATAAATATCTAACTTAGTGAAGTCTTATTCATTTTTCATTAAGTGAGATTAGCCGAGGTATACCATTATATAAACTTGAATATTGTTTGAGTAGTAGTGTGAGCTAAAAAAGGAAAATAAAGCCACAACTTTTGTTTTTTTTTTCCATCGAGAAAATTTTACGAAATCAAAACGTATCGATTCAATCAGATAACCAATCATAAAGTCACGGCTTCCTAAGTTTTCTAATCAGCACGGCTATCACGCCGCGACTTACTCTCGATTTTTCTCGCACTATCCGTCTCTCTCTTATTAGAACACTTGGAACAAGAGGTATAGTGCGAGAAAAATCGAGAGTATGTCGCAGCCGTCCCATGCTAGACGTGCAGAGAGAAACGGATAGTGCGAGAAAAATCGAGATGCATTGATAGTGTAATATTTTTTTTGGATTGTGTTTGTCATGTTGATTGATATGATGTTATTTAATTATTATTTTAATTTTCTCCCCGCTTCTCCTGATTATTGTAACTGACATTGTTTTATTATTATTATTATTTGAAATTGATATTCTTGTTTGCATTTGATATTATTATAATTTTGACTTGTTAATGCAAATTTTAATGATTATTATTATGGAATTTGACGCTCTTCCAAAAATGTTTTGCACGCCTGCACGCAGGCTGAATGCACTGGACTATAATGTTGTAATTTTGAGAACTATGTAACTGCATTATGAGCAAAACAAATCTTTGAATCTTTGAGCTCGCGCGCCGTCTGTGATAGCTGCTCAAAGAACGCGATATTTATTTTCCAAGTCAGACATGAAGCATTAGTCCCGCTCGGACTAACATACTTGCTAATAAGAGACCTTGGTTTTTTACTAGTAGCAATCTACGTTATATAAACGCGATCATGATGGCTAGGCAGAGCACTTTAAGGCGTTACTGCGGATTTTATTATAAACAAAAATTAAACGTGATATTCTCCTCCATCAAGTTTTTCATCGGAGAGGGAGGATAAAATGCTGGCAGAAGTGCCCTGAGAAAGCCAAATCACCGCCATGATCAGTCCTTCAAGAACTCCAACAGCAGAGCCTGCGAGAACATCCAGGAAATAATGCCTTTCCACCAGCACTCTCGACAGGCAGATTGAGACGACCCACGCGAGGAGTGGCGGATAGAATATGATCGACACGGGGCTCAAGTATATCAGAGTGAAGGCAATCATCACTGATCTGCTGGCATGGCCTGACGGGAAAGAGTACTTGTCAGGCCCGATCTCAGACAGCTTGTTCATGGGTACAGGTCGTCGTCTTCGGACAAAAGCTTTTGTAAATGCTATTATAACAATGTCCAGTAAAAGAGCTGCAAAGAAAGGAATACGTTACTACGACATTTAGTACCTACTGAAAGACAGCTCTATTGTTTGGAAAAATGTGAGCCTGAAATGCAAAATAGCTATCTGTTGCATTGCAGACCGTGTGACGTAACGCGCTGTAGTGATATGACGGCTAGGGTATTCGTACGGAATTTGCAAATCCATACTTATTACAGGGTGGCCAAGCAAGAGGTGCAAAAATTTGGATTGGTATAATAATTAGAAAAGTTTAAAAACCCCCGACATTTTCATTTCAAAGTCCAATATCTCAACAAACGGCTGAACAGATTTTCATGAAACATGGCTAAGAACACTCGGGATAAAATTATCTATGTCACAGAAAAAACAGCATTCAAATCGGTCTATCCGTTTGGGAGCTACGACGATACCACAGACAGATACACAGACACACAGACACGTTAAACTTATAACACCCCTCCTCTTTGCGTCGGAGGTTAAAAAAAAATGTGATAAGTTCCAAAAAAAATGTATGAATGTAGTTTTAATACCAGGGACGGACATAGAATACTTTTTATCCCAGAAGTCACGCCCTAAGGGGGGGGATATGGGGACGGAAGTTTGTATGGAGGTATGATATAAATGAGTTACCCGCGGACTAAAGCTAGTTCAATTATTACTAATGGGTACATTTTGCCATAATAAAAGACTCGCTTCCGTCCGCGACTTCGTCTGCGCGAGCCTGGGATAAAAAAATTAAAACTATCCTATATTTTAATACAGGCTATAAATAAACTATTTTCGTGCAAATTTTTCATCCAAATCGGTTTAGCCGTTTAAGCGTTATTGAGTAACAAACATCTAAACATCCAAACTTTCGCATTTATAATATGGATTATAGGATAATAAATGAGCCTATATACATCCCACTGCTTGGGACAGGCCTCCTCTCATGGATGAGAGGGAACGGGCAGTCGTCCCCATGCTGGCCCAGCAAGAGAATATAATTTAAAATAATATCTTTACCAATTAGCATATTAACTTGCAGTTGATACAGGTCCTTGTTGTTAAATAACCAGATAAAAGTAAGCCAGCCAGCCAGCCACACTATGCCATGGCAGGATACCTGTAAAATTCATACCAATAAATAAGTATTATTAAATGCAGTCGGTTACATAAAAATACCCTTTGGGCCAAGAATAAATTCCTAGCCTCCTTTTAGCACACAGTGTTTGTTATTCTTTCTCAATATTAGGCTTTCTCTCTAATCTTCACGGTGATCCCGGTAGCATCCCCAGCTTTGGATGCCCTGGGCCGCAATCATAGGTCAGTATTAACCAAGAATAATTAACGGGTTTTTACCTCAAGAAACTTGGCGTGGTTGCGCAGTGACCTCAAAGCAGTGTTCCGCAGCGCACCATCAACAAACTTTTTGGTGACCTGGATATCATACTGCAAAATTTTTTGCAACATCTTTGGTACTTGACGTTTTTCTTCAGTTACTCCCAACTAAAACATAGGTATAACATATTTGTTATTGTTACATAGTAAATACTTATGCAAATTTAAATGAAGCAATACAAGATAGTATAACGCGCGCAGATAAAGAATGGATCTGAAAATGGCCGTCCGCTCGCATGCTATCTCGCTCACACCCTATCGCTGTCTATACTCAGGCACTGTGTGAGTATACTTACACAGTGTGTCAGGCCACGCTCAGTGTAGGGTTCCGTAGTTTTTGTAATTTTTTTCAAAAACTATTCAACCTATCAAGTTCAAAATACTTTTCCTAGAAAGCTTTTATAGTTTTACTTTTGAGATTTTTTATATTTTTAAAACTTATGGTTCAAAAATTAGAGGGGGGGGGACACATTTTTTTTTACTTCTGGAGCGATTATCTCCGAAAATATTAACATTATCAAAAAATGATTTTAGCAAACCCCTATTAATTTTTAAATACCTATCCCACGATATATCACACGTTAGCGTTGAAATAAAAAAATAAAAACACCCCACGTTACTGAGATTATGCGCGGACGGACGGACAGACAAAGCGAAACTATAAGGGTTCCTAGTCGACTACGGAACCCTAAAAAGACAATGTATATGCATTATTCAAATCTCTATAATTATTTCGGGGTGGAAAGTTTGTCGGATTCATAATAAAGCATCTTAGAATAACATTATTAAATGAAATCAACAAAACAAACGCTATTATAAATGATTAATGAATGCTTTTCAAAACCGTATTTTTCCTGGAGTAATGGTGCAGGTTCTATGCTCTGTGCAATGATGTAATATAAAAAAGAGGTAGATAGGTTATAAGCACTCCAAAAGTGGCACTCTAAAACTGAGTCAATTGCACCAACTTGCCTCAGTATCGCATCGTCAATCGAAACGTATAAACATGTCTCAGCCGTCAGATTTGGTGGCCATTTTTACACACGGAATTTCGTATAGACAACGTATCTTTTTCTTTTTAATAACATCATTGGCTGTGTGAGTGATATTAATTCCTACAATAAATTACTTGGGCTCTGTGGGTGAATTTGACTTTGTGCCCCTACTCTCATACAAGTGAGGATAATTTCAGATTATTTAAGGAGGTTTTTGATGAAGACTGGTGCTTAAAAGGATAATGGTCATCCTAGGTTCACATTTCACAAAACAGTTGGTGAGTTTATTTGCTCAAATTTTTGGTACACTATATTAGGGCTCATCCATTAATTACGTCACGCGTATAGGAGGCAGGGGGTGTACAAAGTGTGACATGTTGTGACAAGGGGGTGCTCAAATTTAATAAGTTGCGTGGCTCTGTGAGCTGTAGAACTTGCGAGAATGTTTTTTTTTTTAATTTTCCAATTACTGAATCGACAAAAAACCCAAGTATTTTTATCGAAACTGTTCACAAAATGGTACTAGGATCGTTAGAGGAGAACCGCCGGACAGCGGGACATACCAACGAACTTTGGCCAAAGCTGAAGCATAGCAAAAATATTTTTAAAATTGGAATACTAAGTTTTTTGGAAGTGCTGGTCTGATTATTACTTTTCTAAATTGAAAATTGTTAACTATGCCAATCCATTAATTACGTCACACAAATTTCTTCACTGTTGACCCCCCCCCCAAGACAATTAAGAAGTAAATCCTAAATCCTCCTGTCATATATTTACAACAAAAACCGGCCGGCGCGACACAGTGGTACCTACGGCAGTTGTAAATTGAATCTTATATATAGCTTTAATAATAAATTTGCTATTTGAGAAGATTGATTAGTCAGGAACTCAGCCAGGAAAATAGTAACAAACCTAAACAAATACGAGAATGTAGAAAATATAATATTTTTTTGTTTGTAAACTACGTAAATTGAAGTAAAAAAAGTTATACTTTAGATTTTATAAATATTTTGTATGTGACTCACGAAATTTGGGACTGATCCATCCATGTGTGATGTAATTAATGGATGAGACCTTACTAAGGATGGATATCCTTACCAGGGAGCAGAACAAGGGAATCAATAACTTTTTAACAACATGTATTGGTGTAGGATTTGCCAGTGCTGTCGCCAGGTATAAATAAACTAGTAACATATGGAAAAAGTTACTTATACGAATTTTATATAACAAGTGACCCTGCAGAAGGTTTCAGTAATGATGAGATCTCCTTAAAAAAAATGGTTTTGTTAGCTGCATGTCTTTCAAGGTAACTCAGTATAGTAACCACTTAGCTGATAACAGCAAATAAATAATAATTACCATTATATCCTGGCTTAACATCTTAGTAAAAATGCTATTTGTTTAGAATAGCCATTTATTCAATTTATTATTTAGAGCTACGGTAGCCTAGTGGTTCAGGCATACGGCTGCCAAGCGGCGGTCGTTGGATCGAATCCCGGCTCGCACAAATGAGTTTTTTGGAACTTATGTACGGATTGTTTACCATTAGCTTTTCGGTGAAGGAAAACATCCCGAGGAAACCGGTCTAATCCCAACAAGGTCTAGTTTTCCCTCTGGGTTGGAAGGTCAAATCGCAGTGGCTTTCGTAAAACTAGTGCCTATGCCAAATCCGTTTGTTAGTCCTTTACCTCATAAGCATAAATTACTTGTAGTTATTCTCCAGATCGCGTTTCGTCGCGATCTCTAAATTCCTGAACAGATTTTTTTATTGTAGTAAAATTTCTTGTCGCCAGTCACAACGGTGTATAAAATTCATAGGCTATTTACTTTTTGCGTAGTTTTTTACTTGAGTCGCTTCTCACCGCGATAAATATTTGTTTGTAAAGCGTTATTACTTAGCGCGATTTTTCATTTAAGCACTATATCTATGTAGTTTTGTTTTTTAAACGCATTTCGCAGTTGTAGTTTATCTCCTGGATCGCTTTTTATATAAGTAGCTACAATTTGCAATATCCATATTTGCCTCCCTTTCTAACATGCATGTACAGTCAGCAGCAGAAGTAGCTAAGCGTCCCAAGCGGTCACAATGATCGGCACACGACTCTATTGTCAACAGAGTACCAAGTGGTCACAATGATCGGCACACGACTCTATTGTCAACAGAGTACCTAAGGATTGTGTAGCTCATTGTGAGCGTGTTATTCTGCGTAGCTACTTTCTGCTGCTGACTGTACCTATCCACGACGATATGCTGCGAAAAAGGTACATTGCGACTAAAGATATTATCTAATACAAAAATAAACGATTACGATACAAAGCGAAAATTTAATACATGATGAATGTGAAATGCGACTAAAATTAATAGCGACAAAAAAAAAACAGGATTAAGACACAACGCGATAGTTAAATACAAGATCGAGGTGAAATGCGACTAGAACTACTAGCGACAAAAAAAAATACGATTGAGACACAACGCTATACTTAAATATAGGATCGAGGTGAAATGCGATCCGGTGAATAACTACAGGTAATTTATGCTTATGAGGTAAAGGACTAACAAACGGCCAAATCTTGGGATTAGATATCAAAGCGGACCCCGGGCTCCTTTAGGGGCACTACCGGGAATAACGCTAGGAAGATGATGAGCCATTTATTCAACAGCCACACCTCAACAAGCAAAACTTTACTCCAGTGGCGGATTTACAATATTGCGTCCATTATTAAGTGTCAAATCAAGTCAAATTACAGGCAAGGATTGTTTCATCTAATGAGTCATGAGACGATAAGACCTTGGGCAAGTTGCCCAACAAAACACTTAAATAATAACACATACTTTCACAACATATTTATCATTAGGTCATTTCATAGTTAATCAAATAGCGTGAAATTAAGAACTATATCTCTAGATCTCTATCGATCAAAATGTGAACAATGAAATAGATACTGTGCCTAAGGCTCAAATACACATCCTTACAGTTTTTTTATTTTTTCCTTTTTGGCTTTTACGATTGATTAGCCAGTGTCATGTCGATTTGAAAACAAAAACAAAATTCTATTCGGAAACGACATATGATAGAACAAGTTGCTATTCCTAGAAAAGAACGGTAAATAATCCCATATTTTTAGTTAGACGAATCACAACTGCGATGTTAGTACCATTTACCACATTTATAACATTGTAACACTGAAATATTAAAGGTAAGTATATACAATATAAACTAAGTTTACTAAATCTTTAACTTATTTAGTTCACAAAATAAGCATAAAGCCACAAGTATTTCTTTATCTTTACAAGTAATTAAATCTAAAACCCGGGTTGGGAATTGAACTTTTAGCCTAATCAGCTCTTTGTATAGAAAAAAATATTATAAAGGGGGCACGCCAGGAAGATATGATTGAGATCACCGTCATCCATCCCACACTCACATATAGAGGAATCTCGAATATGAATTTTTGCTAAATGAGAAGGGATACTACAATGACCCAATCTCATACGGATAATGGTTGAACAAAATTGTTTTGGGATGTACAATTTTGAAAACCAAGGTTTTCTAGAGATTGTGGGTTGGACCTGAGAGAACAGTCTTCCACGAGATTTACTTGACCTGGCCCAAGAAGAAGACCACGTCCGGAATAGGAACTTCGACGCTAACGGGACTATGTCATGACTATAGTTTTTGAATGAAATTTTATCACCAGACACCACCGCCTCCTTAGCTATTTGGTCTACTGTTTCATTACCAGTCACCCCTGAATGTCCTGGGATCCAGATAAGTGCGACTTCGTATCCTTTACTCTTACAGGCTATAAGTTTATCCTTAATTTCATATATAATTGGGTTTTGAAATTTAGCGGTAAAAGGGTTAGTTAGTAAAGCTTGTAAACAGCTACGAGAGTCGGAAAAAATTATTGATTTCTCTAAATTGTATTGTAATATATATTTTACGCTTTCCAATATACCAATGCATTCGCCAGTAAAAACGGAGGTCTCAGGAGGATATTTCACTTTACGTGATGTATTGTATTGTGAGTGAAAAACGCCCACTCCCACACACCCGACCTCAGAAAATTTTGACGCATCGCAATAAATTGTGTGCCAATCGTGCCAATCGCGTGTCAGGATCTGGCGGAGGTATTCATCTGCGTGTGGATCATCGTGACAGATGTCGAAATCTATAATCACACGGGGCTGGTAACAAATGGTTTCGTAGTTGAATTCAAAGAGAGGGAGTCTTCGGGAATGACATACTGGGTCTTTGATAGATTGGAATTTCACTAAACTGTTGACAATACACGGAGGGCCCTTGCTACTCGACCAGGAAGTATCTTTTAAATCGTACGCACGATGAAAAATTGGATGGTGGGAAAGTTGGAGCGAGCGGAAACAATAACTATCAGCCAAAAACTGTCTACGCAATTGTAGTGGAGGGTCCGCACATTCAACTTGTAGGGCATTAATTGGGCTAGATCGCATTGCACCTGTGATTATTCTCATAGCCTTTGATTGTATGAGGTCTAGTTTTTTGAACCCCGTCCTATTCCCTGGCTCCAGAAGGAAAGTCCCGTAATCCAGTACACTCCTAATCGTGGCATTGTATAATAACCTAAGGGAGGTTGGGTGAGCGCCCCACCAAACCCCTGCAAGGCACCTGAGGGTGTTGAGGCCGCGTTCACATTTTTTTAAAAGATATTCAAAGTGAGGGGTTCCATTCAATTTAGGTCTAGACTGGATTGTAGGATCTCTAGTAAGATCCTCATGGGCTTGTCTATCATACCCTTTAGCTAGAGGGGCATGTGATCGGGGTCTAAGAGGTATTGTTTTCTTATGCCAAGTTTGTGTCTGATGGGCCGACTGGGAAGGGGTTGCAGCTATGTTAGCATATGATTTTTGAGAAGGCTTTGGATGTAAATTTTAAGCCTCCATATAGGAAAGTCTGGACATCCCTTGCTATTGGCAGTGTGTTCAGACCCCACTCCTTGAGGGCAGTTGCAACAATTTGCATCGGAGGGATCAATGTCGCAAGAGTCCCCCGTGTGGGATCCTCCGCAACGAAAACAGCGGGGTAGGGATCTGCATTTTTCTTTCGTATGGCCAAATCGGCAACACCGGAAACATTGTATAGTGGGATATTGGTACCGTTCCACGGGCAGGGAATTGAGGCACACAAAAACCCTTGTGGGCAGAAACTGTCCGTCAAAAGTAACCACCACCGACTCTGACGGAAGCCAGCAGTAGCCACCATCAGGTTTGTTCTTTTTAAAGTTTAGGCGACGAACCTTTACCGGCTTCGCACCTCCTGAGTTAAGCGGGATTTGGTTATTTTCTATAACCTCCTCAGGTGTCCATTCAACTGGCACTCCACGTAGCAGACCCAGTCTAGTGACATTAAAGGACGGGATAAATGTCTTGTAATTATTGTGTGGGAGAGTGGGAGATTCTAAAAACGTATTGGCGTCTTCCGCTGAATGGAAGCTAACTGCTACTCTATTACGCCCTAAACTTTTTATGCTTCCATCCACTACATTTGGGAATTCTCATCCTCTTTTCTGTAAGAATTGTCCAAAAGAGACGGGATGTAGAATGATTCCTGAATTCGGGGTCGCTTCTACTCTCTGAACATGGACCACAAAAGGCCCTGAATCGTTGCGGTTGTAACTATTCCGCCCAATGGGTGTAAAAGGAGACTCAGGGGTCTGAGTTTGTGACTGGGTTGCGTGAGGCGCGTCGGTAACCAGGTGGGCCGGCGGCGATGGTGGTGTAACATTTTGAGCCACAGATAGTTGGGCGGCAGGGAGCGGTGTGTCATTCATATCATCCTGCGTTATTTTATCATCATTAGATACCTCCCTACGAAATGACGCCTCCGGGGTCCTTGAACGGGACCGATCGGCGTTTCTAGTTTGGTTAAGGTCTCGTTCACGAGCCCTCCTATTTTTTTTTTTTTTTTTTACCCCCCATTGTGAAGGTGGGAACTTCTGCCTGCGTATTTTCAAACTCCTCGTACTGGACCAAGCTTACATTTTTAAATACTGGGTAAAAGTTCCCATCCCCAGGGTCATCCAAGCCAGCATCCTCTTCCATGAGGACGCTGGCATAGATCTACCTAACTAACTAAAAACACTATGATCTACTTCTATATACACAATCACAAACAAAAACACTTACCAATCCTCCCCACAAACAAGTAATAAGGAATAGCAACTGTTTTTTGGAAATCAAACCCTTCTAAAAACATGAAAAACCAAAATCACTAAAGAAAGTCAACCGAACGCGATCGACACTCTACCGCCAATCCAATAAAAAAAAAACCATCCTTACAGTTCTCGTTATAATTAGGAACGTAGTACGTTTTATTAGGAAGCTAAAAGACATATTAATTCAAAAATCCTATTATACTATTGAAGAATATTTGACAGATAATAACCTCAAATAAATGTAAAATAATATTGACCGAATGCCATCATTTAGTTTTACAATGTTTTTATTTTATTTTATTCTAATTCTTAAAAACAAAAATTATATCGACTGAATACCAATATTTAGTTTTACTTTACTTTTTGAAATATGACATACCTACCGTAATCTAGTTTCATAATAATATTTTTTTTTATTTTTGTATACCTAGGCTTAAGTATATTTGTGGTGCCCTTGCAGGGTGTCCATGTGGAACTGACTTAGATTAAGACCTACCATCTGTCTCCATGATATACTTGTATATATGTGCCATATGTGACAACAATGAATAAATGAATATGAATATGAATATAATAATATTGTTCAACTCTCTTACCATGTTGCTGACGCAAAAAAAACAGCAAGCCTTCGACAATAAAACACCTAGACAAACAATGGGATGGAAAAGATGAAACAGTAAGTATTAATTTAACAATGAATGATGAGCAAGATGTCGTGCAATGTCCCCAACTACAATTTTTTTATCACAGGGCGTCACAACTTAAATTTATGTCGATAATTAGCCAAGAAATTAGTCCAGTAAGGCTCTTACTGTCTTTAGCTTTGTGAAAAACAAAACACCTGTGACCGTCCGACTGTAAATTACATTTCAAGATTTTCAAGTGAGCAAGTGACAACGACAACGTCACATTTTTTTTTTTTAGCAAAGTAGTATGATGGGGTCTATACATGACATGATTTGTCAGCCCCAATTTATCAGAGGTTGACTAATTGTTATCGTGGAGGCATGTTGCGCTGCTGATCCAACTGTCAAAATGAGTTGTGCTGAGAATCTGTATACCCCATTAATTTCTATACCATAAAAGAAGGCGCTACACGAGCGAAATCGGCAGGACTGCCAAGTGCAGCGAATATAACAGCTTTTACATATGGCAATAACACGTGTACGTCATGAACAGTCGGGACAGTGTGTATTGGCATTGTGTTGTTTGTTGAATGTAAAAATGCTGCTAAAATAATAAATACCTAATAACCTAATATAATAATGCTTTATAATAAATACCTATTCATCCATATCTGGTTCCACGTACGTATTCGATATTTAACTCCGAAGACTGCGACTCTGATATGTCGCTTTCAAGACCGCCGACCTCAATTATAAAACTTTCGGTCTGGGATTCGACTAAAGGAACTTTTTCTATATTCGTCTTAAATTTTTAAAACAATATTTTATTAAGAGAACAAATTTCTAGTTAAATCCAACAAAACTAACCAGTCAGCGCGAGACAAGGGGTTTCAACTTTCAATACCTGCGACCTCACTATAAAATGTCAGTACCGGTCATGTCAACAACCAATTTCAAGACATTGTTTATAGAAATATTAGACAATCCGGCATCCTTTTTTTGCTGGAATTTAAGTACAAATTAGCCACGTAGCCGCTGTGTGTACATTTTAATGTTATGTCGTACGATGGACGTACGACAGGGAGAGCGTGACAACTGACAGATGTCAAGTTACTAAAATCGGGCTAAAGGAGACGCTATACTTACGAATTTGGTGGACGGCCAAACAAGGTCACAGAAAATCTAGTATAGTGACCTTGATTTGGTTGGCCGCCGTGCTTCCGACACGTATCGACGCGGGCCGAATCACGCGGCGGCATACCTTAAAGAGACACTACACGGGCCGATATCGGCAGGACTGCAGGCCACCGCGTGATTCGGCCCGTGTGGATACGTGTCCGAAGCACGGTGGCCAGCCAAATCAAGGTCACTCCATACTAGATTTTCTGTGACCTTGCTTGGCAGTCATGCCGATTTCGCTCGTGTAGCATCTCCTTAAAAAGCATCAAAACGTGCCTCGTAGGATCCCGCTGGATGTGAGTATATTATTCCTTTAGGAAGGCCCTTGTAGCGTACGGGCTGATATCGGCAGGACTGCATGCCAGCCGACGCGTTATGGAATGTAAAAATTTGTCAGTACAACAGCACGGCTATCATACGACGGTGCGCGAGCTCTCTCGATTTTTCTCGCACTATCCAGCTCTTTCTTATTAGAACAAGAGATATAGTGCGAGAAAAATCGAGAGTACGAGGGCTGCCTTTTAAGTTGTGTCGTTTGGAAAAACTAAAGACAATTTAAGTGTTAAATGGTATTTATTGTTTTTCAAAGTAATCACCGTGATATGTAATACACTTTTTCATTCGATCGAACCAGTTTTCGAAACACTTATTCCAGTCCGAAGTCAGGCTCTCCAAAATGGCCGTTTTGTATGCCTCAACCGCTTCTTCAGGCGTCTGGTACCGTTGACCACGAAGTCGTTGCTTGATTTTTGGAAAAGTAAAAAAATCGTTAGGGCTTAAGTCTGGACTGTACGGCGGGTGTTCCAGAATTTCGACGTTTTGCTCTTTTAAAAACGCAATAGTTTGCCGGGCGGTGTGCGAGCTCGCATTATCGTGGTGCAGTCTTATACGACGTCTTGGGTTATTTTTTCGAAACTCGCCGATGACTTCTGGTAAACAGACAGTGGTATACCAGTCAGCATTAACCGTTTTACGATCCTCGAGCACGATGGTGGCAACGTGGCCACTTTTCGCCACAAACGTGGCGACCATTTTTTTCGAAGTGCTCCGTGAGCGTATTACTTTGGTCGGTTTTGGCTCATCTTGGAACACCCAAACAGTCGACTGCTGTTTAGAATCGGGATCGTAGGCATATATCCAAGATTCGTCACCACTGATAATGTCGTAAACATGTTTCGAGTTTCCTCGGTTGAATTGCCGCAGAGTTTTGCGACACCATCGAACGTGAGCCGTTTTTGGTCTTCACTGAGTAAATGTGGTATCCAGCGTGAGATCAACTTTTTTACGCCTAAGTGATCATGCAAAATACTGTGAACACTGGTCCCTGAAATACTTAAGGAAGCTTCTATCTCACGGTATGTCGCATGGCGATCTTCGATGATCAGTTGCCGTACAGCATCAATGTTCTCCTGGGTTACGGCTGTTTTTGGTCGACCTTCACGATGTCTATCACCAAGACTAGAGCAACCACGTTGAAATTCTAAATACCAGCGTTCCACAGTCCGAAGGCATGGTGCTTTATCATTGAAAACCGTAGTCAACTCTTCGAAGCACTGAAGTCGCGTTAAGCCCCTTTTGAAGTTGTAAAAAATTATCGCACGTAAATTTTCCTTCGAAATTTCCATTTTCACAACTGACTTGTCAACTTTGAACGAACGCTGTACAAAAACGGTTGGGCCGATTTCGCGTCATTCTTTTGTTTTCGAATTCTAAATTCAAATATTTTAACGTGACACTAGTTCTTTTTTATGCAATCACGGGAGGTTTGCAAACGACAGAACTTAAAAGGCAGCCCTCGTATGTCGCGGCCGTCGCATGATGGGACGTCAGTCGAAGTCATAATTGGGTGTCTTATCTGTGACCTTGCTTGGCCGTCCGACAAATTCATAGGTGTAGCGTCTCCTTTAGCCCGATCATGGTGACTTGACATCTGTCCACCATCTGTCACTCTGTCAGTTGTCACGCTCTCCCTGTCGTACGTCATAACATTCAAATGTACACACAGCAGCTACGTGGCTAATTAGTACTTACATATTTGCTGCACATCCACTGCAAGACTTTATTACTGATTTCACCAATAAAATTTGTTTTCTGGACTTCTCGTAAGTATTCTGTAAAACGGCAAGGTTGCGTCTCATAAGATCTTGCCTCTGTATCGAGTAAAAGTAAATTGTGTACCTAACGAATAATATTACATAGTTATTATATATGTGATTGATTATTGACTAAACCACACATAACAGATAGTTGAATAGATATAAATATCAGCTAAGTTGTTCGTAAATTCCTTGTTAAAACAATTGAATTGATTTTTGCCTGTATTTGATGGTGAACTTGCTATACAATTTGATATTTTTTTAGATTCAATATGCGGAAGCTGAAAGGAGCAGTTAAAGAAACGGCTAAACAGAAACGTGAGAGAAAACAAGATTTTGCCAAAACAAGACAACAGTTAAACACAGTTGTATTGCCTACTTTCGCAGTTATCTTCATATTAATTTGTATATATGTGTACTTTAAAACCAGACCTTCTTCAATGCAATATGCATAATAAAACTAATGCAATTTTGTACTAAGTTTCAGTAAAGATTATGTCGCAGTATGCCTCTAGAGAGTCCCATGATAACTGGCCTCGCAGTTCAGGGATTAGTAGGTAAAATAGTTATTGTAGTAGTATTTAATTTGGTGTCTGCCAGGTTGTGATAGAAGCAAACCATAATATATTTTAATGAAGTAACGCGTGAATGAATCCTTCCATATTGTACATTCCATTTATAAATTGTTTGGAACTATATTATAATTATAAAATGAAATAATAATTTTGATGTTAAGTCTATATAATATGATAGCTACGATGGCCCAGTGGTTCAGGCATGCGGCGGTCGTGGGTTTGAATCCCGGCTCGCACCAATGAGTTTCGGAACTTATGTACAGAAATATAATTAGATACGCACCGTTAGCTTTTAGTTGAAGGAAAAACATTGTGAGGAAACCTGCATACATCTGCGAAGAAATTCAAAGGTGTATGTGAAGTCCCCAATCCGCAGTGGGCCAGCCTGGGGACTACTGCCCCTTCCCTCTTATCTATGAGAGGAGGCCTGTGCCCAGCAGTGGGACGTATTTATTATTATTCTGGTAGTGGCTTCCGGACTAGAGAGCCCTTATATCACTGCGACCATCGCTGATCTATTGTGATCGCCACTTACTACAATTCTTGGTCAAGTCCTGCAAACTCGAAGAATTGCAGGCTACTAATCTCCTCCGGGCACATGATGTGTTTTCCCAGAAAGGAGTTACGGCTGCGCATAAGGCAGGGGCAATCAGTTAGGATGTGTGTAGGCGTCTCTTCCGCGTCAAGGCAGAATCTACACTGCCTTGTGTCACACAGACATAACGTTTGCATGTGCTTATTTAGGCGACAATGCCCTGTAAGCACCCTTACCAACATGCGAGACGGTTCCTGCTTAGCGCCAAGGCATCGGAAGACGCCTTTTTGCTAAAGGCTCTAATAAGCGCCTTGGAATGTTTCAGTCCTGGTATAGCTCAAACAATAGGTCTTTAGAGTGAGCTTGGTTAGACTTTTGGGGATGCCACAGAACGGCTCTGGTCCGCAGTGCGTCCCCTTCGCCCCCGCTCGTGCAAGCTCATCAGCCTTCTCGTTTCCCTCGATACCTGCATGCCCTGGGACCCAACGTAATATTACCTTGTTTTTTGTGCCCAGGTCATTCAATAAATCCCGGCAGTTCTCGACCAGCCTCGACGTTGTGACGTTAGAGGTTAGGGCCAAGAGAGCCGCCTGGCTATCCGAATGGATATAAATAGTATGGTTGAGGGAGGTGCTTTGCAGATTGGCTGCCGCACATTCTAGAATGGCGTACACCTCTGCCTGGAATATAGAGGTATGCTTACCCAGGTTCATGCTGATCGATGCCCTGGGTGCTTCTCCGTATATTCCGCAGCCTACCTCCGATCCGGATTTGGAGCCATCAGTGCACCACTTTAGGCTGCCTGGTTTCCAATTTATGAGGCCGTTTAACCAGTCCTGGGACTGGGACGTATGTAGGCTCATATTTATTTATTTAAGTAAATGCAATGTATTTTCTAAATTGTGGTTTCATTTTTATCCCATTTGTGCATATATAAGACCTATGCTATATCTGTTTACTATGTGGTACTGATTGACCAGTTGATGTCCAGTGGCTCTCTAGAGAGCCAATAGTCAGTTCACAAATTTAACTTAACATGATCATGGGCAGCAAATAATAATATAGCTGGTAAACTAACCAAATATACCGATTTAAAGGTTGAAATAACCAGAATATGGAAACTAAGAAACGTCACCATAGTACCCATCGTGTTGTCCACTACAGGTGTCATCCCTCAACAGTTGCATACCTCTATCAAAACCCTGTCATTGCCACCGTTTTCTTATATTGTAATGCAGAAAGCTGTAATCCTAAACACTTGCAGAATAGTCAGAAAATTCGTACAGAATGATTCACTCAGTAACGTACAAACACGAGCACATCCATCAGTCACTCTTTTTCCACCCGAGTCAAACCATAACCAAGAACAACTCTCCGATCATCATCATCATCAAGATCTTCTGCCTTCATTAAAACTTAATAGGTATATGAGATGCACTTGGCTTCGGCCCGCGCTTCCCATTACACCGGTATTATGTAAAATTTCTCAGTAGGTAGGGTTAGGTAATAAATACTGAGAAATTTAAAGAAACAAAAAAAACAAAAAAATAGACATTTGTTGACAAAAAAAAATGACAGACAAAAACAAAAACACTGACTGAAATGACAGTTTATTGTATGTCATATATCAAAAACTAAATGAAGATGACTTGAATGCTATACGGGGTGTGGCCTGTAATGGGAGCAATAAATTTAAGGGTTGACTCTATGTATTATCCGCAGTGATTCTGTAAAGGTACCAGTGTTTCAAGATTCTTGAATTCGGAAATAATCTTATCTGAAGTTGTGATACCTAAGTAATGGATCTCGACATCTCGATATCGTAGCATGCCAGTCATTAACTATCTTGGTAGAACACTGGGCACTTTCGTAATTGCGATTATACTAACTTTGGTTTTCTAATTCTTTTTGTTTTTTTTTTTCAATTTTACAAGATTTTTTGGTGTTTTTGAAGTAAAACAAAATGGATATCATTCCAGTTAAGCAAAAGAACACACGTACGCTTTTACTTATTATTATTTTTCTATTTTTTTTTCAATTTTTTTTTCAATTTAACCACTTGGAAATAATTACTGATTAACTTAATAAGCCACCGTTTAATGCTCCTATTACACCCTGTATAAACCTCTTACACAAACCTTAAAATATATGGCGATACTACATTGTCTTCCTTTTATGACGTGACATGACCATTTTTGCATACTGACCAGTAATTATTAATTCCCACCGTGTCGGGTTGTAGGTCGACCAAGCAAGCGATCACTACTAAATGAGGACTTGCGGTTGCCTCGAAGCTGCATCCGCCTTTTCTTTTCCTGCAGATCTACCGGACCAAGAGACAGACAGGACTTGAGGAGGTCGCCCGACAAAGAGCGCCAGTTAATTATTATATCTAAGTTGACACAAACTTAGTCTTATCCTGCAAAGGAGCAAATAAAACTACTAATGTAGCCGGTGCGTGGTAAGATTCAATTAATCATTACCTACTATTGCTAACTAAAATAATATTTTATAAGGAGGTAGGGGGTTGTCTCCGGAACTGCTCATCGAAAAATTCTATTACCACTATAAGGGTGAGTATTCATCTGTGTTGTGCGAGGAAAGAATCACCAATAGCATTTCCTCATGCATCTCCTATTCCTTCTTCCTATTGGTGGATTTTTCCTCGCACCCCGCTCCGCTTCCTCGCACAGCTCTAGTGGATACTCACCCTAACCCTCACCCTTTTCCTCGGTTTGAGGTACTATACAGAACTTGTTTTTAACCCATTTTCACTACAGCAACAACTGTAACGTAGACTGTGATAGTATGTGATTTTATACATTAATATTAGATATTAGTCGGTACTCTAGTACTTAAAAGCAGAGGTGGAACGTATCCCGAAACTGGTATAAAAATTACGACAATCTTTTCTATTACGAAAATCTCTATCATCTGCAGCCAATACATACAATATGCAACACCTACTACAGTACTTCGGACACGTGGCCAGGCGAGAGCCTGAAAGCCTGGAAAACTCATTGTTGTGGGATACGTGGAACAAAAATTGGACCGATGCTATAAAGAAAATCTGCAAGGGAAACTCTTGCACTTGCTGCAGACGTCTACCCGCATGGCCGGTAACCGGGTGACCAGAGGGCCTACCGCGAAATGAAAAGTGAGTGTGTCCCTCTCTGTCGCACTTGCTCGTTCGAGCGACAAAGACGGAGATACACGAACGAAGTTCGTTTTGACTTCGCGGTAGCCCCTCAGGAGAGTAGTAATGCGCAAAGCGACGACCCCGTGAACTTACAACCCTCAGTCATACGGGGCGACGAAGAAGAAGGGAAAGTAAGGTAAAATAGGTATAAAAACTTTAACCCAACCTAGCTCGCTCGCACTCATTCTTACGAGAAGGAGGCAAGCTGCTGCTACCTGGATTTAACTATACAGAAGACCTCGTAAAGGTCGCGGGAGTCCGCTGGATGCGGGTGGCGCAGGACCGGTCATTGTGGTACTCTTTGGGGGAGGCCTATGGACTAGTGGACGTCTTTCGGCTGATATGATGGTGATGAGAGTAAAGTAGTAGGAAGTCATTATTGAACGAGCGAGCGAAGCGAATTAAGCTTTCGTACGTCCGGCTGTTCTCTCAGGTCGTGTTTTCAACCAATTCTCGTGAAATTGTGTGAACCGGTTCATATGTTGTTTTCGTTGATTCGGTTATTGAAAACATTTTTTTTTAAAGTGAGGCTCGTGAGGAGTTTGGCGGCTACTCACGGAGCCACCAGTATAACAAGGTCCATCCAGAGTCGGGAGTTACAATGGTTTACGGTTCTCGTCAATACCAAAAATAATTACAGGTAGACTTAATTGTACTTACATAGTCATAGACTAAGATTTTGATACTTAACCCCTAAATACTTAGCTGACACGAGCGAAGAATAGGCGTGTGCTATTTGTGACCACCACGCCCTTGTTCGCCGGTCACACGCTGTCACACCAAACCGACTTAAGTTGTAATACTAAATTACCTATCGTTAAACGTTTCTTTGGTTATTTATACAAAAATAAAATTTAAATACTATCATTATGAGCTCCGGAAAATAATCAGCATAGTTGGCTGGTTATTATTGATAATTTTAAGGAAAATGATGCATGCATATCAATATGCCTATGTATTGCATTTGAATAAATATATTTTGACTTCAGTGTGACTTGTTATTTTTTTATGATACAGTGTCCAGTCAAATTATAGGGGTTGATGATATCAGAGGAAATTATGTCTACAGCTATGTGAGCTCTGGATGCTATATACAGGGTGTGGCCTGTAATAGGAGCAAAAAATTAAACGGTGGCTTATTAAGTTAATCAGTAATTATTTCCAAGTGGTTAAATTGAAAAAAAAATTGAAAAAAAAATAGAAAAAAAAAATAAGTAAAAGCGTACGTGTGTTCTTTTGCTTAACTGGAATGATATCCATTTTGTTTTACTTCAAAAACACCAAAAAATCTTGTAAAATTGAAAAAAAAAAACAAAAAGAATTAGAAAACCAAAGTTAGTATAATCGCAATTACGAAAGTGCCCAGTGTTCTACCAAGATAGTTAATGACTGGCATGCTACGATATCGAGATGTCGAGATCCATTACTTAGGTATCACAACTTCAGATAAGATTATTTCCGAATTCAAGAATCTTGAAACACTGGTACCTTTACAGAATCACTGCGGATAATACATAGAGTCAGCCCTTAAATTTATTGCTCCCATTACAGGCCACACCCCGTATACTGTAAAACTATATTGCCCAAATAAACTTGTTACACGATTGTGTGTGATAATTATTATGGTAACTACAATTCGGAAAATGTAGCTGATGACCATGACTTAAGCTTAATAGGGGTGTAGACACTAAATAAAATAATCAATAATGTCATACTTTCTCGAAAAAGGATTAAAAATGTAGTCAAATGGAGAAAAAATCAACGCAAAAGGTTAAATAATCACGTAGTTTTAAGTGTCCAAAGTTTTAAGAAGGGGTATGTTCTGTCCCTTTTTCTCAAAACGCAACTTCTTATAAAACGATGACGCTTGTGACGTCACAGAAGACGGCAACGTGCCGCGCCCATCGTGTTCGGCGCCGCCGTCGACGCGGCCCTCCGGCAGCATCCCGTAATGTGACGTCACACACTGTTTGTGTTTTCTCTCTCTAGCAAGCAATATTAAAACGGTTGTAGCTTCGTAATTCTTTGAGATATCTGAATGGGATTTTCGCTACTAGGCATATTTTTTTGCCTTCTTTCTTTTGGAGTAATAATAATTTTCGAGTCTACACCCCTATTAGATGTTAGATTTACACACTTTCGAATTAATCTGCTTTATTCGAGCGATTCGCTCCTAACAATGGGAATATTTCCATCTCTGTCGCACTTGATAACCACCACTTACTCATTGAAAAAGATACGAACAGGCAGTGCCATTAAATTCGTGCGATTAGGCATTAGGCTACTATAGACTGGTCCTTTCAGGTTAAGAAATAGAAATTGCAAACTGATCGATTTGGAAGATAAGTAATAAGAGTTGAAATAAAACGTGAACGTAAAGCACAAACGTATTCTTGTATTGAAGTAAACAAACATGTCACATATTCAAAATTCAAAAAATTCAAATTCAAAAATATAGAATGTTTACTAATTACCTATACTTAACATTAATATTCGACTAAATAAATACTGCTGTATCAGTGGCGAGATTTGAAACTAATGTTAACCATGAAATGCAAGCTGACTCGGAAACAATACTGCACATAAATAAATAAAATAAAAATAAAAAAAAAGTTTATTGCCACAATTGAGTTTACATACATCCAGGTCATATGCTACTCGTACCTATAACGTTTGATTGTTAGTCACCAAACTGGACGTCAAATCTATATAAGTATGTCTACTCTTTTGCACCATGCTCTACAGTAATGGAGTAATCTAATTAGTAAAAAGGCCAAATATTATATATATTTGTCATGGTCTGTAGCCTCTGCATTCAACTATAGATTCAATTGATTTGTGTTTCCATTTGAGTCTCAGTATTTAGGATCCTGCACCACTAAAGTATCTGTTTAGCCCAATGGTTGACTGGTAGAGGATGCCTTAAGGCATTAAGTCCGCGAATATTTGTGCAATAAAGTTTAAATAAATAAAAAATAGATAGTATATATTTAAGTTCAAAATGACTTATTATTTATAGACTTTATGAAGTACATGTACGAGTAGGAATCTACTATTTACCGGCAGGACCGCCTGGGCCGTTATTCTGAACGCGCTCATTCGCCTCACCTCACCCGTCACCCCATATGTATACATTACGTGCAAGGTTACACGTATACGATGTTATGGGATTCGTAATGTAACGCCTGATAGGTACAATCAATTATACTTAGTAACCAATTTTATCTAACTACATTTATGTAACTTAATATTGCAACCTTTCCCAATCTTCTCTTTAGTAAGTTAAGTTTAAGGTCACCCTTAACGGCCCGGCCAGGTTATTGCACGAATTGCGGCGCGGCAAGCGATTTACATGTTCACTGCGCGGTCGACGCGCAACGAACTGTGGTTAGTAGGATCACAAGCAATGAATCAGAAAAAAACGCTGCCGCCGCCGCCGCCACGCAACGTCGTGACCGGGCCGTAACAGTGGCTCGTTCGTATAAAAGTTATCATTGCACACTTAGCATCACGGGACCGTTTCGCCATACCTCCATACCCAGTAACTGTACCCATACTCTCACACAAACTGTTCCTAGTGCAGCGCCAGCAACATGCGGGCGCGGCGGCAAGGCCGCTTCCCACGGTCCGCGATACTACGGATCATCACGACCACGGACGGCAACGCACCTTTGAAGTTACCGGCGCACCGCCACAGACGTCCTGTGCTACCACGGACGAGCTGTTCCGCGTCCGTCCGCGATATCGCGGACCGTGGGAAGCTGCTTTTAGTGGACGGCGGCTCGCCTGTTGTTGTTGCACGCGTGCGCGGTGCAGCCGAGCAGCCAGCCGGCGGCCAGCAGCAGGTAGAGCGCGCCGAGCGCCGCGTACAGCGAGTCCGCCCGCAGCGCCAGCGCCTGGTTCAGCGCCAGCGTGAGCAGCGACTGCAGTACGGCGCCCGCGAACATGTTGATGCCGAATATCAGCCCAAAGCAGCTCTCGTCGCTCAGCTGACTGGCTATTTTAGCACTGAAACAATACGTGAACGTCGGTTATCCCATTTGCTTAGGCTGATATCCTGACTTTAAAAAAATATGCAGATTAAAGTTTTTTTTTTAATGTACGCTTCTAACGGTTAATACTTAATATCCACCAGAGCTGTGCGAAGTAGCGGAACGATGTGCGAGGAAAAAATACACCAAAAGAAAGAGATGCGCGAGCGAGGCTAACAGTAGTATTGGTGGAACTTTTCCTCGCAGACAGCTGGATACTCACTCTAACTCCGACCGGTTCATGCCCCGATTTCGAAAATGAGAAATGCGCCGCACCTCATCGTGACGGCAACGTTCTTTAAGAGTGTTAAGCTGCGTACGAATTTGAGCGGCTTAGCCTGGGGCATGCTCGCATTGCTCGCCCCGTGCCTATTTGGTGCACATAAACATGCGCGGGCGAGGCAGCGTGTTCGCGGCGAGCCGACTTTGTGCGTCGTTCAAAATGGCGTCGGACACGATGACAGCCGCAGCTGCGTTTATCGTAATTCACTACCAAAAAGAAGAGAAAATCGCCTCGGTGGTGGATGAAACTGTTGTACAAAAATCACAATTCATGTGGTGCACATTTACTTCACCAAATTACATCGTTCTGTCCGCGGCACGCTCGGATACACGTCCAAATTACGCGAGGCACGCACACTGAGGCGCCTTTGAGCACGGTCAAAAGATCGGCCGAAAGGCGTGAGCGCGTACGAATTAGAGCAAAATAGGTGAGCCGTGCGTGCCTCAACCCGAGGCTGCTCAAATTCGTACGCACCTTAAATTTGAACAGCCTCGGGCCTCGGGTCGTCAAAGAGAGCTGCACGAACTCGTAAACTGACCTGGCCATTGTGATGGTGAAGTGGAAGAGCGTACAGAGCAGGACGTAGCACGCGTAGGAGTAGTATATGACGGGAACGTAGGCGGAGAGAAGCGCGGCGGCGGCGGCGGGCGCGGCCGCGCGGTCGGCGTGCGCCGCCGCCAGGGTGCCCGCCGCGCCGGCCAGCGTCGTCGCTGCTTCCACCGCGCCGTTGTACTCCACCTGCAGTTACCAAAATTAAGGCACTGATACACTTGAGCATTCACTTGTAATATAATGAGCAAATCAATTAAGGCACTTATAATGAGCAAATCCATTAAGGCGCTGATACACTTGAGCATTCACTTGAAATGTCATGAGCAAATCAAATAAGGCACTTATAATAAGCAAATCCATTAAGGGGCTGATACACTTGATCATCCCCTCGTAATATCATGAGCAATTCATTTAAGGCACTTATAATGAGTAAATCCATTAAGGCGCTGATACACTTGAGCATTCACTTGAAATGTCATGAGCAAATCAAATAAGGCACTTATAATAAGCAAATCCATTAAGGCACTGATACACTTGAGCATCCCCTCGTAATGTCATGAGCAATTCATTTAAGGAACTTATAATAAGTAAATCCATTAAGGCACTGATACACTTGAGCATTCACTTGTAATGTCATGAGCAAATCCATTAAGTCGCTGCTGAGCTGATACACTTGAGCATTCACTTGTAATGTCATGAGCAAATCCATTAAGTCGCTGCTGAGCTGATACACTTGAGCATTCACTTGTAATGTCATGAGCAAATCCATTAAGTCGCTGCTGATACACTTGAGCATTCACTTGTAATGTCATGAGCAAATCCATTAAGTCGCTGCTGAGCTGATACACTTGAGCATTCACTTGTAATGTCATGAGCAAATCCATTAAGTCGCTGCTGAGCTGATACACTTGAGCATTCACTTGTAATGTCATGAGCAAATCCATTAAGTCGCTGCTGATACACTTGAGCATTCACTTGTAATGTCATGAGCAAATCCATTAAGTCGCTGCTGAGCTGATACACTTGAGCATTCACTTGTAATGTCATGAGCAAATCCATTAAGTCGCTGCTGATACACTTGAGCATTCACTTGTAATGTCATGAGCAAATCCATTAAGTCGCTGCTGAGCTGATACACTTGAGCATTCACTTGTAATGTCATGAGCAAATCCATTAAGTCGCTGCTGATACACTTGAGCATTCACTTGTAATGTAAAGAGCATTTGCTTATCAGGTTGGTTCCATTGTTATCAAAACTCCAGTTGGATGATGAGGAATTAAGGGAACTCTTCAAATATATATATTAGGCACGCGTGTAGTAATTTAGGTATTTTCTATTATAACTCGTGTATTTACACCCGGATGTTACCAATTTAGTGAAATGGAACTGATGATGAAGACCACAGAAACTTGAAACTATAAAAATATGTCGCAGATTTTGATATGATTCCGTTGAAATAGTAATTACCTATGAAGTGCCAAATGTGATTCTGAGATCCTTTAGGAATCTACGGAACTCCTCGAATATTATCGGCCCACATACAGCGATTTGTTTTTTTTTCTGTAATAATAAACGCGTTGGTTCTCGGAACGCAGTTCATGTGGTATAGTGGAAAGGAAATCTGGAAATGTACATGTGGCTGAATTGAAGTCGGTTAAAACTTTGTTTCCCTTAATTTGACAGTGACGAGTCAATGTTTAAGCTTTATTGAGAACTAGCTTCTGTCCGCTTGGAACTCGTTTATAAATATCGTGGCTCCTTACGAACTTTCGCCCCCTTAGATGATGATTCCCGGAATAAAAAATATTATATAATATGTTAATCCAGGCTATACACTATATGCATACCAAAATTCATCTTAATCCGGTCAGCCGTTTTTGCGTGATTGTGATTGAGTAACAAACATCTAAACTTTCGCTTTTATAATATTAGTAATTTAGTAGGATAGAATATGCGATCGCAAATAAATAGGTACACATAACTTTTGTCCGAGGAATAGAACACATTTTTTTAAATTTGTTATACTGTGTCTATATTCAGTAATAGGTCATTTGTTTAACTGTGACAGTCAGAGCTGATTGCATCATGCCGTCCCGCTTGCAGTCCAGAAGGGGCGCGGGGTGTCGCGGAGCCACTTCAGGGGGGCGAGCCCAACGGACGCCGCGCCGCGACGCAAGTCGAGAAAGATCTACCCTCCTCTTTCTATAATTTGCACGGTGCGAGTGAGACAGGCGCTCAGTCGCGCGCGAAGCGACTTGTCAGCAAGTTGTGCTATACGTACTGGTCACTCTCATGGCCGCGAATGAGTACCTAAATATAGCCACAGATTAAATAATACAAGTACTATAGCACTCTAGCTTAGGTATCTGTATTAGCATATATGCAACTATGAACCTACACTTACAGCTTGCGGAATCCTTTATATGATATGAGCTGCCGCCTTGTGCGTACCAGCTCCATATGAGGCGTGGGGACCTTCGTCCCTGAGAATGTCCTCCACCTCCCCTTACAGACATCCCTTACCACACAACTGATGCTGTACCAATTCACACGCTATTGTTCCAGTGATGTTAACCGGGTGCACCCTTGATTGATGACGAAATGGCCTGAGGCTGAGACTACCGAACCTGAGACCCTGTTGTTACACTTGTTACTAATCCTCTTACACTAAATAACTCCACGACTAAGAACTGTGTTATCGCATGTACGTGACATGTAGGAAAACCTTATTCATATACATGATATACCGTCACGCCTCCCAAATAGAATAAGACCTGTGGACGCACATAAATACATCACATCATAAACAATCATCGTCCGAGCTGTGTAAGCACCATGAACCAAATCGTTACAATATCATAGGTTCAACGTTCAAAGTGTTTTATTTGTGAGTATATGTCAATCTGATTACAGTGGTGGTAAATAATTAATTATATGTAGCACTATACCCTGCCTGACGGCGTACAAATTCTTGATTATAGCAATGTTAGGATGCATTGAAAGTGATTATGGAAAGAGCTCAACCTGGTTAACACTACAAATCTGCACTTAACTGTTCTTACGCCATATAGCCGTTAGGAACTCTGACTATCCGCCTACCCGTCAACACTGTTATATAATGATTTCTAGTAGCTGTTGCTACATGAAATAAATCGGCTGTTTGCTATCATGTACCGACACTGACCTTGTATTCTTCGTCCCGCTGCACGTGCTGCCATAGCAGCTGCGCGTAGTACTGCGCGTGTGTGAAAAGCGCAAGTGAGGTCGCGTACAGCGCCGACCAGGCCAGCACGCGCGGGCGCGCGTACGCGGCTCGTGCGTGCCGCAAGATCAGCCAGTACGAAAGTTCGCGGCGAACGACTGCTCCTGCGAATGGTGCAATCGCATCACATTTACACGACATAACATCATAAAACAATAAGTACCTATATAACTAAGTATAGCTTTACTTTTATATGGGAAACAAAATTATGAATATCTAAAGGACATTACCTCCATGCGTGACTGAGCATACCTTAATAGTCTGTGAGTTCTTTAGACGGGCGCAGCTTCTCCTGGAAGGTGCTCGTTATTGACGACCGACGGTGGAAGTATATCCCGAAGGGCACCGGCGGCAACCAAAAGGCCCATATTGTAGCCAGTATCTGCGCTACGAGGAAAATTGTACGTTACTATCAGTCCCTGTCCATAAGGCGATTCACCCACAGCACCGCGCCCCGCCGCGGTGCGCGGAGCGACAGCTTTTTACACGCGCATTGCCGCGTCGGCAGTGTGTTGTATTGTACTAGGCGTGTTTTCTATATACATTGAGATTCTTGCATACAACGGTAAAATCTGCGGCCCCGCGCTACGCGACGGGGCGCGGTGCAGTGGGAGAATCGCCTGATTCAAGAGAAACCATTTCCAAATACTGTAACTAGGTTTCAGTTCCATTTATTCATTCTTTAGACTCTTGCAAGGATTCTTTAGCAAGTAATCTATAGGCGAGCAACTATAACAATCCAGCTTCGTTTTAGGTGGACTATAGGTTCGCGATGTTACCTAGTCAAGGTCGCGGGTGGCGCAGGACCGGTCATTATGGCACTCTTTGGGGGAGGCCTATGTCCAGCCCTAGACGACTTTTGATTGATATGATGATAATAAGTTCGTGGGTTCGCTAGTAATTCCCCTTGAATCCAATCGCTTATCATCCAATTACGTCATCTATAGTAAGCATAAAATCAACATGAAAACACTACGTTCTGCCTGGGCATAAATAGTCTCAAACACAGTGAGATGTAGGTAGTAGGTACTTACAAGAGAATGTGATGTAGTTGAGGTCTCGGAAGTCCATGAGCTGTAGATGCGTAAGCAGCTGCGCAGTGACGCCGGACAGGAACCGGCCGGCCAGCGCCGCCACTCGCGCGCTCGATGTTACGCGCGCGTACCGCGAAGGTTCCACCTTCACACAAACACACAATAAGTGCGTGTCCACTAGAGATGATCCGTCCGTTTATCTGCACCCATAGTTGCGCATAGTGCTAAGCCGATTCTCCCACTGCACCGCGTCCCGCCGCGGTGCGCGGAGCGACTGATTTTACCATTGTTTGCAAGAATCTCAATTTATATAGAAAACACGCCTAGGACAACACACTGCCGAAGCGGCAATGCGCGTGTAAAAAATCTGTCGTTCCGCGCACCGCGGCGGGACGCGGTGCAGTGGGAGAATCGCCTGATGGTGCAGATAAACGGACGTAAAAATGCCAAATCAGCACCGAATAGCTTTAACTTAGTGCAAAATACCGGCCCAACAACAGGGTGCGTCTTGCGTCTCAGCGGCGTTGCTCACCGTTTTCAAGCCGTTTATCTGCATCTTAAGAGGAGACACTAAGGGCGAGACAATTGAGAAATAGGTATTTGTAAAATGTATTGCTGTCGCGCCAACTTCAAGCCTCCCCCCGCAGAGCGCGATAGAGATAACTGCAGCTTGGACCGAAAATACCTAAAATATCAACGTTTCGCAGTCCCCTGATTTATTCTCCAAAACTTGATCTATTTAACTATGTTTTTATTAAAAATCAAAGAAAGGCTTTGGCAGTGTTCCTATGTTTTCCTTTTTTTAAATAATCTAGTCAAAATTGTTTTCTGGATGTTTGAACACGCGGAAAATCTGGCATTTTTTAGGTTTTTGAAGGTTAATATCTCTTTTAAGAATAAATTTATGAAAAATAGGAAAACATAGGAACATGTCAATAGATTATGGAAAAAAATATTGCTCTACTGCCATTATCCAGGGAGAAAACAGGGGACTACGTTTGCATGCCAATGCTTTAGGTCGCGACGCCAGCGGGCAGCGGGGCGTCGAGCGGCTGCCCATACAATGAAGTCGCTCGAATGTATGAAGTTGAACTGCCGCTCGCGTGATTGTCTGATGTCTTGATGTCTTTCAATAGGGTAAACCTATTAAATGGTTACCCAAACTGATTTATTGAATCGTATAGTCACTGAGCTAAGAAACAGCCTTGGCGAAACTATAATGGTTCCTTGTTGACTACAGAACCCTAAAAAGCACTATGTCCTTGATTTTTTTCAAGTTTTTCAATTACATGGTTCGAACGTTATTAGAGGCGGGGGACACAATATTTTTGACTTTCGGAGGGATTATCTCCGAATATATTCACTTTAGTAAAAAAATGCTGAAAGTCCTTATACTTACTTTTAAAGACCTAATCAATTGATGTGCCGCTTGTTGACCTACCGTGATGTATGTTCCCAAAGGTGCAGAAATATCTGAGCAACCTTATGCTCTTAACAATTAAGTCGTATTGACATGAATACTTATACGCAAGCATTGTTAAAAACTTTTTCAGTGTTTTCCAACATTGGCCATAACTGCGATGTGTATTGATTGACGAAATGTTGGCTTAATAATGAAAGCAATTTGCAAAACAGGCCAGGATATAATGTGTATCATAGATATTAAGTGTAATTACAACCAAAATTATGGCGTAGATTTATATGCTATAGTTGAAGAACCTAATATATTTATAAGAACCAAATAGACTCTGATCGACTGCTCATTAAAATCGAAACAGATCTTGTGATACTGCCGCCGCCTTCCTTTAGAAATATCATCAGTTTTACTGAGTCTCTAGATGAACATATTAGACAACTTTCATCCTGTGAATAAGTCTTTCAAGAGGACACAGAGAGGGCGCTAGTCTTAGCGGGAATATAATTGAAAAGTATACAACTTCCGTCACTGTCCTCGTAGCTCAGTCTAGCGTTAATAGAAAGGTCGCAGGTTCGAATCCTGTCGGGGGCTACAGACGAATATGGTTTATTTTTCCATTATATTCTTTCTATCTGTATCATATCGTTTAAAAAATGATCGGGGTAACTTCCTCGTTAAAAATAACACGAAACAAAAATATTTCATTAAATAATTTGTTTCGTTATAAAGGTATAACTTTCATCCTTTAACCCATTCACAGCCAGGCGCCGACGACCGTACACAATACGCCCGGCCACCATACAAACCATTTCTGGCTAAAACAAATGACTCAGCTTATGGGTCATGAGCCTGGCGCGTACGCTAAATAGACTGCCGCTTATGAAGCCAGAGAGCTGAACAATTTTATGCAACACTTTTAGTAACCATCTATTTGTTTTTATTAAATATTGCTTTATTCATTACTGCAATATGTAGGAATGAAACTTTATTTTTTTAATATTCCGGTAATCCATAGTCAAGGTCACAAAACACGAAATCACTACACAGAACTGGAAATGTATAAACCCACCAACGAATAAATAGTGACTAAATTGAGTTATTTATTTACCTCACTGAGGTCTCCCGACGTTTCGGATGTGTTGCAACATCCATGGTCACGGGGCAACTAAATTGAGGTTCCCAAATTACTTAAAAATAAGTTGCTAATAGGGGGGATGGGATGAATCACTTAATAGACAGTATGTGAAAAATACCAGATGCAAGATAATATCACAAAAATACAAAGTATCGCCGCTCGGATGCATTGTTTATTGTCTATATTGATTATTGTCTATATTGGGCCTGATTATCCCGCAGCTGCACTACGTCGGCCGTTATCTCCGTTCGAGTAAACTTGATTATGCTGCTCTATTGTTATAATAAATACATGGTCGGTACCGTGCACAGACCACTTAACCTATAGACTCCGCCTACTAAGGCGCCCGCGTGAGCCAAGCTTAAGCATAAAAAGCACCAAGCAGCTACCACGCCCCCAAACATTCTTTTAGTACGCGGTCGACCGTTCACGAAGTAACATGCAATATTCAACTGCTTTCTTGGCTATAAAGTATACAAAATATGCCTTATTATATGGTGAAACTGTGTGGAAAGTGTAGCATGACATCTAGTCGTCAAAAGGATGAGATTTCATTTTACAGGTAAGCAGGTTTTTTCTTTTTACAACGAAAAAACAATAATAATTTAAAATTTCAATTTATAAAGTAAAAGTTTCTTAACGTGGCGACGCGTTGATGTCTTTCAACGGCTGTCTTTTTCTTTCGTTTACAATTTTGTGTAATTCCGTCTTTGTCGCACCATTGCAGTGTCTTAATTAGTGATGTGACTGATCGATTACTTACGTCACCGATATCCGTAAAACAATATTGAAGTGTTAATACCTAGCGTACAGAACGAACTTGTATTATTGAAATAAATACTACTAATACTGTATATATTTATGAGAGGTTTGTTGTATTTGTAAATAATCGTTTGTTTTGTTTTTTAGTATATTGTTTTACAAAACTCTAATAGTGATATTTATTTCTATAGATGCATTGAAGATGTTTAAAAGAAAATCGACCGCTTTAGCCTAGTTGGTAGTGACCCTGCCTACGAAGCGAGAGGTCCTGGGTTCGAATCCCGGCATTTATTTGTGTGATGAGCACGAATATTTGTTCCTGAGTCATGGATGTTTTCTATGTATTTAAGTATGTATTCATCTATATACTCGTAAGTATGTTTGTCGTCGTCTAGTACCCATAGTATCTACAAGCTTTGCTTAGTTTGGGACTAGGTCAAGTTGTGTAAGATTGTCCCTTAATATTTATTTATTATTTTAAAATGGAAAAGTCGCGGATTCAAAAACCAATTTTGAATAATAATTAATAATAAGTTGTTTTTTTCTAGTAATAAAGGTGCAACAGATGATGCGATGATATTTTTAACGTTTTTCAGATTTCCAAAATGTTCTACACAAAACCAAATTTGGATAGACGCCACAAAACAGTCACAAAAATGGATTCCTGCTACAAGCAGCGTAATTTGTTCGCGGCACTTCAAACCAGTGTTTCAAATACACGAATAACAACAGACGCTTGTTGTTCAAATTCGAAACCAATAAAATATGATATTCTCTTTAATGTTAAATTTCATTCCAATTAAAAATATTTACATTTATATTCTGTAGTATTATTTTCGAGTGTGTCCCATCACTAACCAAAATGGTGCGCGTCACGTGTCAATCGTGTGATTGCTCGTTGACCTTGAGCTAGCCAATCACAGTTCACTTGTCGCCCCCCGCGCCCCGCCAATTTGGCATAATGAGATACTAGACAAAGTTTTATGAAGTGGAGTCTATAGGTTAAGTTGTCTGTGGTACCGTGTTATCTCGAATGTTAGTCATTAGCCAGACAATTAACACCCAGTGTGCCTTGGATACGCTCAAGGAGCATTGAGCACGTTCTTATTCTCCCGTAGTAAAATTCAAAGCCAAAGGTTTCGTTCAACATGAAATTTAATCGCTTGTGTAATAAGTTTTTATTTATCATGAAATCCGAGATTTATTGGGAACGGTAATTGTAAATATTTATTTAGACAGCGTTAATATTCCAAAATAAATATTATGTGGCTTGGTTCATACAAATGTGGCTTACCACCATCCAAACAGGAATTGATTGTAAAATGGTACAAAATCAAACAACTTTTATCGTGGAATAAGCCTTAAGACCAGCGAATAAGGTTTCTTTTGGCCTGCTACGGAAACATTCGTGATTTTTACAAGCATCGCCTGGCCACAGTGACCCATACCCTGAGCCATACTATTAACTCCTGACATAAATATATTTATGATATATTTGATATGTGGATTTACCTGTTTGCTTGCAACGTGTATGTATCTGGATTTTCAGTAAAAAAAACGATTTTATTTACTAATGGTAAACCAATCTGGAATGTTCTAGACCCAGTTTTAATTTTAAAAATCATGTTAATTATATTTTGTCCTAGCATTGAATTGAATTGAATTGAATTGAATTATCCTAGCACATCTTGTAAATATGGTTATTAGCTTAAATTATTACTAATACTATTACCTCAATTATTTTTAGTTTATTTTTAAATAGGGATTTATTCATGACCCACATGCTAGTCACTGGCCTGGCCGAAGCGTTCGTACATGACCCATAGGCTGAGTCACTGGCGCTGAATGGGTTAAAAGGATAGTACTTATAGGAGAACTAAACATCAATATCCTTCCTGAGAGCGTCGACTCGTCAGCCCAGAGCTATCTTAACTTAACTTATGCTCCTTTTACTCCCCGCACATACGCTTCCCACCCACCAAAGCGGCTCCTGTGTTTAGAACACATCATGCTTAAAACGAATTTCCCAGCACCAGCATTAGTTACTAACTCAGCAGTGACTGACCACAGTGCTGCCCTACTGACCTTGTTTTGGAAATCACATGATTCATATAGGTACTGGCACACGAATTGTCACACAATTAAATATAAACAAACTTGATTAATTTACGTAACATTGACTTTGGCCCAGTCTACAGTTCCGCTGACGCAGATTCTAGTATGCATTCATTCATTCACAGATTCACGCCTTTATTCCCAAATGGGATAGACAGAGCACATGAAACTTATGTTATGTTCTTAGCATATATGTGGGTATAAAAGATCGACAAAATGTGATATCGCAGTGATAGGTTGCTAGCCCATCGCCCACAACACTTCAAACCTGCTGCCTTAGTCGACTTTAACGACACCCACGGGAAGAAAGGGGGTGGTGAAATTCTAACCCACACGGGGGGCTCTAGTATGCAATACCTAATTAATAAGGTTCAACATGAAATTTTACAAAATACAATGAACATTATGTTGAAGGAACAAGTATTACATTATTAAGCCCTGGATCACACCTTATAGCACTGAGGCACAGGGATAAACTTCCCTTAAGTTAAGTCAAATCTCAATAATCCGATACTTCAATTGACATAAAAGGTTATAGCATATTAGAAAAGAGTACGATGAAAAGCAACTAGAAATGGGAACGAATTGTAAATTAGTGTGTGCAAAATGTAACATACATAGCACAACAACGTGAATCATCTTCAAGCCTGTTACAAACTTGCTCTTCTCGGCTGTCATCTGCGAATAGCGCAAATGATTTCTTAGTAAACATAGGAAAGAATCTGGCTGAAAAATCCAGAAAAAATGAGATAGGTACGGCTTTTTCCATCCTTCACTCCACTCGCAGCAACTGTACAAAGTCATTTGTGCTATTACTATTAGACCCGGGTGAAGCCGAGGTGGACAGGCTCATCACGAGCCTAAAAAACGATTCCGCTGTTGGTTGAGGCATGCTTTACTAACTTTAGTTTTAACTTAACTTTTTATTCCTTCCGACAGGCACTTGCCTGTCGGAAGGAATCTTTCCCAATTGTCTGAAAAAATCCGTTGTCGTCCCTGCCGAAAAATCTGCCAATAAAGCACAAATTTATAACAAAATTACAACCTATTTCTACATTACCATCAACATCTAAATTACTAGAAAAAAAAATGAAACTCGGACTCGACCAATATTTAGAAAAACACGCAATTTTTTCAAAGAACGATCTTTGTTTAAGGTCCAAGTTATCCACAGCCGATGCTGTACATGAATTGACTCACTACGTAGTCCAGGAACTCGACGAGGGTAATCAGTCAATTGGGATATTCCTGGATCTTGCCAAAGCTTTCGATGCGGTGTCCACGTCCACCTTACTTTATAAACTAGAAACGCTTGGTTTGAGGAATCCAGCTCAAACTTTTTGCTGACTACCTAGATGGGCGTTCTGTGCCTAAAAATAGACAAAGTAATCAGCTCTGACCTAAAAAATACCTCTCCCAAAAGGTAGCAAATTATCTTGCACATTATTTTTAATTTATGTATATAATACGACTGGTGGTCGCGTCCGTAGGATTTACCACCTTTCCTAGGCCACCCTACACGTGCCCCCCGGGTGGTGCAAAACGAGTAACAGCAACAACGCCGAGCATCAGGCGGCGGTTAACTAACCTGTCATGTGGCCTAACCAGCCACTTTAGTTGAAGGTAGGAAATGACTTTCACAACCCGCAACCTATTCAGGCCGGGGATCTTGGCTTAAATGCCTGGGTCGCGAGGAAGAAAACCTCTCTAAACAATTACCCCAATCCTAAGGTGTGGACCGTGTTGAAAGGATGTATGGCTGAAGGGATAGTCACCAGCGCCAACCTCGGCGGACCTGGCTAACGCCGCTGTATTGCGCATTCTCACAGGAATGGGCGTTACCCTGTGAGTGACCACTTATATCGACCCTTCTCGTGGGAACCTCAACATGCCCACCATAAAGGACGAAATTATAAAGCACACGAGACGGTATATCGAGCGCTTTGCAGGCCACCCAAATCCTTTGGCTATAAGGTTACTACTTACTACATAGATACGACACAAGCTGTGAAACGCCTAAAACGAAAGCACATTGTGTAGGGCTGCACAGTGGTTAAGCGAGGCGATGGCCTCCTAAACCCAATTAAAACAAATACACTCACCTTAAACTGATAATAGTCGTTATCGACTGATGGCAGTCCTTTAATAGAGAAAAAAATTTATATATAATATGACTCGTGTATCTAAAAATAGAGAGTTGCAAAACAATTTCCTATGCTGATGATAATGTCCTACTTTTTCTGCAAAATCAACATATGAAGTATATACGTATGCACAGCGCGGACTTAATGTTTTAACTAACTGGCTTCAGCATCACCTGGGTGTTTTTCAAAAAAGTGTACAAAACTTTTTTTTTTCAGATTTCGTTTTTTTTTGGTTTTTCTTACTCAGAGTCGTTGACACTGTCGATCGTCATACAAGAAAAAAAGTGTCCCAGACTTTACTATGTAAGTTTGTTCTTCCAGTGCGTCACGAGTCACGACCATATAAATAAAAAAAGACTGCATATAAAAACGTGACGACTTTTTTCTTGTATGAGGATCGATAGTGTCAACGATTCTGAGTAAGATAAACAAAAAAAACCGAAATCCAAAAAAAAAAAGTTTTGTACACTTTTTTTGAAAAACGCCCACCTACTAACACTTGACTCGGCAAAAACTAAGTTTATAAAATTTTCCATGCTCAAATCAAATAAGAACAAGCGATCATAAGCTCTATGCACACAATTGTCAGAACTCCATAGATATCCGATGCATATGCTCAGCTTTAAATATCAATTCTAAAACTAAATATTTGGGAATAATAATTGACGAATCTCTCATTCAAGTATCATACATATCGAAGCTTTGTGCAATAGAGTTCGGAAGCTAATATATAAGAAAAACCGGCCAAGTGCATGTCGGTCGAGCCACGCGCAGTGTAGGGTTCCGTAGTTGCCTGTCTGTCTTAGTTACATCGACGTGCGGTGCGGTTGCGTCGGAAGAATTTGTACGAAAATTGGCCTTTCCAAGTACACATTAAGTTTGTCGACTATTACTCGGTAACTACTTACCTACCTATGCCAAACGAATCACTGATTTGAAAAATGATTTTAGGAAACCCATAATATTTTTAAAGCTATCCAACGATACCCCACACCATGGTTTTAACGAGAAAAAAAAATTACATCCCCGCTTTAGGTGTAGGGTACAGGTACCTAGAAAAAAAAAATTATTCATACTTTATTGTACTGTTTTGTCGGCGTGATTGATTTATATACCCATGCCGAATTATAGTTTTCTAGTAGTAATGGTTACTGAACTAAGCCGAAGACGGACGGCCAGATGGACATGGCGAAATTATAAGGGTTCCTTGTTCACTATGGAACCCTAAAATGTAAGAAAACTCTCTGAGATGCCCTCGAAAGTGTCGTGCGAAGACACAGAGAACCTATTTATTGTTCTAAAATGAAGCTTGATTTAGTTACTAAATACTTTGTACAGTTAAGTTTAGTACTGTATTTAAATGTATATTTTTCATGGTTTGCAAGTTTATGTTTAAATAATAGTTATACTGATCTTTACGACTGCCTGCAACACAGGGTATCCTAAGTAGCTCAGGCCATCATTCTGTAAAATACGTTTTTAATAAATTAATGATTATTATTATTATTTGTAAGTTTTTTTCCATATCTCAGCGCCACCGGGTCCCGGACGTTTGGAAGGCATGAGTAGGGCCGATGCCAACAGCGCAGTGGCCCTTTAAAGCAAAAATAATCTAAAGTGATTATTACATATTTTTGATCACATTGTCCGTGCACATTAAAGAACTCGGCTGTACATGTATGGAGTGCCCCCTATTTTTGTTTCCTTTTTATTACAAAATTATATTGCGGCTAACAAAATACATCTATACTTCTAATTTCATTCAAATACACCTTATAGATTTTGGGTAAAATGCCCGTGAAATATGGACAGACGGACATCACAAAACTAAAAAAAAGTATAAAGGGTTCCCTTTTTGCCATCTTGGCTATGGAACCCTACCAATAGTTACCTTTGCATACATGTAAGTGTAATAAGCGACTTCTGTAGCCATATACAAGCCAACGAGGAACTGGGACACATACAACCATTCTAAAAGTGTAGCCCATAACAGAATTGTGTAGATTGAGACGCCACTCAAACCTGAAGCAATAATAGAGGTTAGCGCGAATGAAATGCAATTCTTAACAAGTTTCTAATAAAATATTGTATTTCAGACAAACTTTTATTTCTGACTGTATTGACAACCCTAGAGAAACAAGGATTGGGATTGAGTTTGTATTTCTATCATTCAGACCAGATCTATGACATAAATAATATAAATAAATATTTGGGGATCTTCCAATTGACCTAGTCGCAAACTAAGCAAAGCTTGTATAATGGGTACTAGATGCCATACCTACTTAAATAGAAAAATAAATACATAGAAAACATCCATGACTCAGGAATAAATATTTGTGTTCATCACACAAATAAATGACCTTACCGGGATTCAAACATGGAACCTCTGGCTTCGTAGGCAGGGTCACTACCAACTAGGCTACAGATGTTGTCACATCATTGTATGCAAAATTGCAATTACAGAACTTGCAATTACAATATCAGTCTCATAGTCAGACATAGTACACACAGTGCACAGACGCCCGGCAAATGAGTAACAGGCGCTTGTTCGCCTGATCTAAACATCTCTAGAAAATATGCCCTAGAATCTTAGTTCTTGGGTTGCATTCTTGCTCGTTGATATGTGCGTGGTGTAAACACTGAAAACGAACTCTTGTTTACACTAAAAGATCAATAATTAATGCTCTCCTCTGGTTCTAGCTCTTTGTTTGTTCAGTCTAAACCCACCTTTACATGTCAATATGAAATGCATTTATGCACTTTCCTTAATGCCCATATGTGTTACTGCACAAATTCTGATAAAACTATGTAGCAAAATAAGAAAAAGAACTAGGATACGTACCAGACAGGATAATTACAGGCTAGAATCTCAGAAAATCTGTAATTAAAAAAATTACTATCAGGAGTGCCATATTAGAATAGGTTGAAACCGGGTACACATCACGGAACAGCTGTTCAGAGGTTACGTTTCGCCATTTCCCGCTTAAAAACTCCGTAACGAAGGGTTCGGATGGTCTTATTTCGCGCAAAATTCCAAAAGCGCAAAGGATAAGAAAAAATTTAACCCATTCCAGCATTTTGAAAGATATTGAGCTTAAAGTATATTTTATTAATTTGTTAGATTTCGGTTACAGCTATAAATACGATAGGAGTCACGGTAGTTCATGTTTTTGCAGTAAACTGCAAAGTTAAGTTATCTTCATGTTCGATTTGATTCGCGCGAAAGACTTGGAGATAACATAATTAACATAGCATAGCTTATATAAATTTAGACATCTGACAGTTAAAGGTGCGTTCATATATTTAGAATAAACATTAACTGCCTATTGTGCTATTGTCGACGAGGTGTTAAGCCGTGTCCGCTGCGCCAATGTTTTCGATGTTTTAAAACATCAAACATGATATACAATATCCATCAGTTTCGGCAAACAAATATTGATAATATTGATATGCTGGTACTTTACTTCGCGGTATTTGCCCAAATATTCTTCAGTTGTGTTTTTGTTTTTGACACATGTCTGTTGAAGGTTGTAGCAGGGGCATTTCACTCAGTACTTAACAGATCCCATACATTAAAACTTGCATGTTTTAGTGTGAACGTAGCTCGACAGATGGAACTATTTCTATAATTTGAATTAGTATTATTAAGATGAGATCTGATTTTAAATTCTGATTTTATTTATAAATAAATACATAGTTAAAACACAATAAGACGTTATTGGGAAATATCATGAATTATGACCGTAATTTTGCATTACTGGCAACCAGGGCATAAAGCACAATTAGATTTGTTTTCCGTTCCATTCCACTAACTTTTTTAAAGCTCCTAAGTTGCATCTATTTTGAACAGTCATATGAAAACAATCGTAAGGGTGAACACACACATCTATCAGCATCGAATCGCATTTTGTAATACAGTAAACGTAATTTTGTATGAGATGCGTCCGCATGCGGAAGGGTGAATTGATGCGGACGCATCTCATACAAAATTACGTTTACTGTATTACAAAATGCGATTCGATGCTGATAGATGTGTCTTCACCCTAAATGTTGCAGTACTCCGTTAAAAATTTACTAAGGAATATAATTATATGTTTTTATTTAAAAACAACAGCCCTAGTAACATGTGCAAATATTGTGTGCATTAACAACATAATACAATTCGGTGCAGAAGAACGCAGCGCAGTGCTTTGTTTGTTACCATTTCAGTCGAATGGTGGAGTGTGAAGTCAGAAATATTCTACTTACGCTAATCGTATGAATATGTACTATAAGGATCAGAAATATTATGATCTCATACTTTTTATTATTTTGTATATAATCAGTAACAGAATGTAAATCATCGTACCCACTGGATTTTAAGGCCGCTATTTATCGTATGGCAATTTAGTGTATTTAGAACCTGTATCCACCAGAGATGTGCGAAGCTGTATTTTTACATTATGCAAATCATACTTTTCCTTAATAGCTAAGTATCAATCGTATGGAAACACAGCTTCGCATATCTCCGGTAGCCTACAAGCACTGAACGTACAATGCTATGCATGTATATATATATATATATATATACATATATAAGGTGACGAACCAATATTTTAAGCGGTGTTACAAAAACAATTAACTTTAAATATAAATTAAGAAAACTTTATATATGATATTTTTGTATTAATTTCCGGAACAAAATAAATAAATTAAAATTTCGCCCAAGCATAATCATCCTGTGCAATTAACTGACAAGATGTTTAACACTATTTGTCAAGTGAACACTGTCAAACGTCAATGATTGGTGGGAAAACTGTTGGTAATCAATTAGCTTAAGAAGCACTGGACATTGCCATTTAATTATCTAAGTGAAGTGGCCATTGACTCATGACAGTCAAGAGGTTTCATAAGACAATCAAAGAGGACTTAATCACGGACTATCTCATTAACAGGCTGTTTTTACGCAATAACGTTATTTCCCTAATTATCTCCAAAAAGTGACACACACTTTTAAATGTTTCATACTTAAGTCTACTCCTAGAGACGAGTACTTAACTATCAGCTCTAAAAGTATTGGTACCTTTTTTTTTTTTTTTTACCTGACTGTTGCTACAATAGGACGGACCCAATATAGCGGTCGAATTGCGTGGTTGGAGGGTAGCCTGGGGAAAATCAAGGGGAAGCCTCCGGCACGACCACGTGGGGAAGTTTATGCACTGGAATACTCTACGAGTTTGCGCTCCAGTGAGATTGGTTGATCGGTATCAACCGAATCTGGGGTGTGAGTGTTGTCGAACTACTGTATTGGTACCTAATTTGTTAGCACCTTATATACATGATTCAGATAACTCGAGCATTGGCCAATAGATAGCGCTAGTACATGGAGGAAGCGGATGATTCTATCTCAGTATATAATAATTTCCTCTATGGCTACAATTTTGAATACGTCAAAGCACAGACTAATAAGAGATACTAACGTCAAAGTGACACTCAAAAAACAAGTGCTTGACAAGTGCGTTAATGCGACAAATATAAAAGTAATGCACAAATGCGAATTGTATTTTATAATTTGCATGTTCATTATCCAGCAATAATTTGCGTTAACGAGAGTACCCCAAAAGTAACTGTAGCGACACATTAATGCCATTTTCATCAATGATTTATCATCGTCTGTCATCATCATTATCATTATTATTATATCAGCCTGTAAACGCCCATAGCCACAGAGTACTTTTCTATAATTTCTATATAACCCACCCCACTGCTGATGCTGAGCAAGGTGAGCATAAATAAACAGTCTCTTCGAGTACACCACCAAATAAATAATAAACCCAATTTATAATTATTTATGTATAAATAAGTTTAAAAAAAAAAAAAAAAATTTTTTAAATAATGAATTGTATTTTTATTGTTTCTCAATGAATTAATAACTCGTTACATTTCTTATAGCTACAACACAACAAATTTGATTTTACAGAATTCAAGAATCAAATACGACGATGATGTTGAAGTGCACTTATTGTGACAAGTTGTTCAAGTACGAAAGTGAGCGGAAGAGGCACCAGGAAAGTCATGTGCCCCAGTTTGGATGTACAGTGTGCGCTAAAACATTTAGCTTTCTGTAAGTACTTGTGCTTTACTTACACCCATTGTTTCCTTGCCCTTATCCCAGTTACTTGGGGTCGGCGCGTTCCATTATTCTCTGTCGCCCATCATCTCATCGCTCACTTCTTTTCTGTTTGTATTGTCTCTCACACAGTCATCCACCGTTTCCTATCTCTTGTCTTACATCCATCTTACGAACACTCCTCTGGTTACATGACTTTCATCTGCATGTGCATCGTGCCCATACTATGCAAGGCGATTAGCATTACTTACACCACGGAATATGAAATGAATTTCTTTATTCCATCTTAAGAATAAATTATTATACTTTTTACCAAAGACAGTAATTTTAGGTCAGCTTTGCGACGGCACCAAAAGCAACATGAGAGGAAGGGTAGTGTACAATGTAATGAGTGTGGGGGCAACTTCCGTGACAACACTTTGCTTAAGAGGCACATGCAGTATGCACATACAGGCAAGTATTTTGTGTAAGCAACAGTTTAAACAAAATGGTTTAAAAAAAGGGTATTTACAAAAGGAGTTATCTACAAATATCTACATAATAGGGATACTAACTGTGTCAGACTTACATAACAGATATTTTTATTTAATTATTTTATATAATTTAATAAATTGTACTACAAAATTAAATTTTTGACAGAAACTTGTTACTGACTAGAAATATATCAAGTATACTGTATTACATTACATACCATACCTACTCATCATCCTCCTAGCGTTTTTTTGTTGCGGCCTAAAGGAGCCTGGAGTCTGCTTTCACACCTAATCCCAAGATTTGGCAGAGGCACTAGTACTACATATAAGCAACTAACAATCTGACCTTCCAACCCAGAGGGAAATCTAGACGTTACTGATATTAGAACTAACAAAGTGTCCTCACAATTAAGTTTTTTGATAAAACCCAGCTGTATGAGGTTTACGAACTTAAAGGTTAACGAAATTGAACATCTTTGGTCAGAGACTTGACATTACTATAGATCATTGAGGAAATCTCTCACACTATTTATTAACATTTGTACAAGAGCCTGTTTGATCGTACTACACAATTGTATTTTTTATTTCTGTAAATTTATCTAGCATTTTATTAAATATGTCTATGCACATCGTATATGACTTTTTAACCGACTTCAAAAAATGATTCAGTCAGAACCTTTAATTTTTTATGCATGTTCTTTGATTAAATAGGTACCTACTTGAAGATGCTGGACCCGTTTATAAAATGCTATTTATGTTTGAAAGGGTATCCTGCCCAGGTGGTCCCATGGTCTTCAGCTCAGGATCTGATGACGAAATCCTGAAGAAATTGAGACTCTTCAAATTTTATACTTAAGCATACTTGTAGCGATTTGGCTACTGAGTTGAAGTCAGTTAAAACTTTGTTTTTTAAGTAAATTATTTGAAGTCAGTTTTAGAGTGATATTCCACTTGTTTAAGATCTTTGTACAATAATCATTTTTTAAAAACAAAAGGTGAGTGACCAATCTGAAGCATATAGGTACTTTCAAATAAAAAAAGAATTGTATGAATGGGTTATTTTCTACTTCACTTACATTCTCACTTACATTGAAATCTTGGTGCTACATCATTCATGTAAATACTTATTTATCTAAATAGTAAAAATATGATGAGTAACCATTTTTTTTTACAGGGAGCTACGGTTGTTTAGAATGCTCGGCTACATTTAGCAGTAACCAAGCCTTGCGCACACACACCAAGGTACACAAACCGGAGTCTGAGAGGAGGTTTCGTTGCTCGTTTGTAGGATGCAAGAAGACATTTAACTTCCCTCATCACCTAAAGCACCACGAGCTGACACACACCAATGCTAAACAGCATTTTTGCAATTTCTGCCAGAAAGGTATGCTAATGTTATGGAAATATGTTAAAATAAACATTTAATATTTCAGTGTGTGAAGTGAATACACCTAACCAAAAGATGAACGTATAGGGCCGAAACACATAACCGCGTTGCGGCGTCGCGCCGCTAAAATTGGAAGTAACGTCAACGCTGAGTTTAGTGGCGCGGTGCCGCACGGCGGCGCATATTTCAGCAAGGGCCGAAACACATAACCGCGTTGCGGCTAAAATCAGCGTTGACGTTACTGCCAATTTTAGCGGCGCGACGCCGCAACGCGGTTATGTGTTTCGGCCCTTAAGCGACTATCCCAACTTAGGGATTTTTTTGTGGGAGTTGTAACCTAGTTTGTACAAACGCCAACACATTTAACTGGTATCCTGTATTTATATGGAACCTTATTACAATGAACATTGGACATAGAGTGCATGGATGGTCAGTTAGCTGTGTTGTCTATAGTACATACTATAATTTTTATTATCAGATAAGGTATATAGTCGAGATTAGATTTGACTATTTTAACCCCTCCTATTACATTTACAATACAGTATTTTTGTAAAATGGTTTTATGTTAAAGTATGTCTGTTTGCCCAGAAGTTGAATGATGTGCCCAATAAGTGAACGTTTTGGCTCCAATAGTTGAACGAAGAAAACGAACGACCGTGCAGCCGTCCAACTTTGCCCATGTTGTAAATTTGCCCACCAAGTAGGTATATAATTAAGCTTATAAATGCCGGGCAAAGTTGCCAAGTTTTATGTATCTTTGTTATTAAGTGTTCATTGTACCCCTGCCTAAAACTTGAACAAATAAATTTTGTTCGTTCATCTATTGGGATTTGGGCACGATAGCAAAGGAATGAATGAACTAAAATCAACAGAGCGTTCACAAATTTTATTCGTTCATCTTCTGGGCACAGGTTCTTTGTTGAACGATGGTGCTTTTCGTAGTAAAATAAACCCCAAAATAACCGTGTTGCGAAGCAATTTGTGATAAATAATCCATTAAAGGCATTAATCAAGAATCTATATCACGCAAAACAATGCATGTAGCCGTTTTATTCAATTTAATACGTAATTTAGAGCTTAAATTTGAGAGCGCTTATCTTAAGTAAATCTCCATACGAACGGTGATTTTGGCGCGAGACCTCGACGCGACGACCGTTCACAGCCGCGTGGTATGTGTGGCAACTGCCTGGGAGTGTGGGAGTTTAAATTCCAGCCTCGGCAAAAGGATGACGCATTCAGAAAAAAATATCGCGAGTGCGCAAAATATGTCGTGATTTTTTAATTTCAATTTTACGACAAAACGTTCATCTATTGGGTGGCGTTCATCTTTTGGTTCCACCATCCTACGTAGATTTAAAATAGATATTGACGAAATTTATAATACAGCTGTTATGAATGTTACAGGTTTTATTCAGTCTCATCATTTGAAAGCTCACCTTAAAATTCACCACCCTGAAAATTGGTTGCATTGCACAGTAACTGGCTGCATAAAGAAATTTATGACTAAACATGCATGGAGGAAGCATACGACCACACACAGCAAATGTACCGATGTGAACCATACAGGTAAGGACTTGTAAACAATACCATGGCACTGATACAATTCTTAGAAGCTGAGGTGGATAGAGTACCCCCCTTTCCACTCAAAAAAGTAGGGGATGCAGGTACCGGTACCATTCCAAGAACCGGGACGGGAGATTCCCGGTACTACGGTACTTTTCGGAACTGTAATTTTTGTATTTAAATGACAGTCTTGAAATAAAACGACAGTTTTAATTCCATTATATGATTCTGAATAAACAACACCGGGAATAAATCATCTCATTCGGTTGTCTTTAATATTTAAACAAAGATGATGGTATATATTAGCACATATTCTGACGTCAGCAAAATGTTACGATATTCTTTGGAAGTTTAGGTGGTTTTGGTAAAATACCAAGCTCCTACCCCAAATCGACCTAGAAGTTACCATATGTTTAGATGATTTTAGAACTATATTGCAAGAAAAACTTGAGCAAAACAATCAGACAATAATCTCAGAGATGCGAATTATCATCCAATGCGAAATTAATGCTGCAATTGGCAATTTCAAAGCAGAAATCATGCAACGTACAGATGTTATATCTTTGAGCAGACAGAAATGAAAAATTACATTTTAAATCTCACTCAACAAATTCAAACATTACAAACAGAAAACAAGAAAGATCGCGGCCCTGAACCACATAAAAATATCAATTAATAAACACCAAGGGTCAGGTACTGTAGTAGGTATGTAAGAAACGTATGGTGAGACGGAACTTGACGTCCAGGTTAAACTGTTAAATATCTTTCGAGACATAATGAATGTGAACTTGCACGGATATATCGAAGATTTGCGCCGAATAGATATGAGAGGAAATAAACGACCACTGAGTAGTCATAGAGCTTATGAGCAAGAGCATGACTGAACATGTAACTGCTAAAAAACCGTTTTTTTTCCAAAATACTGGTATGTCTACTATGGAATACCCGGATGAAGATTCTTTGAAAATTCGACGAAATCTATTAACACAATGCGCGAAGCCAGGCGCGAGGAAAACATAACAATACATTGATAATAAACGGAATAGAAGCACAGCAATCACAGATAACAGAATATCAGACCCATCTCCCAGCCTAACGGACACAGGGCGCAGCAAATAATCAACGAAAAATGAACAACAATCGTACTTTTTCTCGAAACTAGATTTAGCATCATAGTCCAAACCAGAGAAGTGGTAAAGTAGACAATCCCGCCCAATACAGACATAGCACTCCTTTCGGTCGTGTCTAAAATCTTCGAAAAATGCATGTTGAATCGCATTTATAATTACTTAGAAAAATGCCATTTACTAAATGAAAATCAGTACGCGTTCCGGAAAAAAACACTCGACCAGTCTTGCAGCCTATAATTATGTTAAAACAGTATTAGAATAGAAATAGAACTCATGCAGTAGGATTACAGTTAGACATGTCAAAAGCATATGACAGAGTATTACATGATATACTATAAGGCATTAAATTGGATGAGGTCATATCTATCCTAACCTAACCAGTCCGGAAAACTGCAATATGTCATATCTAACATACAACATACAGACTGCTCAGTTCCACAAGCAGTGTGTGTAATATGTATAAATGATCTTCCAAATATCAGTTCACATAAGATGCTCATGTTTGCTGATGACGTCTCTATCCTATTCGACTGTCCAATAATCTTAACAAGCCACATATAGAATCAACCTTTACCTAACACATCAATTTATGGGCTCCAAACCACAACCTCGTTATTAATAATGACAAATCAAAATTAATTCAATTTAGACCGAGACAAAAGACACCACTTAACTTAAACACCATTTGAAATAATTTTAACGAATGCCCTCTGCTTCTAAATTTGCTCTGCATTTAAACTAGAAAATGCATGTAGATAAACAGATCAGCTTCTTTAGAATAATAAGAGTACCAATTGTACTTCGTAGGTACAGTCAGCGTCATATAGTTAGTAGCAGCCAAGGTAGCCAAATATTTCGATACACGTCTTTATTACTGTAAGAATAAGGGTGTGTTACGAAATATTTCGCTACTCTGGCTGCTACTAACTACATGACGCTGACTGTACAGTCAAGTTCAAAAATATGTATCGATTTAATCCTCTCATAAATATGTACAGTCAGCATCATATAGTTAGTAGCAGCCAAAGTAGCCAAATATATTGGAAGACGTCTTTATTACTATAGGAATAAGGAAGTGTGACGATATATTTGGCTACTTTGGCTGCTACTAACTATGTGATGCTGACTGTACCTACCGAAAACTTATATTTATGAGTAAGTTGTATGCACCCGTATTTTTACACTTGACTGTACCTACATATCATTATATTCATTATGAGATTGAATATATTGTTTTGTTTTGCTATTCCAACATTTCCAAAAGAAATTATCTTTTGAAAGAAATAATTTCGATTTGTTTGGATAATTTATAAATAAATATGGTTTCTTCCAGCGAACGACAAAATGTTTCTTCTATATACTTGGTGCACACTGCACAACATTTGATTAAGCATGAAAGTTTGATTTAAACAACCAATTTATGAGAAGTATCGTGATTTGCTGTTTGTAACATCGCATCGTACTACAGTCACACTCACTCCACACATTTACTAGTACATTATAAAATAACTAACAATAACAAGTGATAACTAACAGCTGAACCCTGCAATTACTATCAAGTAGGAGGTTCTCATTTCGGTTGTATGTTTTATTTTTATTATTTAATATGTTATCTCATTTATGAACCGATTCATACAAATCTTTAATTATTTGAAAGTATATCCTTCCAGATTGGTCCCATTGTTTCCAAAAATCCAGTTGGATGATGCGATCCATCAGTAATTGAGGGAAGTCCTACGAAGTCATTTCGGTATTTTATATAATAACTCGTGCACACCACTATTTTGGTGAAGTGGAACTGATGAGGAAGACCACAGATAATCTCCTCAATGATGTAGATACGACACAGATTCAAGGTTATTCCGTAACAACCAACGCATTCGCTGTCGGATAGCTGAAGTGTATAATTGAATTTGGATCGGCTTTTTATTTCAAGAATTTGTCAGTTAAATACCAAAAAACTTAGGTACCGAAAAGTACCGAAGAACCGAGATTTTCACCTGCCAGAACCGGTGCTAGGTTTTGTAAAAAACCCTACGCCCTACAAAAAAGACATGCTATGCCGGCTGGCGACTTGCGGAAATGCTCAGTAAAACGAATTATCATTCAGTTCTTGACTTGATTGTCTTGTTAAGCAAGGTTATAGCGTTTTACTGTTGATATTACATAGGTACCTACTTACCATTCTGTTTTTCCGCAGAAATAAAAACCGATAGTGGGATTTCGTCTGATTCCAATCCATCAAATGACATACATGAGAAAGGTGATTCAGGTGGTGAGTTGATGTTTTTTACCATAAAATTACTACCAAATTTGCTATCGCTTGTATGCCCAGTGGTTTAAGGGCCATTTACATGGTTTTACAACTCGTATGCGATTTTCAATACATTGCGGGGTTGTGGGTTAACGTACTGCTGCCAGAGAGTAGTGAATTAAGGGTTAAGGCGGTTGGTGGGTCCTAAATCCTAAGTCTGTACTGTATGGGGCCCACTAAATATCTTGCATACTACACAATGCTATGTCTGGGTCTCCGCGAAGCGTATTCACAGAAAACATATTTTTATTGTTACAGACAATGTTCAATGTGACACTTGCGGAAAAGTAATAAAGCGCCTCGACTACTTAAATCACCCACTGAAGTGTACTGCGGCACCGAAAGCACTTACCGCGCCTGCTGATTTAAATGACGGATTACTTAAGCAGGATGGTAATTTTAAACTCCAGGACGGAAGTGAAATTTCTTCGAATGGTGCATGTCAGGTAGCTTCGAGTACTTTTGCAGTTAACGCAATGATGGAAAGTAGTAGCAAATATAAGTGTTGTTGTACACACCATTCTGATGTTTCCGAAAATAAGAATACCGCCACAACGGGCTATAACGGTAATCTAAGTACAAACAGCGACGCATCAAGGGCCGCGTGCGCTGGCTGCTCCTGTGAGGGTGGTCGCGCTCCACCCCGCTCTCGTGGGCGCGACAAGACGTCTTTGACATCAAACCAATTAGATACTTGTATAAATAACAACATGCCGAAATTAGAAGACCGAAAAGACGGAATTATTAAAATAAGAGAAACGTTTGATGCAGACATCGTAATAGTAAAAAACAAAGCACCGGAAAGTAATAAGAAAGTCGTAGCAAGAAAAAATAAGGATAAAATGGATTCGAATGATTTGAAATTTGTTCCTTTCAATAGTTGTAAAGCGGTATTAGGAAATTGCATAGTTAGCGAAGACGGGAGCGTGGGTGAGGAGTGTCTGTGTGCGAGAATGGTTGTTGATGAACAACAAATAAGTGCTCAGGAAATAGATGAGTTAACTCCTAATTCCAATGCTTTATGGTAAAACATGAATGTTTGATTGTACTAAGGCATTGTTGTGATTGTTTTTCAACCTATTTCATGCCGCGACCCCCTTAGTACATAAATAGTATTTTATGCAACTGTTGATACCTATAAGTAGGGTCTTAAAACGCGAGTGTCGTGAGTTGCGAAGCGAGCCTTGGCGAGCATCGCAATTAAAGACGCCACGAGCGTTTTAAGACCAAGTTATACACCGTTGCATACAATACTTTTTCTACGACTAATTTTAAATAAATAGCATTTAACTTTTCAGGCAGTAAGTTTTCCGTTAGTTCTATTACTACTCACGCAATTTCTTCACCGTTGCAGTTATTTTCTTTAAAAGGAACGTACACATTTTTCTTCACTTTACAAACACGAATAAAATCTTAATAAGTTATTAATAACGAATAGTTATCATATTTCGTCTTTTAATTTTGAACTGGAACTTTGGTGGGAAATTAGAAATATGACACATTGACACCTCTTGTTCATGGTCTGTTTTGTTTTTAATTTCCTTGCACTTGCCATCTGAACCAAACTGAATCCGGATCCGAACCTAATCGTATCGGTTTATATTTATAAATAATACCAATTGTGCAGGTTGCATCGCAACCTCTTTTGATACTATATTATATTTTGTCTATTATTTTTTATACCTTTTTGTATTTGTATTTTGTTTCTAGTCTTGTCAATATATTAGCATCAACTTGAGCTGCTTGGTTGTTTTCTTGGATTTTTCCACTAAATAATATATATTTATATATTTATTTTATTATAGGACTTTTTGATAAGCATTCGCCAGTTCGCCGTATTCAAGCTAATAGCCGGTCCTACCCATGGATCACAAACAATATTAAAATTATGATGAAACTGAGGGATTCAGCGCAGACCAGGGCTCGAAAATCAAAGGCACAATGCCATAAAAACTACTATAAAGACCTGCGCAATTATACCTACGGTGCACTAGAACGTGAAAAAACAGCCTACTTTTTAATTCTTTGTCAACAAATATAGACGCCAACCAATAAAAATGTAGACGCACCTTAAGAACTCGTCGATTTTAGGTGATACAGATAGGGCTCAAATACCGCAGCATTTATGCGACCCGGACGCAGTAAATGATTTCTTCCTAAAGTTACCGGGGAATGCAAACATAGATTGCAGCGTGCAATCATTTTTCGCAAGCAAAATATTTACTAACAAGATTTTCACTATAGCAGAATGTACAGATAGACAAGTTTCTAATATCATCGATTCCATAGAAACCAACGCTAGTGGCCATGACGGAATTTCTATTCAAATGATTCGTCTCACCTTAAGCACGACCCTGCCGATTATTACGCATATCATTAACACATCATTTCATTCTAACATTTTCCCTGATAGCTGGAAAGTCGCCAAAGTCAGACCTATACCCAAGTCGACTAAGACAGAAACACACAAAGATCTTCGCCCCATCAGTTTACTACCACTGCTCTCTAAAATAGCAGAGAAAATAGTTTGTGGACAGCTCACTAAATATTTGGAAGAACATAAATTATTGCCAACTTTACAATCTGGCTTCCGGAGCAAACATGGTACTGCAACTGCCCTGCTCAAAGTCACAAACGACATCATCGCAGCCTCAGATAGCGGCAAGGGCACTATACTTGTATTGCTGGATTTTTCTCGCGCTTTCGACTGCTTAAACCCTGCTCTCCTAATAACGAAAATGGCGTACTATGGAGTATCCCATCCGTCGTGCGAATGGTTTCGATCATTCCTCTCTTCCAGGCAGTAGTTTGTGGAACTTCTGAACGAACACGTAGAAACTGTCACGTCGAGCGTCAAACCTCTCAGTCGTGGCACACCACAGGGATCCATCTTAAGCCCGATACTATTCATCTTATACACGGCAGACCTAGTTACGAAGCTAAAACACTGTAATGTGCACCTATACGCGGATGACACGCAGCTTTATCGCTCGTTTGCACCACAAGACATGACCGTCGCGTTGGGCGAAATAAATATAGAACTTGATGTCGTCGCAGACTGGTCGGTTAGGAATAACCTTGTTTTGAACCCCTCAAAATCCCAGTTTATTGTCATGGGAAGCAAAACACAGCGTTTGGCAATAATTGAACAAAACCCCACAGTAACCATAAGATCTGAACAGGTTCGCCGAGTGGAAAATGTGAAAAATCTTGGTATTACCCTGGACGGCGAAATGCGATACATAGAACATGTAAATACTAAGATAAGGAACGCTTTTTTCAGACTAAAATCGCTGTATAGAATTAGGAAGTACCTGAATGAAAGAGTAAGGGAAATACTCATTGAAACTTTAGTCCTGTCACAGCTGAACTACGGCGATGTCGTGTATGGCCCAAGGCTTTTGGAGAAAACCAAAAAATCTATCCAGCGTGTGCGAAATGCATGAACTCGATTCTGCTATGACATACCGAAACGAGACTATATTACGCCACACCTTAATGCCAGAGGAATATTAAATATGTCAAGCCGAAGGCAGATACACCTTGCGAACACCGTACGCAGAGTTATCGAGTTCGAAACGCCGCGATACCTGTTTGATGAGCTGAAGCCGATCAGATCCTCACACAAAAGACCACTGAGAAGTCACAGAGAATTCAAACTTGTTGTTCCGCAACACAACACAGCACTCTACAGAGGGGGTTTTAAATTTGCCGCAGCTAAAATTTGGAATGACCTGCCGCCGCCTTTAAGGCAACCTATGTACTACCTTAAATTTAAAAAAATACTGCGAGCTCATTTCCTCGAACTGCAGAGGCAAATTTAAAACCCACGCAACACACAACACGACACGACACACAAAACAGCAACACATCACACAACAACGAACACACATAACATCACACACACATACATATACAATCGTTATATACAGTGTGTGGCCCTTAACAGGGGCAATAAATGAAACAGATAATAGCTTTAAGTACCCAGAGTTACACTTAGTTAGTCCCAATGCTGCAAACCCCGTGTATCCAGAGAAATAGTAATTCAAAGTTCAGAGCCATAGTCGATGTATTTGGTATCGCGATACTGTCGCTAACCGGTCGTTGGATCTCGTGGTACAAGGTATATCATCATGACAATTTCGTTGGAGACAAGCCAAATAAGTCCTTATTTCCACGTAACGAGAACATTTAGCATTCGCAAATTGTTCATTATGCTAGTTTGTTTACATGTACCTGCCAGATTGCAAACATACTGCCTAGAGGAAATCTTTGTTTTTGGTGTTTATCCCGATGTTAACTAATAGCTCACCCCGCATTTTTTTCTCGCTTTTTCATGCGTAAAATCAAATCACTTATTTCACGACATAATTAATACGATACGTGATATTTTGATTTGCGTACCTACATGACACATGACATTGTCAACAATTAATCTACCATAGCTAAACCCAAACCATATCGTTTTTGCAGCAGTACGTGTAGGCCTCTGCAATGAGGTTTGTGATAATGATAAGATAGCAATAAAAAACCTTTTAATTTTACACCATGGTCATTTACCGGTAAGTAACGAGGATTCTCTATTTAAAAAAATACAGTGACATGGTTCTCTCTTTCTTATGTTATTATGTTTAAAGTGTGTAGAAGAAAGGTATTGCGCTGTTTACATAATTAGGTCAAAAGAATAGCAAACTTTTTGCTACTGTTTTTACATTATGATCTCCTTTTACAAAATTTTGATTAGTCAAGTCAAAATATTGTCACGGGATTTTATTTGGTTTCAATTTTAATTTAATATTTGAATTGGATTACACAATTTGTAATGTGAAAATGGCTAGACCATTCGATTCACATGAGTTCGTGGATATGATATTATTGTACGGAGAAGCTCGTGGTATTGCAGCACATGCCCTGGCGTTGTACCGTGCTCGTTTTCCAAACAGAAGGCACCCGAGGAATAGTCGCGTGATTACAAATGCAGTACAACGCTTACGTGATAACCGTCCTCTTGTCCCCGGACATCAATACGAGGGCCACAGACCTCTAAATGTCAGCCAGCAATTAGAAAGAAGAGTTATTCGATATTTTAGACAGCATCCCACTTCCAGTACTAGAAAAGCTGGTCGAATCTTTGGAGTCAATCACCGCACCATAAACAAAGTAATGAAAAGAAGGAAGCTACATCCTTTTAAGTTTTTGAAAGTCCACGGTCTTTTACCAAGAGATTTACCTGTTCGTACTCAATTTTCTCAGTGGTTTTTAACCATGTACCAAGAAGATAACAACTTTTTGCGTCATATCATCTGGTCTGATGAGGCAACATTTACCCGTAATGGAATGTGGAACAGGAGAAATACGCACTATTACTCTGCGATCGGAAATAATCCACATGTCATGAGAGAATTGGCTCACCAGTACCGTTTCTCCGTTAATGTGTGGGCAGGAATCCATAATAATACAATAATTGGGCCAATTTTTATTGACGGTACACTTAACACCAATAAATTCCTACAGCTTATTAAGGACCATTGACAGAATATCTTGCTAATTTACCAGAAGATGTTCGTGATGATACTTGGTTTCAGCTTGACGGTGCACCGGCACATTCTGTTGTACGAGTGCGTGAAAAACTTGACGAAATTTTCGGAAATAAATGGATTGGACGCTATGGTCCACGACGATGGCCCCCAAGGTCACCTGACCTTACTCCTCTTGATTTCTTCTTATGGGGAGCTGTTAAAAACTATGTTTACGCAGTAGACAATGATACAGTAGACATCCTCAAGAACAGAATAACCGAGGCTTTTCACATGATGCAACTCAACGTGGATTTAGGAACCGTTCACAATAACATTATCAGACGGTACACTACTTGCGTACAGCAGAACGGCAGACATATTGAAAATCAACCAATGTAGCGAAGCGACGTGCTTTCCGCTTTGTGGCTGTATTTGTTATTTGTAAATAAAATAATTTACTATTAACTAGAAAGTGGTTTATTTAATCTTTGAGTGCAAAATAAACACTTCAGAAAATAACCATACCTTATACTTGGAGTCATGAAGTGCGATAATATTATCTTTCTATCAGCCGACACACGTTGTGTCAAACAACCCATTAAATTGTCAGAGACGTTCCGAGTAGCTCCGAATTAGTACGATGCAGAACGAACTTAATCGATCGAGTTGCATTGTTTGCATTACATTGAATTTAAGATTAAGTTAGTTAGAAAAAATAAAAAAGTAAGGTTTTGATTTTAATTAGTTGGGACCATAATTATTCAATTACTAGTGACCTATAGAGCCTCGGTTTTTAATAATATCCCCGGTTCTAGGCCACACACTGTATACGTAAAATACAGATAGACAAGACGTTTATTAACATTTGTTTTTATTTATAGTATTTATTTATTTATAGTATCTATTTATTTATAGTATTCTTATACATCTAAACACTTAACACAAGAATAATATGATCGTAGAGCAATCATTTACCAATTTAACATTAAGTACGTGTATAAGATAGACGTAGTGTTACGACCAACCCTGTCCAAGGGACTCGTCTGAAAACCAGCGCAAGGCTTGAAGCCTTGCATATGCTGAGACGAGCACCCATTGCCCAACCTAACGCAATTTAGTATTTTTAGTTTTAATTCTAAGGCATTGTCAAGCTATTTCTTTGTACCTATGTTAAAAGTTATATTTTGTGTATTTTTTTTTGGCAATAAATTAATTTGAATTTGAATTTGAATTTAAGCAGCTGTCGAAGGCTGTCTTTTTCATTTGGTCCTTCTCCCGTCTTATAATGAATACGCGAAATAAAACCAAGCAGCTGGCAACGCCGGCTAAAAGTAGTAAAGTGACGCGGTCGGAACCAGGTGCACCCGCTGTGGGTGGGGTCGGTCGGTCCAAAACTCAGGATCTCGCAAAAACTGATGCCACAGAAACACCCGCAGCTCTCGATTTCGTTCGCCCGTGTCCAGTGACTAGCACCGGCGGCGGCGGCTCCGCTGCTGCGGCCGAACATTTTCACGCTTCTCCTAGTTGCAGGTCGCACTTATCAGGGTCTACGCGGTCATCAGCCACCATAAAAGCACGGAGAAAAATGGCAAACCGTTGCACAGAGAGCTACATGTCTTCGCAGACGCGAGCGAGCTTGCCTATGCGACCGTCGCTTATTGGCGTTTCTTGTACGCGGGCGGCACAGTCAAGCTCGTTCTCATAGCCAGCAAAGCAAGGGTATCGCCATTGAAGCCAACTTCAATTCCTCGCTTAGAATTGCAGGGTGCTTTAATTGCTTCTCGCCTAGCTGAAACAATAAAAGATTTTCACAAGAAGAAGCCAACTCGCACTTATTTTTGGTCAGATTCGAGGACTGTGCTGGGGTGGTTAAGAAGTGACGCACGCACGTTCAAGCCTTTTGTGGCCCACCGAGTCGGAGAAATTACCGAAAACTCTCGCGTCCAAGACTGGAGGTGGGTTCCAACGGACTTGAACGTTGCCGACGATGCCACAAGACTTAAACCGCTCCACCTTGACCCTAACCACCGATGGTTCACGGGTCCTCCATTTCTTCTTGGTCCTCCGGAAGATTGGCCTGTGGAACCAGCTGGCCAGCCTACGGTTCAGGAAGAGCGCAAACAAACTCCTGGCCTAGTGGTTGGGCACCTGGCTCTTATCGCGGATTTCAGTCGTTTTAGTGACTGGTTACGCTTACTGCGTACCACTGCTCGCGTTTTACAAGCTGTTGCTAAATTCCGCTCGGTTTTGGACCGCGTTAGTCCCTCTGTCCCTAACACCGATGTTAGGGTTCGTCATCGTATAAACGCGCCTACGTCCGCCACTCTTTTACCCCTGACAGCGGAACTGATGGAAGCCGCAGAAAGGCACGTCCTACAGAAAGTCCAGTCGGAAACATTCGGAGAAGAGATACAGAAAATTGAACGTGGAGAGTTGTTGCCTAAAAGTAGTCGCCTTTCAAAGTTGTCACCCAGGATGGGAACAGATAAGCTGCTACGTTTGGTCGGCCGAATTGAAGCTGTAGAAGATGTCAGTACTGAAGTCAAATCACCCATACTGTTAGACGGGCATCATCCAGTCGTGCGCCTGCTGGTTAACTTTTATCATCGCAAGGCTGGACATGCGAACAATGAGATGGTCGTCAATGAGCTCAGACAAAAATACTGGCTTCTTCCCCTACGCAGCACCGTCCGAAGCGTCACCAGTAAATGCTTATTTTGTCGAATCAGAAAATCAAAGCCGATGAATCCAATGACTGGAAACCTTCCTCCACAGCGGATGGCGCATCATCGCCGTGCATTTACTTACACTGGATTGGATTATTTCGGCCCAGTAAATACCACGATTGGTCGCAGACACGAGAAGCGATACGTAGCCCTGTATACATGCATGACATCCAGAGCAGTTCACCTAGAGTTAGTGCACTCCCTATCTGCTGATTCAGCAATCATGAGCTTGCGTCGTTTTATTGCAAGAAGAGGAACCCCCGATACGATATTTTCCGACAACGGCACTTGTTTCGTCGGTGCTGACCGAATCTTACGAGAGTTTTACCAAGCGGATGTCAGTGATTTCGCTGCTAGCAGAGGTATCAAGTGGAGTTTTATTCCCCCCGCTGCTCCATTCTTTGGTGGATGTTGGGAGCGGCTAGTTCGCACCGTAAAAGTTGCACTGAATGCTACCCTACGCGAAAGAGCGCCTAACACAGAAGTACTCTTGACCCTCCTGCTGGAAGCCCAGGCTATCGTCAACTCTCGGCCACTTACTCACGTTCCAGTTAGCCATGAAGACCAGGAGACATTGACACCTTTCCATTTTTTGATTGGCTCTTCGTCCAACCAGACACTTCCTGCAGCGTTAAACGACCGTGACCTACTACGAAGGTCAGACTGGAGAAAAGCTTTACGTTTAGCGGATCATTTTTGGAACCGTTGGGTGAAGGAGACTCTACCGACCATGCAGCCACGCCGAACAGGCGAAAACAGAGAACGCGACTTAAGCACTGGCGACCTAGTGCTCATCGTAGATGAGAACTTACCAAGAGCTACATGGCCACGTGGCCGCATTACTGCGACCTTCCCTGGCAGGGATGGCATAGTCAGGGTGGTGGACGTAGCCACACAAGGTGGCCTTCTTCGTCGGCCCTCCAAAAAGCTAGTAAGGTTAGACGCATAACCTTGCATATCCTACCTTCCGCTGGTCTAGTTAATTTGTGTTCTTTCGCACACAAGGGGGTGGGATGTGTAGGTTGCATCGCAACCTCTTTTGATACTATATCATATTTTGTCTATTATTTTTTATACCTTTTCGTATTTGTATTTTGTTTCTAGTCTTGTCAATCAGGGGCTGGAAACTTAGAAAAGAGGCCACACGCCGATTTATTGTATGGAAAGTAGTGACATCTCTGGCGAAGCGGATCGCTGTATTTAATGTTGTTGACATAAAATGGAAATAGATGTCAGTACAATAGACCCACGACAATAAATTTTAAGATTTTGAAATGAAATAAAATATATTTTTATGTTTTGAGATAGAATTTATTAAGTATCCATTTTATTTAACTGAACATGAACAAATATCTCATTAATATGGAATTGTGTTTGTTGTTCGGCCTTTGTGGTTTTAGATGAAGTATACATACCTACGTGTCAGTCAGTAAATAAATGTCAATGTATTGTCTATAAAAACATTGAATGAAAACACATTTAAATCATATTTAAATAAAATCAGGAATAGTTTTAGACACAGTATCTGTTTATAAAAATAATATCTAGGTATTATGTGTGCAGTAAATAATTTGAGGTTGAGTAATATGCAGTGTAGATCGGCTGTACGTGGATTTGTTAAATCTGGTCCAGGAGATTTAATCTAAAGTTTTGAAGCTAAATCTCGTCCTTGTCTCGTGTTTTTTTGTTAAAAAGGCTGTGCTTTATAAAGTTCTTGTTACATAATTTGTTATTTGTTAAGTTGAATAAATACTTATATGAATGTTGCATGTTTCACTTTTCAGATCCCTTTCATAGTTGGGTGATTATTTTGAAACCTACAATGTGACTGGCAAAGTATGAAGGGAAGCGTACTTAGGTAACTAAAATGTGATTTATATCATGTTTTAGAAACTTTTTCTTCCTAACTTTGATAGTCGCATTGTAGGCTTCAAAGTCAAAACAGAGAATACAACTTTTGTATACGTGTGTGCGTGATGCGTGAATATGTATGTGTGCGTTAGTGTGTATGTGAAGCGTGCACGCTGCACGCATGCGTGCGTCAGAGTAGTTCAATCCACTCGCTGCTAGGCGGCTGTGGGACCAGTAATTTCTCTTGGTGTTGCCACTCTTTACATAAATATACTTATTATACTCTTTGTTGTCAATATACGAGTATTTGCATCAACTTGAGCTGCTTGGTTGTTTTCTTGGATTTTTCTACTAAATAATATATATTTAAGCAGCTGTCGAAAGCTGCCTTTTTCACCAATAATTGGTAAAATATGTATATTAACACACAATACCTACATGATCATTTATTTTTATTTTAGTAAATAATTAATATTCTACAAATGTTTGATAGTAAATAAAAACTTTTTATTTCGAAGAATTTGCTTATGAAGTTGGTACCACTGCAATATAGCGGCCGATTAAAAAAAAAATAGATGATTTGACATCGTGGTAAACAGTGCTTTTATGAAAAATGTATGAAACTATCTATTTTTTTCGTGAAGTTCGCGCGAACAGTGCGCGCGCAGTTTAGTCCAGGCAATGAACTGACAACTTGTATGGAAAAAATGTCAATTTTGGAAATAATTTATAATAGCTTACTTTTTAAGTACAACGGATATATTATCAATTAAATAGTTACCCAGCGACAAAATCCGACAAAATTTCAGACATCGAAAAAATGATAAGTTAACTGGCTTCTAAAAAGTCAGTAAAAATATTAATAAATGTTTTTGTCTTTATTTTGGTTCATTTACATTTGCTCTATGATATTCAAGATAAATCGTACAAAAAAAGATAATGCATGCTTCATTTAAATCTACATAATTACTTCCGGGTGGAAAGTTTGTCGGATTCTTGACTAAATCATCTTAGAATAACATTTTCAAATGAAATCAACAAAAAAAACGCTATTATAAATTAATGTTTTTCAATACCGTATTTTGCCTGGAGTAGTTGTTAAAGCGAGACTTAGATGCAATCTCTAAACAGTCAACACTAAATAATTTACTTTAAAAACAAAGTTTTAACCGATTTCAATTTAGTACTCCGCCAAGCCACGAGAACATTTCCACATTTATTTTCCAATTTACCACATGAACTGATTTCCGAGAGCAAGTGCGTTGATTATTAGAGAAAAAAACCCAATCGCTGTATGTGGCCCGATAATATTTGAGGACTTCCGTCGATTCCACAAGGATCACCTTTGGTACTTCATTAGCTGCTATTTCAACGGAATCTTATCAGAATCTGTGACGTGCTTTTGTACTTTAAGTACATAATTGAGGAATTCCATAAGTCATCTGTGGTCTTCATCATCAGTTCCACTCCACCAAATTTATGATTTCCGGATGTATACACGAGATATAATAGAAAATACCAAGATCACTACACGCGTGCCTAATATAATTGAGGAGTTCTCTCAATTCCTCATGGATCCCATCATCCAACTAAATTAAAAAAAAATGGGACCCACCTGGATGCATATACTTACAAAAACAAAAAAAAAAATTGAATCGGCTCATCAATGACGGAGTTTTGAGGTACCAAACATTGAAAAAAAAAATACAACTGAATTGAGAACCTCCTCCTTTTTTTTGGAGTCGGTTAATAAAATAAACATTCAATACTTTTACGTAAAATGTTATCAAAAGTAAATAGTTTTACTTAATGAAACGCATATCCAATGAATTCGGTTAAAAAGAAAGTTTAGTCGAGTAGGTGAGAATCCACTTACCTACCGAGAATTAAAAATAAAACTGTAGGTGTATATACGGTTAATATAAGAATCCACCGTGCCCATACATAAACTTTGCTGCAAGGTGCTAACGTGTCTTAATCGGGATATAACCATAAAACAAGAGTGTCGTAATGTTATAAAACAAGCGTGCTTAATTTTCAGGATTTTAAGCCTAAAAGCGATGTAATAAGAGGCACGTTACGAGCAAATGGGTTGAAACATTGCTTTATGATCCGTACGGCAGCATCTGAAAGCTAATTAGAATTTTTAATAAGATACCTTTTGTGATTCGACGAATACGAGTATCACCATAAAGTGCATTTTTGTAACTAATTTGAAAAAAAAAACGTGTTTTGTGGGTAGGTATATATTTAGAATACCTCTAGCAAGGCGCTTTTGCGCCGTTCAGATGCCGGGATCATATTCCGCGAATTCATAGGAATATTCGTATTCGCTGTTTCACTACTGTACAGTTTACCAGTAGTACCAGCAGGTTGATCACGTAACGCATTGTACGTACGTAGGTATACGTTAGGTAGATCTAAATGTCAAATTTTATATGAAAAAATTACAGTTAAACTGTCGAAACGTGCGTTTGAAATATTACGCGATTTTCCCTCTGACCTTTTATATGGTACGTATGTTTAATTCACACTTACGCCGATAAAGTGAACTATGCTGCGGTCAACAAAACATGTTTGTCACAGGAAGTTACGATATAAAGATCTATAAGGATAGAGAAAAAAGTGTACTTATTGAGGGACTAAATTCTTCTTCAATTTAATGTATTAAATTCCACATTTAACTTAAGTTGCCAATATAGTCTGTTTGGCGTAAAGAAACGTCGCTACAATGTTACTAAAGCATTTGTGATAGTAATATTTAGGTATTATTTTTACGAATGTGGTTTATGTGGTAAATTATTAAAAATATATATTATTTTTGTATTACTGTGCTTGTTTTATTTAAATTTAGAATTTCCTACCTTTTTACATGTACTTACCTAGCGGGAAATGATTTATTATGTCTGAAAACGAAACGGGTACGAAATGGGAACGGGTTGTAGACAAAAATGTAGTCTCATTAACTTAAGTTTTATTTACAACATAATTCTTTACAATTTCAACCATATTTTACAAAATATATCTACGTTAACAAATACTATAATAATAATTACAGTCACGGCTCACTTCTGCACATCACTTAGTTATATATAATAAAGTAGGTACATATCTACGTCCAGCTACAACAACTGCCACCGGGCAGCAGCTAGGTATCATTCAATTAATTATCTGCAAGTTATCACATCACCGAATGGCAGAAATAATATTTCTTCTACGCAAAACTATTGTTGCATCGCAGTTTTTGATAATTTAGTCTTAAATCAATCCTAGAGAGAGAAGTTCAAACTTACGGCTTACAATATTGTCTGGGTGAGGATTTAGACCGTACATCAAAATCCTCGTCCACACGTGTTTTAAAGTGGATTAATGGTATGTTTTCATGTATAATTCGCTTATGATTAGTTATCACGTCACATGATAAAATATTAGTGCCAGAATAACTAGTTATTGAAGTAAGTACTACGATGACTGGGGTATCATGTACGATACCAACGGTACTTTAATTTATGTGTAGGTAGGTTCGGCTTTCATGGTCCTTTATTAAAAGTACTTATCCTAATTTCATCGACACAATAAAAGGAATAAGTAGGTACGAGTATTGTACACTTGTGTTTAACCAATTTCATATCGCCTTATCAGAGGCCCATTCACCTGAGCTCTATGCCTAGTTAACATTTTTTAATCAACTTATTGGACAGAGGCTCTAGTATAAGTTTTACCGAAACAAAACGTTACGATCGCGTTTGCGTTTTACCCTCAATTTGTATGGGATTTGACAGCTAAACGCAAACGCGGTCGTAACGTTTTGTTTCGGTAAAACTTAAACTAGAGCCTCAGAACTAGGGTATGTCACGTTCGTAGTTATTTTTCATTTATTATTTATAGGCACTCGTTGCTAGGATTATATTGAACATGAATTAGAAAAACGTGACTTTAAAAGGTACCTACAAAGTAAAGCCCAGCGCAGGTCGATCGGAGGAATGCCCCTCGTAGAGAAGAAGATTTTTAATTTATCAATCGACCTATATTTACATTGTATGATACGTTTCTCAATTGGAATAGCTTACAATATGAAATTCTCCCAGTTGCGCTCGCCCGATCTGCGTTGGGCCCAAAAAATCTATATAAGTTGTTCTAGTAGAGTTAGTGACTGTAACAGCATCGATGCCCGAGTTGGCGAAGCAATATTCTCGAGCTTTATCACACTAGCGATTTGCGAGCGGTTTGCAAGCGACGCGGTCAGTGAGCGCTGGGCGTGCGCGCAGCGAGCTCGCTGCGACAACCTGACGCATCGTTGTCATACGTATACACTCGTGAATGTACAACTTTTACTTTAAGTACTTCAAGTCATTATTATTTATAAGATACCCGGCGAGCTAGAGACACGCTCGCAAATCCTTGTTGTGATAACGGAAGATCATACACACAATTTATATTCGACCACGACTAAGTATAAGTAGGTAAGTGTACATATCTTACAACACATTCACGCAGCAACTACTGCTGCGGGAGTGCTGCCGACGTAATAAAACATTGTGTTCCTTTTAGCAAGTGGGTAGTAATGTTACCTATAAGTATGCCAGCTATAAACGCATGTTGCAAGAACATTTGTTCAGTAGCATAATTGCAAGGAATTGACTTTACGTGTGACTAGTCTAATGTACAAATAATTCATCTCTTTTTTTGACATTATAGAGGTACGACAATAGGGTTGGCACTTTTTAAATATGTTAAATATGTGGCAAAAATACTTAACTGGTTTTTCGTTTAAAATCGCATTATTCATGATCATGAACCATTTGGAATTTATGGTTGCTATATACGCGTTTACATCTACTTAAGAATGTCATTATGCACCAAGAGATTACGTGGTCTTATTTGGTTAAATCCAATGTCCTTATGTCATTAAGTTCTACTATGTTTTCACTTTTGATATTGTTTTTCGTCATTTTATCTTCATCTTTGTCGTTAAGAGGCACCACACTTAAATATGTCATGTTATTGTTGTCATCCGTATTTATCGATGTGCTCTCTGTTTTTCTTTCTGCTAGCGAAATTGGACTAGACCCTTCATTATCCAAGTTATTCTTTACCATGATAAGACTAGGTGTTGTGCTGCGTTCTCTATCTAAGTCGTCAGTATCGGTTAAAAATGTTGAAATAGACTGTATGTCCTCTTGGCTATTGTTTTTCGTTTTGTCAGTTACTTCATTCTGCTTAAGGGGAACACTTGCTGTAATAGCGATGGTTTTATTTTGTACGTCTGTACCTTCACTAGAATTTGAATGTAGATTTTTATCGGTAGTGATCGTTTCTTCGGGTCCAATGGTTGTGTATTGATAAATATTAATATTATCCGTTGCATTACTTTTCCCATTTATTTGACGTTCCGTTGCTATCGATTGGTCATCACTGTTTTCATTTTGTTTATCGTTAAGGTTAGTCGGTTCTAAATCGTGCCCTTCTTGTAGTTTTTTGACGAGACTTTTGTTATTTTCTATTTCTGGTAAAAACGGGTTCATCTCTGGTTCATGGTCATCATACTCCGATGAATGTGCGTTAATAGGTTTTGTCATAGGGAACGAGTGATTGTTCATTGCTGATATTTCATATATAGCGAAGTTGTTCACAGGTGTAGTATTGTCTGACATACCGTGCGTACTGGTGTTCACGGGTGTCTGATTAATGCTTGGGTTCTCGGCTAAAGTACCATTTTCAGAAGATAGCTCTCTAAGTAAGCGCATGTCATTGTCGGAATCCTCCCAAACCGGAGCTGGTTCGCTTTCGTTTATAGATTTCGTCGCATTTGTTTGGTTGAAATTGAAAGTCACTGGTGTTATTTCGGTCGTTTTATAAATGTATTCACTAACAGTAGTAGTTTCAATACGTTCGCTTATCTCCGAGGTTACCGATGCGTCTGTATTATTATTTAAATAACTGTTAACTCGTTTTACCCGAAATTCTTCATTGTTATAATCATGAGATGCATACATTGGTACATATTGTTCTGGAATTTTACTGGTAGTCTTATCCATATTGTTGAGATAATCCGGTTCAAAATCATCATTACTCATTCCAGGATTAATTATGTCTTCAAGTTCGTTAACTGTTGTAGTTTCAGTGTCTTCCGGCATTTTGCTGAACATTTTTGCATAATTGATTTCAGTTACAGATACCGGAAGCCAATCAGAATCGTTTGATCGAGTCATACTTTCTTCAATTGTTCCATTTGATGTTACATGATCTATATTAGTACTATTTTGTTTAACAATTGACTTCGATGAACGATTATATAGTGCATTAATATCATCGAAAGATACATCCGAATTCTCGCTAGTTTCTTCCCCTGCAGTATTTATTGTTTTATTTGTATTTTGATTGTTAAAAGATTGAATTCGGTGCTCATTTTCCATAATTTCCGCATTTTTTATTGAAAATCTGTCTTCATATACCAGATGGTCTACGTTCTGAATGTTGTGCGATTCGTTGTGATTATTATTTTCTGATGTGCTATCAATTGCACTAATCGCTAATTTGTTTATATTAGTAACCGTTGCATTTGAACCATCAGCCTGCATGTATACTGCTGGGGCTGGTGTAGTTTTGGCATCTTCTTCATCAACGTCACTAGGAACTTCGTTGTTCTTTGCAATAAAATCGAATGTCAGCTCATCTTCTGTTGTTTTAGGGTAAGAGGTAGAGATTTGGTCAGTTAAATCTGTCTGTTGAGTGTCATTATGGTTTGCGATTTTATTCTTATCATCGCTATCAAGCCAATCGTTGTCACTGTTTGAATTTTCTTCTGACTGGTTCTGTTGTAAACTTGATTCGATTGGGTTAGTTTCAAACGATAATTCGGTAGTAGTTTCATCGTTTTTATTATTATCATCTGTTTTAAGTTCACCTGAATCGTTGCTAGGAGAGAGTATCACGTGTGCAGCGTCTATCACCTCATCGGAATTATTATTTTCGACGATGTTTTTGGAGTCTGATGTAGATCCTTGTTCAATATTTTTTTCTGTAATAGTCTTCTTAGTACTCGCATCCATTTTAGATTCAGCTACTGATTCAGTTGCTGACTCTTCTGAGTTGGCCTCTGTTATGGTTAATACAGTTTTAGTTTCCGGCTCGTGTTGCCGTGCCTTAGATACAAAATTTACTTGTGCTAATTCAGCTTCATTGTCTTTGTCTTGCCCAAACAAGATATGGTCGGGTTCAGTTATCGAATTGGTAGCTAATTTAGATTCTGTCGTTAGTTCGTGCATAGTATCCATTTGTCCGCTATGTTTGTTTTGGAGTTCAGTGTTTAGTTCCGTATCTGTCTTTGAGTTGTTTGTTGAATCATTTTCTGGTTTAGGTTTTCCAATAGGTTCTGGTGTCGTGCTTGGCTCTTCTGCATGTAAGAATGTTGAATTTAGATCCGTGACAGGTTCTGGCTCTGGAGAGGACTCAAGTTCTATCACTGATTTGGGTTCAGACATTGGTTCCATTACCGCAGGTTTCGATGTCGATTCTGAAGAAGGTTCTGGCTCCGGTTTTGAAGATGGCTCATCTGCCGGTGCTGAGTCATTGCTAGATTCCAGTTTCGGTTTTGGCTCTGATGCTGGTTCGGGCTCCGGTTTAGAAGTCGGCTCAGGTTGCAGTTCTGATAATCGTTGACGTTCTTGTTCTAAATGTGTTTCAGATACCGGTGCGGGTTCTGGTTCTGAAGATGGTTCCGGTTCAGAAGATGGTTCCGGTTCTGAAGATGGTACCGGTTTTTTTTCGGATGATGGTACGGGTTCTGGGTCAGAAGATGGTACCGGTTCTGGTTCAGAAGATGGTGCCGGTTCTGGTTCAGAAGATGGTACCGGTTCTGATTCCGAAGTTGGTGCCGGTTCTGGTTCTGAAGAAGGTTCCGGCTCTGGTTCCCAAGATGGCTCCGGCTCTGGTTCCGAAGTCGGCTCCGGCTCTGGTTCCGAAGATGGTTCAGGTTCTGGCTCTGACGTGGGCTCAGGTTCTTGTTTCTCTTTGTTTTCAGGACTTGAATTATTCTGTTCTTCTTTACTATTGTTTTCATGACCAAAGATATGTGAAAATTTAAGGTCTGGGTCTGTGGCAGTGGTTGTTTCTAATGTCACACTATTTGTTTCTTTCCAGTCGAAAATATCGGCTTCTGAATTGCGCGTGCTATGGGTATTTTCTTCGAATTTGGTTTTGACATTGGTTTGGTCGGAATCCGAATATAAAACGTTACTTGGGTTTTGTTTTGTGTCATCCCCTGAATTTGGTTCTAATGTAGATATGCACCTGTGAGGGTTTGTGATGTCAAGCATTTGACTTCGTGGACAAGTGCACGTAAAATCTAAGGTGCTTTCGTCGAACTCACAGCCGTATTCGCAATTATTTTTGTTGATTTGGCATATATCCAAAACTCTCCTCGCCTTTATACCGTCTTTAGCGACGTGGTAAACGTTTATCATTCGATTGTGTCGAATCAGGTACTTTTCTAAGTCTGCCTTCAGTTCATTGGGGGTTAATAAATTGTCAGAATCATTATTCAACTCTGATTTCCAATGTATTCTGTACATAACTATACCCGGCTCTTTTCTGAAACATAAAATTATTGCAACTTATAAAAAAGCCAAGAGTATTATAATATAAAAAAAATGTATAAGTATAACCATTATATAGATACACCGTGAGCCCGAATAATCTGATACATTTCAGCCATTCTTCCCTGAGGTTATGAGAAGTATGAAAAGTTATATAGAATATAAAGAAATAAATAAATATTTTTATTTGGTGTTTCAAAGAAATTATACACGTGTTTATAAGAGTTTAACTGAAATTGGTCGCCACTCGAGAACCTTTCCGCCCAATCGACCACTCAGCATATGCCAGCAGCAATATATTATGCTAAAGGCGCTGGTTTTCGGGGCACCCAGATATTATCAACTTATGTAAGGTCTAATACGGCAAAATGACATTGATTTTGGAGTTTATGGTATAGGTATTTTTATTAAAACATAATTTCACTTTGCATGAACACATCATCTAAAACGAACCACCTACGTTTTTTTCTTCGAGTATGATGAGTTTCAGGTGTCATATAACTGGCACTTTGATATTTTGTCCATAACTAGCGCACAGAGTATAGTAACAATCTCACAACCTACTCGAAAGACCCTTTTTACCGAGTTAAAACATAAAATCATATACTTACATAAAATTCTATACTATTTATCTAAAAAAAAAATCTGATTCGAGAAAACTTTGTACATATGACAAGGGTCATCTTATATAATATATTCTATACGCCCTTATTGTTAAAACTTAACACGCCTCTGCTAAATAACATAAGCTTTGTCCCTTTCTTCAGCACACAAATGTCAACGTGACAGATAAAGACAGACCAATATTAACGCCATTTTAGTTAAAATGGTCTTGTGGAACGTTTACGAATACGGCCGTTAGTCTCCAAACCAAATCTGAGTCTGGTTATTTGGACCCACGGTGTATGTATTATGAGATCAAGTTACCTGGGTTGGACAAATTCGACAATAACATCGTTTCCGTTGTCATATGCTCCGAACAGAGCTTCTTTTAGGGCTTGGCTAAAATCTTCGGTAAATTGTTTGTACTCGTTACTGCCAGGATCGGAAAACGTAGCTGGTAATTCTTCGCTGTCTATTTTTAATTCTCCCTCCATCACTCTGGGTACTGAGGAAAAAAGATATATGTAAATGTCTCGTTGACTCATACACAACAACTTAATGTTACAACTGGGCATAATTTTCTTACATACCATACATTGAGTTGTCATAATTATTTTCGACACCTGGATGGACGAATACATCATCCCCTCCGTGAGAAGTAGCCTCATCCTGATCGTCGCCAACATGTTTCCGTTCGTCAGGCTTGTGTGCGGTGTGATGGTCGTGGTCGTGATCGTGATCGTGGTCGTGGTCATGGGCGTGGTCGTGGCGGGACACCTGCCCGATCCCGCCTAGCGCCCGCGCTGAGCTTACGGACGCGTTGTACTGTTCCACGGGTGTCGGCGAATTAGCAAATAAAACGCCCGCTGGAAAAGATAATATTACTTTTTAGTTCTTACTATTTTACCTTAAAAAATAACTATATATATAAAAAAGTCGAACACCCAATGGTCGAAGGCAATCTTAATATTTGTAAAAGTATGCTTCGAGTCGACCTGTCCGACCTCTAATGGCTAACTGTAGAGAGTTTAAATTTAATGGTTAAAATGTCAAATTTGTCTACTAACGCAGGTATTGTGTAATTGTGTTAATTTTGTTTTGTAATGTTGTCCGTGATGTGATATACAACGTGTCCCAAAATTAAACGATAAGCTGGCACCAGAAGATGGCCATGCTCATGACTACTCCAGGAAAAATGAAATTAAAAAATTTTTTTTTTTTTTATTCTATAATAAATTGAGTTTTTTTTTTTTTTTTTTCCTCGTGTAGTCATGAGCAGGTCCATCTTTTGGTGCCAGCTTATCGTTGAATTTTGGGCCACGTTGTATAAACCACTACGCGTAGCGGGTAGCGGGGCACACTCACTGGCTGCGAGCGCGATGAGCGCGACGACGGCGGCCGCCACCAGCCCCAGCAGCGTCCAGCACAGCGGCCGCTTGCACCCGCCCTTCTCGCCGCGCTTGTCCGCCGTCACGTACAACTTCTCCCCTCTGCGAATCACAAATTACTTTTGGTATACCTATCAAACTAGAACTTAATATCAGCACGGTTAGCATAACAGCGCGATTAGTGCGACGAGCGTGTCGCGTCGCGAATCAGTCATAATCATAAGTATTCTTATAGGTATACAAATACAAATAAAAGTTTTTTTTTAAAACCCTACTGCTTTTTTAATATGTTATATATATTATATACTTAGGCGCAAATAGTAGGTATAGCCAATGTTACTCCCTGAGAAGAATCTAACGACCACTCGCATATTAAAATTCAGAAAGCCGTTTAAGCTGCAGAGCGTGGCAAAGAAATCGATATTTAGAACTCTACCTACTCTCAGTACAGCTGATCTAAGAGAAAAGTGCTGTACTTATTTCGAATAACATGAGATGTACCCAGGGTACTAACATTAATATGGAATCTCAAATAAACATACATCGATTGAGCTCGTCTGACACGGAATTAGCTAGGTACCTACTTTAGAATGCACCCTGTTCATCTTCCGCTATCTGACCCTGTCCTTTTTATCTGATTCTAGTAACCTCGCGGATTTGGTACTCTAGCTCTTGGCACGGAGGTAAGTACCTAATAGTTATACAAACATTGGCATTGTGAAGAACCTAAATGAGATAAGCAGATTTAGATTACTTTACGCAATTGAATCGTATGTATCTGAATAAAAACATGACGTAAGTAGGTATCTAATGAAAACAATTTTATTTGCACTAATATTCTCCCTGTCTATATACTCACCCCTATTTGTCTGTTAGATACTACCGAAAGTATATAGCGCTTTTACTTAGAATACCTTATTAAATATGTACAACTATTCTCAGAAAGGTACATATTTTTCTATCACGTCGGTTACACAGGGCTGGAGAGGCGTACGACCTAACGTCACTCGTGACTGCTTCGCGCGTTGTTTCGGAGCGGAGCGCGCCTGTGCCACCTGGATTTACCTAACACTAACGTCAACGTAAATTATCACGACCTCGTATTGTTCTAAAATAATCAATCTTTATGCGTTGTAAATTAACGACTCGTGACGGGTCAACTGTCCGCCAGTGGTCCGCCATGTCATGTCGCTTGTAAGTCACACGATAATAAGCAAACGTCATCTCATCACCCATCCTGCGCACATGTTTTGAAACTTTTAATCCTCCTTAAATTGATTCTACTCAACACATTCATATTTAGAATAATTTAGAGCACGACGATAGGATACATTGTTTTATGAGTTTTATGACCCACAATTTCTAAAAAAAATATCGGTCTCAACACACCTATAACAACATGAAACCGGAGTTTAGTGTGAATACGGGCACGTTGGTGAAGATCAAGAGCGACTAATAAAAAGCATGGTTATAAGAACGATGAGTTTACATAGTTGTGAGTGTTAAATGCACGCTGGGAGGCAGAGAGGTCGGGACCCGGGGTGCGCGCGACCTGCAGCTCGGGAGCCGAGCGGAGGTCGATGCACCGCGCATTCTGCTGCCTCCTGCCTCCTGCCCGGCGCAGCCCGCACACAACACAACAACATACCACTCAGCAACTTCACACTCGCACGTGTAATAGGTATGCCTACTAATAAACTACCTTAATTACTTATTTCCGATAGGTTCAGGTTTTTCACGCTTAAACCGCTGGATAGAACTTTCTTATGTAGATGGTTTGATTTGAAGTCTGTATACGGACAAAGTCGCGGGTAGAAGAAAAAGTGTGGAAAAACAAAATGGTTAGACTTTTGATTCGATTACGGTTGGAAACGTTCTTCTTGGGAAAATACCTAGCTAAGGTAGGTATTCAAAATCGTTGTGATATTCGTCTCCACTCTTTTCAACTCTTAACAACATGGGAACATTGGGAACGTTCCAAAACACCAACGTTTACGCAATCAGTATCTAACAATGGCTATAGTGTGACAATGCTATTAGAATAATAGATATCTCCTCCACGCATTTAAAGTTCACTGCTACAATGTGCCCTAATTTTTTATAAATGGATAGGTCATTGAAACAATAACAAATTTACCTACAGTGATGTGATCATGTGTTATGTTTATGTGGATTTCTGTTTTGCTGCGTCGGTGACATGACATAGATGTGGGTAAGGTAAGTACTCGTAACACAGCCAGTATTGTGATGCGACTGCGCGGTTCGGGGCACTCCGTAAATAAAAAAAGGTCAGGAGAGAATGGAGGAGTTGGTGTGCTCTATTAGTATTATGCTCGGAATTTGTTTCAGTCGATCTCGGCTATTGTCTCCGCGCGTGCCATCCGCCGCACTCATGAATATGCACAGACTTTCTCAAAACAAAATGAAATACTTAAAATATAACGCGACTTATTTGTTGTTTAGACACAATTGCTTAGTAAACATAAAAGAATGCTGACGACTCAAAAACTTTCTGCCGGATTTAAGAGTAAGAAATGTTTTGTGCTTACCCTAAAATATGGACATGCTTTCTTGTTTCAACATGCACGTTAGGGACAAATTATGAAGTCCAATTGTTAGTTTTATTACCTAATTTATATGACGTGAGCTGAACTCGTATGTCTTGTTAACTTACTCAAGATGATAGGTGAAAAAACATTGCACTACTCGTACCTACCAGTGGGGAGCCTCTTAATAATGTCATGCTTTACCCGCTCTCTTTCGCTCACAGTCATCTAAATCTTATTCCAGCACGTCTAGCATGGGACGGCCGCGACATACTCTCGAGTTTTCTAGCATTATACCACTTGTTCTAAGTGTTCTAATAAGAAAGAGACGGATAGTGCGAGAAAAATCGAGAGAGCTCGCGCGCCGTCGCGTGCTAGCCGTGCTGGGGGTTGGCATTGGCATAATAGTTTTTTCTGCAAGCGGCTGCTAAAAGCTACCTATTGCAGAGTCTAATTACGTTCCAACACCGAATATAACTTAATATTTACTAGCTGTACCTGCGACTTCGCTTGCATGGTAATGTGTTCGGAATGAACGCACTTCTTCTGTTGGACATAGGACAGATGCAGTTCTAATTTAACCTATCAAGTTAAACGTTGTGCAACCCTATTTTCAGCAATTTTAGCCCCTAGGGAAAATATTTATACATATTTATGACTTATAAAACATTATAAACAGACTAATCAAAACAGTTCAACTCATTACATCCGCCAATCAAAACTTAAAAAAAAAAAAATTGGATTTGCTATCAGCTAATTCGTAGTATTCTACAGCTAGATTTTAAAATCGACCAATCAGTAAACATAATTCATTTCAAACATTAGGTGTTTTTTATTCCCTGATTCAGAATCATTAAAAAAATAAACGTCTGACCCTCTACAGCCGTAAATGAAAAGTAAAGTGTATAACTCTGTCTAAAAGCCATATTACCCCTCGAACCTCACTTCGTTCGAGTAACCTATAGCTTATATTCTACTATTATTTATCAGAGGTATTTTAAGTTTTATGAATAAGAGGATAAAAGTTTAGTAGATGTTTGTTGTAATAGATCTAACAGGTAGGACTTAGGCTGCAGCATTAAATGTTAATATTGAGCTTCTTCTCTATATATTTTTAACAATGTATTATATTATATATTAAATAAGTAAAACATTTAATGACTGAAATGGACTTGAGTCACTCCGACGCTCAGGTATGTGTTTAGGAATTCATAATAGATAATAATTTCGAGTACCTACCCATTCACCGTTAAGTGTTGACGCGGAACAAAAGATCTCTTTTTAATTAGATAACAGACGACGGCTAATTTATATTTTCCAAACTATACCTAACCACTAAAATCTATTTCAGATTAGAAGAGTCCGCTGACAGCTGTCATCTCAGTACAATTTATGTCATCAAACGTCAAAGATGACTAAAACTGTACTGAGATGCCAGCGGACTCTTCCAATCTGAAATAGATTAAGATAAGTTCTACAACCATAAAGCCTGCACCACACTGGCGCACAAAACTTGTCATTACAACCCGTCGGAAATATTTGCGAAACTCGCTGGAATGCGGGAAGCGCGTCGTAATGACGTCATTAAGCCAGGTTCGCAGATATTTCCGATGGCTTGTAGCTGTCATATTTACTATTGACCGCCACCGCAGGCCGCACCAGTGTTAGGCCTGCAACACACTGGCGCAGCATGCGGTGGCGGACTATAGTAAATTTGACAGCTAATGGCAAGTTTACTATTGACCGCCGCGGCGAGGCCGCGCCAGTCTGTGAGATGCTTTATGTAGGCCTAAGGCCTGCAACACACGGGCGCGGCCTGCGGTGGCGGACAATAGTAAATTTGACAGCTAATGTCAATTTAACTATTGTCCGCCGCGGCCAGGCCGCGCAAGTGTGATGCAGGCTTAAAGCGAGTCCGAGTCCCTTTCTAATAAAGGTAATTATTATAGTAGGTACATTACTGCAAAGGCCGGGAAATACCAATTCGTGGACGAGTCGATTTTTTTACGAATCCACGCATTGCCATCCCTGCCGAGGTAGATATAGTTTTTTTCTCCAATAATGCGAGTAAATCAAATAATATTTTCAATCAACAATAATGTTTTAAAACAGCGTGTTTGTCAATAACCTATCAAGTTCCCACCCAAATAATTAGTAGGGTTATTTCGCCGGTTAGCGACCACCTAATTTCATGTGCCGGTTGCCGATCACTTAGCTGAATTGGTGAACTGGAAGGTTATTTTCTCAGTTTTTTTGTAAACTTCTATTCTAAAACAACAAAAAAATGCATGTACAAATAATTGTCTCAATAGAGTCTGTAGAATTGATGTTATCTTCAATAGAAAAAAACCTTCTCCTTCAGGTGGTCGCTAACCGAAGGTGGTCGCGTAACCAAGCATCATGACCATAGGTACCATAAGTTTCAATTGACAAAAAATAATTGAAATATCAGAATCGATCACAATTTTAAATGTTTAATGTTTTTAAAATGATTAAAGAGTAAACGGGATTGAAATTTAATTCGTTATGAATTTTATTTCGTTAATATTTTTATTTCGCAATTTGTAACTATATGAGACATTTTTAAAAACGTCATTTCGATCACTTACAAAAGTAAGCGTTTTGTCTATGACAATAAGAAATAAGAAAACGCGGGAAAACTTCAAGCCTACTACAAACGGGCACAATAATTTGTCACACCAACTTGCAATAGTTCGAAAGTTACCATAAATTACTAACTAGTCTAACTATAGCAAGTTGTTGTGACAAATTGCTAGGCCTTTAAACGTACGAGCATTTGGCTGGTTGTAGTAATTTGTCTTAGTTAAAACATGGTTAAAAGGTAAAAAATATATAGTAATGGAATTTCATACATTTTCCTGGCCGCTAAAACTGTACAGTAATGACTTTTAACTTTTGATATTTGCGCAGTAACGAGGAACTTCACGTAGGTACTTTTTTTGGTACAGTAAGCCGCACATTTCCGAGCATATTGGATTTTATATTAAAGTATATGTATTTTTTTTATATCGCAATGTTTTCAGATCCACTGGCACATTACTCGGTTTTTTATTTATTTATTGGAGAGTAAAGTGTAGGTATACAGTGGCATATTATGATAAAAGTATTTTCCTTTGTATAGGTCAATTTCTGTGGCTGAATGTCAACTTAAAGGCGCGAAGTGCAAAGTTATAATACCGCCTTAATACCGACGCGATTGATAATTAATGTATATAAAAGGGCCGTTATAGTAATTTAATACATAGGTACCGTATATTGCTGATAAACATAAATACTGAAAAACCAGTATCGTGACAAATACTCAGCGTGTAATCTTGCAGAAACTCAAATAGACTTTATGGCTGAACGCGAGAACAGGGCGATGCCATGCCATTAAAAAAAAGGGAATAGAGTCAGACTTTTGACGTATGACGTTATTAAGTTGAAATTTGTTGATACCTTTATTGAAATTACACCGTAATAGGTACGAATTTAGCGCATATACGTTTCCATATCAGAATCGATGATGTTTTTATGCTCTATCGTTTAGTATGCGTTTTGTGTAGGTCTATCACACACACTGGATCGAAATTATTAATGTTGGATAGCTGTAGCAAGCCTGCCATTTTGACGTCACTGACAGTTGACAGAATATGGCAGCTGGGATTTCAAGAAGAAGATGTGAAAAATTTAATGAGGTCAAATGTTTCTGAAAATTAATTATTCGTCGCAGTCGGATAAATACTATCTTAAGTGAAACTACAATAGTAAATGTACTCGTAAAAAAAGTTTCATGTAAGTATTTCCATTCTTGGGAAGCTGAGGTCATTCGTGACAGAACAATGCTTAGTTTGATACTGGCTGATTCTTTTTAAATTCAGAGATTTATTATAAGTGTAGATATAGAGTAGATAAACTTTCATTGGGATTATTTTCTGTCAAATGAGCGGTTGATTTGACGTCTATAGTTCTCAAGACACTTAAAAACTGGACGGCCGATGCTGGTGACCGTTATTGCTTATTCACTTATTGCGTAAATACTACCAGATCTCTGGTGATATTATGCCAGCGCCTTCGAGTAAGTACTTACGTACCTACGTATTTTTTGCGCAGTATAAATTCACGGGTTGTTTATCGTGCGTCATTGTACAGGGCGCTATGGGAGGTAGTAGACGACAGTGGTGCATTTCACACCAGGCGTCATCAAAAAACGTGCCTTGTATAAATGCCCTTAGGCTACGAAAGGTTCAAGAAGCTCCACAGTCTCTTAATGTATAATTTACGAAAATAGGAATACTGACCTAATGTATTTTCTGTGCTCGTTGACTGGAACAAAATATTCATCGTACGGATTCGTTACATTCATGTCCACTTCGACATCTTTCTTTTTCGCATTTCCGTTTCTAGGTTGCAAATTTATGAGTTCCAGGTTGACCGCTTCTAAGGTTTTAGTGTCGCCGTTGTGTTCTTTGGCGTGGCCGTTTTGGTGGGGGTGGTTGGAGGCGAAGGAGTCGTTGTGGTTGGGGTCGTCCGGCTGGTAGGCGCGGTTGTCGACACCGGGCGGCGTCGGCGGCGACGGTGGGCGGTGCTGTGGCCGCGCCCGCCCGCCCGGCGACGCTGAGCGACTGTGACTATCCATTAGCCGCGGAGCTGACTGACATCTGAAATCATAGCATCTTTTGTAAGTACAACTCGCTTTCAAGCAATACGGGTGTAGAGTCGAAAATTATTATTACTCCAAAAGAAAGAAGGCAAAAAAATATGCCTAGTGACGAAAATCCCATTCAGATATCTCAAAGAATTACGAAGCTGCAGCCGTTTTGATATTGCTTGTTACAGAGAGAGAAAACGCTTGCAGCTAACTGCAAGCGTGATTGTCACTAATGACGTCACAATCTGCGCGCGTCATAGTAAATGACAATCGTTTCATATGAAGCTGTGTTTTGCGAAAAAGGGATAGAACATACCCCTTCTTAAAAAATTGGACACTTATATCAGTTATAACTTTGTGATTATTTAACGTCTTGCGTTGCTTCGACTACATTTTTAATACTTTTCGAGAAAATACCACATTATTGATTATTTTATTTAGTGTCTACACCCCTATTGTGTTTTACATAAGAATCACGCCAAGACTTTTGGATATAGTTGAAAAATTACAGCTGTAAGAACGCTCGGTGGTTAGTTTTCGAACCACGCGGTAGGCCATCCGTCAATAGGGTCCTTTCCTCACTAATGCATGTAAACGCAGTATTTCACGAGGAAAACAGCAATTTACTTGATTTTCCATACAGCGATTAGTACAAATAGGAAGCTGTGACGTCTTCATACTTCTATAGATGTCAATATTGTAAATTAAGTAGTATGAGGCGTTTCGGCTGCCGTAAGCGAGGTCCGTCTATGACGCGATTTTTTGTCTATTTATATCTGAAATATATTAGTGGATCCTATCCTATAAATAGGTTTCGTGAATAGATTACCACGCTGCGCTCCATAATCAAATAGTCGATGTAGCTCGGAAGTCGACGTAGGACCAGTCCAGGCTGGTCATGTCTGTCCACTGAGTGGCAGCCGACAGCTCGAAACGGAGACGTGGCAGACCTCGTCGGCGATGTCGAGACGAGCTACTCATTTTTAAAAGAATAACATTTTGAATGGCGAATGACAATGACTGCTCATAATCGGGAGCATTGGAAAAAGTGGGGGGAGGTCTTGGCACAGCAGTGGGGCACTCCAGGCTCTTTATAATGTAATTTGTGTACATAATCATGGCTCTTGATTGTAGTTCCTCCAATACAAATATTTGTTCCTCTCTAAACACTGGTTCGAATGGCATCGTAATAAAAAACTTAGGAAACTCTATTACGTTAACAACAATAACTTTTAAAAAGACACATGCTGTAGAATACCTATTAAGTAGGTTCGTTTTATATTTTAACAAACAACGGAAACTTAACACTGTTTACTTATTATACTTATTACATTTTTTAAGCCTTAACCGGATAAGCATCGGCCACATTGCTGCTAAAATACGCTAACCAGTACCTAAGATGTATGAAAAAGACGTGACGCATAAGAAGCGTCAACGCGTATACGCAGCTTTAATCACCGGTGTGGTCACTGCCTAACACTGAATAAAACTACTCCCGTCAGATGTCTTCTTTTTCGGAGCACAAAAAGTTCTTAAGGCCGACCTACAGAACAAAAACAGCTTAATTGCGAGATTGCGAGACGGACTCGTGCACCGAGGATTCCGTACAAACTTTCATACAACATACCCGTCTTTCCCCTACGAGTACTATTAATTCTGCAATAAAATACACCTAGCAGAAGTCTTTATCACGTGAACCGAAACGATTTTTGATGATTTAAAGAAAAATTACGTAGATAGTGTTACCGTTATAGTTTTCCTATAATATTTATAATGTATTTATCTATGTAGGTAATAATAATTTAAAAAATATTTTTTCAACTTCATGGGAGGCAATCCATTGAAGCTGTAAAAAATACTTGAGTATTTGATAATTGCAACTCAGCTACAAGCGTTAGAAAAATGGTCCTGTCAGACAGTCGTACTACGACTTGAACATATAATGGTTCGTTTTGAAGTACGGAACCCTACATTTGAATAAAATGATGTGTCGTGTAAAAACACGGATAATTTTGCCTTTTAATATCTTACATAAGTAATTATAATTATACGATTATGGCATTGCCTTTATTGTATTCTAAAAGGTATTTTAACAGAAATGTATTAATTGATATTCAAGTTCACAAAGACATAAGTGGCAGGCGTGGATTGGGGCGAGGTTGGGTGTAAATCCGTGGCGCTGGTAAGGTCACGTGACCTTACAAAAGCGCACGAAACCAGCTATCGAGCGGTAGCGGAGCAGCCGTCCTTAATCCCAATACCGGAGCGGCGCTGGCGAGGCAAACAGCCTCTTACTGCGGGTCATATAGCGGCGGCGGCGGCCATTCCTTGCCTAACTCTGATGTAATGTTACTCTCTGTGTTACTGACAGACATTTCTCTACATTTGTACCATTTCACTATGAAATGGAATGTATAATATATACTTTGTAATTTCAGGAACAAAGCTATTGAACAACCGATATCCTTACTAATATTATATATGCAAAAGTGTGTGTTTGTTTGTCCTTCTTTCACGTCGCAACGGAGAGTCGTATTGATGTGATTTTATGTATGGAGATAGTTTAGAAGCTGGAGAGTGACATAGGCTACTTTTTTCAGCGGGAAAACATCTAATTCCCACGGGAAAATTCAATATATTACATTTTCCTATAACCACGCGGGCGAAGCCGCGGGCATCAGCTAGTATATATATATAAACGATAGGTACTTGTGCAATTTAAGCATTATAATATTTACTTAAAGTGTACTGTACCATATAGGTGCTATAGTCCTCAGCCCCGCTATTCTGTAACTTGTTTCAACCTCACCTCACCGCCTCACACCCACAATAACCAAACTAGACCTCTACCCACGCTTCGTTACTACGAATCGTATCGTCAAGATATATTTGTGAGCGTTTGTAATATTTTACCCAAATAATAAGTAAGTACTTAATTAGGTATATTTATACTATAGATCAGGGGGTAAAGTCGAGAGCAGCGGGTTACGAGGTCCATCACCAATATCTACTCGATGAACAGACTACCAATCTGTCACCAAGAGCGCTATGACTGATGACAGCATTGCGAAAGCAGAAATCGTAGTAGAAGGGTGACCATTTGATTGCCAAGAGTGAACTAACAAGAGACGAATAGGATTCTAGAAAGTATTCTATATACATTTTCCTAGCAAGCTTGAACCTACACCACTAATTTGTTCAGCGAGGACGCGATCGCATCTTGTGATTGCGAACTATTTCTACTCTATAGCGTAGCTTCTGTTTCAGGATTGAACGATCTTCGACTGAGAGATAGAATTGTCATAGGATTAGGATCCATTGAACGAGAAGAGCAGGCCGCTCACCTGGGTCGCATGCGCACGCGTTTCCCGGGCCGCGGCCGGGGTTCCGGCGCCTGCGTCCACGAGTAGTGGAAGCAGGCGCCGGCCGCGCGGTGCGGCGGCGTCACCCTGTAGCGCCCGCGCTCGCTGCGCAGAAATCTTCCGCTTCCTGGCATCATGGCTGATCAACTAATCGCCTGCTCATACTACTCACTGCTTCACTTGTACAGAATGCAATAACCGATATTGTATATTTTACCAAAACTATAATTATGTACCGTGAAAGAACCGATTCGAGATACTGTGTGCGGCCCGCGCAATGGCGCGCGAATGACTCTCTGTACGGAGAAAACAATGCAAACAACAATATTGTTTCTGTTGTGTAAGCTATGCATTAAAGGGGTGATCTTTTTTTCAATAGCTTATTTAAGCGATCCAGTAATGTAGCTGTGACCAATGCTGTCGCTTAATGTCAGTTTCACTGATAGTAGTGATAGTCAAATTAGCAACTTTTATTAAGAAACGTCGAAGTTAGTTTGAAGTTTGTAGGGAAATGGGACCAAGTGACGTCACGATCTTTTAACGTCAAACGGAGTCCATTTTTAGGGTTCCGTAGTCGACAAGGAACCCTTATAGTTTCCCCATATCTGTCTGTCCGCCTGCGGGTTAACTCAATAAATCTTACTACTAGAAAACTGTAATTCGGCATGGGATAAATCAATCACGCCGACAAAACAGTAGAATAAAACATTTTTTATGGTACGTCCCGTATACTCAAAGTGGGGACGTAAATGTATTTTTTTTTTTCTCGTTAAACCACGCGCGCCGACGAGATGCGGCTCGTCTGTTTGTTCGGGTATCGGTGCTTGTCTCTCTCAAATCTCAAATCTTGTTCAAAAATATTATGGGTTTCTTGAAACTATTTTTCAACTCAGTGATTCGTTTGCGAGATATTGGGCTTTAAAGCCCTAATTTTAGTTCGAGCCATGTGCCCCGACACGCACTTGGCCGATTTTTTGATCTTTATGTAGCTACCTATTTAAAATCTTTTAAATAACATATAGGTATACGTAGAATGTGTGATGTTATTCGAGATTTTTCGTGAATTTTGTATATAAGTTAAGTATGAATTATTAATTTTTGCTTACTATACATACCGTATTTAAAAAACTTCTCATATCTTTATTCTTTGCTAATTTTAAATAATAATATATATATGAGTAGGTTATAATTTTATGTCGACGTTACTGTTTTTACCATGCATAATATTTTAACAAAATAAATCTTTCGGGTTCTGTGGTACCTGAAAAGGAAATATAATACATATTTTGTACGGAACCCTCGGTGCGCAAGTCGGACTCGCACTTATGACCGGTTATTAAGTATTGATTGCTATTCTTGAAAAGTCCTTATAAATCGATATTATGTAAAACTATTACAATTAAAAATATAATGTTACATGGAAAACAGTACAATGTTCATTTGTATTATTTGTCATGGTTCATGGTATTGGATTTTATTAAACAAATCGTTAAAATATGATTATTTGGAGTCCTGTACAAAAGCGCGTGAATGTATTTATTTGTTCCGATTATTGGCATTTGCGTCATTGCAGTGTCTGCAATCCATTGAGACTTATGAATAGTGGGCACACCTTCGTGTTGACGCGGAATCCAACCCCGCTATTTTGTAACTTGTTTTAGCCTCACCTCACCGTTCACCTACAAATATATCTTGATGCCGCGATTCGTAGTAACTAAGCGTAGGAATAGGTCTAGTTTCGTTAGGCGTGACGGGTGAGATGAAGCACATTGGCGCGTTCCGAATAATAGTCCTGTAGTGAAAGGCTAGGCATACCCTAAAACGGTATTATATCAGTTAAACAGGCTCTTAAAGCAGACTTCTTACGATGCATTCATATTATACAACTTATTGAACACTTCTGTTGATAAACTCCAGTAGTTGTTTACTGAACATTACAGTGAACAGAATATGACTTTGTTTTGTAGAACCAGAACGCGCTTGTAATACTAATCGTGGTGATGCTGATAATTTTTTTTTTTTTATTGTTTTTTAAAGTATGTGTATGATGCTGATAACGTGAAAATACCGAAATGGTTCAGGGGTTCAGTTATGTCTCACTTATGTATTTAGTTTTGTGCGTAACGAGTTAGGGGTTGCACGGTGTACCAAATAGAAAAAACTAAATGCGTGTTCCTTGAGATCGATACACCTTAGATTTATATTTTCTGTTAGACGGCGTCGATTATGCGGACCATGAGTCCAACTAAAAAGTAGGCTTTCGAAGCCCTCAAGCGAGCGCCCACAAGCTCGAACCTAAGCTCTGTATGATCCGTAGAGATGTTTGCGATGTGGATGTGATTAGGTTACCAAGCAAAGGTCAGATAAAGTCCAAGGTGACCTAGCCAAAGGAGGAACCGTTAGCGTCGCATTGTGGGAGGTTTATCATGGATTGTTCACGCCGGAGAGGTATTCAAGCATGTCGGAGACGCGGCTCGTTCAGCGAACCTATTTTGGTTGGTTTTCTCAGACAGATGTGAGTAAGGCATCCGTCTCTCTCTGACAAACACCGATATTCTTCTTTACACGGCAATAAACACGGCGCGCACGATCGGCCTCCTTGTAAAATCTAGACTATTATCTATTAAGTACGGGGCCAATTTATCGAAAATATCGCCCTAGTGTTCAACGTTTCCAGAAAACGTCTGAAAATAGTTTTAAACTGTAGAATAAGTCTGTCTGTTATGTCTGTAAGTCGATAAGGCCAAGCAGCCTTATAGACCGTGACCCATTGATCTTCAACAGTCGAGAAACATCGAATTTCCATCGGTGTCGTTTACTTAATTGGTTGCAAAATTAAAGCGTATCATGGTTTGTTAGCTTTTTGTTCTTGGCAAATTTAACCCATTTGTCCATTCCATGTATAAACATGCGAAAGTATCTAAGTCTGTCTGTCTTTTACCGTTTCACGCTTAAGGCGCCGTAGGTTCAGCGAAGTTAAGCGAACAGAGTTTTTGAAACAATATAATGCGTCTGTTTATAATAATATGGTTTCAAAAAAATACGAATAGTAATCTTGAGGCTTTTGTGCAGGGAAATCAGTGCTTTGAAACATTATCAAGCAAATTTCGCTCGATAGAAAAAAATCACGAACATAGGTCTAAAACACACAAAAATACACTTAAAATATTCGTAACAAATTATGCACAAAAGCTATGAATATTAAAATTTCTTCTAAAAATCGGAAATATTATGTTTGAGGGAAATCAGTGTTTACATTTTTATTTAGTTAAAAGACCAAAAAAAAAAATAAAAAAGACATGATATCCGCGCTTCCGAGCACGCACTTCCATCGCGCTCACGCTTATGCTCAGTGAGAGGGAGAGAATACCATGAACCTACGTCATTATGTGGAAGTCATCATGCTCCGGGTGACATACGCTACCTAAAAAAAACCTTTTTTTTCCAGTTGGTTTTGGCCAGTTTATTTAACTTTTTATGCTTGCATGTTGTTTAATTTCAGCACGATTATTGCTCACTGCACTGCCTTAGTCACTTTTAGCAGTAGGTAGGTCGTTTTGTTTAATTCCTGAACGTAACATCATAATATTTAGCACGCCTTTGAGATAGTTGCACTAGCCACTAAGCCAAAAATTTTGCTCGCACATTTCATAAATGGCCAGTCTCGCTGAATGGTGGATATTGAATCCAAAAGCACGAGGGCCCCTTTTGAGTTTGTATAATGGATTGTCAAAAATTACATCTTATAATTAGGTATAATGCGCGGAATGAGAGGCAAAGCAACCAAATCTGGTAAAATTAATGCCGAAAGTTTAATTAGGTAAACACATGTGGTTATTATTTATATTATAGAGTATTTAATGAGGCTGACTTTTTATAAAACTGTAATTGGAATAGGAATCTTCTATCTTGGACTACTTTGCTCGTGTTCTCCGTCCAGGCATTCTAACCTACTACATGGACCTATAAAACTCAGGACAAGCTATGGTAATAATAATAAAACGACGGAGCGAGATGGTAGTACATATACAAATCTATGTGAAGTGTGACAGAAAGGGATATAGGTATCATTAGCAGTTATCGTTGTCATAGTTCCACAAGCAGAATATATTATCTCTACGTAAAGTGCATATATCTTTTATAAATATAAAATTGTTGTAATAGGTGTAAAACGAGCATTGGTATTCCGGTCAGCAACCTCCAAGGCCATGCGTTCCATATCGGCATCAACCTCGAATTTCGAGACGAAACGATCAGAGATTCTCCGCGAAGCGCCTTGCAGCCACTGTTCGATATTAGGTAATTCCGATCAGGTCTCGCGCAGTGAGGCAACGGATCTGCATACAATCGCGTCAGCGCGACGCGGATCGTTCGCGCGCCTTTTCATCCGCGTCCACCGGCCCGCGCATGCGCAATGCCATTTCATATCAACTCAACGAACCTTACGCCAAATACCATAGGTACACCATGGTTGACTACTCAACCATGATGAACTTATGTAATGGAATTGAGATACTTACTTGTCAATTCATATAGGTACAATCAGCATCATATAGTTAGTAAAGGTACTGGTACACATGCTGTTTAGTAGCATGCTTGTTTGAGCATGCTTAATTATTATATACGCAAATAGCATGCTACTTACTAGCAACTGTACATTTACACATGCTATTAGCTCGAAACTAGCATGCTTTCGTGCTACTAAAGAGCATGTGTAACCGTACTTTAAGAGTAAGTTTACGATATATTTGGCTACTTTGGCTGCTTTCACTGCTGCACTTGAATCGAACAAAAATTTGGGCTTTAAAGCCCAATATCACGCAAACGGATCACTTAGATGAAAAATAGTTTTAAGAAACTCATAATATTTTTAAACAAACTATCCAACGATACCCCACACTATCGGTTTAAAGAGAAAAATAAATACATCCCCACATTACATAATCTTAGGGGAGGTAATTTACCATTTAGTCTTTTTTTCAAGAGTCTTGTCCTTTAATCGGCGTGATTGATTTATATACCCATGCCGAATTACAGCCTTCTAGTAGTAAGGGTTACTGAGCTAAGCCGCAGACGGACAGACGGATATAGCGAAACTATAATAAGGGTTCCTAGTTGACTACGGAAAAACCTAAAAATGCAAATATTTCTTTAATACTTTTACCCACAGCTTATTATATTTTATGTTTAAAATAAGTAGGTACTTAAAAATAGTTTAGGAATTTGTATGTTACTACTCTTAATCGACAACGAATTCTGCAAACGCTGATTCATTAAGTAGTATTTTGTAAACTATGATCAAAACTTAAAACAAGCATTACCTTACTCATAATTATGTTTGGTAAATAAGCACATAACACAAATATATATCGTGTTGAAGAAATGTTGCAATAGCTTCGGTGAGAGAGGTCGTCTCGTGTTTTTCCTTTGCTGTTATTTTTATATGAAAATTGATAACTGATTAACGAAGTGGGTACAATCTATCTCGTGTTTCAACATGACTTACCTACTAGGCGCTAGATAAACCGAAGAGTCTTGATGTGGAGCGCAGTTTCAATACTTTCATGCAAGTTCAGCAAAAAAAAAAGTCAAACATACAGAAGAGACGCATCGCTTGCTCATTCACTCCTTTTCGCCATCCTATTGAATAACGAGAGTATACGTGACCCGGTATACGGGGAGGATGAAGCTGCGAGAAGAGCTCAGTGAAATAGACGTCGGTTGCCAACGAGTCATCGACAAGCTATCTCGCTCACGCACGTACGGTCGTAGTGTAATGACTGTCAGTTGAGTTACCGTCAAGCTATCTATTGTGCTGCAGCAAAGCCCCGCGAATACGCGACCTCCCGTGCGTGGGATAAGCACGCGATTGTTTCCGCACCAAGCAACGCGTTTCGTATCCTATCCCACATCGACCTCGCCGAGGTTCAAAAATTATTACCTATTCGGCGCAAACGCCGTAACCTACAATTAACAAAAAGTCTGATTCAAACAGCATCACAACTATTACTAATCGTATAGGTACCTCGAATGGTTGGTAGTCGTACTTTGAATGCAATAAGAATTAGTTAGTCAAATGTAAAACCACGCTACGACTATAACCGTGTCTATCAAACTCAGTTAACTGCTTAGAGTGCTTACCCGATTGATCTTTGATATACCTAGTCACGTCTGCAATTCAGAGCCTTGGTCATTTGGGATGGTGTAACTGTAAAGCTAATGGTCAGTGACCAACGGAAACATAAGTCGCACTTAATGAGAACAGTTGTCTGGAGGTAAACGAACCCTGACCGCGTGGGAGCTTTTGCCAATTGCAGGTTTGCAACCGACCATGCTTCGAAGTTTTGGTAAGCGCGAAGGGTTTAATTCAACATTTGCATAAGCGACTTCATTCTCAGAATCGGTCCGATTCTACATTGACCCCTAGATTCTCAACAACTACTTATTTGCAATTTGAAGTCAACGATTATGTTAGTCACTTGCTTTGTGAACTCGTAGCCCTGAAAAATAACCCCTGTCCAATACTAATATCGAAACAAAATAGCAGGCAGGTTTAGAACATCACCAAAATGGACAAACGGGCGGAGTTTTTTTTAATACCACGTCAGTGACAAGCGCAATGCCAGACTGATGGTTAGCGGTTACCGTAGTCTATGCACGCTTGCAACTCCAGCGGTCTAAAATGCGCGATGCCGACGTGGAGGAATGGAGTTCGGAATACCTTCACAATAACTACTAATCCTGACCTGAGAGAGAGCATTTTCTAGCATTTGTCAGTGGCCAGCCTGCCTGCCTCAATGGCGACAAAATATGAAACAATGTAGAGCATTGCAAGGCCAACCGGCGCCGGCGTGGCCTGCGGCGGCGCGGCTGATGAAATGTTTCACATAATCGAGCTCGTGATCAATGCAATGACAATTCAACTAAACGTTCGCAGGCGTGTCACGCTAATACAACTAATAAGTATAATAAATCGCATTTAGAACAAAAAAAGTACGAAACTTTATAACTTATAAGTGAAAAAAAAACCGGCCAAGTGCGTTTCGGGCCACGCGCAGTGTAGGGTTCCGCAGTTTCCTGTCTGTATATGTTATACATCAACACGCACGCGCCAAATAAATGGTGTGATTGCGTCGGCCGAATTTGTACGAAAGTTGGCCTTATCAAGTACATTTTAAGCCTGCTGTACACACTGGGCCAACGTGCGCCAACGAGCAGATGAGCAGAAGGCAGCTATGCGTTAGAGGGAGAGGGCTATAATTCGATCTCTTTCGTTTACATAGCTGCCTCCTGCTCACGCGCCAACGTTGGCCCAATGTGTACAGCCGGCATTAAGTTGGTCAACTGTTACTCGGTAACTTAGTAATGTCTGTGGGGAGTAAGGGGAGATCGGAATACCACCTACACCGGCCCTACGGTCAACCCCACCTGCACGCGCCGCATGGCTGCGGCGACCAACTGGTTGCCATGGTGCTCCCTGCTAGAACCAACCAACTCTCTGGCGACCGAGCAATGGCGGTATAACCATACACACCGGACGGGGTGAACTGTACGGAAGAGGCGTCAGAAACCTTGGGGACCAAATACCTCGTGGTTTCCCGTTGCCCTGGTGCAGAAGGCAACGGGAAACCACTGCACTATTATTCCACGAGAGTCATGGAAAGGTCTTTAGCAAAAATCGACCGTGACATGACCACGACCGTTTTGTTAAGAGTGCACGACTAAGAAGAGAATAAGAGAGTAATGTCTACTTAGCCGTGAAATGGTCTTTAGAAACCCATAATATTTTGAACGAGCTATCCAACGATACCCTATCTATCGGTTTAACGTGAAAAAAAAATTACATCCCCCTCTTACCTTATTCTTACCTCCTACTACCAAAAAAAAAATTATTTTTTTAGAATTAATTTTACCGTTTTCTCGGTGTGATTGATTTATATATCGATGCCGAATTACAGCTTTCTAGTAGTATGTGTCACTAAGCCGCAGACGGACGGAGATATAAGGGTTCCTTGTTGACTACGGAAACCTAAAAACAGGATTTCCTAAAAGGATACTCAGATCATTAAAAATAATACATCGTCTCACGATACCAATATATCCTTTTTCGAATAATTGTTTAAAAGCTTATCAAATCGTTAACCGGACTTAGAATCAGATTTCTTAGAAATAGCATTAGTAAGAGTGCAGTGAGTCGCGTTTACTTTAGTCGCTAGCGACTGCGTAAATTATTAGTATGGAGAATCTATACACCGCCCCTGGCGGTCAATCATAGAATCAAAAGCATAATTTGTACCATGAGTCACTTTAAATACCATACGTTTACTTTAGATGCAATCGTTAACTCGATAGTTCATACAGTTTACCCGATAGACGTGTATATACGCAATACGCATACTAGTCAAAACGTGACGGATGTCTTATCCACACCGATACCACGTTGCAAATGTGTGCGTGTCTAGACAGACACAAAAACACGTAATGCAATTAGTACCATTTTTTTTCTATATTTAACCTTATCTAACAAGCATTTATCGTTTTAATTTCAATGCTAGCGTATCTCGGTTATGACATTAGAGAATACGCGAATCGCGTAGGTGGAGAAATTTTAAGGAATCTACACCTTAAACGTAAGGACATTAAGTATAACTTAGTATGCGCCGATTTTTCCACTGATTCTAACTCAATGTGGCGGAATTTGTGCCCTTCATTTGCATTTATAAATAGAAAATACGTGACAATCCGAATTTTGCGGATATATATGTTGTCAATTCATAGCCCTTATTTTTATACGTTCTTTAATTTGAGATAGGTCCCGATCGGATTTACAGTATCTCATGACAGAATAATAAGTTATCACGCGCTAATTTGCTCGTCTGTTTAATTTGTGACACATGGCACCGATGCCGTAGTACGATATGATACCAACGTTAAATTACGCACCGAAAACTAAACGCTAGCGACTAACGTTTTGTAGGTGTTGCCGTGGAACATCGGTACCATGAGAATGAATTGAATTGCTCGAATTCGCTCGTTTATTCGCTGTCGAGAATAATACCTATCGTAATGTGTGTTTTCCATAGCCACTCGGGTTAGGCCCTACTGCTGTTTTATCTAGATACTCGTACTACTTAAATACCGAAATACCGCTGTGTATGATGTAATTTGCTGACCGAGGCTTCGTGTGTAGGTAAAGGCTGCAAGGGTCGGCCACACACCATACACGAATTTGAATTTGAACACCTTGAGCGCACGACGCTTATCACAACAGGAAGGTTACGAATATAATCTAACCGATCGCAGTCTTTAGCGCAAGCCCAGAATAGAGAAGTAACCTAGGTACCTAAAATGTATTAAGTAGAAGGCATAAAGAAATGCTGCAGTCCCGGTTATAAGACCGAGGGTTGAAAAGATCACTACACTACGACCACTCAAGAGCAAACCCGACTCTCTCGAGAAAAACTCATACGCGACGACGAAAGGATAAACCAAAAAACCTATATGTACATATTAAAATTAAAACAATCGTATTCGTTGGTTAGTTTTGAATGACAATGGATGGAACGGAGCGAGTGTCGCCGTCGGTGGCGATGGCGCCGGCGCTGTGCTGGGCTGTTATTCGGAACGCGCTAATGACTAATGAAACGAGACCTCTGATTACGCTTAGTTATTACGAATCGCGGCGTCAAGATATATTTGTGGGTGAACGGTGAGGTCAGGTTACAGAATAGCGGGGGAAAACTCGCGCGCACGCGGCACGCGCACACGATGCCCTCACCGTTACTTCCGCTGCAACCGGACATTCATGCCAATATCACTGCCAATTTCCTGCAGGTCGTATACTACTCGTATTAGGCTTACCTACTGTAGTTCTTTGTAACCGTAACCTTCTGACCGGCAGTATCTACCTATACAAAGTTATACTTACTATATAAACCGTGGCTTTAGTGTAAGAGATATCAAAATCTATTACATCAGCCTCGATCTCGATCAGCAATTTATAGGAAAAATTGTTATAATATAGTGCATAATGTTATATAATAGTTTACCTGATAATATTAAAGTAATGACATCAACTGATTTTAGGAGAAATTTAAATACTTATTTATTAGATACTTGTTTTTATAGCGTTAAGGAATTTACCGAAAAAATAAACAGCATGGACATTTTTAAAGATTGAGAGCATATTTAGGTAGATTAAATTTTAATTGAGTAATTGCATGCGCGTGTTACGATTATTATAATATTTGGATGTCGTTTAATTACGATAGAATACTGTACCACTATTCACAAGAACATCCTGTAACTAGAAATAAGTATTCTTGCAAATAAACATATTCTATTCTATTCTATTCTAAGCATTACACCGTCGTCGCGCCACGTCTCCTCTATTCTAAGCATTACACCGTCGTCGCGCCACGTCTCCTCTATTCTAAGCATTACACCGTCGTCGCGCCACGTCTCCTCTACCCAATCTATAAATTAATCTGTAGCGATTTGTTCGCCACCGACCGTAGACGAATCCGTACAAATTATGCTCCGTGAACCATACTTTACTAGTTCAGATCTCTATGTAGAGCTGATGTTGCTGTGCTACGAGTAGTTACTTCAACTTAGCAAATACTTAGTTGATTTCTCGTTTGGGTTAGTGTCTAAATTATGAAATCACTTTTGCATGTTGTAATTGCATATTTACGAAAATGTATATGTATGCCAATCTTTGAATCAAGGTCATAGCTTTCAAAAGTGTATTAGGCTAATCTTAGAATAATCTAATCTCCATTACAGTTTGGTCAAATTTTGACATAACATATGCTTACTGTACAATTATACGCCCGGTACCTACCAAATACACCTTAGTTATGTAATTTGGGGTGCGAATACTCGTACATAAGTGTCATGTTTATTTATTACTGCAACTTCAATTAGTCAATGAAGATTTGGGGGTAAATTTTGTAACTGCATTGAAAGTTGTTTAATACATGTCATACATTGAGGTAATAAAATGAACAAACATTTGCAGTGTTACGCCATCCTCGAATGAGCTCGGGCGACCGCGGCACTGGCCTGCCCTCCCTGTTCATGTCCACTGTGTTCATATACCTAATGGACGTACGGGTATCTCCTTAGCTAAACTATTTTTCTCGTCTTCAGTATCGACTTACCTAACTTCGAAGCAAATCCGGAACAATGTAGTGCAACCGAACTTTGTGGTGATCCTTTCCATCAGGCGCTGAGGTACGAGCGAGTGGCACTAATCGCGATCCTAGCAAACATTAGTATATATGTATCTTGGAAATTATTCTCGTAATACGTTTCAAGAGATTGTCACAATGATTACAGAATTATTAATGTAAACCCGTTTCGCTTTTAGGTCGCTCGAGAACTGAACTACTGAACGCACTGGTTCAAAGAGCCTAAATCATTGCTAACATATCTTAAAATATTAAACGTATATTAGACGTAGATGGTTATAAAATAATTGACAAAGCCAATTCAGTTCGACCTTGGATGCTCAATAGATGGAAACTCAACTTATGCCTACTCGAAACCCACTTTAATAGCAGGTAAGTATATACACAAAGCTGTGTTCTCACTCTATATTATACGAACATTCGTAACGTAGGAATGGTCATTATCATAAACAATGGTTACAATTAAATGTAATTAATAACTTTGACTGTACACATCTGCCACGAAATACTTAATTTAATAATTGAATGATTTCGTACGGTGGCGTAAGTGGCTGCTTTAATGATCTGATTCTTTCTTGTGAAGACCCGAGGATATTTTTTCATGATTATTGTGTGATAAAATTAATAAAAAATATGGTCAGCCTTTCACTGATACACTCAAGGCCTTTGCGCGCTGCATTCGAGCACGTTTTCAGCGGAGGCCCATGGCGGCAGATCGACCAGTACAAGCTGACTGTAGCCGCGTAAGGCCAAACACAGTGCTATAATTATGCATTTTTCGGACAATTAAGTATTAGGTTCTAACTGCCCAAATGCATACATAGGTTAGGTACTGTACGAGTATACTGTACTGTACAGATTTGAGATTGGTAGTACGGAACTCAATAGTTTAATAATTGCAGTGTTCCAATTAGCTGCGGGGACGTGACCAAAATGTTAACAGAATTAGTCACGGTTACGATAATTAACTACTATATTTAGTAAATAGCTTCTTCTGATTGAGCAACTCAGAAAGTAATTGCAATTACATTCATTAGGAAACTTAATTCATGTACTAAGACTTTTTGATTAGAATATAAGTAACACTTGAAGACTAACACTTCTTCCGAAAGTACCTAGTAGTAGGTACTACGGTATAAGGTCAGGTACCTAATTAATGATACATTAGTAGGTATATGTTTAACAAATTAATAATAGTATAAGAATTTTTATTTAATACTATCTTGGTTTAATATTACTTTAAAATCTTACACAAACCAAACTAGCCCAATAAGTACTAAGGTTAATGATGCTTATGGGATTCTTGGTAGTAAATGTGCTAGTACCATAAGGGTTCTGGCATATTTACTGCCAAGAATCGCTACGCGCTACGCTCGTAGCCGATCCCGTGGTTTTCTCCGTATGTAGCGGAACGCTACTACGGTGTAGGATCCCGCTAGGTGGGTTCCTGTCAGTGAAAGTGCTAGGGTATTTGCTCTTACCGGGATTCGAACCCAGGACCGTCAGCTACACAGGCAGGATCAGTATCCACTAGGTTAAACCGACTGTCAAAAATGTAAACATTATGTGATTAGGTATGTTCAAGCCGATTTCTGATGGGTAGACATAGCTTTTTTACCAGCAGTCGAGAATTATGGAGATTCGTAACAAAATAGTATTTAGCTGCATGGAACTGAAGACACTAGTGTAGAAAGTGACCCGAACTGCTAACTGCATTACATAATGCGGCGGGAGAGAGCCCGAGCAGAGCACATGAAGATGTCGAATTACATAACCCATTAGCCTGATTGATAGGCAAGTGCATGCGAATTGATAAATGTTTGTACCGCTTTGCGCCTCATACGGGTTTCAAGTATTAAGTAGGTACAAATCAACTTTTTAAGGAATGTACCTGCACAAAATTTCCCAATAGTATCAGATTGGTATCGTTGTGCCACTTTCTTTGAACCTCTTTAAGGCTTACTTTTTCTTATCGGGATACTAAACGACTATAGTAAGTATCCTTAAATCCTTAACGAAAAGGAGGCACGACACCACGACAGGCAGTATAAGTGAGATAAAACAAGTGATGTGTTAAAAATGGCCTACGCTTCCCATGCTAATTGGCATCAGCTATGAGTACTTCTTAGGTTTTTTTTGTTTCAAGAAGTATTATTTGGTTTACTCTTAGCAATCAAGCAGAATCGACTTTATGTCAGTCGGCCGTGATTAGTTGAAATGAAGAGAACAATTATATTTTTATAAGGATATATTATTATAATTTGCAAGCGGGTCGGTTGCAGGAGTGAGGATGTCGCCTTGTTGTCGCCACAAGATGAGACGGTCACGAGCCCGGGCGCAGCGCGACCTACAGACATGTTTGCGATTTCACTAAGAAAATGTGTGCTTTGGCATACTCGTAACTGAGAAGCTAACTATTGAGACGAGCAGCATAATGAATAACACACGACTATTTGTGTTTATTTAGCAACACTCTTTATCATAGGGATTTTTGAAATCATGGCATCAGTTTTGAAAGTGATCCTCGTATGATCCTGTTACTAACCACAGAAATCTAAACCTTATGTTAAAACTATAGGGTCTATTCCTAAATTATATTTTTTTTTCTCTGAACCCTAAGTTAAATATAAATATCACTGTTTGTTAAACATTGTCATAAATGCTTGCTTATTGCGTTAAATTGTAATAAATAGCTTTAGATAAGTTAACTATTTATAAGTTGTCTTGTAAGTGAAATACTTAATTTCTTTAGACAATAAAGTTTCTTTAAACCGAAGTGTCACCTTCATTTTAAGTAGGTATATCAGTTCTGCGTATGTAGGTACATAAAGTGTAATGCTTTTTTTTTTCAAATTATACCGAAAACTATGGTTTCTTCATCATCAAAGGATCGAATCGAGCGAAATGCAACGAAATTATAAATATATTTGTTCGATTGTTGGGGTGGTCAGTTGATCGATACTTAGTTCGGAATGATCGCCGTGCTGCGCTGAACGCGCGCAGACAGACTGGCTGAGGAACGGTTGCGAAAGCAGTTCTGCCTTATTTGGGAGCACAACCACCGCTTACTGTTGGTGGCGACTTTCAGTGCTAGCCTATCTTTGGATTTCATTTCTGGGGAGTGGTCGGCATTACATCAAAACGAAACCGTTTTAAAACATGCATTAATCGTGCAATATTTACTGAAAAAAATCGATTAAGAAAATAATTATGCTAATAACATTTTCACAATACGAATACAGGTTGCCACTCTCGCACTCGCGTACTCGTCAAGACGTAAAGGATGTTATCCACAGCGATTAGTGATAAAACGGCAAACATGCTACGCCCGCTGGTGGAGCGAGTTCCAAATAAATGGATTCGGACAAATGATCGGGCGGCGCGGCGGCGGCAGGCACGGGGTCAACGCTTGTAAGAACAGCTTATCGAATTATTTTAAGCCGTGAAGGTACCTACGGCTATTCTGTGCTGCCATTTTCGAAGATCGTTTAATTTTTTTTAAATGTAGAGATTGAAAAAAAAATATTTTACAAAAAAAATCTAAGTAAATAATTGTCTTACTCGTTTTTGACACAAAAAATAATGTTTATTAAAGCGTATCATTTTATAGTCGTAATATTTGCCAATAATAATTATCTACGCAACCAACGCTTGGACTGTTGTAAAGTTGCTAAATTTAACGCCTATCACTATTACTGACTTGCTACAAATTGTCGAGGTATTATTAAAAATCTACCTATAAGCATAATATTCAGAGACATTTGAGGCTGACTATCCTTGATAAAAATGCAGTCAGCGAGAGTTGGAATTATGTAAAGCGCAGGAACTGGTCCGGGTGGGAGCAAAACTGGGTCGGGCAGCTTTCCTCGCAGACACAGGTCTCCGACCTGCCTCTTGCGGGCCCAGCGCCACCACCCCAGCGTATACCATACCCTTACCGCAAGCCTGCCGAACCCCAATACTCGAACTAACTCGCCACCATGGGAGCGGTAACGAACCCTTTGAATTTTTGCAACGTACATAGGTAGTAAGAACAAGAACCCTGATAAGAATAAGAGTGATATGACGTTGATGAGAATTAAGCAGATTCACATCCGCCGCCGGAAATGGCTGTTGGAACTTCTCATCATGGTGACAATACAATAATGTTACGCTAATTCTCATTAGACATTGTTGCCTTAGTAAGAGCTATAACTTTGGTCAATTTATAATGGTTAGCGAAGCGAGCCTGGGATACTTCGCAAGATTTAACAGGGTGATTCGTTGACAATTTATTTATTTATTTAGATATACAATTTAACAGCATTACAGCATATGCCAAGGCGCTGGTAAACTTAAACTATTTAACATGCATAATAAGAAACAAGTTACAGTAACAAATGATATTTTAAAATGAATCTCGCAGAATCTTTTAAAAATAGGGAGAAGTTTACTCCACTTGTAGGCAAACAAATCGCAATCCGGTGCATACTTGACAACTGGTGAGTGCTCGTGCGCTGCCGTGCGAGCCGCCTCTTCCGCCAGGAGGCGGTGGCTGCGGCCAGGGAGGTACTTGTCAGGAACGAACAGAGAACATATTCTTGTGATCAAATCGGACCAATCTGACTCACCTTTCAGAATAGGACAAGCAGTGGTCAAAAGTTCGACATTGCGCCTAACCTCTACGGAGTTGAAACCTAACATTCCGAGTAAGTATTTGGTAGGATACAGAAAGGGATAGAACCCGTTCTTTTTCTTGTAGAGAAAGCGAAGAAACGCCTTTTGTACTTCAGCCAAAAGAAGGATGTAAGATTATTCATGAGGGTTCCAAATTATTGAGGATGATTCTATCTTACTTCTAACCAATGCCACAGAATAGATCATAGTACAAATGCTGTATACAGTAACTGCAGTCTTCAGTCTTTCGCGTTGTGGATGATAAAACCCTCTTTTATATGATTCCTTCGCTAGCGATTGGATGTGCTCGTTAAAAGTGAGTTTATCATCAAATATTACGCCGATATCTTTAATAGAGTTTACGCGAGCGATTGGGGTATTGTCTAATGCTAAGTATTGTGCAGAGGAGAGCGAGTATTGATAAATTGAAAAGTAATTTATTATTTTTACTCCAATTGAGCACTGCATCTATACAATGGATGCCTGCACTGAATTGGCAAAGAACTAATGATTTTAGTAAATAAATGAACGTTGTTGACAGAATGATTCGAGATGTTATTTCGGAACAGATATTATTGTTCTCTTTGGTTGTAGCTGACAATGGCCAGGTCACCGGCCGTGACTACGTAGGTACCTTCTTAATGAGTTCCAAATAATTAGATATAATTGATTAAAGATGCTTCTTGATATGTAAACGCTGTGTACGCCTGTTAGATTGTATTGTATAGTATAACGAGTTTAAAATTTGCAGTAATGACGACCGTGTGATTATATGGCTTGGTAGGCATCTAAAGCCAGTAATAATTTGACTCGTGGAAGTCATGTGGTTCGTTGTCAAGGCCGTGGACAACCATTTTCCATCACGCGGAAACAATTTTAGTGACTGAGTACTGAGGACGACTGAATATTACTCAGTTTAACGTGTAAATTAAGGATATCACGCTCACATAGTAATCACAATGTAAGCGTAACCTTATATTTTTTTATTAAAGCATCTAGTTACTCCACAAACCCATATCAGAGTTAGGTTAAGAGGTCAGAGACGAAGATTGCACGTAAACACTTACCAATATACTGAGGTGCCAAAGAATTGAATGTCGCCAAATAGTTAATGTTTGTTTTTCACTTTCGTATATAACTTTCGATTTCTGCGGGATGCGCGTGGATAGGTGGTCGTGCGATATATTCACACACTATAGTGTCACCAGTCAAAAAAAAAAACCGGTACTAGATTTTGTCGCAACCCTTGATTTGATGGTCAATCACTGAAACAAAAGACCGATGACTTTTAATATTTGTCCGAAGCACGTCAAAGCAGTGAGAAGGTGGCTAAGTGCCCGAACAAATCAGTGAATCGACAGTTTAGGTTAATAATTACTACTACTACTATTTCATCACTATATTTGGGGATAAAGAAAAGTGGGAAAGAACAGCTTTCGCTCACGCATTACTTAGATGTATTTATAAGTAGGTACGAGTGTTGTGTGTCATTTGAAATTAGAATCTAAGGTACAGTCAGCATCACATAGTTAGTAGCAGCCAAAGTAGCCAAATATATCGTAACACTTCCTTACTCCTATAGTAATAAAGACGTGTTCCGATATATTTGGCTACTTTGGCTGCTACTAACTATATGATGCTGACTGTACCTACCTAACGTAGGTACATAAAGAACGTCCTGCTCGTTAGCTAGTTAGTGACTCTCACGCTTCCGTGCGTGACTTCGGTGACGTGTTTCCGACTACAACTATCTACTGTGCATGTGTAATTGCTAAATGATTATGTCATTACAGATATTTTGGCAATCATTTCGGGTTGGAAGGTCGATGTTGTGTAATTGTTTTATTCATTGATAACATTACTCAGGAGAAATTTGTCATTCATTGTCATGAATTAATGACAAAATACATTGTAAAGTAAAGCAAACATTTTTATTTTATTTTCTCCAGAGGGGTATTCGGTTCCCGCAGGTTTCCGGGTCCAAATATGCGATCTGATCCTACCTATGACTACGCAGATATATTTTCTTACATAAAGAGATACCTATGTAACGTTATTATGCTCACCGTACCAATACTACCATAGGCCTAACCCACACTTGTCATTGGTTTTCCAACTACTTACCTAGATCTACGTTGTCAGGGTCATTGGTACAAAGAATATCCACACCACACCTTCTCTTAGGCCATAGTACTCTGATATATTTTATGGCAAAAATACTGTTAACGTTATCACAATAGGCTAGACATTCAGGTATAATCTCATATCATCAAGACAGTAGTAGTTCTCTTATTCCCCCTACAATTGTCTTGAAAGTAGGTACACGGCATGACTCTGCCTCTCTTCTCATGACACTCTCTGACTCTCATGAGCCAGTAAATGTAGGTATGCACGTCTTAGTCAAAACTTCATATTAAAAGGTACACAAAATAATATAGTAATGGAATTTCATACACTTTTCTGGCCGCTTCGACCGTACAGTAAATACTTTTAACTTTTAAAATTTGCTCTTTTAGTAACGTGGAACTTAACGTAAGTAGTTAAGTACCATTTTTGCTACACCATTACAGTAAGGTACATTTCTGAGCATGTTGGAGAAAAATATGTAAAATACCTACTGCTCATGGACCCAGGCTTCCCTTCCAATAAGGCATGGTGGCCTGGGTATCCGAAAAAAATCCAGTGTTTCACTCCCCGCATATCTGTCCTCCATACACAGCTCACTAGAACTTTCCTCCAAAATTTTAAAGACTCCGCCCCAACAAGTCAACATCCCCTTTATGGCTGAGGCCCCCGCTTGTCCGAGCACTGACCTGCCTTTTGTACGCTGATGGACAACTCCACATTCCGCCTTTCCGTTACTCTCCGCCTGGGAGTGACCTGCGTTGCCCCACATCGCTGTCGCTGTGGTGACCGAGTCGACCAGCTCGGCCACCATGGTCTATCCTGCTGCAGAAGTGCAGGTCGTGCACCTCGACACGCCAGCCTGAATGACATCATCCGTCGGGCCCTAGCCAGCGCAGGAGCACCTGCCATCTTGGAGCCATCCGGTCTTGCCCGAGATGATGGCAAGAGGCCCGACGGTATGACCCTCGTGCCATGGAAGATGGGACGGCCTTTAGTATGGGACGTGACATGTGCCGACACCCTAGCGCTCTCCCATCTCCGTGGCACCTCCATGAAGGCTGGCTCTGCTGCCAACTCGGCCGAGCTCTTTAAGCGGCGCAAGTATGCAAACATTAATAGTGGTTGCATATTTGAGCCGTTTGGGGTTGAGATCCAGGGGGGTAAGTGCCCACAGGGTCTTTAAGGAGTGCTCGAAGCGACTCGCCGAAATTACGCGTGACCGGAGGCTGGCTCATACCTCGCACAGAGGATAAGCATTGCCATCCAACGTGGCAATGCTGCCAGCCTTCTGGGCACGTTCCCCAGCGACGGCGAACTGGGGCAAATATTTAATTTGTAAGTTATTTTATTTTATAAGTAGTTTAGTTTTAGATATAATCATTTTAATTAGTTTTGTGTATTTTTGATAATTTACCATGTTCCTATGTTTGTGATAATTAAAGATCTTTTAAAATACCTATATCTAATATGTTTATGCAGTTATGTATGTAACCTACATCATAATATAATGTCAACTTGTATTCTATTTCGATCACACCAGGCACCAGCACCACCAGCAGTTAAGAGAGGCGTGGTCTTCCTTCGCCTATCGCAAATATGCATATCGTACAGTCGACGTCAATGATATGTTTACACTTTTGCACCTTATTGCTTTGTAATCGCTTCAATATTCTATGGATTGTTACATAAGGCTGATTATTGCGTCAATTCTAAAATACCGGTCCTGACATAGCGAATAAATTAACATTTGATACAGGTGATATTCTACATGTTAAGTATAGAAAACCACGTTGGGATTAGTATTTCATATGACCTTGTACTAATCATTTGAATATCAATGAGCAATCTTATACTAGTATTGGTGTAGGTAAGTTGGTTGGGTGTTTGGGTGGATGTGGATGAGGACCTACTCAACCTCACCTCAGGCGAACCGCTATAAGTGTGACTTAAAAGAGAATTAAGGAATTTTGAGTTCTGCGGCGAGGTTAATAGAGACGATGTGAATCGCCTGAAAATAATAGGTACAGTCAGCATCATATAGTTAGTTGCAGCCAAAGTACCCAAATATTTCGTAACACATCCTTACTCCTTCAGTAATAAACAAGTGTTGCGATATAGGTAATTGGCTACTTTCGCTGCTAGTAACTACATGTTGCTGACTGTACCTAGTTACACAAATTCGCTAATGCGCCGCAAATGGCAATTGCTGCTATAGGTAACAGCTACGGCATATGAACGAACGATAGATACGTATACACACGGTACGTGCACTGTAAGCAATAATACTCGAAGTCAGACCTAAACATTTAATAGAACGGAACATATTTAACATCATATTTATTTCGGTGCACCTCGTCAGTAAGTGATAACCCGAAAGTGCGTGCCGCAATGACATTACGAAACTTTTTTGGTTTAGAGTTCGACTTGGCAACCACAAAGCCATTTTTGTGTGACAGTCTGCGGTGACGGCAAATGTTAAAGTTGAAGTTAATGACTAGGCAGATTTCGTATCAATCGGGCATGTCCATATTTTGTTGTTTGTTCCACCGCTGGTGTTTTCGAGCCCGTTTATAGGAAGCAAAACTTGTTTCTGATCGCTCTGCATTTTTTTTCAATCATCAAAAAAAACTGCACGTTTGTCATTGACCACATAGAGAACCCTTATATATAGTTTCGCTATATCTGTATGACAAAGCCATCCTTTTGAAATACCTACTTCTATTAAACCAAATCATTGTTTAGCAGGTGGCATTAATCTTCGGAGTTGCTGGCTATTAAAAAATACTATTGACGATATAAAAAAACATTCGTACACAAATGTAGATACAACTAGTAAAGGTTGATATTAAAACTTAAACGGATAGGAAGATCATTTGTCGTCCAGGATGAATATGTTAAGATCATGATTTGAGACATTTAAAAATACCAATCGCTGATGCGGTCGACCGATAATATTTGTATCTTTTTAATTAAATATTGACTGTAGCAGCTATCGTGTTTTTAATATTTCATTTCATTTATTTATTCATGAGCAACATACATTGCATATAATCATGGAAGAAGTGAAAAGAAGAGTGCATTACGCGGTAGCAAAATTATTTAATAAGTGCATCGATCGGGGGGACGTTGCTTGAACCCTTCACTACGCTCAGGATTCCACGTTAGAATCCTTCCCTTCGTTCTGATTTCAATAAGTCACCCTCGTTACAAATACCATTTTGCTCCCTAGTAATACAATCTACTATTATAACATTAACAATTTTGTGAGAAATAACATAAACTCCTTTCCGTATCGCATTCAAAATCTTAGTAATGACAGTTCGTACAGGGAACTAAAAAATGCTCGTTAGTAATGAAATTCTGAATATGACATTATGCCATATTCCGAATTTCATTATAAAAGGTAGGAGGATCTTGTGTACAATAAAGTATTTTTTATACTCGTCGACCTTAATGTTTGAATTAAGACTTCGTACAACAAACTTAAATCACATACTTTTTTCCATGGAGCTCCCAACTCAATATTTCATAACTGTTGAGACAACTAAAATGAAATTGACCAATCACGTGGCGCCTTTACTGAACTATAATGTATTTGACCAATAGGACGGCGTCATGAGAAAGTCAAAAGGTAATAGACATCAACGCACAAAAAAGAAAAAGCCGTTGGTTGCACTTCGTTTCAGCAGGGCTTAGATTTTCAATTGATGCTTACCAGGTTTGTTTAATTAGTTCAGTTGACTCGTAGAAAAAGTATTGTATACAATAGTTATATAATTAGCTTTTTAAGTCTCGTAACTTAATTAGGCCACTCAGCAAGCTTCGTGGCCTAAACGTGGTACTCGACTGAAAAAGCATACATTATATAACGATTGTATAAAATACTATTTTCTACTCCTGTACCGTTATCTGTCATTTATATAAGCTCTAGCTCAAATACAATGACACCGATAATAAGTCGTCGAAAAACTCTATGCTCTATGGCCTATAAACGCACTGTTTAGCGTACTTTTACGGTTCAATACATTTTTCATAAAAGCACTGTTTACCAGGATGTCAAATCATCTTACTTTTTTTTAATCGGTCGCTATATTGCAGTGGTACCAAGTTCATAAGCAAATTTTTCGAAATAAAAAGTTTTTATTTACTATCAAACATTTGTAGAACATAAATTATTTACTAAAATAAGAATAAATGATCATGTAGTGTGTTAATATACATGTTTTACCAATTATTAGTATTATTTATAAATATAAACCGATCCGATTCGGTTTGGTTCGGATGGCACGTGCAAGGGAATTAAAAACAAAATAAGAGAGGTGTCAATGTCAATGTGTCGTCATATTCTAATTTCCCACCAAAGTTCCAATTCAAAATTAAGAGACGATATATGATTAGTATTCGTTATTAATAACTTATTAAGATTTTATTCGTGTTTGTGAAGTGAAGAAAAATGTGTACGTTCCTTTTAAATGGACGAAGAAGAAAATAACTGCACCGCTGAGTGAGAGAAATTGCGTGAGTAGTAATAGATCTAACGGAAAACTTACTGCCTGAAAAGTCAAATGCAATTTATTTAAAATTAGTCGTAGAAAAAGTATTGTATGCAACGGTGTATAACTTGGTGGCGGGGTGTGCCTTGATTTGAGTCGTACACGCCCCCTAGACAGAGACACGCTGATGCCTTCCGCCCACGAGACAAAAAGATGTAGGTAACACTTCGGGAATCGCTGTTTTGGACAAATTTCGATAAATACCTAACTAGCCTTATCACACTTGCGATTTGCGAGCGTGTTTTCTATACAATTATCAGTCGCGGCGAACACGCTGCGTGATCGCCTTCATACAAAATACGCTTGGAAATCGCAAGTGTGATAACTTGATAAGGCTCTTAGACAAGCATTATTAAAATTTCATAAAGTGAGATTTTAGATGAGATAAATTACTATAGTATTTACTTGATTGTGTCGTAAAATAATGTATCGTCTGAGTAGGCTGAGTAAAAAAAAGGAAAATACAGACCCAACTTTGGATTTTTTTTCTATCGAGGAAATTTTAAGCAATCAAATCAGATGAACAATCATATAGTCAAGAATCATATATCTGAAAATCAGACCTTATTGTTTCTTAATCTAGTCAGAACGGCGTTTCAAAGCACGCGATAATTTCCAATGCACCGCCTTAATTGCGATGCTCGCCAAGGCTCGCATCGCAACTCACGACACTCGCGTTTTAAGACCTTATTTATACAACAGTTGCATAAAATACTATACATACATACTTTATCTTTTTATAGTTACATAAATTCGAATGAACATAATTGCATAAATCATCTTGTATATTCTTTAAAAAATAAATTCCCTTGAATCAATTACTAATGTGAAAATTTTGACGTTTCATATATTTGTTCATTATCTAAACTTATAATAAATCTCTGAATTAAAAAAAGAATCGGCCAGTATCAAACTAAGCATTGTTCTGTCACGAATGATCTCAGCTTCCCATGCACGGAATAACATGAAATTTCATTAGCAACTTATTATTTTAGCTTCCGCTTAATATAGTTATTATCCGACTGCGATGATTAAGGGCCTACCCGATGTTTTCATCGATTTTTGACAAGTTTTGATTCGTATCTCCTACTTTTGCACTACAGATAGAATTATAAATCAAACGGCTATCGGTTCTTCAATCTTTTATCTCCATTTTGGTCCACCGGATTTTGAAACAAATGCATACTTAAATTTGGTTGTTTTTTTTTAACATTGTCTAAAAATACACTTATTTCGTATCTCTATTGACGTGAAAGATCTAACATGTACGAAATCTACATATTTGGGTTCGTCTGTGACGTTTTTAAAAACTGGTCTAGGGTTTTAATTTTAAACCAATTAACACAAAAGTTATAGCCAGAAAACCAGTTTTTTGGACTAAAATAGTTCAACTTTGATACCAAATATCTCGAAAACAATGAACTTTGAAGTAAATATGGGATACTATATTGCTTAGTCGTTGTTGTTAATATAATAAACTACAAAAAAACATTAGAAACCTAAGGGATTCAGATCGAAGGTCATTGGCGTATGGGAGCCCCTTAATTAAGTTTCCACCTTTGACCTGACCTTAATACATTTTTCATTTCTTCTTCTTTAAATCCTAGCTGCCATATTTGTCAACTTTCAGTGACGGCAAAATGATCCAATAGACCTTAACAAAAAGCATACTAAACAATAAAGCATTAAAAAAATGATTCAAATATTGGAACTTATATGCGCTAAATTCGTATTAAGGTGTAATTTCAATAAATGTATCAACAAATTTCAACAAAATAACGTCAAACCAGGCAGTTAATGACAAACTTAGAAAATAGAAGAGGGAAGATTATAGGGCACCTCATACGACATGACAAGTTCATACTCAATATAATTGAAGCAAAGATAGAGGGGAACCGAGGAAGAGGAAGACCTAGAATAAACTACATACAGCAGCTCAAAAAAAGAGTTGATGTGAGGTCGTATCGACATGTCAAAGAGGTTGCCTGGGATCGGAGTAAATGGAGGGCCTACTTTGAGCTACACCGACAATAGCTTAGCTCTTAAATTAGCAGAAGAAGAACGTCAAACGTCAAAAGTTTGACTATCTTCTCTTTCTGTATTTTTAATGAAAAAAAAACTTAGTTACTATGACAAAGGGGCTCGGGGTCTAATTGTTGTAGAACTTAAGCGCTCGTTGCTAATATACCGCATTCCCGAAATACCAGATTTTGCAAAATATCGGATTATCAATATATCACACTGAGCTAACCACATTCCCTTTATACCAGGTAAAAAAATCGTAAGGTACTCATGGAACTAAATCGTTTTAAGTATGTCCCTATACTGAAAATTTGGTATATTGTTAATGTGATAAATCAGAATGTGGTATTTTGCAAAATCTGGTATTTCGGGAATGCGTTATTTTAGCAACGAGTGAACTTAAGCGGTTAGGTATAGTTTGAAAAATATAAATTGGCCGTCTGATATCGAATTAAAAAGAGATCTTTTGTTCCGCGTAAATACTTACCGGTCAATGGGCACTCGAAAGTATTATCTATTATTAATTCCTAAACACATCTTTACCTGAGAGTCGGAGTGACTCAAGTCCATTTCAGTCATCACGTGTTTTGACAATTTCCGTTAATTACAAGGTTTCCCACCACATTACCATGCAAACGAAGTCGCAGGTACAGCTAGTAAGTAAATAAATGAGTATGATTATTACCTAAGACATTGAATTTGAGTGAATTAATTGGTTTGGTGCGATGTTCAGTGACTGTAATTAAGTGGGATTGAAAAGAATGATATATAGTTAGACTCTATATACAGAGTGTTTTTTTTAAATGGGACAGTATGGGGAAATCCGAATCTAAAGGAGATAGAGGAAAAGTGTCCAATTTTAATGAGCCAACTTTGTTTACATAAAAAAACACCTAATGTCTGGTGTTTTTTTATGTAAACAAAGTTGGCTCATTAAAATTTTTGGTCAAGCGTGAGTTGTTCTTAAAAAATTATAAAGTTGGTCAATTTTTTTTTTTGACGCGGGTCGGCTCTGTTTCATGTAAGGATTATTTCATTGTATGGAAAGAAAAAAAATCTGAACAGCAGAAGTTGGTCAAATTTAATGAAAACTAATCTTCATACAGTTGGTTTATTACTTGAGTAAATGTTCGATGTGGCCGCCGTCTTGTCTTATGCAGGTACGAGCACGCTTCAAGACACTTCTAGTTGCATTTAACAGAGACTTATGGTGAATTGTGTTTAAAGTGTTGTAAACAGCATCTTTTAATTCTTGTAGGTACGGAGTTGTATCGGGATTCATAAATTCGACCCTTAAGGTAACCATAAGAAAAACGCCATCATGAATAAAATTACAAGCATGAACTGATTGGAAACAAAATCACAGCTGCAGAAATAACTTACGTTCCAAATTTGAATTCTTTTTTTTATAATTTCAAGACTATCGCGTGCCATGATGTTTACGAAGATTAAAAAAAATGTTCTTCTCTTGAATCATCTGGAGCTCTTATCGATTATCGAAATTTAAAAATAGAATAATTTTAAATATTTTTTTACACTAGTAGGCACTTGCAACAATATTAAAAGGCGAATACTGCAATTGTATGAAGATTAGTTTTCATTAAATTTGACCAACTTCTGCTGTTCAGATTTTTTTCTTTCCATACAATGAAATAATCCTTACATGAAACAGAGCCGACCCGCGTCAAAAAAAAAATTGACCAACTTTATATTTTTTTAAGAACAACTCACGCTTGACCAAAAATTTTAATGAGCCAAATTTGTTTACATAAAAAAACACCTAATGTCTCCTTGGACACTTTTCCTCTATCTCCTTTAGATTCGGATTTCCCCATACTGTCCCATTTAAAAAAAACACTCTGTATAATCAATTAATCAGTTAAACGGAGCGGGCGCGTCGTTAGTTACCGCGAGCGCCGGCCATCGGTTGCGTTGCGGCACCTATCGGTGATGCTGATTACCGACAGGTTTGCGTAATATTGGTTAGGAATATGTAATGTAATGCGGCGTGGAGTGGACGCCATGCACGGTCGGCCGCGGCAGCGGCAGCCTCTCCGCCGCGTGCTGTCTGTATCTTCTTCGAGCGTGCCGCAACCCTTCCCTGCTTATTGACTCCGGAGGATGTATCGGAATGTAATAGGAGCTATTAAGTTCTTTGTGAGTTAATAATATTTATTTTATATAAAATAAATAAATATTAGGGGACAATCTTACACAAATCGACCTAGTCCCATAGTAAGCTCATTAAAGCTTGTGTTAGGGGTACGGTCGAGGTCATAAATACGTTTACACTTTTGCACCTTATTGCCTTGTAATAAGGTGCAAAAGTGTAAACATATTTATGACCTCGACTGTACTAGACGACGATATATATAATAGATATAAATATTTAAATACATAGAAAACTTCCATGACTCAGAAACAAATATTCATGCTCATCTCACAAATATTTGCCCTTACCGGGATTCGACCCCAGGACCTTCAGCTTTGTAGGCAGGCCACTAGGCTAACCGGTCGTCAAATGTTTGATTACTTCTGACTGTGTAGTTACAATAATTTGTTGTGTAAGTATGTATAATGTTAACGTTTATAATTAAGGTCATGAATTGGAAAATAATGATTTTTCAAAGGCTGCCTGAACTAGGAAGCAAAATGAACATTTTTTAGAATAAATATCTTGACTATAATACAGGGTGAATTCTAAATCGTGAATCGTAATATTTTTTTTGAAGTCTATACATAGTTAACAATAACTTACAATGCTTTTAAACCTAAATTAAGTACGTTTTTATTTTGTCCACTTTTAATTTGATTTATCCTAATTTTTAAAATCTCGTCGTCACCCTACATTTATGTTTCGCACTTGTCATGAAAATTTCAACATTAGATATCCAACCTCCTAATATTGAAGTTGGCTGGATAGAATTTTGGCATGTATTGTCAATAATGTCAACATCGTCGACATTGTCAACTTATGTATTTAAATCGTATTTACTCATAAAATAATTCAGTTTTATTACGATTAATGGTATAAAAATGCCTCCATCGTATCCGTACACGAACATACAAAGGTTTGATATGGTATCTTGGTACGCTCAGACTGGCAGAATTGGTCAAACGCAAGAACTATTCGGAAGAAGGTATCCTGAGTCGCCGGTACCGAGACAAAATTTAATTATGAGGATGGTGCAAAACTGTTTCTTTTTTATGTGAGTAAACTAAAGGAAAATTTTATGAGTGTTTAAATAACAAACTGCACAATGCATTGAATGCATGATATTGATAAGATAACCTTTGCACTTAGGTAAACATTGCGTTGCAAGTCACGTGACTCGTGTAGGGTGACCAAGGCGGATGACAAGTGGGGACGCACTTTCTGGTTTTGTTCATAATTAATTAAGCGGGTCCTTAATTGTAATTAACACTAGTGCTCTGTAATAGTCTTAAGTAGCTTTACCGGTAAACGTGGTTACGATTCACGATTTAGAATTCATCCTGTATTTTGTTGATTGTCAGAAGCCAAAACAGGATTGCTTAAAATTTTGTCGAAGGAGTTTTTTCGATCTATAATAAATAAAAATCTTTGTGAAGGAAGTGAAACAGTGTAGCTGCTCCTAGCGTTATTCCCGGTTGTGCCCTAAAAGAGCCCGGGGTCCGCTTTGACACCTAATCCCAAGATTTGGCATATAAGTACTAGTTCTACGATAGCGACTGCCATCAAAAATAATTAACAAAATTTAAACGATAAAAGAAAAATCATCTCCTAGATTAACAATAATAATATGGTACAACTGGCATTTGAGGACTTAGAAGAGCGCCTGACCCTGACGCACTATGACTAAAGGTGAGTTGGAACAATATCGTAAGCGTCGTTGGCATGTCAGGCGCGCGCCGAGGTGTAGGTAGTGTAGACTGTAGGTGCAAGGCATGCGATGCGAAAGTAAGCGGGCCCGGCGACCGGTCGCTCGAAGGCCGGCGAGCGAGCGCTTTTGTCTAACGTCCTGACGAAAGGCACGAGCGACGACGGTCGCGTGCAACATTCCTGTCGGACACTGACAAACGCCAGCGCCTGCTTACGGTGCATGTTTTATTTGCATTGTACGTTCGATTTCCGGGACGTCTAACTGTGTCTAACTTATTTTAAGTACCTAGACGATCTATCTGCCTCTCCCCGTAAATTTTTGTGGTCAAGTCCCAGTAGTTAGTTCTGTATACATGTGGCACATGCGGAACTGTTATTACGTTTGTAAGCGGCGGTGTGCAGTCTTTAGGACATTATTTAAGTCATTATTCCGTTTAGGGCAGTGGGCCAATATATGGTGCTTACCAAGGATTTCCCGTCTTAAATTGAAACACCTAAGAATTTGCCTAAGAGAGTGATAGTGATACACACAACTTTACAAGATATCTTGAGATTCGCTGCATATCTTTTTTCTCCGCTGCTGCCCCATTTGGAAATGCCCGGGGACCTAGTTCAACCTAAAATTTCTAGTGATGCTCTGCCGGCATTCTTGGTTTCAATCCATAGCACATACGTTACGATCTCACAGGTGAGTTCCTTAAAGCCACCCCGGCTACAAACAAACTGCGAGATTTCGTGTCTGGTTGAAGCCACGAATGCCTGGCTGGCTGGACGGAGCCCAAATTATCCATCCCGACCTAAAATACAAAGGGTACCATACCTTTTGTTTCAGTAATAAATTAATTGATTGACGAAGCGACAGGCAGGGATCGAGCTAGACTTCTAGCTGTTTAGGACACTGGCAATATGCCAATCCCTCGCCTAACACAGGACCAGCGCCTAACACACATTCATTGATCCATCCACACTCCATACAGCTGTCGGTCTCCGGCTCGGGACTGAGGTTTTTGTGGCCCACAGCGGGGGCTACTGCGGGGCCCCCGTAGATCGCTTCGGCCACCTCGGACTCGCCTGCTCCTCAGGCGCTAGCCGCCTGTCCCGCCATGCCGCTCTCAACGACATCCTTAGAAGTTAGAATAGAAGGGCACTCGTCAGTGCCAATGTTCCCGCCTTTGATTAGCAGACGGGATGGCGCGGCGGCGGGCGCACGGGAACGAGCAAAGGCGGTCAAATACAACTGTCTCGGCGCCCAGGACGAGTTCGAGACACTTGGCTCGTGGGGCAAGGGCGCACGTGGGCTTGAAGGGGCGCTCAGCAAGCGCTTGAGGAAGGCAACAGGCGACCTTCGTGCAGGCAGCTTTCTTGCACAAAGACTTGCAACCCAATCCAAATTTAGAAAGTCGTTTTTGGCAGGTTAAGTTGAAGTTAGTTATAGTAAGAAATTTAAATATAGTTTTAATTATTTATCCTTAAACTACATGTTCAATGTTTATCTAATTGTATTTTCAATGTACTAAATGTGTATATATTTTATATTTTGATGTGTTTGGACAATAAATCAGTTAAGTACCTGCAAAAAATACACAATTGTAACTTGTTTGATAGTATTGGATCGATCCTTCCGCGTCCCTGACTTCCATCTTATACTATCACTTTTCTAAACAATATTCGCGAAGGAAGTTGATTAGCCTATATACCGACTAGCTGCTAGTGGTTATGCGGATCATCATTCATGTGTCACAAACAAACAGAAAAATATAGATTTTTTTTTTAAACTACACTGACGGATAACGGCTATTGAACTACTAGTATAGTTATAGAATATGCAGTAACTGATTTGTCTTAATTCATTGCAACGTAATCTACTTCATAACCTTTGCATTTGAATTCCTTTGTTATATGCTAGTTTATGTTCTATAAACTGCCAAATTAGTCAAGAATAATTCAGAGATGATGCAACATTGTGACGTCAAAAACTAGGTATCGATTAACGATTATGTGAGTCAGACAATCTCAAGAAAGGCCGGTTGGATTCAAATGCCGTTAATATCAGAGACCCGGAACAGCCTGCGGACCTTGCTTTCCGTTCACCACACTCTCCGGCATGCCGGAAACATGCACACAATACTTATAGAACCAATGCACTTGACCGCTCCATATCTCATGGTAAAATCTATGATTAGAGATTTCAGATAATGTGAGTCATATTAAAAACCCTAATGACAATCGCCTATAGCCAATAGTAGGGTAATATAACAATATGTGACGTTATACCGTAATCGTACAGATTACATTTATCAATACTAAACATGTTCGGGGCTCATCACTATTAATACGCCACCGCGTCACTTCTTTATAACGAAGCTACTTGATTTAAAGGTGCCTTGGTGACTGCGAAACGTTATACACGTCGCGTTTAGGCTCATAATCCTGGGTATTAAGCACGCGTGTTTTACAACATTACGACGTCGTGTTCGTGTTTTATGGTTATATCCCGATTAAGACACGTTGGCTGGCACCTTGCAGTAAGATGTATACAAGAACACGGTGCATTCTTATATTAACCGGGTTGTACAGAATGTACAGCTTTTTGAAGTGAAAAAATTTCTTTAGCGGCGCTGTGCACTTTTTGTGATGGGGAAAAATTGTTAAACTCGCCACGCCACGACATCTTACGGTGACGTGACCTGATCGAAGAACTGTTACAATTTCATGGAGTTTTCACTCTGCCGGCACTCCCGGAGTGCAACACGGTCTTATTTTTTTTAATTTGCGGCAAATGGATTCTTACTCTACTAAACAAATTAAATCCTTTTTAACCGACTTCAAAAATAAAGAAGGTGCTCAATTCGGTTGTATTTTTTAATTTTTTTTTTTTTCAATGTTTGTTACCTCAGAACTCCGTCATTGATGAGCCGATTCGAAATTTTTTTTTTGTTTGTAAGTATATGCTTCCAGGTGGGTCCCATTTTTTTTCCAAATTCAGTTGGATGATGGGATCCATGAGGAATCGAGGGAACTCCTCAATTATATTAAGGCGCCGTAGGTTCATGGTCTTCTCTCCCTCTCACTGAGCATAAGCGTGAGCGAGATGGAGGTGCGTGCTCGGAAGCGCGGATATCATGTTTTTTAATTTTAATTTTTTGGGAGTTTAAATAAATAAAAAAGTAATCACTGAGTTCTCTCAAACATATTTTAATATTTTTAGCTTTTGTGCATAATTTGTTACGAATATTTTAAGTGTATTTTAGACCTATGTTCGTGATTTATTTCTATCGAGCGAAAATTGCTTAATCATGTTTCGAATCACTGATCTCGCTGCAGAAAAGCCTCAAGATTACTATTCGTATTTTTTGGAACCATATTTTTATAAACAGACGCATTATATTGTTTCAAAAACTCTGTTCGTTTAACTTCGCTGAACCTACGGCGCCTTAAGTACGCGTGTAGTGATTTTGGTATTTTCTATTATAACTAGTGTATTTACACACGGAAATCATAAATTTGGTGGAGTGGAATTGATGATGAAGACCACAGATGACTTATGGAATTCCTCAATTATGTACTTAAAGTACAAAAGTAAATCACAGATTCTGATAAGATTCCGCTGAAATAGCAACTAATGAAGTGCCAAAGGTGATCCTTGTGGATTCGACGGAATTCCTCAAATATTATCGGCCCACATACAGCGATTCGGTTTTTTTCTCTAATAATCAACGCATTTGCTCTCGGAAATCAGTTCATGTGGTAAATTGGGGAAGAAATGTGGAAATATTCTCGTGCCTTGGCGGAGTGCTAAATTAATTGAAGTCGGTTAAAACTTTGTTTTTAAAGTAAATTATTGTTGATATTATTGACTATTTCTTTTTGGATATGGCATTTAATTTAGTAAAACTATTCACATTTGCTAACATTTTACATGAATTAATAAAGATAACATTTTAAAACGAACATATTTTATTTTGTATTGGCGGTTTAGAGATTTCATCTAAGTCTGGCTTTAAGACCTGCTGCAACACTGCGCCAACTTTGCGAAAAAAAATGTTGCGTGCCATTATAGGTAATTTCACAATTATTTGTGAACATCGTTAATGCGTGTTTGGTTATTAAGTTATTATATATAAAAAACTCGAGGTAAACAGAAACGTGATAAATGGAATTGACGCCACTGGAAATTCTTGGCGATGTAGGTACAATATGTGAGTAAAAACCTGTTGCCATCAATAACTACTTAACTAAAGAAAATAATAGGAAACCTGTATTTTTTTTCCTAATTAAAGGGATTTTTTCCTCGCAAATGTGTTGAAAAAAGTCGTATGAGACGCGTGAGCTTTGATAATTACATCCTCGGCTCTCTTAACACGCTCACCCAGTGGCTCACGTGAACAATCCCGCCTCTGATGTAATTCTCAACATAGCTACTATTAGAATTGGAACCGTATTTATAATTGTAGTGAGCAGTCTATGGCCTAATAATTTACTTTAAAAACAAAGTTTTAACCGACTTCAATTTAGTACTCCGCCAAGCTACGAGAACATTTCCACATTTATTTTCCAATTTACCACATGAACTGATTTCCGAGCGCAAATGCGTTGATTATTAGAGAAAAAAACCCAATCGCTGTATGTGGGCCAATAATATTTGAGGATTTCCGTCGATTCCACAAGGATCACCTTTGGCACTTCATTAGCTGCTATTTCAACGGAATCTTATCAGAAACTGTGACGTACTTTTGTACTTTAAGTACATAATTGAGGAATTCCATAAGTCATCTGTGGTCTTCATCATCAATTCCACTCCACCAAATTTATGATTTCCGTGTGTAAATACACCAGTTATAATAGAAAATACCAAAATCACTACATGTGTGCCTAATATAATTGAGGAGTTCCCTCAATTCCTCATGGATCCCATCATCTAACTGAATTAAAAAAAATGGGACCCACCTGGGAGCATATACTTACAAGCAAAAAAAAAAATTACGAATTGGCTCATCAATGACGGAGTTCTGAGGTAACAAACATTGCAAAAAAAAAAAAAAAATACAACTGAATTGAGAACCTCCTCCTTTTTTTTGAAGTCGGTTAAAAACACGGCTGCTCCGCTAGGCACGATACTACCCCATACTCTAGGTATTCTTAATTGGCATAGGAGTCGGAAGTCATCTTTTTCTGCATATATATTGACGGCCGGTATTTGTGTGATGAGCATGAATATTTATTTCTGAGTCATGGAAGTTTTATATTAAGTATTTATATCCATTATATATATCGTCGTCTAGTACCCATAACATAAGCCTTAATGACCTAGTCGATTTGTGTAAGATTGTCCCCTAATATTTATTATTTATTTATTTTATTTATTTATATAAATTGTATATATAAGCTGCACACAATATGTGATAACTTATATGTAAAACAAAGTATTACCCAATGGTATTTTTTCTTTGTTTCACCTTTTGTGAGTACTTAATATTAGGTCTGCTAAGATGAATTAACTAGGTTACAGTACAACGGGATGAGCATCTTTAACAACAATCTGATTAATGGCTATCGATTCGATTAAATAAAAATTAGGTTGATATAATTCTGGCGCTTACTCTCAAGTTAAGTCTTTTGTTTGTCTGGTACAATCGGGCCTTACATAAGTACGAAAATAGCTAAATGTTTCTCAAGTGTTAATGAGGTTATTAATTGGTATGTAATTAACGTAAGTACAGGGTGTACAAACCGGAAAACCGGCGGTGCATCGCATTGCGCATGCCTCGACCAACATTGTCTAGTGAAGCATTGCGCTGTTTTACGCAAAGCTAACCCGTTACACTAATTACCTGCACTATCGGAAATGCCAAAAAGATAATAGGATGTGATAAACACCTGGAATTATTCCAAACACCTAGGTGAGGTCAGGAATGTTCAGCGAACCCTGGGCTCCCTCAGGCCATGGTCTGGAAACAAGCGTGCAGCGGAGCGAGGCGACGAACGGTAAGTTCATACATTTCATAGAGTTAGATCTATGTACCTACATACATGTATGACGCCAAGGCGAGGAGGACTCACAGCTACCTATATATTATGCTTCCAAATTGACTGCCAGTTGAACGGATTCATTTAAGGGGCTCCCGTCAAAAATCAACGAAATTTAGTAGTTTTCATTTCGACACTCGTCCTCGGTTTATTGAAGCTAGCCTTCCAGGTGCAGATATGGGAAAGTTTGATTCCTGTTTAACATTTTTGATATTGAATAACTTGAAAAATGTTAATACAGAATTAATTATCCATTTTTAAAGAGAGGTCTGTAAAAATACAAAACCCGACACTTCATCCTCATTAAAACTTTTATACACCCGAAACTCATACCTACTCATACATACTGAACTTGCCTATAAATTTGATATGCGTTTTTATAATCTTATTAATTAACACAAAAGTTATGGCCAGAAAACCAGTTTTTTGGCCTAAAATTGTTCAACTTTGATGCCAAATATCTCAAAAACAATGAACTTTGAAGTAGATATGGGATACTATATTGCTTAAAGCCGTTGTCGTTAATATAATAAGCTACAAAAAACATTAGAAAACTAAGGGATTCAGATCGAAGGTCATTGGCGTATGGGAGCCCCTTAAATGGTTTTGTGTTCCGGGTCAAAGTTGCTCCTTATGCGATCACTCGGTCTGTCTGTCTATCTGCCATAGGCAATTTTTGCTTTTAAGTACCTATACACCGAAAGTTTAATACTATGGTTCGGTATAAAGTCCTTGGTACCAATTCTTCTTTAATGAAAATCGTGTTCTGAATAAATAAGTACCTAACCTATTAATAAAATAGGTACTACGTAACGAGTAGGTGTATTTAACGCCTAAAAATGCCACGAGCGTGGCCACTCCTTCAAGAACCGCTTACTTGTCACTTCGTAATACTTTATTAAAGCAACCCACATGCTTTTAAGTAGGTAAGTTTTTCAACAATTTCACTCTCTCAATACGATTCAGTCAGTCATCTCCAAACAGGTACAATTCAGTTTCTATGAGACAAGCTTTTATTACCAACTGTACCTGCCTGTTGTTCTATGCGCTCACAAAAAAAACTCATTAAGGAATCTAACGAGCCTACACTGGGAATTGATGATGGCTTTGAAGAGTCCCTATAGCCTTCTTTGGGGCCCATTATCAGAGCAGTTACGTGACTTCATATCATTGCATTGTCATAAAACTTAAGGTTTACAATGCTTTGATTTCAGCTCAATCAGATAAGCTTGAAAAAAAATATTTTATAGAATAAATATTCTTCAGCGGCGCTGTGCACTTTTTGTGATGGGGAAAAATTGTTAAACTCGACATAGGTCACGTGACCGTAAGATGTCACGTGACCGTGAGATTCGGGAGATACTCGCAACAGGTCACGTGACCGTAAGATTCGACAGATTGAAAATTCGTAAGACGGACACGTGACCTGATCGAAAAACTGTTACAATGTCATACAACCCGGTCGTTTTTTTTACGGAAAAACTTAAATACGAGGTATCGAACATAACACGTTAAAAGCTTGGAAAGAAATATCAATCGCCATGCAGCACATTCGCTGAGCAAAGTCGCAGGAGCACTTGTCGCGGCGAGCCACCCTCGGCGGCTCGCCTCTGCGCGGAAAGTAAAAGGAGGTTGCGCGCGCGCGTGACGCAACCCAACCCGCTGCGCCCCCGCGCCGGCCCGCTCGTCACAACGCTATCCACAACCCGGCTCAGGGAAACTACTATAACTATGACCTTCGATTACGCAATGTTATTGTGAATACCGGGAAGTTATACTAGGGACTTGAGAGGCGAGTCGAGGCAGGTTGTGAATAATAAATCGCGCCGCACCGAGCTAAAGCTCGCGGAACTTTGTCCGCTGTACCGCGCCACTGACGTCACCGCGCAGGGTGCAGGGTGATTCAGCTGGCACAATCGACTTCAATCTTGTATAAACTCGAGTTACAGTTACTTCATAGAACATAAATATATTTGTCATATTCATATAGGTTTTATTTTAAAAAGTTAGCTAGCGACTTCGTAATAAGGATGTAATATTTTCATACAACGTACCTGACCACTAGGTACCTATATATTTACTGCATTCATCGCAGGAAAGCCTCCTATGTGAACTTTGATGGTACCTAATCAAAATATAGTTCCTTCAAATCTACGTAACTAATTGTATCATGCACAATACCTAGATACTTTTAAAATATATTTGAAAGATGTGAATAGTTCTACTATCTTACAAAAAAAGAACTTTAGGTACCTACCTACGAATCGTAACGATGTTTTTTTAGAGAAAGGTAAGGTAGAATCCTTATAACCAGTAGTTAACCATCAGTCTAGAGGGTCAACACCCACGCAAATAGGTACAAATGTGTAAGACAGCCAAATACTGTGTGATAATGTTTGAGCTTGTCTAAAAAGTTCACGTAAGACGCTTCTACGCGCCGAGACTCGTTGAAGTCTTTTATTAAGGCGTTTGTCTGCTCACGACTATTCGTGAACGACACTAGATTGTATGAATTAAGTAGCCTCCATTATTTTTGTAACATCACAAACTATTCCCGGGAACTAACTGGACATTAAAGATTGACTGCACTCTATCGGTAATGTACGAAGGTACAGATTTACGAAAGTAAAACCACGTAAAACTGCAGACCGTTAATTCAGTCACGGCACAAGTCTGGGCTGGACAAAGGATCGCAAACAGGAACTACACCGGCGATTAAATAAAAAAACCATATTAGTCAGAACTAAAAAAACATGACAGGACGTCGCAGGTAAAGGTGCACGTAATTTAAAAAACCATCCGCAATAAATCATTCGGTTATAAATGAAGAAACTAGAACCAACCTGTCGAAGAAGCTCCACAGGAATCACACGTGCACAGAGTAATCCTTTGAAAGTTCGTTACGGAAGCACTAACCGAAAATTGTAATTTGAAATGAGCAACGGTTGCGGTCGGGGTCGGGCGGCGGAGGCACGTCGTGGTCGGCGGCGCGCGCACGAATGGCGCGGCGGCGGCGCGGCGCCCCGCTGCGCCCGCGCCGGCCCGCTGCAACCTCGCCCTCCTGCCTGTGCTTTCCTTCACCAACATTATTCGGGTAAACTGCCACTTCAACAACCGCCGTATGAAATGATCCAAATTATAAATACCAAATAGGCCCGTTTCGAACGTAGACAAAAATTCTTCACAAAGCTCGCTCTTGCTAGTATGCATTGATATTTCGTAGTCAAAAGGAATATGAACCTAAAAGGTAAAAAACTATTACTGTTAGTTACATCCCGTAGCGTACATTTGCGGAGTAACAAATTCTCGATGATTTATTTTATATCCACCATATTGTATTTATAAAATATAGTAAGTAGTTTATACGTTTATAAAACACCCTTATTTATTCATACTATAAACTAAGGTTGATTTATAATTTGTTAACCCTATTTTCATTATACCCGTCTTTCCAGTCAATTTTTTTATAATTAGACGTAAATTATAAAAAAATAGACGGGTACAATACAATACAATACAAATACTCTTTATTGCACACCTCACACAAACAAAGCAGTTAAAAAGAGAAACAATACAATAACATGTAGGTAGAGGTAGACAACAGGCGGTCTTATCGCTGAAGAGCGATCTCTTCCAGACAACCTTTATGACACGGGTATGACGGGTATAATGAAAATAGATATATGGTGGAGGTCATTGCTTGTTCTACGTGATAAACAATAATATTTTTGTTCGGGGTGAACCCTTCTGACACTCCTCTCGTATCATACGCCACACGTTAAAACATTGATGACACGCCTGTCGTGCCATCCACACTGAATCAGTTAAATGCATTTATATATACCATATCCTCTTTGGGGGAGGCCTATGTCCAGCAGTGTACGTCTTTCGGCTGATATGATGATGATGATGATACCATATAGTAATAAATAATGAAAACCATCATAATTAGCAACAAGCTTCAAAAATCAACACAATTTCATGGAAGTGTGGCAGTATATAAGTTTCTAACATTGGTTTTTTTTTTGTATTGTTTTAGGACGTGGTTCTGAAGCGGTTACATTGAACTACGAACACTTAAAAAATATTCAATAGTCTTCAAATAGCAATAATAGTCCATACAACAATGAATTTATTAACAATATTAAAAAAAACCGCATGATAACCAAAAAGTTTCAAAAATACAAATACAATTTTCTGAAACTGTGGCTGTACCGGTTTCTGCCATCGCTTTTTAGCCAAATGGCATAAAACGGAACCCTTATCGATTCGTCATGTCTGTCTGTCTGTCTGTCTGTCCGTCCGTATGTCATAGGCATTTTATATAAGGCGTATTTGAATAAAATTTTGAGGATAGGTGTATTTTGTTAGCCGCTACATAGTTTTGTAATTAAATTACTAAAAAAAATTTTTTTTAGGGGTGGTCTCCATACATAAAACATGAGTCGTGAATTCAATTTTTTTTATTGCAAGCCCACGCGTGGCACATCAATCGATAGGCCTTTCAAAATAAATATAAGGTTTCTCAGCATTTTTTTTGATTAAATGAATAGAGTCAGAGATAATCACCCCGAAAGTCACTAAAATTGTGCCCCCCCCCCCCCCTTTAACTTTTGAACCGTGTATTTTAAAAATATGAAAAAAATCATGGACTAGGGCTTATTAAATTCTTTCAGCGAAAATTGTTTTGAACAAGATCGGTTTTAAGGTTTTTGAGATATTTCTAAAAAACTGCCTTCCTTAAAGAAAAGGACGTAAGGGTGAAAATCAAAAAAAATGCACATAGTTAAGGCCTTAATCTAATCTACGCTTTAACATTCTCATTTTAGTAACGACAATTACCCATGTAAAATGTATGGGTAATTGTCGTTACTAAAATGAGAAAGTTTAGATAAACAATAACCTACCTTCAGAGTATGAGAGATGAAAAAGTAATCTATATGTTAGTTCAGGCTATATACAGTAGGGTCATTTCGCTGGTTACGCGACCACATTCGGTTAGCGACCACCTGAAGGAGAAGGTTTTTTCTATTAAAGATAACATCAATTCTCTACACACCCTATTGAGACAATTACTTGCACAAGTACATGCATTTTTTTGTTGTTTTAGAATAGAAATCTACTAAAAAACCGAGAAAATATCCTTTCAGTTCACCAACTCAGCTTAAGTGGTCGCCCACCGGCACATGAATTTAGGTGGTCGCTAACCGGCGAAATGACCCTACATCAATACAGAAATTCATCTATAGGTGATGACTGATGAGTTACATACATCCAATCATCTAAACTTTCGCATTTATAATATTAGTAGAATTAAAACGAATTGAACTTGAGTGATAAACACTGCCATTCAATGTAATGTGGTCACTACCACAATCCACTTTAATTAACTATTCTTAACTTAGCGCAAGGATACCGCCCGAGAGGCACATTCTCTAGAATTCGATCATTTGGTGAATTAACCAGGCGTTATTTTCGGAGGTTAGTACAAGGTCATTGTGTTTTCTTTCAAATTAAATTGGTCCCTTTGTTTCAATTAATTTTTTATCATGTTCGACTGTTGACTGTTGAGCATGGTGTTCGCATTGAAGGAAGGAATTATTATTAGTACCTACCTATTACAAGTCTGAGGACAGACATAGGTATAAATAAATAACAGTAAGCAAAAGTAGGCCCTCCATTTACTCCGATGCCAGGCAACCTCTTTGATATCTCGATACGACCTCAGATCAACTCTTTTTTTGAGCTGCTCTATTCCTCGGTTCCCCTCTGTCTTTCCTTCAATTATATTGAGTATGAACTTGTCATGTCGTATGAGGTGCTCTATAATCTTCCCTCTTGTATTTGCTAACTGCCTGCTTTGTCTCACTCTATTCAGAACGTCTTCATTGGTTACCCTCTCTCTCCAGCTTATTTTCTCCAGTATTGAGGTAGGTAATTAAAAATAAATCATATCGCATGTAAATGCATCTCTAGTTTTAAGTAGACGGACGTTTACGTCATTCTTACCAGAGATATAGGTAAATATGTAAGCTTTGGCCAGATATTTAGTTATTACAGCCTCAATGAATTCAATAAGTATATAGAAATATTGTTTGACTGTGAATAACATTGTTATATTATAAGTATGTAATGAATAATAATAATTGAATTGCTGCTGTTGATTTAAAATGTTTTCAGATTTTTATTTTGTAAAAGATGAGAGAAGATGGGAGAGGATCGTGACGCCAAAAGAGCGTCGGCCGTCCAAGGCTGCATAGACGAAGTCCAGAACAGAAGTTCAGAAAGCCGACTATGATTGGTGACAAGCTACCCAAAGCACAGTGGCGTGTCTAAGTGTCGGAGGCCAAGAAGCTTGCACTGGGTCGCCTCAGATGATGTCGGTAAGCGATGTGAATTCCAGTCATGGGCTGATGCTCACAACGCTCAACCTCACCTCAGAAACCAGGGTACGTCAGACCTTTGATTAAGCATTGTTATTACGAATGCCCGTGTCAAAATAAGGTGAGAGGTGAGCTATGAGGTGAACTGAAACCAGTTGTGAGTAAAATAGCAGCATACGCGCGGGCGCAGCGCAGGTATGCGTTGTTATCGCCCGCGGCGCCGCCGCCGCGATACTCGGAATCCGCAAAGCAAATCATTACCCGCCCGAGCTTGCCAATCGTTGCAAACCTTTCGCTTCATCATTTCGTGGACATTTCGAACTTCCCGCAAGCTTACGTGAAGACTATGAGGAAACGTCGTATAAATTGAGGTTTTGTACCACGCAAAGATGGGTTATTGACTTAAAACTTAAGAGGCATAACCCTCATAACCAAAGCCCTTGCGATATACACATATGTGCAAGAGAAACCAAAATTACAAAAGGAAATGAATGGATTATTAAATATATTATATGGTCACCTCATCGTTTAATTTAGGATTAGGCCTTAACAAAAGTTAATGTCATTTCGAGATATAATATAAGCCTTTAGATTGGCCACAAATATGCTTATAGAAAACATCGTATAGCTTTATATACCTGGCAAATGGTTTGCCAAATCACACGTGGCACTTAGAGCCTTATCACACTTGCGATTTCCAAGCGTATTTTGTATGAAGGCGATCAGATCACGCAGCGTGTTCGCCGCGACTGATAATTGTATAGAAAACACGCTCGCAAATCGCAAGTGTGATAAGGCTCTTAATAAAGCTGACCTTACGTACCTACCCTTTTTAAGGTTAGTCGTTTACGCAGGACTAGAGATCGCAGATTGTTCTACTTCGCCTCAGATGTTGCCGTCTGACAACATAGCCCGAACCTTTAGTCTACAAAAATCTTATTTTCACCTCAGCAACTCCAACAAGCATGTTTTGCTGCGTGAAAACAGTGTGCAAAATGCGATTTTGCTCACCCCGTGAGACCAAGTAGCTTTTTAATTTTGATGCCGGGCACTGACATTTCATCGTATGGGGTCTATTACATTACAAGTTCAGAATATTTGAACTTTATTAGCTCTGTCCTTTTCATTTCAATACGAAAAAATAAAATGGCAGACATAGGTCGATCCGATAGTTCGACCATCGAATTTCAAAGTAGACCCCCAAAGAAAAATAATGATACAAAAAAAATCTATTGAGGAATATTTAAATAAAAACATCTCGGAATAAACTCCGTTTTTCATAATAAATAGGTAGCCATGAATTTTATTACGCGAGCTAATTAATAATTCTAGTTTTAACCATGTTAAATTTTATGAATGTATACCATAGATGCAGTTTCCGAAGGAAGCGCGACGCCCCGCCCCATTTAAAAAATTGCGCGCTGTTAATTTGTTTCAGAGTTTATTAGGTATATTATTCGTCATTCTTGTGTTATTGATATTAATTTAAATATAAAAACTACTAGGATGAATAAATTCTCTACCTAACTAGGAAATATAGTGTAAGTCAGTGACGAAGGCAGTATTTTAACAACAGTACGGCTAGTTTTTGGTGTGCACGCGAGATACACGTAATATGCTAATGTGTGGCTTCGTCTCTCTCTATAGCGCAATAGACATGAATGATAAATATTTCAAAAATAGCTCGAAAATATGAGTAAAATCTGTGAATTGTAACAGTAATACGGTTAGTTTTTAGAAATGTGTTAGTGTCACACGAGACTCTTATAGATACTGAAATATCCTTTGGTTTCTCGCGCCTTGTCTCGCCTTTCTAGTATTTACTAACGGCGCTGCCGGCGCTGAGGAGTTAAAATCTTGAATAATCACGAGACGAATAGGTACCTACGTGGTACCGTGGTATACTATGATATATTATTTTTGAATGTGAATATGTTCTCACTGCTGAGGTGAAAAGTTGTATGTGTTACTCGAGAGCAAAGTATTTGCATCTCGAACTTTTGAGTCTCTCGCTGCGCTCAAGATTCAACAACAAGATTCAACAAACAACAACAAACGTCCGGAACACTTATTATATACAACATTCAGTTTGCATATGTAAAAATAAAATGTTATCGAGGTTTGAATGTCAGTTTTGTCCCTACTCACCCCGTTTTACGGTACCTACACATGAATGGCCGGTTCCAATAATCAATCCACCGATAGTTTTCCTTACCGGCAGTTACATTATGTATTTATGACAGATTACCCGTAGAAAATGTGTCAAAATGTAACTGTTAGTAAGTAAGTAGGTAAGTTGGTCGACTATCACTCGGTAACTATAAGTTATGCCTACTTAGCCGTGATAGTAGAGTAGTAAGTAGATAGGGGAGACGAGACACTTGATTCGAACAAAAATTAGGGCTTTAAAGCTTGCTTACCAGCATGCTTTTTAACTTTTAACTTACAACTTTGTTAAACACTTATGTCCGGAACGTAGTTAAATATTGTTTTCGCGCCTCTAACTAAATCCCTGTATTATGCAATTTATTTAAAATTAGTCGTAGAAAAAGTATTGTATGCATAAATATATAATAATATAACTGTTCTAAAAACGCTCGTAGCGTCTTTAATTGCTCGCGTTTGAAGACCCTTCTTATACAACAGTTACATAAAATAATATATGTATACGAATCCTATTTCAGTTATTAAAAGCAAGCATTTGTTTGATTACCGCTCCAGAATTTTGTCAACTCTGCCCCTAACATTTAACAAAATATCCTATTAGAATTTGTTCTATACCATCAACTTAACAACTTGATACGTGTGTAAATCGTACAGAACTCTTACAGCCTACCTTTAGTGCCAAAGTGACATCACAGGACGTACATAAGTTATATGATATGTATTTACGTATTTTATAGATTAGGTATGTCCCAAAAAATGGTTTCATGCAAATATACTTAGTTATGAACGTTACAAATTCATGATCGTGATGAATACGTTCTTTCGTGGTTTTGAAATGAAGTGATACCTATAGAGATTATATGAATATAAAATAAGCTGCAAATTTGTTGCACACGCTTCTATGATTTATATTAAGTACCTAGTTCACAAGTCGAGAGACTCGTTATTGGTATTAGTCAAGCGATAGGTGTCACGCACGCCACGACTGACGAACAGGATAGAAAATTGTAATGTAAAACTTGTGATCTCTCTCGATCGTATGACCTCGCATGTAGGAAGGTGAGACGCAGTCGCAATGCGGCGCGGCAGGAAGCGTCGAGGGTGCCGCTGCCGAGCAAGTGGGCTGCGACCGGTGACGTCGGCGAAGCGCGACAGAGACCTGCTGCTTACAAATACCGCCCTCCTACGAACTACACTTTAATACCTTGGGGATTATTAGACCAATCTCCACGAATGCGCTTTATTTCAGAAGGATATTTATTTAGTTTAGTGGCAATGAAGGGCTTAGTGGAAGTATTTAGATTTCGGTATATAAAGCCAACCACCAAGAGAGCTGGATCTAAACTCATTTATTCAAATCAACTCTCTACTTTAATATATAATCGCTGCATACAACAGTAGGAAAGGTAACTAAATCATAAACTCTTCAATCAAAGTTATACTTTTGTTCCCAGTTAAGTATCGTTGTATTATATAATTTATTTCCTAAAGTATATACAAGATGATAATTAACATTCCCTGTTTAATTTAAATGTTCCTCATAGAAGGTGTGCAAAACAGAATGCGGCACTTGGTATAAGTTAGGTATTTCCGTGTTGAGCGTGAACACTTGAATCCTTCGTTATATCCAAGAGGCAATATACCGCTCTCGCTGTAAATATATATACTTTCTCCCTTGGGAAGCAATTTACTACTTATTGTTTATTTGTGGGTACGTAAAGTTACATATGCATGGAACAACTCCTTTTCTCCGGAAAGTCCTGAAAAATGTTAAGAAAAGCTGCGTCTCCTAGTTACTAAGGTACCTATAATTTCTTCTGCTTTATTCGCACACGTACTGGCTAATCATTTGAAAAGAAAGAAAGAAAACATTTATTCGTGACAAAAAACATAAAAACAAACTGTAGACATACGCATACGCAGTTACGCACATACACATTTGCCACGAAATGGGCACAACTCAGTAGTAATGCTGGCAGGGCCAGCGCTGGCCTTCGTTTGTGGCCATGATAATGGTATTAAGCTACTTGCATATGAAAAATTATATTTTGTTTCACTTTTACGGCTAAGTGTAATAATAATAATTGATGTGTGGGAGGGAATTAATCGTACATTACTGCAGAGGCCGTGAAGTAAGGGATTGCTGGACGAGATTGGGGTAGACACATGGAGACAACGAGTCCAGCAATCCCTGTTCCGGCCGAGGATTGTATAGTGCTTCTCTCAAACGACGTAAGGAAATATTAAAATTAAAATAAATACAAGGTAATCAATTAAATAATAGGTAAGTTGGCGCCTTTTTTATTTTTTTAACATGGCATCGACCGTTCGAGCACCATGTTTAACCGCACATAAGTATAGTACCTATCATAGTTTTTTTTTTTTATGTCGCAAGTATGTCTAGTGGTGGTTGGCAGCATGCAATTTTTCCTTTGTCAGTTTAATATTAGTAAGCAAAATTAAAAAGTTAGAGTACCGGACAATAATGGTTTTACTTAGGGTTTTCATTCATTACTTTTTGGAGCCTTAAACAAGAAACTTCAAGTCTTCATTTCGTGATATTAACGTGTACATTTCCGAGCATGTTTGAGAAAAATAGTTTTGCATTACCTACTCTAAACTTGTATAAGACATTTAACATAATATTCGTTGCGATTTAAAATTGACACGAAACATAATTAATTCAATGAACACGTTTTGTGTAGGTAAGTTTATAACGATTATGAAGGTCGACCACGACACCAAAGGCGAAAGTTATCGAACGGAGTAAACGTTACGTTGAAGTTGTAAGGTCAACCGGGGTAAAAGCGGATGCTCAACTCGGTTACTTGGCTATCTATAACTAGCGTTTCCCCGCATCGTCGTACAACTCTAGTCTTCACCTGATCGCAATCCCTACAAACGTCACCACCCTTTGAACGCGAAAAAGGAGGCGGCTGTTTGCCCATGAATAAATCATACCCTATAACCCTAAGAAGGTGCTTAGTTGACTTATCTGGGCCTACCTACAGGAATCGATAGATACCGCATTCATTAAAATCCATGCAGTAGCTGTCAAGATTGAGGCAATAAAGTATACCACATAGATACGAGTACATATACATGTAGATACGCAACAACATACAATTAACATATACAGGGTGGCTCATTCAGAGCGGTCAGTATGGGAAAGTCTGAAACTATAAGATATACGAAGATCTGTTCTTAGGAACCATGTCATCGATTTTAGTAACAAGAAAAACTGCATTCATACATTTAAAAAAAACTTGTACTCAGCTCGCCTGCCATGCCATGCCTTTTATTCATTTTAAGTGCGTAATATTTTCTGATGTAACGCAATTTTCCAACAACGGAATGTACAATCGTAAAAATCATCACTATTGAAGTCGAGAAAATCCCTTAAGAATGCACGAAGGACGCCGTCAAGTTAGATTCTCATTTAACTGCTGGGTCGGCCTACTTTATAATAAGGTACTCATATTTAAAATTTATGATGGACATTTGGACAGATTCAAGCACCTTGCAATATTAGAAGATCTTTTAGAGGCCCTAGGAGAAATGTCAGCAGAAGTAAGAGAACAACTTTATTTTCAACAGGATGGAGCACCGGCTCACAATAGTCGCATAGCTAGCGACTTTTTAACTGAGCACTTTTCCCAGAAATGGATTGGTACGAACGGCCCTATCAAAGGGCCCGCGAGTTCGCCCGATTTAACGCCTCTAGACTATTTCTTGTGGGGTTATGTTAAGGATGAAGTGTACAAAACAAGCTATGACACCGTTGAAGACCTAAAAGCAGCCATAGAGTCAATTCTAACGCAAAATCACCACATGAAGATACAAAATGCAATAGTAAGATCGTTACCTAAACGTGTTGAATATTGTATTGAAAAAAAAACGGTGGTCACTTCGAACACCTACTAAAATAAATTAAAGTATGTGAAAACAATGCCTTTATTCATTTTAGACATCATGTTCCATAGAAACATTTACTGCTTAAGACCTACACCATCGATATCTAAATAGAAATAGTATTAGTTTTTTTTTTCAAAACGACCGGGTTCGATTCCCGAGCTGAGTACAAGTTTTTTTTTAATGTATGAATGCAGTTATTCTTGTTACTAAAATCGATGACATGGTTCCTAAGAACAGATCTTCGTATATCTTATAGTTTCAGACTTTCCCATACTGACCGCTCTGAATGAGCCACCCTGTATACAGAGTAATGATGGACGATATTGGTGATGTTCTAATTGTTATTACTTAAAAAGGTAAGCAAACCAAGAGACAGTTCCCACAAATAACTTGTTAATGACAAAGTACGCACGCTTTAAATGTATAACCGTTGCATAAAGAGTTGATATCCGATGCGCCGAGACGAGACAAGTAGGCAAATATTAAAACGTGTGTTCCGTATGTTATACATTGTTTCACTTGTATTTGCTTATCCGCCTACCTGAGGTGTGCACGTGAATAGGAGGATGTGTGCAGAGGAGCGAATCCTGCCTAAAACAACACAATGATATCACGGGCCAAGAATTCCGAGCACTCGGCTTCTTTGTTACAAGGATACTTACTTGACTAAACCAGCTCTTTATAGTAGATTGTTAACCACAGACGAGATATTTCGATTTTCGAGCTAATAGTTCGAGGCTCAGGTGGAGGGAGGAAACTTCTTGGCTACGTGTATCTCCTTCGTAAGCAATGACTGAGACAGCCTGATACACGAAGTTTTTACTTTCTTTGATTTGTCCCATATATGTTTGGGCTCCGTCTCGTTGGACTTTCCCTTCCAAAATGTTTTGTATTCGCCGTGTCATAAAAGGTGTCAAAACTTCTTTCTTCTTCTACTCGTATTTTCAATGGTTTTCTCAGCAGGTGTCTCTTGTCTTTCACCATGTTAAGTAGATTTGTGGGTGGCCCATTTCCCGGACCAGGTTCTGAAGCGGTAATATTGAAAAAGCGATTGCTAAAAAGGACACCCCCCCATCTAAAAATAACAAAAGCTCGGTGAATTTACGTGGAAAGAATGTTGCCCATTTAAGTGTATTTGTACTATATTGTATTACAAAGTTTCCAACTCGGCGTTCTAAAATGTGGGCCAAACTGCGTTTTTATGGCGAGTCGACTTATATGTCGAGCTTACTGGACTCTCTTAATTCGATCGTTTATATATAAAACAAAACTTTAATGTCATATAGTCAAAGTCATGTAAGTAAGATAGGCAGGTAGAATAATGTATTTATAATAATAACCTGCAACTATACTTGTTAAATACCAAACATCGTCAACTATTTCGTTTTTATTAAATCGTTATCATAACAATGGTATAGTGCAGTAGATTTTTTTAATGGGGCTTCTCCACTCTCGCGAGCGCCTCGCTCGAGGCGCTCGCCACGAGTCTTGGCGAGTGGAGGCCGTAGGAGTGCTAGCCATCCACACTCTCGCTTCAGTTGCTCGCTACCACAGAGCTACACTGATTTTTGGGATCCCAAATACTGGTTTCATTTGGTACAGCTCCATAAAAGTAGACCATAAGAGTAGATTGGGACGGTCATCTGTGCGGACTAATAATCTCCAGCGAGTCGACGCCACCCCGCGCATGTCTATTTCTGGTCTGAGGGACACAAGTGAACCCTAACCTAACCGACCTAAGACAGACTTCGCTTATGACAAGCCATTTTTGTCCGCCCTGATAATGCACGACCTTGCCGCGTCCACAAAAAGTGGACGCGGATTATCAGGCTGTACATTATTGGGCCGTGCATTATTGGCTCTCTTTTTAATCGCCAAGTTTTTTTTTTCCCTTGTTAGGCCTGCAGGGCGGCCTGTTACAAATATGTTAATGGATAACTTCACTGGGGGCCTTATGGGCCGCCCAGGGGGAAATACCAATTATAGTTATTAGACTGCATAATGCTAATCGGTATCAACCAACAACCTTAATTAACGAAATAATGCCACAAGATTTACAATTCACGATGTTGGTGTTGGCACTGTTGGCACGCTCTATAACACCTTTACAACTAGTGTTTTATCAGATACCTTTGAGTGCGTGGTCGGTTTATAATGGGTGAGGCATTGGAGCCGAGATCACCCGTTCAATATGTGACGTCCTCTATATTGTATGCCTTTCCTCTGTCATTCATAATCGGAGATACGGAGATATAAGGCAATAGAGATATCTTGGGGACTTTCCTGCCTGTCATTGAGACAAGTGTATAGATTCCTTGCAGTTGGCGCGAAAGAAACAACTACAAACAATGGGAGTGTAATAGATATGCGCGAAAAGCTCGTGGCGTCCTTTCGTCGCACGGCGGCGTGCCGTACCTGTGAGTCACCACAGCGGCAATTTCGCAAACTTCCTCACATTCTTGCCCAGTTCTTGCCACACACAATGCGATTCTTGAAAATGATCATTCAGGTACATCGGAAAAACCACGGAACTTTATAGCGCTCGACATTCAATTGTTATTAAAGACCACGTTTGCAATGCGTATCACGTGAATTTATGTTAAAAATATATCGACATATTTTTTTGCCTAAGTAACGAGTAAGGTCTAGGTACCGAACCATTTTTGTTCCTCTAACGGGTATCGTGTGGGGCACTACGATGTAACAGGTCTGTGTGATAATATCTTCTTAATGATTATGACCACTGTGACATTTACTCAAGCAGCAGGTACTTAACGTGCCAAGGTGAGTGCCGGGCACTGGTCCGGCCAACCAGTCGGGCAACCACAGTCAACTGTCATACGTAAGACATTCATTAAATTTTTGTGGCACCTACTTGATTTAATCTAGGTTTGGAATGACCCATTGCATAAGTAGAACAAACTAGATGCCGATTAGCGATTTTAGTGTAAAGCAGTACAAATGGTACTTCCAACACAGCTGGTCTTTCATCATCATTTTCATTTACAACGTACTCTAATCAATGGAGTCATTGAAACTCTTTTCGGAGTTCTTCTTTTGATCTTTTAACACGCGGTTATACATTGATAAACTTGGACTCACGTTCAAACCAAACTATGAGCAGAGTAAGTATTGTAACGAAACTTATTTCTTCACGCAATGCAGGATATTTAAGTACACTATGTACGATAAGAGCGTGACCAGTAAAACTTAAAGAAAAAAGTAAGAATTTCCTGTCCAATACATGAAGAGAGAGAGTTTTATTATTACACATGCATGCTTTATTTTCAATAAGGCGTCCAGTCTCCTGAGTTATCAATAATCGCTTGGCATCTTTGAGGCCTACTTTTGACCAAATTGACAGCATAACTGCGAGGTAAAGTAAAGACGTCCACGCGGACTTCAGTTCTCGAGTTAAGTCAGAAACACTAACAGTATTTTTTCCCCGTAATTTAAGCTTCATCCATGCCCAAACATTTTCAATTGGATTGGCGTCGGGTGATTGTGAAGGCCAATCCAAAACGTCGCCGCCATTTTGAGTTTTCCATACAGTACAGTACTGACTTCGGTGTTTAGGGTCATTATCCTCATGCAGAATCCAAGACGCGTTGTGCTTTGGGAACATCTTTTTAGCGGAAGGCAACAAGGCCTTTTTATAAATTTTGGGCATTTTAAGGGCGTCCAGTGTACCGGTGAACAAGTGCAAATGGCCGAAACCCTGGTTCGAGAAGCATCCCCAAACATGTACCTTTACCGGGTGTTTAACGGTTCGCACGAGCACTCTATTATCTGCCGTAGACCAGGCCCGAGTCGAGTAACTAGCTGCCCAAAAAGAAGCTTCATCGGAAAAAAAATATATTATTCCAATCTCGGTTTTTGTTTTGTCTCGCCCACGATAGTCTTTTTTCCATGTGTTTTTCAGTAAGGAGTGGTTTCTTCACTGTACTGCGATATTTCAAACCATTTTCATTCAAACGCCTTCTGATTGTATCTAAAGATATCTTCAACCTTTCGTCTTCAATTTTTCTTGCCCAGGATACAAAGACAGAAGTGGATTTTTTGAAAACGTCTGCAAGACCCGTTTGTCCTCTGCAGATGAGGTCTTCTTTGTTTTCCTGCGTTCTGGTAAGGTCAACATTTTTAAACTCCTTATATCGCCTCACCCACTTAGTTCCAAACGCCTTCGATTTATTCGTATACTTAGCAGCTTGATTTCGTGACATTTTGGGTCCTTTTGGGTGTGTACAAAGGAATACTGCCTCCACAAAGTAAGCGGCACTCATTTTTGAAAATGGACTTTGGGCGGGAAACTGTCAATTGTTTTTCTTTTTCTTTTTTTATGTAGCATTGTAGCCAAGTAAACATTCTATTCAGCCAGTAACTTTTTTTTCTATGCCATATTCTTAAAAGTTATATATAAGGTGCTAACAAATTAGGTACCAATACTTTTAGAGCTGATAGTACTAGTCTCTAGGAGTAGAGTTAAGTATGAAACATTTAAAAGTGTGTATCACTTTTTGGAGATAATTAGGGATACAACGTTACTGCGTAAAAACACCCTGTTAATGAGATAGTCAACAATCAATCATTGACGTTTGTCACAAACGACGATGTTCACTTGACAGATAGTGTTTAAACATCTCGTCAGTTGAATGCACAGGCTGATTATGTTTGGTCGAAATTTTAATTTATTTATTTTGTACCGGAAATTAAAACAAAAATATCATATGAAAAGTTTTCTTAATTTCTATTTAAAGTCAATTGTTTTGATGTAATGTAACACGTCTTAAAATATTGGTACTTAATTTGTTAGCACCTTATATGCACAGGTCACTGAGGTCACGCTCTTGTCAAAGACACTGTACTACCTACTTCTATATGAAAACGTATTCGTCAAGAAACTTTTCACTTCTTACTTACTGTACGGAAAACCTCTTTTGTTTTGAGCACTATAAATCTTATGATTTTAAATGTACCCCCACATTTAGGATCGTATTTTTTATTCTAACGTAATTCGCATAGCTATTACCCACTCGCTTTACCCGCCGGTTCATGCCGTGGTCCGTCGCTTCACCCTGGGTATTACAGTACCCAACACTATTTGGACGTCGCTTCACCTTGGGTACTGTAGTGCCCACGACAGAGTAAATAGTCAGAGCTCACAAATTCATATCTAATCTACTCATACATAGGAAATAAAACGGCTAATAAACGTTTCTATCCTTTTCTTGAAAAAGTTTCCCTTCTTTTTCCTTAAGGTGGCGCGGCGCCTGCGTACGTTTTATAGTATTCAAGCAAACTTCAAACAAAGTTCGTCGTACAAGGCACGTGGTCAGTGCGCGAGTTTTTATTGTGTTTTAATGGATAAAGGACATAAAGGTGCGTTTTTAGGAAGATTTAGTTTTAAACGGATGCTAAAAACATTATGTGTGTGATTTATAAGCGATATTTCTGCGCAAATGTAAGTTATTCCATTTCATTTCCCTAAATTGAATTGGTTTCTCGTCAACCTCCCTTCGGGCCGGCATGGAAAAGTGACGTTTCTACTTATAAATATTAATATTTGAAGTGCTGTTAATGCATGAAACTAATATTTCAGGTGTGGGTAAGGTATTTTTACATTCATTTCACCAAATTCTTATTCATATTTGAAGGATTACTCTTTTTTTTAAATACGGTGTGGATCATTTTTGAGATTTGGTCATTATAGTACCCACGGTGAATGTAGGTGACATAACTTAGGACGGAGGTACACTCATGGAGCTATGGTAGGTTTTTTTATTAAATTTTCACTTAAGGAAGGTACATGGGCATTTGTAACGTAAATGAACTAATATGGAACTATTGTGATTTACTGTAATAATCTTGTTCAATTCCACAATAACATAGTTTCTACTTTCCTTAAGCTGACTGTTACTAACAAAATACCTATTGGCCACCGAAGTTGGAAATAAATGATTTTTTACATTATTTCTATTTTATAATAATTCGTGTAGGTACCCAGTTAGGGTGAGTTGTTTAATTAAAATTCGTTTACTCAGCCGACTCAAACAATACATTATTTTACGACAGAATCAACTTAATACTACTTATAGTATTTTATCTCATCTAAAATCTCACTTAATAAAACTTCACTAAGTTTTATTTAAGTATTTATCGGTCCAAAAACGCCATTCCCGAAGAGTGTTGCATCTCTTTTTCTCGTGCGCGGAAGGCATAAGCGTGTCTCTGTCAAGGGGGCGTGGTCTACTCGACTCAAGGAATGCCCTTAAGTAACTTTGATTGAGAATTGTGTTGACTCGTACACCTTATTAAGTGTCGCGGGACTCGCGGCTGGTAACTCGATCCTGCGCTCGCTCGTGACTCAAGCCCGTATGGCGGGTTTCCTATACGTACACCTCTAACTGGGCACTGCAGTAAACTGCACTCGACTCTTTGTTGACGAAATACAACAAAGCCCCGTGTATGATAATTGATAAGCTTTTTTCAAAATCATGCTTAAATTACTATATATCACTAACTTAAAAGTAGATAAGTGCGAATTAGTTAGGCAGATAATTCTTAATATGCACCTTCCACGGTGACGATTTTCCGATGACGTGGAGGAAGGACTCTTAGGTACGCATTAACATAAAGCTTAGGATAAAGAGTCGTTAGTTAAGGCGCCGTAGGTTCAGCGAAGTTAAGCGAACAGTGTTTTTGAAACAATATAATGCGTCTGTTTATAATAATATGGTTTCAAAAAAATACGAATAGTAATCTTGAGGCTTTTTTGCAGGGAAATCAGTGCTTCGAAACATGATTAAGCAAATTTCGCTCGATAGAAAAAAATCACGAACATAGGTCTAAAACATACAAAAATACACTTAAACTATTCGTAACAAATTATGCACAAAAGCTATAAATATTAAAATTGCTTCTAAAAATCGGCAATATCATGTTTGAGGGAAATCAGTGTTTACATTTTTATTTATTTAAACGGCCAAAAAATTGAAATGAAAAAACATGATATCCGCGCTTCGGAGCACGCACTTTCATCTCGCTCACGCTTATGCTCGGTGAGAGGGAGAGAAGACCATGAACCTACGGCGCCTTAAGTGGATTATGCGGGTTTTGCCGGTGCCGCGGAACCAGTTCGCTGACGTAACCTGCGGTAGAGGCTTTTGTTTGCTGCGCGTGCTCGACCGACTGATTCACTGAAGTCTCCATTGGTCCCGTGCACAAGGAAACGGATTTGCAAAACGAGCGAAAAGCAAACAAAGAAGAATGTTTCATTTGATTGAATAGACCAGCTAACGAGTTTAGTTTCCTGAAGTAGAGCTTTAATTTGGTTGTGTGTGAAAAAGTAAAAGTTTAGTTCTTATGGTTATAGTACTAATACTAACTATATCATAACGGTTATTGTGACTAGTCTACCTAATCCTATGTATACTTAATGTCAAAAATAAAACTACCTATGTCAACAAATGTTACATCTTATTTAGTTTTCAAAATAGCAATTAAAAATATCGTCTTTTTACCCAACTTTTAACCGACTTCAAAAAAAAGGAGGAGGTTCTCAATTCGGTTGTATTTTTTTTTTTTTTTTTCAATTTTTGTTACCTCAGAACTCCGTCATTGATGAGCCGAATCGAATTTTTTTTTGTTTGTAAGTATATGCATCCAGGTGAGTCCCATTTTTTTAAAAAAATAGTTGGATGATGGGATCCATGAGGAATTGAGAGAACTCCTCAATTATATTAGGCACGCGTGTAGTGATTTTGGTATTTTCTGTTATATCTCGTGTATTTACATCCGGAAATCATAAATTTGGTGGAGTGGAATTGATGATGAAGACCACAGATGACTTATGGAATTCCTCAATTATGTACTTAAAGTACAAAAGTACGTCACAGTTTCTGATAAGATTCCGTTGAAATAGCAGCTAATAAAAACCTTTTTTTTTTAGCTTCTTTTTTTTGTCTAATAAACTATTTTCATTTTTTTTTTCATTTTCATTTTTTAATGAAGTGCCAAAGGTGATCCTTGAGGAATCGACGGAAGTCATCAAATATTATCGGGCCACATACAGCGATTGGGTTTTTTTCTCTAATAATCAACGCATTTGCTCTCGGAAATCAGTTCATGTGGTACCTAAATTGGAAAATAAATGTGGAAATGTTCTCGTGGCTTGGCGGAGTACTAAATTGAAGTCGGTTAAAACTTTGTTTTTAAAGTAAATTATACAACATTCAATATCAACGAAACTACATCAGCCATACATAAGGTACCTTTATCCGTTGAACGTCACATAATATGTTCCCAACATAATATATTTATTACTTATAAGCTTTGCTGTCAGTCCTTACAGTTCCTTCTCCTGTATTTACTCCTACACTCCTGTACAAAAATGATTCATCCTTGTATATATTTAAAGCCTTAAGTATATACATTTTTGTCTAAGTATAAATAATATCAAATACTACACTTTCGTGGTTTTTCCTTTGTTCCAAAATTTTCGATCTATAACTTACTTGTAATGTAATAGTACACTGTGATACAAGGGAGCTATGTTGATAATAACATCAGAGGCGGAATTGTTCACGCGAGCCGCAGGTGAGCGTGATAAGAGACCCGAGGATGTAATTATCAAAGCTTACGCGTTTCATACGACGTTTTTCAACACATTTGCGAGGAAAAGATAAGGAAAGATGAAAGTTTTATAGGCTTCCTAAGTTATTTTCTTTAGTTATATTGATGGCTATTTATCATGATTCATGGATATTTATCACTTTTCTATTCACCACGAGTCAACATTTTTGATAATAACCAAACACGCATTAACAATGTTTACAAATATTTATGAAATTACTTATAATGGCACGCAACATAAAAATATTGTGAAGTTTGCGCGCAGGTCTTAAAGCCAGACTTAAATTAAATCTCTGAACAGCCAATACAAAAAAAAATACAAAAAATCGTTAAAATGTTATCTTTAATAATTAATAATTCATTAAGAAGTGGATAGTTTTACTAAATTAAACGTTTCTATATCATATCCAAAAATAAATAGGTACCTATTAAATTTATTAACAAAAAGGATTTTATTTGTTTAGTCGAGTAAGAATCCATTTGCCGAGAAATAAAATAAAAACTGTACATTCTGTACAACCCGGTTACGTTAAGAATGCACCGTGTTAATGCATACATCTTGCTGCAAGGTGCCAACGTGACTTAATCGGCATATATTATATCCATAAAACACGAGTGCCGTAATGTTATAAAACACGCATGTTTAATACGAGCGTAAAAGCGACGTAATAAGAGGTACGTTACGAGCAAATGTGTTGAAAATGTATTTTATGAAATAAAGAAATCTAAATCGAAAGCTATCCGTATTTTCTTTAAATCCCGTTCCTCGTACTTTGGCTGAAAGCGCCAAGAGCGCAATGACATTAAAAAAATACTAATGCGTATTTGCGTGCGTATATTGTTCGAATTTTTTGATACATTTATTGAAATTACGCCTTACTACGAGCGCATATAAGTTCTCATGTCAGAATCGATTCTTTTTTTATGCTTTTTATCATTTGGTAAGCGTTTCGTGAATCGATCGTATACCGGATCGAAATTATTAATAGGTAAAAGGCAAAGCAATTCCGCCATTTTGGCACCACTGACAGCTGACAGCCATGATGGCGATATCCCTTAAAGGGCTCCCATACGCCAATGACCTTCGAACTGAATCCCTTACTTTTCTAATGTTTTTTATTGCTTATTATATTAAAAAGAACGGCTTTAAGCAATATAGTGTCCCATATTTACTTCAAAGTTCATTGTTTTCGAGATATTTGGCATCAAAGTTGAACAATTTTAGGCCAAAAAACTGGTATTTTGGCCATAACTTTTGTGTTAATTTGTTTAAAATGAAAACCCTGGACCAGTTTTTAGAGACGTTACAGACAAACCTAAATACGTAGATTTCGTATCTTAGGTATGTTAGATCTTTCACGTCAATAGAGATACGAAATAAGTGTTTTTTTAGACAATGTTTAATAAAATCATACAAAATTGAGTATTCATTTGTATCAAAATCCGGTGCACCACAATGGAGATAAAAGATTGAAGAACCGATAGCCGTTTGATTTATAATTCTATCTGTAGTGCAAAAGTAGGAGATACGATTCAAAACTTGTCAAAAATCGATGAAAACCTCGGGTAGCCCTTAAGAAAAGGAAATTAAAAATTCAATGAGGTCAAATGTTTCTAAAAATGTATTAATTGTCGCAGTCGGAAAAACTATCCTAATCGGAAGCCAGAATATTAATCAACCTATAACAAATGTGTCATGTTCTTTCCTTCTGTAAGCTGAGATCCTTTGTGACAAAACAATGTTTGAAATGATACTGGTTGATTCTTTTTTTAATTCAGACATTTATCATAAGTGTAGATGTAGATCATGAATTGTATTATGTCATAATAAGTTTGAGTTACTTACTTATTTCAATCAAATGCCTGCTCCCATAAGCTATTCTGTTTACCTTTAGATTAAATAAATAAATATAGGTACCTGCCCACCATGATATCTGAAAGATAAGAGCACGAGTTGTATTATAAAGATTGCAATCAGGATGACTAAGAAGAAGCAAAACGGAATTACCAGAATTAAGCCTGGTGAAGTCGGTTTTTCGTTGTTTCGGGACTTCCGTATTGATATACGTAGGTAATCAAAATGAAGAACCTGTAACCGAGCAGGTAAACATCGATATTGATAATGAACATGTTCACTATCAATATCGACGACAATATCACGTATATACGTAATGTGGGATATTTCATTTCGTCACGTTGGGTGTCGTTGTACAGGTCGTTTCAAAATATTAGATCCAGGGACCTGTTTGCGTCACATTAAGCTTTAGACCACTTCCGCATTCAAGGGCGTAGTAGTATTTTTAAACAACTTCAAAAAAAAGGAGGAGGTTCTCAATTCGGTTGTATTTTTGTTCTTTTTTTTTATTTTTTTCAATATTGTTACCTCAGAACTCCGTCATTGATGAGCCGACTCCTAATTTTTTTTTGTTTGTAAGTATATACTTCCAGGTGGTCCTATTTTTTTTCAAAAATTCAGTTGGATGATGAGATCCATGAGGAATTGAGGGAACTCCTCAATTATATTAGGCACGCGTGTAGTGATTTTTGTATCTTCTATTATAACTCGTGTATTTACACCCGGAAATCATTTTGGTGGAGTGGAATTAATGATGAAGACCACAGATGACTTATTATGGAATTCCTCAATTATGTACCTAGGTACTCAAAAGTACGAAAGCACGTCACAGATTCTGATAAGATTCCATTGAAATAGCAACTAATGAAGTGCCAAAAGTGATCCTTGTGGAATCGACGGAAGTCCTCAAATATGATCGGGGCACATACAGCGATTGGGTTTTTTTCTCTAAAAATCAACGCATTTGCTCTCAGAAATCAGTTCATGTGGCAAATTGGAAAAGAAATGTGGAAATGTTCTCGTGGCTTGACGGATTAGGTACTAAATTGAAGTCGGTTAAAACTGTGTTTTTAAAGTAAGTCATGTTCAAATTTTGTTGAAATTGACGTTATTTAAGTAGTTTTTTAAGAAAAACTATTCGTTCTAGCACATAAATAAAATATGTTAATATTCATCATACTTATTTCTAAGACCGTGTCGGGCTCGATACATAATTGGACGAAATCGCCATATTTCACAAATAATCTACACTTTTTTTTATTTCAATATTTTTGTTATTATTATCTTCTAAAACCGGGCCGCCCAGTAACACTCGCTCTCGTTTACTCCGATACAAATAGACAGTGTGCGCTGTATCCCAAATTCTCAAGGGCATTTTGGTATTATTTATTTATTTATTTATTAAGTACAACCACATCATATATATTACATTTCACTTAAAGCTAGTATATTAGGAGGTATTTATTTCTGATATATACAATAATTACGGAAGTACATAACATTGGCTACGGATGTTGCAGTGAGATCAACAATAGTTATAGCTTATATACAATACAAAATATGAACTAAACAGCTAAACTAATAATAACAGAATTTATATGTAAATATCTATGGAATTAATAACAGTGACAGAATTATATTACTTTTGGCAATAATGTCGTTTTAAACTTGGGTAGGCGGTCGTGGAAGATGTCGATGAATTTATTTTGGCTGACAAAGTCGTTAAAACTCGAGCAAATTCTTACCATGGGAGACTGCAATCCAAGGTTTGTCCTGGTGATCGGTGTAGCGAAAGGTTTTGGTATAGGGCGCCGGGGGTAATTGCGAGGAACTGTTAACGAGACGCTAACAGATTGCTACATTTTATTTGCCTATTAACTACCTTGTGCAGGAAACAAAAATCCAACATTCGCCGCCGATCTCGCAAGCTGTCCATGTTAAACTTAACAAGACGACTGTTGTAGGTATTTCTGTGTGAAAAGCCAGGAGTACCAAATGCAAGGTATCTTGTGAACGCCCTTTGTATGCTCTCAACCCGTTGCGAGTGAACCTGGTAGAAAGGACTCCAAACAATCGAGGCGGTTTCGAGATGGCTGCGTACCAGAGTGTTATATAGGATAATTTTAGTTTTCTGCTGTTTAAATTCGCTGGAGTTTCTTCTCAGGAAACCGAGCATCTGTGCGGCCTTTTTTACTATTGAGTCTACGTGAGCATAAAGTTTAAGTTGACTATCAAGTATTACACCTACGAGTAGATCTCTGATTTCAGTCACTTCTGATAGCTCAACACCGCCTATCTCGTATTTTGTCACAAGTGGTTTTTTCTTACGGCTGTATTTTATGAAAAAGCACTTATTCGGGTTGAGAGTCATATTATTAATATAGCACCAGGACACTATAGTGTTTAAATCGTTCTGGATCATTCTTGCATCTGATTCACAGGCCACAGACTTGTAAATTTTTAAGTCATCTGCATAGAGCGAATACTTTGAGTGCTTAATGTGGTTCGTAATGTCATCAATAAACATTAAGAAGAGCACTGGGCCCAAGTGCGATCCTTGTGGAACCCCAGATTCAGCGTAGTATGTTTCCGATTTGTAGCCATGAACAACGAAGTTTTGAGGTCTTTTGGTGAGATACGATGCGAACCAACTTAGCCAATTACCACCCACGCCAAAATGGCTAAGCTTCTTTAATAGAATCACGTGATCGAATTTGTCGAAGGCGCTGCTAAAGTCAGTGTAGATAGTATCCACCTCTGATCCATTATCAACTAGCTCACATATATCAGAAACAAAAGGCACTAGGTTCGACATTACTGAACGACCAGGTCTAAAGCCATGTTGATGGTCTGATATGCAGGTTTCAGCTATTCCTAACAGCACAGGTTGTATAAGAGACTCAAATAGTTTTGAGAAGCAGGACAGGATGGAGATCGGATGAAAATTCCGGACGCAAGCTTCGTCACTTTTCTTATAAACTGGTACGATCCGAGCCTCTTTCCACACGTCAGGGAAGCATCCTTCGGTAAGTGACCGATTAAATAGTAGTGACAGTGGCAAAGACAACCGAACCACATCGCTTTACAAATACTGGAGGTATGCCATCCGGGCCAGCACCCTTCGAGCTATCAAGTTTTCCAATAGCACCTGTTATCTCAGCTTCAGTCATCTGTATATTACTTATGTAATCGACGGGTATATTGGCAGTACCGTCAACAAGATTGTTGTTGGAGATTTGCGAGCTACGAGTATATACTGATGAAAAGTTCTTAGCAAATAGATTGGCAATGTCTGTTCCAGCGTATCTGTATTGACAGCGTCTTAAGGGGCACTAAATCTAGGCGCGTCCATTCGGCCGACCGAGGCAGACAGCATACTGGGCATAAGATAAAGCGATATAGACAGCAGTCTATCCCGCTCAATCTAATAGCTTATGCCATGTATGCAGTCAACCATACGCTTGAACGTTTGTACGCGGCTATAGACTGTAAGATTATAAAAAAAATATGAACGCATCATATTTTTTTTATACTCGTCGAATCTTTAAATTAGAACCTCGCAAACCATAACACAATTGAATACTTTTATTCTGATGCAAAAGTTTATGCTCTATGGAAAATCGAAATAATAATAATTATTAAATGAATTTTGACCAATCACGAGGCTCGATTTACAGAAAGACATCAACACGTTTTAAAAAAGGCGGTTGGCTGCACTTCGTTCCAGCAGGGCGATTTTCAATAGATACCAAGTTTGTTTAATAAATTATTATTTCCGTTGGCTCGTAGAAAAAGTATTGTATACAATAGTTATATAATTAGCTTTTTAAGTCTCGTACCTAAAAGTGGTACACGACTGAAAAAGCATACATTATAAAACGATTGCATAATAGATTTAATAACTGTGACTTGAGGAATATAAAAGCCCCAATGTTTGAAATTAATGCTGTTTCCTGGTTGGTCGATTTTAATAAACTAACTGTATTCTGGTTAGTTGATAGCAACTACAAATGTTTTTTTTAAAGTTGTGATTGGTGGATAAATGATTGGGTAGTAGTGCACATTTATGATATTTAAAACGTTATGAGTATACGTTTTAAATATTCCTTACCAACGGTTACATGTTGACACATTTTCTAAATGTAACTGCCGGTAAGGAAAACTATCGGTGAATTGATTATTGGAACCGGCCATTAGCCTAATATGACATAAGTACTTTTCGAGCATGAGAAGTGAAAAAATCTTTTTTTGTAAATCTGTCTCGGATTATGTTGTCAGACGGTAACATCTAAAGGGATGTATAACAATAAGTATGGATTACCGGATTATTATCTTCTTTGCAATCACTAAGCCCGTCGTAAATTACTAACTGGCAAAGGGTGTATAGTGCGTTCAATATTAGTTGGCGTGATTCCACTTGAGACCGTCATTAGCAATAACAATAGGCTTAAGTCGCGGCGAGCCCAGTTTTTGTAAACACTTGCTTAACACGTGCGGCCGGCAGTGCTTCAAACGATCTTAATACTTTTCCTGTTACCTTTCCGTTTAGCAAAATTAACACAGCTCAGTTGTTTTTTAAACTTCGAATAAAAAAATGTAAGAAGGATTTTGAAATACACCATGTTCCAACTTTATAATAAATGTCGGAAGTGACTCTGACAATGAAAGTACCGAAGATAATTCAGAAACAGAAGAAATATTATCATAAAATCATAAATGAAAAACCGCGTCTTTAATTTTTTTACTTTATAAATAAATAATTTATGTGCACCTTGTTATTGTATTTTATTTAACATACCTGAACGTAGCTGTTTTAAAATTATTCAATTAATAATACTCATACTCATACTCATTTATTTACAATGCACAAATACATTAAACGTCAAAAAAAAATATATATAAATAAAAAAAAATATCAAATATTTAAAAGTATCAAGTTCAACCACTTGTTCGTCTGTACCAAAACAGGTAAAACAGAACCAGCTCTTTTAAAATGTTTATGGCTTCTACGAGTGTTTGGTTTATTGCCTGTATTGTTTGCGTTCAAGTGGAATCACGCCAACTAATATTGAACGCACTATAAGTAAGTTCAGTTTTATTAAGTGCCACGTTATTTAGCAACTTCACTTTATAAGCGTTTGATTTATATTTGCGTCCAATATAAAAACTAAAGTCCTACCTATATTTCTATCTAGCACTATCTTTTGTTTAGGTTTGATTCTAAATGAAAACATAAAGGTTTTTAGTACCTAACCCAATGACCTAACATACAAATTAGGTAGATAGGTTATAATATAAGCGCTCCAAAAGTCATGAAATTTGGTCGATCGAAATGACGATTGGATTGGATTAATCGTCAACCAAAAATACGGTTATTTAGTCTTAATTAAAATAACCGCGATCAACTTATGTGACGATTGATTGTTTCGTCGATTAATTATCGGATTTCAAAAAAGATACATTAGTATATGTATAATATTAGGTATGTACAATATATATTAAAGTTGCCAGCTGACAGTGTCATACCAGTAGGTACCTACAGACTCTTTTCTGGTCGCCTACTACGAGTGCTTCCTGAATGGCAAGAATGCAACATCGTCCGAACCTCTAAAATGTATTTCTGCATGTCACGCAGCACGCTTGTGGTTCTGATTCCTTCTCGATGAAACTCGGCAGCCTCTAAGTTATGTCGGCCCCGTGTGTCAGTGAATGAAATTTCTTACGTTTCATTCTAATTTTGATTGATTGTCTACTTACTGAATCTAGGTGCCCCTTGTACTAATTACCCCCATCTCCCCCTACTTAAGGTAGGTATGTATAGAGCGCAAGGAACCTTACAGTGATCTTTTTAGGCATTTGTACCTTAAGTATCACTGAAAATTTTATGGGAAAGAAAACTAGAGCATCCAAAACAGGTCCGATTTGTTTCATAATTCGATGCAAAATGTACCCGTTCTCATTGAACTTGACTATTACCCTTGCTTCGGGCTGGTTTCAAGGGACTGCGTGTAAATAAATAGTTCACAGAATTTTACCTTGGTCGTATCTACTTATATAATATACTTACAATATTCCTTTCGAAACGCGTCATAGGTACAGTACAACCTACGTAATATGAGTATGACATTTCCATTCACCGTTTGTTATCATAGCATCAGGATAAAACCTTCATATTTACTTACCCTTCAATTAAGGAAAATATTATTATTCACTACGAAACCAACCTTGCTTTGCATGTTCATCTTCAAGGTGGGGATGGTGTCACTTTGAAAAAAAGCGGAAAACCATTTGTACGTGCACGAAATACCTATTAAAATTGCGATAAGGCTGAACTTCTTTGATATCCTTGTATCGAGAGTTGATTCACGACAGTGACGGAGTGGACACACAGGAAATAGAGCCGCCCAACTGAGAAAGTACTCCCACCAAGGAGGAGTGCACATGCCCAGTCAGTGCGGTATTTGTAAGCTGGCAACTGTCTAACTTTCAGTCAAGTCAGCACAGATTCTTTAGTGCGCGCCTAAAATAGGTTTAGTATCTCATTAAAAACCCGATTACGGTCAAAATCAATATCTGAGGGTCAGTGAGATCTCCATTTAATAATCCGATGTCAGAATCGACTAGATTAATATGTAGTTCGAAATGGCGGCGCGGCAATTCAAATCTGTGATTTTGATCTTCGGTTCGCGTGTAGAGTAGACGTGACACCTCTCGGATCGTGTTATAATAATTTTCACCTCACTAGCTTGGAAAGCCCCTTTTTAGGGTTCCGTCGTAGTCAACAAGGAACCCTTATAGTTTCACCATGCCCGTCCGTCTGTCCGTCTTTCCATAGAAACGTAGTCCCCTGTTTTCTCCCAGGATATACAGGCAGTAGAGCATTTTTTTTCCATATATCTATGGCTACTATCGACATGTTCCTATGTTTTCCTTTTCTTCATAAATTTATTCTTAAAAGAGATTATTAACCTTCAAAAACCTAAGAAAAATGCCAGATTGCCGCTGTGTTCAAACATCCAGAAAACAATTTTGACTAGATTATTAAAAAAAAGGAAAAACATAGGAACACGGCCAAAGCCTTTCCTTGATTTTAAATAAAAAAAATAGTTAAATAGGTCAAGGTTTGGAGAAGAAATAAAGGGACTACGAAACGTTGATTTAGTGTGCTTTTATATAATAGGTTTATTATTAATATACAACTTTGCACCGGATGCTAATATGGAACCAAATTCTGTAAAAAATATAGGATATTTACTATTATTTATTATATTTACAGCCGATGTGATCATAAATAATCCTACTAATATTATAAATATGAACGTTTAGATGTTTGGTTGTTTGGATGTTTATATGTTTAGATGTTTGTTACTCAATCACGCTTAAACGGCTTAACCGATTTGGATGAAATTTTGCACGAAGATAGTTTATAGCCTGGATTAAAATATAGAATAGTTTTTATCCCGGGTCCACGCAGACGAAGTCGCGGGCGGAAGCTAGTATTATATATATTTAGATAACCATACCTACAGGTTTTGATATTGTCATCATTTCAGAATATATTATTTGTTACGTAATTAGCTAATTAGGCCAGCACGGCTATCACGCGACGGCGCGCAAGCTCTCTCGATTTTTCTCGCACTATCCGTCTCTCTCTAATAAGAGCCCTTAGAACAGGAGGAAAGGAAGGTGCGAGAAAAATCGAGAGTATGTCGCGGCCGTCCCATTGTAGACGTGCAGAGTAGACGCTAAGTTTTGTCGGACATAATAAAGCTTTCATCCCATTCTGGCCAATATGCGAGTGCAAGAGGGACAAATGCTTTATGTTCCTATGTTGCTAGAGGGGTAAACACGTAACGTTTCGAACGAGTGTTAGGACAATTCAAATGTAATTTTCCCATACAAAAATTTACTATTGTATCTACCTGACGCCGTACAATGCGTTACGTAATCGACTAGCAGTGTAACGGTTTTCCGTTGGGACCAAACCGGGTGCAGTTACTATCACTTGGTATTCATCGAGCTTTAGAGCAGGCAGATAGATCTCTCTACGCACAACTTGCTGAAAAGTCGCTTCCCGCGCGACTGGGCGTCTCCTTTCTCACTCGCACCGTGCCAATTAGAAAGAGGAGGGTAGATCTTTCTCGACTCGCGTCGCGGCACGGCGTCAGTTATGCTAGCCCCTTGGGACGACTGAACTCCGAAGACTGCGACTCCGCAGTCAGGTTACGCCTCTGACCTTTTCTTAAACGCTTGCGGAATGTGCCTAACCTTTTGAAGCCAACAATGCATCTTAGAAATACAGTAAGTACCTACAACTTGTACTCCTAATAACGAATATTTCGCTTATAACGATAGTAAAGTATTAGGTACATGTGTTTTATTGGTGTTCTTTATTTTAACAGTTCTACATATTTAAATATTTATGACTCCATTTGGTTAAATCTAGAAACAAAATAGCATCAAAGTACGAGGTTCTTTATTTGATTTAAAATTGGAATACCGAGCTGTAGTGGTGAATCGTATTGTTGCCTTATACCATTCAAGTTTGAGAGCTACTACTGCAAAATGTTTGAACCCGACACCTAAAAATGAGAAGAGAATGAGCAGCAGTTTAGTTTAGCTTCAATATTAGGAGATAATGTATGAATCATTTAAAATAACTGAATGTACGGAACACTAATTGCTGAGTTCCGACTCGCACTTGGCCGATTTTTTATTATTATACTCTTGCGAAGTTTTGGGCAAGCGCGTGAAACTAAAATCTTCGCGTTACGACTGCATTATAATGTATGAAAAAAGAAATAGCTAAGTAGTGTACTCTAATGTACTATTTTTTGTTTACTTCCGTTAAAATTAAACTTTTTGAACAAGCGAGCGAAGCGAACGAAGTTCTCCGTTTCAGATTGGGCAAAAAGCTTTTTTTATGTCCGGCGTCTGTCGGCTATTCATTATCGATGCAGTTTAAAAAACCGGCCAAGTGCGAGTCGGACTCGCGCACGAAGGTTTCCGTACCATTATCTATAAAAACGGCTACGTTTCTTGTATGGGAGCCCCCTTAAATATTTATTTTATTCTGTTTTTTAGTATTTGCTGTTATAGCGGCTACAGAAATACATCATCTGTGAAAATGTCAATTGTCTAACTATCACGGTTCATGAGATACAGCCTGGTGGCAGACGGACAGCGGAGCCTTAGTAAAGGGTCCCGTTTTTACCCTTTGGGTACGGAACCCTAAAAATAGACTGGCTTGCGAGTTCTACAGCTCACAGAGATACTAGTGATTGTTTTGGTTAGGTCCTATGGGTCTATAGGTATAGGGTGGACCTCCCTACTTTGAAGCCTCTTCCATTTGGATTCAGTTCAGAGACATGAACGTGGGGCCCTTCTATCAAATATCGAGGATGGAATATCGGCCCCGTATGATTACTTCAGTCAGTCATTGATGTCATTATCTGCTCATCCATACGATTCTAACGAGCACTGCAAAGGCAATGTTTTTTATTAGGTAGATTCTATGGCGCCCTCCCGTCTCCCCCGCCATCTTCAGAACAGCTTGAAGGTTTCATAATATTTCATTTTCATCACACTCCGCACAAGGTTTGAAGGTTTCAACGCACTCCCTTACTCAAGTGACAGGGATGCATGTATTACGAACTTCGACTTTCGAAGTTCGTGGTAGCGCCGCTGTCACGTCTCTGCGGCGCTACCACGAAAATCGAAACTCGAAGTTCGTATACATGCATCCCTGTCACTCGAGTACTGTGAGTGCGATAGAGATGGAAATACCCGAAGTTCGATTTTCGAAGTTCGTGGTTCTAGCTCTGTTTCGAGCAGTCAGGCTGCCACGCGATGGCGATATTGTCCCACAGCTCACTCGGCATGCGGCAGACATGACCAGCCCAGTCCCACTTCAACTTGGCTAACTTCCGAGCTAGGTACTTCAACTAGTTAAGTGTGATGAAAATGAAATATTATGAAACCTTCAAGCTGTTCTGAAGATGGCGGGGGAGACGGGAGGGCGCCATAGAATCTACCTAATAAAAAACATTGCCTTTGCAGTGCTCGTTAGAATCGTATGGATGAGCAGATAATGACATCAATGACTGACTGAAGTAATCATACGGGGCCGATATTCCATCCTCGATATTTGATAGAAGGGCCCCACGTTCATGTCTCTGAACTGAATCCAAATGGAAGAGGCTTCAAAGTAGGGAGGTCCACCCTATACCTATAGACCCATAGGACCTAACCAAAACAATCACTAGTATCTCTGTGAGCTGTAGAACTCGCAAGCCAGTCTATTTTTAGGGTTCCGTACCCAAAGGGTAAAAACGGGACCCTTTACTAAGGCTCCGCTGTCCGTCTGCCACCAGGCTGTATCTCATGAACCGTGATAGTTAGACAATTGACATTTTCACAGATGATGTATTTCTGTAGCCGCTATAACAGCAAATACTAAAAAACAGAATAAAATAAATATTTAAGGGGGCTCCCATACAAGAAACGTAGCCGTTTTTATAGATAATGGTACGGAAACCTTCGTGCGCGAGTCCGACTCGCACTTGGCCGGTTTTTTAAACTGCATCGATAATGAATAGCCGACAGACGCCGGACATAAAAAAAGCTTTTTGCCCAATCTGAAACGGAGAACTTCGTTCGCTTCGCTCGCTTGTTCAAAAAGTTTAATTTTAACGGAAGTAAACAAAAAATAGTACATTAGAGTACACTACTTAGCTATTTCTTTTTTCATACATTATAATGCAGTCGTAACGCGAAGATTTTAGTTTCACGCGCTTGCCCAAAACTTCGCAAGAGTATAATAATAAAAAATCGGCCAAGTGCGAGTCGGAACTCAGCAATTAGTGTTCCGTACATTCAGTTATTTTAAATGATTCATACATTATCTCCTAATATTGAAGCTAAACTAAACTGCTGCTCATTCTCTTCTCATTTTTAGGTGTCGGGTTCAAACATTTTGCAGTAGTAGCTCTCAAACTTGAATGGTATAAGGCAACAATACGATTCACCACTACAGCTCGGTATTCCAATTTTAAATCAAATAAAGAACCTCGTACTTTGATGCTATTTTGTTTCTAGATTTAACCAAATGGAGTCATAAATATTTAAATATGTAGAACTGTTAAAATAAAGAACACCAATAAAACACATGTACCTAATACTTTACTATCGTTATAAGCGAAATATTCGTTATTAGGAGTACAAGTTGTAGGTACTTACTGTATTTCTAAGATGCATTGTTGGCTTCAAAAGGTTAGGCACATTCCGCAAGCGTTTAAGAAAAGGTCAGAGGCGTAACCTGACTGCGGAGTCGCAGTCTTCGGAGTTCAGTCGTCCCAAGGGGCTAGCATAACTGACGCCGTGCCGCGACGCGAGTCGAGAAAGATCTACCCTCCTCTTTCTAATTGGCACGGTGCGAGTGAGAAAGGAGACGCCCAGTCGCGCGGGAAGCGACTTTTCAGCAAGTTGTGCGTAGAGAGATCTATCTGCCTGCTCTAAAGCTCGATGAATACCAAGTGATAGTAACTGCACCCGGTTTGGTCCCAACGGAAAACCGTTACACTGCTAGTCGATTACGTAACGCATTGTACGGCGTCAGGTAGATACAATAGTAAATTTTTGTATGGGAAAATTACATTTGAATTGTCCTAACACTCGTTCGAAACGTTACGTGTTTACCCCTCTAGCAACATAGGAACATAAAGCATTTGTCCCTCTTGCACTCGCATATTGGCCAGAATGGGATGAAAGCTTTATTATGTCCGACAAAACTTAGCGTCTACTCTGCACGTCTACAATGGGACGGCCGCGACATACTCTCGATTTTTCTCGCACCTTCCTTTCCTCCTGTTCTAAGGGTTCTTATTAGAGAGAGACGGATAGTGCGAGAAAAATCGAGAGAGCTTGCGCGCCGTCGCGTGATAGCCGTGCTGGCCTAATTAGCTAATCCCCATCCCTGTCACTTGAGTAAGGGAGTGCGATAGAGATGGAAATACCCGAATTTCGACTTTCGAAGTTCGTGGTAGCGCCGCAGACCTCGTCGGCGATGGCGAGACGAGCTAGTCCTATTTAGGGTTTCGTTACGTCCGTCTGTCCATATGTCAAAGGCACTTTACTCAAAAACTATAGTAGGTGTTATTGAATGAGATTTGCAGGTGTCTTTGTTAGTCGCCACAAAGTTGCGTAATCAGGGGCCGTAGACGAGGTTACAATCGACTAGGCCCCCTGATGACAAAAAAAAAAAAATACTCCATACAATAAATAAAAGCAAATAAAAAAAAACTGTAGGTCAAGATGTGGCACAAAAAAAAGGTTATTCAGCATATTTTTGATTCAGTGAATTTACCTATTCGGAGATAATTGCTCCGAAAGTCACAAAAATTGTGTCGCCCCACCCCCCTCTCTAAATTTCAAACCGTGTAATTTAGAAATATTAAAAAAATCACACAAAAAAGACACTTTTGACGACCTGATGGCCTAGCTGGTAGTGACCCTCTGCCTAGGAAGCCGGAGGTCCCGGGTTCGAATCCCGGTAAGGGCATTTATTTGTGTGATGATCATGAACATTTATATGTTCGTGAGTCATGGATGTTTTCTATGTATTTAAGTATTTATTTTTCTATATAAGTATGTATATCGTCGTCTAGAAGTTACTCGTACTCTCACAGTACAAGCTTTGCTTAGTTTGGGACTAGATGGATTTGTGTAAGATTGTCCTCAAATATTTATTTTTACTTAATTTATTTAAATAAATGTCCGTAAAAAGCTGGTCTAAAATCATGTATGATACTTGTATCCGTATTAATTCACGGTAACAACTGCTGTTGTAGCGCCATCTGTATTTTGTGTAGTAAAGTACTAGTATGCATGCTGGTAGCAGTGTGGCGAACAGACGTAACTAAAACCGGCTCTGAAGGTGCGCGCGCGCGTGTTGCCCGAGCTACAGGTGAGATACTAGTTACCTACTGTAGTAACAGATGACGTTACTGGTTTAAAATGCTACAACTGCCGTTCTGCAGACCATTTAACTTTTACAATACATATATCGATAACAGTGCGTTACAGATTACAATATATTATCTAGGACATCAAAAGGAAGGTTTTACTTATTTTTTGAACCAATCAATATAAATGTTTTTGCGTTTTAAAATGCTTTTTCTTCAAATCGCATATTTAGAACGGGAACGCACGATTTTTCTAATCAAGGTACTTATCTGCAATAGGTCGGTAAAAGTAGGTATAAGATTCTGCTGACAATTTGTCAGCGAGGCGTCAACACTAAAGACACTTTTGTGTTTTAGTGTAGTATTTTACTTTTCTATTTTTGAACCACGTTACGGCCACGTGAAGTATAAAAAAACATCTATAATTCAAATGTGTATTTGAATAGCTTGGCATTTTACGTAACCTACATTTTCTTGGTACTTACGTAACGCAAGATTTATTTCTTTAAAATACTAAGTTTTCGTCCTGGGTTTTATTTGCGTAACTCGGGGTCAGAGAGTTTATTTTCTGACAATATGTGTACGGTAATATGTGTTAGGGGTTAATTTGCCAAGGATCTTGCCACACCGTTGATGGTTGAATACAACTAGGTATGCTACGAGTATGTATGTGCCAGGAGTCATGTCAATAGCGATCACTACGCGATGTTCATCTCGATGTCGTAATTTGTTAAAGGTAGCTCTCTTTTTAGGGTTCCGTAGTCAACAAGGATGGGGATGTAATTTTTTTTCTCGTTAATCCTATAGTGTTTATGGGGTACTTACTTATCTTTGGATACTTGTTTAAAAAAAATGGGTTTTACAAAAAATATTTTTAACTCAGTGGTCCAATTATGTCATATTGGCGGTGCAGCTGGCCGGATATCCGCTATCCGGGCGAAAGTTACATGCCTAAAATGAAGCAAATTCGACCGCACCCGTGCGCGGCGCTCTGTGTAGGTTGCAACTTGTCACTCGCTGTGGCAGGCTTTGATAGAATAGAATCATGCGCAAATTTTTAAACTGACTTTGACAATTGATTACTTTGTTGTTCGTTATTTATCCAACTTTATTTTACCTACTGTAGTTCTCTTTTGTAATATTCTAGACCTATAAATCACATTGAATACCGAAAAAAAGTTATATTACCGGTATAAAATACTATCCGGTATTCGGCCGGATACTATGCCACTATTCGGTATTCGGCCGGATACCGGATAGTGACCGGATATCCGTTGCATCTCTCGTCCCTACCCCTTGCCGGCTAAATGGCTGCTATTGGGAATGTGAAAAAATTCGTGGATACCTATAATGTATTTAAAAGGAAAACTATTTATTTATCGTATGGCATTTTGGTCACTGGATTACATATAAAATAATAAGAAAATTGGCTAAAGATTTAGATTTGCCCTCTTCAAGTACTCTGTGGCGAGTGGAGTAAGACACTTGAGGTCCTCCATCCGTCCTGAAAAAAAGGATAACTATGACGGCTATGTAGACATTACTTAGTTACCGAGGAATAGTCGACCAACTTAAAATCTACCTACTTCAAAAGGCCAACTTTCGTACAAATCGGCTGACACAATCGCATCATTTACTTGGCGCGTGTAACAAAGACAGACAGGCAACTACGGAACCCTACACTGCGCGTAGCCCGACACGCACTTGGCCGATTTTTCCATACTATGACATTTAGATCTACCTGACGCACCTACTTGCGTAAGGGTGGAATCCTAAATAAGAAAAGTGTACGAGTTTCCGACAGCAACATTTTAACCCTCTGTATCATGGTGTTGCCTACAGGCAACATACTCTTATACCCTTCGTCAATTTAAAAGGAAAATTGTAAACGCGTTATAATGAATTGTAGCTTATCGCCTACGTACACCGATTTATAGACAAGACGTTTCAACAAAAGTCAACTAGATGGCGTTACATGCTCAAACTCAACATTTGTTAAGTGTTTCGGCAAATTTTTAAAAACATGTATTCGTGGTTTTTAAAAATCTGAAAAAAAATAATTTGATGATTTTAGTGTCTAATAGTATTAAAAACGTTGAGGTAAAAAGATATATTAAGTAACAAACATTGGTATCTGCAAGTAATTTCTGGTTTTTGTCAAGGTCGATGACACTTAGTGTTTGTATCCTCCAAGCTACATTGACGTAAAAGGGTAAAAGTTTAGTATGGTAACTATGAGTATTTAACGGCCATATCCCTTACTAGAACAAATTCTAGGATGTCTAGTAAGCGATGTTTGCGAGATATCAACATCATCGCGGCCATTTTCAATGATGATGAGAGTGAGAAGGTATGAATTAGATTTTGACTGATTTTTGATCCGGATACTGAAGGGTTGGCTGAAGAGTTGACTGAGGATTTTGGGCATTTTCATTATACTTATTACTCACTGTTGCCTACGAGGAACACTCCCTTTTTATTATTTTTCTCATAAAATAATCAAAATAAATAAAAAATAAGAAATTAAGTTTTTATCTTCATAAGTTCTATCAAAATTTATTTTAAATATTTAAATTGATGTTATTGAGGTAAGTATAGAGGGTTAAGACCGTTTTAAATTTATTTATTTTGCTGTATCGAGTTACTATAAGTACAGTCGACGCCAAAGAGAAGTAGCGAATAAAGCAAGTGTTACAAGATATATTTTTGAAATAGAACGTACAAAGATTTTCAAACGTACCGAACCTTGATATATTGAATTTTGTATACATGTACAAACTAATCGGTACCAACGCAGCAATTTATAAGTAAAACCAGCTCATTTTTCAAAGATCAGTTTTATTGTTTGCAAATATACCTATAGGATCAGACACCGTAGAATGCGGGCAGTCAAGGATGAAGCCAGCATTATGTTCAGAAGAGGGCAGGTAAACACCCTTCCGCGCACGGAACTAAACTTCCAGCTCGGGGTCTCTCCGACCGGGTAATTACCAAGATAGTGCTATGGAGGTGCAGCTGCCTCTTAGCTTAGCCTGTACCTGGCTACCCCCTTGGCCACATTCCCCTGGATCCCTGCTTGAAGTTGCCAGTAACCTGTATACCATTGTTAGGGTTTCACTTGCTACTGCGAAGCGGGGATAAATGGGAATGGGTCCGGGCATTCTCAAGGAAAGCGTTCGGCGATTCAACCGCTATCCTTATCGGCCTGCATAGTTTAATGTAGTATCGAGGTTTAAATACGTAGATCGGTACCACTTGCCTACTGAACACCACGGTTAATTTAATATGGTTGACGGTAAGGACAGCGTTTAGAACGCAGTTACAATTTCCTGAGAATCACCCGCCCGGCTTAGAGAGTTTGTTTAGCATAGCGTTTGTCAGACGACGGACATGGTGCCGCGGAAGCGCGCGTCGAGGCTGCCGTAAGAGGGGCGGTAGCGCGGCGTGCGCTGGCTCCAGGGCGAGCGCCGGTTCTTGTAGCTGGAGCAGGCGATCAGGCTGTTCATGGCGGGCGGTCGCGACTGCTCCACGCTGATGCCGCGCCGGTGGCTGCGACACAACACAACCGAGTTACACTTCCGTTCAAACTTTTCTGAGTCTTACTCTGAGAGTTGTGGTAAACGTTGGGACAAAACTAGATTAGTTTCCAGTTTCAACGCACGCTCCGACGTTTACTGGGACACCAACATCACCAACATCTGTGATTTTGAAGCTTTGATATGTAGGTACAGTGCTAACCTCTTGGCGCGCAGAATGGCAGGTGGGTATTCGTCGCCGATGAGCACGCTGCCGTCCAGCGTGCCGTCCACCTGCAGCAGGTCGCCGGCTGACACCGACACGTCCAGTTTCGAGGCGCGCTCCGCCGTCCACAAGAACACTAGCACCGCCAGCATCTGGAATGTAACCAGTTTTTAACCGACTCCCTGTTAAGGTGGAGGATATTCAATATTAGAAGGCAATCTTACACAAATCGAGCTTGCCCCGTAGTAAGTATTTAAATACAGAAAACATCCAAGACTCAGAAACGAATATTTGCCCTTGCCGGGATTTGAACCCAGGACCGGCAGCTTCATAGGCAGCCTCACTACCTACCTACCTACCTCACTAGGCTAAACCAGTCGTCATTAATCGTCAGGATTAATTCTTACTAACGTCACAGAATAGATAATAGTACAAGTACTAACGTTGAAAAAAATAAGTAGTCATAAATAGTTGAAAAAAACGCGTAACATGCGTTTTTTTCAACTGTTTATGACTACTTATTTTTTTCATAATTCCTTGGAGATTTATTAGATTAGGTTAGTTCCAATGCCCCATTCTAAATACTCTCAAGGGAGAAAAAAAGAGTGTCAAATTCCTAGAACATACTGTTATTTTATGCCTAGTATAAAACATTGTTTTAATAAGCATGACGCTCTGATACTCACCACTATCATATGCAATAACGATATAAACATTGTGGAACTTTTGAAGCCGACGTAATCAAATAGGAGGCCCGACACAGTAGGTCCGATGAATGCTCCCAGCGCGAAGGTGGACGTCCACATGCCGGACACCAGGCCATACGTTTCAATCGAATTGGGCAGTCCACTGGCACTAAAATACGAGAATTATCCTGATTGGTGAATTCTACTCTTGTTAGACACGCTCGAGCACACGGTGAGAAAATGATTTTCAGACAAACCGAGAAACAAGTAAAAAATAATTCGCATTGATTTTAGTATAAATTACGAGTAAGTTACATGGACATATACCAATCAATATCGATTATACAGTTACTTTGCTAGTCGTGCCGGTCTTGTGTTATCCCCGTACGGGCAGTTTATATCAGAGTTAGGCTATTTCACCATTTTGCGGTGCGGATTCAATGCGGCTGTGGCGTCAGTAAACTCATAAACTGTCACCGAAACAACTCAGATTCGTTAGATACTGCACGGTCTGCACGCACGTCTCAATGCAGTTAGTGCTCTCTGATTGGCGCAGGATGTACACGCGTACTGCATGCGTTCCGTCTTCGCAAATACAATATTGAAAGTACACCGATAAGAAGTAAAACTGGGCGACGTCAGTAAGCTTTTGGTTAAGTACAATACAATATACGCCAAATAGAAGTTGCAGATCGCAGATCTTTTTAACGTAACTTTTCGAACGCGTGTTACGTTACGATATGTATCAACTGTAACTTTTTAAGGTGAAATTACGGTACATTTTCCGTAATGCTCGGGCAAAAACTTACGCAATTTCCCTGCAAGTTATTAGGAAAATGACTCACATTGCGGTACCGAGCGCGTCTGCGAAGGATGCCACCAGTTGACTGCCCATGCCCAAGCCGTGGAGGACGAGGCCAGCTATTGTCACCCATAGCAACCTATAACATGAAACGTAAGGGATTACCGCTAATCCATCATTTACATATATTATATTTTAAACAATGCACACTAAATATAATGTAACATTTAATCTTGAAGCAAATTAGATAGGTATCAGAAAAAAAAACAATAATCACGTGTACTTTTCTACTTAGGTTTGTACTTATCAAAAATTACATTATGATGAAGGTCCGTTTAACTACCCCGGCAACTTACGGTTGTTTCTTCTAAGGCTTGGAGTACATCCATTCGGGAACCTACCACCGCTGCGCACCCCGCCGTGCGATTTCAGCGCGTCCGTAGGGTTCCGGACGCATGTACCCTCTATATACTCCGTGCCTTAGAGTAGACGTCTAGTTAGCTTTAGATTGAGGGCGGGTTGCACCAAACCGTCAGTAGTCGTAACTTGTGTCCGTTAAAGTATGAATGTAAGGAAAGTTTCAAAGTTTCTAAGGACTAACAGCTGCCGGCACGGCGCCATATTTAACGTTTTAGATCGGCCTGTATCTAATCGTAAGTTGGTGCAACCCGCCCTTAATGTTACGAATAAAGGCTTATTTACGTTTGATCGTGGATGAAAGGCGCAGGTCCTATGAGCAGGAAACCAGCGGCGACGAAGAGGCAGCCCAGCGCGGTGATGTGCTTGGGGCGCAAGGAGTCGCGGTCGCACAGCCAGCCCCAGGCCGGCGCCGACACCGCGTACACGCCGCCGTTGATCACGAACATCAGGCCCAGGATCATGGGCGAAAATTTGAACTGGAAACATGAAACAAGTCTCACCGCACCTGGAAACTCATACACCCACAGCGCGTCACAACACGCAAAATGCTAACTAGGTAGACGAAAACTTTACAATATATACAACGTGTTAATAAAATAACGCAAAACCTGAAAACAGTTTGTTCAGAATCGAGAGTAGAATGCGAAAAAAATAAAAAAATAAATTTTTGACGCGATTTATTTTTTACATTTGTATGGAGCAGGTCGCCCCAGTCGGCCAACACTCCATACAAATGTAAAAAATAAATCTTGTCAAAAAATATTTTTTTTATTTTTTTCGCATTCTACTCTCGATTCTGAACAAACTGTTTTCAGGTTTGTACAATTCACAGAATAAAATTCTGCGTATTTTTACTGGTAGGTACTTTTTACGTAGGTAGGTACGGGTACGACATGCGCGTTTTGAGTGTAGTAAGCATTACAATGAGTTGTGCCTGACGTAGCAGGCGGAGGCACCTCGTCAATTTTTTTTCGTCACGCCATTCGAACTTGTTTTTAGAGAGATTTAAATGTTTGTACGGGACCAACTATTATTAAAGCACATAAAAGACAAAGAAATTAGCAAACCTCGCAGGCGATAGCTGAAAGCTGTCCTAGCCGATTGACAGTTAATTGTGACAGCACAACGTTCAGCCACTACCGTTGGTTGAAAAATTTAGGATGAAGACACGTTAGGATCCTACTGGTAGTTTTTAATGAACTCGTGGGCGCTTAAAAAAATGTAATGTACTCATTCTCCCTACTGTATAATATTTAGTTTGAGGGTTACTATCCATATAGCAACACTATGTTAACCATTTTCACATGGGGAAAGTTCCTTATTGAGTGTGACGGTGCGGTTTTCCACACTTGTCTTACAAACCATCGGGGACTTATTACCTATACCTAGGTATTCATAAAAAAAAATATCTTCCTAAAGTGTAGCGATATTTTTTCGGTATTCCGGAATTGTACTTAGGTAGGTAATGTAATGGCGATTTATTATTACTTATATACATCTTCTTTGGGGGAGGCCTATGTCCAGGAGTGGACGTCTTTCGGCTGATATGATGATGACGATATGAGTTTTATAGAATACAATTGTAAAAAAAAACTAAGCACTTCTCAAGTGATATGCCGAAAGTGAATATCGGTATCTTGGTATGTGTGCGAGTTGGGCGTAAAAAGTTGTTCAGCTTTTGCTAGCGCAGATTGACTCGGGTGAGTGTCCACCAAGAGCTGTGCGAGGTAGCGGATCGGCGACCGAGGAAAGAATCCACCGATAGCATTGATTGCCTCGCACAGACAGTTCTGGTAGATAGTCAGGCTTCTGCGAGGATCCTTATTACACATATTTGGTGGGGTGACAGTATGTCAGTTTGTCTGCGTGAGTGGTATACCTGTCGGAGGTGTGGCTCCAGCGTGGCCTGCAGGAAGCCGATGCTCATACTTGTGCACATGATGCTGCCGGCCGCCAGCAACACGCCGGGGATACGCAGCAGCGTGAACATGCTCGCTGCAAGACAGCAATACTTTATTATTTTGTGTGACCAGGGGACCTCGGGCTTCTTCACAATGCAATGGGAACTTTAACGCTGAGAAGAGGAGGAGGCAGTCTGGCCAGCCTGACGTGTACCAGACCGTGTAGGAGATAATAGAATACATAGCGTCGCTTACGTCCGGCAGGGCGGATGTCCTCTTCGTCGTTGCTGGGCGGCAGCGCCACGCAGCTCATGATGGCGGCGAGGAACAGCGCCGAGCCTAGCACCGCAAACGGCAGCGAGTACCCGCCCAGCGCGTACAGCGTGCCGCCCAGCGCCGGGCCCACGATCAGACCCAGCCCGAAGAACGTCTCCAACGACGCCTGCAACACACATGTGTGTGATGTATTACGATGCTTGCCACACAACATACGAATAGCTAAGTGATGCAATGGCATACAGCCGAACTCATAAGTTGATGAACACCTTGATACCTTTGTCACTTTCATCCGGTTGACAACGTCGTCTGGCAGTTAAAACATGACGTAAAAGCGACACGGTACAAAGGTGTTCAGTTCAGCCTCTTGTGAGTTTGGCCGTACATACAATACCTTTAGGCACAGAATAAGTCATAGTACAGTCAAGTGCAAAAATATGTGTCGATAACATCCTCTCATAAATAAGTACCAAAACCTTAATCCGCTGACATAAGAGTTATGGGACATATTTATGAGTAAGTTGTATGCACCCATATTTTTACACTTGACTGTACGTACTTTAGGTTAGGTTCTTAGATCTCCTTACTTATCAGAGACCAGACGATGGGTTTATGACATATGAGTATGAAACAGAAGACATGTAAAGCAAAATGTTTAACAATTCTAAATGAATGTGATTATCTGATTGCTAAGCCCTGTAGCAGAGGAGATACTAGAAACAGTGTGGAACACTTCCGTTGTCATCCTTGCGCAGGGGTTATGCTAATCATCTCTGATCGTTCCAGTTTTAGTATATGTACTGCCGAAGCAAACTTACTTAGTACGTATTGAATCAAACGCAATACTTAATATTATCGCATTTTGTACCGTCAACGTACTAAATTAATTACACTCTACGATACTCGTATCGTAGAGTGTAGTTAATGAGGGTTCGACAAGTAAGATAAGCAATGCTATCAATTCTTGCCCGCTGTTGTGTCCATCGCAGAGCTACAAACAAACCCAAGCAACAGCCAAAGCGGATATTTATTTTACACACAGCCCGAATTTACTAGTTCAGTACGTTTTTTTTTTCTTATGTACCTAATACACAAAAAGTATTCGCAAAATCAACAAAATAAATATTGGATGGTGCGATAATTATTGGTCAAGTGGAAAAATATGGGTTCATACAACTTTGGTGCTCTTAATCATAAATATGTCCCGTCGGTCTTATGTCAGCGAGTTAAGGTAGGTATCGGTACTTACATAATTTATGAGAGGATTAAATCGATACATATTTTTGCACTTGACTGACACTTCATTTATGTGCATTTAAATGTAACGGGGGCGCGTTTAATAATGCATTGAGAGTGTTAGAGCCTGCGCTGCGGTGCGCTAATGATACAGTAACACCTTGTATATGCCTTTGTTATTTATTATTGCTATTAAGAAATTAATGTAACGAATTTATTGTATTTACCTGACGAGCTTTCTGTGAATTCATTTTATTTATATTCAAAGAAAATTTGTAAATTATAATGTCAATTTTCAATAAGCAATAATTGAATCTGAATCTGAATCTTTATTAATTACATTTTAGCAATTTGGGTAGACATACAAACATGATGGCGACGTTGTTAGGGAACTCCTTGGCGATGATGGCGAAGGAGGCGGTGAGGAAGGCGGCGTTACCCATGGCCTCCGCCATGCGGATCACGAAGCTCAGCGTGATGAACGGCGCGTGCCCCTCCACCTTGTCCAGCATCCTACGCAACAGAAACCTCTTTAACTATCTGGCAATGTTTCGTGGTCTCGATTATAACACATGTTTGTAGCCAAAAACCTAGACGTATCTTTAAATGCATAAAAACAAATCTAGATCGATTCGCAAGCGAGGTTTGAATGACGATTGGTTTTGCTCATTTAGGTGTAAGTAATAGGATTTCCTTAATTGTTTACGAGGGTGCCAAGTTTCAAAATAAGAAAAATAAAAATTAAAAGTCAGCAATCATAGTCTGATGGTGCGCGTTACTCGTTCTTCGCTGTCTTTTTAGACGGAACGGTGATTGTTGTCAAATGTACATGTATGGCAAGAAATTATCTGTTATTAAAAAGTGGAAGACCAATTTCTTGCTTTATAATGAAATTAATTAATAATTAATATTATTTACGTATTTCTCGGCTCTAGCCGAAAAGAGGAAGACCTAAATATATATTATGTGTCAAGTTTGGTCTATGTTTACAATATGTGGCGACAAGCAGCGTGGCAGAAGCCACCGATACCGTGACCCCGCGCCGAGGGCACGGAGAGCCACAACCACCCCACCTGCCCCTGGCCTGATATTCACAGCGATTGCAAATAACTCCTCTTAGTGAACCAGTATAATTTGATCTCCGATTACGCGTAATTGCTACGGATCTCGTGGTCAATAGTGACCGGTTGAGTGGTTAGGCGACATATTTTATAAAAGACTGTGAATAAGCATAGAGCTTGACCCGAGTACGCCGCGCCGAAATACGACGCCATCAAATTAATTCATGATAAGACCTTTACGTCAATTAATATTGTTTATCTTTAATTTATAATTGGTATTAATCACTAGACTTGTTTAATAGTATGTACCTCTACCAACAGTATTTTAGTCGTAGTAGATCATTTATATTTAAAATTGTCCGAAAATTGCAAAAACATGATACGTGATGTGTTTCAAAGTTTCAAGTTAAGAGAAATCTGTGTTTTTTTTTAAAGACGGATTTTGTATGGTAAATAGTGATCACGCTACTCTTTACATTTAGGTATAGACCGAAGTCTTTTTCTAGACCGAATCTTATCTTAAGTTAAGACCAATCGGTCCAACAAAGCTAATGTTTAGGTAGCCACAATAGCCATGTGCCACAAACACTTCGAAATAAAAAGGCCATGTTTTATAAATACTATACTCGAATAGCGACTCTACTGCTGAACTAGTATATATTGTTTTAAATACAAATTGGTCGAGCTTGTTAAATAGTACTTTTTAATCTGGCTTTCTTATCCTTACATATACTCGTAAAGCCGTCTCCTGGTTCTCCTCTACAGCTCGCATTTCTCAACCGACCCTAGTACCATTTTGTGAGCAGGTTCGATAAATAGGTTTGATTTGATTTTTGACTTTGATGTTTTAGTCGATTCAGTATTTGGAAATTTAAAAAAAAACAAAAAAAAAAATACCTACTCGTGAGTTCTACAGTTCACAGAGCCACACAACTTATTAAATTTGAGCGGATGAAAATGAGGCACTCTGCGTGTTCGTTTTCCAAACAAAATGCGACGGTTTTTTTTACATTCAAGTGGCTCACTTTTGTCATTCATTTACATCAATAACCGGGCGGCGCGACACAGCGGTACCTACGGACATTGTAAACTAGATCTTATAGTTTTCATAATAGCGAACGAAAGTACCCAAACAAATACGAGTACTTATGTAGAAAATACAAATAACTTTTGTTTACAATTGAAGTTAAAAAAGAACATTTTGTATTTAACGTCACATTTATAAATATGTTGTATGTAACGTAACGAAATTTAGGACTCTTCCCTCCCCCTTGTCACAACATGTCACACTGTTTAGACCCACTCCCTCACCCTATGTACGTGTGACGTGACGTAATTAATGGATGAGCCCAAACCCTAACTGTAAGTTAAATTATGTAGATTGTTCAATTCTAGGCACTAGTTTGAGTTTTATCCACAGCGTTAGGCAGGAGTAGTTGCACTTCTTCGTGGACTGAAAGGATCTATATCAGCACCGGTTTTTATCCGACATAAAACATTCGTTCTTGTCGCACTTACATACTTACTTACTCACCAGTTAGAGACAAATGCTTTATGTGTGACATAGAGATGTGATAATGTTAGTTAAGAGTTAAGTACTCTGGAGGGATAACCGTATTGCAAATGTGAAACTTGGATGTTTATATGTTGGAATGTTTGTTACTCAATCACTTTCAGCTGTTTTAGCGTGATCAATACCTAAGAATAATCCCCAAAAGGGTTGAAATCGGGGATGGAAGCTAATACGTGAGTTCACGCCAGCGAGTCCTAGTTTTGTAATAGATAGACTAGGGTACCCGAAAAGGATGGCGCATGTCCCGGTGGTGAGGATGCCGCCATTGAAGAGCAGCTTGGGGCCGAGCCGGTTGAGGTGCGCGCCGTACAGCGGGCTCACCAGGAACACCACCAGCTCGAACACGCCGAACACCAGCCCGTACTCCGTCGCCGTGCAATTCTTCTTCTCCGCCTGCAACACATTCATTATTTTCAAACTCCTCTCGGATATCTTGTCTTTTTACAAGCATCAAATGGTTTCGCCTTTAAAAAGGATCGCATGAAAGACATGTATATACCTATTATGCAAAAGCCATCGGCGAGAAAATATCAATTGCGGAATATTATACGCAATGTCATATTATATTTAGAATACGTTATAAGTAAGTAGTTTATTTTCTACGCAAGGGCAATAACTATATTTATACACAGAAAAAGTATTTTTCTCAAACATGCTCGGAAATGTACGTCTAACTTTTTAAATTTGCTTACTAATATTAAACTGACAAAGGAAAATTTACATACTGCCAACCACCACTAGACACTGTAAGCATACTTGCTTCATAAAAAAAATAAAAAAAATCTATGGTACTATACTTTATGTGCGGTTAAACATGGTGCTCGAACGGCTTGTTCAAATGGCATGTTTAAAAAATAAAAAAGGCGCAAATTACCTATTATTTAATTGATTACTTAGTATTTATTTTAATTTTAATATTTCCTCACATCGTTTGAGAAAAGTACTATACAATCCTCGGCCGGAACAGGGATTGCTGGACTCGTTGTATTCGGCCTCGTCTACGACTCGGCCGTCTACCCCAATCTCGTCCAGCAATCCCTTACTTCACGGCCTCTGCAGTAATCTACTATTTTCATCTCACACCAGCTCGTAAAGCCTTACTTTATAGCTCAACATGTACGCCCAAAAGTCAATTTTATCGGCTAGCCCGATGGAAAACCACTTCCAAATTCGAACGAGACGTTTTATGAAATAATCTAACATTATGCTAACTACGTATAGTTTTTTTATAATATAATATTAATACTTAATTATACTTGCTTCGTAAAATAATAATATGTCATATAATTAATAAAATTATAGTAAAAATAATGGTTTATAAAGATTTAAAACGATTTTAACTTAATCGATATGATACAGAGAAAGAATATAATGGAAAAATAAAAAAAAACTTAATTAAATAATTTGTTTCGTGATAAGGGTATTTAGATTTTAACTTATTTTAAAATGTAATTTTCTGTTTCAAAATTCACTTCGTGCTAGTCCTGGTTTTGTTTTGTTCCAAAGCTGCTGTAAAAATCAAAGTAATGAATGTTATTTATAGATTTCAGTGCATGAGATATACATAAGAAAATGCATTTTGTTGCCTCCAAAGTTAGAGGAAAAAGAAACATAAGTGATGTAAGAACCTATGCGTAATTTGCGTATTGTACTTTAGCTTTTTTAGAACCCAACTATTTAAATGTTTTGTTTTTAAATGATACACTCAATAATTATTAAGTGCTTTGATTTAGATTGAGATAAAGGAAGAAATTTGTTACATCGAAAATTTGTAGGTAAGTATGTATATGTATGTAGGTCCAAGGACTTGACTGAAAAATTCTGTTTCACTCGGCAGCAAAGTGGTTTGGCGTTAGTGCCTTGAAAGCCTTTTGAAAGCTCGGCTTTTCAATACATGCACCTGGCGCCAAACAACAACTTTTCAGCCTTACATAACAAATAAAAAAAAACCGTGTACGGTTTCGCACACAACTATGTAGCTATCGAATATACCTATCGAAGAATCTTACTCGTTGGTGTTGTGATACAGCGCAGATAATAGTAAAAACAAAGAGTGATGTAACCAGCAGGGGCCGGGACCCGTGCCCGTCGTGTCTAGACATGACAGGTAACATTAAACTGACTTACTCTTTTTTAAATTGTCTACTGCTATACAACTCGCATGCTCGCAATTTGATATCATCTTTGACAGCTCGTGACGTGGCCAATTACATGTATCCTCTTAATCCACTTTTAACTTCTTATGACGAATTAGCAAACATTTACAGATCACCTGTGACATTGCCTCTCGTAACGAAAGCCACCGACATTAAAACAAGTCGCATTGCGTCTCAGAACAATAACTAGTATAGGGCCTGTTTCATAAACATCACATTATTATCTTATAATGCACTTTTATATGGACACTTCTCAAAGTAAGTATCACTACTATCAAACATCTATGTTTATACAAAATACATATTATATGTTTATGAAATAACCCCCTGGTCACAAACATTTAATACTACCTCTTCGGTTACGTTCGCAATTATAAACCCAGTACCTAAGTATTCCACATTGATTGTTTCTCACTATTGTTCAAATTCACGTACGTAATTATGAAAATAAGACTTACTTGCCTACCACTGTAGACCACTTTTGTATACTGACCTCTTGCGGGTAGAAGGGCGCCTGGAGCGCTACACATATGGCGTTGCAGAAGTCTGCTATTGAAATAACGACTATCGTCATCCACTGCCTTCGGGTGAACTGGTAACCCATTATTTGTGACGATAAAAATAATTTAACAAAACAATTATAATATTTTACTTATTTAGTATAAAAATTACTAAACACGCCTTATCAAAAATATAGAATTTTTATATTTTAGAATAAGTTCCATAATGCGTCCGTGATTTTTATTAAAACATATTTTTCCGCGTGTTTACAAGTTATAAAATGTAAATAAATTGTAAATGTATGTATAAGAAACGTTTATGTACCGGGGAGGCGGGCAGGGCACTGACTGTTCTGGATAAGGAGGCGGTGCGATAACCGCGGCGCGGGTGAACTCTGCCCGTATTAGCCCCCTCGCCAAACATTCGCTTCATTAGGTTCAATATCTCTCGCTCGTTTTCTTTGTCTAAGGCTCGCGAGACATACAGAAAGCTCGTTATCAAATCCCATGCCCATGTCGTAATTGGCTATTATATAATCCGGAATCCCCATTTCGAAGCTAGCTACCAAATCTGGCAACGAGATGGGACTAAAGGCGAAATTCATGTACTTAGGCAGTAGCCTAAGCCGCCGTAGCCGTAGTAATAAGTATATTAACTTACGATGCATTCTTGAGCATTGCTGAAATACGAGTATATCCCTTATGTCGTATCGTCCCGTTTAGCATTAAGGGTACCTATGGTCTAGACTGGCAAGTCGTTGGAAGGGAACGGCGCTCGCGTTCATTCGTTCAGAAATCAGCCTGTAATAGGGGTAGTTAGTACCTGTGATGGGAGGGCGCCGTCGGGACGTTCATCATATGCAACAGTTAGAGATGAACCGTTTAGTTGGAAAAGCCGACTATCCGGCAAGATTTAAAGTCGCCAAAAGATACCGAATAGGTATTCCGCACTAAAATAAACTACCAATATTTAGTTCACGTTTTATATTTCAAGTATTTTACTCAAATACACAACTGGAACTTTTTATTTTCATTATCTACACTTATAATAAATATCTGAATTAAAAAAAAAGACCAGGTTGCACTCCGGGAGTGCCGGCAGAAGTGAAAACTCAATAACATTGTAACAGTTTTTCGATCAGATCACGTGACATCTTACGGTGTCACCCTAAAAATGAATTTGAAGCAAATTTATAAACAATTATCAACTATTTAGGCGGACGGGACGCGGGCGCGTTGGGCACGAGGGGCCGCCGGCTCGCCCGTACCAAAAGAATCAGCCAGTATCAAACTAAGCATTGTTCTGTCACGAATGATCTCAGCTTCCCATGAACCGAAATACATGAAACTTTTTTTACAAGCACATTATTATTCTGGCTTCCGCTTAGGATAGTTTTTATCCGACTGCGACGAATAATTAATTTGCCGAAACATTTGACCGCATAAAATTTTGAAATCCTAGCTGCCATATCTGTCAACTGCCAGTGACGTCAAAATGGCGGGCTTGCCATTGCTATCCAACATTAATCATTCCGATCCGGTGTGTCCCAAAACGCATACTAAACGAGAGAGCATAAACAAATAATCGATTCTGATATGGAAACTTATATGCGCTAAATTCGTATTAAGGTTTTCAGTAAGGGTTTCAATAAATGTATCAACAATTTTCAAAAAAATAATAAAAATTCAATAGTAGTCTGACTCTACCTTTTTTTTCTAATGGCGCGGTGTTCTCGCGTTCAGACATAGTCTATTTGAGTTTCTGCAAGATTACACGCTGAGTATTTGTCACTATACTGGTTTGTCAGTATTTATTTTATAAGCAATAAACGGTATGTATTAAATCAGTATGGAACGGGCCTTTTATAAACAATTATCAATCGCGTCAGTATTAAGGCGGTAACAACTTCGCACTTGGCGCCTTTAAGTTGACATTCAGCCAGAGAAATTGACCAACATACAGCAACACCATAATATACCACTACCACTACCACTACCACTTTACTCTCCAATAAAAGCAGATAATTTTTTTTTCGAAGCCTATAGAGTGTCCCCATTGCTGGGCAAAGGCCACCCCTCTCGACTTCCACTCGTCCCGGATTTGAGCAATCTCTGGCCAATCGTTACAAAATGCGTCCAGGTTGTCCTGCCATCTCCGTCTCGGCCTGCTACGTCGCCCCCCATCGTGTGGCACCCACTCCATGGCTATTTTCGCCCACCTCTGTGGATGCATGCGGAAGACGTGGCTAGCTCATTCCAATTTCAGCTTGGCGGTCTTAACCACAACGTCGGCAATGCGGGTTTTTGAGCGCAGCGTAGAGTTTCGGACACGGTCGATACGTTTCACTCCCAGTATGCTACGCTCCATAGCCCGTTGGCAAATGGCCCGGGACCATGCACAAGATTTGGCAGAATGTGACAGTGCGATCTGAAACACGTTGCGATATGAAATAAATACACATATACTTTAATATTAGTCTATGAGCTGAGACTAAGACTAATTTATGTTATTATTTGATTTTGTGATGAAACGGAACTGATTACGCTTTATTATTTAAGTTTGTAAAACTGATTTATTTCTTTCAAGGAGAGAGAGAGACTTTTGTTTTTTTTTTTTCTATTTGATACTTAGGTACATATTTGTATTGTACTAACTATTACTTGTGTTTGTGAACCAATTTAGTCTATTATTAGAGTAAGAGATTGAACTGAATAGTGATGTTAGCTGGGAAACTGATTTTTGGTGGCACTGGCACTAGTACACTAATTTTATTATTTTTCTAAAAGTCGAGAATTAATTTATTTCCCATTTTTAGGGTTCCGTAGTCAACAAGGAACCCTTGTAGTTTCGCCATGTCCGTCCGTCTGTCTGTCCGTCTTCGGCTTAGCTCAGTAACCATAACTCCTAGAAAACTGTAATTCGGCATGGGTATATAAATCAATTACTCCAACAAAACGGTACAATAATATCTTGAATAAAACATTTTTTTAGGGACCTCCCAACACCTAAAGCGGGGAAGTATTTTTTTTCTCGTTAAACCCATGGTGTGGGGTATCGTTAGATAGCTCATTTAAATATATTATGGGTTTTCTTGAGCCACTTTTCAAATCAGTAATTCGTTTGCGAGATATTGGGCTTTAAATCCCTGATTTTGGTTCGAGTCTATGTCCCACCCCCTGCCGGCTAAATGGCTACTACTGGGGATGTGAAAAAATTCGTGGTAGTAAGTGCATATAATGAATTTAAAAGGAAAACTATCACGGAAAAGTAGGCAGAAGTAGTTACCGAGTAATAGTCGACCAACTTAATGTGTGCTTGGAAAAGCCGATTTTCGTACAAATTCGGCCGACGCAACCGCACCGCACGTCGATGTAACTAAGTCAGACAGGCAACTACGGAACCCTACACTGCGCGTGGCCCGATACGCACTTGGCCAGTTTTTTATTTAAGTTTACTTTATGAGACAAATTTTAATTTTATATACTTACCCCCTTATTCATAAAACTTAAAATGCCTCAGCTAAATAAAATGTGCTTTGTCCCTAATGCTAACGAGCACAAATGTCAAAGTGACAGATAAGGGCAAACGAATTTTAACGCCATTTTAGTTAAAATAGGCTTGTAGAACGATTATGAATACGACCGTTAGTGTTGAAGTTTGTGACACTGATTTATATTTTATTCCTTTGATTTGTTCGCTGCAAGTATCCCTTGATAAATAAATGATAATTTTGAATTATAATGCTTTTTAATTCCAGTTTATTACCTTTTCCTCCCAGTATAGAATAATATCGAAAATATCGAAACTATCGGAAAACTGATATTCGAAATTTCGATATCGGAAAATTACCGGTATTGGAAAAAGGCTCCGATATTGCATGCTCTACTTACTCGTGGATTTGAATAAAACCTTAACAATAAAAACCCACAGTTAAAAATGTTAAATAACATTATGTTTTCTTTTAGGCACATTTTTTGTTTTAAATATTTATTATGTAATGTACAACCGTGGCAATACGAGTGTATGTATCGCATAATAAACTTCCACAAATGAAGCATGTGAAGGATGCGATGAATTGCACGGTCCGTGGTGGTTACCTTTTAAGTACGTATTTAGTGTGGACTGAGGGGTAATCAAATCACGTAACGTTCCGAACGCTCGTTAGGACAATCCAACTGTCATTTATGCATATAAAATTAGACATTTATATATCTACCTACCCCCCATTTGTCCCTCTTTTGACCAGAATGGGACGAATGCTTTATGTCCGACATAAAACTTAGCGTACTAGCCCCTCTAACATGTGCACAATGCGTTACGTGATCGATCTGCTGGTAGTGTTACTATACAGGGTCTAGTCGTTCTGAACCGTAGCTCAAACACATTGAATGATATCCGACGTCACCATACAGAGGCTACGTATAAAAAATGTTAATGTGGTATATGTTTAACTAAGATAAGGTAACGACTAATGACAATAGCCCTCTAGTGACTGTAATCAGTGCCACGATAGTAAACAATGTGTTTAATACACCTAAAACATACACAATGGTGATTAGATCGTATTTAATTACAAGCCAAGTCGAGCAAATCAGCGGCACGGCCGTACCATCCTTTTCTCGAAGGAGCTCAGGCCATTTTCGACCCCCCTATAACTTTGTTGTGAATTTTCAGTAACCAAGCAGGCATTGTATAAACACGGTATATTTCAAATTTCATTCAATTTGAACATTTTTGAACCAGCAATCCCTCGTATGCTTAAACACGGATCCGTACGAAACATTTGAACCTATTGTTTTACATCTTGACGACCGCTTTAGCCTAGTTGGTTGTGACCCTGCCTACGAAGCAAGAGGTCCTGGGTTCGAATCCCGGTAAGGGCATTTATTTGTGTGATGAGCACGAATATTTTTTCCTGAGTCATGGATGTTTTCTATGTATTTATTATGTTTATCGTCGTCTAGTACCCATGGTACAAGCTTTGCTTAGTTTGGGACTAGGTCGATTTGTGTAAGATTGTCCTCGAATATTTATTTATATATTTATCTCTAAGTTTTAAATTGATTAGACAATTTTGACATCCGCATACGAGGGTTTAAGAATTAAGAATTATAACTAGTTAAAGTTTCTTAATTTTGTCACTCACGCACTGGCTGACCGATCATAGGCACTTCTAGCAGACATAGAAGCTTCATAGAATACAATTAGTGTTTAGTGTATAAATCAAGGAAAAGCTAAAATATTTTGCATTTTCGGTACAGTTTTCTAGATACAAACTGCATAAATAACTTTACAGTTACATTTGCAGTGAATGGGACAGAAAATTAAAAAACAAGAATGAGACTGTATTCATAATTTGTATGTATTAATAACACAATAACCTACAAAAAGAAGTGAGATCCCATAAAAAACAAACCATGTAAAAAAGAGGCCAAGTTTCGAAACTCTTCCACCCTAAAAGTTGTGAGATATTTCGTAGAGCCAAGTCTCAGGCTTTCTTATTAATCTTTATTTGCTAGGTAAATACAATTTCGTGACTTGGCAATCACACAACTTTACTGCATATCCAATTGATATTCTACCTTAACAGCGATACAAAAGTCTTTATTTGTAAACATGCCATCGTCGAATAGGGTAAATCATGAATAACTGGACACTTTAACCATCAGGCATTCACAAGGAATGCAAATGTTACTACGGGCAAGAACGCGCGACTCTAGATTTCTTTCCCCGGGTAGGTATAGGTCGTGCATGCGGTAGTTGACCACAGTGCCTGAGTACTGATAAATTATTCTTACATTACTGCGATGTTCCATGTTGGGGTCTCAGGGTAAGTAAATAAAATAAAAACGGCCAAAAAAATCACGTTTGTGTATGGGAGCCCCCCTTAAATATTTATTTTATTTCGTTTTTAGTAAGTATTTGTTGTTATAGCGGCAACAGATATACATCATCTGTGAAAATGTCAACTGTCTAGCTATCACGGTTCTTGAGATACAGCCTGGTGCCAGACAGACGGACGGACAGCGAAGTCTTAGTAATAGGATCCCGTTTTTACCCTTTGGGTACGGAACCCTAAAAACTACTAGGTATTTAGGCTGTTTGGTGACCCCAGTCCGCGCACATACGTAGATTTCCCCAATCTAGACGGCCAAAAACATTTTATCGTATAATCGAGTTTAATATGGGATATTAAATAAAAAAACCTTGTATTCTTTTATAATTAAATATTATTTCAATAAATAAGTAAAAAAAAAGTAAAATTTTTTTTTACATAAAAAAATTATATCAAAAATTAATTTAAGCTATAAAAATACACTTTTGCATCTTAGTCATTTTCATATACAGTATAAAATAAATAAAAGTATACAAAAAACATAAAATTTACAGAATATGAGAATACTTTTATTATCTATTCGGCTCAGCAGCAATTAGTAATTCCATTGCTTCGCTGGAAAACGTCTTGTGTGCCCTTTTGTTTTTGGTCCTCGTACTGCTCAAAAGTGGGTCCGAGGTTAGCAGTAGCCTGTGGTTACGTTTGAGGTTCTTTTTACTTTCTTCGGTGTGGCCATAACACTCCAAGAGATTATTTTTCAATTTCTCCAAATTTTCACTGAAACTTGGTAAATTCTGTTCTTTTATCTGTTCATACAAATATTTACGAGTCACTTCTTTAATACCAGAAGCACTGGATAACTCTGAAATAAAAAAAAACGAATTATGTTAAAGTAGAAAAATGTGAAGACGTTTTAGAGTTTTTGCCCTGTTAACTTAGATTGGTTTAGAAATTGCGAGTAGCACGTAGTAGCAGCCGTTTTCACCGGTTTTGTTATGTTTAATATGTAACCAAAATTTTAAAATATTAATGGTCGCTGAGACGGACTAAAATGCATTTCAAAACAACCTTTAAACTTTGATAACTAAGAAAAAGTATCATTAAAAAAGGTCTCAACTGAACTTATCATTTAGTATGAAAATAAGGTGAAAATAATAAATTTTATGATGCAAATACATAGATTCTTACCTGAATTATTAGAATCCATCACGTTAACGTCACTTTAGATCGTAAAAAAATAATTATGAACTTTGTAAGTAAGAGTAAATTTAACGCGCTTAAAACTGATATGCACACTGCTAGCGATGATCTAGTTTTGAATACCTGTTGATAAGCACATGCTTTATCAAATAAGTTAAATAGGGTGGGGGTGGGTCCCCAGGAATGTCAACTATATAAGGTAATTAGTAAATTATACCGATAATGAATTTCACTAATTGGACTTTTGGCCGCCTAGATTGGGGAAATCTACGTACGCGGCAGCTCGATGACAAGTGGCAAGCGCTCCCAGCTCGGCCGATCACGAATGCCACCCTCGCTTTTATTTTGATTTTTGATATCTCATGAAGATACTCGGAAAGCATCATGCTTTAAATTATTTTTCTTTTATGCTGTTTGATATAGAAAATCGTAACGTCACTTGATCCTATTTATTTCTCTTCAATTTCGACGAGTCGAGACTTATATATATACACACACACACACACACACACACAAACACACACACGCACACATTCAAATTTCCGTAGTATACTCACAAACTGGGAGAGGACACTGACTTCTGTAACACACACCAGGCTAGCTCAGAAGAAGAACAGCTGTACCATTTTTGGAAATAAAAGTTATTATTATGTACGCTTTTTCCATATCTCGGGACCATCGGGTCCCGGACTTTTGGAAGGCATGCGTGGGGCCGAAGCCAACAGCGCAGGGGCCCTGAAACAAAAATAATCTAGAGCCAGTATTATTAAATTATTATATACCTAATGTAACGACTAAGGTATGTTTTTTAAAGTGGTTGAAAGTTTCAAGAAGAGTGATAATTATAAATACTTTAATAAGCTTCAAGACCAGGTCATAGAAACCACGGGGATTTCAAAAGTTATATTAAGAAAAATATTAAACTAAGCCGACCGTAAACCTACGTCTATGCCCTTTGGATATCCAAAAATAACAAGACCAACAAAAGATTTCGCTTTGAATCTGTCACGGCCAGTATTTAATTTACTTTTTAAAGTTACGAGTGTTTTTTTTTGTTAATGGCAAACTGCTACTTTTATTGTTTGCAATGTATATGGTAGTAAAATCGCATTGCTTAAAGCCTGTTATGACAATAAGTATTATGCATATTTTTGCGAGTAGTCTCATCTCATATAGGGAATCCAAATGTGATCTCGCGAGAGCACGAGAAACGAAATTCAATCTCGTTGGCAAAAAATCTTATGTTATGCAAGTATTTTTTTTGTCGATAAGTGCTTAGTAGCAGACTAAACGCTTTTAAAGGAAGTACCGTAAAATGGGGTGAGTAGGGACCGCGAGGAGAGTTGGGTTATGAATGGGGAGAGAAGAGATGAAAGAGGGGGAGGTGGGATTTTAAGGCTACTGCTACCTAAATAATGTATTCCAATTGAAAATGGAGCTTCATAATAAAAAAAAATCGATCCAACAATCTTCCAAAATGACCTTTGTATGAAAACCCATCTCACCCCAACTACGAGGGACTACGGGGTGAGGGGGGATTTCATGTTTATCGTTAAAGTTATGAAATGGAACTACCCAAAATCATACAAACGTCTGGAACACTTATTATATACAACATTCAGTTTGCATATGTAAAAATAAAATGTTATCGAGGTTTGAATGTCAGTTTTGTCCCTCCTCACCCCGTTTTACGGTACTTAAATATTTAAAAAAATATTAGTTTGCAAGTAGGTAAGTGTTGTAAGTCTGCATATTATACGTACTTAGTTATTGTAACTTACAAAATAATTAGGTACTAAACTAGTATTTTTTTATTATTTTTGGTTGAATAGCTATGAAAAAGATTGTGTTTATCACGGCAATACTAATAGTAAGAAGTATCTGTCCAATTCTGACATATTTGATCAAAAAACGCATCTCTTGGAAAATAGGCGACATATGTATATTATTTTCTGACGATATAGGTCTCTCGCGAATCTCTAATCTTCACCTCAGTATTTTCACGCAAAATCACGAATTCCCAATGTCGGCTAGAGATTGTATTCCTTTTTACATGCTTCTTACCTGCTAATTAATACAATTTAATCATGTGAGATTATTTTTGGTGGTTGTCGGAGACACGAGGTGTTTGTCGGGCCAGCCCCTATTGTTCCACGGGGCGGAGCCCGACCGTGCAGCGTGATGTAACTCCTCTGACACATCTCGTGTAGGTATAGGTACTTACAAGAATATTTGAGATGGATTCAAATTGTGATTGCGACGAGCACGTGGAGTTTGTAATTTGTTTGATGGCGAGGTGGGGCGCCCGCGAGGGATGACGAAAATTACGCGAGAATAAAACACATCGTCTCTAGGGCTTTCACTTCAAACAAAATGAGACACGCGCCCGTCCGCGGCCCCTCCGACCACACGCCCGCCACCTGCCCAGCGACTCGCCTGCATACACCTTTGTCATTTTTCTACTGACTTTGACGAACAAAGTTGAAAAAAAAAAACAAAATACGTAATTAAAAAGAGTGATATTGTGATTTCTAAGTATAAGACGCAGTTATAAGTAAATATTTTTTGAAAAATGAGCATGGCGGAGCGCATCCTGAAGACCCTGGTGGTGCTGAGCTACGTGGCTGTCATGTGCCACAACGGGGAAGCCGCGGAAAACGACAACTCTCTCACAACACGTAAGTCCTCACTCTTACTGTCGTTTCCTTTTTATTACTTATGCTTTTTATCATATTTCGCCAATGTATGTATACATATATGATGTTATATAATGTTTTATAAATAATAAAGTGTGTGATGTATATGATCAATTATATATCCTATTTTGTTATTGTAAATATGGCACTACTCATCTAAATATGTTGCATTTTGTGAGCTCCAATGTACATATCTACGCTATTGCAACCATGTAGGTATTCCAAAACACCACAGCATCAAAAATATGGTTAAGTTAAGTACAATCATAAAACAGCAATTTTAAATAGCAATGCACAAAATAATTTATCTATGAAAAGGTGCCTTGAACACATTTAGGATATTATTAAAATGTGACAGCATAGTGTATTCGGTATAAGAAGCAGTAAGTAAAAGTATACTTTACCCTAATATAAAACTTAACACTAACACTTAAACTTAACTACTAGTATAAATGCACTCTCCGAGGTCGCTGCCCCTGGGAAGGCTGGCCACATTTCCTCGTTGGATTGCAATTCCAATCCGTTGGGCGAGGAAAAGTCTGTGGGCATCCAGACTCCACGGTCCGAGGGTTTCTACAGCAACGGCCGCCAATATGTAGCAGTTTTTTTTAATGTTGTTTTACCATCGTAAATTACCTACTTAGTAGCATAAATCATGCCTACGAATAGCAATTGCAAGATCTACTGAATTCTTTAGAATCGCTCAAAGCGTTTGATATCTTTTTACAGTATTGTGTTTGCATTAGGTTACCTTTTTAATTACACTGGGTTCTCGAAGAAAAAGTCGGATTTGTGTGGCGATACTGGCGATTGGCTTGCTTCGGGCGCAGCGGGGATATATACGGGGGTAGTTCATTCGTAAAGGTGTAACAGTAAGCTTATTTTAATGAGGAAATAGTTCACATCATAATTTTTGATGGTCATACAATACTCATATCATGTTATTTTCTCACACAGAGGATCATCATGCCAGTAATTTAGCACATTAGCTTTTGAAAGGGTTACGAGCATAAAAGGCTAGGATCGCCAGCATGCACACCTCAGTAGCATCGGCATAATGGCTAGCTTAGCGTCATACCCTAATTACGGGCCCGCGATCGTGACGTTACTACGAAAATAATAGTTTCATCAGAGTCTGCGCAACCGCGGTGTCAAGGTTGCATCATAGTGCACCACCGACCCCGCTGGCGGCTCTGCTGGACTACCTCGCTTGCTATTCCAAATCTTAATACGAATTAAATAAAATAATGCCTGTATTGTACCCCCTTAGATTTTTGTGAAGAATAGTTCAGGGATAAGTAACAATAGGATATCTTCCTAAAAACGTGCATTTCCGGTACGCAGTATAATTACTATATACCTACTTATAAATAAGTAAAATGCTTGCGTAAAACGCTACATACATACGTTACATTATAAACGTAATTTTTATTTATGTATTGTGGAGTATTCGGTCGCTTGTACGCTTTTACTACGTGCTTTTCAGTGAGATGAAAGCGATATATTGCATAAATCCATCCATACTAATAGTATAAATGTGACAAGTAATAAGTCTGTCTGTCTGTTTTACCCTTTCACGCTTAAATCGCTAAACCGATTGAGATTACATTTAGGTATGGAGAGAGTTTATAATCCTGGGGAAGAACACAGAATACTTTTTATCCCACGATGTCATCTCCTACGGCGGTGAATTAACGAACAAAAAGCTAGTTCGATGATAAAACAGATCACTGCATATTTTCTTGCCGATTTTACAAAATATGGCACTTCACATCCCTTTTCCGATAAAATTCTATTTTCACCGCAGCAGCTCGAACAAGCATATTTTGCTGCGTGAAAACTGAAAACAGTGTGCTAATTTGCTCACTCCGGGTGACAATAGTTATTTGTGCAACAAGAGAGCAAGGTCTGTTTTTGCTGCGAGTGCTGATTTTGAGTCCTGAGGAAGCGAAAGATTCAAAAATTGAATCACGAGCGTAGCGAGTGTTTCAAAGTTTGAATCTTGAGCGCAGCGAAGGACTCAAAAGCACGAGATCCAAATACTTTGCTCTCGAGTAACACATACAACTTTTCACCTCAGCAGTGAGAACATATTCACATAAAAAAATATATCACCTACCTATTAGTCTCAAGATTATTCAGGAAGAAAACTTAATTAGGCGTTCGTTACTCTTTGTTTTAAATCCTCAGCGCGCCGCGCTAGTCAATACTATAGACAGGCGCGACAAGGCGCGAGAAACCAAAGGATATTTCAGTATCTATATCTATACGAGTGTCGCGTGACACTAACACATCACTAATAACTAACCGTATTGTTAAATTCACATATTTTACTAATATTTTTGAGATGTTTTTGAAATATTTATCATTATCACAAGGTCACACATTAGCATATTACGTGTATCTCGCGTGCAAACCAAAAACTAGCCGTACTGTTGTTAAAGCATTCGTCACGTCACTGACTTCACTATATTTCCTAGTTAGATAGAGAATGGATTTATTCTAATAGTATTTATATTTAAAACCAATATCAATAACGCAAGAATGAAGAATAATTTACCTAATAAAATCTATAACAAAATAACAGCGCGCAATTTTTTAAAAGGGGCGGGGCGCCGCGCTTGCGTTCGGAAACTGCATCTGTGGTATTATACGTTCATAAAATGTAAGATTGACAAACTAGAATCATTAATTAGCTAGCGTAATAAAATTCATGTTTACCTATTTATTACGAAAACGGAGTTTATTCTGAGATCTTTAATTCAAATATTCTTCAATTGAAAATTCCTTTGAATAATTATTTTGGTAATTTAAACTTGTTAATTTTATAGTTTTCGAACGTGTTACTTGTTTCGCGGTTTTTGAGGGTCTACTTTGAAATTCGATGGTCGAACTATAGATCGACCTATGCCTGTCATTTTCTTTTTTCGTAATTGAATGAAAGGGACAGCGCTAATAAAGTTCAAATATTCTGAACTTGTAATAGACCCCATACCTACGACGAAATGTCAGTGCTCGGCATCAAAATTAAAAAGCTACTTTGTCTCACGGAGTGAGCAAAAACGCATTTTGCACACTGTTTTCACACAGCAAAATATGCTTGTTCGAGCAGCTGAGGTGAAAATTAGCTTTTTACTTTTGATGCTGAGCACTGACATTTCATCGTATGGGGTCTATTACAAGTTCGGAATATTTGAACTTTATTAGCTCTGTCCCTTTCATTTCATTACGAAAAAAGATACTGGCAGACATAGGTCGATCCATAGTTCGACCATCGAATTTTAAAGTAGACCCTCTAAAAAGCGCGAAACGAGTAACGCCTTCGAAAACTATCAAATGAACAAGTTTAAACTACCAAAATAATTATACAAAGGAATTTTAAGTTGAAGAGAACCGTAAACCGGGGTGAGTAGGGACAAAGCTGACATTCAAACCTCGATAACATTTTATTTTTACATATGCAAACTGAATGTTGTATATGATAAGTGTTCCGGACGTTTGTATTTTGTTTTTTTTTTATGATTTTGGGTAGTTCCATTTCATAACTTTAACGATAAAACCACGAAATCCCACCTCACCCCGTAGTCCCTCGTAAAAGGGGTGAGATGGGTTTTCATACAAAGGTAATTTTGGCAGATTAATGGATCGTTTTTTTTATTATGAATATTACTATAGCTCCATTTTAAATTGGAATACATTATTTAGGTAGCAGTAGCCTTAAAATCCCATCTCACCCCACTTTAATCCCTTCTCTCCCCATTCATAACGCAACTCTCCTCTCGATCCCTACTCACCCCATTTTACGGTATTTAAATAAAAATATCTCAGAATGAACTCCGTTTTTCATAACATTTGTTATACCTACCTGTGTTTGTGTTACCTATTTAGGTTAACATGAGTTTTATTAGGTTACTAGCTAATTAAAAAATATAGTTTTAACAATATTAAATTTTATGAACGTATACCACAGATGCAGCTTCCGAAAGCACGCGCGGCGCCACGCCCTTTTTAAAAACTGCGCGCTGTTCATTTGTTTCAGACTTTTTTTTTTCAGTAATCAGAAAATATTTATTATTCTTCATTTTTGCGTTATTGATATTGGATTTAAGTATAAAAACTACTAGGGTAAATCAATTCTCTAATCAACAGTACGGCTATAGTTTTTGGTGTGCACACACACGTAATATACCTACTAATGTGTGCCTTTGTATCTTTCTAGCGCAATAGACACTAATGATAAATGTTTAAAAAAAAATCTGTGAGTTTTAACAAGAATACGGTTAGTTTTTAATGATGTGTTAGTGTCACGCGTGACTCGTATAGATACTAAAATATCCTTTGGTTTCTCGCGCCTTGTCTCGCCTTTCTAGTATTTACTAAAGGGCAAATTTTAGAAACTTTTGCTTCCTCAAGGACTCAAAATCAGCACTCGCAGCAAAAACAAACTTTGCTCTCTTGTTGCACAAACAACTATTAATCCTTGCAGTAAACAATGGAAAAGATCATCATCAAATGTCTAAAACAGAACACGAACACGAATGATTCGTTGAGACTTCAGTAAACCAAAGTTGAAAAGTAATAAGGATGGTGTGCTTGATTGTTTGATCGCTAAAATCAGGTTGTGACCTTTAACAAGAGCGTCCTGATGCGAGTCACGCCCGCCATGTGACCATTAATATTTTAAAAGTCCATACATAAGGCGCGTCAAGGCTGAAGCGGGTACTCTTTTACCGAACATGACGCCTGAAGTGCTATATTATTCAGCTCAGGCCCATGCGCGCTGCTGTTTGTGTCGCAGTGATTCAGTGTCGTCAATTATTCTCAGAACCATTAGTCCGGACTTAAGTATTATGAGTAGGTACTCCCCACAACAGTACGTTCATCACAGATTATCAAATAAAAATATGTTGCCCCACCAGGAGGAAAATCGTGTAGAACGCGTGTTAGGATGTATATAGCAACTGTCATTTTTTTAAAGCTGTATACTTAAATCTTGTTCGATTAGTTACCTACTGTAATCAGCAGTCACTCCGCTGTTTCCCGGAAGTTAAGGACATAAGGGCTAATTTTCGGCTTTAGGTATGTCTGCACTTTAGCAGGTACATAGCGCTGTCGACTGCTGCATGTACAGTCGACTACAAAGAGATGTATCCACTTTTAGAATTGGCGACTTTTAATGCCCCATGCCCAAAATAAAAGACCTAAAAACAAAACAAATCCATTACGAATTAAATGCAAGAAAAATACTTAACTATAGCAATAGGTGTTTTTAATGATGAACGCATATTTTAAAGATAAAACTAATTCAGTTTATTAATTAGAGAGAAAGGCGATAGGTAAGTTTAATAATCTCTCACATATAATAAATCTCTAAATTAAAAAAGGAACCCAGCCAGTATCAAACTAAGCATTGGTGTGTCCCGCGTGATCTCAGCTTCCCATGGACGGAAAAACATGTAACTTTTTAAGTACATTATTACTCTAGCTTCCGTTTAGGATAGTTTTTATCCGACTGCGACGATTAATGAATTTTCGGAAACATTTGACCTCATTAAATTATTCATTTCTTCTGCTTGAAATCGTAGCCGCCACATCTGTCAACTGTCAGTGACGTTAAAATGGCGGGCTTGCCATATCTATCCAACAGCAATGATTTCGATCCGGTGTTGTGGTTCACACACCTTCACAAAACGCATAATAAATTCTAAAGCATAAAAAAATAATCGATTCTGATATGGAAACTTATACATGCGCTAAATTCGTATTGAGGCGTAATTTCAATTATTGTATCAACAAATTTCAACAAAATAACGTCTAACGTCAAAAGTCTGACTCGTCCTTTTTTTTTAATGGCATGGCATTGCGCTGGTCTCGCTTTCAGCCATAAAGTCCACTTGAGTTTCTACAAGATTACACGCTGAGTATTTGTCACGATACTGCACGGCTATCACAAGACGGTGCGTGAGTTCTCTCGATTTATCTCTCTCTAAGTTGTCTAATAAGAGAGAGACGGATAGTTCGAGAAAAAACGAGAGAGCTCGCGCGCCGTCTTGTGATAGCCGTGCTGGTTTGTCAGTATTTATATTTATCAGCAATAAAAAGTATGTATTAAATCAGTATAGAACGGGCCTATTATAAACATTAATTTTCAAGCGTGTCAGTATTAAGGCGGTATTATAACTTCGTACTTCGCGCCTTCAAGTTGACATTCAGCCATTGGTCAATATACAGGAAAATACTTTTATCATAAAGTCTGCAACACACATTCATTAAGTTGGCAATGGCGGGAACATACCTACACAAGATTTGGAAGAATGTGATAGTGCGATTTGAAACATTGCAATATGAAAATAAAAATCGGCCAAGTGCGAGTCGGAACTCAGCAATTAGTGTTCCGTACATTCAGTTATTTTAAATGATTCATACTGTTCCCGGGAGCTTCTCGGGAAATGACTTAAAATGGTCTTCTCCCCGAGGCGCAGGCTCAATCAAGTGCAGAGTCTGCACGTCGCGCGGACAGTAGCTTGAATTTTCTGAAAGCATTCTGTGAAATGCTGTTACGCATTTCATCGTCTTCAATATATTCATTTCCCAGTACATACGAAAAACGAGTCATTTTAATGTTTTAGGTCCTCGCTTTTTATAGGTGTCGGGTTCAACATTTTCGCAGCAAGCTCTCAAACTAGAATGGTATAAGGCTACAATTAGGGTTTCCTTTATTTATTATTTCCAATATTCAAATATTCGATTATTTCGAACGAAACGAATATTTTTCATAATAAAACAAAATAATGATTCAAGTTGTGTAATTGTTGTTACAATTCAAAAATATCAACATTTATGGTCGATGATAACAAATAAGAATATTTTACAAGTAATGTAATTGTAAAATATCTGACTGGTAAAATTTAAAAATATATAACATTTCTGGTATTTTCTTAAAATTAGCCAGTATTATTTTGCATTATAATAATTAAACTTTTGAGATAAATCACAGCACAGTTACAATATAATATTACTTTGTGTATTACAAGTAACAGTAAAATTAAATCAGTACCTAATAAAAAAACTTTATCCACGTGTAAAAAACACGGTTAGCATAATGTATCACGTATATGAACACGTACAATACAAACACAACAATTTTAATTATGGGTTTAGTATTAGTAAACAGACTCATCATAACTGAATCTAATAGTACCTAATGGTTATATCTGGTAAAGATGCCAGGAAGCAAATGTCAAAATGGTATCTATCTTTAATCTGATTCTAAAATTAAAATAATTCATGAAATATTACTTTGTTTACATTAAGATACTATAAACAAATATGCAGGTGTAAAGGTGGTTTTCCACCGGATGAGCGCGGATTGAATTGATTTTTTATTTGCACGCTAAATTGAAACGTATTGCCGTACTATTAGAATGCACATTACACTGAAGAAATTTTCCCGCGATGTCAAGCGCTTGAAAATAATCTTCAGTGTGATTTGCACTCTAACAGTACAGCAGTACGGTTCAATTTAGCGTGCAAATAAAAAATCAATTCAATCCGCGCTCATCCGGTGGAAAACCACCTCAAGACAAATAGTTCGTAGCGTTATTAAAATTTCACGAAATAAGTAATTAGGTTTTGCAAGTTCTGTTGAGGCCTTTCCTAATTAACCGCTTATTATAGTTTGAGTTTGGCAAGAGTAAAGAAAATAATATGTTATATGTCTTAGATTAAAGCTTTTTTAAATATGTCAATCTATTTCCACGGAATTGATAATGTGGAGGATATTTCTAGCATTTTATTTAAGATTTTCGCAAAGGTAAATAATGTCAGAAAAAAATCTGCACTATTCGAAATGTCCGTTTTATTCGAATAATGAATGTTGCCGAATTAGAATAATATTTGTGGCGAATAATTCGAATTCTCAAATATTCGAATATTCGAATTGCAAACCCTCGCTACAATACGATTCACCACTACAGCGGCGCTACCACGAACTTCGAAAGTCGAAATTCGTAATACATGCATCCCTGTCACTCGAGTAAGGGAGTGCGATAGAGATGGAAATACCCGAACTTCGACTTTCGAAGTTCGTGGTAGCGCCGCAGCTCGGTATTCCAATTTTAAATCAAATAAAGAACCTCGTACTTTGATGCTATTTTGTTTCTAGATTTTAACCAAATAGAGTCAACAATATGTAGTTTGTTAAAATATAGAAGGGTCATTGTCAGTCAATAAAACAAAAATCGTCTTTTCGGTGGGCAATAGTTAAGGGCTTATGTCTATATATAATATGTTTTTATCGCATAGAATTATAGAAGAGGCGACGCCGTTTATGCGGATTCGGAGTTCAACCAAAACTTAGGCTTTAGTTTAAAGCCCTTAACTTTGGCAATGTCCACCGAAAAGACGCGCACCTAAACCTGACAATGACCCAGAACACCAAAAGCTGCTTGTAGTGTTGAAATCTGAAGCCATTATTAAGCCTAGTATTATTTGTGTGTTTTAGTAACCCAAACAAAACCGCATTTAAGAAGATGCAATAGGAGTGTTTTTTTTTGTTCTCAACTGAATCGTTTAATTACAAAATCCAAAATATTCATCGATATTGATGCGTCATCATTATATCAGCCGAAAGACGTCCACTGCAGGACATAGGCCTCCCCCAAAAAGTGCCACAATGACCAGTTCTGCGCCACCCGCATCCAGCAGACTCCCGCGACCTTTTCCAGGTCATCGGTCCACCTTGTAGGGGGTCTACCCACGACGCAGCGCCTTCCGGTACACGTGGTCGCCACTCGAGAACCTTTCCGCCCCAATAGCCATCACCGGTTCTACGTGCAATGTGCCCCGCCCACTGCCACTTATTGTTATGTGTTGTGTAAGGGCTAGTAACTTACTTTACTTTCTTTTACTGTGTTGTGTTAATAACTTTAAATTTGTCGAATTCGCGAGCGATAACCTCAGACCAAGAAAAAAGATAGTCAGAGCATTACGAAAAACCTAGTGAAGCCGGTTTTCAATCAAGCCAAATAAGTTTAGCACACGCTTGCGCGCACTTAAACAAACAAAAAAATGCACAAAACTGAATAATATGGGAACACTATATAATGTGATAACTATGACGCCTCTATTTGGTTTATTAACCTGTGGTCTATGTATCAGCTTTAAATATGGAACACGAAAAACAAACATTCATAAAGTACGGAGTTCTTTATTTGAATTGGTATAGATTATGACAACAATAAATCTTATTTTTACTAGATGCAAATTATTCGTCGGATTCATTCGGAAATACGGAAATATATAAACTATTCACAATCTATCTCTAAACTACCACACACCTCTAGTATATATTGACTCCCAGATCCGCAACAACTACACCGAATCGAAGGTCAGACTTTAACTGGATCGTGGGTAATTGTTGAAAACACCAGACCTGCGTTGACTTATTACTTGACATCGGCTATTAAACAGGAAACAACACGAAATACAATGCTGTGTTTTCATTATATCAATATTCATTTATCAGACTGCGAAGTGCAATGTACGTCACCAGCACGGCTATACTGAAAAACCGGCGTAAAATGAGGCGCTATACCGATTTTGTTTTACTTTAATTTGTAAATATAATTTAAACTATTAAAGCTAGCGTCATGTTGATAATTTTCCCGCCATCTACACACAATTTCTGTTAGGTATGCATGTGTATTTTCAAGTCTTAGTGGGCTATAGTTTTGGAAATAGAGCTAGGGACAGCACTGTATGAAAAAAAGTTACTTTGGTCATATTTTACACTAGTAAGAGCTATCGTAATAAATTTCTATATCTATATACCAAATTTCAGCTTTTTTTCAAACGGTCTTCGAGAAAACTGGCTGTGACCGACGGACAGCCTCCGAGTGATCGCATAAGTGTTCCGTTGGACCAATTCTGGTACGGAACACTAAAAAGAACTCAAAATGTGTATACCGTCTCAAAATTTTACGAGCTTTCGAATGATGCCCCACACGTTCCTTACAATCCAAAAAAAAATTGCGAAACCCCTTATTACCCTTCAAACTGCCCCCTTTATTGGGGTTTACGCCTTTTTGACTTTGTTTATGTAATTAGGCCATACATTTCTATATCGATACCAAATTTCAGCTTGCTATGTCAAACGGTCTTCGAGAAAACTGGTTGTGACAGACGGACAGCCTCCAAGTGATCGCATAAGTGTTCCGTTAGACCAATTTTGGTACGGAACACTAAAAAGAAACGTATTAAGTACTTTAATATTTTTAATAATGACTTTTAATAGAAAGGGACTCGGACTCGCGTTATGGTTGTAGAACTTACCTAGTGGTTAGGTTAGGTTAGGTAAAATTATATTGAAAAAATATAAATAAAACATAAAAATATAAATTGGCCGTCTGATGTTGTCTACATTGAGTTATGTTACTAGAGTAGACATCACCTAGCATAAGTTTGCGTATGTGAACATACTCTCATGAGAGTATCTTGGTTTAGTCTGTGGCGGGCAGTGATGGCGGTCGGTTCGAGTGCAATTTTGACTCAAAACTTTAAAAAATGCCTTCTTTTGCATTGCGCTATTGCACCAACAACAAACCCAACAATAGTAAAAGTACGGGCATCACTTTTCATCGGCAAATTCACAGATTTTTTTAAATAACATGATTTTTCTGTAATTTATAAGATATGCGCCGATGGCGGCCATTATTTCAAAGATTAAAAATGTAGAAGTGACAATTTTCTAAGACTGTTTTGCCTTATTAGTAGAACATTAAACTTGCTAGACTTACCGATTTGAAACTTTAAAGATCTTAATTTTTGCGCCAAAATAGCAGCAACCATTTGCTTTTTATTTATTTAATCGTTTTTATGAATAATTTTATTGGTAACGTTTAGTTGCTATTTAGATCTTAAGTTGTACTTATTTAAATCCTAGGTCAGTTCTCTTATACATATAAATACTGTACGCGACGCGAGTATCGTCTCCAAATATGAACCCATTAGCAATTTAGGAGACTATAATTATTATATTAAGAGGGGGCGCTCCGCGAAATCGGGGTTCTTAGATTGAATATTTACCTATGACAAACTAAAGCGAATGCCAGGAAAAAGAACATACCAAAACTACATCATATTTGCAATTGAATCGTCTGAACAAAACCATACAAAACCAAAATTGCCTCGATAGAAAAGAACCGCCAAAACATGTCTTATTTTTACTCAATTTCAATAGTGTGAGGTTCCCGTGCATATAAATTAAGTAAAAGTTGAGTGTATAATAGCTTTTCACATTACCTAATGAAAGTACTAGCGGGGTATTTTTATGTAGTCCCTTTTCAGACTTATTGAGGTGAAACGTATTTGGCGTATAGGCCTTTTTTATTTAGCGCGATACCCTTTCTCCCGTCGCGTGTTTCGTGCGGTTCTGTATATCTTTTGTTGCCGTTCGCGGGCGGAGTCAGTCGTAATCGCTCCGCTGAGACGAGAGGACTACGTTCTGTGCTCTCACGACAGCACGATGAACATAATTATTTCAATAATATTGTGACCCAGTATATTCGTCCAGTGAATGAATGTATCATTACATTCCAGTAGATATTTTGCTACATTTTGAAATAATATATTTAAAAGTCGACCTTAACATATATATCTTAAAGTTCAAAATACAATTATAAGATTACGCAGCGATCGGCGGGTGACCGGCTTCTTAGAATAATTTGTGCAGTACATGCAAAACTAGACGAACATTTTTCTGTCGATCGTGTATTTACTTTATGGAAGATTATCACTATCATAGTATAAAACAAAGTCGCTTTCTGTCCCTATGTATGATTTAGATTTAGATTTTAGATTTAGATTTATTTATTTCACAATATACAATTACAATATAAATTAAAGCTAGCTTAATCTATATGAATTTATATTATGCTTAGATCTTTAAAACTACGCAACGGATTTTGATGCGGTTTTTTTTAATAGATAGAGTGATTCAAGAAGAAGGTTTATATGTACTCGTATAATATAGTAACCGTGCGAAGCCGGAGCGGATCGCTAGTTGAGAATAAATCCAGTTATGTTCAAAATCGATGTCTGAGAGGTCTAAATACGAATTCATAGTAAGAAATATTTCAAAAAGTGGTCGCATTATTTAAAATTTTTGAAACATTCGTTGTAAATTAATATGCGCGTTTTTTTAAAGAACAACATACATTGGCAGGCCTCTCGAGGGTGAAGATTCTAGAAATGATGTCCATTTTGAATTCCAAGATGGCGGACATTGCTTTTCGAATTTAAACTTTCATGAGACGTGTTGAAACAGTACTAATAATTACACGGTTCAACTCACGTATTAAATGTCACTACGGGCGACATGTTTCGAACTCTTCGGGAATTCTTCTTAAGGATGAGTGTTTTCGCAGCGGTGTCGCTTGAATCTTGTCGTGATTCAAGCGACACCGCCGCGAAAACACTCATCCTGAAGAAGAACTTCCGAAGAGTTCGGAACATGTCGCCCGTAGTGACATTATTGACATTGTTTTTCTTTAAAGTCATCACGGGTGTCGCTTTTAGGATTATCGAGAGTGCAGATTCCAACAATTATTGCCTGCGAACTTGGACATTTTGATATTAAAAAAGTGAACATAATTATGCACTTTTTCTTTAATATGTTCAAAATTGATAACTGAAGGGCCAAAGCGTCTCCATTGTCTCCAAGTACGAATCCGAGATCAGAATTGAAAAATTTGGCCGCCACACAGTAGTGGCCTGAAAATCTGACTTTCATAGACATGATCGAAGTTTTCATAATATATTATAGTTTTTTTTAAATGCTACTAATAAATTCACGGTTAAATTCACGTATTAAACGACACGACAGGCGACATGTTTTGAACACTTCGGGAGTTCTTCTTCAGGATGAGTGTTTTCGATGTTTGTTTTGAAGAAGAACTCCCGAAAAGTTCGAAACATGTCGCCTGTTGTGACATTTAATGCGTGAATTTAACCGTGGATTTATTAGTAGTATTTTAGACATGTCTCACAAAAGTTTAAATTCGATTATAGCTTTTTTTTGCTTTAGGCTTTTACTAGCCATTATTATGCTAGCTCACAACCCTTACGTGATTTAGTAAAAAAACGGAAGGCCATATTTCAGTTATAGCTCCGGTGGTTTTTTAAGCATCAAAATGTAGGTAGTGGTATTCCTTGAGTAATTAAAGTAATTTGTACTCTATAAAGTAAGTGTTTTCGCGGCGGTGTCGCTTGAATCTTGTCGTGATTCAAGCGACACCGCCGCGAAAACACTCAATCCTGAATAAGAACTCCCGAAGAGTTCGAAACATGTCGCCCGTAGTGACGTTTAATACGTGGGTGAACCGTGTAATTATTGTCATTTTTTTTCTTTAAAGTCATCACGGGTGACGCTTTTAGATTCCAACAATAGGGGCGTAGACACTAAATAAGATAATGTGATATTTTCTCGAAGAAGGATAAAAAAAAAAGTCAAATGGAGAAAAAATCAACGCAAAAGGTTCAATTAATCACGAAGTTATAAGTGTCCAAAGTTTTACGAGGGTCAAACTGAAAGTTCTTAGAAAATCAAAAACTGAGCAATCAAGCAACTTATTACTTTTATTATATCTTTTCAAAATAGCCTCCCTTCACATCAATACATCGCTGCATTCGATAGAACCACTGAGAAAAGCACTTTGCCCACTCGTCCTTAGGGGTCTCTTCGACGGCCTTTTGAAACGCAGCCACTGCTTCGTCGGCGTCCATAAAACGTTTTCCTCGAAGTTTTTCTTTAATTTTTGGGAATAAATAAAAATCACAAGGTGCAAGGTCGGGGCTATAAGGTGGGTGACCCAGTAATTCCACGTTTGCCGTCGCCAAATAGTCGATCGTTTGCTTGGCGGTGTGCGATGAGGCGTTGTCGTGGTGAAGCAGGATCCTACTGCGAGGCCGTTTTTCTCGAACTTTTTCCAAGACAAGTGGTAAACAATTGTTAGTGTACCACTTCGCAGTAACTGTTTTTTGATCCACTAAAATAATTGTTGCGTAATGACCAGTCCTTCCGAAGAACGAGGCCACCATCTTTTTTCCCACACTTCGACATCTCTTCACTTTAGTAGGCAACTCCTCGGAAGGAAACACCCACTCAGCAGACTGTCTTTTAGTTTCAGGATCATAACAGTAAATCCAGCTTTCGTCACCCGTAACTACGTCGAACACAGCATTTGAGTCACCTCCGTTGAATCTTTGACCCATTTCACGGCACCAATCAACACGACGGACTTTTTGGGCTTCTGTCAAATTATGAGGTATCCACCGGGCACAAAGCTTCCTCACCGCTAAATGTTCATGGAGGATTTTGTGGACTTGACTCATACCAATGGCTAAGCTTGTACGAATCTGCTGATAGGTTACTCTTTTGTCAGTCTCTATCATACGCCGCACAACACTGATGTTATCTTCAGTAGTCGCCGTAGAAGGCCGGCCCTCACGCAGATCATCAGTGAGATTAGTGCGGCCACGTTTAAATTCATTAAACCAGTTGTAAATAGTAGCACGAGATGGGGCTTCATCGTGAAAGGCCAATCGAAGTCTATCATAACTTTCTTGTTGACTTAAATTACATCGAAAGTCGTAAAAAATCATTGCTCGAAAATTTTCTCGCGTTAAATTCATGCTCACGTAGTACACACAATTTTCAATTTGCCGCCAAATCGTAAAACAAATGACAATCGAGTGGAATTCGTACACAAAAATATTAAGAAAGAGTTCCATTTTCAAATTTTGAACTTATTTTTTTATTATATTTATTACAAGTGGCCAGTTCTAAAGACTTTCAGTGTCGCCCTCGTAAGAAGGGATGTGTTCTGTCCCTTTTTCGCAAAACGCAACTTCATATGAAACGATGACGCTGGAAGAATGTGACGTCACAGAAGACGGCAACGTGCCGCGCGCATCGTGGTCGGCGACGCCGTCGACGCGGCCTGCCGGCAGCATCCTGTAATGTGACGTCACACACCGTTTGTGTTTTCTCTCTCTAACAAGCAATATTAAAACGGTTGTAGCTTCGTAATTCTTTGAGATATCTGAATGGGATTTTCATCACTATGCATATTTTTTTGCCTTCTTTCTTTTGGAGTAATAATAATTTTCGAGTCTGCACCCGAATTATTGCCTGCGAAGTTGGACATTTTTATATTAAAAAAAGTGAACACAATTTTGCAGTTTTTCTTTAATACGAGTATGTTCGAAATTGATAACTAAAGGGCCAAAGCGTCTCCATTGTCTCCAAGTACGAATTCGAGATCAGACCCCGTATCATGGTCGGCCTTATCACTCGATAAGTGACAAGATAGGGGCATCGTCTCGTTCTATCAAACGGTGTCAGCCAGTGACGGACGCTCTATCCTGTCACTTATCGCGTGATAAGGCCGACCATGACACGGGGTCAGAATTGAAAAATTTGGTCGCCACACAGTGGCCTGAAAATCTGGCTTTCATAAACATGATCGAAGTTTTTATAATAAATTACAGTTTTTTTTAATGCTACTAATAAATTCACGTATTAAATGACGCGACAAGCGACATGTTTCGAACTCTTCGGGAGTTCTTCTTCAGGATTAGTGTTTTCGATGTTTGTTTTGAAGAAGAACTCCCGAAGAGTTCGAAACATGTCGCCTGCCGTGACATTTACGTTAATTTTTTAACCGTGGATTTATTAGTAGTATTTTAGATATGTCTCACAAAAGTTTAAATTCGATTATAGCTGTTTTTTTGCTTTAGCCTTTTACGAGACTTTATTATGCTAAATTACAACCCTTACGTGATTTAGTAAAAAAACGGAAGGTCATATTTCAGTTATAGCTCTCGAAACTGACTTAGCTACTAGCGAAAATTATATCTTCAAATATAGGTACTTACAGATTTTGTCTTTCTTTCCACTTATTATAAATATCTATAGGTATTCATCATGTTTCATCTGACTGTCGGGGCATATACTATGCGAGAAGGAGCGGGGCAGCAATAGACGCATCAGCGCGGCAGGTACGGGGCGCGCGGGTGATTTCTGATTTTTCCCTGGCGATACGCCCCCTCTTCAAAATATATATCTGAGGATCCCGTGGGACCTTAAATGTGTATGGAACTTACTGAAACTGAAAATGGTCGTAATTTAGTTTTTTTGCTTTGCTGCGATTGCTATCAAAATCGATATCTGACGATCCGCATGGACCTTAAATAGGTCATCAAATCTGACACAAATCGCTGAGACAAAATGCATAAACACAGTGCATCCTCGGGAACTATAAATATATCCAGTATGAAAAATTTACAAATGTCGGTGATTAAATCAATAAATAGTTTTTTTTTTTATACGAGTGTATTAAATCACGCTATGGCCATAACTGAATCCGAACTCAGAAAATTATCGCATCTACTGCACGTTTACATACTCTTTGATTTTCCAAGATGGCGGCCTGATTGGAAGAAACATGAACCTATAATTTAGTATGGACAGGCTATGGTAATAATAATACCACGTGCGAGCGAGCTGGTAGCATACAAATCTCGATAAGTGTGACAGACAGAGATATATCATTCGTTATCCTTGTCATAGTTCCACTTTTTTTCTATTTGGCACAACAGTTGTGGCATACAATGCTGTCAATGCTCGCGCGTGGCTGCATACGAATCCGAAATATTTAATATTATTGTGAATAAAATAGTGTCCTAAAAGTAATTTACGCACGATAAGGTATCTCGTGTTCCGTCTGTGCCAAGAAAATGGTTAATTGTTGCGTGCTTGGCTGTAAAAGCCGGTCGGAACAATGTGATGAAAATATAACCTTTCACACGTAAGTAGAACATCTTTCACTTTTCTGTATACGCAATACGTAAAAATAGCATGGTAAAATTACATTACGCTCAAAATCTTGTAAAATTTGACGATTACAATAGAAATAACATCATTGTTTACATTGTACAAGAAAATATTTCTTGACAAATTATCCGCCCAAATTACGTAGATTGTTTATGGTAAGCTGCGAGAGGTGTTAGAATGTCTTCTCGATTTAGCTTCTTTGCAATCATTTTAGGGATACCAGCCAATACAACTTAAAAATACCCGATTTCTCGGGTAATTTATACTCTAACAAAATTCTCGTACTTGTTATTACATAACATTCGTATATAATGGATGGGATATATTCTTATATACGTATATTTACTCTGTACTCATAGTAAAGATAAGCTTTTATGTAGCGAGTAATCTCGGACTGTTCATCCGATTTCAAAAATTCTTTCATCTGGCTTTATTTAATCCTGCATCTGCGCCTCCGCTTGTGTTCTTTCTACTACGCGGGTGGAGAGGAGACGCGTGGACAGCTAGTAATAAGTAAAGACGATCGACGGTTTAGAATGAATCATAATTTTGTATAAGCCCTTTGCTTGAAAAATTTTATGTAAAATAATATTTTTTTTTTCTAGGTTTCCACTAAATGAGGATGCGCGTGCGCGTAGTATTTGGGTTAAGGCTACATATATATATTTGTGATCGCATTCTCGAAAACAGTTCTTACGATTTTGATGGCATTTGCAGTATAGGGGTTTATGGGGGCGAAAAATCTATCTCATCATCATATCAGCCGAAATGGCCGGTCCTGCGCCATCCGCATCCAGCGGACTCCCGCGACCTTTGCCAGGTCATCAGTCAACCTTGTAGGGGGCCTCCCACGCTGTGCCTCATAAAAAAAATCGATCTAGCTAGGTCTCATATCTGGGAAAAATCGTTCTCAGCATATTTTTACCCGAGCAGAGCTCTTTATCATTAATCTGTAATAATTTGAATATTTGAATAGTAAATGATTTTTAATATGGTTGTGTCTCATTTCGGTATTTAGTGTCATTATTTTTCCCGCCTTAAGCCTGCATCGCGGTCAATAGTAAATTTTACAGCTAATGACAAGTTTACCATTGATCGCCGCGGCCAGGCCGCGCCAGTCTGTGAGAGACTTTAAGCCTCTCACAGACAGGCGCGGCCTGCGGTGGCGGTCAATAGTAAATTTGACACTAACTGTCAAGTTTACTATGAACCGCCACCGCAGGCCGCGCCAGTGTGATTCAGGCTTTATAATAATTAAGTAGATCAGCACGGCTATCACAGGACGCCCCGCGAGCTGTGTCGCGGCGAGGTAGACTGTCCGTCTCTTTCTAGTTAGAACGATTAGAAAGAGACGGATAGTCTACCTCGCCGCAACACAGCTCGCGGGCGTCCTGTCATAACTGTGCTGATAAGAAACTACCAGGTAAGCCGCTTGCACAAGAACTATTAATTACCTACATGTCATGTTCTGTTACTAGAATCATATTTCATGTTATTAAGCTGAATATTACTAGTAGTTGCGAACAGAGCGCCTGCTAGGCAGTGAATGTGTGTAAAGCTTCAGTAAAAACTACTTACAATAAAAGCGCATTATTTAAAATAAACATATGGAAGCGATGGGGTAATTTTTAGTTACATGGCCACCCCACGGGAATCATCTACTTTGTTGCCGTCCCTCATTGTGGCGACACTTACGTCGCCTCTGTAGGTATATACTCTAAGGGAAGAAAGACGTCTAGAAAAATGTTCTGGGTTGCCAGTCTGAACCGTAGTAATAGTAGGTGTAAGTCAATCGTTGTCTAATTAAAAAGAGATTTTTTGTTTCGCGTAAACACTAACCGGTCAATGGGTACTCGAAAGGATTATCTTTTATTAATTCCTAAACACGTATTTACCAGTGACTCAAGATCATTTAAGTTATCAAGTTTTTATGTATTTAATATAAAACAGTGTTTTAAATATGTAGAGAAGAATATCAATAAACATTATATGCTGCAGCCTGTGTCCTACCTGTTGGATCTATTGCCACAAACATCTACTAAACTTACCCTTATTCATAATACTAAAAATACCTGTGTTAAATAAAACGAGTTTTGTCCCTTTCTTACTCATTTAAATATCAGAAAGACAAACTAATTTTAACGTCATTTTAGCTAAAATAGGTTAGTTCAACGTTTTACTTGATAGGTTAAATTAGAACTCCCACCACATTACCATTCGAACGAAGTCGCAGGTACAGCTAGTTAACAATAAATACTTAGGCAGTGATTTCTGTCTCTTAGATATTCTTGTGATAATTTCTGGACGAATGCGAACCGGATCGCATTTATCAGTAATGCTTGACTTTAGTAAATAAGTTGGTCATGTAATCATGTTTGCTGGGACCTTGATAGATGATTCGTGTGTACAGTCAGTTATTTCCTGCTAAATATGTGCGCCTGGCGTTTGTTCAGGCGTCCGCACTGGCGGAGTCGTGTTTGCTCGCGCCGTGTTGCGTAGCCGCGGGACCTAAACGTGATCACTCACACTGACCTTGGCACGAATGAGCTTTAAAGTACTCGTATCCCAGGCGACAACAATGCTTAATGCTGCACTTTAACACCACCACACGCAATCATTTCAGATTGATTAGCTGTGTTTGACAACGAGCAAGTGGGCATTATTTAGATTAGGTCAGGAACATCTCACGGTGTTAGGTGGGCCGCCGACCTTACCTACAGCTAGTCACTGTCACTAAACGCCCCAACTACGCGTCCCGACATGTATATCGGTTCTTATTTACCTCGCGGGTGTGTCTGCGTTTGTTATAAATAAAATACAGGCATATGCTAATTATATTTTCACCTCACCGGCTCGAAAAGGCTTGCTTTATCGCTCAAAATCTGCGCCCAAAAGCCCATTATATCCGCTAGCGTGGAAAGAGTTTTTGAATTTGGAACGTGACGGTCAATCGCCAGATCCAACTTTTTTCTATACAGAATGAGAGGTCATTATTCTGCGTTCAGAGACTGATGGTGTTTGCCAATAATTAATTGTTATTATTTTGATAAAATTAAATTAATAATACTTAATTCTTTCTTAATTACATACGAAATATCAATATTTAGACTGAATTATAAGGATACAATACGAATAAATAATTTTAAAACGTAGTTTTATTTATCAAAAATTTACGCTTTTTCCAAATTTGGAACGCACCGTTTGAAAAGTTAATTTAAGAAAAAACTCATATACCTACATTTAATTTTGTTTTGTTTTAAAGCCACAGTTAAATCAAAATAATGGTGGTTATTTATAGATTTTAGTACAGAAGATATGTACATGTATGAATTTTAATGCCTGCTTATTTAGCGGAAGAAGTGAAATAAGCGTATTTGAGCCTTAGTTTACCCGTGCGTGAGTACCCAACAATACTTTGACGTTTTTAGTGTAGGTAAGCGTGGAGTTATTTAAAGATGCAAAAATGTTTATGTTACATTTAATAATTATAAAATGCTATATCTTCATAGATGTAAACAAACCTTTATTGAAAATGAGTATAAGGTCCAAATTACTTCCATTACATTTACAATTTTCCTCGCGGTGGTGAGGTGAAAAGTTGTGTGTTTCGCTCGGCAGCAAAGTTGTTTGGCGTCTCGTGCCTTGAAAGCCTCGTTATGCTCAGGATTGTAATTTTGAACCATTCGCTTCGCTCATGGTTCAATCTTACAATCCTTCGCTAGCTCGGCTTTCAATACAAGCACTTGCGCCAAACAACAACTTTGCAGCCTTGCATAACAAATAACTATTTCCTGGAGTAGGTACATGATCTAAGCGTTTTCCTATTTTGCGAGGTTTCGGCATGATAATTCAGTCGTTTTACAATCAAAAGTGGCGAATATTTGAATTACGTAATAGCCATTCAATATTTAAACAGGTAGGTTTATATATGCTAATTGAAAAAACAAGATAAATACTCGTACGAACTTTGCCGACATAATACTTTGCAAATACATTATTTCACTTCACCTGACTGTGTACGATATTGACTTATAACTTATAAGTTTATAACTGTCATTGCAATAATTACTCTAAGAGGGCGGGTAGTCCATCTGCATTATTCGACAAAATGGGATATATTCCCATTCTGATGTCTCTGTATTTCTAAATCAGAAAAACAGTCGATGTACCTAGTTATAATATATCCAATTACCACTTCTTCCTAATGAAATACCGTTGTGGTCCCTTCAGTGGCATAGCTAGAGGAGGGCGGGGGCCCACCCCGGACGACACCCTTCTGGCGATGACGACCCACTGGGTGACATCCACATATTTTGTGCCCGGGTGCCACCCAAGCTAGAACCTACAGTAAGAACTTGGCTTCCCACGTGACGACTAAATATCTCCAGTAGGAAAGGTTTTCACTTGTTCAAATGATTCAGTATATAATAGATGTGGCAGTATGGGTACCTACACAAGAGATAAGCATACCTACATTATTTTATAGGACATAGGACGCAGGCACATGGAAGAGTATTATACATCTTACAGAAAGAGTTTAAAAATAAGTTTCTTACTTCTTGAAAATTCGGGAAACTTTCATGAGAACTTAAGGCAGGTCCTATCCATCCATGAAGTTGCCCATCAAAATATCCAAAAAATACCTTAAGCACAGTAACGTCTTATATGTTTATCTTATAGGTAGGGTACTAGGCCGAGTGCCAACACTGCAGGAGTAGTTGATATCCACACGAAAATCACATTAATAACGTAAAACATTAACATATATGTGAGCAATGGTGTATGGTGCTGGCTGTTAGATGATGAATGAAGTACGATCAAACGTGGTTTGAATAGTTTTGGAATGGTGAATGAGTATGATTCAGTTTGTAAGACGATCAGAACGGATGAAGACGACGACGTACAGATTCGTTAGCGAGATATTGAGCTTTAAATTAAAGCCCCCGCTGGCCTGGCCTGTGGGAAATGAGACCGTGGGACCCCGACTTAAGACACACAGGCAACTACGGAACCTCACACTGCGCATGGCCCGACACCACTTGACCGATTTTTATTTACGTAAATAAATACTATCTCGAGTTTCCCTGCCTTCTAGAGAGTTTACGCATATAATACTTTTTAACCTGAAAATTATCCCCTAAAAGAGTACAGGGAATTGACGCTGAAGAAGTCGCGGGCTAAAGCTAGTAATATTGTAATTTTGAAAGTTTGGATGCTTGTTACTCAATCACGCAAAAACGGGTGAACTAATTTAGATAGAACTTGGCATTGATATACTTAGTTTACAACATAGGTCACTTTACGGTTACTTAATAGTTTATAACTTGGACTAAAACGTAAGATACATTTTCAAGGGATGATTGGGGATGAAAGTTGATACGGCCGTTTACTTGGACGAAGTCACGGGCAAAAATGTGTTGTGTCATAAATGTGTGTCATAGTCGTAACATAAATGACAGCCACGCGCACATGTCAAGTTTCACCCATGTATTTAAGGGATTGAAAGTATCCTATTTTTGAATGCGGATTATAGACTATTTGAATACCAAAGTTCATCTTAATCCGTCGAGCTGTTTTTAGTTGATATAGTAACAAACTTTCACATTGTGCGGGATATCAATTTAATCACATCAAATTAGTCGTAAGTATGTCAAAATGTTAAGGTGTAGCAAGTTATTTATTTACAAACAAGGACTCCACGTGAGAATAAATATTCTTCTAGAGAAATGTTATAAGTAGGTTTGCAGGTCGCGGCATTTTTACTGCTTACGTAACGACATTTATGTAATCGCTGACCTTGTGCAAGACTTAGCATACGAAACGCTTACGCCGTTCAAGTTCAACGCTATTACACGATGACTAAATGCTTATCGATGCTAGTAGCGAAATGTATCTTCTGCTTGAAGTGACAGTGGCGCCCATAGATTATTGATGATTCGCGAGGTTAAGCAAGGTCGATACCGGTCACCGGATGGGTGAACCCTTTGAGTGGTTACTTTGATCGTGTTGGTCACTCTGTTGGTGGTCTTAGACAGCAGTCCCTAAGCCCTTGGGGAGCTTAAGAACTTGTAACCACCCATGCACGTGAGAAATCGTAATCCCAATAAGGTCTAATTTTCGCCTCTGAGTTGGAGGTTATAAACAGGGCTCGGATTTTACATCGCACGGTAAGGCGAAAGAAAACTATGGAGTCGATATTAACATTACAACTTTACTCATATTCATACTCACTCATTTTCCTAGTCCCGTAATTATTATATATTTATACTTTAATTTCAACTTAGTTGCATACCTAGTTATCCAGACCATATCGTTGCAATAGACTTAACGGTGGGTACTTACTGGCCGCTTTATTTAATTGCCTCATGTTTCAATCATTGACGGCTTTAGACGTGACATTTATTTAAGTTTGCAATTAGTCCATCCATTAATTAACTTAATTATTACGTGATCATTTTATTATATAGCTTATAATGTAATAAACATGATGTGGCGGTTAAGATTTGTATTTACAATATAATAAACTTTTGGTATTAATTAAATGAATGAGTATGAGTATGAATATGAGTAAAGTTTTAATGTTGATATCGACTCCATAGTTTTCTTTCGTCTTATCGTGCGATGAAAAACCGAGCCCTGGTTATAAATAGCGGCCGCTTTCAAGAGAAGTAGTACTAGTGCCAATTGGTGGAACACGGCAGCCGGGCGGACCCCGGGTATAACACAGTACGTATCTAAACATGTAGCCGAGGGACAACACTAGGAATGTGGACGACAACGGTCTTCTCTTGTACCATGCGCTAACAAGAGTAATCATTATTTCGCCTGTAATAACACCAACATTACGCTTTATACGATCACACACACTTAGATAGGTGCTCATAGATAGTTATAATTATAATCAATCGTTCGAAATCCAAGAGTTTTGTGAAATAAAAATCATGTAGATATACATTTCAAGATTTTCAAGTCACGTCTGGCGCATACACGCGACGTGCGACCCGAGGGTCATCCAAGTGCGTGATTGACGATTATAATCAAGAGCAACCAAAACGTTTACGAATATTGCTTCCATACAATGCTCTTTAATGGATTAAATACCGAACGTCCAGTAATTAGCTAGTTAAAAAGTTGTAAAGTACATTTTGAGGAGATACTGTAGCGAAGCCTATTACGAGTATGATGGTATGGGAGATGACGCCGCCGGCGCGCATTTCTTGGCTCACCTTGCTACCGCTGACCGCGCTTGCGTCAGCGCCACGCGGCACACTTCGCGCCTTACATAACCGTCCCTCGTGTAATCATTTCTTGCGAACACATTGATTACTGATTAACTGGCTTACTCGCTGTTCTCCATCTAGGCGTTGCGGGCGGTAACAATGCAATCACTCAAGTCAATATTCTCTCTAGACGCAGCTGTATCTATATGTCTCTATTAAACCTGATTGTGACTTGACTGATTGTTAGCCAGGGTCAACCTTCACCTATCAATCGTACCATCTTAGCATATTAGAGCCCCAGATTGCTAAATATGTCTCTAAAGATTTCTTTCTAAATGGCGTAGGTACCTATGATGCAACTTGACATTCTGTTTGTAATAACTTATCCGAAAGGATTGCACGCACGCGAAGGCGGGGTTTCAAGTGACACACTTGAAATAAAATAGTCTTTGTATTTAAATGTGCTTTGAACTTGAAACATTATACTAAGTATTCATATACTGAACCTCATTCGTAGTTACAATAATCAATAAAGTTTACAAGAAGCAGTTATTAAAAATGTTTTTTTTATGTCTTGTTTGGCTACAGTGCAACATTGTGTTTGTAATGTTTGTGGGTTGAACATGTTGAAATACGCTTTATCGTTGTACATTGCGTGTTGCAGCGGAGTACATACTGCCGTGCAGCCGCAGCGACCCGCTGCTGGACCAGTGCGTGAAGCGCTCGTTCAACCACCTGCGGCCGTACCTGGCGCGCGGGCTGCCCGACCTGGGCGTGCCCGCGGTGGAGCCGCTGCTCATCGACCGGCTGGTCATGGCCAACGACGCGGGGCCCGTGCGCGTCACCGCCGCCTTCACCAACATCACTGTGCTCGGACCCAGCAACTACACCGTCACTAAGATAAGGTAAACTCCCTTACTGTCAAATTAACATACAGTTTACTCTTATTTCATTGTATTAAGAAGGAGAGTACTTTGCCATGGCCTCCCAACTCGAACAACGTATAATTATTACAAAAAAGAACTCATAGATGGCGACACAGATACCGAGCAAAACATTTGAACCAGCAATCGTGAAGATAGAATGATTTTTACACCTTAATAAATTCAGCGTACCTTAATTATATCGCAAAAATCCTTCCGAACATAAAATAAAGGTAAATTGTATAAGTTTAGTAAATGCCATAAAATTGGTACTAAATCCTTACTAAGTTTGCTACACGTATTATTGGGTACTGTCACTAGATGGCGCCATCACTGGTCGCGAAAGTTCTATGGAACCACAGGCTCCAAGCGTTTGGTTATGTATAATGTTGTGTGATGTGTAATAATGTCTCGAAAATACTACTTTTATATCAAAAAAATCAAAAACACTCTATTTTTTGCCCAGGAAGTCAATGCCATCTATGATATCTCAATGTATTAGTAAAACTATCAGGTAGGCTGACAGCGTCATAGCCGTGGTAGCTCGGATACTGCATCTACTGGTGTAGCTACGGGACTAACATTGTATACAGAATTGCCTACATTAGGACGGTACGCTTTTGCTCTATGAGATTGGGTATCTGTACTTGTATTCTTACTTGTATTCTTTAATCTGTGACTGCTTAAAACAACGAAGCTAACGTTAACTCGCAAAGGTCCCTTAAAGGGAAAAGTATGCCTATGTACTTGCCATTTCCTTATATATACTTTTATTATCGTGTACTATTAACAGTCTCACTGCTACTACCTATTATATTAGATTAAGTGTGACCTTATTACCACTATTTATTTTGACGACCGCTTTAACCTAGTTGGTAGTGAACCGTCCTACGAAGCAAGAGGTCCTGGGTTCGAATCCCGTGGCTTTTATTTGTGTGATGAGCACGAATATTTGTTCCTGAGTCATGGATGTTTTCTATGTAATTCGTATGTAAGAGGGAAGATGATAGGGTACCTCATACGACATGACAACTTCATAATCAATATAATTGAAGGAAAGATAGAGGGGACCTAGAATAAACTACATAGAGCAACTCAAAACGAGAGTTGATGCTAAGTCGTATCGAGATGTCAAAGAGGTCGCGTGGGATCGGAGTAGATGGAGGGCCTACTTTGAGCTACACCGACAAGAGCTTAGCTCTTAAATAAGAAGAGAGAGAGAGAGAGAAGTATTTATTTATCGATAGAAGTATGTTTATCGTCGTACCCACAGTACAAGCTTTGTTTAGTTTGGGACTAGGTCGATTTGTTTAAGATTGTTCCCTAATATTTATTTATTTATTGATTTATTTATTCCCATTTCACGTTAATATTACGATTTTAATAGCTACGAGCATAAAATTATCCACGAGACCATTTATTTAAGTTTACAATTGAATCTCGTTGCTCCTTTATGATACTTTACCCTCCATAATTGTATCAATGTGTTTAATTGTTGAGCAATTCATACCTTTGTGCAAATATGCTATTGCGATCTAATTCTTGCAAAACTGGTTGCCATGCGAATGTTTAAAACCGATTAAGTACTAAGAATTTATCTTGGCGTTTACGACAATCATCGCTAATTTCTTTACGTTTGTATTGATAGTGAGTATTTCATAATCAATTCAAGTTTTATTTGTCATGTTGCATTGTCATAAACGTTTGTAACTTTTCGGCGTTGCTCCAGCGCATCTCGTTCATATTTCGTGCATTTGGGTCGTTGGATGCAATTCTCGCGGCTGTTAAGGCTTGCGCAAACGCTGAGATCGCGCGTAAGATGTCTTGTGGAGCGATTGCCAACGTCGGGACTAATCGCGGACGGGCACGCACCGAAACTATCAACGCACACGCAATCTACTCGTAATTACTAATTACGTTGGGCAGAGGATGCGATTTCTTTGTTCTTTACCTAATCGTAAATTTCAGGTAGCATAGTCACTACATAGTATAAAACAAAGTCGCTTCCCGTTGTCTGTCCCTATGTATGCTTCATCATCATATCAGCCGAAAGACGTCCACTGCTGGACATAGGCCTCTCCCAAAGAGTGCCAAAGTGACCGGTCCTGCGCCACCCGCATCCAGCGGACTCCCGCAACCTTTACCAGGTCATCAGTCCACCTTGTCGGGGGCCTACCCACGCCGCGCCTTCGGGTACATGGTCGCCACTCGAGAACCTTTCCGCCCCAACGGCCATCGAATCTGTATGCTTAGATCTTTAAAACTACGCAACGGATTTTGATGCGGTTTTTTTAAATAGATAGAGTGATACAGGAGGGAGGTATACCCGTGCGAAGCCGGGGAGGGTCGCTAGTTAATTGTATAAATGCTAAATTGTCGCCGTCGGTTGATAAAGGCTAAACGAAACATTTATTTTATATTGAGGCATAGAATTCATGTAGGTAGATACATATGGAAATGCTGATATATAATAATTGTTTGTGCACAGATCGGACCTGAGCAAGCTGCGCATCGACATGGGGCTGGTGCTCCCGCGCATCGAGATCACGGGCCGCTACGAGGTGTCGGGGCAGGTGCTCCTCTTCCCCGTGCGCTCGCAGGGAGACTTCTGGGCTGCCTTCAGTCAGTTCATTATATTTTGTTTAACTTCAATCACTCACCTTCGTCTAACTTCTTTGTCTAACTTCAATACGATAAACTGCTTGCTTGTAATTGTTTGGAGAATTCGGGAAATGTGAAGTTGTCCCGGCCCAGTTTGTAATTCAAATTTATTCGAATATCTGCATATCGATCCCGGTACGTAAGTGAAACAGATACCCCCCGCCCCACCTAGCCTCAGATTTCGCACGCAAATCGACTACTATGCAGGTTTTACTTACGTGCGGAAATATGAAGCCTATATATTTTTACCCGACTGCCGAAGGAGAGGAGGGTTATGTTCTTTTAAATAATAACTTGAATTATGAAACCGATACCGAACCCTCCCGCCGGTTTTAAGTTATGCAGTTATTATGAATTCACTAGGTTTTGATCCAGTGCCTATAGTGTTTGTCCCCCCTCCCTCGTTCCCTTGAGAAGCGTAATAGGTTCGGGTTTCCAGAAGAATTTTGTTTGTATATGTTACCATGTACTTGTTACAGTCGACGTGGCTGCCATAGCGAAGATGTTCGGCAAGGAAATCGAGCGCGACAACATCAAGTATATGGCGGCTGACCGCCTACTAGTCGACTTCAAGCTGCGGAACTCACGGTTCAAAGTTCGGGACACCGTCAATCATGGAAGTGTAATTGGTAAGTAAAATAAAGCATTTAAAAGTCATACAGAATTTGATAAAAAGTCCTCGACATTGTGGTCTCTGACGCCTAGCTATTTACTCATTCATACATTTTGCTTCGTATACGTGGTATCAGTGTTTTAAGAGCCTTGGTGTGTCCGAAGCTGATGAGGACTGTATCCGCTTTGTAAATTAGGTACTCACGCGTTTAAATTAAATGTATATTTCAGGCGAAGCTATGAACCAGTTTCTGAACAACAACGCCGCGGAGATCATCGAGGAAATGCGGCCGGCGGCCAGCGTGGCCATCGCTAAGCACTTCCAGGCTTTCCTTAACGCCGCCTTCACCAAGGTGCCCATGGACGTCTGGCTCAAGCCATAACCGACCCAACAGCGGTCACACCTTACGCTAAACGCTTTAAATCATCCCGTTTTAATGATTTTGTATGACTGATATTGCTTCAGTTAATTGGTTTTAAAGGGACATAATAATATTAACAGTTATTATGTAGATAGTTCTGTATTTTAGAAGCGGACAAAGTATCATTGTGTAAGTTACAAGCATAAAAATAATGTCGTAACCTTTACGGGAAAAAGTAAAGAGAACACTATAAATATATGTACATGACAATAATTTTCTCTCAGCTAAAGTAGAGTATTTTGTTAATACTCAGGGATTTTCCAGATTTAAAAGTGTGTCCAAAGATGATTTTATATGTCTCCCAAATAGTCTGAATACTGATGATCCGTGTGGATCAACGGTAGTTATCTTGTAGTTTTATGGACGTTCATATCAGAAAGTAAGGGTGTAGTAAGGAAGATACGTGATCCTGTTTAACTAACTAATAGGTAACCATCAATTGTGTACGATTTTACCTACTAGATATTTAAGTTTTGCGAATAAGGTCGGGTTTTATAATTCTAACCCACCACCTTAAACGTCTTACTATGTAGTTACCGGCGACTCCCGAGCCTCGCGCCTCATAGTCACGGGCGACACCGCCGTCGCTGGTACGGTATTCTTGCTCGGGAGTCGCGCCTCATAGTCACGGGCGACACCGCCGTCGCTGGTACGGTATTCTTGCTCGGGAGTCGCGCCTCATAGTCACGGGCGACACCGCCGTCGCTGGTACACTGGTATTCTTTTAAGTAAACTTATTCTCCGGCATTTAAATTAGTAAGTACATCAACTATATAGGATGATCTTAGGTTTGAACTTATAAATACTGATGTTACATTACGGTGATGAATGTCAATGTATCTGTAAAATTGGCGTTATACTGTTTTGATTGCCATGCACATGTTAAGGGGGTGAATTGGAAATTATCGCGTGCTTTGAAACGCCGTTCTGACTAAATTAAGAAATAATAAGGTCTGATTTTCAGATATATGATTTAACCGATACACGATTTCCCAAAATTTCTCGATTTTCCTCTTTTTCTCGTGCTCGGAAGGCATAAGCGTGTCTCTGTCAGGGAGGCGTGGTCGACTCGAATCAAGGCATCCCCTTAATCATCTTACTCATGTTGATTTTACAATGATGCATAACAATAGTACTTTGGCTAATGAACCTAATTATCTTGTTATTTTTTGTACGAGTATTAACTTCATGCTTATTGTTTGAAAACAAATACTTGTAAATTAGTTAGTTTTTAGATTGGCATAATGTACCTATATGCCAGTGGTTTTAAGTATTATTTATTAAAGTAACCCAGTGAATACTTCAGTGCAGTTGTAGTTAACTATAAGAATTGTATTATTGATCTTAATCCTCACTAAGTACCTACTTTAAATATAGGTACATATCGCTGTGTGAGGTGGTTAGTAAGATTATTCGAGTTAATTATAAAAAAAATAAAACAACACAAAAATTAGTTGTAACATTTATTTTTAAGCACATATTGGATAATAAATACTTAGGTTTACTTTAAAAACTATATGGCAGCGAGGGTTTTGATTTATTGCGATCGATTTTATTTAATTTTTAATAAATAAAATGGTATTTACAGAGCAATTTGTTTGTAAGTAGAAAGATGCATATTTAAAATATTCTCGCTGCTGAAATAGCTTGGTCTCCTTCTACACTCGTGTTTTCCCCGCACTTGGATTGTTTAACATATTGAGATAAGTCGGGTTAATTTACTGCGAAGTCCTCCAACAAAGGTTATTTGGACATTGGTCGGCAAAGGGCGGGCCGTCAATATCGCCTTGCATCGATGAGCGACTAAACATGTGACTATGTAAGGAAAGTATTTAATGATACTAGTTAGAAGCTGTTGGGACGGCGCGGTGCTGTGTAAGGACGTCTCCTTTGGAGGTGGTTGGGTGAGATGAGTGGTGGTTGGGTGAGGCAGTCGCCAGGGTGGCGGGTGTGCTCAGAGTAGCACATCGTCGGCGCGCAGCAGGCCGAAGGCGTGGTCGGCCAGTGGCTTGAGGAAGTCGCGCAGTGCCTCCTCCAGCGGCGCTTGCAGCTCCTCTGTCAGCTTCTGCCAGTTCTCGTTCAGGAACTTGTTCATGGCGTTACCTGTGACGCATAACTACATTACCACACAACAATGCTCAACCTTTTATTAAACATTTATATCTGCCGACTTTCCTCGATGCGATTGAATCGGGAATGGATGATTTTCGCGTGCAAATTCAAAATTTACTATAGATAATTATATAACCCCTATTGCTATATATACTTGTAATGTTGAGTTTGAGTGCCGTCAGTCCTCCTCCTAATCACTTAGTCAACAAAATGAGAATGTCATTTCGGAAATGAGCTTTTCTTGCCGACTGCACTTTTTGCTCAGTCGTCAAATCATTTTGAGCCAAGTGTTTGTTTGAAGCCGGCTGTACACATTGGGCCAAGCCAAGGCCAAGCCGACCTCAATTTGCTTAGTCTTGGCGGGACTTGACTAATACTTAATATACATTGTAGGTACCTATACCTACTGATATTTAAAGATGACGGCCTGATGAAAGAAGTCAAGAAAAGTGTTCTAAGTAATCAGCCAGTCTATACGTAGTAATAATAAGTCGATGAAAAACATACCCAACTCCCCGTCTCCCCCGAAGAGGTTGGCGAGGTGCAGCGTGGCTTGTCCGATGTGGAAGCGCACGTCGAGGCTCTCGCACGTGAGCGCGTCGGGCGCGGCGCGGCGCGGCGCGCGGCCCAGCTTCATCGCCACCACCACGTCGATGTCCCCTGCAACATCATCCCAACAAATATCGGGCCTGACTCAAACACAAGGACGTTAAGGGGCTCCTAGCTCCCAATGACCTTCGATCTGTAACTGTCCCATTTTATGTAGGATTACTGAACTAGTATTCCATGTTTACTTCAAAACTCACAGTTTTCGAGATATATGGCAACAAACTTTGGCAATTTTAGGCCAAAAAACCAGTTTTTTGGACGTAACGTTTGTGAACATTTATAAGTTAAAAATAAAAAAAACTGTCGTGGGTTGTTAGAGACGTCAAATAAGGAACAGTTATGTGTAGATTTCATATATAAAAGTGCATAAACAACATATGTACTAATCGAACACAGAACTTTTTGGACCATGTTTGAATAAATCATAAAAAAAATCTCTCGTGCAAATGTAGATAAAGGATTGAAGAACCGATAAGCGTTTATGCCATAAATACATCTGTAGTTATGACTGTTATGACGGAGGAATGTCATCTCAGAACTCGTCAAAACTAGTCAAAAAGCGCCTTTATACCCGCCCTTTAACGTTATTCGTCATCCTCCTAGCGTTTCTCCCGGCAGTGACGAGTAACGATCTCGGGGTCCGCTTTGGTTGGCACCTAGTGCCACTAGTTTTACGAAAGCGACTGCCATCTGAGGTTACCGTGTTAAACAAATAAAGTGACAAGATATATTTGTGGGTGAGCGTTGAGGTGAGCTTAAAACAAGTTACAGAATAGGGCTGGGTACTTAGTCAAGACAAAAAAATGATCCATCCTTACACCTACACATAGGTATTTATGCATGGCAAGTTGCAAATAAAACTAAATATCTGACACATATTGCATGTCATGTTAGATTTAAATTATTTCGCCCAAAATGTATTCACGTATTGTGGTTTACATCAGAAACACATGAACTACGAAACGCAAAATAATAGTAAGATTGTATGACAAGGGACTGTAATGAGCGAGATTACCACGAGATGGCTATTTTGTTCAAGGGGTAATATGGCTTTTAGACCAGAGATTTACACTCTACTTTTCACCTCGACTGCCAGAAAATAGTAATTAGAAACAAAGATTATCCATCCACAGTCAATAACGAAACACAATTTCAATTTGGCGTTTTCTTTTTTTAATAAACTGTTTTAACTCAGATGCATGCAAAATAATAACACCACAAACAAACGCCTCTGACCGTCTAATAGCCGCGTCCAACCAAACGGTCGAGCGCGGCGGATAGCATACGGGGCATACGATAAAGCGAGATAGACAGCAGTCTATCCCGCTCAATCTTCATAGCTTATGCCATATAAAGCAGTCAACCACGCTTGGACGTTTGAACGCGGCTATAGACGGTCAGTGTTTTATTTTTCTTGTGGCCATATAGCTTATTTTAGACCTTTGTCATACAATCTACTATTTTACGTCTAAACGTTATTTATTAACAGTAAATAATATAATAACTAATAAAAGCGGCAATTGTCTTTCTAAATGTAGTTTTCTAAGAAATAGCGTGACAGATGGTCGGATATAACACAACCTTTTCTAATGGAAAACAAAACAATGTATAAGGTTGGATCAAAGTTTAAGCTAAAATTGTCTTGTAAGAAAGGAACGTCATTTAGTTACCGTATCTCCCGGAGAACTGTCCCTCCCCTTCGATGGGCAGCATCAGCAGTTGCCCCGACAGCTTGTAGTTCCCTTTCACCCTCAGCTCGGGGATGTACAGCTTAGCCACTACTTTATGTTGTTTAGAATCTACTCTGAAAATGGAAATATTAAAAGTTCATTAGCAAATTAAATCGAATGAAGCATGTAACTAAATGAAAAAGAGCCGTCTGTTATTGTTATTAATCGAAGTTCCGTATTCGTTGCTTGCCGAAACTCTTCGAAAAGTTTGCTGAATTTTATTTATGAAGTCATTTTAGTTCTTAGTTGCCACGCATTGGCCCAGATACAGACGCCGGGTATAATGGGCAATAAAGGGTTGACTTAAATACTGAGCATGGCGGGCCTTTAGGTAACGAACCTTTACGGGCGTTAAATGTTAAATTGACCGAGTTAAAAGTATTCCCAGCTGATGCAAGGAGTGCTAGTTAAGTAGAAGTGAGATGATGACTTAACATAGTTAGTAGTTACGTAAGAGTAGGTACATACTGGACGTCCTTGACGCGCATGGTGGACGGGCCGCGCACGGTGACGTCGGAGTAGGACGAGGTGACGGCGAGCGGGCCCGCCGCCTGCTGCACGGACAGCGAGCCCACCACCAGCGGCTCGCACGCCGGCACGCCATACTCCGGTAATCCTGCGCAAGGGACGCATCCCATCAGAGGCTCTAGTATAAGTTTTACCGAAACAAAACTTTACGATCGCGTTTGCGTTTTACCCTCAATGTGTATCGGATTTGACAGCTAAACGCAAACGCGGTCGTAACGTTTTGTTTCGGTAAAACTTATACTAGAGCCTCTGTTAAGGATCGCTCACACTGACGCAGTGCTGGCGTTTACGTTGCAAAACGACAGAAAATACTGTCAGAAAATTTAGACGCGGATTAAAAGCTTTCTCGACGCGTTGCATAAACGCCGTGTCAGGATAAAGCCTCTAGTATAAGCTTATCGAAAACTTATTATATACGCGATGAATAAAATGACATATACAAAAGCGCGGTGTATTAGTTACCTGTTGCTAATTGCGGAATGTAGGCGTTGAGAGCATCGCGCAGGCAACGGCCGAGCGCCTTCTCCTCGCGCGGGCACACGAACCCGCCCACTGAAACAAATGCAACAAATGCATCACCTGACGAAGGAAACTATTCACGTTAAACTGTATGTTTAAGTAGATTGAGCATTACAATTAATGAAGCCCTTCTCCACTCTTGCTAAAACTAAACTGAATGCACTAAACAGCCATATTAATTTACACATTTTAATAAAAATATACTTGTAATATAGAATGGAAGTACTTGTGCGCTCTACGGTAACATTATAGAGGAAACGTGATGATGCACCCTGGTATTTATCTTCGAATAAGGTGAAGTTTAGTAATCGTTATGGAAGCACTATCAAATGATCTTATAAAATGATAAACACATCACGTTTGTTTTCTGTAATGAAAGATATTACCTGATTAAGTTCTTATATTATAATCATCATTTCACCATGTTTTCTTTAAAAGGTACGGATTAATTAAAAGTAAATTGGCACTCCGAACCTGCGTTCTATTGGGGTCTACGAGTATCTATAAAACCGTCGTGTACAAATATAAATAGTTTATTTCTCAAAACATACTTAATCTGTTACAGTAATGCTGACCCCCACACTTAGTGTAAGGCCTGAGTGGACGCCCCGCTCAGAGCGGGGCGTCGAGCGTCCATATAAGTTGCATTTGTTTTATATGGACGCTGCACGCCCCGCTCTGAGCGGGGCGTCCACTCAGGCCTTACACTTAGGCATTACCTGTCCCGTGGGGGAAGATATGTACTACAGTTGCAGTTGACTTAAAACATTTAACGGCTACTGTACCAATACCTATAAATTAACTTGGAATAATTAATTTAAGAAGGTATCAAAGAGATGTCTGTAACGCCGCTAAAGAAGTTTTCACTTCAACAAAAACAAACAATGTTATTTGAATCAGAATAAATCTATGCTAAAACAAGTGTGTATATGTATGTCAACACCGTATAGCCTGACTAAGGCGATTGTAAATACGAGTAGGTATATATAAAAACAGCGAAGCGACGTGCAAATGAAGTTTCAACAGCGGTAACAGGCCATACGGCTATTAAGTAAGTTTTTGTAGTCGGATGAATTTAGAACTGATTTGTGTATATGTCTTGCCTCCCTAATTTCTGAACGCTGAGCACCTTCACGAAGCAGTATAGCGTGACATCTTACGGTCACGTGACATCTTACGATCACGTGACATCTTACGGTCACGTGACATCTTACGGTCACGTGACATCTTGCGGTCACGTGACATCTTGCGGTCACTTGACCTGTGGCGAGTTTATCAATTTTTCTCCATCACAAAAAGTGCCAAACAGCGCCGCTAAAGAAGTTTTCACTTCAAAAACAACCCTATATTTTAATCCGGGCTATAAACTATCTTCGAGCGTAATTTCATCCAAATAGGATGAGCAGTTTAAGCGTGATTGAATAACAAACATCCAAACTTTCGCATTTATAATATTATAGTAGGGTTGGTAAGACATTAAAAAAATATTTCCAATGTTCTGCAGTTTCCTATATTCATTTGTATTATGTTTCTGGCTGACACGAGTGATAATCAGAGGTCGGAATTTTCGTGGCACTTTTGAGCTGTCATAGGGACTTCTCGTTTATCGACTTCCGATTATACATATGTATATCGATAAATACAGAATACAATATATGTAAAATATGATTAGTCGATTACGAGTGATGGGTAAACAACGTGCAGTCTTATCGCGATTGGGCGATCTCATTTCTAGGAAATTTTAAATAGATTTAAAATAATAATATTTTATAGTTGAACATGAAATTAATAAATGTTAAAACATTGAACTGAACTGATTCAATTTAAAATTGTTAACTATTAACTTTTCATTGTTTTCATTGCAAATCTCTATTTAACAATTTCAGCCACTCAAAAGTTATCTAAAAGAGATCGCTCTTTAGCGGTAAGACTGCCTGTTGTTTACCTCTACTTTTAATCTTGTTTCATATGTTGTGTTCTATAATTTATCGATATAATTATGAATATCGGTAGTCGATAAACGAGAAGTCCCTATTACAGCTCAAAAGTGCCACGAAAATTCCGACCTCTGGTTATAATTAATAGAGCAGTATTCCTTATCAAAGATTACATTACTTCTTTTTCATCACACTTGCTCGAAAAGGGCTTCATAATGCGCAGACATACAGAGCTGTAATAGCCTGTGTTACGCCCACGGGCGTAATAGTTTTTTTCTTAAATTGTATCTGTCACTCATGCGGCAGTTACAAAGCAAAGAGGTTTTATATCAAATACGATGTCTGAAAATGTATTTATAAATAAATTTAAACTCAAAAAACTACTTAAACATGTTTAACTGAAATATTTACAGATTTAATATGTAGTTATTTAGTGTCTATGTAAAATGTTATTAAGTGTTTCCAAATCGTGGCTGTATAGAGAAGGGTCTTTGCCATACGCGCCTCACGTCAAATTCAACAAAATGGACGACTGACATGTTGCAGTTTTTATTACGATTTGTATTCATTTCATCTAAAATGTATTTGTTTCCTCGCAAATGTGATGAAAAACATTGTGTATAACACGGGCGTAAGAATATTGCAAACTCGAGTCATCAAAAGCTTCTGATAGACTCTTGTTCGCAATATTCCACTTACGCCCCTCGTTAAACAATGTAGGTACTATTCTATTTCCATGACTGTTTTCTTCTCTCGGTATATTTCTATAATATTTAGGTAGTGTTGTGTTTGCAACCGAACTCGTTCACAGTCATTTGCATTCATTAATCCAACTAAATAACCTATGTTGATTTCACTGTCAATAAGTATTTTATTATATTGTGTGGTTTCAACTTCCAATTACTTACTTATGTTGGATCTAGGCGATCGAGGCATAGTGTCTTCTGATGATTGCTTGTTGAGTCTGCATACCATACCTATACATCTGACGCGCCTATAAGGTATTCCATCGTTGCTGAATGTGAGGTGGCACGGTGGACCCTCATTTGAACCATGGTCGAATAAACGAGGTTAATGAGATATAGTTCCAATTATATTACATTGGCAGGAGTCGTGTAATCGGAGCCCTCGGCCGGCGCGGCGAGGTGGCGTCACGCCAGCCCCGTGCAACACTCGCTCGAAGTATTTGTTTACCTCGTGTTGCACGCCTGCCATTCACGACGCTTATCCGCAATTCGCCTAAAACTAACTATTGTAAGTCTGACTTCTAAGGCGCAGAACACGGCGCGTTGCGTCCACTGGGTTCTGTATAAATTTGAGATACGCAGGTGGTAGTCGTTTGCCTTACGCCGTTTCTGAAAGATTCTCGATATCCGAAGGCTAAACGCGGCGGTGTGCAGCGCCGTGTGCTGCGTCTATGAGTCACGCATACTAGCGAATGCTGAGGTTGAGTTATACTGGCGTAGGGAAGTGGCGGGTGGACACAGGTGGTGAGTAGCCCTGCAGAACTGTGCCAGCCGAGCCGAGCCGGCACCGGCACGGTTACGTCACCCGTTACGTTATGTCGCATTGGCTGCGCTAAAAACATCTCATTTTGATTCACTCTTGCATGATGCGTCAAATTATTTAACCCGAACGAAAAATTTGGTTCTGCGAGTTGAACCAGACTGTTGCAATGTTAATAAGTACTGTTAGCCAAAACACACAGTTTCATGAAAGATTGACTTCAGCTGGTATACTTATATATCGTGTGGAAATAGTACTTAATTTTTGAGTGGATTTGTGTACGAGAAACAAGTGTGTCTCTAATTGAGGATTTTCAATAAATTGTTTTACAAAAAAAGATTACGTGATAAATCAATAATCCATTAATGAATTGTAGACCTTCAGAGGCCGCTCGATAGCTGAAAGCAGACTTAACTAACGCATGGAATGATATAGAAGCTATTTTGTATTCGACCTTAGCTGTGTCACACTTCTGTTATTACTTTGTAAGCGGCAAAAAGTTATGAGTACATTTTGAAGATGATAATATTAGTATCTGCGAAGTGCGAACGGTCGCAGGCGTCAATCCAGCAAGTCGGTTGATCGCGGCGAAGCGCGTGAGTGACCCATGACTTGATTTTTTAAAATCCGGACTACAATTTAAACCCCGCCCGGACGCCCTCTTAACTAAGAAAAACGGGGAAACCCGGGCGGATGGCAACCCTAGCAGAGGTAAACTTATAAATAAAAATCCTTTCCGTTCTAGTTTCTCTTATTTGTGCTCCATTAGATTACACAGGTGGCCGTAATCAGGCCCCGTAGCATGGATGGCGTTATCACGCGATAAGTGACAGGATAGAGCTTCCGTCCCTGGCTGACACCGTTCGATAGAACGAGACGACGCGCCTATCCTGTCACTTATCGCGTGATAACGCCATCCATGCTACGGGGCCTGCATGTCGCTGAACATTGAAATAATTTAGCAATAGCTTTTATTGGTCATCTAAATTAATAAGTAGGTACCTACACAATTTAAATTACTTTAAATCACTAAACTCCGACTATATCTTATGTGTAATATAATTTAATAAATAATTTCAAATACATTTTAATAAATTAGTGCGAATAAATAACAATATGGTACAGTGTCACACAGTAGTGGGAATAGGGCAGCATAAATGCAAGGATGTTAGTTGGGGAAGACGGAGTCAGCGGGGAGGTGCTTGAGGAACTTGTTGGCGACGTCTTCCAGCACCATGGCCAGCGCGGTCTCCAACGCCGGCTGGACCTCCACCGCGATGTCGCTTGCGTGCATGCGTGCTATGTGCTCCGTTATCATCTCTGGAAATGGAAACAACCACGCACTTTGTTAAATACGAAGCATTTAAGAGGTCTCGCGCCTCAGCAACGTGATTCGGTGTTTGACCACATTTTCGAAGATCGATTGTTGATAGGTTCACAGAAGTTCGTTTTAAATGGCAAGCAAAAGGTTAACGCTCTAGAGTAATGGGAACTATGCCTCGCGAGGACCTGTTGTTGGATGGGTGTTACTGATAATTGCCCGTATACATACCTGATGATTTTCTGAGGTGAGCTTATCGACAACATTGCTATAAAAGTTATATGCAAACTCGAAATGCCTACGCTAATTCTTGGGACTAAGGATGCAACAAGGATAATGCTAAAATGAGCGAGTTGAGTGTAGCTAACTGAGTCATGTAGTTTTTTCTTGATTAATAATGAGGTGAGGTACCCATTTCTCCGGTGGTGGAGTGCGCCTCCATGAGGTCTGCGCGCAGCGGGCCGGCGCAGCGCAGGCGCACGGCCGCGTCGCGCACCACCAGTCGCTTGTGCGCGCGCGCACCCACCGCCTCCAGTGCGCCCGTGCATTGGGCTGACGGACGAACACGTTCATTTAAAACATTGACAATATTGACTGAATTATGATATTTTTCCGGCCTGATTTAGGAAACATATCTAATTAATACATTTTTGGACATCCCTATATCTTGACTACCTATATATTTAATTATAAGTAGGTAGTTGTTTGGCAGAACCTAAAAAGCGAATAGGGTAATTTCTCCGGTTAGCGACCACCTAATTTCATGTGCCCGTTGGCTACCACTTGGCTGAGTTGGTGATCTGAAAGGATATTTTCTCGGTTTTTCTAGTAGATTTCTATTCTAAAACAACAAAAAAATGCATGTACAACTAATTGTCTCAATAGGGTCTGTAAAATTGATGTTATCTTCAATAGAAAAAACCTTCTCCTTCAAGGTGGTCGCTAACCGAAGGTGGTCGCGTAACCAGCGTAATGACCCTACTTAAATCAATCGAGTCCAGTACAACAACGGCTTCAGGATGTTGCTGGGACTACCGCGTTTCTGTAGCGCATCAGGTATGTTTGCGCTCGCGGGAGTGGACGACTTCTACGCCATCATTCGCAAAAAAACTGCCTCCTTGCTCTGCAGACTTTGCGCTAGTTCCAACTCCATCCTGAAGACCATAGCTGGGCGATTCGACTCGCACATAATGCGCCACCTTATACAGGTGCACGTCAGCAGACGGTGACGCCGTGCTCTAATATTTATTTTGTATTTTAATTGATTTTATTTTATTTTTTATTGCATTTTAGTTAATTTAATTTATTTTATTAATTTCAATTTCAATTCAATGTATTAATGGAACTAAACTAATCTAATTTAATGTATAATATATTATCTCATTCAATTCCACACTAACATAGTTCCTTAAGCTGACTGTTACTAACAAAATACCTATGGACCACTGAAGTCTGAAATAAATGATTTTTATTTATTTAAATTCATCTGAGAATAAGAATACAAAGCTGTCTTTATTTTCCTTTTTTACCTGCAGCGAGCTCAAACTTAAAGGGAAGGTATTTTACCAGTCTTACCACATCGAAAATTTCACAGAAGCAATAAAACTTCACATTTGTACATTTACTAAAACTACGACGAAATATTACTATTACTTAATACTTTCAGTACACCAACTCATCTATTTAGTCGCAAACCGGCACATTAAATTAGGTGGTCGCTAATCGGCACAATGACCCTACCCAAATCTCGAATCCACCATTCAATACTTACTGAAATTGACTGACATCTTCCCAGTAGATTCGACGGGCAGCATCTGGAACTCTCCGAGTATCACATACTCGCTCACCATTTCTAGAAGCGGCAAGCTGATGTTCGCGGTGACCTTCAGCTCTTCCGGGTAAACACTGCGAAAGAGAACGCCAGGATAACAAGTACTAGAGTCCGCCATGCCAACATCGACCTTTCACTCTTATTTGGCGAGATCGAGATACGTTGCAACATGACGGATTCGACGGCTCTAGTTCTCCGAAATGATTACTAGTATTGCTATTATACCTAACCTATGCAACATACTTATAATGGAAATGTTACAAAATTACAAGAAACCAAAATGAACTCGGCTTAATATGTTATAATACTCGTATAATCTGTTCAACCACATTGCATTGTCCATGGCAATCGGCTAGACTGCATTCGCTAGTCGTCTCATTCATTCATCCTCCTATTGCGTTATTCCCGGTTGTGTCCCAAAGGAGCCTGTACGTCTAGCACAACTTGCTGCTCTGCAGTCGCTTCGCGCGCGACTGAGCGTCTCCTGTCTCACTCGCACCGTGCAAATTAGAAAGAGGAGGGTAGGTCTTTCCTCGACTCGCGTCGCGGTGCGGCGTCAGTTGTGCTAGCCCCCCTGGGGTCCGCTTTGACTCCTTATCTCAAGATTTGGCATAGGCACTAGTTTTACGAAAGCGACTGCCATCTGACCTTCCAACCTAGGAGGGAAAACTATAGACCTTATTGGGATTAGACCGGTTTCCTCACGACGTTTTCCTTCACCGAAATGCTTGAGCCTCTAGGCTAGTAGCTAATGGTCCTCAGTCGTCTCATTATTGTAGATAAGTAATTAAGAGGAAACGTTACGGTGCACTTTCCATAATTTAAGCATTGTTAACCCGGCACCAAGGGGACGAGTTGGAACAACGTGGGGTTTTAGTCGGTAGTCTGACATACCCGCCCTGGCTTCCCCGCCCAGGGAAAGACATTTCCCCACGTAAAAAAGGGATATTGCTTATCTAAAAAACAATCTCATTTTAATATTGCCGACTCCGCACTAGCTAATGCGGAGGTGGCCTAAGGGAATCTGGGCGAAAAAAAAAAAACAAGCTCAGTAAAGTATAAATGCGGAAATGGTCTTAGTCGGTCGCGTATTTATTCGAGCAAATAAAATAAGATTGTGTCTTACTTATTCTAAAATTTTGATAAGCTTTTCTTGTTTCCGTGTCGTTTTTGGCTTACTTTGCATAGTATTTACTAACTTCATAACATTGTATTGATTGCCTCTCCTTAGTAAATCGTCACTTAATCAAATTTACTTAAATAAGTATGCACCTGTGTACCCAATTTCAGCTCTATCAAATGTAAAAAAGTAAATGAAAAACGTGTCCATATAAAACGCTTAAAGGTAGTTGAAACAAACCCGAAGTAAGTAATTTAGCACCCATACATTGCAAGTTCAATAAAAGCTACACAACATATGCATTTTTAACCGACTTCAAAAAAAAGGAGGAGGTTCTCAATTCGATTGTATTTTTTTTTCAATCAAAATTTGTTACCTCAGAACTCCGTCATTGATGAGCCGATTCGAATTTTTTGTTTGTACGTATATGCATCCAGGTGGATCCATTTTTTTTTAATTCAGTTGGATGATGGGATCCTTGAGGAATTGAGAGGACTCTTCAATTATATTAGGCACGCGTGTAGTGATTTTGGTATTTTCTATTATATCTCGTGTATTTACATCCGGAAATCATAAATTTGGTGGAGTGGAATTGATGATGAAGACCACAGATGACTTATGGAATTCCTCAATTATGTACTTAAAGTACAAAAGCACGTCACAGATTCTGATAAGATTCCGTTGAAATAGCAGCTAATGAAGTACCAAAGGTGATCCTTGTGGAATCGACGGAAGTCCTCAAATATTATCGGGCCACATACAGCGATTGGGTTTTTCTCTCTAATAATCAACGCATTTGCTCTTAGAAATCAGTTCATGTGGTAAATTGGAAAATAAATGTGGAAATGTAAATGTGTTGTAATGCTTGGCGGAGTACTAAATTGAAGTCGGTTAAAACTTTGTTTTTAAAGTAAATTATCTAATATTGTACTTATAGTTATCAATACAGTATCATTTCACATCATTCGCATTATTTTCGCAGACAAGGCCTGATTGACTAAAACTATGTATTTAAAATAAAGCTAATGGTTAGCTGTGTGTTGCACGGAAAATAACCCAATTATCTTTGCTCATCATAAATACTATGAAAAGTGCATCGGGCAAAGCTTTTCTTCCGCTGGGTCCCGCCCGGCGGTAGGTTTCCACCGGACAGGCGAGGCGAACCAGGCCGAGAAAGTAGTGGCGCGGACGTAAAACAAATGAGTATTTCTCGCCGATAGTATGTCATTTCAGGCCACGCATCGTTCGCCTCGCGCGCCGGAGCAGTACTAACTTACTCCAGTCGATTGAAGGAATAATCCGTAAGTCCGTGGATGACGACGTCGGTGAGCCAGGCGTCGTACTTGAAGCTGCGCGCGGGCACGTTGTGCTGGCGCAGGCGGATGCTCGGCACGCGCAGCGGCTCCAGCGGCTGCACGCCCAGCGCGGGCACGCCACGCGCCAGCACGCTGCGCGCCGCCGTCACCACGCGCTCGATGCAAGCGCTCACCGCCGGGTCGCTGTAGTGGCACTCCGCTAGACATTGGAGAACGACTGTTTGGTAACTAGCTGGGGTCGCCGTCGCCGGGCACGGTTAAGACAACTATTTATTTAGATGACCACTGGCCTAATTGGTAGTGACCCGACCTACGAAGCCGATCGTCCCGGGTTCGAATTCCGGTATCGGCTGATATTGTGTGATGAGCATATAGTTATTTACGATACAAGTGCCGAAAATAGGAAATTTGCAACAAGTGGTGATACATTAAAACACGACCGAAGGGAGTGTTTTAAATCGACACGAGTTGCGAATTACCTATTCGCACGTGTATCGTACAACGTTTTACTGTACATATGGCTCTTTAAAGTTTCGACATATGCACGGAAAGTGCTCTTTCCGCACTAGTGCGGGAAAGTAACACCATATGTACCTACTGTAAAATATTTGTTGTGAGTCTATGATGTTTTCTATATATATATATAATATTGTTAGGTATGTCTCTGTTTTTAAAATCACGATTTTCTAAATCCCTAGAACCATTGACGTGTATCCATACATAGGTACTACGTGTGACCGGTGCAACCCGTGTCGAAACGTCAGAAATAAAAGGTCAATTAATATCGCGTTGGACCCGAGTAAAATTATAATTTTAATAGCCGTAAATCGTTTTCTAATAAGATATTGAAGGATTTATATATTTAATCTAATATGTTTTGTGTGTTGAGATTGGCTCCTGAATATCCCGTTGCAGAGACGGCCAGGGACATCACCGTGTGAGCGGGTCAGGGGTGGCGAAGAGAGAGTGGAAGAGGTAGATGCTGCGCTTTCTCCGAAGTTACTCGCGGCGTCATGGCCTTCATCATCCCTGGAGCATGTACTGCGAGCTTTGACTTCTCTCTGCAGTATCTGGTTTATATTATTACCATTACCAAAACCTTCATGACGATTTAAACCTATCTTCTTATTATATTCTATCAGAATCCTTTAGGTGCTAAGCTAAGTAAGCTGTGACGAAACACATCGGAGAGATAACTCGAGTGCGACACAAATTAAAATGTGCCATTGTTAGTGCGTTGCCCGCGTCTTGTACGAGGGCGACACTGAAAGTCTTTAGAACTGGCCACTTGTAATAAATATAATAAAAAAATAAGTTCAAAATTTGAAAATGGAACTCTTTCTTAATATTTTTGTGTACGAATTCCACTCGATTGTCATTTGTTTTACGATTTGGCGGCAAATTGAAAATTGTGTGTACTACGTGAGCATGAATTTAACGCGAGAAAATTTTCGAGCAATGATTTTTTACGACTTTCGATGTAATTTAAGTCAACAAGAAAGTTATGATAGACTTCGATTGGCCTTTCACGATGAAGCCCCATCTCGTGCTACTATTTACAACTGGTTTAATGAATTTAAACGTGGCCGCACTAATCTCACTGATGATCTGCGTGAGAGCCGGCCTTCTACGGCGACTACTGAAGATAACATCAGTGTTGTGCGGCGTATGATAGAGACTGACAAAAGAGTAACCTATCAGCAGATTCGTACAAGCTTAGCCATTGGTATGAGTCAAGTCCACAAAATCCTCCATGAACATTTAGCGGTGAGGAAGCTTTGTGCCCGGTGGATACCTCATAATTTGACAGAAGCCCAAAAAGTCCGTCGTGTTGATTGGTGCCGTGAAATGGGTCAAAGATTCAACGGAGGTGACTCAAATGCTGTGTTCGACGTAGTTACGGGTGACGAAAGCTGGATTTACTGTTATGATCCTGAAACTAAAAGACAGTCTGCTGAGTGGGTGTTTCCTTCCGAGGAGTTGCCTACTAAAGTGAAGAGAGGTCGAAGTGTGGGAAAAAAGATGGTGGCCTCGTTCTTCGGAAGGACTGGTCATTACGCAACAATTATTTTAGAGGATCAAAAAACAGTTACTGCGAAGTGGTACACTAACAATTGTTTACCACTTGTCTTGGAAAAAGTTCGAGAAAAACGGCCTCGCAGTAGGATCCTGCTTCACCACGACAACGCCTCATCGCACACCGCCAAGCAAACGATCGACTATTTGGCGACGGCAAACGTGGAATTACTGGGTCACCCACCTTATAGCCCCGACCTTGCATCTTGTGATTTTTATTTATTCCCAAAAATTAAAGAAAAACTTCGAGGAAAACGTTTTATGGACGCCGACGAAGCAGTGGCTGCGTTTCAAAAGGCCGTCGAAGAGACCCCTAAGGACGAGTGGGCAAAGTGCTTTTCTCAGTGGTTCTATCGAATGCAGCGATGTATTGATGTGAAGGGAGGCTATTTTGAAAAGATATAATAAAAGTAATAAGTTGCTTGATTGCTCAGTTTTTGATTTTCTAAGAACTTTCAGTTTGACCCTCGTAATGAACGCTAAATCAAGTTTCTGACAAATAACGAGATTAATAAAAGCCAAAGGTATTTTTATAACTTTTAAGTATTCTCACATACCTAGGTAAAAAATTGAGTGTACCTATTACCTACTCGATAGAAAAGTTATTCCCATCTTGTGTCTTTGAGTTTGAGACTAACTACGCTCAAGAGTCAAGATTCTAACTTTAAGATTCTTTAACTCTTCGGGGTCTTAATTAGCAATCATAGCAGAATCACAAATACCTTACCATTGGCCCGAAGGCAGGCATACTTTAGGTTCCTCTTGTACAATCTCACATTAATTTAAGCATCTAAGATCTAGGTGACATGAGGAACTTAGATTATTTAGTATATTTCCGTATAATTGAGTCCTAGTCCGTCGACTTACATAAGGGGTTGTGCTGCGATGTGTGGTTCCCCGCGGAGTCGTCGCGGCCGGCCGCCAGGCGCCGCGCGTCCCCGCTGGCCGCACACACCATCAATACAACTAACTTCATCACTATTAACCCCATTTTTAACTTAAGACGTAGTGTCGTATGTGGATCCAAACACGATCTAAGACATTTATTAAAGGATTCTGTATTTATAAAAGAACAAAACTAGTTTACAGTGCGATATGCCATATATGGAAAAGATTCAACCTCGCCGTTAAGGTCTAAGGCAACTAGATTTACTTAGGTACCTACTACTCACTCATCTCAAATCACTAAATAAAAAACGGTCAAGTGCCAGTCGGGCTCGCGCAAGGGGAGAATTCGGGGTAATGATCTGGAATGACAAAAAGCGAATAAGATAGTCATACTGAACCACTTTTCCCGTGTGACCAACCACGTAGTCGCAACCAGTAGCTATACTTACGTACATTTTGGCACTTATTGCTTATCTACCTACTTATAAATTATAGATACTGTGTACGTAGGGAATGCAAACTTGCGAGATTTAGACCTGGCCGAGATCTCGCGAGACCACAAAGCTAGTCTAATGAAAACGCCTAATCTCGCGAGATCTCTTAAATCTCGAAATCCCGCGAAATTAGGCGTTTTTCACTGAAAACTTAATCAAGTGCTATGAATTCCATTTAATTATAATCAATATGTTAAATAAAAACAATAACTAGGTACCTACATATAGTGGTTTATTTTTGTTTTTTGATTTATGTGCATTGTATGTGTCGTTGTCATGAATAAATGTTATTCTATTCTATTCTATTCTATTCTTTACTACTAGCGTTTTAAAAAAAATACCTATATGTTCTACATTATTTTACAGATTTGTTTTTTGGGTTCTTATTGTTTAAAAATCGTTGATATTATCGATCGTTATACAAGAAAAAAATGTCCCAGGTTTAATTATTAATATGTTGTATTAATTTCTACTAGTGCGTCACAATAAAAAATACGACGTAGAAATGTGACGATCTGGAATGGAATATTTGGAAAACTTATTTCTTATGTGTGAAGACCAAACAGTATATTAATAACCATTCTGTGTTAAAACGAAAAATTGTTTTATTGAAAATATAATATGTAGGTACCTTTTTGGAATTCGACCAAATAACTACAACACAAAGACCATTTTTGAATATTATTTATTTAACCATCATTAAAAGTAATAAATATTAATCAAATAACAGTAGGTTTCTATTTGTTAGTCAGATGAAACATTTTCATGCTCAGTTTCATATGGAAAGTTCAATCTCGCTATCTCGCGAGATCGTACGAAAATGGTACGAGAATCGGTTTCGTAAAATATGAACGAGATCTCGCGAGATCGAGATTGCATTCCATATTATGTAGTTATTTATGCTGCTGAATTTACTTACTTAGCAGTTTCATTCTTCGCATTGTAATGTAATCATGAATTGTAATGGCCACTACGCAAGGCACAACATTGACCGCAATTTTCCTAACATAACACGAGATTCAAGATCACGATGATTAATGATTTTATTTACATATTTAGCAGATAGGTATAGGTATTTGATGCGCAACACACCAAAAAAACAATTCTTATAATTAGGCAAGTCAGCATCATCTTAATTTACAATAGCAGGTACACAAGAACTCTTTGGCGTCCACAAGAGGACAAAGGAAATTTCACAAATAAAATATACAAAGAACTTATTTGCTAGTTTGTAGGTACTTAGAGAACCGACCACACCGGAGCTCGACGCGGCATATACCTACATAAGTGCGTGTGAGTTCGCCATGCACTTTGGAGCGTCAACGCAGCGTCAGCATATATTCGGCTTCGGTTCGGGCGATCTCTAAGTATAGGTATTGCTAAAAGTAACTAGGCGGCGGTTGCAGGCGCGGGGTCGTCTTCGAGCAGGTACTCGTGCAGCGGGATCTTGGTGAGCACCTTGTTGAGGAAGACCTTCAGCACGGCCGCGCTGGTCTCGTCCACCAGCGGGCTCAGGATGTCGAGTACCACTCCCGGGCTGCCGTTGAAGAAGCCCGCAGCCGATGACGCTGCAGACACAAAACATCCCACCATTATAATAAATAACCCTTGTGGACTGGATATGCTACTCTCTCTCTTCTCTCTTCAGTGTCACTAAAAGTCTAAAACTGGCGAGTTGACGCCCTGAATAATAAGTTTGTACGCCCGGTTTTTTGTTTTGAATTAAGTAGGTAAGTATTGTAAGTACTACATAATATCTAAGTATGTTCACTGGTGGAGCGGTAAGTTCATATTTTGTCGGTTTTACTTTTACTTACAGGATTGTGACTTGAAGATGAAGAGATAGGCAAAGTCGGACCGTTTTAAGATACCTATTATAACCAAAATGGTTGTATCTCAACCATGTCACATATAATTTATATATGCCGTAATTAACCTCAAGTTAGCACGGCTAGGAAGCATGGAAGCATTATGTTGAGGTACCTAGTTGTGATTTATTCAATAACGATACGAAGCGTACCTACTTATTGTATAAGCGTAAAATTATCATAAATCGAACCTAGTAATACGAGTAGTTCCCATTACAAACTTAACTAACCACTTAGTCATTAGTCCATTATGTGAAATAAGTGTTACGCTTGTTTTCTTAACGGGGTTACCGAATAATTTTCCAATCGGAATACTTGATATACTGGAAATCGGAAACTACCTAACCGAAATATTACGATCTGCGCTAGAAACATACAAACACCGTAACCAATGCAATATGCCCTTGTATTTTTTAAAGAAGTTGTCCGAAGAACTTACCAGCAAGAGGCCTCTCCGTGTCATCGAAGGCGACCTGTCCGTGGCCGACCTTGACCCGCGTGACGACCTTGTCCACCTGCAGGTAGCGCACGCCGTCCTTCTCCACCACCTTCGCCGCGCCCTTCGCGATCACGGATATCCCAGCTGGAAACAATTGCATACATTACACAACATATAGGTAGGTACTACTTTGTTACTGCTATATTTAATCCTCATTTATTTAGAAAGCAGTCACTCTTGCTTTCATGAGTCTTGAGAAAAGATCAAACCTTTCTGGTTGCTGTTGTAGTCAATATATCCAGGAAACAACTAAGTGGGTACTTCACATGTATCTAATACTAATGTCCTACGCGTGTTAATATCAATTATTAACCCAGGTCGCGTTTTAATGAAGCAGCGGTTTATATTTAGAGTCGTATAATATTCAGATTCACTGTAGTGACCCTTTGTCTGAGAGTTGTTTTCCTCATTACAGAGCACTTCATATTCCTACCTCGACCGTTCGGTATCTAACAGCCGTGTACTTCCAATACATAATGAACTGTAGGAGTATTGTCAGGCGCAGAATTGTTTGTTGGATTGCTAACATAAATAATTCCTGCATAATTAGTGTGCCAGTGTTTCTGAACCACGGCTGTCGCACTCGACGAAATACTTTTCGTCGTAATGTAGCCGGGGGCTATATTGTAATCGCCGAGTATTACAGGCGTGTGGAGGCGGTGCCGGTGCATCGGCACAATTATGATTTCAATCTCCTGGTGAAACTATAATTTAGAGAGGTTTTTGATCGAGTGTTGCTCCTCGTGGCACGCTGCAATAAGAGCTCACGGAAGTACACGTCCACATAGGTTCCTGATGCAAGTACTTGATGTGTGGTGTTTTTAGGGAAACAGCCTGCTTTGCACAAACAGGTCTTACCTTTAACCTATCGAAGCCATTATAATGGCCCCGACCCCGAGCCACCTAGAAATGCAGTTCGTGAACTGGCAGGACCTAGCAAAGAGTCTAATCAGCGTAGATCCCTGCCATACGTAATCGAAGGTCGGCTGAGATTGATTCGCCAGTGTCAATTTAATATATGTATAAGCGTTGTGAATCAGCCCTGGGCAATTTGCCATAATGGCTAATGGCAAAGATGGTGTTGTGAAGAAAGTGTATCTCACTGAAGTTGCCGCGCAGCTTGCCCTTGCCGTCGATGTCGAGCACCAGCAGACGGGAGCCGCGCACGTCGTAGTCGGCGGTAACCGACAGCCTCGGTAGCGACAGCTTCACCTCTGCCGCGTACTTGTTGTTCAGGTTCAGCCTGCAACACACAACACAACATCATTGCAACACGGACTTTGATTTAAAAATATCACTCCGAAGATATATGTGAATCGGACAAACGCACGTCCTATAAAGCAATTCTGTCCTGCTACGGCGATAGGATTTCAGCTTCAAATACTGCTGGAATCTTTTTTTATTGCGTTCGATCTTTGATCAATGATAACATTGATAGATAACAAAGAAGATAAAGTGCTTTGTCATCATACTATGGCATATAAACGCAATATTGACTAATGACAACGAGACGGGAAACACTCACTTGAGTTTTTCAACGACGAAGTCGGAGCCGCCGGTGGCGCGGATATTCTTGACGACGGCCTTGAGCCGCAGGTTGGGCTGTGTGCGGTCCAGCCGCAGCGTCGGCACCGCGAACGGCTCCAGCGCCGGGATGTGTACCTGCCACATACGAATACAATTGATATCATTTAATGCGGCCGACTTTATAAAACTGTTATTAGAATTGGAATCTTCTCCTTTGGAACTTTTGAATGGACTACTTCGATGCAATTCGGTTAAATCAAATAATCTCAAATATACAGTACTCGTATTAAGGAGAGTAGCTACGGTAAAAGACCGTGGCTGCAATTTTACTAAAAATTCGAAAGATGGTCCGTGCGCAGGCAAACAGCACAGTATATCGAGCTAACATTAGCGAGTGAGCGAGAAAACATTAAGAGGCTGACAAGACCTAATTTGGTGAAATTGATGTTATTTAAGCAGTTTTTTAAGAAAAGCGATTTGTTCTAGCACATCAAATAAAATATATGTTATTATTCACCATATTTCAAAGGCCGTGGACGGGCTCGATAGAAAATAATTGCCAAGATTGGTCTTAAAATCACATTAAACGGTTCTGTCTTTATTTTTTTGACGTATTAGGGCGCACACTGTCTATTTGTATCGGAGATAATACCTAAGAAGATAATAATAAATAAATATTGAAATAAAAACAGTATGGATTATTGTGAAATATGACTCGTTAGCGGTTTAGGTATGAATATGCTGACTTTATGTTTTTAATTGCAGACCCATACGTCAAAAAAAAAAGACATAGAACCGTTTAATGATGATTTTAAGACCAATCTTTGAAATTATTTACTATGGAGCCGATTTCATCCAATTATGTATCGAGTCCTTCCACTAGTCCAGTCAACGAACTGACAACTCGTATGGAAAAAAAGTCAAATTTGGAAATAATTTATAATAGCTTATTTTTAATGTGTAACGGATATATTATCAATTAAATAGTTACACAGCGACAGAATCCGACAAAATTTCAGACATCAAAAAAAATATAAGTTTCTAAGTCAGAAAAAATATTAATAATTATGTTTGTCTTTATTTTGGTTCATTTACATTTGCTCTATAATATTCAAGATAAATCGTACAAAAAAAGACAATGCATGCTTCATTTAAATCTACATAATTACTTCCGGGTGGAAAATTTGTCGGATTCTTGAATTAATCATCTTGGAATAACATTTTAAAATTAAATCAACAATAATAACGCTATTATAAATTAATGTTTTTCACGACCGTATTTTGCCTGGAGTACACGGTCTTTGAAAAATGTTTGATGTGCATTAGTTTATACAAATAGTTTTCCTTAAAAAACTACTTATATCATCAATTGGAACAAAATTAGGTCTTGTCAGCTTCTTAAGGGTTGCAGGCGCCTTAATACAAAGCCTTTGATTTACGATGAAAAGAAAAGCACACCAACACCTTTGCTACAAGAATACCTGCCTTACTTATGAATAAGCAAATATAAGGTTCAACTGCGCACGTCATAATTAAGAACGAACATTAACTAGGCTCTTGCTGGCGGCGCGGGCACGGCATCACGCAACAACTTTAGGTACTCTTGGTGTTCAAAGGATTAAAATAACGAGATATATTCAACGGAAACGGGAGAGACATATTTGTGTTTGAGTGTTTGTTTGCCCACCTCCGGAATGCCCTCGCGCAGCCGCGGCCGCATTGCTTCGATCGCTTGCAGGATGCACTTGTTTATTTCTGGGTCACTTTTCTTGCATTGCGGGAAATAGTCAGCTGTGGACAAACATTTTGCATCAGACTTCATACTTCATACTTCGCTTACGCTGCATGTATACTCTAACCCCCTTATTCATAAAAAAATTGCAAATCTCTGTTAACTACCCTACCCTTTCAACGCAAATGTCAAAGAGGCAGATAAAGTCCAACGGATTTGTATCGGCATTTCAGCTAAAACAGGCTTGATGAACATTCATGAATAAGGCACGTTAGTCATTAGTTACGTAGTAAGTAACAAGAATACTCATTTGTTGACATTAATATTAACAAAATTACAATTAGATGCAACCTGCTAAGCTTTAGCATTTAAATATAATCCTCTATATACCTAACCGTAGATTATTATAAAAGCGTCAGTTGTACGTTAAAAATATGTAAATAAGGAAAGGACTGCGGCGATTATCTAACAGAAGTATAAGTGTTTCATGGTGATCCGGTGACGCGCGGCCGGGGAGTGGTGAGCGGAACCACCTTGGGCCCACTGCATTTCCTCAATAATACTACTGCATTTGACACAATTACTCATACATAGTTAATCCTATAAGTCACAAGGAAAAAATAGAATAATCGCTTGATTAAGTTATTCACTTACCGGAGGTATTAAGGACATATCCACGTAATAAAATATTAGTTACGTGCTTATAGTAATAAAATAATACGCGATATTATTTACTAAATTCGTAACACACATAAGCAATAAAAATGATGCACTGGTGACTTACGGGTAACTCTCCCATGTGATAAAGTCAGACCGAACGCCAAAGCCAGGAGCACCTTCATTTTCGATCGTGTGAGACCGTGGTCTATTTTGATGTTGAGTTTATTTGCGAAGTTTGCATCGATTGGGTGTCTGTTGGTTAATGTGCGGCTGCGCCGAAATTTCTGTTATTTGTAGCGAGGGAGCGGCGCGGGCGGCGACCCTGCGTTATTGCGCCACGCGCCGAGCGCCGCGCGCTGGGGATGAGGCTGGTGTGGCGCACCCACTGCTACCCTGAGGACAATGGCGGACATTTACATTATACATTAACATTACTTATGCTTCGAAGTCGAGTTAGGGCTCAGGGATTTTTTCTTCTAAATTTGATATTTAAGTAAGTACTCCTACTTATTAACTTTTTAGAATATTTCGATATATCATTAATATTATTATTATTTATTATGATTTATAAGTTAAGTAATTCGATTTATTAATTGGTTCGTACATAGTTTTTCTGATAAAAAATGGGAATGTTCAATATCCCTACTTATTTATACAAAAAACATACTCCGAATCATGTAAGATACTCGTAGGTAATGGCAAACAGCAAATGTTGACTGTCCTTGAAAAGTCGAAGGTCAAGGACGAGTCCCGTTTTCACTTGTCGTCAAATCGCATTACGTTGGGCTTTTGCCCGTATAATATATCTACTAAATCAGTATCTATTCACCAATTCGATCAATTTTAACATTACTTTTCTGTAACTTACTTCACCTTCTAGAAAACGTCTAATGACAGACATGACAGAGATAGATGGAGTAGAAGTATTGAAAACGATTGCGATTGGTTTCTTTCTTTAAACCTAAGTATATTAAGCCGCGCAATCGAATTGAATCTGAAATTGATTAGGTTATATAACCGCGTTAAGAATGATCTCATTGGAAATACCTGCCCGGTTAAGTGAAGTAGAACTGTGCTGCAATATCCGACACGTAGCAAGCAGCCATAACGTACAGATTCGACCGGTCCACGACCACAACAGGAACCATTAGTGCCACGACCACAACTAATCTTCGGGATACCTGTCTATCCCTCAAGCATAGAATAGGACCATGAAACACTTGCACACCGCACCGCGCCCACCCCCTTGCACCAAATCTAGGTTAGTTTATAACCGAGTTCTAAAACAATATTACATAATCAATTCGACTGCATTTATTTCCTGCTGTTGCCATTCGAATCCTTGCCGTTGTGTACCGTTCGCATACAATCAGCCAGATCCCTCCCTACTCCCTGCAACATTTGTATCGTAGTACTGTACGTTGAAGAACTGACTCCTCTGGAATCAGATACAGATACAGATACAGATCATTTATTGGTAAAAATACAGGTACATTTTACAAGTCAATTTGTTAACAGGTCATTATTATTATCTAGTATTTTAGGCTTAGGTTAGGGCTTATTCACAATTTCTCTAAAAACAAATTCATTCACACTGTAACAACACAGGTCAATTAACATTTTTTTAATTCTGTTATAAAATATGTTATTGTTCGCCGAGGTAATTAAGTATGTCACTAGGTAGGGTGTTATAAATCTTGACACCTAGGACAGCGAGTGACTTTCGAGCTTTAGCGAGTCTGCGGTGCGGGATGAGTAGCAGGTGTGCACCCCGGGTATTTCTACCATGACACTGACGGCGCGTTGTGTATTGGTCCAGATTAGACCTTACATGTTGGCAAGCCATCAGTATGAAGATACAGGGCAGTGAGTATTTTATGCTGGTTAAATAGTGCTCGGGCTGGATGATCGTAGGGCTTACCAGATATAATTCTGAGGGCTCGCTTTTGCAGTTTAAACGGTCTGTCGCAGTCTGCTGACGTACCCCATAGCTCAACACCGTGGCTTAAGATTGAGTGGAAGTACCCAAAATAGGCGGTTCTGAGATTGTCAGGTGTCAGGGTGGGTGCAAGTCTGGATAGAGCAAAGCAGGCAGACGCTAACTTGTCGCAAACTGCGTCTATGTGGGGGGACCATGTTAAACCTGAATCCATCGTGAAGCCAAGATATTTCACCTGATCGACTTGCGGTAAGTTAATGTTATTTATAACAATATTAAATTGACATTCGCTACTTTTTCGCAGTTGGAAGTGCATAATGTTAGTTTTGTCAATGTTCAGTTGCATGCCATTAGTTGAGAACCATTGGGCAATCTTATGCATGACCTTGTTGTCTTTTATTTTTAAATTATTAAAGTTATCTGCATTAGTTATTATGCATGTATCGTCAGCAAACATAATGTATTCAGGTTCCGAACATGCAGTCGTTATGTCATTAACTAACGTTAAAAAAAGGAGGCCATTATAGATCCCTGGGGGACAGAACAACCCCCGATGGGCTCAAGGATTGATTTTACACCAAGAACGGAAGTACTCTGCTGTCGATTAGACAAGAATGACGCGATTGTGTTCAAAAAGTGTCCTTCAAAGCCGTAGCGATTTTTTTTTTTTAAGAGCAGAGCATTGATCGATCATTTCGAAGGCACGCGACAGGTCGCAGAATATCGCTGCGACCTGCCGCCCGCCCTCGAGGTGCGTCATCACCCGGGTGAGCACATCGCAGGCCGCATCCCTCGTTGACCGGCCAATCCCTAACGTTTATAGTTTTATAGGCTACGATGCTTGGTTATCGTTTGCCACCTTATTACTTAGTATGGATACAAGTCTGTTATACAGGGTGGAATCTTGAACGTGATCCAAAATAGCAAAATGTGAATCTATCCATGATTCTGAGCAACTTTTATTATGGGACCAACTTTGTGTTATGCCAAAAAAATCCAACTATTTCATTAACTCTGCTCATTTTAGACTGACAAGAATGTATGAACAGGTGTGTTTTTTTTGGCATAACACAAAGTTGGTCCCATAATAAAAGTTGCTCAGAATCATGGATAGATTCACATTTTGCTATTTTGGATCACGTTCAAGATTCCACCCTGTATAGAGCCGCCTAGGGAGTCATCAGTGCTCCGGTCACAGTGCTACGTAACAAACATTTTCTTTAAATCTTGGAAACAATGAATGTCTCCATAGACCAAAACTATCCTTTTTATATTGTAGGTACTACTTACTTTTCCATTATGTCGCGTAGTCGTGGGACGACACCCTGTCTGTACTTAATTGACTTATAGTCTATGTAGGTAGGTTCTGCAATAGAGGTGTAGACTCAAAAAACTTTTTAACAAACAAATTAAACCGCCGAAAAAAAAACTGAAAAGCAAAAAATAATAAAACTTTTTTATTTAGTTTAATAACTAAGTTCTTAAATGAATCTAAGTGTATCTAAGTAATTTTGAGTCGACGCCAAACACTTGCCAAGCGCTTGTTTGGCGCCGACTCAAAATTACTGAGTTAATTATAAAGTTTTGTGTCCACTGGATTTTTTTTGTATTCTTTTAAAATAATTTAGAAATTTCTATATGCCTACGCGTTTCAACTGGAATAAAAAAAAAGGAAGTGGTAGAGCCTGTTTTTTTATTTTATTGTTATGTGTAATGTTGTACGGCTCTATCAAAGTCAAAATTATTTGCAAGTAACGTCTACTTATTTTTTTATTAACCCTCAAAATAAATTAAGATGCAAGATATTTTTCTTGGGTAACTGATTTGCAATTTAAAAAAAAACTAAAACTTATAATGTTCTTAAAATTCTTTAAAAAAGAGAACTAGAGACTAGAGAACTAGTCTAATTATGTGCAATAATGCCAAAAACCCTTTAAGGAACTTTATTAATTAACCAATTTTGTGTAAGGGACGCACTAGGCTCGTGACCGGCAAGCGTTAAAAAACGTACTTTCGCTAAATACGAGTAGTAGGTAAGCAAGACTTGCAGGTTAACGACTATCATACGAACGCACGCGTAGCATCTGAAAGGCTACCGCGAAACGAAAACGAACTTCGTTCATTATTTCTCTCTCTGTCGCTCGAATTTGCAAGTGCGACAGAGAGGGAGATACATCTGGGTTTGTAACCAAATTTCCTCTTTAATAACGACGAATGTCACGATGAATGCTGTCTGTATCCGGTGGGATAAATCTTTATGAATTTCGGAAAGCATTATCGAGATTCCTCTTTGCAGAACAACCTTTTTTTTTCGGAGTCTCGATTGGCCTGTTGGCACAACAGCTAGTAATTGAGACAACTCATTAAAAAAAAAAGCAATGGCGCGAATTTTCACTCTTCTAATCTTAAAAAGGTTTTTGGTTTTGTGACTGTTTCTGTTAATCTTGTTATTGTATTATATCTTGTTTCAGGCCTCCATTTTTTTGGAGGCCGGAAAAGATAGCTAATGGTAATGACCCAACCTACCTGCCGTTTTAATTTGGCAAACGATGGACCAAACACCCTGTACAACTATTGTATACAATACTTTTTATACTCGTCGACTATAATCTTTAAATTAGAACCTCGCAAACCATAACGTAATGGAATACTTTTATTCTGATATAGTATTTTTCACAATCGTGTTATAATAGAGAGCTTTTTAGTCGAGTAGGTACCGTGTTTAGGCCACGAAGCTTGCTGAGTGGCCTAAGTAAGGTACGAGATTAGAAAGCTTGATTATGACACTATTGTGAACAATACTTTTTGTACGAGTTCATTAAAATTAATAATTTAAATCATTAATACGAGTATATAAGAAAACTAAATATCGTAAGTAGGTACTATATTGTCTAGGTCGACTATTGTAAATGTAAAGGCTCTTTGACTTTTCACGTAGCAAGGTAAGTGTGGCTTCCTCTGCCATATTAGTTATTTCTTGAGGAGTTACGAGTAAAGATGTTTCGTCACTGTCACTACTCATTTTCTTAGTTTTTATTTTAACTTTTTAAGTTTAACTTTGAAAAGAAAAGTTATCACATCACACCACCGGCGTCCGTAATGTTGCAGTACTGTGCTGTGATTGTCTAAATACTGGCCAATCACAAAGCGTAGTTTTTTTTTAATTTTTATGCCCTGGATACAGCAGCAAGTTCAAGTAATTTTTGACAGATGACGTGACGCTGCTACGTTCTGAAACGCCATAGATTGGCAATCTTGTATCGGATCAAGTCTCCTTAAACAAGGACACATTATTAAAAATACGAAGTTATATTTTCATTTTTTTTTCGGTTTTCTAGAGCGAGAGCGTATCGAAATAATTATTTCGATTGTCCATAGAGCATAAACTTTTTCATCAGAATAAAAGTATTCCATTGCGTTATGGTTTGCGAGGTTCTAATTTAAAGATTATAGTCGAGTATAAAAAAAAAGTTAACGTTCTATGGACAATCGAAATAATAATTATTCAACCGTACACAGAACTGAAATGAATTTTGACCAATCACGAGGCTCGATTTCCAGAAGACATCAACGCGCAGAAATAAAAAATATTCAAAATCATTTCCTAGTTAAATTGGCTAATTAATCAAATAGGTATTTTTTTGTTTTGAAATTCCTATAAGACTATTAATAGAAGTACTCTCTTTCAAATAAAAAATAATAATCGAGATCGGTTCACGTGCATGATAAACAATAATCGCTAAAACACCAACATACATACTAAGCTGATACTAACGTGCAAGGGCTTGCACCTTAGTACCAAATGGGGCCGATAGATGGCGCTGACCCCATTCCTACTTCGCGCTGTTAAGATTTTTCTAGAATGAATGGGATTGGGACGGGTATATTTCAATAGCAGGTCTAAAAAAATAAAAGATCGCGATCCAATTGTCTTGGTAGTTCGATGTTCTTGGTGTAAAAGTTATTAGTTGTTTGAAATTGAATTCTGTTGTGTTGGGTTAAAATAAGTAATTTTTCTCAAAAATGGCCCGCAAAGTGAACATAACTCGCTACATTATTATTATTATTATTATTAAGCCTTTATTGATTCCCTTATTATATAGTGATTGATTGTTTATCAAAGTGTTTCAGGTTATATAAGGGACCCCTGACGGGTATAGGCCTCCTCCATGTCTTTCCATTTTTCTCTGTCCTTAGCATTATTGATCCAGTTCGGTCCAGCTGCAGCTATTATGTCATCAGACCATCTTGCCTTGGGCCTACCCACTCGTCTTTTTCCTAGTGGCCCTGGCCATTTAGTGGCTTCGTTAGTCCATCTCTTGTCGGTGATTCTTGCTATATGGCCAGCCCATCTCCATTTTTGTTTGAGTATGAAGTCGAGTGCGTCTGTAAGTTTTGTCTGTGACCTGATGCTTTTGCAGTTTATTTTGTCCTTCTTTTTGACATTCAGTATGCTCCTCTCCATTGCTCTCTGACATGTCCGAATTTTTGATTTTATTTTGTTGGTGTGAACCCAAGTTTGGCAGCCATATGTAAGGCTTGGTAAGATGCATGTGTCCATCACTGTTTTCTTGAGGCGTAGATTGAAGTTGCCTTTTAAAAGTTCCTTGAAACTCCAGTACTTCTTCCAGCTGAGAGCGATCCTGCGCTCTATTTCTTCTATGTTGCTATCTGTACCAAATGATATTTGTTTGCCTAAGTATTGATCTACATATTCTATCTCTTTGTTATCTATGAGAATTTTGGATTTCACACTGTTGGTCATAATTTTTGTTTTGGTGTAGTTCATCTCTAGTCCTACTTTTCGGCTTTCTATGTTGAGGCTATTTAGCATGTCTTGTAAGCGCTGTATATTTTCCGATAGTAGCACTAGATCATCAGCAAATCTTAAATGGTTTAGGCGTCCACTGAATATTTTTATGCCCAATTGATCCCAGTTTAGTTGGTTAAAGATGTTTTGTAGTATTGCTATGAACAGTTTTGGTGATATTGGGTCACCTTGTCTGACTCCTCTACTAATTTTAATTTCTCTTCCTCTTTCCTCTAATTTCACTCTACTTGTACTGTTGTTGTAAATATTTTTTAGGACATTTATGTATTTTTGGTGTACCTTACAGTGGTTTAGAGAATTCCAAATCGCACTGTGAGATACACTATCGAAAGCCTTAGTATAATCTATAAATGCCACATAGAGGGGTTTGTTGAATTCTTGGTAGCGTTCTAGTACTTGTTCTACTGTATGTATATGGTCTGTCGTTGAGAATCCTGATCTGAATCCAGCTTGTTCTATGGGCTGGCATTCGTCTATTTGTTTTGTAATTCTGTTCATAAGTAGTGCTGTGAAGAGTTTGTAGGTGCTTGCTAAAAGGCTGATTGGTCGGTAATTTGCAATATCCTTAGGGTCTCCCTTTTTATATAAGATTGTGATGTCTGAGGTTTGCCACTGACGAGGGGTTTTTCCTGTTTCTAGTACCATGTTGAATAGTTCGGTGAGTGGTTTGATAAGCAGGTTCGCTCCCATTTTCAGTAGTTCGTTAGGAATGCCATCTGGCCCTGGGCTCTTCTCTTTTTTTAAGCTTTTGATTTGTTTCAAGACTTCAGTTTCTTCAATGGGGTTGATATTGGTGTTGTCCTTTGCGACAATGAGTGTGTCTTCGCTTTGTATGTCTGTATTCTCGTTTGATGTTTCACTTAAATTTCCACTTGGTGACTGGTTTTCGTATAGTTGTTCGTAAAATTTTGTAGCAGAGTTCAAAATGTCTTTTCTTGTCTTAACTACTCCATTGTTGGTGTGAAGCTCTTTAATCCAGGTCTTTGTTGAGTCAAGCTCTTTCAATGCTCTTTTCATACTTCTGTGGGATATAATATTCTTTTCTATTGTTTGTACTCTGTGATTGTTGTAGTCTTTTTTAATGGCTTTATTTGAAGTTTTAAATAGATTGCTTAGTTCTCTTTTTTCACTGTTTGTACGGTTCTTTTTGTTTAATAGTTCTGTTCGTCTGGAAATGAGGAGTCTTGTGTCTTCCTGTATTATTGTACTGCATTGTCTTTTCACTAGTTTGTTGCTTGACATTTCAGTCTTCGTTGCATGGGTTATACTTTTCTCTAATTGGTTGTAGTAATCTTGTACAGTGCTTGGGCGCTCATGTAACAGCAGCGATATGTTCTGATCTAGTCTTTTCGTATACATTTTTATATCATCCTCGCTATTAGGTGTTTTCGGCAATGTGTTAAATGTTGTTCTGCTTTTTTTGTTACTGACGTTGGACATATAGGTTCCTCGTACCATTCTATGATCAGACGGAAAAGGGGTGTTAAAAAACTCTATGTTTATGAAGTTTTTAGGTTTGTTTGTGAGTATGTAGTCTATCTCATTTCTTGCTTAACTCGCTACATATTGGAAGGTAAAGTGTATGGTTTAAGGTCAGATCTAAATTAAAAAATAAAAAACATTGCAGGCCGCCTGGAATGGTATATATAAATTCCTTTATTTGTCGAGTACCAATCTTTTTTAAAGTAGGAACTGGCATATAAAAGACGGCACAGCTCGTATTCAGCCAATTCAACTCGTATTTTTCTGTTGCAAACACGGCGTTTTTGTATGTGTCTCAAATAGTTCGCGTTTTTTGGGTGGATAAATACTCTTGCGATTCTGTTTAAAAAAAAACGGCGGGAAGTAGTAAATATTTTCACGTTGTGCAACGATATTTAAAGTTTATAGCAATTGCCTCCTTCCCGGCCACGGCAATAATGTACTATAATTTAACAAATATTCTATTGGGACATTTACTTTACCTTGAGTTAATTGTACGGAACCCTCGGTGCGCGAGTCAGACTCGCACTTGACCGGTTTTTTTTTAATAATCACGCTTCAATTGTTAATTATAAACAAAACAACACAATCTATCCGCCCGTCACACTACCAGTTTTTGACTGACGAAATAACGACTTTTTTCCCCCGTTACTTATTCAAATGTTCGCTTGCTAGCTGTCTTGCTCCGTTCACAACAAGATTAAATAGGTTAAAACGAGACAAATATATGTTTCACTGATATTTTACGTCAAGTATATACATATACACGGACACAGCGGGGCCGGCGGATCATGCCACAGACAAAGCGCCATTACGACTCGGGCCCGAGGGGCCTTTCCACAGCTGAGGGATTATGGTCTCCAAAGTCCAACGCTAATAATGCCACAAAATAAGATTTTCAGGTAACTTAAAAATCCTAAGAAATCCTTCAAAAGTTAATTTATTAAAGCCCATGAAACACTGACTCGTACCTATTTGGAGATTGGTATCAAAAAGTACTAGCTGTAGGTAGGTATTATAGTGCCAGTATCTATAATATTATGTTTTCTTTCTTCGTCAAAATTTTATGCTGGCAAATATTGAACCCGTTCTGTCAACCAGCTTCATTGGATAAGTAGTTGGATTAGGAAAGGTAGTACATAGTTGGTTGTGTATGTAGTACCTGTACCTACCAGGCTTTCATTCCAAGATAACATTAGACTCTTGAAGGAGGCAGGGGTTATGAACGTTAGGTTAGGTAGGTAGTAGTTAGGTAGTTCTTATGTATTTGAGTATAACATTGCATGTATTTTATGTAATAACTCTTATCTAATCCATCGAGCATTTAAGTTTGAAAGGAGAAGAGTTGATGAAGCGAAAGATGTAGGTTTCATGTTATGAACTGGAAAGGAGTATAGAGTATTATTTTGTAAATAATTTCATTCAAATCGGTAGAGACGTTTAAGCGTGATTGAGTAGCAAACATCCACACATCCAAATTTTCGCATTTATAATATTACGAACTTTCTCATTTATAATATCAGTGTGACATGTGTGTATTAAATGTCATCAAACCTGGAAGATAAAGTTTCACCCTGCAACCGCGTAAACTTATGTATTATTTTATCTACGCACATATCATTAGTGCTCTAAAATGCGTTCAGAAACCGTAGGAAATGACCAGCATTATTACAACCAATTTTACTATGAGAACTTTATTGTCTGTGGTAGTAGGTAATATCTGTACTGTAATGTTATTACAGTACAGATTTTTGTAAGGTTATGAGTAGCTTTTGCATAGGTCCAGGACTGCATGATTTGCACGTTTTTTTGTATTTAGCTATAGGTAATTAGTTAAGGGCCCCTTCGGGGCCCAACATGGAAAGATAGGTAAGGAAAAAAAAAAAAAAAAAATGTAAGGTTATGAGTTTAAATTTGGAACAGCTGACATAACTCAAGTGGGTCTCTATTCTAGTATCCATAGATATTAAAACAGTTATCGATGCGAAACGTCAATTCAGTATGTTTTTTAATTTAAACCGCACGACATTTGATCAAGAGTGACATGAGAATAGGGACTTCATTCGTTTGTCTATGATTAAAAAAAAACATTCTTCTCGACGTAGGATCGAATTGCCGCCATTACTGTTGTCATTTTCTTTGTTGGTTTTTGCTGTTACGAAAGTAGAATTGTGAAAAGTTGTTTGTAATGCACATTTTAGTTGAAAATATGAGTAGTAGTGACTCCGAGAACGATATGAACACTCCGCCGGATATCGTAAATGCAGCCACGATTGCAACAAAGATATTTTACAGGTAGCATTATAGTAGCAATGCGGGTCATTTTCCTACGGCTTCTGAACCCATCTTACAGTACTTATGATATGTGTGTAGATAAAGTAGTGAATGCAACTGTACATAATTTAGCCTTAAAACACTCGTGTGATCCTATTATGAAACTCGCTGCCGCTCGTTTCATAAAACCACACTCGTTTTTTAAGGCCTCTGATTATGTATCAGTTGCATAAACTACTATTTCATCACGCCTGCTCGTAAATGGTTTATGTTGCAGGCATATAGAGCTATAATATATTACGCCCATGGGCTTAATGGTTTTTTTCTTAAATTGTATGTAAAGTAAGGAGGTAAGGTATCTTTGAAATCGTATTTATACATGGTACATCTAAACTAGGCCCCCCACAAGGTGGACTGATAACCTGGTAAAGGTCGCGGGAGTCCGCTGGATGCGGGTGGCGCAGGACCGGTCATTGTGGCACTCTTTGGGGGAGGCCTATGTCCAGCAGTGGACCTCTTTCGGCTGCTATGATGATGATGATGATGATGATGACATCTAAACTAATAAAACACGTTACACTAAATTATTTTAAGATGTAAAAATTATAACTTATAAGTTAGTAATTAATAGAGGGTCTGTGTACTATATTTTTTATTGCGTTTAGTATTCATTTTGGTTTAAAATGTATTTGTTTCCTGATGAATGTGATGAAAAACATTCTGTATGACACCGATGGAAAAACTTTTTACATACTCGAGCCATCTATCTCTTACCGTACCTGCCTGCTTGTGGCACAATGTACCTACTATTTAATTTCTTCCAATGTTCGGTTCGATACTCCTTCGCTTTCCAGACGATCTCTCTTGAATCGAGCGAAGCCAAATTAATTCCTTCATCATCAGAACGTTGTTTACCTACCTTTCCTCTATTTTATACGGGGACATTCTTTACTTTTATATTGACTTATGCAATAAGCAATTAACTAAGTAGGTGGTTGAATTTTTTTACAAATTATTAAATGATAACAGCAAAAACAGTCAATAAAGAAATTGAATGGAATTTCATTTATAATTTGGCATTTGAAATCTAATATAGGACGTCATTTAATATGACCGCCTAAAAAGTGGACTTTAAAGTACCCATTATTCTTCTTTTTTTCTGTCCTACCTGTACGTCTAGCACAACTTGCTGACAAGTAGCTTCGCGCGCGACTGAGCGTCTCCTGTCTCACTCGCACCGTGCAAATTAGAAAGAGGAGGGTAGATCTTTCTCGACTCGCGTCGCGGCGCGGTGTCAGTTGTGCTAGCCCCCCCTGTCTTCCTAACTTGGGCGCCGAAGGGGCCCTCAACTAATCCCCAAACCATTTTTCTTCTGTATTATCCTATCGGAAATGGAGTATAGGCGTGCCCTTCTAATCGGGGCTGTTATTCGCTACGCGCTTAATGTGGCTCACCCCGCCGGTGACCCGTTACTAAACTAGACCTCTACCTACGCTTAGTTACTACGCATCTCGGTGTCAAGATATATTTGTGGGTGAGCGTTGAGGTGAGCTTCAAACAAGTTACAGAATAGGGGGGCTGGTGATGCCGCTACGAAGACTTCTAATCTGGTGAGCAAGCCGAATCCAAATTTGGGTAAATTCTTCCTCTGGAGCTGCAGGGTAAGTCAATGTCCTAAATAAAATAGGACACGCTGCCAGGGGCCTGCCCCTCTGTTCTGTAACTTGTTCGAAATTCACCTCACCGTTCACCCACAAATATATCTTGACGCCGCGTTTTGTAGTAACTAAGCGTCGGTAGAGGTCTAGTTTCGTTATTAGGCGTGACGCGTGAGGCGAGGCGGTGTCTAACTTATTTAGAGCTCAAGCTGGAGTCGATTTGGAAGCCGAATGCAATAGGCATTGCAGACATTGCTTCTAGTACTTGCTCTGACACATTTGAAAAAAAAGGTGGACTCTCGGCAAAGATGGACAAAGTGGCCATGTTTTACGGTATCGGTGCCCCATAAAAACATTTTTTATATAATTTAAGTTATGGTGGGATATCGATTAACCCATCCGTGCAATATCTCTAAACTTTGGCGACATCTACCGACCTTCTGCTGAATTACCTAATTAAGTATCTTTCTAGGTCAACAATCTTTAAAATGAAAAGAGAATGGATAGTCAGAAGTTTCTCTAGACGGCTTAGAGATGGCGCGATAAAAGGAAAATATAATACGATAAATCCTGGCAACTTTCCTGCCTCTGCTCGCATTCCAATAAGATAAATGATATGTATGAGGAAAAACAAGCAGTTCATTTCGTTTAAGCCATAAAGTCCAACGCCGAGCCGTAATCTCCCTAATAATTACCTCCTCCAAAATCGATATCAAGTCTATACATAACTATGTTACATATAAAATTCATGTGTCGTATAATAAAGATTTGGTTGTCTCTATGCTTATCCTTAGCTTTTTTTGGCATCTTTTTTTTTTACTGTATAAACGTTTCAAATTCATATGGAAATGATTAGAATATGTTGAATTTTAAACAAAGTAATAAATCTACCGCCTGTTGGAACTTTTCTGCGCCTTAAAAGAACTTTGGAGTAGGTATATGAATACCCATAATTTTTAATACAAATCTAAGAATTTGGTAAACATCGGATCGCTATAATGTATGTGTGGATATACCTACCTACTCCAAACACATAATTAGGGACATGGTTATTAGCTCTGCAGTGTTAACCATTTCTTGGCAAAAAAAAAAAAAGTGAGTACGAGCCCCGTTTGCGCCTTGTAGAGCCAAAAAAATTGCCTGTTACAAAAATACAAAAAGAACAACAACAATTGTGCATCATATATGATATGATACAATGTCAAGAAAAGGGTTAACCATGTCCCTATTAGTGTCATTGCAGTTCTTAAATTTCAGAAACACATGGGGCATTATATTTTATTTTGTAGTATTCATTTAAGTATCTAACTTATTGCATACTAGTTTTGGCCCGCGACTTCGTCTGCGTATATAATAGCAAATATGCTAAGGCAATTTCATACAAACTTCCCCTCCCTTTTTCGCCACTTTAAGGGATTATTTCCGGGATAAAAACTATCTTGGCCTTGCCAGGGTATCATTTAAAGTATTTCCGTACCAAATTGCATTCAAATAGGTTCATCGGTTTAAGCGTGAAAAGGATACAGACGGACAGACAGACATTTTTAGAGAGTTCCTTTCGCATTTAGAATATAAGAATATACTTAAGTATGGATTAAAGAGGTATTCGAAATAAATGTTGCGATACAATTAAGTACCTTCATGAAGACTCCGAGAAATAAACCATTGTTTACCAATTATCCATAACCACTCATCATTTTCGTTTCTTGTTTTTCTACTTTCCTTTTATTGAATCAATCGACGATTGTTGATGGTATATTAGTAGATTATACACTAAGGGGATAAAGCACTGTTTTATGTCACGGGAGCGAATTGAATCCCGAACGTAACGAAGGACTCATAATTTAACTCCTGAGCGTAGCGAGGGAGTTATAAGTTAATTCCTGAGCGAAGCGAGGGAATTAAGACTGAGTCCTGAGTGCAGTGAGGGGTTCAACCGCCCAAGACTAAAACAGTCTTATCCCCGAGGTGTATACTCTACTTTTCACACCTTATGCGAAACAAAAAAACAGGCTCAGTAGATAAATATTCAAAATAGACCAGAAGCACTGATTCAGACACAGACTTTACGACTTTTACAGCTTTCCATTTGTCAAAATCGTTGTAGGCTTTTAGGTATTTTTCCTTTGACTTCTCTGGCAGCAGATTGTTGACAATGCCTATGGCATCTAATTTGATAAACTCAGGAGTCAAAACACTTTCATCACTCGACATTTTCAATATTATTTTTGAAATTAAATCTTCTATAGGCACCTACAAGAACTCGATTTGTTCGTCACGCGTGAACAAATGAAGGCGCGCGACGTTCCAAATTCGAAAGCACAAGCCGTGGTCCTAGATTCGAAATTCGAATTTCGAACACCGCGCTCCTCCGGACCGGGGTTCACACGGAGGCAAACTTCATTTATTTTGTCAAATCAAGTAGGCCATGGCCTAGGACAAATTGTGTTTAGCAAAATTAAACTTTATGCATATAGTAATAAGAATTATGAAAAGTGAAATCATATTATTAACCAGCGGGTTATAATGAAATTCAGTACAACATTATAACCCGGCTAATACCAAGGGATTTAATGTCTTGCTTTCGGTAGGGTTTACATGACCTATAATTCGGCATTGTCGAGCATGTGGTTTGAAAAATATAATATAAAAGCAATGGGGAGACTTTCACCGGAACCTACCCAGTTTTTAATTAATATATTATTACAAATGAAAGAAAGGGTAATTCTCATGCGTGTATAAAAAAACTTTATTTACAACAAATACCAACTACTTATTGCCATGAAGCGATACATTATAGAAACGTTTCCCTCGCGAGGGCGCGTCCCACTCCCTGCCGTTATTCCAGAGTAATCCATTGCTGATTTTCTTTGTGACGAGTGATGATATCTCTGCCTGAATTTCATCAAGTCTATGACGTTATTAATAGAGAACTGTTATCTTTTTTTGATAAAATAAATGCTTGGCCATTGTATACTTTGTCAAATGAATACCACATGGAAATGGGGCACAATAAGAAATTGTGGAACACAACATATGTATAACAAAACAAGGTATGTATATAGCCCGCTGCACCATGAAACATACTTTATAACCACCGTCCAGTAGGTCTACTTACAGTCACCTTTACTGTGTACTGTGCTTAGTTATACTACGTACACAATATAAACGTAATATTCTGAGAGTTATATTTTAAGTAGAATATATATTATCTGTTCATCTAATTAAATGTAAGTCATTTAAATAAATAGGATTAAAGCTATAGATTGGCCGGGGCCGTACTATTAAACAATGTAGATAATGTTTAAAATTCAAATCATGCGATGCGATAGGACAGGCGGATTAAAAATAGTATTTTATGCAATCGTTATATAATGTATGCTTTTTCAGTCGAGTACCACGTTTAGGCCACGAGGCTGGCTGGGTGGCCTAATTCAGTTCAGGTACGAGACTTAAAAAGCTAATTATATAACTATGGTATACAATACTTTTTCTACGAGTCAACTGAACTAATTGAACAAACTTGGTATCTATTGAAAATCTAAGCCCTGCTGAAACGAAGCGCAGCCAACGACTTTTTCTTTTTTGTCGTTGATGTGGTTTCTTTTCTCCTATTGGTGAAATTCATTATAGTTCAGTAAAGGCGCCACGTGATTGGTTAAATTTATTTAGATAGTTGGTAGCTCCATAGTAAAAAGTATGTGATTTTAGTTTGGTCTACGAAGCCTTAACTCAAACACTAAAGTCGACGAGTATAAAATACGAGTATAAAAACATATACATAGACGATAAAAATGTTCACAGTTGCAAATTGCCTGAAATAGACCAACGGTTTTTACGTAATGACTATATGACGCTCCTGGGTTTATAACCAGTAATATGGTATATTAAAGTAAAACTACGTTATTTTATCCCTATAGTCTTGGTCTCGCCTTATTAATATTATTGGTATACAACAAATTTGTTAATTCTTACTAGACAGTCACTAACTTTAATTTGGGACCCACTTAAGGTGGAAAATCCTGTCAAATCGTATAAAATTTGTATTGAATAATGTTTCCGAAAACGTTCATAAATTAAAGAACGCAACCGTACGTAAGTAAGTAGTATACTTTACATTATTAATATGTGATATCCCTACTGTACATTTTTACCAAATCTTTTGGGATCGTCGGAACGCATTTTCCTGCTAAACAGTTTCCCAGTTTGTTTTTCTAAATTCTTAACGCCGGATATGCAAGACTAAGCATATCCGGCGTTAAGAATTTAAGCCATAATAATATTTCTGAACAGTACTCAGAAATAATACCCAACTGTCCAAAACAGAATTTCAGAATATACTTATTAGACTTTTGCGTTAAATCGGCATCCTGATCACCGAATACGAATTGACATAGCTACGGAAGCCGTAATAAATCCAAGTCAATGCACCAGTAGCGCAGCAATAAATGCAGTAAGCGAATGATACCTGTACATATTATAGTGTCAAGTAGGGTGGGTATAGTGACCAAATTAAACAAAACTTCTACAGTTGCCTGAAATGCCGAACGCCAACGGTTGACGACATAGACAAAAGTGTCTGTTTTGTCTTCCCAACCCAGAGGAGGAATTTGGATAAACTTATTGACTCTACTAGCTTATAGCTGCTACTGCTGCTAGGCCGAGTCAAGCGAGTGGACAACTTGACTGTCAGAAGTTGGAAGACGCCTTATAAAGACTAATCAAGGAGATGAAATTATTAATCATAAAGATAGGTCAAAGAATCTTGCATTTCATTCTACCGGTAGCCACTACTTAAATACTTGAGTTAATAGGTACCGAATATATAGTATTTTCATAAGTTACACTTATATTTAGAACTATTATTAGATCGTACCCTAAAACGATTAATCTATAAAAACCACCATAAAAACCATTATGTAGTACATGTGAGCAAACTGTTAATTAAGTACCTTAACCAATAGGAGAGCTATGTAATCTCACTTAAATAGCGAAGCTAAGTGTCAAGTTTAGTAATGATATCTCAATACGGCTCATCTCGTCCAGAACACGGTGAGCACACGTGTATCTTAGGCGTGGGACAACTCCTCAGCTGATGAAAAAATTACATCGCCAGCATGTCTTTCGTGTCCCTATATTTCAAAATCAGCTTGACAAGAGCATGAAATGAAGAAAAAAACGAGAACCGTGTACCCATCTTCATTCAATTGATACGAACGGAATTTTGGGACAGGCCTTCAGTTATCGTATTGTTTTTAAATAAATATCAGTACATTACGACACATGTAAAATGAACTTTTTGATAATTTCTTCAAACCTGGTTCACTTTGAACCAGTACCAAAATTGATTGTTTTAATATTCATAATTTAGGCGCATCCCATTCAATCTTTCCGACTGCATCAATAATTGTTTAGGTTTAAATTGTGGCTTAACATACCTACTTATTTACATATTATAATATACTATACAATTACAATCACATGTCGCATCGCAAGTAGCTTCAAGGCCTGATATATGGTCGTCATGGGAACAGTTCCTTGTAGGTGAATTTGGAAGTGATCTTGTTTGCCATCTCGGTGAAGAGGTCCGCGAGGCTGCGCTCGAGCACGGGGCTGATCTCCTGCAGGAACAGCTGCGAGTTGTCGTTGATGACGCGGTTGGTGGCGGGCCCGAGCACTGGGTCCCCGTCGAACAGGTTGGTGAGGTAGATGGAGGACTCGCCCACGCGCAGCTTCACTTTGAATGGGTCGAACTTGAGGTACTCCTCAGCGCCGCGCTTCTCCTTGTGCCCGCGCATTGTCACGTTGCACGCGTAGTCCTCTGCAATAACACCAAATAAACGCTGCATTAACAACTATTCGTATACATACTTAAACAAATCCGTATTAATCGAACGAGCGAGAGTCGACCAACTTAAAATGTACTTTAAAAGGCTAACTTTCGTACGAATTCGGCCGACGCGACGCTACCGCACCGTTTACTTGGCGCGTGCGTGTCGTGTGTAATTTAACAAAGACAGACAGGCAACTACGGAATCCGACACGCAATTGGCCGGTTCTTCTTTGAAGATATGGATATAGGTATTTTTGGTGGATTTGTATGGAGATAGGATAGTTTTTATCCCGGAAGTCATCCCCTAAGAGGGTGAAATGGAGGCAGAAGTATTGTATGGAGCCTCCATTATATCTCCTTTATATCGTACCTCCATAATGGACGTCGCGAGCAAGAGAAGTTAAATTATAAATCAAACAAACAGTCTCAAAGTGGGCCGTAAGAATCTGCTTATGCGTTGGTGTTGGTTATAGTAGCATATGGGGTCACAAGAATATGAGGTGTGTAGGGGTAATCTCCGGAACTACAACTACTACTACTAACTCTGTTTTTATACTTTGAATTAAGACTTCGTACACCAAACTTAAATCACATACTTTTTACTATGGAGCTCCCAACTCAACATTTCATAACTGTCGAGACAACTAAAATGGAATTTACCAATCACGTGGCGCCTTTACCGAACTATAATGTATTTGACCAATAGGACGCCGTCATGAGAAAGTCGAAAAAGCTAATAGACATCAACGCACAAAAAAGAAAAAGCCGTTGGTTGCACTTCGTTTCAGCAGAGCTTAGATTTTCAATCGATACCAAGTTTGTTTATTTAGTTCAGTTGACTCGTAGAAAAAGTATTGTATACAATAGTTATATAATTAGCTTTTTAAGGGCCTGTTTCACAATCTCCAGTTAAAATATATCCGTCAGATAAATGTTGGCTGTCACTTTTCTTTTATATGACGGGAGAAAAGGATAGCAATAATTTTAACTGGCAGATAACTATATCCGGCGATTGTGAAACAGGCCCTAAGTCTCGTAACTTAATTAGGCCTAAACGTGGTACTCGACTGGAAAAGCATACAATAACGATTGCATCATCATCATCATCATCATATCAGCCGAAAGACGTCCACTGCTTGACATAGGCCTCCCCCAAAGAGTGCCAAAGCGACAAGTCCTGCGCCACCCGCATCCAACGATTGCATAAAATACAATTTCACAATCATCAATTCATCAGGATATAATATCAAGACTAAATGTATCCATACTGATATTATAAATGCGAAAGTGTGTCTGTCTGTCTGTCTGTCTGTTACCTCTTCACGCTTAAACCGCTGATCCGATTTGGATGAAATTTGGTATAGAGATAGTTTGAGTCCTGGGGAAGGACGTAGGATAGTTTTTATCCCGGAAATCATACCCCAAGGAGATGAAGTGGGGGGTGAAAGTTTGTATGCAGCTACGATATAACCGAGTTCCACGCGGACGGAGTCGCGGGCATAAGCTAGTATTTAGTAGGTAAGGTCACGTATAGTTATATAAAGAGGTGTAACTAACTGAAAGTGCCGGTGATGTTGCCGCGGCCCTGGAGCCGCAGCAGGAGCACCTGGATGTCCATCTTGTACTTCCCGTGGAAGTCCAGCCGCGGCAGCAACAGCTTGAAGTCGAACCGGTTCTTGTTCAGATCAGATCTACAACATCACACCAGAACCTCTCATGTTGAAACAATTTAACAATATGGTGGATTTCCACCACCGCGAAATGAGTTTCATAAGTTCAGCGATTATTATAGTACCTACCTAACTTTGGTCCATCTTTGATCGATACTATAAATGAATAAACGAGACTACCTATTTTAGTATTTGTGTTGAGGTATTCCAAATTGAAACCTTTTTACAAGCTTTTATTTAGTTTCACCTGTCCCGTTGTCTGTCTGTCTGTCTGTCTGTAATCAAATCTTGCAAGTTAAATTTGACCCACTTTCCGATGACCGATTGAGCTGAAATTTTGGGTATAAGTATAGTTTGGATGACAATTCAATATTATGGTACTATCGAGCTGATCTGATGATGGAGACAGAAGGTGGCCATGGGAATTCAGTACTTAACCGACGTAACCCCGTTGAGTTTGGGCACGTTAGAATCGTCTCAATGAGTAGTTGATGATGGTATACAGAAAAGTACAGTCGGCAATAAAGCTTGTACCAAAAATGAAATTTTAGACAGAAGCTTGTATCTATAAGGTTTCCATAGACCCGATGAAATTCAGTCTACTTATTAAAGTGAATATCATAAAGGCTCTGATATTGAAAAAAAATCTCACTTTGCCTGAATCACACTCGCGCGGCCTGTGGTTTTTTTTTTATATAGTTTTTTTTTTTTATATAGGCTCTCAAAACAAGTTAGTCTATAGAATAATACAAATTAACTATACAATGTGTTCGGATCAGGACTATACAGGGTGAAATAGTATTCACCGTTCAAATTTTGGGAGGTTATTCGGTGGGTCATCTCGATCAAAATTGGATAATAAGTTGTATCCGAATCGCGAAAAAAAATCAGCTGTTCCATACAAACGGCGTGACCTCGGCCGCCAAAATGTATGGAACAGCTGTTTTTTTTTTGCGATTTGGATACAACTTATTATCCAATTTTGATCGAGATGACCCACCGAATCACCTCCCAAAATTTGAACGGTGAATACTATTTCACCCTGTATAACTCAAAATATGTGTGCACAGAAAGAATAATATAACATAAATTTCATTTTTAGAGGATAGCCGTACAATTTTAGACGGTTAATATGAAGACCGTGAAACAATGGGATTGATATAATTATTGGGTGAGATTATTGAGCGTCATAATAGTACATTGTTTAACGAGGGGCGGAAGTGGAATATTGCGAACAAGAGTCTATCAGAAGCCCGACGCCGAAGGCGGAGGGCTTTTGATGACTCGAGTTTGCAATATACTTACGCCCGTGTTATACACAATGTTTTTCATCACATTTGCGAGGAAACAAATACATTTTAGATGAAATGAATACAAATCATAATAAAAACTGCAACATGTCAGTCGTCCATTTTGTTGAATTTGACGTGAGGCGCGTATGGCAAAGACCCTTCTCTATACAGCCACGATTTGAAAACACTTAATAACATTTTACATAGAAACTAAATAACTACATATTAAATCTGTAAATAATTCAGTTAAACATGTTTAAGTAGTTTTTTGAGTTTAAATTTATTTATAAATACGTTTTCAGACATCGTATTTGATATAAAACCTCTTTGCTTTGTAACTGCCGCATGAGTGACAGATACAATTTAAGAAAAAAACCATTACGCCCGTGGGCGTAACACAGGCTATTACAGCTCTGTATGTCTGCGCATTATGAAGTCCTTTTCGAGCAAGTGTGATGAAAAATATTTTACTAATAGGTACCTACTGTTCTTAAATTAAGCTATTCGTAAGGTAACCATAACCTGATCAGCCGTTTGAAGATCATCACTTTAAAAAGAACAAAATAAAAGTAAAATTTTAAATTTTAAAACCCTCCCGACGCAAAAAATAAACTCTAAAAACTAACAAATAATATTCTACCTATTATAATTATTATCGTCACATACAGGGTGCCATCGGAGACGTAATCAGAAATGACAAGACTTAATTAAGCATTAAACTGAGATTACAATGACACAGGAATGGAGGTGGTTAGTTGCATTATTTAAACTTAATCATGCAATCTTTAAAATTAAATTATGTCCTCTAAACAGCGTGGTCACCCTATAACCAAGAAAGAGATGCAAAGATAAACTTGTTTCACATGCGTAAGAAAGATAACCAAAGAGGTTTTGATTAAATAAATAGGGTAACCATAATTTGGTGAATCAGCGATTTAATTTAGGACTAAATTACCAAAAAAAAAGAACGTTTAATTTCATGTAACTCCTACTATGTTGAAATGACCATCAATTACCAGGTCTGAAAAAGTGGTTTCTGATTAGGCACCCTGTATATGATGTAAGTTCAAATATTTTTATTTTCCAAGCGTTGTCGAGTCGGGGGACTGCTTCAGTCGCCCGACGGGCCCCGACGCGACGGCCCCCGACGCGAAGAACCTTGGAAAATAAAAACATTTTACGTTCGCTGGGTAACTGCAGTAAGCACCTACTTAGGTACATAAAGTGACATAGGTAATTGTAGGTAAGGTCAATGAGGCCAATTCCGTATACGCCGTCATATACACGCCTGCGTTTAAAACAACTTTACGCCGCTGCTGACTCGGTCGATAAAGCAGCGGGGTTTTCTAGTTCGAACTAAAAAACACAGATGGCGCTGTGCAATCGACGAAGAAATATATCTGCTTTCGAAGTTCAGTTGTGTTCCGAGTTCTCATGCAGTTTTGCTAAAGGTAAATATAAAACAGTTAGACTTCAAACTTTGTTTCTGTGCTTATCATAATGTTTAAGATAAGTATTCTAAAAGTATCTGCCTGTAAATTATGCATAAAAGCCCGCTAGTTTTAAGTAATTCAGCGTTAAGTAATGAACACTGCCCAGTTTGTGGATCGATCCGTTAACGATGGCTTGGACTAATTATTACTACTAAAAATACCTAGTCTTAGCCATGACGATAGATTGAAGTACCTACTTCGGTAGAATGTACGACACTACATCTGACTGCATAGTACATAAAGCCATAGTTGATAAATAAATTAAGAAAAAAATACAATTATAATAAAAGAATCTTAAAAAAGGTTGAGCTCATCTGATTGCCAAAATATGCCGGAATAACCCCAAAAAACCTTTTTTGTCGATAACTCATATTGTGAATCTTGTATTCAAGCCTAAAAGCACATATTTGATTGAAATCTACGTGTGTTTATTTTTGACTAGCAAAGACTTGAAAAAACTTGGTTATGCTAGGAAAACATGTCGTAAGACGGAATTTTTCCCCCATTTTTTCGGGAAATTCCGTCTACCCGACTGTTTAAAAAAATATATAGGTATAAGGTGAGTCGGAGCAAGAGTATCATACTTTTTTTTCATTTAGATTCAAATAGTGTTTGTGATCTTATTATTGCATTAATTCGTATAATAAAGCGATAAAATATAAGTAAATTTAATATATTTTTAATTGAAACTACTTATCAAGCAAAGAAACTTTAAAAACATGCACTAATTTGTAAAAAAATAAAAATCGGCATGACTGTTCCTCTTGCCCCGTGACTGGGGTAAGAGTATCGCACGTACCTAACCTGAACTAGGTTATTAGCTCCAGTGGATTTACGTATTTAGTACCTAACACAGTTGGTAGACGCTGTCAAGAAAATGAATACCTTAATAAGTTGAAAACTCTTCAAAATTCTGAGAAACTGCGTTGCTTTTTGTTCGTAACTTTAATTGTGTCACGATATGGTTGATTATTTATGTTTTTGAGTGCTTGAACCCAACATCCGCATCCTCAAATGTCGAAAAATCGCATACGCGCATGTTTGAAGTAAACAGTGCCAATTTGTAATAAAAATGTCAATTTATTAAAGGTTTGACCGCCCTGACATGGGGTGAGAGTAGCTTATGACTCCCTTCCCCCGGACTGAACTGGCCTCTTGCCCCACTTAAATAATTTGGGTCAAAATTTTATTGGTTTGATAAAAACTTATAATCGATAGGAATTACAGAAAATAACGATGTAACATAAGATTCATAATTTCATAAACTATAAATATTCGACTCACCAACAAACAAATCCGAATTAACAGCCATAAATCACACAAAACGGCTTTTGAATTATACACGTGCACTTCCACTTATCACAAGTCGTAACCGGTCAAAATGAACCGCGTTTTGTTTCAATATGGCGTTTGAAAGAGACATCTATGATTTGATGATGGAATTAATACACGCCTGTCTGTTTTACCGACGGTACAAAAAGGCGCTCAATTCAAAAGAATTAGCTGGAGAAACTTTTGACCCTCTTGCCCCGACTCACCTTATAATAAATTATGCAACTGAGATACTCTGAATTTCACAATTTAACTTGAAACCCAACCCAACTGATAGCCCACTACGTGCACGCCATGGGTAAATGGTCTACATAAACGTCTCAAATTTTCAACCAAAGTTGTACTAGCTCAAAAATATGACGGAATTAGCCACATTGACCTTACCTACATAAATCACATCTTACAAAATAGTTACTACAAATGTAACGATTGTACTTAGTTATTTATTATACGTTTATAACGTTAATGAGATAATGAGTAAGCAACAAAACGTGACTGACAGAATAGTTACCGACACGTGCCGCCAGAGGTCAGGCATGCAACGTACAGTACAGGCAGGGGCGTATTTACCCTAGGGCAATTCGGGTCTTTGGGGCGCATTTTCTTTGGTTTTGGCGCCATTCATTGACTTCTGGGGCGGCGAAACTTATTCGCCCGGTCGCCACATTTCAAAATACGCCCGTGCGTATAGGTACACAATCAGCCTTAGTATCGGGAACGAAGCCGCGCCACGCAACAACGCAATACATACTAACTAGTAACTCATACTTCCCACACGTATGTACGTCACGTAGCCCGTCTTTTACTATTTGACTGAACACAAAATAGAGGCTCTGAAGTCAAAAACCTTTTATCGTAAGCGATCTACCTCCTGAGCCTCGTTTCACGATGTAGCTTCGTGTAATTACAAGTATGAACTGGCAACACTGTGGGTCCTGACCAATAACGACTGGCCTTTTGAGCAGTGTTGTCATTTTATACTTGTAAAATAGCAACTTGTAGCTTCGTGAACTGGGCGCCTGACGGGTTACCGAAGCAGTCGACTCTTGCGTGCAGGTACTGCAGCCTATACTTAAACAAGAAAAATCATAATTAAAAGAATCTGGACTGACTTAAGTGTTTGTATGATGAAGTTGCTGGGTCCCTGGACCTTGACGTCGTTGACCACGGCGGTGAGCTTGGCGCCCTGCGGGCCCCGCGCCAGCGCGATCTGCCCCAGGCTGAGCGGCTCGATGCCCGGCACGTCCAGCTCGGGGATACCCTGTGCACACATTACTTCACTCAACAATGCTCCCTTACGTTATATTACATTTTCTACTCATTCTAAAACAACCAGGAGGTCAATGTCTTTACATATCGCAGACGGCGATATGTTATCAACGTGACACCGGTATATCATATTGGTATGCTATATGTCGAATCAACTGACCTCCAGACTCGTCCTACCTTCACGTTTTAAATCGATAGAATGCCTATTTTGCCCAGCGTTTGCAGATTCCATTTATCTTGACATAAATATTAAACGCATTGTGCAATGGAGTTGACAATGACATACTTTACAACGTGCCGGTAAAGCAAATATTGTCATATCTCTCTTTTATTAGTAGCATGTAAGTCTGTACCTATTCGGAAGGTTGCAACAGTAATGTGGTGCAGGTGCGTACCCGATGTTAACGCATCATCATTGTTTTGACAGTAGGAATGGATATGGTGTGCCTAAATTGCTTGTCCTCGTACATAGCATATAATATGACGTTAATCAAATATGTAATGTTAAGTGCTAAAGTCAGACTTAAGTTTAACTAAATAATAGTCACAAGGCTTTTAAGATTAAGATACTATCATTTAGTGTATCTAAGGGCCATGTTACACTTTGATAAGTAATTAGTCCGACTGCGAGTCCAATATCTGCTCGCAAGCTTTCAAGGGATACTTTTTTTGAAATATTAACTGACTATTAAAAAAACATAGAAGGTACATTAAGATATACGAGTATTATAGTGCGCATTAAGTTTCAATCTCTTTAGTCTTATTTGTATAGATAATATTATCTAAATAGCAGACAGCACTATCGAGATATTGCTCATCGCAGTACATAATGGTTTCCAATTATGGAGTATTTTCGAAGGCATTCTAAGCCTCAACATCAAGTAACTGCAGCTTTCAGTAATAATGTGTATAATTTGTCAAGTTGTATACGGACATGAACAATTTACTTAACTGGAAGCGTTATGTATAGTGTACAATTATAGGACGAATGCTTGCAGTTGCCACTACACGAGGCCCTATAGATAACCACGTCAGCTAATATCTCAACTATGCGATGCAAACCGCCAGCGACTCCAGCAAGTTCGTGGTGGCTGACGTACCTAAACAGGAAAACGACACGTGTAAGTCTTCCGTGCCACCTTACCGAATAATCTTGACTTGTTCACATCTATATTATACACTATAAATATAATATTATAATATATATCATATATATATTATTATATATATAATATATGACATTATTAGCTTAAATTAAAATTACCTACCTAATAACACTGTAATACTACAGTAAGGTGTTCTACTGGTTCCTTGTTATCAATGTATGTTGTCTGATAAGACATTACATTAATAAACGATATTTAATTGAGTATGCGACCCCTCATGCTCAGAACAGCAATATCTTCATTGGCGACATTAGGTACCTACATGGATAATCTGTTCTAACAGGTTACAATAATTACCAGAACGTATGTATCGTAAATGACTTTGAACTAGGAAACTAGTTATCTAGGTACTACCTTATATATACGTGCGTGTAGTAGGTACAGTGTAGGTATTTACATCCACCATTCTTTTTATATTTGTCAGTAATGCCTGCTACACATGTAACTATATATCGTAGCGATTAATCTGTGCAGACCGATTTGCGCAGTTTTATCGATCGTACGTATATGACAAATTGTAACGATAATCTGCAACGATTTGCATACGATCGATAAAACTGCACAAATGCGTCGGGAGCTTGGCTACAAGCCCTTCCGTCTCCGCATTTGGGCACCCTCCTTGAGGATGACTCGTGCGGGTAGCTAGGGCGCCGCGCACGGCCTGCCATGTTTGCGAAACTCACCTTTGCATTTACAGGTCTATGGTGTAGACCAACGGCTATCTTCCTTGAGTTGTTGCCCGTATGCTGGGAGATTCCCGCGCCATCACGCTCTTAACGACATTATCGGTAAGGGCTCTTTTGTCAGCAAACGTTCCTTGTAAGTTGGAGCCCCCTGGCCTAAAGCCGATCTGGTGGCAAGAGGCCGGATGGTTTAACCTTAGTGCCCTGGCATAACGGAAAGTGCCTACCGTAGGACGCTACATGCGTCAGCACATTTGCTGCATCGCACATCGGTCGTACCATTCGGGCGGCGGAGCTGGCGACTTTCAGAAAGCGGGAGGAATACTCGGGCTTGATCAAGCTGAAGCTATTTGTTCGTTGGTGGCCAAACCCCTTCAAATTATATTAGGAGACGTATAGGGGCCCTGAACCTCGCTCCAGGTAGACCTTGTTGCAAAGTCTGTCTAAGTATTAGAGTTCAACGCAGTAACGCGGGGTGGGTTATTTCAATAGCGCTTCAAGGCATTTTTGTTTATGTTGATTCTCATTTATATTTAGTTTGATTATATTTCTTGTAGTACTTAGTCATGATTACCTTGTCTTAGATCTAACCTGTTATTTACCTCCTTTTTAAAAATTTGTATGGAATTATTTGCCATTAGGATTACATTACAGGTATTTATAGTGTACATGTATATTCTTCTATACATAAATATATGCACACAACAGTTTTAAAATATCTTAGTTCGGTTAGGAGCTTCGCAATATACCACATCTGTAATCTGTATACTTAAGAGGGGGTTAGAGACTCAAATTTTATTATTATTTCAAAAGAAAGAATGCAAAAAAATATGCCTAATGACGATCCTATTCAAATATCTCAAAAACTTACGAAGATAAAACCGTTTAAATATTGCTTGATAGAGAGAGAAAACGCTTGCGACCTGTGACGTCACGGGTCTCGAGCGTCATATTATATATAGTAAATGACAATCGTTTCCTGTAAAGGGGAGTTTTGCGGAAAAGGGGTAGAGGGGGTACGAGTATACTTTGTATACTCGTAAAACTTTGCACACTTTATAACTTTGTGATTATTTATTGTCTCGTGTTACTTTTTTCTGCATGTGACTATATTTTTAATCCCGTTTTCTAGAAAATGATGATGACTGATTATTTTATTCGGTGTCACCATCGCTGCTATAAACAAAACACTATTTTAGCAGCTTTCGGCGAAGATTCTGTTAAGAATTGACGTATACATTATTATTCAATATTGTAATTTCATTATTACATACACACTCACTGCCAAGAATCGCTACGCGCTGCGCTCGTAGCCGACCCGTGGTTTTCCCGCGAAGAAGGGGAAGGCACCCGCTAAGCCGGTCCTTGGCCGTGAAAGTGTTAATAATATTCAGAGTAGGTGCTTGGGTAGCACAGGCTGTAGCTACCCCGGCGATTTTTCCGTAAATGTATGATTAATATCAAAACCTTGTAACTGATGTCAAAAATACATTATATACCTACCCAATGAACTTATTTTTTTGAATCTTAATATATTTTTCTGACAGTGGGGAAAATAATGCCATAGTTAAGTTTTTTTTAAGTTATGTGACTTTAGGTCTTTGCGTAAGATATTTTCAATATTAGTTTACCTAAAGATTTTTGTTCTCTGTAGATAATTTCGTAAATTTTACTACGGAACCCAAAAACGGAGCACGTGTGTATTACGACAGCCTGATTGAAAGAAGATAGTTGAAGCGCGGACCGCACCTGCCTACCCATCTTTATCGCCGCGGCCGACAGACAAAGGGTACAGGTACGTGTCCGACCAGCGCTCGGTTCCTCGTAACAGCAAATAATCAATGCATGACAGACAACTGTTCTATCAAACCACAAACTGTATAAAAGCGCACGTTAGAGTTTTCAAACGATTCTTTAGTCAAAATGTCGTGGCATCACGCTGCCGTGCTACTGGCATACGGCTGCTTGCTTCAGGTAAGTGAAATTCACTGGATTACCCTATGATTTTACACAATGTTTTTCACTTCCATCGCGAGGAAAAGAATTTAAATGTGTACCTACTAATGTTTTTATTATGGAATTGTACGTCATTACTCATTAGTAATCGTCACCGTTCGTGTTGTAGCGGGTTGACAGGAAGTTTAGTATATGGGTGAGGACCAAATTCTTGGCCAGTAGTTAGCTTGGTTAATCGGTTATAGTTAAAAGGTTCCGTTGTGACACAAAAATTAACCATAGAAGTATGGCTAATTTTTGTGTCATAACGGAACCTTTTAACTACTACCGAACCAGCCTAACTACTGGCCAAGAATTTGGTCCTCACCCATATGTAAGGTAAACGTCCGAGTGCTCGACGCTGTAGGTAATAGGCGTAGGGATGTGACGGCCCCATCGCCCACCAGATTTCTGGTGCAATCAGTCAACGTAAGGCAGCTTGTGGCGGGCTGTTAGGGAGTAGCGACCCTACGTACCTGAGTACTCCTGGGGGTGTCCTGTGGATGGTTGGACAGGCCCCCTTCCTCTGGCTTGCCTTTACTGGCCGTCCAGAGTGGAGTCGCAAGAGCTGTTGCTCGAGGGTACATGTGGACACCTAAGTGGCGAGTTGGCTTATGTTTAAAGTACAGTGCCACCTCTCTACCCCCCAGTTCTCTGACCGGTGTTGCCCTTAGGCCATTTTTTAATGTCGCTATTAATAGGGGCCCATCTAGCAGTTGGCGAGTCACCATCTTCCAGAGATAAAAAGTGAGACAGTTTTATTAGGCAGGCGTCCGATGTTTCGTCCAATAGCCCAGCCACTAGTCCATCATTTTAACCCAATAACCCGTTTCATTTAGATCCCATCAACCATCAATACTATACACCCCAGCGGGTGCTGTCTCTGTGTGCGTCCCATGACACGGGCAGGGACAGCATCCGCTCGGTGTACTCCTTGCATTTCATTAAATTGTTAAAAGGGTCTCTACGTGTTTACTTTGTAGGTACCTAGCTCCACGCACGCCTCCCAAAGGTCCGGGACATCATTGTCCCGTGAGCGGGAAAGACATATACAGGGTGGAACAGATCGATGGACTTTTAAGCAAATGGGATATAGATCAGGTTTAGTGCTTTACTTCTCACCTAGTAACCATATTAATATTTCTAACGGTTACCGAGATACAACTTGTTAAACTTTGGTGAAAAAAACTGTATGTTTCAACCCTATCCAGCAGATTCAATGAAGTCAGCAAGATTCTTGTGACTTCTTCTTCTTCTTTCTTCTTCTTTCTTGTGACATGTGTCAATTTCAAATGAAAATAATAACTATGTATAGTATTAGGGTTGTCACTAAGATAAAATATTTCGATTTTTATGTTTTTTTTTTCTTTTAAATCCAGCTTAACATTTATAATAGATCGTTTGTACGTCACTTATATAACACTGTCCTTTCAGCTTAGTCCAAGGAAATGTTCCACCCAGTATATATATGGTATGGGCACTCTTTGTCAAAGTGACGTGACTATGAGTGAGTGGCTTAAATTTGAATGAAGATTTATTTATTTATTGTAATACTAGCTGATGCCCGCGGCTTCGCCCGCGTGGTTATAGGAAAATGTAACCTATTGAATTTTCCCGTGGGAATTAGATGGTTTCCCGCTAAAAAAGTAGCCTATGTCACTCTCCAGCTTCTAAAATATCTCCATACAGAAAATCATATCAAAACGACGCTCCATTGCGACGTGAAAGAAGGACAAACAAACACACACACTTTCGCATTTATAATATTAGTAAGGATTTATTTACACAGCATTACAGTTGTAACTTAACCAATGCACTAGTACACATGGGTACATAAAATAAACTATGAATTATATTGGAACACTTAAACATGCACAACAAAGGTGCCCATCGCCATGCAACATCAGAAGCGCATTGAGAAGCTTCATCGCCTGAACAAATGGTGCGACGATGTCCAGCCCGGCCGTCCGGGCCACTGACACTGCCAATAAAGAACGCGCTCGAGGAAAGATAAATCCTCTTGGTTCGATTTAACCCATATTGCTTTGACATAGAGTGCCTATGCCATATACTAGTACAGCGTCGAGCACTGGGACGTTTACTTTATGGTTGTGACTTTTTAATGAGTTTTCATAAAACTGTAATTTGAATAGAAATCTTCTACCTTGGCTGCCGTCCAAGTTGCTTTTTGAATGGACCACTTTGATGCAATTCAAATAATCTCAACATACAGTGCCGTATCTACATCTCATTCATTTTAATAATAATACGTACGTTACATATTTGGGTGAATTTATGAAATTAAATTACGAAACATCTTAATTTTAACTTTAAAGGTAGGTACATAAGGCACCATATTAAATTCAATAGTTTAGTAGCAAACAAGGGTTGAAATTTCTTGCACCACGGAAATGACGCTCAGGACAGCGAAATGACGGTTGTGTTAGAAAAGTGTGAATTGTTAATGGAATATAATATTCACCTTTACAATTTCTAAAGGATACGAAACACCTTTTCATTTTAATTTTAAAGGTACATAGGACACAGTTAAAAGTCAATAGTTTAGTAGCAAACAAGGATTGAAATTACTTGCGCCACCGAAATGACGCTCAGGATAGCGAAATGACGGTTGGTTTAAAAAAAGTGTGAATGTGAGTGAAAGTATCCGGCCGGGTGTGGCCAAGTACTAGATTATGTGCAATAATGCCAATTATGTAGTCGCCGGTAGTCAGCCTCCTCAAAAGAATTAATTACGTAAATAATTGTTTTTGTTCTGATGGAACACATCGTGGATAAATAAATCAACAGAAATATATTTAAAAAGGTTTACTGTATGGTATGGGGGTCAATTTTGAAACGAGCTTTTTTTGATGTCCCACGGCTATAATTTCAAGTCAGTTTAACATGGAGTAATGATACATATATATTTGTATTCAGTGTATTATAAGGTAGGTACTTAAAATATGTATAAAAATACCTTAAATATTAAATGATCCAGAAAAAATAATAATTTAAAATCGTAAAACAGCGAAATTAACCCCTTTTTTGCGTGTCCCACTTGCGGTTTTGCTCAAACAAAAATTCATAACTATAGACTACGGCAACGTATAAATAAACAACTTGTACTTTTATAAAGAAGATTTATTAGCGTATTCATTAAAATATCTTTCAAAATTAATGCGTGAATAATTAAAACCAGTGAAGTATTTTAGTAGTTGTCTCACGCGCGACTCATTTATTAGAACTCAAGCTCAAAACCCTTCAAATCTGGGTTTCTATCGTCCCACCGTTACATTTACTTTACGATACGATAGACAGGTTAGTTGGGCTTCAACCACCAACGGGAGTGGACGCTTCGCCGGTATTTTCGACTGAGGAAACAGGTTTTCTTTATACGATGTATTTTGGTACGGCTATCACGACATTTGTATGGGCGTTTATTTATTAATATACGAGTGAAATAAAAATGTGTCGTTCATAACAAAGGTTAGCAATAAAGGTAAGGGTAAGAGTTTCGTGTTTAACTAATTAGTGAATTCAATTAATAGTGTACGAAAGACCGCCAAAAACATTAATGTTGACATTTGTATCATGGCGACATTTGTACGGCTTTTTTGGCCGTACAAATGTCGATTCAAAACAAAATCTAAGTAAATCACGAAATTAATGGACATGGAAAGCATAAAACTGGCCTCGATTTAGGCACTGGTTCCGTGACAAATTTGTTGTTTGATACCTTACTTTTTAGGGTTGGGTGGTTTTCAACAATTGTATGGCGAAATTGACATTTTGATGGCACTCGCCGACATTTGTACGCCGCTATCGACATTTGTATGCCAGAATCGACATTTGTATGGCATTATATCGACTTTTGTATGGCGCTGTCGACATTTGTATGGCGCTGACGACATTGGTATGGCACGGTGTTTTTAAAGCATCAATATCTCGCTAACCATTAGAAGCAGCCTCATGCACCATATTTTTTCTTTTTAAATACCCTACCTCACGTTGTCGTTACATATCTAATCTTAAAAAAAAAAAAGAAAACCATTCAAATATCGAAAAAACGGCCTCTTCAAAAATTTACCCATGGCTGCTTACGACTCGCAAAGACACCTCGAGAAACTGACAAAATAGCGCACATCGCACAATCGCTCGTTTCAGCAGAAGTCACCATTTTGAATTTATCTATTTTTTCACTGGTGAGAGCTTTTTTCATATGTAGTTCTATTTTTTAAAGATGAGATATCAATGCATTAAATTGACAACTTATTACTGGCGAATACAAAAGATTGTAAAAAAATTGTACCTACATTATTGCCAAGGCGCGGAAAGAAAGGGGCTCGTCTCTTGGCAGGCCTCGGCAAGCCTCGGCCTGCCAACCACCTCATAGTGCTTTTCTCAAATATGTGAGGAAATAATACAAAAACATTACAAAAAACATATTGTGACATACCTAATAACGCGGTGATACTTGTACTATGATTTATATGTAAGCATTCTTTCTACGGATTCTTTCTAAGGCGGTGTTCACTTCACACTATATTTTATAATCAATGCCGTGTTTCAATTCAAGTAATTAAGTATAACATGTTTAATTCATTTCATGTTTCATTTATCTCAAATAAATCTATTTACTTACGGTTTGATACTTTTTAATTTCATTTTCTTCTAACCATAAACAATAAAGAGTGAAAAAAAAATTCAAAAAATATCACCATTGAAACCGCGGGGCTCGCGGTTGATTTTCTTTGGCTGAATGTGAGTTTTCCTTAGTCGTCTCGATTTAGTATGGCGCGCTATCAGGATTTTAAAAAGTTTAATGCAGCGGGAAATAATGAGTTTTGTATTGGTTATTATTCTCCAAGGCAGGGAAGAGAACTTTTTAAATGTTGGCGGATAAAAATTAGGCACTTCGCGTGATCGTTTTTCAAACAAAATGCGACGCTTCCCGCGCTTGTTTGAGAAAAATGATCAATTTATGATTTTGTGTGATGTTTTGACCGTCATTTCCGTGGCGTGTTCATTATTTCCGTGGACAGAAGGACATGCGAAATGACGCCAGCGAAGTGACGCCCATGAACCTATTTTATTATTACGGCTAAACGATACGCTCCAGTTATACTACTAATAATCTTAACATAAGCATAATAACAAAACAAGCTATCAAATGTAAAAAAAATGTTCTCAATTAAAGCTGTTCTACGTGCTTAAATAATAATCCATGGAAATGACTTCTTAGAGGACGAAAATACATCGCGTGAGACACTTACCTCGTAAACCACTTTAAAACGCGGAGCCGCACGTCCGCTCATCTCACAGCCTAAGCACAACTTACATAGTTTCTCGTAACATTGCAAACATGGCGTCAGTGCCTTCGGCCAACCAGATATCAGCAGGTATTTGCGCGAAGTCGTTTACTGGCTAAACGTGTGACAGAGACAAATGGCCGTTTTTCTTTTAAATAAAACATTATTTAATCAAAACAATTATACGTTGTATTGCGTAATTTGTCTTTCTTTTGTGTAAATAAGCTATTCAAAAATGATGTTGTGCTTACTTGATTGAAGGAATCGGCGAATGTGACAGGCCTCACGGACTTGCTGCGCGGTGTAATTTACACATTAAACTTATTTCTTGGCTTTGTTTATAATAATGTTTAAACTTATGTTATGCCTCACTATACCTTTATGCCCTCGACGTGTAAAAAAAAATAGTAGTATTTTGGTGATTGGTATTTTTATAACTGGCTTGTGAGTGTGTGTGAGTTCCTTTGAAAATCCACCCGTTTAAATTATTTTGTATGCGTTTATTTTACAGTGCAGCTATAGTGAAAACCGAAGCTGTCAGCAGCGAGCTCCATCTCTTGATACACTCTTACGCATATTGGAAATCCGACTCCAACATAAACGCTCTTCTCGACAGCCGACGCCCGTTGCCATTGAACCTTATCCCTACCGTAAATCAGCCGATCAGAAATACTCTGCTCCATGTAAATCCCCGCCAGGATCGGGGTTGGAGTGTCGAGTTACACTGCCTGTCTACAATGGTCGGCCACTTCCAACTAATATTATCTTAGAATTACCAATTTCTATGTTTTCTTCCCCCAAAAAGGATAAAGACACTGACTGTGACAAAAACTCAACAGAAGACTCTAAATCTGCAGATACAAGTAGTGGTAATAAGTCTAAAACAGATGGATCTGACAAAAACTCAAACGAAAATTCCAAATCCACAGATAAAAGTAGTGATGATAAGTCTACAACAGATGGATCTGACAAAAAGTCAAACGGAAACTCCAAATCTGCAGATAAAAGTAGTGATGATAAGTCTACAACAGATGGATCTGACAAAAAGTCAAACGGAAACTCCAAATCTGCAGAAAAAAGTAGTGATGATAAGTCTACAACAGATAGATCTGACAAAAAGTCAAACGGAAACTCTAAATCTTCAGATAAAAGTAGTGATGATAAGTCTACAACAGATGGATCTAACAAAAACTCAAAAGGCGACTCCAAATCTCCAGATACAAGTAGTGGTAATAAATCTACAACAGATGAATCTGACAAAGACTCAAACGGAGACTCCAAATCTGCAGATACAAGTAGTAATGATAAGACTACAAAAAATGGATCTGACAAAAACTCAAACGAAGACTCTAAATCTGCAGATATAAGTAGTGGTGATAAGTCTACAAAAGATGGATCTGACAAAAAATCAAACGAAGACTCTAAATCTGCAGACACAAGTAGTGGTGATAAGTCTACAAAAGATGGATCTGACAAAAACTCAAACGAAGCCTCTAAATCTGCAGATAATAGTAGTGGTGATAAGTCTACAAAAGATGGATCTGACAAAGAATCAAACGAAGACTCTAAATCTGCAGACACAAGTAGTGGTGATAAGTCTACAAAAGATGGAGGTGACAAAAACTCAAACGAAGCCTCTAAATCTCCAGATAATAGTAGTGGTGATAAGTCTACAACAGATGAATCTGACAAAAACTCAAACGAAGCCTCTAAATCTGCAGATAATAGTAGTGGTGATAAGTCTACAAAAGATGGATCTGACAAAAAATCAAACGAAGACTCTAAATCTGCAGACACAAGTAGTGGTGATAAGTCTACTAAAGATGGATCTGACAAAAACTCAAACGAAGCCTCTAAATCTGCAGATAATAGTAGTGGTGATAAGTCTACAACAGATGAATCTGACAAAAACTCAAACGGAGACTCCACATCTGCAGATACAAGTAGTGATGATAAGTCTACAACAAATGGATCTGACAAAAACTCAAAAGGAAACTCCAAATCCGCAGATAAAAGTATTGATGATAAGTCTGCAACAGATGGATCTGACAAAAACTCAAAAGGAAACTCCAAATCCGCAGATAAAAGTATTGATGATAAGTCTGCAACAGATGGATCTGACTCCAACGAAAATAAACAAGTGCAACCTGAAGACAAACCAGAGGTATAAAACAGAAGGAAGCAAATAAATCTGCAGTCGAGAATCTACAGATTCTTCCCCAGCAACAGTTTCGTCGGCCGACGACGAGGCATGATACAGCGACGTCGGTCTGTGTTGATTATAGTGCCCATACCAGGCTTTAAAATTGATTAAACCATATACAATACCCGACCATATAATTTAATTAATTTTAAAACCCGGTTTATGCCGTTTATGCCGCAACGTATATATTTTGACTCTTGAAAGGGACTCAAAACCTATCGGGTAATTCTCGTTGATTAAACAAGGTTCTTGTAGCACAAGTATTGGGGAAAACCCGAATTCCGTTTTTTTTAAATAGATTACAAAAATGGGTAGTATTTCCCTATACGAGGAATGGTGGGTCGAAATTGTAATGTGAAGCTGCTGTATCAAGTGGGTTGTCGTATGAAAGGGCTTCATAAGCACAAGCTAAAACAGTTTTAATAAGTACCTACAATAAATGTACGATTTAGGTAGGTACAGTTTTCGATTTGTGACGTCTAGCATGGGACGGCCGCGACATACTCTCAATTTTTATCGCACTATACCTCTTGTTCTAAGTGTTCTAATACGAGAGAGACGGATAGTGCGAGAAAAATTGAGAGAGCTCGCGTGCCGTCGCGTGCTAACCCTGCTGAAGTCGTTCATTATCTCACCTGCAGGGAACATCCCCATGCTATAATTTTTTCGACCGACTTATAGACCACAGAAAATGAGCCTTTAAATCAGTATTAATTGTATATAGGACAAATAATAGATTATATATATTTGTGCACCGGAACACTGCCCTCTACTGTGCTCAGTTGGAAATCAGTAAATTCCTCATCCTTGTAAAGTTTCAGTGCCATTGAATCGAACTTACTCATTAGGACAAATATATACATATTTAAAGATTCGTATTTTATTTTTGAAAAACATGGTAACACTTATGTGATCACTCAGAGGCTGTCCGTCTGTCCAGGGAGTATTCTACTCTTCTGTCACAGCTGTTGTTGTTGGGGCGCGGGGTATCATATGAAACGACTTAAGAAGTTCGATTTAAGAAGGAAAATTTTGAAATTATCCTCGAAAATGTCTAATTTTCAAATTCATACATATCTACTACATGATAAGATTAAGATTATTATATTATAAATATAACGATAATACCTATAACTAGCGCATTTTTTTTTAATTTACATAAAATAGTGTCATAAGTACCTAAGTTTGTAATTTGATTATACCTATTTTGGCATGTATTTTTTCAAATTCCTTTGTAATAGTATGAAAATCCAAGCCCCGTGTGGTAGCTTTCTGAATGAAAATTTTGGATTTTGCCTATTAAGGCACTTGTCCCACCGCCGGCGAGTAGCGAGTACTCTCATAGTAATTCTTACTCGCGCGAGTAAAAGCGAGTAAGAATTACTATGAGAGTACTCGCTACTCGCCGGCGGTGGGACAAGTGCCTAAAACTTTGCTTTTCGTTGTGTTATACTCAGGTCATACTGAAAATTTCTGGATTTTCGTAAATGAGACCAGATATTATATTAATAATACATTTATTGTTTTTCAAAGTATATAACTACCCTCACTATTTACACATTTTTGCATTCGTTCGAACCATTGTGTGAAGCAGGAGGCCCAGTCTTCTGCAGAAGACACCTCTTCAATGGCTTCTTGGAACACGTCCACCGCCGCTTCCGGGCTTGAAAATCGTAAACCCTTAAGAGTATCTTTAATTTTTGGAAATAAATAGAAGTCACAAGGAGCGAGGAGCGATTAAAAAGTAAAATGTTCGCAAAGAGTTCTAGGTATTTTCAAAATCTTATATACTTTTTATTTTTTTTCTTGTTGTAAGTGGCCAGTTCCAGAAACTTTCAGTATGCCCCACGTATCCCTTTAATGTAGTTAATTTTATATTATAAGCGACGTGCTCTAGGTAAGGGCAGGCGCGGGACACTCCGCGATTTACGTTCATCGCTACAAGTGCATGCCGGTGCCCCAACGTTGGGGAACCGGCATGTACTTGTAGCTTATATCGAATGTAATGGTCATATTTTGCAATTTTGTTTTGTTTACATTAACTTAGTGACATTTAGTTTGTAAACCTTTTATATATAATTTTAAATTGTTATTGTGTAAGATTACTATTTTATTGTAAATTACCGTTTGACATGTAAAAGTGCCCTTGTGGCCTATTTGCAGAATAAATAATTGATTTGATTTGATTTGATGAACGTCGACGTCGTCGTCGACGTTCATCGCTAAATAAATCTTAATGTTTTGGCTGAGAACAAAGCGCCTTTTGTAAAGATCAAAGGAGTGTCCCTTCTGTACTTGTACTATTATCTATTCTGTGGTAAGGGCCTGGGGCCCGTTTCATGAAGTAACAAGTTACAAATTACAAGCGGAAGTCTCTTTTCTATACCTTTTGATAGAAAGAGACTCCCGCTTGTAATTTGTAACTTGTTGCTTCATGAAACGGGCCCCAGTTGGCCTATAAGCTAAATCGCATGTCAATAAACTAGAACAAAAATTTGCGTTTGATCAATTATTTTGTATCATCATATCAGCCAAAAGACGTCCACTGCTGGACATAGGCCTCCCCCAAAGAGTGCCAAAGTGACCGGTCCTGCGCCACCAGCATCCAGCGGACTCCCGCGCGGTAAAGACCAGGTCATCAAGTCCACCTTGTGGGGGGGCCTACCCACGCCGCGCCTTCCGCTACGTGGTCGCCACTCGAGAACCTTTCCGCCCCAACGGCCATCGGTTCTACGTGCTATGTGCACATAAAATTATGTTTAGCAGCATAAGAATTGATCAAACGCAATTTTTCGTGAAAACTAATGTGAGTTACCTTGGATATTTTTGGTCGCAGCTCGTCCACTGAGTTCATGATGCACTTGTCTACGTTGGGGTCGTTACGCTGACATATTTTAATGTAAGATGCTGAAACAAAAACAAGTAGGTACAGTTCAAAACATCACTCACTCGTAAATCTCATAATTCTAAAGCAAAAAAGTAAGTACACAACATTTGAATACATTTTTATCGTTGGGTGTGCCATTTTGTAAAACTCAAGTAAAGAAGTTAAATATTGGTATACTCGTAACACGTTGATGAACAACTAGCGGACGGCTATAGGCGTTATTCTATAGTTATTTCAATTGTATCTTTAGTTGTGTCACAGTTGATATATCTATAATGGATACAGTAAACTAAAGTGCAAGTCGGTGTGGTCGGTGGCCATCAATCCGCGTACCGCCCGTGCGCCTCATAGAACTGGTTTTAAAAGGAGCGCGGGTGTAAAAAGTTCTTAAACGACGCCAGTTGAGACACCGCTTTAGCTGCCTAATATATTGACCGTAGTAGTGTCCATCAACGTGTTAAGTATGTAGAATTGACGCCGGTTGCAATGCAATAGCGCGAGTAGGTACGATAGCTTGGTCCCACCGACATCTAAAGATGAATAATAACCAGCCTACAAAATATGGGCACTAGCCATTACACTTGCACATTTTTGTTTCGTCTTTTTGCCCTCTGTGGTGCTGATCGTCATGTCAGTTTAGTGGGAAGCTGGACAATCCGTCGCCATTGCTCTCTAAAGGCCGACTTCCCGGTGCACAAATGTAGGGGTGCGTCTACCGTGGCCCTTATTTGGTTATTCCATCTCATAGGGGATCTGCCGCGTGCTTGTGCCTTCGATACGTGGCCGAAGAAAGTTAGAATGCGGTACTGGACAGTGGAGGAAAGGCACTGCCTGATGTTCATTTCCTCCAATATGGATTTGTTGGCCGGAAATACGGTCCACGATACCTTACATCCTTCTCGAGCACCATCATTTCCAATGCGTCGATCTTTTTCTTCTCACTCTCCCTCAAGGTCCACTTCTCCGCAGCATACAAAAAGATTGGAAAAATCTGTGCTCTGACGAGCAGGGGTCTTTGTGGCTTTGGTGATGTTGCGATTCCTCCGAATCTTAATACGAGTCAGACTACAACGCCGTTACGTGATACCTAAGTACCTATATATTATATATGTTTCGTGACCGAGTAAGCAGTGGGCCGGTTCCGTGTTTGCCCGTGACCATCGACCGAGCCTGCGGAGCACTTGCCGGAGAAGCTTCCTGGGACGAAGTCACCGTGACGCCGGCCATCGCGCCTCACGGCTCTTCTTCTCATTTCGTCAATTACGAGAATAGGTTTAAGTAAATTTAGTGCATATCAAGTTATTGTTGCGTTTTTAGTTGTTTGTTTTGTCACGTCAATCACACACTCCGCGATGTTACATTTTCAAACGACAATGACTCGCTGCGACACGCTGCTATGGTTATTTTCATAGTGAAAAAGGTTTGGGCTATGTTTGGAATGTAAGAAAAAAAACGAATTGTAGGATTTTCTGTTATTTAAGATACTGTGAAAAGTTCGCCATCGCTTGCTTGTAAACTTGTAGCAGTACGTCATCGTGTTTATAAAACTGTGTGCTGAAGCTAAACCCTAAATAACATAAACTGACTAAGTGTAGGTTGGATTGATGACAGTTACTAGTGGGTATATTCTCTTTGACAGTAACTACGTATTTTGGACATAATACACGAGCCATCCATGCCGCTCCCTACAGGATAATTTACGTAATATATTTTCGATCGATTTTTGATTTTAATGGCTAATACTGTCCATTGGGACAATTATGCCAGCGTCAAGGATAGAAGCTACACGAAAGGTGTATATTTTATCAGTTGAAAAATCAAAAACAAAAGACAACACAATGTTAGACAAACTACAACATACCTACATATATTTTTGTTATATTATAATAACCATAAACCCATAGAGTTGGATTAACACTTCAAAAATTTGATTAAACGTAATAAAATTATAGTTTAGTTTTGGACTTACCAATAAAAGCTAAAACATATACAAAGGACGTAGTAATATATTTTCGAAGGCCCTTTCGTTTAGACACATCAACTATCACTTTTCTAATGTCAAATTGACGACAGATATGAGATACCTCCTTACGGTAATTCGAAATGTTACGTAATTACCCTGCGGGTTTTCAACCACAGCAGCCGCAGCTGTGTTCTATTTGAAGGTGCCAGAGCCGAGTCGTTACCGGACTGTTGCCTTGCCTCTGCCGTCCGACGTCGTTGACCGTTGAGCGGCCAGGCCGCGCCGGCATGCACCTGATGAACCAAGAGTCCCATTTACGCTGAATGAGATTAACGGGCCGGGGCGCGGCGCTAGCTGTGAAGCCGGGGCGATGTGCGGGAATTATGTCACCGGCGCGTAACGTGTCTCGATGCAAACACCGACATCGGCAGCGGCCGGGCTGCCCGCCGCATAACAGACCAGGTTATTCTCTTCCGAGACTCGCGAACCACGTGACTGACACAAGCCTACGTCATCATGCTGTTATGATGACGTAGGTCATCATGCGGTGACCTGGTGACGAGGTCAGCTAGACTAATACGACTTTAATGTAACGATGATATATCGTTGCAGTTAGATAATTTAATATAGATCGAGTTTCATCCAAAATCCTGGCTATGATTATGTAAAAAACTAAAGAAAATTAAATTTTACCAAATCACTTCACCCCACAAACCTTGGCGGTGCAGCGTCCCTCAGAGGGTGCCACAGACGTGGGTAAGCGGCCATGTTTTTTCGCCACAGCTGAAGGGTTAATTAAGTCTAGTTTCAACCTTACTCGTTTCTGTACTTAGACACGGGACACATTGTATGTATATTCATCATCATAAATCATAACCATACATTGCTACCGTGTGGTTCGAAAAGTTGGCATGAGATTGATTATAGGTTAAAATAATGTAGGTAACTACATATTTGGTCGAGACCTTCGCATTAAAATTATTTTTCAACACATTTGCTCGTAACGTACCTCTTATTATGTCGCTTTTAGGCTTATAATCCTGGGTATTAAACACGCGTGTTTTATAACATTACGACACTCGTGTGATATGGTTATAACTATCCCGATTAAGTCACATTGGCACCTTGCAGCAAGATGCATATGCATGAACACGGTGGTGCATTCTTAAATTAACCGGGTTGTACAGAATGAACAGCTTTTTATTTAATTCTCGGCAAATGGATTCTTACTAAACAAATTAAATCCTTTTTGTTAATTCATTGACTATTTCTTTTTAGATATGTTATAGAAACGTTTCATTTAGTGAAACTATTCACTTTTTATAACATTTTACATGAATTATTAAGATAACAATTTAAAACGAAAATAATTAGTTTATTTTGTATTGGCTGTTTAGAGATTTCATCTAAGTCTGGCTGGGTTAACACATGCGCGCGCACTGCGCAAACTTCACGAAAAAAGACTGTTGCGCGCCATTATAGGTTATTTCACAAATATTTGTAAACATTGTTAATGCGTGTTTGGTTATTATCACAAATGTTGACTCGTGGTGACTAGAAAAGTGATAAATAAAATGGACGCCACTGGAAATTCTTGGCGATGTACAATATGTAGTAAAAACCTGTTGCCATCATTAACTAAAGAAAATAACTTGGCAGGCCTATAAAATTTACATCTTATATAAATGTTTTTTTCCTCGCAAAATGTGTTGAAAAACGTCGTATGAAACGCGTGAGCTTTGATAATTACATCCTCGGCTCTCTTATCACGCTCACCTGCGGCTCGCGTGAACAATTCCGCCTATGTTGAAATGTAACTATCAACATACCTCAATTGTATCACAATGTACTATTATGTGAACGAGTACAAATAGAATTTTCATTCGCTAGCCTTTACATGTCACCAAATAATATTGTTAATATACAGTATAGGTACAAACTCCAACACAGTTAACTGACCATCCATTATTTATATAGAACCTTATTAATTACAATGCACATAAAGTGCACCGATGGTCCGTTAGCTGTGTTGTCGATAGTACCACGATAAATACAAAAATACAAATACAAATATCTTTATTCTGCATAGTTGGTGTGGTACATAAGACGGTATCTAGACGGTATCGGGACTTGATCAAATAGATGTAAAAAGAAATAGATGTAACTGGAAATGGTTTCTTAAAAACGGCTGTTAACAACAATTTGTATTCCGAAGATTTACGGAGGTTTGCGGGGGTGAAAAAAGAACTCTGGGTCTCATTTTCGCGAAAATTGGATTTCTCCGAGTTTTCACCCACGACGCTGAGCAAACCTCTGCCTTCACAACATTCAAAACAGTCGTGCAGCAGTCATAGCATAAGCAGACGTTATGTTTCGTTACTAAGTAAGTCTTATATATGAGTTCATGCCCAGTGCCCAGCCATGTCGATTGAAGTGGTTTTTCATCACACACGCGAGAAGGGGCGTTACAACTTACAACATCCACACACTATGTTTAAATCTCACTAAGACGGCAAAAACAAGGTGTTTAAATCCAATATAGTTGACGATTAACGATAAAACCAATGCAATCTCTATTCATCATTCTAATAACCTCGCATAACTTTTAATTAGGCACGTAATTAGGCTTGTGTCATTTATTTAATTTAGATTTATTTACAATCCCATTCGAACCAATTTTTGGAGAGGAACTAGTGTTTGTAATAAAAGCGAAAGGATTCTATTTGTAGCTATGAATTTGAAAAAACACAAGAAAAACTATTTCAGCGTTTTTTACAATTTATCTTTCTAAAGGACTTAAAACTTGCTTGAAAGTTTGTATGTAGAAATCCAGAATGAAGAACTCCACAATAAATGGCGCTACCGGTCTTATCCGATACTTTTAACCCTTAAATGCATAATGATGTATATATGCATCGTATATTGTATATGTTTTTTTAAATATTATGATTTTTTTCTTTATTTTTCCCTCAATCTATACAACATGACACATCTATTTCAATTTATTAAAAAGTTATACAAAAAATCATGCATTTAAGGGTTAAACGAGCAACATTTGTATGTAATATATTTATATATATTTGTAATCATGTTCTGATGAAATTTGCAGTACGGGGAAATTTGCAGTATTTACGGGGCCGAGAAACCGATCTAGCTCGGTCTTATTTTGGAGAAAATTTGTTTTTTCCGTATTTATTCGCAAAAGGCAGGCTTACTCTTCGATGACGACCAATGGTTAATCTTCTTTGTTGATGGCTGCTAGTTGTAACCCCAGCGGTGAGGTTTTTTGTTTTCTTTTTAGCAGTAAATTAGTCTTTTTTTTGGTAAACGATCAGTTACTGGTTTTTTGTTTAATTTTGTATGAATCGATTTTACGAAATAACTCGGTCCCAGGTAAAAACAAAACTTAAGTATTAAGAACAATATAGACGGTTGTGGATACCAACACGACCCCAACCTGGGCCAAACTTAATTACAATATGAACTGATGAAATGTTCTGTTTGCGAAATTACGGAAATAGTTCGAGACATACTTCGACACATTTATAGTTTTTAGATTAGTGTTCCTTTCATTATTTTAAAATCAAATAAAACCCATTTAATACTGTTTGGTATATTATTTATATTAGTCTAAATAAAATCAAAAACACAATATAAGCGGCATCTATCGAGCTGAAATTGGACCAAAATTAAGCTCGCTGGCCCAAAACCACAACTAACATCAGCGACCTTTATCAAACTGAAATTTGCTTAATTCAAGCATTAATAATGTTTCTTTTTAATTGAATTTGTAACTCATAATCATGAATATTATAAAGATATTATATTATATCCGTTGTAAAAAAGATCTGAAATTGCGTTAGTTTTAACAACGCGCGTTTCACCGCTGCGTAAGTCCGACTCTATCTTGGCCGGTTGTATCCCTTATTTAATAACTAGCTTCCGCCCGCGACTTCGTTTGCGTGGACCCGAGATAAAGCTATTCTATATTTTAATCTAGGCTATAAACTATCTTCGTGTAAAATTTCCTCCTAATCGGTTGAGCAGTTTAAGCGTCATTGAGTAACAAACATCCAAACATCTAAACATCGAACCATCCAAACTTTCGCAATTTTTTATATTAGTAGGATTATCCTTTACTTACTTTATATTTTATCAATTACGTTTTCACTTTGTTGGTAAACTTCAGCACAAATTCTATCACCGTAGCGAAAATCGTGAATAAACCTCATTCATTAAAATGCCTGTTAGAGTCTGTCAAGCGACTCGTGTCCCTGGAAATTTTGCAACTCCTACTAATATTATGAATGCTAAAGTTTGGACCTCATCACGTCAAAACGGCTAAACAGATTAAAATAAATTGTATAACCTGGATTTACATACGAGTATGTGATATATTTTATTCCGGGAGTCATCGTCTAAGGGGGCGAAATAATAAAGTTTGTAAGGAGCTACGATATAAAAGAGTTCCACGCGGACGAAGTCGCGGGCAGAAGCTAGTTAATTAATAATTTGCAATAATGAATGGGTAGGTAGCCATTCCGATAACAGGTTACTACGCTGCAACGAAAACGGTTACAAAACAACAAATCCTAGTTTTAACAATTTACCATTAAAGAATATACATATTAGAGAGTATACTTTCGCCACTGGATTAGAGTTTGACAGTAGACTGACTGTATGGGCACCACGCAGTCTTGTGTCGGTCCCTTACTAAATGTAGTCGGAATGCAATCTGTCTGAACTCTTATGTGACTTAGGTAAATGTCACATCAATGTTATACTTAGTTAAAAATAATCAATTCGCTTCAACTTGCATCATAGAGATTTTAAAATAACCGCAGAGACTTTCTATAAATCGTAACTACTACGAAAGTGTTTTTAGGGATAGGTTATAAATAATTTTCTCGAAATTCTTCTGTTATCACAACAAAAAATTATATCTATAGAAGTAAAGTAATCGCATTCCACTTCAGATATGTCGAAATATACATATATATATAGGGACAATGCATAAACGTCACTAAATATTGTTTATTATGATGTTAGTACTTACGAATTTCAGCCGCTACAAAATGCAGCGCCAATAAAAGAACGGTCGTGGGCAACATGTTGAATGAGCAGGCACAGTGACCGGGGGTGAAGCGACGGCCCAAAAGGCGCCGAGTGGTGCGCAGGAGTCCGCGGTCTCAGCCAGCCACCTCGCGTCGACGGCCGGCACTGTGCGCGACGCGCCGCGGCGGCCCACCTCTCTACCACTCAACCTAAGGACGCGCGTGATTGTCCAACCGCCCTGCTATTCTGGATTCTAGTCGACTTTGACTCTTTAGCGCTCCTTCGCTCACAATATAATACGTGCGAGCAAGATACTAATAAACCTCATTTGCTTCCCGGCCGAAAGCTATGTTATCGAGAATCGTTGTGTTAGATTGACGAGTTCCGTCGGTTGCGCCAGGGGGAACTACGCGCCAGGATAGGCATCCTGGAAGTGCGGCGCAAGCAAGCTCTTCCGATCTTTGCACGTGATTACAATTGCGTAGCTTCCGCGTCTTGCAACTGTCTCACTAACTTTTAATTGGTCCAAGTAATATTTTATCAATTTCGTGACACACGTTAAAGGTGATAAGCGTGTGACAGATACGTGAAAACCTGTACCTATATATAGTGGTACAATTATAATGGATATCGTGTACATATACCAGGGATGGGGCATGGCCAACAATGTAAGCATAGACTATAGACACTGCATGTCTGTTAGATAGAAAGGTGTGTGTCGTTTCACGAAAATGTGTTTCGTTTTTAACGTTACACGCCGATATACATCCTTACTAATATAATAAATGCGAAAGTGTGTGTTTGTTTGTCCTTCTTTCACGTCGCAACGGAGCGTCGTATTGATGTGATTTTTTGTTTGGAGATAGTTTAGAAGCTGGAGAGTGAGATAGGCTACTTTTTCCAGCGGGAAAACATCTAATTCCCACGGGAAAATTCAATATGTTACATTTTCCTATAACCACGCGGGCGAAGCCGCGGGTATCAGCTAGTTTAGCCATAAATTAATCCGCGCGACGACCATGTTTTGTTTTGGATATGTGTACCTACAACCCTAACTTTTCTACCTACTAACCTAGCGCTAGGTAACATATTGGCACTTGTCATTAGTTTTCCGTTTTATTCTTAAACACTATTTCGTCTCATTTCTATGCTTCTTGTTCGCTATCCGTTATTATCTTCTTTGGTCAAATTCTGTAACTTATATGTCCAGAAACAAGAAATACCGCGACGAAAAACGAAGCAGGCTTTATCAGAGAGACGAGTTACATAATTTTACCAATTTTGTCACTATGCGACAGATATCAAACAACATTTACAAAGAAAGAGTGACTAAGTAAATAATAAGTTATTATTAATAACTGAATGAAAAACGAATGAGACGCGCCAACACGAGCGCTTAATTACCGGCAAATTTTTAAACATCTTAAATGACAAGTGGCTCTGTGTATACAACTCGGGAGCCTGTCTTTTTTCAACAAATAAAACTTTCCTAATTTCGAAAAAGTTAATTGACCAAAAATAACTATTTAAGTAACGAACCTGCTCACAAAATTTCACGATAATCGGTTGAGCAATGCAGCCGGACAGCGGGACATTCGGGCGAACGAATTTTGACCCAAGCTGAACCATAGAACTTCGTTCGCTTCACTCGCTCGTTCTATATAAAGCGGAGTTGGTAACATTACTCCATGGTCCTCCTATTCTTTTAATTAAAACGCAACTATGACAATGATGAGCTGAGTAATGACTGTTAAGGTTTGTCACATATAGCTACAAACCAATAGGGGCGTAGACACTAAATAAAATAATCAATAATGTCATATTTTCTCGAAAAAGGATAAAAAATGTAGTCAAATGGAGAAAAAATAAACGCAAAATGTTAAATAATCACGAAGTTATAAGTGTCCAAAGTTTTAAGAAAGGGTATGTTCTGTCCCTTTTTTCGCAAAACGCAACTTCATATAAAACGATGACGCTGGAAGAATGTGACGTCACAGAAGAAGGCAACGTGCCGCGCCGGCAGCATCCTGTAATGTGACGTCACACACCGTTTGCGTTTTCTCTCTCTAACAAGCAATATTAAAACGGTTGTAGCTTCGAAATTCTTTGAGATATCTGAATGGGATTTTCGTCACTAGGCATATTTTTTTGCCTTCTTTCTTTTGGAGTAATAATAATTTTCGAGTCTACACTCGTATTGTAAAATTCGCGACAAGCTAGCTCAATAATATCTTTTTCAACTCGCCAGGTCGGAAAGGCTTACTTTATTGCTCAAAATCTGTGGACTAAAGTCCATTATATTTTGATAATATTAAATTCATAATTCTTATTACTTATTTCTTAATTACATGTGATATATTCATAATTAAACTGACTTATAAAGATACAATACAAATCAATAATTTAAAAATATGGTTCCCTTTTTCAAAATTTTTCGCTACGTGCAAATTTGGAAAGTCACTAAAAAGTTAATTTAAGAAAAAAAACATATTCATCTAATTTTGATTTTTTTTGTTCTAAAATCGCAGTAGTCAAAATAATGGAAGTTACTGAAAATAGATTTAGTGCAGAAATGATGATGTCTGCTAAAAAAGCGGAAAAAGTAAAATATGCGTATTTTTGAGCCTTATATACAGCTTAGGTACCCGTGAGCTCCCAACAATACCTACGTTGACTTTTTAATGTAAGCGTGGAGATAAAGATGCAAAAATGTTCATGTTACATATAATTATAAATTGATTTTGATGAAATGTAAACAAACCTTTATCGAAAATGAGTATAAGGCCCAAATGACTTCCATTACATTTTCAATTTTCCCCGCGGCTATGCGGTGAAAAATTATGTGTTTCGCTCGGCAGCAAAGTTGTTTAGCGTCTCGTGCCTTGAAAGCATCGCTATGCTCAGGATTGTACTTTTGAACCATTCACTTCGCTCGTGGATCAATCTTACATACTTTCTAGCTCGGCTTTCAATACATGCACTTGCGCCAAACAACAACTTTGCAGCCTTGCATAACAAATAACTATTTCAAGTCACTAGATAGGAAAAGCCCTTTTTTAACCGACTTCAAAAAAAAGAAGGAGGTTCTCAATTCGGTTGTATTTTTTTTTTTTTTCATAATAACATGAAAAGGCCAGTCCAGACCAGACAGGGCCATTTTCGCCCATCTGTTTTTTTTCATATAGTATTTTTCTCGCTTTAGTGAGATGAAAAGATATGCGTTAAGCCCGGCTGCAGTTATTTCCCGTCTCGTGTGTTTCAACACTCGCTACGCTCAGGATTCTATTTTTGCACCACTCGCTTCGCTCAGCTTTCTATTTTCGAACCACAGAATCCATTCTTTGGCCCGTAGTTCAACCCTAGAATCCATTCGCTTCGCTCATGGTTCAATCTTGCAATTCTTCGCTAGCTCGCGGCTTTCAATAGGTACAAACACTTGCGCCAAACAACCACTTTGCAGCCTTGCATGACAAATAAAATAACTATTATTTAAGTTTAGCTAACTCCAAAGTCTCCGGCCCCGTTTTTATATCATTCCGGTGGCAAACTATCTGCCTGATAGTAAGCAGACACCGGAGCCTATGGACGCTTGTGAATCCAGAAGGATCACAAGCGCGTTGAAGACCTCATATCGTTTTCAGGATTCGTTGTGTTGACATTTAGAGATAATAGTACCTCTCACGCAACACGCCGCATCCTCAGCGCCTGCTAACCAGCCAGAACACAACACCACATATCTACAGAGCCCGTGGGCATTGTTACCGGTTCTATAGGATGCCCACGATTCCTAAGTTGGGCGGCAAAAGTGAGCAAGATGACATTGCGCTGATTCCGCTGTCAATCATGTGAGATGTCAAATACATTCTATGAAAGAAAACACATCTTCGCACATGTCGGATATTCACCAGGAAAAAGAACTTGAACCTTGTCAATTGCTTTAAAAATAGATACTTGCATACCTGCGTACATTGTGAAACTCCAGGCAACTGCCTGCGCGGCTCCGCCCACGTATACAGTTACGATATAGGTACAATACAAACCTCTCATCCCAGAGGTCCTGTCTATTATAGTGAACAAAGATTTAGTACTTTTTTGTATAAACATCAAATACTCGTTAAGAGGGTTCCAGTGAGGTCAAACATAGCGTGTTTATCTTTTAGGTAGGTACAGTTTAAGCTGGGTCCACATTTGTATCATTTTGTGGTATCGTATCTCCGTCGCGTTGCACCGACGCGTATCAAGATCGCTAGTGTGGACGCGAAAACGGCGCGATCATGCGGCGCGCCGTATCTGATCGCTCGGGATCGATGTTGACACGCGTTTATTATATACCCCGCACACTCGCGATTGGATACGCGTATCAAGATCGGTAAGTATGGACGTGTTTTGATACTGTATCACGATACGAAGTTGTGATTTGATACGCGATACGCCGTGATCGCTCTCGAGGCGGTTTTTCCCCGATCATCAAAGTGGATACGGATATGCGTCCACACTTAATGATACGGAGTTATGATACAATACGCTGCTACGCTACGGTTAGTATGGCCGCATTTTTTAACGCGACGATGCTAATAGTGATACGGTGTGCCCAAAGTGAGCGTCCATACTTAGGATACGCGAGCTCGATACGATACGCGTGATCGTGATCGGCAAAATGATACAAATGTGGACCCAGCTTTAGGAGTCGCCAACCAACCCAACCCCAACCAACCCCACCCCAACCCCCAACCCCAGGCCAACTTCTGTGTCCATCCCCAGATAGGCGGTGCCTCAATATTGTGTGTATGTATGACGAATTTCAGCTCAATTGGTAATTGGGATACTTACTGGTTTGCAAATAATGAAGGGTAACAATACTTACATACCTACAGTCGAGTTCTCCAATATATGTACACTTTTTTACCAACTCGAATGCGGCCGCTAACAATTAGTATGCAAACGCGTTCGATTAGGTAAAAAAGTATACATATTTTTATGAACTCGACTGTACCTACCTACTACTTAGTTACATACGAAAACACTGCAAGATAAATAAAAGCGTGTAAAAACTGACCACGTTATATATATTTCAGGGTAACTAGGATGTACTTAGGTACCTATTTTAATATACATTTTGGCACGTGTTTTGTTTAGTATAGTGACAAGCCAAGTTCTGATCTTTCGAAATCACTTACATAGCCTTATAGCTCAGCTCACTCACAATTACTTAGAGCATCGGTCTGTCAGTATTTCGCGTATTGTGTTGCGACGCGACGTTCACTGTTTTAAAAATTGTGTCTCGTAATTCGATTGCTACTATTGCCATTTAAATAGGTAAGTGCCTAGTCATTGACACACGTAGGTAAGTGCCTAGTCATTGACACACGTATTAAATACGTGGCCGCAATATTACAACACGAAAGTCATTCAAGTAGCCTTGTCCTATTCACTAATACAAGTACCAACCAAACATTGAAAGAATTTACGTATATTTTATTGTAAAAGTCTTGTACTTTGTCTTTTCAATTGATAAATAATTGCGATTCTAATATAAATCAGAACGAGAAGTACAGAAGTTTATTTAACTTGTTCTGCTACTGAGGTATTAGCTGATCAAAGGGGAAGATTCTAGCGATCTTATTCGCAGTGTCGAGGAAGATTTTGGAAACGGTTCTTTCGGCGTAAGGCTTGGTCGCGCGCAGAATCTCCTCGCGGCTCTGGTTGATGGCTTCATTCGCCGCGTCGCCTGCAACAAAACAATCCACTCATTACAACTAACAAATACTAAGAGCGGTTAGCGGCGTTTTAGTCTTGCAACCAGGCTTATCCCACTGTCATTTTGGCGCGAAATGACAATTATCTCCTAGCCGCTAGGCCTGTACAGCGTATCGCACATAATGACGTTTTATATATACGTTTCCTGGTACGGTCGCCATCAGATATATCGGAGCGGCCAGATGGCACAAATATATCTGAACACGTCTCTAATGCCTCGACAACAGAGACGTGTTCAGATATTTGTGAGCACTTTGGCCGCTCCGATATATTTGATGGCGACTGTACGTAATAGTATAATAGTAGTAGTAGTGACAGCATAATTTCATTGATGGCGCACCAAGGTACCTACGAATTTCAATTTTACTACAGTTTAATTATAAACTCTATTCATTTATATTATTTATCAAGAGAGTCGTGCACGTTAACAATACGTTGTTATTGATACAAGGCAACTAACGCAACTGGTGTGAAGTAACAACTTCGGATAAAAATCCCTAATGAAAAACATGAAACAATTAAGAGTGCTAGTATTCACGTGAGTGTAAAAGTGAAAGTTATACAAACTCCAAGATAGACCATGACGGATTTATATTTGTGAATTCCAACACATTTTGCTAACATGATGACAGAAGTAATCCTATTGTAAAATATGAACTGTTTTAGGTATATATACTTAATCTGTATTCATTTATGTTTTAACGTAATACGGACTTACGTGCATTCCTTTTTTTAAATTATAAATCATGTTATTATTTCCAAAATCGATGATTATTTTGATACCACACATAGAAACTAAAACAATTGTAATTTTGGATGTTTAGTTATGTGGTCCGTCGACAACCCAACCTTCTGTACCTTTAGTTACTACTCATTATTCTGTGCTGCAACGTTAAACATCGTTCGTGTGTTTGTTCCTACGACCTATAATGTTTTAATTTGCCGTTCATTGGAGTTTGCAAATTTTGGTTGAGTTGAGTTTGGTATTTAGTTGTCGCGCACGTCCTGCTGTTACTGGAGGGACGATATACCGTGACCGTCGCCCCAGCCTCTTGAGCAGCCGTACTTAATCGTGCTCGTTAAACTGTGTGGCACGTTACTGGAGTGACGATATACATACCGAGTGCCTTGTTGCCGTCGAACAGCCCCTCGAGCCGCACGCGGTAGTCACGCACGTCGAGGTGCACGTCCAGGGCCGAGAACTGGATGTACTCGACGCCCTCGCGCTCCACCAGCTGCGAGTGCAGCACAATCTCCGCATCGCACTTTACTGGGGAAGCAAGATCACGTACACAGCTGTAGTAGGAAAGTCATTCGACATATACCTACTGCGAAAAACCGATAACATAAGGCTTAAGAAATAAGATATTTATTTAGCAAATCGTTTTCACGTAGTATTATAAGTACCGGTCCCAGCACTAGGGCCTACTGGATACTATATCACAGAAATATCGTGATAAGGCCCTATGCAGATAAAACTTTTTTTTCCTTTATTTTTACTCTACCTAAGTCAACAGAAGTCAGAGAAAGTAAGTGCTTCGACAGATAATGGTATAAAGTATTGAAATGAATATCTACTAGCGTCAGCGACGATGGTGCCGGAGCCGTGCAGCGGCAGCACGAGCAGGCGCGCGTCCAGCACGTAGCGGCCCGCGAAGTGCAGCCGCGGGAAGCGCACGCGCGCGCTGATGCGCAGAGACTCCAGGTCCACGCTGCACAAACACAACATATACTATCTACTTACGTACTACAGGACTGTCGCACAAAACCAATGTGACTCGACAAATAAAGATTCACAGTACACGCCGTCGAGTCAGGCATGAGCGCCCTCAGGGGACCGATTTTTGACTTTCGAGCGTTCTACTCTTTCACTCGAAAACTGTCAAAAATTATGAAATGCTATTTTGAAATAGCGATAGAAAATTGAAAAACGAGTGGTATTGACCACTCGTATTAAATTCTATTGGTAGAAAGTAAGTGCCTGCCATTTTGACACTACAAACGTATTTACTTTGATTTGTATTTCGAGCGCTCGAAAGTCAAATATCGGTCCCCAGGTCCTCTACATACGAATCGCTCATGCCGGCCGTACTTCGTCCGTAAATTGGCCTGCAACCCGTAATAATTGGAACGAATGATGACAACTTAATTTAGTTATGTTATATGTTACAGCAGCCAGGTTTACTGTGAGTCATCCTAAATCTGAATCATGCCTTTCTTCTTTTGCTACATCACATACATTTTCGAGAATAGGTGAAGTTATCAAGTTTGCGTCAAACGCGCGATTCATCAACACTGTTACTAACGTGACACACGGGTAGACCTGAAGTGGCAAGTGGGTCGATCGATCCTTAAGACAACCTAAGGGCCTATGCAGTCTGCGTTTTTATCACGCGCCGTCGACGCGCCTAGCGGATGGTAAGTAAGGGAACGCGCCGTCGACGCGCCTAGCGGATGGTAAGTAAGGGAACGCGTCGAAGGCGCGCGAAAAAAACGCAGTCTGCATAGGCCCTAAGATACAATAACACTATTCCTATCAACAGACAGACGATCTATTTTAATTCCTTCTTGTCCTGACATGGTAGTCCAATTCACCGACTCGTTGTTGGGAATAGGTAGCTAAGAAATACCGCGTGATTACTTGGCATGCTGCACCAGGACATGACAGAATAGTAGGATAATGGGCGAGGTTCTAACGACAGAGAAAAAATATACGGCACTAAATTACCTCCTTCTCAACAGTTAAAGGTAAAGGTACCGCTGATTTTGGACAGACACCTCTATTGATGATAAAATAAAATTAGGTTTATTCTAAATCAAGTAGAGCTCTCTGGTCAGTTTCTGAGTAAGGCCAGAGCGTTCACCTAGAATGTAGAGGCCCTAGGCCACCGTGAATGCCCCCATTCAGCGGTAAATACGAGAGTCTATGTCCTTTACTGTAAACGATATAGAAGACATCTAGTCTTAGGAGAAACTGCCTAGGTAATTGAGTGCTCTTACTATATACCGCTTTAATTGGTTGTGCTCTGAAGAACAGTTTGCCATGATACTTATGGCCACATTCTATCTATTGGACCGCTCGCAGCCGGCAGGACGTTCATCCTCACACCTTGGAATCTAAATGGTTGCGCATGGTACGGTTCCAGAGGAGTGATACTTACACTTGGTTACCGCCAACGTGGTATCAAAAAAGAAAAATAACAATAATACGAATATGTATACATACATACACATTATGCTATGAGTCCATTCCACGGATCATCGCAACCGAAGTTGCCGATGGACGATACCAGTAAACAGGGCGAGCGATTGCAAATATGACTTAGGTAAGTGTCAAGGTCCAACACATGCCATATAACTTATTTAAAGGGTATATTTCATCATCATCATCATCATATCAGCCGAAAGACGTCCACTGGTTGACATAGGCCTCCCCCAAAGAGTGCCAAAGTGACCGGTCCTGTGCCACCCGCATCCAGCGGACTCCCGCAACCTTTACCAGGTCATCAGTCCACCTTGTCGGGGGCCTATACCCACGCCGCGCCTTCCGGTACGTAGGGTATATTTACTTATACGATTTAACGATAGAGTAACTTAGATAGGCATACTATTTTGAAAAACAATTCACACCGAGCTTATAATGCTCTTTGTAAAGTTAAACACTTTCTAGATTAGTCCCTAACATTTGGACGTTTGACCTTAGGTCCTTATGGATAATCCCATTACGTCGAATACGTCCTGAGTGTAAATTTGACTAAACAGGAATAGAGTTTATTCCGCGTTTAGCCCATACAGTTTGACGTGCAATCGTATATTAGTGTATCTTCTTTATTCCCGTTTGGTCAAACCTGGCCTTAGTTGCACATATATACTCGTAGGTACCAATGAGTATAGAACGACGTGAATAGAAGCTCGTGAAGTTAGCTTATATAAATGTTATTAATTTAATGCAATCGTAATTAGCAGCGTTATCATTATCATATCCTCTTATCGACACATATAGAAAACGTAGGTATATGCAGGTACCGAGTGTTGATTGCGGACGCGGTATCTGCCGGCGGCGGCGGGCTGCGCGGCGCGGGCGCCGCTCGACCGTAACGCAACGCGCCGCTTGCGCAACGCCGCGTTATGACACCGCGCTAATATTATAATAATAACACCACCGGATTATCGTATACAGATATGACTTTAAGGTACCTAAGGTGAGGTGAGATGTGCTGAACTTTATTAACATTCTGATAAGATATGATACTTTTAAAGTTTACTAGTTTTATTGTATAAGTAAGTATAGGTAGGTACTCGTATTGACCCCATTTCATTATTTCGTCGGACAATAAAATGTTATGTACGAGTAGGTAGGCATATATCACATCTATGTATTAGTATTGCTTAGATATGAAAAACGACATTCATATGTATCAAAATTGTTGTTTTAAATGAAGCTTCACTCTTTTTAACTCTACATTTCTCAGTGCACCCTAGCTCATATTTCATGTAGCTCATCCCCTGAATAATGCTCTTCACTTCTCATGCTCGAAAAGTGGGTCATATAGGGCTTAGCAAGCAAGCCTAAAGTAGATAAATGTACCCCTCCCTAGAAATAACATGTATACATATTTATGATTTTTGATACATTTTAATTTGACCAATCAAAACACTTCTTCGTATTAAATCTACCAATTACAACTCTTAAAACAACATTTGTATTTTCTAACAACTGACCAGCATACAGCTAGCTATCATCATTCTCCTAGCGTTGTTCCCGGTTATGCCCCTAAAGGAGCTCGGGATCCGCTTTGACACCTAATCCCAAGATTTGGCATAGGCGCTAGTTTTACGAAAGCGACTGCCATCTGACCTTCCAACCCAGAGGGAAAACTAGACCTTATTGGGATTAGACCGGTTTCCTCACGATGTTTTCCTTCACCGAAAAGCTAACGGTTAATATTCCGTACATAAGTTCCGAAAAACTCATTGGTACGAGCCGGGATTCGAACCCACGACCGCCGCTTGACAGCCGCATGCCTGAACCACTAGGCTACCGTAGCTTTTTAGCATACAGCTAGCTATCTGGATATTAAAATCGACCAATCAGGAAACAACCAAATTCACAATCATTAAAAAAAAAACGATCTGGTTGTACCCCGGGAGTGCCGGCAGAAGTGAAAACTCAATGACATTGTAACAGTTTTTCGATCAGGTCACGTGTCCGTCTTACTCATTTTCAATCTGTCTAATGTTACGGTCACGTGACCTGTTGCGAGTATCTCTCGAATCTCACGGTCACGTGACATCTGACGGTCACGTGACCTGTGGCGAGTTTAACAATTTTTCTCCATCACAAAAAGTGCACCGCGCCGCTAAAGAAGTTTTCACTTCAATAAACGCCTCTCTCTATATATTTCGTATCGTGTCAAAGCAGTTTATTAAAAAAATCATGCCGCCAAATCTTAGCGCCAAATTTATTATTATTGCTTATTGCTACAGCAGGCAATACCTTACCATCCTGCCTTTAGTTTTTAAAGTTTAGTAATTGACTCCCATACGTTAAATAACATTTATTGATCCTCGATATGATATATATATATTTTTTAATACAATCAAACCCAACTTGGCTGCAGCAGATCCAAAAATCCGGATAAAGCTAAAATAGTAAAATGATACCGGTACATTTTTGCCTAGACAAATAATATAGCAAATGCTTAGAGTAAAACATACGCGTCTTGATTATATAGGCGTAATTTACAACTCTTATTTGAAATACCTACTTATAAATGTAGGACTAACAGGCCATGTAAAACACCTATTCGAAAACATATTTTCAGTGTCAAATGCTGAGATGCCGATGCCATGTCCTCCCATGATAGAAACTAAACGAGTATAAGGTTTAAGTAGAGGAATAAGGTAAAAATAGTACATTATTGCCGTGGCCGGGAATGAGACAATTGCAGGCTAATTATTATAATACGAAGCCTGCAATTGCCATTCCGGCTGAGGTTAATATAGTGCTTTTCTCAAAAATGGGGGACTAAAAAATACTAAATTTATATAAACTTTAAATATCGTTGCACAATGTGAAAATATTTACGATTTCCCGCCGTTTTTTTTTTAAATAGAATCGCAAGTGTATTTTTCCACCAATAAAACGCAAACTATTTGAGACACATACAAAAACGTCGTGTTTGCAACAGAAAAATACGAGTTGAATTGGCTGAATACGAGCTGCGCCGTCTTTTATATGCCAGTTTCTGTTCAGTCACTTTTGAAAAAATTTGGTACTCGTCAAATAAAGGAATATATATATAACATTCCAGGCGGCCTGCAATGTTTTTTATTTTTTAATTTAGATCTGACCTTAAACACACTTTACCTTCCAATATGTAGCGAGTTATATTCACTTTGCGGGCCATTTTTGAGAAAAGACATTACCTACAGGTGGGCAAGGCCGTAAAATTGGCCTCATTCACATAAAAGCAGTATTATACTTATATGTAACAAAGTTACATAAATGTATTATAAAAGTAAGATAAAGGTTTATGCATAAAGAAAGTGAATACTAATAAAATATATATATATATATTGAAAAACTTTAATATATGTGATTTTAATTATTCGTTTGGCTCACGAATATTAAGCAATAAGCATGGTATCTTCAATCACCCTATTTAACTTTTAAGCTTAGCCGAGTAATTATCTCGACAGTTATCATAATACAATTCAATAATATTAATCAACATTTAACATACTAAATACAACAATAATACTTTCACAATTATCTATCTCTCCTAAAATCCTAAATTATTAACTTTCGAAATTGTTGTGCAATGATTTTTGATACCTACGACTTTTATTTTTTATCTTTGAACATTTTGCGTTTCAGATTAATTATAGTATGGAGTTATATCAGTTATTGTGTTGAATTAACTAAATAGGTACTAATAAGTTTTATTTTAAAATTGCACTGAGATATATACATCAGATATATATAACATATATATACATATATATAATAACATGAAAAAAAATTGCGGGTAGTTCGGAAAACCCGCGTAGTAAGAAGATGTTGACACGCGCTCAAGCCAGTTGTGTCGTGAACAAGGATGTTGCGACACGTCCGAACCGTCGGGGGACCTCAGAGAGGTACATAAATAAGTTAATTATACGCGATTAAGTCCCGTTTGGTAAAAATAAATATTTAAAGTATCTTTAATATACAAATTATTTTTTTTATGTTGGTTGTTAACTGTGGAATAGGCCTTTCACCACTAATAAGTAACGTTACATCAGAAATCGGCAAGAAATGTTACATAAGTTACATAAAAGTTTAAAAAAACAGTTACATCGTTACATAACACCGACCCTAATGTCCTCAAAATCGTACTAAAAATCGTAAGAAAACAACAACAAAGAAACAACTTCGCACAGCCTTTTTGCATACGTTAAACATTAAACTACTAGGTCGTCTTTATTTACATACAATAACAATGCAAACTTACCTTTAAATCACTAAAAAACACGTTACATTTTGGTGTTGAAGCGACGTGCACTAACTTTGAAGGTCCGTATGCGACTAAATATGGCCGACACCAACATCTCTATTAATAGACTTGGTAGTAAACAGTGTTGCCAATTTACCAAATCAATTTATTCCACGTAATTCATAGTTTTTAATGGGAAAAATGGTAATAAACGTCGTGTTATATAAAAGCTTGCTGAAAAATACCTTGAATGTGCTCAAAAATGCTATTAGCAATTTTTTTTTAATATTTTTCTGTTTTTCGGCACAAAATTACGTTTTTATTTTGTATGGAAGAGCTTCTGATATTGTCGACACCTACAATTAATAAAATCAAAAAAAAAATAAGTATGTTTTATCGTAATTTGAGGTGTTAAAATGCTACTCAAAATACAATTCTATTAGATACCAAGATAGGCATCAAGCTAGCATGAATAGTTTTTATGAAAACTCTGAGCAAAGTTCATTACGTTTTGTGTGTAACGAAATAAGGCCAATTTTACGGCCTTGCCCAGATACCTGATTGTAACTTGCAAAATAGGTACGTAATTAAAATATCCAGTTTTAGTTTGGTATGAACTAAAAAATATCCGTATTAAAACCGTAAGCAAATGATTTAAATTGCGTGAAGAATGAATGTTTGGAAAGAGGAGAAGTTCCTAACATTTAATGGAATAATTATTGATGATATATGATTTTAATAATAAGTAATAATGATTCTCCTCCATACGCGCTAAATGGTTTAGGTACGTGACTCTCTCGTGGTTGTAGTCTCTTTAGACTATCTTAAGTATTTTTGATCAAAAACAATTGTCAATGTCTTCTTGCACTATTTAAACAGTCGTCAATCTTCTTTCACTCCACAACCTTCCGTAATTGCATTATTATAAACTAGCTTCCGCCCGCGACTTCGTCGGCGTGAACCCGAGATAAAAACTATTCTATATTTTAATCCAGGCTACAAACTATCTTCGTGCAAATTTTCATCCAAATCGGTTGAGTCGTTTATATAAGTAGGATTGCATCATAGATTCGCTCCATTTAAAATGCTTATAAAACCTTTTACAAATATTATTTACGAGGAGAACTCTCCTTTGATATTGGATAGTTTACTTATAAGTCTTATAACCAGTGGCAGCCACGAACCGATGGCTAAGAATGCGTTCGGAACGCAGTTATCGACTTGATTCCCAAGTGAGCGAATGTCAAGATGCAGAAGGCGAAACCCACAATAGGTCTAAGAATACTATTTCACAGAAGTGTTAATTCTGAGTCTGAATCCTAAGTAGGTATGTAGACAGACTTGTATAGGTTGACTATATATAGGTATACTCGTGATCATTGCACAAAATATTGCTCTACTCGGGATTTATATTTACCCCACGGAAACTGCATTTTAAAAGCGTGAAAAGGTTAGTCGGTAAGAAAGTCACGTCATGACAAGTTGACTGATGATTGATGAATCTCGCGCAGAGCTATCATAAAATGTGGTGGTTATTGAACAATATATAGTTATACTTACTCTACATTTTTGATGGAGAAGTTCCCCGCGCCAGACACCTTGACGTCCTTGCCCACTGCGTGGAACTGGATGAGGTTGCCGCTGTCTACCACCAACTACAAAATATAATCGTGCTAATCAATGGGTTTAATGAGTGTCCTCGGTAGGGTGGTAACCCTACCGAGGACACTCATTAAACGCGTGTGCCCAACGGTTGACATAAATACTTGTAAGAAATTCGATACTTCCCCACTATTACGAAAATCTGTTATCTCAAACATTAAAGTATGCACAACCGAATATAGGTCATATGAATTTATTCTGCAAGTGAAGTTAAATAAGAGGGTAGGTAGTAAGTAAGTTAACTGAATCACGAGCGAAACGAGAGTTTTTATACTGACACCGACAAGAGTTGTAAATTACTTACTGTTTGCATTTTCTGAGCATATGCATTGTAAACTGTGATATAACTAGATTAGGGTACCTAAATCATCATGCTCATCAGCTAGTATAGGGTCATTTCGCTGGTTACGGTTCCCACCTTCGGTTAGCGACCACCTGAAGGAGAAGGTTTTTTCTATTGAAGATAACATCAATTCTACACACCCTATTGAGACAATTACTTGTACATGCATTTTTTTGTTTTAGAATAGAAATCTACTAATAAACCGAGAAAATATCCTTACAATTCACCAACTCAGCTTAAGTGGTCGCCCACCAGCACATTAAATTAGGTGGTCGCTAACCGGCGAAATGACCCTACGTCCCGCAGGCCCGCTCTCAAGTTCAACAGCAAACTTTAACAGCTGACTAGGGCTACAATGTAGGTACTTAATCCACCAAATTCCATGAAAATACCGCGCGTATTTTCAGCACGTAGATAAGTCATGTAGAAAACTTCAAATAACTATACAATGTGTATTGCTTATACTTGATCAAACGAAATGTGCGGATACTAGACAAAAAAATATCGATAAAAAAAATAAAAATAAAAATTATAGGCTAACTATTTAAAAAATTAAGGCGTTTTAAATTTTTTTCTGGTGAATATTTCCGAGTTTGGTTTTTAATTCATATCTTTGCGTCTAAACGGTGTAGTTTCTCAAAAGTAGTCTTGTTTTAAAGCTACAAAATGCAGCTAATCGACCAAGCAAAAAATAATAACAATATCAAACATAAACCTACAAAAAAAAAGTAATTAGTAGAAATTTGTGAAAAAGAACAGTCTTTTTTTCTCTGTAACTTTAAAAGTAGCAGTTTGAGGTAGACTTTTTTTGCACTTTTTTGGCTTTTTTTTTTTTTTTGGTACGGTTTTTTTTAATTTTTATTTTATTTTTTCATCGATATTTTTTTGTCTAGTATCCGCACATTTCGTTTGATCAAGTATAAGCAATACACATTGTATAGTATCTACCTGGGCGAATCCGTATGAAACTCGTGTTTCTAAAATCATTATCCTCATAAGATTATTTCCCCAAAACTATAGGACAACCTGCGATAAATTTGATGAAATAAAACCCAGTACCTGCCAGTAAAAGAAAATATGAACTCTGATCATAATTTCTTTTCACAATATTTGCTGAGATGATAATGACGATAAAAACGCCGCAAAAACGCTGAATACTCACTATTTAATACGTTGAACTTTCAATAACTTCTAAAAGTTCATCAAGATTGATTGATTGTTAGTTTCCCTCTCTTAAATGAAATAAATGAAATTTTATTCTGCAAGTAGGCCGTAATGGCACTTTTATAAGTCAAAATTCTACCAGCGTTTCTGAAAAAGAAGACCACTGTTAAGAAGAAACGCCGAAACAAAATCAACATGAAGTTATTTTTTGCCAAAACTTATTAACTAACTAACCTACTTAAAATAAGTCAAACTGAATATGAATACAAAGAAAAAAAAACATCATAATGCTAATGTTCTACAAGAACACATGTCCGAATAAGCTAAGGTGAGTCGAGGCAAGAGTAACATCGGGGGAAGAGGGTCAAAAGCTTCTCCAGCTAATTATATTGAATTGAGCGCCTTTTTGTACCGTCTGTAAAACAGACAGGCGTGTATTCGTTCCATCATCATAGCATAGATGTTTCTTTCACACGCCATATTGAAAAAAAAACGCGGTTTATTTTGACTGCTTACGACTTGTGATAAGTGGAAGTGCACGTGTATAATTCAAAAGCGGTTGTGTGTGATTTATGGCTGTTCATTCGGATTTGTTTGTTGGTGAGACGAATATTTATGGTTTATTTCTTATGTTACATCGTTATTTTCTGTAATTCCTATCGATTATAAAATAATAATAAAATCGCCTCAGTTCTTGTCACCTGATAAAATGCGGTAAATTGGTATATGTATAACAAAAACAAAATAAAGATTTTTATTGGTTAAAGACGAATGTAATCACGAGTGGCATTAACACTAAATACTACTGTAATACCTATAGGTACTCGTAAATAGTATAGTTTTGAAAGTGAATTAAAAAATTCAAATCATTTTTTATTTTTATTTGAGTGTTAAGTGGTTTGTGACCCCTGATAACACTTACTATGACACTCTTGCCCCAGAATATGTATAAACGCAGTTTCTCAGAATTTTGAAGAGTTTTTCAACTTAGTAAGGTATTCATTATCTTGACAGCGTCTGCCAACTGTGTTACTAAAATACGTAAATCCACTGGAGCTAACCTAGAAGTTAGGTACGTACGATACTCTTACCCCAGTCATGGGGCAAGAGGAACAGTCATGCCGATTTTTATTTTTTTACAAAAAAGTGCATGTTTTAAAAGGTTCTTTGCTTGATAAGTGGTTTCAATTAAAAATATATAAAATTTACTTATGTTATCGCTTTATTATACGAATTAATGCAAAAATAAGATCACAAACACTATTTAAATCTAACTTTAAAAAAAGTATGACACTCTTGGCGCGACTCACCTTATATGAATAATTAAGTAATTTGGGGCTCTGGTTTAAGATTTAAGATGGGGGATGTTTGGTCCTATTGATAAATGAAACCTATTAAGTGTACACATATTTCTTGCTGCTATTTTTCCCAACCATTCCTTAGCACAGACACGCCAAAAAAGCCAGATGTTAAATTCGCAAAATGCTAAACAAAAGTGCGAGTATGTATCTCGGTAATAGGTATATAGACAGACGATAGGTACCTCGGGAATATAGAAGGGCTCGATGGGCGGCACTTGGAACTCTGGGATGCCTTCAGCTAAGTTGGGCCTGAGCCTCTCGATGGACTTGCGGACGCACGCGCTGATGGTGTTCTGGTCGCGCTTACATACTTCTATGTAATCAGCTGAAATATAAGTACTACATATTTACTATCTCTGGGTAAATAAGTATTATAACGCGAAAGTATTAAGTAACTCTGTTTTTCGGCCTAACTGTGAGCTGTTGAAACCATGCGATTCAATTTTAGTTTGTTTGTACAGTGTGTGTCTTCCATTCAATACGAATCTAAATTTTGAGGGCGAATAGTATAAGATCAAAGAATAGTACATTGTTTAACGAGGGGCGTAAGTGGAATATTGCAAACAAGAGTCTATCAGAAACCCGACGCCGAAGGCGGAGGGCTTTTGTTGACTCGAGTTTGCAATATTCTTACGCCCGTGTTATACACAATGGTTTTTCATCACATTTGCGAGGAAACAAATACATTTTAGATGAAATTAATACAAATCGTAATAAAAACTTCAACATGTCGGTCGTCCATTTTGTTGAATTTGACGTGAGGCGCGTATGGCAAAGACCCTTCGGTATACAGCCACGATTTGAAAACACTTAAAAACATTTTACATAGACACTAAATAACTACATATTAAATCTGTAAATAATTAAGTTAAAAAAGTTAAACATGTTGTTAAACGAAACTAAAAAGTTTTTTAAGTTTAAATTTATTTATAAATACGTTTTCAGACATCGTATTTGATATAAAACCTCTTTGCTCTGTAACTGCCGCATGAGTGACAGATACCTACAATTTAAGAAAAAATCCATTACGCCCGTGGGCGTAACACAGGCTATTACAGCTCTGTATGTCTGCGCATTATGAAGCCCTTTTCGAGCACGTGTGATGAAATAGTACATTACTTACCAAGGGTTATAAAAGAAAGCCCGAAATCGCAGGTATTTGTGGCCCGAGCCGCAGGCGAGGGTTGTAAATATGCGATAGAGGGCTTTCTTTTTTACTGCCCGTGGTGAGTACACAATTTTACGTCTTCAACTGGCCGTAATGCAAGTTTTACCCTACGCGTAGCGTGCGATAAAACTCACATTATGGCCAGGTGTGACGTAAACATAATTTTCACTTTAGTCCAGGCAATGAACTGACAACTTGTATGGAAAAAATGTCAATTTTGGAAATAATTTATAATAGCTTACTTTTTAAGTATAACGGATATATTATCAATTAAATAGTTACCCAGCCACAAAATCCGACAAAATTTCAGACGTCGAAAAAATTATAAGTTAACTGGCTTCTAAAAAGTCAGTAAAAATATTAATAAATGTTTTTGTCTTTATTTTGGTTCATTTACATTTGCTCTATAATATTCAAGATAAATCGTACAAAAAAAGATAATGCATGCTTAATTTAAATCTACATAATTACTTCCGGGTGGAAAGTTTGTCGGATTCTTGACTAAATCATCTTAGAATAACATTTTCAAATGAAATCAACAAAAAAAACGCTATTATAAATTAATGTTTTTCAAAACCGTATTTTGCCTGGAGTATCTCATGCTCAAAAAGGCTTAGCAAGCTGGACTAAACTAGTACATAGCCCCTAAGGGAAACAATGTATACATATTCATGACTAGCTTCTGCCCGCGACTTCGTCCGCGTGGAACTCTTTTATATCGTAGCTCCTTAAATACAAACTTGCAAATACAAATACAAATACAAATACAAATATCTTTATTTTGCTTAAAATGTGGTTCATAACAGTTGTTTAAAGAATAGGTATCAGGTTTCACACAATTTACCAGCATCTGGCATGCAAAATATAAACCTAGAGTAGAATGTCATGTAACGACGAAATTGAATATTAAAATTGAATACCATGCTTTGCCAAATCTAAATTATACCTACCATTAAATATTTCATAATCATGTCAGTGGATGTGAGAAACTATTAAATTATATAAAAATTGATATGTCAGTCTGTTATAATATTATTTTTAAAATAACGACAATTATAGTGTCAGTGAATGTGAAATGGAAGGAAAGAACAATAGTAAGTACCTAATAATTTTACGGTCGTTTGAAATAATCAAAATATTCGCTTACTGAGTAGAAGCAATTTTGTATTAGCCAACTTCTGAGTCTGCGCTTGAAAATATTTAAGGGAAGGCTTTTAATATCTTCGTGTAAGGAATTGTAGATAGACACAGACATACAGTAAGTGTTTCTACTATATAATTTTGTCTTTTTTTCCGGTATTACCAGGCGATTTGGATACCTTGTACGGTAGTTGGAAGTCTCTTTACACGTTTTATAAAGTAAGGGATGGGTTTTTACAAACAAGCAGATTTCGTAGATGTACAGGCATGGTACAATTAATAATTGCAAATCTTTGTATAATGGCCTGCAGGACGTTAAGACATCCACGTTACAAATTGATCTTATGCACTGCTTCTGTGCTAACAATATTCGTTTTACGTGAGGCGAGTTTCCCCAAAGCAAAATGCCATACCTGAGCAGGGAACACACATAACCATGATAGGCCTGGATTGCAACCTTTCTGTTGCAAATTTTTGTAAGTCTCCATAGAGCATAAGAAAATGAATTTATTTTGCTGCAAAATGAATTTATTTGCGCCCCCTATTTCACCCCCTTAGACGATGATTCCCGGAATAAACAATATATGTATATCAAAAATTCATTTTAATCCGTTTTTGCGTGATTGAGGTCCAAACTTTAGCATCAAAGCCTAGCGGCGGCTGCGAGTCGGAAACGATAACGCAGGTTAAGCAAAGATGGCAGCGGTCAGTCTTTGGATGGGTGACCGCCTGATGTTTGAGTGGGTGGTTAATATTTAATATAAATGAGCGCTTCCGTGCTTTGGAAGGCACGCTAAGCAGTTGATCCCGGCTGCTGTCTATGACAGTAGTCGTTAAGCCGAGTTAGAGGCCTTCGGGCGGCTTAAGAACTCTTAACAGTCGAGTTGCCCACTCACTTGACAAAGGGGAGACAACTGTTTCTCGCGTCCGGAGCTACCTACCGCAACCCTGCACGTGTCCCCTGGGTGGTACTAAAGAGTGATAAACTGTTAAGGCCAAAAATAATGTATGCCATACGATTAAATAGTTTATGAATTAGGTTTATTCACGATTTTCGCTACGGTGATAGAATTGTGCTGAAGTTTACCAAAAAGGGTTTATTTAATTGATAAAATAAGTATATCCTACTAATATTATAAATGCGAAAGTTTGGATGGTTGGATGCTTAGATGTTTAGATATTTGGATGTTTGTTACTCAATGACGCTTAAACGGCTCAACCGATTTAGATGAAATTTTACACGAAGATGATGTATAGCCTGGATTAAAATACAAGATAGCTTTATCCCGTGTCCACACAAACGAAGTCGCGGGCGGAAGCTATTGTTAAATAAGGGATAAAACTGGCCGAGATGGAGTCGGACTTTCGCAGCGATGAAGCGCGCCGGGTGCCTTTGAACGTGTTAAAAGTCTTAAAACTAACGCAATTTCAGATCTTTGTTACAATGGATATTAACAATAATATATTCATGATTATGAGTCGCAAATTCAATGAAAAAGAAACATTATGAATGCTTGATGTATATAATGATAGCACCATCTAGCGAGCATGATTTTGATACAATTTCAGTTTGATAGAGGTCGTTGATGATAGTTGTCGATTGGCGCCATCTACCGAGCTTAAGTTTAGTCCAATTTCAGCTCGATAGATGCCGCTTATATTATGTTTTTGATTTTATTTAGACTAATAAAAATAACATACCCAACCGTATTAAATGAGTTTTATTTGATTCTAAAATTATGAAAGGAAAACGAATGTTAAACTGTAAATGTTTCTAAGTATAATGCCATACAATATTTCCGTAACTACGCAAACAGAACATTTTATCAGTTCATATTTTAATTAAGTTTGGCCCAGGTTGGGGTCAGGTTGGAGAAACTCGGCATAAATTAAAAACGCTAAGACTGCATGAATGCATTCAAATCCACAACCGTCGATATTGTTATTAATACTTAAGTTTTTTTTTTTCCGGGGACCGAGTTTTTCTCGGCTGTAATACTACGAAAAATTGATTTCTATTCAAAATTAAACAAAAAGCCAATAACTGGTCGTTTACCAAAAACAAAACAAAATAAACTGATAGAAAAAAAACCTCATCGCTGGGGTTCCAACTTGCAGCCATCAACAAACCAACCATTGGGTAACCATTGGTCGTCATCGAAGAGTAACCGCGTGTTCACACTGCGTCCGTTTCCGTGTCCGGGAGGCATCCCTCTTTTTCTCGCTTGCGAAAGAGACGAATGCCTCCCGGACACGGCCTTTTGCGAGAGAATACGGGAAAAAATATTTTTCTCGAAAATTAGACGAAGCTAGATCGGTCTCTCGGCCCCGTAAACCCCAGGGATACTGCACATTTTACAAATATATATAAACAATTTTACATCCCGTGTTTTTTCACGTTTTATCTATATTTTGCTGAAAGTTTGAATAGGGTTCTTTTTAATTTCTAGTCAAGTATATGCTTGCCAATTTTCAAGTCTTTAGCTCATAGATTCAAGGGATTCCCATACAAACTTCAACCCCATTTTTTAACCCTTTTGCACCCTTATCTTTATATTTTTTATAGCCTATTGCGTGGCTGAAGATCCATTGAACCTTTTAGTGAAAGTTGCATATTAATCCATTCGATAGTTTTCCCATGATACCCAGACTAAAACAGACAAACAGAACACATAACACTCCTTTTCGTTGGGCTGTCGTAAGATGGCGCTGTTGCGTAAAGTAAAGACGATTTTATCCAAATATTCTCAAAGTTGGCCTGTGGGTCACCGAACTCCATCAAACTTTTTTATACGTTTAATATGGTTTATTGGTGTTCAGACGCCGACAAAAATCTGGAGAATGACCTTCTAAATGCGTGGAAATTGGTGAAGTTCTGCATCGCGCTATTGAAGTTTTTAATGTATGTTCTATAAATACAATTTCCTTCAAGCTCTACTTATTATGACTCACTGGCAACCTTAACGAACTTTCATATTTATTATATGTAGAGAGTAGAGATAGAGATTTATATAAAACATTTTAATTTAATTCGACCAATCAAAACAGTTCACCGTATTACATCAACCAATCACGCATCTCTTTAAAAAAACATTTGTATTTGCTATCAATTAACCAGAATATAGCTAGATATTAAAATCGACCAATCAGGAAAAACAAATCATTTCAAACATTAGGTGTTTTTTATTCCCTAATTCACAATCATTAAAAAAATAAACCCCTCTGACCGTCTAAAGCTGCTTCCAAACGTTCAAGCGTGGTTGACTGCATACATGGCATAAGCTATGAAGATTGAGCGGGATAGACTGATGTATGCCGTCCACCGCGCTCGGCCGTTTGGGCGCGACTATGAGACGGTCAGATGCGTTTATTCCAGGGGGCATAAACAAGGTTACAATCGACAAGCGCTAACGCCAATAGAAACTAATAAAATGTTTGTGAATGACAGATGTTAACGAAAAATGTTTCGTCGGCATCTGTCATTCCCCTACATTTTATTAGTTTCTATTGGCGTTAGCGCTTGTCGGTTGTAACCTTGTCTACGGCTCTTGGTGTCAATATTGTGTATCTGGATCAAAGAAGTTTAGTAAAAAAAAAATGGCGCCAAATTGAACAATCTTTTCGCCGTGGATTGTGGATGGAAAATCTTTGTTTTTACAATTTTCTCGCAATCGAAGTGAAAAGTAGAGTGTATAACTCTGGTCTAACAGCCATATTTCCCCTCGAACTATTTCCCGTCACTTCGTTCGAGAAAATAACAATCTCCTGGTAATATGGCTTATTTTAGACCCTGGCAGCTCGAAGCATATTTTAGATGATTACATTTGGATATACCCTAAAGGTTAGAGACACACATGTATGGGACAACATAACAAACAATACTTATGATTCCAATTGAATGTCAGTAGCTCTTTCCGGAATAGATCCCCTGAACAACAATATGCATTACCCACTAGCGACTAAATGCTACATAATAGGTGTACAATCTTGGAGTTGTTGGTAATGAGTTTCCAAGTGATTATGTTAGATGACCCTACAATGTATCGTACATACTGGGCGAGCGGACACAATGGAAGCGCAAGCTTAATCCCAGCGTTTAGCCTCCGTGACGTGCGCATGACCGAGCGCTCTGCAGCAGCACTCGCTTTACAATAATACAACTAATTAATCCTCCGTGCTAACTGAGGAAGTTATTATTCATTAATCGTATAGCGTTTTTGTCGTTTTTTAATACAATTAGGAAAACCAAGTACCTACGTATGTAAATAAGCATTACGCAATGCAGACATACGCAAAGCGTCTTCTTAGTAAAGGATGTGGTTTTTGCTTCATCGAAGTCAAAAGTCAACCGGAGGATAAACTTTTCCAATAAGTATTATACCTACCTACTCTATCGTGAAGTTATAAATATGGTAATTTATATGGATTTTTCCAGACCTATTTAGGTAGGTATGATTTACCAAGTTAAGGTATGAATGTGTTGATGTAAATTATGTGCAGAGGTTGGTCTTTCTTGTTCGTATCATGTAAGATAATGAGGATAAATTTTACGTTTGATTAACCGATATTTTTCTGCGAGTAATAGGTACTTATTACTAACTAGCTTTTGCCGGGCGTTTTCGTCCGCGTGGAACTCTTTAACTTTATGTCGTATCCATCCATACAAAAATCTGCCCCCCATTTGACGCCCTAAGAGGATCATTTACGGACAGGGCTTTACTTTACATTTATAGTAATTATAATATTAGTAGGTATGAAATGAGTATGGATAGTATGGAAATGGATAGATATGGGTAGTACCCAGCATGGTTATGGTTACCCTACGTATGCTTGGGCTTTATAAAGCGGAGCTACTTGCAACATTCGCAGACACCTTTTTGTTACTGTGTAGGTACTTAGATACGTCGTTATTGGTTTTTACTGACTTCAAAAAAGATTGTTTTAATTAGACTCTTTTTGTTACTTTTGCTTATCTTAGTTACCTACCGGCCATCACTCGGTCAGTTCGAGTTTAAAATTGCACTTTATTTAGGACTTCTTATAGGCAGCCGGGTCGTTTATTTTATGGACTAAGGGCTTAACCTTAATTACCTACTATAAGCAGGCGGAGGTAAATGATATGTGGCATACTGATTACGGTGCCTCTTTATTTTGATCGCTAAATCACTTTAATAATTCCAGATTAAGCTAAGTAGCATGAAAAATATGCATTTTTACAACAACTGCCAACTGCAATTATCCAAGCTATGTCGTAATGTCGTTGTCAATATACAACCACTGAGGAAATATGCGCTGGCTACGCATGGTCATTTCAACGTTCTAAATAATCTTACTTAGGTTAGGTTATTTTTTATGTGGGAGGGTAATCTCCGGAACCGCTTCTCCGGTTTTAACTATTATTTCACCTGTGTATACAATTCTGGGTGGACAGGCTATATTTTCATAAGGATATAAGGCATAAGTTTTGCCTGCGTAGTTTTCAATATGCGGGCGAAGCCGCTCGGGGGGCTAGTATTTACCTTCTAAATAAAGAAAAGAAATACAGATCTCAAGGGATGTACCTAAAATTCTGTGAACAATGTTAAAATGATGTAGCCAAGTTTGCAAAAACAAAGAAGAATCCACTTCAAAAATGACACTACATTACCGGGGTACAAGGAAAGCATTTTCTGTCGGTCGTAATTTCATTCGCCCTGGTAGGTACATATATGTAATTTGTCATAAGTTGGATGGTAATAGTAAACTGGAAGCACTTTCAAAGATAACATGTTACATGCAATCTGTAAATAAAATAACTGAAAATACAACAATTGGTTTTTAATAAGTACCTAAAATTATATATAGGTATATACCAATATCAACCCCGATGATTTGAAGAAAAATCGTGATTGTTATACTGACATATTTATATGGCTGATTTTTTTAACAAGCTTTAGAAAAAAAGCTTGTTAGGAATGAAACGGGTAAGGTAACCTTAATTATGAATATCAACATTATACCAGGCACGAAATTCCTAATTCCTATGCATATCCATACTAATATTATAAATGCGAAAGTGTGTCCGTCTGTCTGTTTGTTACCTCTTCACGCTTAAACTGCTGAACCGATTGAGATGAAATTTGTTAAGAAGATGTTTTGAATCCCGGGGAAGGGCGGAGTCGCGGGCAGAAGCTAGTACTTAATAATAACTATAAAATTAGGACAAACGTTGAACAATTGAACATACCTAGTAGGAATTCTGATTCAACTTTTCTGTTGCCCAATTAAACGTTAATATATGAGTTTATAATATAATATTGTTGTGAGGTGGTCTCGAACTGGCATTATAGTGTAAACACTTTTTTGACATCCGCGTTTGCGAATTTAGTCAGGTGGCATTTTACAGTAATAATTTACGAAATCAACATTAAATACATATCAGCTGCTTGATTGCGATTGAAAACTAATGTAATTTTTTGTATGGGAATATGACAGTGGATTTGTCTTAACTCGTTCGAAAAATTACATAATTATCCCTCTTGTACTGGACATAGCATTAGATGTGAACAACCAGGTCAATTATTGTTGTTAATGTGTTGGACTTTGGGAATATAGTAATTTTATAATTTCGCAATTTATCATAATATCGTATTGTACAATAAAAATAGATATAGGTAAGTATTATGCATCTAGTATAATACCAATGTGAAATGTGGCTGTTGTGAATAAAATAATTATTGCGGTAGCAAGGAACGCGTACTGTAAAGTAAAGCCTATTATTAATACACAATTTCGATAATCGGAAAAGTCAGTATTTATGCACCAGCAACTTCTCAGGATAAGTAATTCTTTGTATAATGTCGGCAAGTCCGTATCGTATCCGCATTTTATTGATTGAAGTGATAATTGAGGCTAAATGTTCATTTCAATCTTAATTCCACAATTAATCGCTCTTGCCGGGTTCCTTAAATACAGTCTTAACCTAGTTGGTTTGGTTCTGGTGAAGGTATACTCGTATGTCCCTAATATATACCTGCCTGGATCAGATAAGTAAACCATTTGCACAGTAGGTTAGGTATACGTAAATAAAATGGAGAACGCTCTTAAAGGTTATATGATAAGGGTGTACACATTCAAAAATAGGCCTGACTAGGTACATGTTATAGTTAGGTATATATAATGACTAGATTCACACAATGACTTACGTAATTCCTTGGTGAAAACACTGCTGACGACTTGCAAGAAAATGATTACCGAAGCTAGGGATTTAGTCATTCTGTCAGATCCGAGGTAAGTAATAATAATAACAAGTTGCGAGGCCACAAGACAATAAGCAGGCAACGATGCTCACTCCACTGAGAACTAGGGTCGGCCTTGCCGTGTTATATACAGTAGCTGCAGCACAACTACTAGGTGGTAGCCACGTCATCATAAAACTTCGAGGCTCTTCTTTCAAATTAAGAGAAACATTAAAAATGAAATGGTCAGATAAGTTAAACGTCACAGTCTCTGTCACTGGTCTAATACTGGACACTTTCAATCTTATACAGGGTGTTAACGGGGTCATGATCCGGAATGACAAAAAGCGAATAAGATGATCATACTGAACAACCTTTCCCATGGGACCAACCACGAAATCGCAAAAAAAAACCAGGTATTCCATACATAACTCTCAATTAAATCGCAGTTAACTCACAGTTAACTCTTAATTGGCTCTTTTTTTTTGCGATTTCGTGGTTGGTCCCATGGGAAAGGTTGTTCAGTATGATCATCTTATTCGCTTTTTGTCATTCCGGATCATGACCCCGTTAACACCCTGTATAAAAACAATAGAGGTGCACAATAACCCAACTATTAGGCATTAAGGTTTTAAGCATTGGGGACATTTGCGTTGACTTACTATTTCTACAAATCTTGGGGTTCACAAATACAGAGACAATTGTGAACTCCAAACATGTGAAACGACTTCGCAGGAACCAGCTGGCACCGGTCACACAGGCACGTGGGTTGACGAGTGCAAAAATCCCACTGTGTATTATCTATTATCTCTTTTGTCCTCGGTATCTTTGCTTATCCACTCTAGTAATATTGTGTTACTTATAATGAAATTGGAATCAAAGGAAACTGTCAAGGAAGCGAGGTTATAACCACGACGCATCTACCTACATATTCACTTTGCCGGTTCTTTTTACGCCTGTGATCACCTCTCGGCTCTCAGCGGACCCTTGCAACCCAACTAACTAGATGCTTTCACCCTTTCTTAGCGGTAAAGTTATATAATTCACTTATCTACTTAAAACAGATTTTTATATGTATGTATCCCCCACGAGTAATGGTGTCCCGGACTTTTGGGAAGCTGGCGTGAAGCCGAAGTGCCACAAACTAGCATATATAGCCAAAATGTAGAGGCCAATATGACAATTTAATGAAATGCGAGCGGATGCGGTCTAGGGAACGCAAAAGCCGGTGAAATTTGAAAACCGAGTGATACTCGTATTATACCCGACTTTGGGTCCTGAAAACCGTTTACGTTTTTCATTTCGTTTCGGGTTCTTTTTATTATAAAAAATTTAAAAATCCTTTTTCGAGTGATTTGTACAAAATAAGAAGCGATTTATAATGTAGTCTAATATTGATTGGCCACCTCAAGCCTTCAGACAGTGTTCGAACCGGAGTCGGGCTAGGGCTACACGCTTTTCCGTCGCGGAACTTAGACCCGAGACCATCGTGCGTATAGCTGTGTGTCTTAGACTTGTGACCAAAGAAGTCCTTAAAATCAATACCGGTCCTGGGAAAACATGCAGACCCCTTGACAAGAATAAAGCTCAAATAAATGTCTCGACGACCCAGAACATATCTGATATACCTGATGGCGAAGACTGATGAGGAGAGCCGACTCCAGAAGAAATGGGAAAATGTCCCTTTTTTTCGTTTGATTTCTCGCATGTCGGTAAATTGGTTAAGTATATTATTCTTCTGTTTTGGTAGTTCGGTGACAATGACCAAAGGCGTCACCACGACCTCCACAGCAGCAGCAGGGATAAGGCTCACAAGCCATGAGTTCATGCACGTGGTCCTCGAGCCTTCGCATGAAGTGGCCATTCCACTTCAAGCGTGTTTCGGTGAGTTTTTTTCTATCGACCGCATCTTAAAAACTATTAGGAGTTATTGTTTTCAGTCCCAAAATCCGGGTTTTACCCGACTCCAAATACTACCCGGGTAACTTGGCAGATCTACGGCAGATCTACTAACGAGTTATCTACTTGCAAATGTGGTGTTAATTGAAGAGTTTGGTATCATATTATTATTTCTTCTTCTATTCTGTGTGAAAGTTGTATATTGAATAGATTTGTGTAGTCTTAGAATCGCAAACAGTACGTATAATTTTCTAACAGATAAGACGTCAGAGAACATGTAGAGATCTAACGTAGGATAGGATGTCTGAAAGGTTTGAAGTGCATAACTCTTAATACGGTTCTCTGAGCTCTTTCGAGTTCTAAGAAATTTGTTTTTGTTACGCTCCCCAAACTGGTATGGGGGAATAAGGTTTAGGTAAAATGGGTCTTAGTTTCGATATGTCTGAGGTTTTTAAAAATCCATATTATTATTTTTAGTCGGGTCATAATCAGTTCTGTATGTAAGTGCCATGTTAGGCGTTGGTCAATTAAAACACCTAGATACTTAGTGCTTTCAACATTCGTGATAATAGAACGAGAGCAGTTTTGTGGATTATTACGAGTATGAATTTTAATTCTAAAGTGGCATCCTAGAATGTGAATTATTGTAATTTGTGAAGCATATATAAAATTATAATAATTAACATTAACTAAATTAAATTAAACCTGAGTTATATCTAAAAAAGGCCCTCGAGGCATTGTACCGAGGATGCTGGCGGCATTTCCTCGCTGAATTGCCAGGCTGATGCGCGTTGCGGGAGAAAGCCGGCTCTTCGGTCACCAGCCCCCCTATTCTGTAACTTGTTTTAAGCTCACCTCAACGTTCGCCCACAAATATATCTTGACACCGCAATGCGTAGTAACTAAGCGTAGGTATAGAGGTCTAGTTTCGTGACGGGTGACCGGCGGGGTGAGCCGCATTAGCGCGTAGTGAATAACAGACGTTTCGTGTAACAATTTAGGTATGTCTATTTCCCAGTAAAATTCTAACAAAAGACATGTATGATCAGATTTAATAATATGTTCACAATACTACCCAGGAACACGTAACGATTAACTACAGTATTAATATAATAATAACGAATATTTTTTTACCTGCCGGCCTAGATCATGATGGTGATGTTGATGATGCCGGCCGGTGACAGGCGGACAGTCGATCGCTTGTCGCGTTCATTCAGCCCTATTCCTTAGGGTTGGAGCTTCAGGTTACTGTCCCGGCGGCGTTCCCACATCAAACTCTTCCATTCATCTCGTTTTACTGCAGAACAGAAGGACATCTTTAAGGTTCACATCCCTCAATTCCCTCTCCTCTAACACATCTTTACCGAATGTATTAAACTGCGGTGCCGCGTACATAATACATTCCGTAGTACATGCTTACTTGTTTCTTTCTCCCCACAGTGTGGGCAGGAGGCATCGTTTCTAATACCTATTACCTTCAAGTGTCTATTTAGAGTATTGTGACCAGTAACGATACCAATTAGCAATCTCAGGTTGCTCTTACCCAGTTTCAGCAGATACCTGGTTCTTCTGTGATCCATGTCTACATCCAGATGCTTCCCTCCATTATCTCTCCCCGTTTTGTTCTTTTAGTCTTTCTATAACTCCCTTTGTGACTTGAGCCGAGAAAGGAAGGACCGGTTCTGGGCCTATAAATTCGCTACCCGCTCCCTCCCTAGCCAGTTCATCCGCACTCTCGTTACCCGCTATCCCTTGTTGAGCTCCTCCTTACATTCTCTTACTAAGGCGGATGTTACCGTTGCCTTTCTTAGTGTCTTCAATGCTGCCTGACTGTCCGTATCACTACCCTTCCAGTCTGCGGTGTTGTCTCTTTATTATCTGTGCGCAACTCATTATCGCGCACACTTCTGCTTGAAAAACGCTGGCATACCTCCCCAGTGGGATAGATACTCTTTCACGCAGTTTGGGTATAAATATACCCGCTCCCACTAGCTTTGTTGGTTTCCTTCTTCATCTTAGATCATGATAGCATTTATGTCGGTCATAAAGCATTATGTAAGTAAGACGACATTATAAGTACGAGAGGGACACGACATAAAAACGATTATCATGTGTTTGACAGGTATTTATCCCAATCAATTATTAAGATAAATAAATAAAATTTCAATTTGTGTAGTCGCAGAAAATATGGTACATTTAAACATTCGAATTAACGTTTCATAATAGAGGCGAAAGTCTGTATTACTCGACATGTGTTTATGTGGCCAGCGTATAAAAATCCTCTTTTGTTTTCATATATTTTTTCAAGTTGAAATGGGCGTATCGAGTGAGTCCTAAGGAACAATCTTAAACATATGTAAATTTTACGTTTTATGTCCATTACGTTTTTTGTATAGGTACCTATATGTATCAACTGGATGAATAAAGTCTGCGTAAAAAAGAATGACACTGATAAAATTTGACCTGCGATAGTAGTGACGGCGGGTGCGAGCGTCAGGGACAGGAACAGGGCAGTTGCTCCCGAGCCGTCGGCATGTGGGGCCTGCCGCATCTCGTGCTCATCGCAGCGGCCGTCGCCGCCGCTACCGCGCACGGTAGGTACCTAATACCTACTTTACCAGGGCGAGACATTTCTACATGCTTGCCAATTCAAACAAAGATCTACTATTTCCCTACGCATAAGTTTGATGCCACGCCACTGCTAAGCCAACTAACATGCGTGTCACACCTTTTTCATCTGAATCGTAAAATATCATGCCTAATCACAAAATAGTTCATATAAGTACGGTCGAGGAAATTGAATGTTTGGCACATGTCAACTCTATTAGAATGACGTTAAGGTCCAAAAGTGCTAAACATTCAATTTCCTCGACTGTACAACAGTATCCCTTGAACTTTGTTATCAACTGAAAACTGACTATGTATCGTTTACGCACCGCGTTGTGCGTGACGTCAAGCTGCAGAGTGGTCGACATTAAAAGCATTGTTTCCCTGTGTAGTGCCAGGCGACGTGGAACATGGTGAGAAGAAGCTGAGCGAAGTGGTTCTGGCGACGCTGCGGCACTACCAGCAGCCGGCCCCGGTGGGGCTACCCGGCGCCGAGGTGCCCGATCCCTACCCTGTGCCGGACATGGCACACACAATATCGCTCGGCAGCACGATGTACTTCAAAAACACTCTCGTCTATGGCGTCAGCAAGTTTCGCATTCTGCAGATCAATGCAGAAATCGGAGACATGGAGGTATGTACGTCCATGAGCAATGGCGAAATTATTACAATGCAACTAAAGGAATATAGGTACCTACCCATTATTTGTTTGTGTGTGGTACTTAAGCGTTTCTTATTTAGGTATCAATATGTATTTATGCAAGTAATAATTGTACCTACCTATATCCGCTAGAGCTTGCAGTTAGAATCCTGTAAACATATCACATCCAAAACGCGAAAATAAGTATATTAGGTTGTCGGTAGTGGTATTATTATATTGTTTGTTGGTAAGTAAGGTACAGTCAGCATCATAAACATGTATACTTACATTCTAGGTGGTTCTAGGACATTATTGCTTAGGGATACGGTCGAAAAGTGTACGAGTATACATATTCACGATGCTGACTGGACCTATACAGCGAACCGTGCTGGTTATTTTGTGAGGTTGGAGCGATAACCTAATGAGTCAACATAAAGTTTAGAGTAAACAATGATTTAAGTACCCTACGTCACTCAATGTTTCGATATAGAACTAAAAGTCAATCAATGTTTTTGAGATTTATTTAAGTTAGGTAACTAGTAGTTTTGTTGTTTAGTAGGGGACTGCTACTAATGTCCGCGGCTCCAGCTTGCGGCCGCGTGACACAATTTATTAAATGGCACATTTAAATTTTACGACATAGTTTGTAGGCTTTGCCTACCATTGCGGTCGATTTTCGATGTTGATGAAAGGTCCCTAAGATTACCTACCACCTTGATCTGATACAACTGAGGGCATGGCAGAGCTCTTATTTTTTAAATCAACATCTAATCCACTTTTTTATCGATTTAGCCAACATTGCCCAAGTCGATTATTGACGTACCTAACTATAGCTCCTATGATGTTGAGATAAGACTCAGTCCAAGATTTTGGGTAAACATGGCGTTCCATTTGAACTTTTGAACGCCTTTCTATGTAAAGTTTTGACACGCGATAGGTGGGCAATGTTAACTGGGCTGTTATTCGCTACACGCTAATGCGGCTCACCCCGCCGGTCACCCGTCACGAAAATAGAACTCTACCTACGCTTGGTTACTACGTATCGCGGTGTCAAGATATATTTGTGTGTGAGCGTTGAGGTGGGCTTAAAACCAGTTACAGAATAGGGGGGCTGGGCATTTTAACGCTTTTCCATACAAGTCGCTTCAAGCAGTGTAAAACTGTTAGGGTTGTCACTTTTCGGTAAAATTGTTACAGTTCAATACAAATACTCTTTATTGCTCACCAGAAACAGTACTTATATTAGAAAAACAGAGGTAAATTAAACATAAACAATGGTAGACAACAGGCCGTTTTATCGCTAAAAAGCGATATTTTCCTTTGACCTTTGTTACATTAGTGGCAGTGGTGTTTTGTTTATAAACATGAGTTGAACGAAGTATTTTCAATGCAATTACTTATACAACGTATACTATAATAGAAAATGTAGTTTCCAAGGTTCAAATTGTAATTGAATTTAGTTTTAAAATATAAAAAATATTGGAAAATGATTTTAACTATATTTGACCTACATCAACATAAAATAATAACGAACCAAAAAAGTGCATTACACTTATGTACCTATAGTTACTTCAGTATGATACGTTTAACTCAGAGACTTATCCTCCAATTTCTTACAGAGTCGGTTAAATTATCTGAAGATGACAACCCTACGCGGTTTTCGGAGGCGGGCAATGTTTACACTCATCAGTCATGAGCTTAAACATTATGACATTACTCAATAAGCCTCTTTAGTTCAAATTATAACAGAAATACCCTACAGTATATACACATTCTTCTAAGGATTTCTCATTTCTCGTAATGTCATTCCACAATTTGCTGCAACCTCCTGGCTGAAGTTAAAGACACGTATGACTCAAAAGTAAAGCCATACTTAATTATAATCTAGTTTCTACTAGAAATAGTAAGGTTGTCATAAATGTGTTGTGTTTCCTGAACGGACCTATGTCCAAAAATCGAATTAATCGTTAATGAAAGTAGGCTACGCTACGGTTCCAAATAAAAGTTTGTTTCCTCAACAATGTTTAATGGACCTCCACATTGCAACCACATACGATTTTTTAATAATGTAATTTAAAATTATTCTTCGTAATTTTGCTATTCAACCATTAGGTGATACCTAATCATTAACCTAAGGTTTAGTAGTAGGTAGGTATTTGGTGAAGCTCTAAAAAAGGTAAAAAATGCCGTTTCTGGTTAAAAATGTTAACATTCCCAGAGAAAGATTTTGCACACAGTCTGCACAAACATATATCCACCTGCGTTTTCTAATTTTTATTGATCAGCACATAGCTTTGAGTATAATAAAAAGAAGTGAGATCGTATAAAATATGCTACGCCAAGTTTTAATGAGATTTCACAGTATGCGTTTATTAAATCGTATGGCATACATTATTTTGGCCTTTAAAGTTTGTCACTCTTTAGTCCCACCCAGGGGACATGCGTTGAACTACTACTACTGGAAGTACCTAGATTGAATGCCACTCTTTTCATACGAAACATTTTTTTATGATTTTGAGCTAATAAGTACTTTTGGTCACTACGTAAAGAAAAAGATACTGCGTAAAGAATCTTGATGTTCAAACTTTTTGTTCGATAAACAAGAAGTTGAGCCTTAGATGGTCGCGCGAAACGATTAACATTTGTTGGAAGTTTAATGATTTGTAGGAAACCGACTTTGATCTATACAGCGCAGCGTCAAGGGCGGTTCAGTCTGTGATTTTGTCGCGCCGTAGATACCTACATGCCAGACGGTTTATGTGGTTGCCGCGCGCCGCCACGGGACGCTAGCGTTCTCGCTTTGCATCGTCATTCGCCTCGTAAATATGCCTAAACCAAAAAAAGCTAAAGCGTACCGTATCGCAGCGGGTTGTAAGAATAACGACAAAAAATCGGAACATGCGTTTTTCTTGCTGCCCGAAATTGCAGGTGCCTGCTTGATACCTATATCTTATATACCTAAGGTAGCTAGGTAAATTACTTCCTAAGTACTTAAATAAGAAGGGCGGAACGTTCTTAAATTTTTATCACTTACAAAGATTTTAACAGCTAGGTATTAAAATTATTATTATTTTATAAAGGTAAAAGGTACTCATTTATGTAACCTATCAAATGAATCACGAAGCAAACAATATAGATAAAGGCTTCAGATGAACATATTGAAGTCTATTTTTGCATAGGTACCTATTTTAGTTTGAGTTAAAACATAACAACACACACATTGTTCACCCTCAATTTAAAAATTGTCAATGAATGAAGAGCCATCAATGCAAAAAATTGCACAAGTAGAAAGTTAACGTATAATTTAATAGGTCGAGCTGGCGGCATCCCTAGCTCTAAGGCTCCGCGTCCGAAAGAGCGCATTACATGCGATAGAAAGAGATGCCACATTTAGGTACGTTTGGCGTACCTAATCAGGGAATTTTAGTTAACAGAGAACCCTCTGTACTTATACTATTACTTATTCTGTGACAGCGTCCTGAGGCTCTAGTATAAGTTTTACCGAAACAAAACGTTACGACCGCGGTCGCGTTTCGCTGTCAAATCCCATACAAATTGAGGGTAAAACGCAAACGCGATCTTAAAGTTTTGTTTTGATAAAACTTATACTAGAGCCTCTGAATTCATGTCACAATGATCTGATTTATTGAATAATCGTAAATGTGTGCATTTTCAGGTTAATGCTACTTTACTGATAGACCACCTACAAGCCAAAGGGAACTACACGCTGTCAACATGGATGAGCAGAAACCAAGGCCCGTACACTGTGCATGTCACCGGACTGCTGGTCACCGCTAAAGCCAACCTCGGGGTAGAGCGAGACGGAAAGCTGAGAGCTCAAGACATCACTATAGACATGTCATTTAGCTCGATTAAAACAAATTTTGAAAAGCTTAATTTTCTTGGAAACGTGTTTCAGGGAATTGTAAATTCAGCCGGAACACTTTTATTTGATTCTATCAAGCCATTCGTTCTCAAAGAGGCATACTCTAAAGCCCGAAACGGAATTAACGAACAATTGGATCAAATAGCCGGTGACATGCAGTTTCCTAATTCCGTTTCGCCATTGGACATGGTGATTGCAGACGCTAGAAAAATAGTACAGGAGAAAAACATGGATCCTTATCAGGTTAAGGATCACAATACTACTGTCAGCATATTTACTGTGGCATTAAGCAACATATGGATAACGGGGATATCGTCTTTCCATCGAGTTGGTAACATAACATTGCGAATGGAAAACAATACGGCTATTGCCGACTTTGAAATAGGTACTCATAGAATGTTGGGGACTCTGCAATGGGACTTCTCAGCTATTAGAGGCCTCGTAAAGCGATCAGGAACTGCATCTTTTTCAGTAGAATATCTGAACGCGAGAATCGTCCTGGCTCAGTCACTTGACGTAAGACTGACTCCCGAATTCAGGGACTTGGATTTAGAATTAGGCAATATACAAGTTCGATGTGACGGAGCAGGCACAGTGGACTACCTCATTGAATTATCTGTCAACATATTACCCAACCTACTACGATATCAGATTATGGATGCTTCAGAAGGTGTATTAAAAGAAAAAGTGCAGCAAGAATTAGACAAAATAAACGTTGAAGAAATGATTAAACAGGAATTACCAAAACTCGATGAAATGCAACAACAAGGTTTTAAATTGTCATCTTTAAAGGATGTGCAGTCTGTAAGTGACTTTCAAGATGAAGATGACTTTTTCAATTTTTGATAAGTGTTTTAGTTTTTTTCCAATGATTTGCTTCCCTAGTAGCATTTTCGTTGGCATTTCGTTGGGCCAACTTGGTGATCAATGGCCCAACGTGGGGCCAACTTAAAATGCTACTAGGGTTACAACTTCATCAATATATTTAAGCTAGGTAAGTAATATTAATACGTTTACAATATGCATGTACAAAATTAAGCCAAAATAAAACCAACATAATTTACTTAGTAACTCAACTTCTTTTTAAACTAGGTGGTTGTGTTGCCCGCCCACTCGGGTACTAGGTAGGTATATTGAATCAAATATGACGCGAACTATTCCTGTACCTTTCGATACATACATTTTTAGGGTAAGGAAAAAGGAACCTAGATGACTTCGTTGTCCGTCTCTCTATCTGTCCGTCTGCCAATACCCTTTTTCGCAGAAACGAATGGAGGAATAAAGCTGAAACTAAAACTCAAGGCTGCAGTCCCTTGAGGCTACGAAAAAACAAACTTCTATACTAATCAATCAAAAGATATTGTCGTTTATGCCGCATGTTGCCGCATAATTTTGACACCTGCTAAGTATCAAAACAAACAGAGTACCTCCCGTTGACCTAGAATCATGTTTTGGCAAGAAGCAAGCTCAAGTTAACCCTAAAATTATCAAAAAAGAACAATGAAGATTGAGAACGTTTAGTCTTCATGAACAATAACGCCATCTTGCGACCCTAGAGTGCACTGCGAGTAATGCTGACGAATTCCTAACTGAAAACAAGTCAACGTGAAGTACGATTATCTACTTAGTAATTTCCGTAAAATACTAGATGGCGTGGTGAAACTCGTTGTTCCCGCCCATTATTTCTAATCTGTGTGACGACCGGTTAGTCTAGTGGGTAGTGACGCTGCCTACGAAGCTGAAGGTCCTGGGTTCGAATCCCGGTAAGGGCAAATATTTGTGTGATGAGCATGAATATTTGTTTCTGAGTCATGGATGTTTTCTATGTATTTAAGTATTTCTATCTATTAAATATATCGTCGTCTAGTACCCATAACACAAGCCTTATTGAGCTTACTATGGGACTAGGTCGATTTGTGTAAGATTGTCCCCTAATATTTATTTATTTATTTATTTAATTATTTATTTATTTATTTATTTGTGTATGTAATCTGTACTAATCTACTTTATACTATTATTACAATACAAAGAGAAAAAGTCTGTAAAAAGTTATAAGTTTGTATGTAGGGAATAATCTCTTTAACAACTTATCATAAAACATTTCATCAGTAGATTAGATATTATCGATTGTACCGTCGGGGTGAACATCCTCCTGTCATCAAGTCCTGTAATATTTTATTCCGCGGCTCCGCCTGGGTTCCCCGTAGAAGGCAAGAGGGCGGGCGGTGCGTGTGGGCAGAGCTATTCTATACTAATATTATAGAGGAGACATTTTATTTTATATATCGTCCGAATTGTATAAAACTTGGTAGGTTGGAGGAGCTTGTGATTCTGTTATTGTCCTACAGTGTCCTATATTTTTATTCCACTGTGTGACAAAACTTATAGAATTTTGGTAACTCAATGGGATTTTTATTACAAAATTTAGGGACATAAATTAGTATTTTGGCCCTCTTTGGGGGAGGCCTATGTGGACGTCTCTCGGCTGATATGATCATGATGATGATTAGCATTTTGTATTTGTATTGCTCAGTATCACGAGTTCTTCAACGCTACCAAATTTTATCAAATTCTGACGAACGCTTAAAATAGACAAAGAAAAATTGGCCCACAGAGAAAAGTCTGTGAGATTGTTGCTTTGAAAGTTTGTATGTAAGGGTAATATCTGAAACGGCTGCTCAGACTACTCACAAAATATAATGTAGGTATTTGTGTAAATAGCCTCTTATGAATAGGTTATATTAGGTGCCTGAACGTGTTTTACAGAAGACTCTTCAGTTGACTGTTGACTGCCGTTCGGTACTTAAACAACTATTGTAAAAATATGAGATTATTTGAATTTCGTGCAGTAGGTATATCCTACTAATATTATAAATGCGAAAGTTTAGATGTTTGGATGTTTAGATGTTTGGATGTTTGTATGTTTGTTACTCAATCACGCTTAAACGGCTTAACCGATTTGGATGAAATTTTGCACGAAGATAGTTTATAGCCTAGATTAAAATAATATATAGGATAGTTTTTATCCCGGGTCCACGCAGACGAAGTCGCGGGCGGAAGCTAGTTGGCTATTAAAACTGAAAAACCACCTCCTACTTTGTAAATTAGCGCTGATCATGTCCATTCTATGAAAAATACAAAATACGAAAAAAAATATTAATTAGTATTAGATCGGGAAGAGTGCCTGTTCATGCCGTGATTCAATCCTTTGACCACTCGATTCGCCGGTAGAGACTCAGACAACTAGGTAACTTAATAATAATTTACCTACTTTAAAAAAAAAAGTTTTAACCGATATCAATTTAGTACTCCGCCAAGCCACGAGAACAATTCCACATTTATTTTCCAATTTACCACATGAACTGATTTCCGAGCAAATGCGTTGATTATTAGAAGAAAAAAACCGAATCGCTGTATGTGGGCCGATAATATTTGAGGACTTCCGTCGATTCCCCAAGATCATCATCACCTTTGGCACTTTATTAGTTCCTATTTCAACGAAATCTTATCAGAATATGTGATATACTTTTGTGCTTTTAAGTACATAATTGAGGAATTCCATAAGTCATCTGTGGTCTTCAAACAAAAAAAAATTTTTCGAATCGGTTCATCAATGACAGAGTTCTGAGGTAACAAACATTGAAAAAAAAAAATACAACCGATAAATTGAGGACCTCCTCCTTTTTTTTGAAAGCGGTTAAAAAGTAATCTATCTATTTTAGATGTCAGAGGTTGGTTTGACAAGGAGTGTCTTTTTAAAATTTCCTTGTTTACAAGCAAAAAAGTCTCATTTAGCCCAGGCAGTGATTTTACCTGATATTGTTTACTTACTGCCTACCTACATATTGTTTTGGTTGCTACGCATTCTATTTCATGCTATTTATATTTGTTATTAATGTGCATTCCTAATCCACTATCAGTAATTAGAGATTAAGCAAAACAAAAGAGAAACACCGCGTGTATACATATACGTTTATTTCTACTGTTATTGTCTGCAATCTATTAACTAATGCATAACAAAATATCCACGAGTCGTCATTACTCATTAGTATTGAGTCCCTACGATAACAAACTAAGGCGAAATGCGACGCGGCGGTCAGATAAACTGTGACCCCTCCCGGATGATCGGCAGTAGAGCGACCGCCGGGACGCAAGGATGTGGGCGCGAGCGCTGATCGTCGTGGCCTTCGCCAGCCGCTGCCGCTGCGACCTCGCTCAAGGTAGGTATGCGAGTTTCTTTACTCACAGCTCCTGCTTTTGTGCTCCTAAATCAACAACGTGCTGTTTAACTTATTAATAAGCGTGATATTGAGATACAGGTAGTAAGTAGGTCTACTACAGCGCCAAGAACACAGCGCATACAAAACGCAGCACCATCGTTTGTCAATTTTCGTCTCTTTTGGGCTATGCGAACTTTGCGAACAGATCTACATACTCTGTGCTATTCTTTATTCTAATACGTATATGATTGTTATTTTATCTGAATACAGATCGAATAAATTAATTTCATATTTTTACTTTATTATAATATTATCCTCGCTTATAAATGCTATTCGTTCACGATTTACCTAATTCAACTTTAGAATTAGGTATTTTTGAACTATTGTGAATAACGCTTACCAACCACCACTTACTATCAGGTGGGCCGTAAGCTTGTTTGCCACCGACGTGGTATTAAAAAAAAAAAAACGCCGTTGAAGAGAAAATTTGTTTAAAAATTATTGTTTAAGAAGCAGGTACTAATTTTGTAATTCAAAATGTATGTAAGGTCATATGCCTAACCTACGCCTTGGGGAAACCTAATAAAATGAGTAGATCTCTGATAAGTAGGTAGCTACATAACTACGTAATCTGACAGCACGTTTTGTTTGTACCTACCTAGTTGGTATATCACTAAGAAGGGATTTTTTGAAAATGGGTGGAATTGGGAGTTAAAAAGGGGGTTGAAAGTTTGTATGGGGATGAAGTAAAATTTTAACTGAGAGGTTGAAACTTTGTGTATAGACTCTTTAATACTATACAAAAAAAGTGATTTTAGAAAAACCCACCTCTAAGCGGGTTTAATAGGGGTACAAAGTTTGTATGAACCGATTTAGATGAAATTTGGTATACTTAGAGATAGTTTGAGTCTCGGGGAACATAGGATAGTGTTTATCCCGGAAATCATCCCCAAACGGGCTGAAATGGGGGGTGAAAGTTTATATGGAGCTACTATATAAACGAGTTCCATGCGGACGGAGTCGCGGGCAGAAGCTAGTAGATCTATAAACTTACTACGTTGCATTCCATATTTCTCGCATTTTTTATGAATTTTCCTATACTTTAAATCATGCAGAAAAGGTAGTCATTCGAATTTTTGAAGGTATAGTCATTTGAATTTTGATTCAGTTTGAAAATGCCAACCGTTAGGTCGGTATATCTGCACGGCTATCACAAGACGACGCGCGAGTTCACTCGATTTTTCTCGCACTATCCTTCTCTCTCTTATTAGAACACTTAGAATGAGAGGTATAGTGCGAGAAGAATCGAGAGAGCTCGCGCGCCGTCGTGATAGCTGTGCTGGGAGATAAACTTGTATTTAACTCTTTATAAAGACTTTATTGCCCAACAGCAACTGCAGCTACTTACCTACCTTGTGTCTTGAACAGTTTATACATGTAAACTATATATGATGTTTCCGTAATTGACTTCATAAAATAGGTAATCAAGTTACATTATAAGATTATAGGTACACCTAAATGCAGCGATCACAATTAAAGACTGCATGTTCGCATTAAAAAAAATACGAGTTTAGGTATAAGTAAAGTATTCAGCAGGACCCGTGACGTAAGCAATAAAAAGCATAATTCGCATGTTATCTAGCTGAAATTGGTTTGCTCAGATGCGGACACTGACACTGACATGGATTCGTCGGAGATGCTTGCGAAAGGTGAAGCCCGGCTAAGCGACAAGATTCTAGAGATGCTGGAGCACTTCAAGCAGTCGGACCCGATAGGACTCCCGGGCGCCTCCATACCAGACCCGTACCCCGTGCCGGGCATGAAGCATACTCTCTCCTTCAGCACCACGCTCACCTGCAATAATACTGCTGTCTATGGAATCAGCAAATTCCGGATACTCTACGTCAACGCTGAAATTGGAGCTATGGAGGTAAGTTGCCGCGTATTACGAAATACTAATATTGCTTAAATTATATACATTGAATACGCTTCATTATATGACCAAAAAGGCATAAGTGATACCTAGTGAGAAGATGAAAAGTTTCTACAATCGTAAAGATATATCCATAGTTTTTTAACGACATCTTACCTGCTTTCCTTATATCCTTTTTAAACGAATTAGGACCTAAACGCAGTTAATAGCCGTTTCAATATGATCATGCAGGAATACTAGATACTCCTTAATTAGCTAGCGCAGCAAAACAACGTCAACAGACAGTTAGATACGAGTCCTTATACTTATATCAAATTATTTTAATAACTGCCGTTTTCATTTATGTTATGAATGTATAAGTTATTAATTAATTCATAATTAATACTCGTATCAATTGATGATTTTGCAATGAATGTGCTTTAGCTTTATAAAATGAGTGTCCTCTCCTCAGAAGTAACTGAATGATACAGTATGTTAACTAAATGCCACTAAGCAATCGCTATTCTAATTATAAGGATATAACGCGAAAACTGAGCTAGAACAACCAAAAAAACTGGTTATTATATTCAATTCAAGTGATATGTTTTTCTTAACTACTTTGTTTAGTTTGTCTATTGTTATTTTTCTATAAATGATTTAATCTACGTTAAAATGTTTGACGCCAAAATGAAATTGTGTCTCTTGAAAAGTGTTTAGGTTATGCCCTTTTTCCTGGAAGCTATCAAATTCAAATTAAAACTTGATTTACGAGTAATATTAATGTGTGAATCGTGTTAATTCCAGGTGAATGCAGCCATGTGGATCGACAAGCTGCAGGCGCGGGGGGACTACACCATGTCCACGTGGGTGCAGCGCACGCAGGGCCCCTTCACGGTGGACGTGTCGGGGCTGCGGCTCACCGCCAAGGCCAACCTGGGCGTCGAGCGCGACGGCAGGCTCAGGGCGCAAGACATCCTCATGGACATATCTTTCAATACGATATCATTGAATTTTCAGAATTTAGGTTTATTCGGTGCCTTTTTCCAAGGCTTAGTCAATCACGTTGGAAACTTCTTGTTCGACTCCATCAAGCCGTATATTCTAAAGGAAGCCTACACGAAAGTGAGGGTTGAGATCAATAAGAAATTAGACGAAGTCGCAGGTGATATGCAGTTTCCTAATTCTATATCACCATTAGACATGGTGATAGCTGACGCGAGGAGCAAGGTGCGTGAACTGGATATGGATCCATACAAAGTGCAAGACTATAATGCTACAGTTAGTATATTTTCGGTGTCTTTGTCTAATACCTGGATAACAGGTGCCTCCTCGTTCCATCGCGTTGGAAATATTACTTTAAAAATGCAAAATAACACTATTGTAGCGGATTTCGAAATAGGCACTCAGAAATTAGAAGGCACGACACAATGGGATATAGCAGCCCTGGGGGGTCTGCTCTCGCGGGCCGGGACGGCGTCCTTCTCCGTGGAGTACATCAGCGGGAGGTTCGTCCTCGCGCAGCCGCTCGACACACGGGAGAAACCCGACTTTAGAAATGTGGATTTAGAGATCGGCAACATTCAAGTGCGGTGCAACGGAGCCGGCACACTGGACTACCTTATTGAATTTGTCGTCAACATATTGCCCAATCTGTTGAGGTATCAGATTATGGATGCCCTAGAAGGCCCTATTAAAGAAAAAGTTCAATCAGAGCTAAATAAAATAAACGTCGAGGAAACAATCAAACAGGAGCTCCCCGAGTTAGACAAAATGCAGGAAAAAGGATTGAAGTTGTCAGCATTAAGAGGACCTGCGACTACCGCCCAATCATACGACGAAGACAACTTCTTTAATTTTTAACGTGTAGATGCTTAACAAATTAATAATTAGTATGTAATACTTAAATTATAATAGCTTTCTAAAGTTTGTAGATAATAGTAAGTAGTAATATGTACTTGGGTTTTTAGTAATGTTGTGAAAAATTACTAGAATTCGTATTATACACAAAAATAGTACCTTAACGAGTATCATTATTTATGCCAATTCCCAGACATTGATTCTCCGCAGAAAGAAGCGTGTAATTTCGGTGGCCCTCTTGCAAAATATTTAAACTTAGGTACCTATAATTTAAATCAAACTGAATACATAACAACGACAAAATATTGAATACAAAACCTCCATAGAAATGAAATGATACTCATTTTCAATGTTAAGTACTTATTATGGATAAAGTAAGTAAGTACTCGTAGTAATCGGTATAACGAGACCGCGAGAGAGAGAATACTGAAGGGTCATATCATATCTAGCTAGAAACTTCAGTTCGCTCTGCATTCTCACACCAAGAGAAAAGAGAGGGCTTCACTACATAGGTTGTTTAATGCTCCGTTTAATCGTGTTTTTCTTGATCTGAATTTGCAGTCTCTGTCAGTGTTCGAATTTTTGAAGCTAAAATGACAGTGTAATGTAGAGGTACCTAGACCACCAAAAATTTAAAAAAGGCCATTTAGGTAGCCGTCTATCCTTTTTAACCGACTTCAAAAAAAAGGAGGAGGTTCTCAATTCGGTTGTTTTTTTTATCATTTTTAACCGACTTCAAAAAAAAGGAGGAGGTTCTCAATTCGGTTGTAATTTTTTTTAAATTTTTTTTTTTCAATGTTTGTTACCTCAGAACTCGGTCATTGATGAGCCGATTCCTAAATTTTTTTTTGGTTTGTAACTATAGGCTTTCAGGTGAGTCCCATTATTTTCAAAAATTCAGTTGGATGATGGGATTCATGAGGAATTGAGGGTTCATGTGGATTGATGATGAAGACCACGGATGACTTATGGAATTCCTCAATTATGTACTTAAAAGTAGGTACAAAAGTATATCACAGACTCTGATAAGATTCCGTTGAAATAGCAACTAATGAAGTGCCAAAGGTGATCCTTGTGGAATCGATTCGGTTTTTTCCTCTAATAATCAACGCATTTGCTCTCGGAAATCAGTTCATGTGGTAAATTGGAAAAGAAATGTGGAAATGTTCTCGTGGCTTGGCGGATTACTAAATTGAAGTCGCTAAAACTTTGTTTTTAAAGTAAATTATATAGATAGGTATTCAAATAACGTTTTATTCGTTAATTTACCTACTTCTATATTATAATAAAAATAATTTTGTTATGACACTGTAGGTACACCCCGCGGAAATGTGGAGTGGAGGACGCCGATTATTTAATGACAAACACCTCCACAACCGCGAGATGGGCTTGCTCAGGGATTAACTATCTCCTAAACAAGGAGTGCGGGACGCATCGCGACACACTAGCAGTATAGGGAACTTCACTTCGCTTTCCTTGGGAAACAAGAACTGGCGCGACGTACCGAGGACCGCAAGGCAGTATGGAAGAGTAAGGAGCTTCACAGGTGGTTCTACAAGGCCCCTACAGGGCCCGACTTACCTATACTGTTCGCCTTACTGAACTGGCTACGTTTCGGGGAAACCAGAGATTTTGTCTGTGCAACTCCGAACGAAGTTATCAAGCGAACAACGGTAGTTCGTCGTTCGTTCGCAACTACTGTTGCTAATGGCGAGTAGGTACTACTTGCACAGGCACGGCTGGTTATCCTGCATATTGACCGTGCCACGCCCTATTGGGATCAGGGTTTCTGCTCGAACTCGAGAAAACTCGAGAAATTTGGCTTTAAGCGAGTCGAGAAAAAAATGACCGGGACTCGAGAATCCTCGAGTTACGAATTTGAATATAGCACCAGGCAGACTTTTTTCGCCCAACATTTCAATTTACACGAATTTTTACTTTGGCTTCTACTACCCATATGATGCTGACTGTCCACCCAACTTCGACGGTGTATTCCAAGTGCTCATTATAATCAAGCCCACCCCACGTCGTGACAAAACTAAAAGAACCCGGACGAGTCGAACAGTGCTCTAATATTCTTCAAAGTCTGTTTTCTAAGACGAAATTAGTCAAGTAGACAGTTATTTATTTAAAAGGTAAACATATACTTCTAGGTCTGACCTAGAGACACTCGGTCAACTTTAAGCTTAAAAACTGATTTGATTTGACTGATTAAAATATAGAAAAATTAGACTACTGTTAGATATTAACAGCCGAATTCATAAACGTTCTACAAGCCTATTTGAACTAAAATGGCGTTAAAATTCGTTTGTTATCTGTTAAGTTTTATGATTAAGTAAGTCATTAGTGAGTAGAGTATCTAGATACGCGGCAGCGTGTCCAGCCAAGTTCAAAGCCAAAAGGAACTTGCAACGCAGCCGGCCCTGTGTTACACGAACCATTTGGAGCTACTTTTGACTCCTTAACAACTCAAAATCTATTTAACATAGAAACAAGAAAATTGGTAGGTATATGTATTAAAACCCTTTAGATTAACGAGAAGCCAAAATTTCATATATACAGGTAAAACGGGTATTGAGATACCTATAACGTCTAAAAATCGGATTTTTTATCACTGATTTAGTTATTTATTAGGTGACCGATAGATCAGAAACCTAACTCACTTCTAGATGACCTACAAAGTTGAAAGGCGTCCAGCTGGGTAATTGTGTGTATACAAATAAAAAAGTAAAAAAACGGCCAATTCTGTAGTATTATTAATTATCATTATTATTTATGTTTGTTACCTCAGAACTCCATTACTTATTTATAAACCAATTTAAAAAAATCTATTTTTTCTTAAAAGGGACTTCCGAAGTTATGGGACTACTGTTATCAGGTCAGGGTCAGGATCCTGTTCAGGCTCGCGATGATATAATCCTGGAGAAATCGAGACAAATCTTTAAATATCATAACATCACAACCTATAGAGATTTGGGTATTTTGTTTAGTAACTCGTGCAATATCTCTTGAGAATTTCATGAATAACTTACTTTGGAGCAATTAATAATAAAAAAATATTTACAATTAATGATATCCCACCAAAAACATTAAGAAGATGCAACATTAAGAAGATCCAATATTAAGAATATGCGTGGTTGTCAACTTCGCTGACAAAAGAATAAATGGGTGCCAAGTTCAGTAGATAATCCTTAAATAAAATATATTCTAACCCCCTCATTCATAAAACTTAAAATGCCTCTGCTAAATTAAATGTGCTTTGTCCCTTTCTTACGAACACAAATGTCAAAGTGACAGATAAGGACAAACGAATTTTAACGTAATTTTAGTTAAAACAGGCTTGTAGGACGTTTATGAATACGGCCGTAAGTATATAACATAAAATATCTTATTATTTCTTCTACAATAGTTGTTTTCAGCTCACTACCTCGGAAAGCCCTTTTTGTATGTTTGATACCTATTGAGAAAATCGCTTTTTATCCACATGTGAAGAAAGAGTTTTGACATTTGAACATAGCTTAAGGTGACATGTGACAGCTAACAAAACGTAGAACGTTAAAAGTGCTAAATTTTTAAAATCACAATTAATGAATTGCATCGAGTAAAAAACACTAAATACAGTCTTACAACTTTATTTTCATTCATAAAGATCAGCATTTAACATTAATCTTCATTTTTGTTATACAAACGGATAAAATGTTCTGACAGTCCAAGTAAGTCGATGTGCGAACAAAACGCATCCGAAATAATAAAAAAAACTTTTAAGTCAAAACTTTTCAATTTTTAATTACCTAAGCCGCTAACGCTAAAATATTCACATGTTTTTCTAGTTTGGTTTGTTATTAAAAATGAATGATTTGAGTGACGTATTAATTAACACCTGTGGAATCACGGGAAACCGTGCAAAATGCAGAATTGTGGTTATTGCCTGAAAAATCCCGTTTAAGATAACATGAAGGCGTTTGACCTTTTCAATACATGGAGAGTTTTTTAGTTAGCAGCAGCTAGTTATTGATTAAATATAATATAATATAATTGCAATATTATTATTGTTAATTAATCAATAATACCTTTTATACTGTGACTAAAATGTGAATAAATAAAGACTTATTAGTACATACATATGTACAATTTTTGTCAATACTGAATAAATTGTCAAAATGTACCTAGTTATTGAATATAATATAATAAAAATATAATTAGTATTATATTTGATAAACCTTACTTACTGAGGCTGGAATTATATAATTTATTCTAGTCTATTTGTTAGGTACTATAAATGTTATGATTGTATATGTCAATATTGGAGTAGTTCCATAAAGACTGGATATGCTTAGGCTATTTTGTAATATTTTCGATTTTACCAATACTCCTAGTACTTCAAAATTATAGTATTGACAAAGAGGTAAATAAATAATAATTGATAGTACAAACCCTTTTTCTTATTTTCCTCGCTGTAGTGAGGTGAAAAGTTTTGTGTTATACACGGGTGAAAAGTTATTTTACGTCCCGTGTGTTGAAACACTCGCTACGCTCAGGAAGCTCATAGAATCCTTTCGCTAGCTCGTGTTTCAAATGAACACTCGCAGGTAAAATACAACATTTGAAACACGAGCTAGCGAAAGGATTGCATGATTGACCACGAGCGAAGCGAGTGGTTCAAAAATAGAATCCTGAGCGTAGCGAGTGTTTCAACACACGAGATGTAAAATAACTTTTCACCCGTGTATAACACAAAACTTTTCACCTCACTACAGCGAGGAAAATAAGAAAAAGGGTTTGTACTATCAATTATATTTTTATTATATTATATTCTATAACTAGGTACATTTTGACAATTTATTCAGTTTTGACCAAAATTGTACATATGTATGTACTAATAAGTCTTTATTTATTCACATTTTAGTCACAGTATAAAAGGTATTATTGATTAATTAACAATAATAATATTGCAATTATATTATATTATATTTAATCAATAACTTGCTGCTGCTAACTGAAAAGGTTTTTGCACCTTTTTTTGTGTCTCCATGTATTGAAAAGGTCAAACGCCTTCATGTTATCTTAAACGGGATTTTTCAGGCAATAACCACAATTCTGCATTTTTCACGGTTTCCCGTAATTCCACAGGTGTTAATTAATACGTCTTCGTCACTCAAATCATTCATTTTTAATAACAAACCAAACTAGAAAAACAGGGGAATATATTTTTAGCGTTAGCGGCTTAGGTAATTGAAAATTGAAAAGTTTTGACTTAAAAGTTTTTTTTATTTATTTCGGATGCGTTTTGTTCGCACATCGACTTAGTTGGACTGTCAAAACATTTTATCCGTTTGTATAACAAAAATGAAGATTAATGTTAAATGCTGATCTTTATGAATTAAATTAAAGTTGTAAGACTGTATTTAGTGTTTTTTACTCGATGCAATTCATTAATTGTAATGTTAAAAATTTAGCACTTTTAACGTTCTACGTTTTGTTAGCTGTCACATGTCACCTTAAGCTGTGTTCAAATGTCAAAACTTTTTCTTCACATGTGGATAAAAAGCGATTTTCTCAATAGGTATCAAACATACAAAAAGGGCTTTAGTACGAGGGCTGCCTTTTAAGTTGTGTCGTTTGGAAAAACTAAAGACAATTTAAGTGTTAAATGGTATTTATTGTTTTTCAAAGTAATCACCGTGATATGTAATACACTTTTTCATTCGATTGAACCAGTTTTCGAAACACTTATTCCAGTCCGAAGTCGGGGTCTCCAAAATGGCCGTTTTGTATGCCTCAACCGCTTCTTCAGGCGTCTGGTACCGTTGACCACGAAGTCGTTGCTTGATTTTATGAAAAGTAAAAAAATCGTTAGGGCTTAAGTCTGGACTGTACGGCGGGTGTTCCAGAATTTCGACGTTTTGCTCTTTTAAAAACGCAATAGTTTGCCGGGCGGTGTGCGAGCTCGCATTATCGTGGTGCAGTCTTATACGACGTCTTGGGTTATTTTTTCGAAACTCGCCGATGACTTCTGGTAAACAGACAGTGGTATACCAGTCAGCATTAACCGTTTTACGATCCTCGAGCACGATGGTGGCAACGTGGCCACTTTTCACCACAAACGTGGCGACCATTTTTTTCGAAGTGCTCCGTGAGCGTATTACTTTGGTCGGTTTTGGCTCATCTTGGAACACCCAAACAGTCGACTGCTGTTTAGAATCGGGATCGTAGGCATATATCCAAGATTCGTCACCACTGATAATGTCGTAAACATGTTTCGAGTTTCCTCGGTTGAATTGCCGCAGAGTTTTGCGACACCATCGAACGCGAGCCGTTTTTTGGTCTTCACTGAGTAAATGTGGTATCCAGCGTGAGATCAACTTTTTTACGCCTGAGTGATCATGCAAAATACTGTGAACACTGGTCCCTGAAATACTTAAGGAAGCTTCTATCTCACGGTATGTCGCATGGCGATCTTCGATGATCAGTTGCCGTACAGCATCAATGTTCTCCTGGGTTACGGCTGTTTTTGGTCGACCTTCACGATGTCTATCACCAAGACTAGAGCAACCACGTTGAAATTCTAAATACCAGCGTGCCACAGTCCGAAGGCATGGTGCTTTATCATTGAAAACCGTAGTCAACTCTTCGAAGCACTGAAGTCGCGTTAAGCCCCTTTTGAAGTTGTAAAAAATTATCGCACGTAAATTTTCCTTCGAAATTTCCATTTTCACAACTGACTTGTCAACTTTGAACGAACGCTGTACTAAAACGGTTGGGCCGATTTCGAGTCATTCTTTTGTTTTCGAATACTAAATTCAAATATTTTAACGTGACACTAGTTCTTTTTTATGCAATCACGGGAGGTTGGCAAACGACAGAACTTAAAAGGCAGCCTCGTAGGAAGTAGTGAGGTGAAAAAATATTTGCCATATAAAAGTATAACTTCTTAAAGAACAGTCGAATTATTTACACAAAGCAGATAACTTAGGATAAATCGATGCTCAAGATTTGACTGTCAGTCTCGCATCCGTATAGCAAGTAAGTATAGCAACACGGTTTTAAGGTTGGACCGGAATATTTAGAGCTTAACTGAAAGAGTGTAGGTACGCTTTTATATACATATTAGGTATAGTGAAATGCTGTTTCAATCGAATACCTGGCGACAATTTTTTTTTTACCCTCCGTCCAATTTCCGCCTCAGTCCAAGATGGCTTAGTTGAGGTTGTCACAGGGCGGTTCCACAACAATTCGGGAGACCAAATACCACGAGCCATCCGGTTGCCTCTTGGACTCTGCAACTACGCCATTGCTCTGAATAATAGTCAACAGTGTCAACATTGCGGAACTGAGACTTCACACATGCTCACGCACGGCCTCACCTCCGTCAGCATGGCTATCACAAGACGGCGCGCGAGATCTCTCGATTTTTCTCGCACTATCCGTATCTTTCTTATTAGAACAGATAGGTAGAGGTCTTGTTATAGCCGTGCTGAGCGACAGAAATATTATAAACGATACGATACAGAGAAAGAATATAATGGAAAATAATTCAGGATTCGAACCTGCGACCTTTCTATTAACGCTAGACTGCTCTACCAACTGAGCTACGAGGACAGTGACGGAAGTTGTATATTTTTCAATTATATTCCCGCTAAGACTAGCGCCCTCTCTGTATCGTCTTATAGGACTTGTTTCACAGTCTTGGCACCACTCTAATGGGCGAGCTATGCGCCCTCTCCATTCTAATCGAACCACATCAGGTAGTTTCGGACTACCTAGCGAGAGAGATGGCGCTGGTGTACATTATACCCTTATCACGAAACAAATTATTTAAATTAATATTTTTGTTTTTGTGTTATTTTTAACGAGGAAGTTACCCCGATCATTTTTTATAAACGATATGATACAGAGAAAGAATATAATGGAAAAATAAACCATCTTCGTCTGTAGCCCCCGACAGGATTCGAACCTGCGACCTTTCTATTAACGCTAGACTGCTCTACCAACTGAGCTACGAGGACAGTGACGGAAGTTGTATATTTTTCAATTATATTCCCGCTAAGACTAGCGCTCTCTCTGTATCGTGTGTACTGTGGTGTGTACTTGTTTCGGGGTAACTTCCTCTTTAAAAATAACACAAAAACAAAAATATTTAATTAAATAATTTGTTTCCTGATGAGGGGACAGACAGAAATATTGTTTAAGAATTCTCGAATCTCAAAAATGGTGCAGCTAATGTACGGTCCTTGATGGCTGGGTCAAGGATCAGATAGAAGGCGGATCTCCTAGGTACGGCGCGGATAGTCAGGACTGTCAGGAAGTACTTCTCTCTGCCGCTTAGGTTATTTATAATGTGTTAAGTATATTTTACTATTTATACACATATATTTTAAACAATCTAACTGAAGATGAAAAATAAATAAAGACTAAAGTAATACCTACTTAGTTTGTAACGGCATGCCGAATATATAACGTGTGTACGAAAAAAATGGACTACACTTTTGTACTGTTTTTTTCTTTGTTTTTGATAGGAGTGAGTTCATTAAAACCGGTCGAAGTGAACCAACGGTACTACTAACTGACGTGCAGTAGCGATCGAAGATACACAATTTACTTTGACCTACTCAACTGACTTATATCAAATTGATATTCCTATATTTAGTATATTACTAGTTCAGTAGTATAAAGTAAGTTTTGAAGTTATACAATGTAGATACTTAAATAATTACTTACAAAAACCAGTTAAGTACGGGTCGGACTCACGAACCGAGATTTTACGGTTTTCAGACCTTTCCCTTTATTAGTGCTATAAAACCTTATTTCTTGCTAATTTTTGTATGAAATTTTAGGTTATCGGGAAGTACCAACCTTATACATTTTAGATTCCTTTGCGAGTATCAACATGCGGCATTAACGGCTATTATCTGTAGATTCCGTTAATTTAAAAGTTAGATTTTTTCACAGCTTCAGGGGACTGCAGTCTCGGGAATTTTCTGATTGACCACCTTTTGGGTAGGTATATTAAGAACAAGGGGGTTTATCTTTATCATGCTAAACCAGTAATACAATCTCAGCAGGGTTAGGCTCATTAGGTACAAAAAGGCTACCTCAGAAAATTATTCAATTGGTTCAAAAGCTTCAGAATGGGCTGAAACCTTGCATTCAGCTTTGGATCACAGCCACTGTGCAACCACCTAATTAATTGAAGACCCTTCTTGAAAAATAAAATACACACTCGTCTACTACCCTTCCGGTCTTGGCAATAATTTGAGCCTGAGACTGTTATTGTTCTGAAAGCAGAACATTCTCAAGCGTCGTTAGGGAAATTGATGCCGCCAAAGTAGGACCTCTTGCTTGGGAATGACACATTTATCCTCCTTTCCATCGTTAGTGGTGTATTGCGTCACTAGATAGTGGTCAGAATTTAGGGGGCACAAAGAAGTAGTCAGCTGAGGTGCACACGCACGGTGCGCGGAGGGAGCGCAGAGCGCACAGCGCGCGCCGGCGCCGGCGCAGGCATTGCCGCTGCTGCACCACCTCGCGGCGCACGCTCTCCACTCTGCAGCCCATGCTCGCACTGTTCATACTTTTACGTACAAAATTATTATAATAAAAACCATGGACAAAGTACGGGGTATTCTCGTTTTTGCGGCTGTGATCGCATCAGGAACTTGTGACACAAGTAAGTGCTATCATATATCTAGGTAGAATAAGTAAAGAAAGAAAAACTATTGACTTTCTTTTTCTCTATGGATGATGCACTGCATATGTATTGCGATTTATAAATTTTCTTTCATTATAATAAACCTTTTGATTCTTTTTGATTAAGTTTAGTGGCGATAACTTAATTTATTTTATAATGTATTGTATATTTTTAAATAACTATATTATAATAATTGGTACTAATTTAGTATGGTATTATACCTGACAGTATTATCTTTATTTTAGTCTAACGCATTTATTGAACCTATGCAAGTTCTATTAAAAGTTACTTTAACTACCTTTTTGGTAAGCTAAACTGTAATAACCACCACATTAAGTTTATGGTAACGAAAACTATGTTTCTCAACAAGGTTATTTTCACGGGTTATTATCTGTAAGAAAGGATAATAAACAGTTGATAAATTCATGAAAAAAATCGTCTATTTTATTTAAGAAACAGACGGGGCCCGCATTCTACACTTTACCTTTGAAATACAAACATTAGATAAGTGGATTTGCACTACACTAGCGAGATGTTCCCGACCGCCCTCGGGCTACAGCGGCGCCTGCGCCACTAGCCTGTGCACACCACAGGTCATCGGTCTCCTGACATTTTACATCTTATCACAATAATTCAAAGTAACCAATAATTTATTCATTCAGAAAAAGACTTGTTAAATTATTCTGGTTACTTTGCTTCATCTCGGGCTTCGTTTCGATTTTGTATCACCTAGACTAGACGTCGTTAGTAGGCTTTGCTAGGTAGGTAGTCTGTAGTAGATAAATTCGAGATACCGGTATTCTTCTGGCTTGATGTTCCTTGGGTTAGACGGTCCATAGGCAGGTGTATTTTCATCACTTTTTACCGGCATTGTTTTCCCATCAACATGCGGCGGTGCGGCATTAAGGCGCTTTGAGCAGAAGATTTAATTTACTTATCCGGAACAAAATTATTAGCTTTGCATACTTGTTTACTTAGTGTTAAAAATGTGTCAAATCCTACTAATATTATAAATGCGAAAGTTTGTAGATGTACGTTCCAATTAATCTCAAAAACAACTGGACGAATTTTTATGAAACTTCCCAGGTATGTACCTTATATATCAGAATAAGAACACAGGACACGAATTTCATCCCTTTTAGGGACGAAAAAGGGGATGAAACTTGTATGGAGACCAACAAACAGCGTGAAATGAGCGTTGCCAAATGTATCTATTAGTCACTAGATGGCGCTGGATGTACCTACTTCCTAATTCGTTATTTATACGTATTGCCTTCAATTATTTCTATCGCTATTTTACTGACTTTTCCTGACTGACTCACTCTCACTCACTTAAAAAATCAACGCCCAACCCAAACCGTTGAACCTAGAAAGCTGATTTTTTCAAAATAGTTAGTTAATATAACGAAAGTATACACTATGAAGGGATTTTTGAAAACTCCACCCTCAAGGGGGTAAAAAGAGGGTTGAAAGTTTGTATGGGGACGGAGTAAAATTTTAAGTGACAGACTCGAAACTTTGTGTATTGAATCCTTATTAGAAAAGTAATTTTAGGGTTTTGGAAAACCCCACCCCTAAGCGGGTTAAATAGGGGTGCAAAGTTTGTATGAACCGATTTAGATGAAATATGGTATATAGATAGTTTGAGTGCCGGGGAAGGACATAGGATAGTTTTTATCCCAGAAATCATACCCTGAGGGTGTGTAATGGGGGATAAACGTTTGTATGGAGCTACATATAAACTAAATCCACGCGGACGGAGTCGCGGGCAGAAGCGAGTTGAATATATTTATGAAATAATAGGTATTTATATCTCGAAGTAAAACACGTTACACATACTTACATACTTACGTCTAACTACTATAAGGTAAAGCTACCAACGCTTGGCATCTTAATTACAGGAGTCCAATTTACTAAAATAATGATATATTTCGAGACGGCGTCTCAAGACATCACCTCACAGGTCACCCCACCTCTCACCTCACCTGTCACCTCGCGCCTGAAGCCTAATGCGACAGACAAGATAATCTTACCCCGATACGTCACATTTCTTTAATTTCAGAAAACATTGGCTTTGTACTTATGTTTCACACATACGATTAGCAAAGTTCAATTGTTACTTTAATTTATATTTTTTTGTTGATTATAAGCCGCTTAAACTACTCAAATTGGAATAGTTATACAGTAATTGCGACAGTGTTGTTCACCTGCGAATTAAGATTGAAATTGACAACTATTAGGACAGTATGAGCCCTGGGACATTAACCTACTTACTTTTGCTACCGTGTAATACACTCTTCTTCTCACTCCTTCCATGATAATTAAAAACACGATCTTACAGTACCTACCTAAATATTGAATGAATTTTTTTAAGTATTCATGCTGGACGACGAATGATTTTCTTATCCGTTTTAGTTTTAATATTGGCACTCAAATAATTATGAAAAATTGTTAATTTTTTACTCAAACTCTGTTTAAGTTTTTAAAGCCTGCAATGATGGAGAGCTTGCACGGAAAAATCACTGATTGAATATTTTTTTCAAAAGGGTTATTTCAAAATTTTACCTGGGTAAGCTTATTTTTTTGACGATTTTTACTTAAATGCTATTTAATCTAATCCAGTCCAACGACAATATCTCGCTAGCATCTCAGTATTTCCAGACCTAGATCTATCTTCTATAGGTCGACTAAAAACAGTGGTATCTCCTGAATACATCCCGGTAGTGGAAAAAAATGATATAGCACAATCTACATGTGGTATACCTACCACGACATTTCGTTATCTATAAGTATTCGAGTGACTCTAAAAGGAACAACGTTATCTAAAAAAAAAGGTGTTTGAAAGCTAGTTTCCTTTTGCGTTCCCTCATATTTTATACGAAGAAGAAATGCGACTTGTGTTGATTTTTGCTCACCTACTCTACAAAAGTTCTGGTGAGAAAGGTCAAAAGCCATTTATAATATATTTTTTAGTTGCAAATAAGAAACTAATTACTATAAACATCAAATATCACGTAATCCGGGACTGATTGAGGTTTTAACTTTGTATTACGGCAGAAAAGCACGAAAATTTGCCATCATTTCAATGTCAACTTCAGCCTTGATTCATTGTCATAATATAATCTACTTTAAAAACAAAGTTTAAACCGAATTCAATTTAGTAGTCCGCCAAGCCACGAGAACATTTCCTCATTTCTTTTCCAATTTACCACATGAACTGATTTCCGAGAGCAAATGCGTTGATTATTAGAGAAAAAAACCGAATCGATGTATGTGGGCCGATAATATTTGAGCACTTCATTAGTTGCTATTTTAAAGGAATCTTATCAGTATCTGTGATATACTTTTGTACTTTTAACGTTGCTACGAGTGTAATAATTGAGGAATTCCATAAGTCATCACTGTCATCAGTGGTCTTCATCATCATTGGTGGATTGGAATTATTCCACTCCACCAAATTTATGATTTGTTTGTAAGTATATGCTTCCAGGTGGGTCCCATTTTTTTTTAAATTTCGGTTGGATGATGGGATCCATGAGGAATTGAGGGAACTCCTCAATTATATTAGGCACGCGTGCCTAATATAATTGGGGAGTTCCTTCAATTCCTCATGGATCCCATCATCCAACTGAATTTTTGAAAAAAATGGGACAAACCTGAGGCTCTAGTATAGGTTTTACCGAAACAAAACGTTACGATCGCATTTGCATTTAGCTGTCTAATCCCATACAAATTGAGGGTAAAACGCAAACGCGATCGTAAAATTTTGTATCGGTAAAACTTATACTAGAGCCTCTGGAAGCATATACCTACTTCCAAACAAAAAAAAACGAATCGGCTCATAAATGACGGAGTTCTGAGGTAACAAACATTGAAAAAAAAAATGATAAAAATGATAAAAGAAAAAAATACTACCGAATTGAGAACCTCCTCTTTTTTTTTGTCGGTTAAAAATGCCTTATGTTAGACAAAAGCGCTTATATCATCATAATATATACTTAAAAATAACAATAAAACATAATTTAAGTGACATATTCGTCCGGTTTTTCTATTCCCGGTCATTTGAGTGTGCCCTCGTGATGTCCGAATGTTTTTACTTTTTAACCGACTTCAAAATAAAGGAGGAGGTTCTCAATTCGGTTGTATTTTTTTTGTAATTTTTTTCATTTTTTTTAACATTTTTTTTCGTATATTGTCAACAGTAATTTTTAATAGGCAGCAACTCCGAAGATTAATGTCACTTGCAAAAAGCAATGTTCTACCTAAGAACAAGGTTTAATATAAGTAGGTATTTCTAAAGGATGGCTTTGTCATACAGACATAGCGAAACTAAGGGTTCCTGGGGTTATACGGAACCTTCAGAAAGAGCAAATTTACTTACTTACAGTTACGGCTAGAAAACTGTGATTAGGCGCCTCGTTTAAAAAAGGGTACTTCTATATTTCCTGCAGACCGGCTCTTCACTTTGTTTTGTGGCCATCAGATAAGTCGTCTGTTCGGAAAGGCTATCAATTTAGCGTACCTACTCGTAATCGTCGTTTTTCATGCTGACTCTCACTTTAAGGCGCCGTAGGTTCATGGTCTTCTCTCCCTCTCACTGAACATAACCGTGAGCGAGATGGAAGTGCGTGCATGTTTTTTTAATTTTAATTTTTTGGCCGTTTAATAAAATAAAAATGTAAACACTGATTTCCCTCAAACATGATATTGCCGATGTTTAGAAGCAATTTTAATATTTATAGCTTTTGTGCATAATTTGTTACGAATATTTTAAGGGTATTTTTGTGTGTTTTAGACCTTATGTTCGTGTTTTTTTTCTATTGAGGGAAATTTGCTTAATCATGTTTCGAAGCACTGATTTCCCTGCAGAAAAGCCTCTAGATTACTATTCGTATTTTTTTGAAACCATCCTTACTAATATTATAAATGCGAAAGTGTATGTGTTTGTATGTTTGTCCTTCTTTCACGTCGTAATGGAGCGTCGTATTGATGTGATTTTTTGTATGGAGATAGTTTAGAAGCTGGAGAGTGACATAGGCTACTTTTTCCAGCGGGAAAACATCTAATTCCCACGGGAAAATTCAATATGTTACATTTTCCTATAACCACGCGGGCGAAGCCGCGGGCATCAGCTTGTATTATTATAAACAGACGCATTATATTGTTTCAAAAACTCTGTTCGCTTAACTACGCTGAACCTACGGGGCCTTAAGCGAGGAATATAATACTTCAAAATGTCCAAAGAGTAGAAGGCTGCTTATATTTCGAATAGTTCTTTGAAACGATATTGCAAATTTACGTTCGTACGTACGTAGCGTTCATATATTTTCTTTGCATTTTGCAGGCAGAACATGACGTTTAATGACGTTTTTTGCTTCCATTTTAACCCTTAAATGCATGATTTTTTGTGTAACGTTTTAATAAATTGAAATAGATGTGTCATGTTGTATAGATTGAGGGAAAAATAAAGAAATAAATCATAGTAATTAAAAAACATACATTATTTCCAAAAAGGCTTGATGCAGATATACATCACTATGCATTAGCGTCAATCAACGTTGTAAACATCTTTAGGGGTAGGAAAATTAGATACAACTTCTGATTTTCTCAAACCAGGCCTCATTCCTTCTTCTGAAATTTCGAATAATCAACTTGTTTTTGAAAAAACAAACATTTTTGAGGTTTTAGTGTAACATTGCTGATCGTAGAACAGTTTCTCAAATACTTCTTAATATATTGATGATGAGCATCACTTGTAACTTTCCTAAGTAGGTACCTAATCGTGATTCCACTATAAAACTTTAAGTGTAAATTAAATCCATACTAATATTATAAATGTGAAAGTGTGTCTGTCTGTCTGTCTGTCTGTTACCTATTCACGCTTAAACCGCTGAACCGATTGAGGTGAAATTTGGTATGAAGATAATTTGGATCCAGGGGAAGGACATAGGATAGTTTTTATCCCGGAAACCATTCCCGGAGGTGAAATTGGGGATGAAAGTTTGTATGGTGCTACGATATAAACGAGTTCCACGCGGACGGAGTCGCTGGCAGAAGCTAGTATATATGTACTTTAAAGGGACTTTTTACTTTTAGGCCACGGATGCCAATTTATAAGAAACTTATATCTAAAACTTCTCAATGACTATACAAATAACGAAATAATAAAGTAAATTCTAATACAACTGATTTTGCATGGTGGTGTATTTACGCATCACATATAAAACACAAATTTTCGGAAAACCATAGTAGGTACTTATTATTATCAAACCTGTTAATAATATACATTACACCTACCTTTTATCCTTTTCAAAAACAATTTTTGATGCATTTTTTTTTATTTATCAATAAAATTCGAACTTGTAAATTTCGCGGCGACCAGTGTAGCGACTTAAGCGCCAAAGATTGAAAATATGACACTACAGAAAAAAAATACTGTCAAAAGTTTATGGATGCGTTCAGAATCTAACACGTAAATGTCACATTTATTAAAAAAAAGTAATAAATGTGATTTTGGATAGCTGCATATTGAGCCACGTGCCATCAAATATACGATGCAGATATACGTCATTATGCATTTAAAGGTTATCAAACTCCGGTATCATTTAACTTGAACTGGACGAATTCATCATTGTAAATTGAAAATATTAGTATAGGAACTGTATTTACGTGCTTGTCATTAGTGACGACAGCTGTCACGGTACCTCAAAAGGAAAGAACGGAACCCTTATACGATCACTTTGTTGTCCGTCTGCCTGTCTGTCAAGACACTTTGTCTCGGGAACGCCTCAAAGCCTCAAAAAACGTATATTTCGACACTATCAAGGGAATCACAATTTATAGGGAACTTACCTAGAACTATGAAATTTGCCAAGTAATATCATCTTATACTACAAGTACAGATGAACATCTGAAAAATATATTTAGTTTTACCAAAACCAAAAAAAAAACAGGGTCTTTATGCAAGGAAAGGGGATCTAAATTTTGAAGTGAGTTAACCGTGTCATGTGGGTTATCGTATGAAAGGGCTTCATCGGCACAAGCTTAAACAGATTTTTAACTATTAGTATGATGTAGGTAGTTTTTGATTTGTGAAGAAGAATGGAAAAAAAAATATTTTCCCTATTTTATACATATGTATATACCTACATAATAAATTTGGTGCATGTAGTAGGTACCTAACAGTTTGCACTGTAATGCGTACCAACCCCTTCCTTTTTTAGGTTTCCGTGCTTCAAAAAGGAAAAATGGAACCCTTATAGGATCAGTTTGTTGTCCGTCTATCTAGTTAAAGCAATGACCCGTAGTTTCAGTGTCCGAGAGGCAACCGAAACTCGCGGTATTTGAGCTCCCGAAGCGTTTTGGAACCGCCCTGTGTGAAACCCAAACTGAGCCAACTGTACATGATTTAATATCGTGTAAAGATTGTAAAATCCGTTCCGATTCGATGCGATGCGTGCCGTTTGGTGGGAATTATCTTTTATACTAAGTACAAGTACAGGGAAAAATCTGAAAACTACATACATTTGTAATTAAGTACGCAACGGTGGACGAGTCCGACTGGCACTTGTCCGGTTTTTTTATAAAATAAAGTACGTTGAAATGGGTCGCGGGCTTTTTGTTCCATGGTCTTAAACTTATAATATCAATATATTGGTAATTATATTATATCAAATAAACATTTTTATTTATTGAGCATGTTAATATTCAAAAGCGTTCAAGGAAAACAATATATCAGACCCTAAACGCTACACGAAGAAAAAAGCGCGGTATTTAAGAACGATCAGTTAAAGTGTCTACATGCTACTGAAATTACATATTGTCTCTGGCCCAGTTTTTTTTTTTTTTTAAAGCTTAGTTCTCCTTGTGGTCTATGACAAGCGTGCAGGGAGCAAAATTGAATTTAGCTCCCTCGGGCAAAAAAAATAGATTTAAAAAAAATGCAGATGTATCAAAAACCAGTTTTGCTCCCTATAAGTGGGGTAGAAAAGACTTTTTGGACCCTTGATGATAATGATGATGATTTGTATTTCGTTATACCTGTATTATATCTATAAAAGTTGCGATTTGAAATATGTTGCTTGAAATTTCATTCCGCTTCACATAATATTTATAAAATGTACATAGTTTGTCATAATGTTTGCTTAATAGCACCAAATCCGAGTAGGTTTATAAATCATTAAGGCATATTGTCACGTTGATGTTGGAGAAAATGTCCGATTTTGGGGGTCTAACGCTCTAAAATTATACCAACCTCAGTTTCTAATATTGTTTTCTAGTTTTTAATGGATTTATAAATATTAGGTACAACAAAAATAATTGTCTGTTTCCAACTCGAGTTATATTCGCCTTCGGAGTCCCCACGGCCATCGACTCTCCGTACAAACGTAGTTTCGTTCTCATATTAAAACAACAGATTGGAATAACATGAATCTTTGTATACACAATTGGATCCGCTATATCTAGGTCGGAAACTAGTATGTGTTCTTAGAAATTAAAGTACCAATGACCACGAATAAATTTAGCTCAAAAGTGTACCGCGAAAACCCGACAAATACCTTTCACTTCCAATACAGAATTAAATCTTAACCACTTTCTTCCACTTCGGCCCCGTTATCGCATTGAAAATGTTTACTTACGCTGTTGGCTTTACGAATCAAAGTGGGCCACGAATGCTACAGATACTTGCAATGTTTTATAGTTCTACTCTTACATCCCCTTTATGTTATAGGTACATACACTTTTAGCCAACACAAAGCTGTCTTTTTTTTGCCGACTTCAAAAAAAAGGAGGAGGTTCTCAATTCGGTTGTATATTTTTTTTTAATTCATTTTGATCATTTTTTTAAATGTTTGTTACCTCAGAACTCCGTCATTGATGAGCCGATTCGTAATTTTTTTTTTGTTTGTAAGTATTATGCTTCCAGGTGGGTACCATTTTTTTCAAAAATTCAGTTGGATGATGGGATCCATGAGGAATTGAGGGAACGCGTGTAGTGATTTTGGTATTTTCTATTATAACTCGTGTATCGTTATTATACCCAGAAATCATAAATTTGGTGGAGTGGAATTGATGATGAAGACCACAGATGACTTATGGAATTCCTCAATTAATATGTAGGTACTTAAAAGTATAAAGTACAAAAGTACGTCACAGATTCTGATAAGATTCCTTTGAAATAGCAACTAATAAAGTGCCAAAGGTGATCCTTGTGGAATCGTCGGAAGTCCTCAAATATTATCGGGCCACATATAGCGATTGGGTTTTTAGGGTTCCGTAGTCGACTAGGAACCCTTTCAGTTTCGCTTTGTCTGTCCGTCCGTCCGCGGATAATCTCAGTAACCGTTAGCACTAGAAAGCTGAAATTTGGTACTAATATGTATATCAATCACACCGACAAAGTGGTAAAATATATAGTGATTTATTTTATTTTATTAGGGTACCTCCCCTATACGTAACGCAGGGCGTGTTTTTTTTTTCATTTTAACCCTAACGTGTGATATATTGTTGGATAGGTATTTCAAAGTGAAGGGTTTGCTAAAAACATTTTTTGATAATGTTAATATTTTCGGAGATAATCGCTCCAGAAGTAAATGAAAATGTGTCCCCCCCTCTAACTAATGAACCATAAGTTTTAAAAATATGAAAAAAATCTCAAAAGTAGAACTTTATAAAAACTTTCTAGGAAAATTATTTTGAACTTGTAGGTTGAATAGTTTTTGAAAAAAATTACAAAAACTACGGGTGGCCCGACACGCTCTTGGCCGGTTTTTATCTCTAATAATCAACGCATTTGCTCTCGGAAATCTGTTCATGTGGTAAATTGGAAAATAAATGTGCAAATGTTCTCGTGGTTTGGCGGAGTACTAAATTGAAGTCGGTTAAAACTTTGTTTTTAAAGTAGATGATTATAACTTTCATTAGGTACGCACACACGGAACTAAGCACAATCACCGGACGACAGTCCAGAGATCGCTAGATCGTAGATACCTTAGTTTTGTACCAACCTAAGAATTATCTTAGCAATCTCACTTTCAAAGTATCATAATGCAATGCACCCAAGTTACTTTAAATTGTTTTATTATATAAACGGAACGCGGAAGAATGGAAAATAGAGAGTAATGCGCATGTGAAAAGTTGTCACTAAGTTGAGTAACATGGGAAATGGCGGCGCCTTGAGCACATGCGCACAAGCAGCCCACGTCGCCGGGTGCTGCACGATCGATGCTCTCGCTCACTCACTCGACTCAAATCAACCATGGTTCATACTTTGCCAAGTAAATATTTTCACTGGTGCAGTTATTATTTTATATAATAAATGAATAACCAAGCAGGCAACCAATTTGATCGAAGGATGTTGCGGGGTCAAAACACGAAGAATTTGAAGTGGATACTTCTTTGCTCGCGTTCTTGTATCCCTAGATACTCGTACAGTTGAAAATGTATCACGTGACTTCCGGAATGACTTTTTGTAGAGAAGCCTAATCTGATTTCAAATAATTGTTTGTTACATGTTTTAATTCTTCTTTATTTGCCATTAGTTGTAAATCGCAAAATATTATTTAGTTTATGTGGCGGACATGAAAATAATGCTGAAATGACCGCCATCTTCAATGTATCGCGAGTCAAATGAGCTACGTCAGTCAATGTTGCCATATATACCGATTTATCTGTACTTATACAGATTTTAGTGAATTAATTCAGATATATATTTTACGGGTACACCATAATAGCAGGCCTGCCCGGTTTTTTTAAGTAACAAAGAAGTATCCACTTAAACTTAATTAACGGTTGCATTTCCGACACAACCCGCTTCTTTTTTTACCAGCACGTTGATTACTCCATCGGTTTCGGTTCATATCAAATTAGGACCGTAGTGCTACTGTTTATTCAAGATTTGCACTGCGACTTTTGAATAAACAGCAGCACTTCGGCTACATTTCGCCGGGACCTTACAATATTCAGACCAGTAACTGGTCGATGAATGTAAGTCCAGCTCCAGCTCACGTTGCAGCTGCCCTTCTCCATATTTCTCTATGGAAGGGAAATTTGGAATGGAGCAGCTCATGTGCAAACTGGTCTTCTCCATATTTCTCTTTGAAGCGGTATGAGAACAAACGTAAGAAAAGACGCGTCCGGTATGTAGTGTAGGTGGAAAATGTTGGGCACTTACTGGACAGCGCATCGAACCATCGTATCTTTTCTGGAAGGCTCCATGTAACTACTACCTACTACATCGCCTCTCCACTGTCCCTTGAAAAATCTGCGTCTGTTTTGTTTGGGTGCTGGGCCTGGCGGAACTGCGGTACTGCAGAAAAACTGATGCTGGCAGAAGAAGCACGGGATGCAGCCGAGGAGGTTACAACACAACACAACGTAACACTTTAATTGATTTGCCTCAATTTTAATTGTTTCAATTATTTATTGTAGATACAGTCAGGGGTAACTAATATACGGACTTAAATAAGGAAATAAATATCTGTACACGCCTTTGTGACATTGTCAATAAAGTCTTGTACGGATATTTATGTCCTTATTTATTTATGTAGGTATCATATGTATTTTATACAATATTTGAGAACATTGCACTTCAGTTCCACAAAGCAAGTACCGGGTGTGCGTTAGGTTCCATGCTTGCCTTAAATAGCCTCACCTCAAGTGGTTTAATACTTAATTGTGGCCTTCTGAGGCTACTAGCTCGCCCTGTACACTGATCCAAATACATAAGATTTTCAACTTAATTTACTGTTCTGTTTAGCTCTTGAATGTTTATAAGTAAGTAATATTGAAGTCCAGGAGTGCAACACGTGTACTATAATCACTATATGTAATAATTTACATATACGACCATCCGAATCTAAACTAATTGAATATCGTGTTTAACATATATTTTCCTAATGTTGTAAAGGGGTTTGTATGTAGGAGGTAATCTCCGGAACCACTAATCCGATTTCAAAGATACTTTCACGTGCGTATACAATGGACTTTCTGGATAGAAATATTGGATTTTTGCAAAGCGATCGGAATATATGAAATGGTCGGGAATAGAGAAAACCGATCGAAGATGTAATTTCATTATGTTTTTATACTCGTCTACCTTATTGTTTGAATTAAGACTTCGTACACCAAACTTAAATCACATAGGTACTTTTTACTATGGAGCTCCCAACTCAACATTTCATAACTGTCGAGACAACTAAAATGAAATTGACCAATCACGTGGCGCTTTTACTGAACTATAATGTATTTGACCAATAGGACGCCGTCATGAGAAAGTCAAAAGGTAATAGACATCAACGCACAAAATAGAAAAAGCCTTGCACTTCGTTTCAGCAGGGCAAATTTTCAATAGATACCAAGTTTGTTTAATTAGTTCAGTTGACTCGTAGAAAAAGTACAATACAATAATTGTTAAGTTGTATACAATAATTATATAATTAGCTTTTTAAGTCTCGTACCTTAATTAGGCCACTCAGCAAGCTTCGTGGCCTAAACGACCAACTCGACTAAAAAAGCATAAATTGTATAACGATTGCATAAAATACTAACGCTAATGCTATGGCGTTACTAAGCTGTTGTAAAAAAAAGGTACTTGATAGTTATATGTGACATGAGAATTATACCATATTATGTTTATAATAAATAAAGTGTTTATACCAGACGATAATTATACAAAATAAACATATACGTATATTTTGAAATTATACCAAACATTATTATTTACAATGAGTAATGAGTGAGTAACTATATATACTTTGGAATTATATCAAGTGTTGCAATATTGAATGAATTATAGTATTTATTTTCATACCCATCATTACACTCCCGTTATTACGCTATTTTAGCTGTATTCCTGCACTGCCTGTTTACGATTCTTGTTAAAAATTCCTGCTACATAAAGGTTGTCTGGAAGAGATCGCTTTAAAGCGATAAGACCGCCTGTTGTTACCATTATATATTTTGCCTAATCTTGTAATTATCTCTGTTATTTGTGGTGCAATATTATTATTATTACGACGATAAGAGCTCTTTTGCCTAACATAATCCATTTTATTATGACAATGATTCAAAGCTGAAGTTGATATTGAAATGATGGATTTTTTTTGTGTTTTTCTGGGTTTATCATCAAATTGTCGACACTCACTTTGTCGAATTTCACTTCAAAGTCAACGTTTCATGTATTTTCATTTCTTCGACAATTCAGTTCGTGGAATGGTCATTACAAGTAATTGTAAATCGTCTATTTTTACTTGTCGGATGATTCATTAAACAGTTGAATTATGTCATGGAAAACATTTTGAGATTTGTTGTTTCAAGTATTTTTAATTAACATACAAATTATTACAAGGATTATTATTTAAAATGAAAATAGTTGGCATACACAGTTATCTATGGCAATTATTTTAACCTAACCTAAACCTAACCGCCATCGTGTCGACGTCACCCCGCTTCGCGGGGTGCCTATTTCCGCTCTGAGGGACACAAGTGAACCCTAACCTAACCTACTTATAATACAGTTGTCACGGTTGTTTGTGTTTTTACTGCGGGGGGCTTTGCCCCCCGAGCTCCTTTTTTTTCTGGCTGCCCTAATCTAGTTAAACCCCTGTAATCAGTTGTTTGTTTTTGTAATGATGTAATAATATTTCGAACAAATGAAATTCGTTGTTTTGTTATTCTGCCATTTAAAATTCATACAAAATGAATAATTTGTCAAATAATATTCCCTGAACAGTTATTCTATGAAATAATAAAAATTGGAATGATCTGGTCATGAAATAAAATTACACCAAACAATAATTCGTGAACTAAATGTTACTTGAAACGTTTTCGATGAAATAAAATTCGATCGAGAAGTTGACAAAACAAGGGACACCCGTTTTTCTGTCGTATTACAAAGTTCAAACCGCTATCAGTTCCGGATAACGTGATATTTCAGGCTTATAGTAATAGTTTCTTAATTTGCAATCGAATAACGTGCAATCTAAGCCGTAAATAGATTTTTTTTATTTGTATCGTTGTATTTTAAGGCAAATTCATTGCATTAACCATAAAAACAAACAATTCAACTTTATTTATAATAATTTTAAGTAGCAAAAACACCAACCCTACGGTCGACAAGACTGAGTCTGTAGCTCAAAGTGACAGTTTAACGTAGCAATTAGGGTGAACATGACACTCAGTAATTTATTTTAAAATTTTTATTAACGTATTAACAAACAACCTTTACTACGGGATAGGGGGGCTGTAATTAAGATATCAAGGCAGAATAACTGACTATCTACTAATCCAGGCCAAGTACGTATACATACTGTGTAGCGGACTTTGACTTCGCAATAAATCGTTACGTGCCTCGCAGATATCATAAACATCGGTGTATATTTTGTTATTTTACTTCAGCATCTTAGGACAGTTACTAGCACGTTGACGGGACAGCGCACGTGGGCGCGCTCGGACAGCAACCTGATCCTAAAACCTATCGCAGTGACAAGCCTCGTGTCTACCTATAAAGCCTATATGTTAAGAATTAACTGTATTGATGAACAGTAAGTGTTTTTGCGGGGCGGGCTCAGGAGCCGGCGGCGACGCGTGGGTCAACGCTCTCCGCGCGCAGTCGCGAGCGTAATGCGCTCCCATCACAAACCAGTTGCTAGGTATCATCACTCTTTATCATGCATTTATTAAAACTGTATCTCTTGTACTGTTCCACAGCAGGCTCGGCAGTTGCAGTGTACTTCCGTAGTAATATTTCCGTTCCATACCGTTTCAAATTAAGGTGCATTGGGGTAATCTCGAAAATGGGGTTAAGTCGAAAGTCACAAATATCTGCTAAAACTAAAAGCAATTTAAACTCTGGTCGCACTTGCCAAGACGCCATGTTTATCTTATCACTTTCCTTTAGTGAAGTATTTAGTTCAAGTAACACAACAGATGCATTTGAGAGCTTTCACGATATTATCTGTCTATTTTACAATTTGTGCTTCCCTGTAATTAAATTAAAAATCAACAATAGATCAAACAAGTTAAATTGGCTTTCAAGAGGACTAAAGATATCTTTGAAAACCAAGCGAACCCTTTATTTTCAGTCGAAACGGGGGGGGGGCAACACAATTCACACAGTTGCTCAGCTCAAATATAAAAAATATAATCATATATTAAAGAAATGTTTGTTACGTGCCCAAAAGATTAAAAACTTAAAATACTTGCAAAACTGCAGACACAAAGGTAGGTAAAGCGACATGGAACCTGATTTCATCTGTGGTAGCAAATAACGTACATGAAAATGACATTAAAGAAATTAAATTAAATAATAATACTTATTCTAAACCCCATGACATTTGTAACATCCTTAATGATTATTTTATTGATTTGACTAATTTGCAACAGCCATTACTAAATCGTTTCTCTTGGCGTCCTGGTTTACCGGATACAAATTGTCACACAATGTTTCTGAATCCCGTCGATGCTAACGAGGTTTACAAAATAATGATGTCACTGAACAACTCAAAATCAAGCGGTTTTGATAATATCATTAAGTACTAGAATTTTAAAGCTCTGTGCTAGATATGTTTCCCACCCTCTGGAGCACATTATCAACATGTCTTATGCGGAAGGAGTTTTTCCGCAAAGATTAAAGTCATGCATAATCAAGCCTTTTTAGGGTAACAGGGAAGACCCAACCAATTATAGGCCTATTACATTGGTTCCGGTGTTATCCAAAGTTTTAGAAAAAGCGTTCTATATAATATTAGATAACTTTTTGACGAAATATGGTATACTAAGACCTGAGCAATTTGGTTTTCGAAAGGGCAGATCGACGTCTTATGCATGTTTCGAGCTCATCAAATATGTTACAGAATGTATTAATAGTAACACCCCAGTGGCATCGATCTTTTTGGACATTACCAAGGCCTTTGATTTCGTAAATCATGCAAAACTTCTCCGTAACCTCAAAATCTATGGAGTGAGGGGGAAAGCTCTTGATTGGGTTGAGGATTATTTAAAAAATAGAATGCAATGTCTCGACACCAATAGGACAACACGCTCGGGCAAGAACATTCTCAAACAAACATATAGATCTGAATTCAAACCAAATAAAAATGGAATTCCTCAAGGGAGTATGCTAGGTCCATTGCTATTCATTATTTACATCAATGACCTATCGAAAGCGACAACACATAAAACAATCATGTAGGTACACTAATTGTAAAATGTAACAATAAATTAAATTTTGAATATGACTTAAATAATGCACTAATTGACATACCTAATTACTTGGATGAATAATAATGACTTGCACATAAATATGATTAAAACTAAGTTAAATCAATTCATTTCTTATAATTCTAATAACATACCAATAAATTAATTTTGTATTAAGCAGTTACGCTGCTAACGAAATTATACATTTCTAAATAAAGGAAAAATTGAAAAATTTTATGCTCCGAGCCGTATTCGAACCGGCGACCACAGGCATTCATGGCCCGTCGCTACTGACCAACTGAGCTATCGGAACAATCCGGTTCGGGCACCAAATTCTTCAATCAGTTCCTTCCTACAACGCCTTAGGGAGGAACTGATTGAAGAATTTGGTGCCCGAACCGGATTGTTCCGATAGCTCAGTTGGTTAGTAGCGACGGGCCATGAATGCCTGTGGTCGCCGGTTCGAATCCGGCTCGGAGCATTAAATTTTTCAATTTTTCCTTTATTTAAAAATGTGTACCAATAAATGTTAATTATAGCAACACAAAAGTAGAAGAAGTAGATTCCTTTAACTTCCTGGGAATAACTGTTGACAAAAATGTAAACTGGAAGAGGCACACATTGAAAAGGTCTGTGGGAGGCTGGGACGTTTTGTTTTTGCCCTCAAGAGACTCAGAGACACTGTATCAGTTGAGGCTGCATTAACGGCATACCATGGCCACGTATCATCGGTCCTTTGCTATGGGATAATCCTTTGGGGAAATGCAGTGGAGGTGGAGAGGGTTTTTAAAATTCAAAAGAAGTGTGTGTCAGGGTCATCAGTAAAGTTAAATGGGATGACAGTTGCGTTCCACTTTTTAAAAAACTAAAAATGCTCCCGTTACCCTCTGTCTCTATCTAAGAGAAATTTGTACTTTTGTCAAAACACATGAGGCTTATTTCAAAACACGAAGTCAAGTGATAATTAGGCAGACAAGACATAGGATAATGAACCATTTGTACCATCCTCGTTGTCACAAAATGATACACAGGCGGAATGTTTATAATATGTGCATAATAAATAATAATTATCAACCGGCTCCCGGAAGATTTGAAAGTGCTCACATGTAACGCTTTCAAACGCAGCCTCACAAATTGGCTTCTTGAGCATTGTTTTTACAGCGTGAAAGCTTACCTGGAGCACAACTGAAAAGGAAAGGCGAATTTATATTATAATTACTTACTCCCGCCTCGATAATGCCTCTTTGATTTGAATTATGTGACATGTATTTATTTATTTTGAATTATTAATTATTTTTGATGTTTTAAATTGTATTAGGTTATTTATTTGCACGCCTGGTCGCGGGCTCATACAATGTTAGACCTTGTGAACTGTATCGGAGCAAATAAATATTTCTGATTTCTTCTTGCCCCCGCTACCGTTCGCTCCGGTCAATAGAGGTGGAAATACGTTTGCTTCGAACACATTTCCGAGTTTACTCCACTTTGGTGTCTCTTGAGGACTTTTGAAATTACCCCGTGTCATTTAACTCAGGAACCTGGTAAGTAAAATAATTGTCTGATTTATTTAACGTTAGATTGTAATTTTTAATGCATTGTTGAGTAAGTCATAACGGTCTAACTGAAGTTTAAAAGAAGCATCGACTTTACTCCATGGGTAAAGCTCAAAAATATGTACTTTTCGAATGTTCATCATTTAAACACTTCAGTTAGACCGTTATGTCGTAGATTGTGTTTTAATGCATTGTTGAGTACCTAAGTCATAGGTACTCAACAATGCATTAAAAAAACAATCTAACGTCAATCAGACTATGATTTAACATGTCAGGTTCCTGAGTTACCTACACGACATGGGGTAATTTCGAAAATGAAATGAAATAATACGAGTATACAGAAGGTCAGCAGAACAGTAAACAGTAAACAAACATAGTTTTGTAACGGGGGGGATCGTTAGCTACCTATTGAAAATAATATTTTTAAGAGAGTTAACCTTACTATAGAACAGATCCACACTGGGCACATCATCTATGTAGTTCATTGAATAATTTAGTAGTTTGAGGAAAGAAACATTTTTTACGAATGTTTGTGCGGGAGGGATGCGAAACAATGGTCTTCTCCGCAGTTGAGAGGCAGGTATGTAAAATTGTAATTTACTCAGCAGATCCGGAGAGTCAACAGTAGGTACCTTGAGCGATTTTCATCAATAATCTGACATCATTAGCTAATCGTCTTTTGAAAAGGGGAACAAGGTGGTTTTTTTTGCATGATACTAGGTAACAGTTATTAGTAAGCTTAAACTTATAGGAAAGGAATCTAACAAACTTTTGTATTTTTTCGATATTGTCTGCATACATTTTGTTAAACGGATTCCATAACTGCGAAGCATATTCAAGTTGAGATCTCAAATAAGCACGGTAGATGATTTTGATTGTTTTAATTTTTTTAAAGTTTACATCAGTACGAATTAGAAAGTCAAGAGCTTTGTAAGCTTTGTCAATGATACTTTCAACATGCTCATTCTAACAAAATTTTGTATTTTTTCTATATTATCTGCATACGTTTTGTTAAACGGATTCCATAACTGCGAAGCATATTCAAGTTGAGATCTCACATAAGCACAGTAGATGATTTTGATTGTTTTAATTTTTTTAAAGTCCACATCAGAACGAATTAGAAAGTCAGCTTTATAAGCTTTGTCAATGATACTTTCAACATGCTCATTAAAAGAAAGCTTATCGTCATGAATTACTCCTAAATCCCGGCAGGACTTTTTAGTTACTAGGCCTTGTGATTTAATTTTGTACACAGTCCTATAAACATTTCGCTTTCTAGAGAAATTCATGACAAAGCATTTGGATACATTTAAATCTAAGTTGTTAATTTTACAATAAAATCAAAAATCTAAATCAAAATCAATTATTTATTCTGCAAATAGGCCACAAGGGCACTTTTACGTGTCAAACGGTAATTTACAATAGAATAAATAATCTTGCACAATAATAATTTAAAATTATGTATAAAAGGTTAACAAACTAAATGCCACTAAGTTAATGTAAACAAAACAAAATTGCAAAATATGACCATTACATTCGATATAAGATCTGTATCAGCATTAACAAGAAGTTAATGATATTAATTCAGTATTCCAGAGATGTATAAGGTCTCTGAGCGTCCAAATACAATTAATAATTATTCTAATATTCTAAGAGATGTATACGGTCTCTAGGCGTCAAAACAAAAAAAGGAACATTAATGTAATATTGTCAGAGATGTACAGGGTCAGTAACAATAAAACGTGTCAAGATCAGAATGATGTCTCTCGTCAATACGATAATAATAATAATAACACTAGTATTTAAGTAGTTAACTTGGTAATATGCCCTTGCAAGCATGAACAGTCCGGACTCCACAAATAGCACCCGATCACGAGTATGACGCATATCTCAGCCATCGCCTCCCTCAACCATATGTTAGGGAAGGTCGCGACCCGATCAACGACGCCACCGTAACCAAAGCCCTTTAAGCGAGCATGACATATTCAAGCAACCAGACATTGATAAATAATAGCAAAGATTAAGCGACTTGTTCGGTGAGAAACAGCATTATTACGTGCTCTCTTCTTACACAAAACGGAACAGTTATTTCAGGTAGGTACTTATAATGATTACATACAATAAAAGTCGAGCCTTTCCAAATCATCCTGCAACAATCTAGCAACATATTCACTGTTAACAATATTTAACAAATCATGTCATCCGCGTAAAGAAGAAAATTGCCATTAACAAAGACAGCCAATGTCCTTAATAATAATTTACTAATCATTTACCAATATATATCTCGCAAACAAATCACTGATTTGAAAAATGGAACGAGCTATCCAACGACGTACTATAAAAATTTTTTTTCAAGATTTTATTGTACTGTTTTGTCGGCGTGATTGATTTATATACCCATGCCGAATTACAGTTTTCTAGTAGTAATGGTTACTGAGCTAAGCCGAAGACGGACGGACGGACAGACGGACATGGCGAAACTAGAAGGGTGTGTTGACTAGGGAACCCTAAAAAACCCAATCGCTGTATGTGGCCCGATAATATCCGATAATATTTGAGGACTTCCGTCGATTCCACAAGGATCACCTTTGGCACTTCATTAGTTGCTATCAACGGAATCTTATCAGAGTCTGTGATATACTTTTGTACTTTTAAGTACATAATTGAGGAATTCCATAAGTCATCTGTGGTCTTCATCATCAATTCCACTCCACCAAATTTATGATTTCCGGGTGTAAATACACGAGTGATAATAGAAAATATCACTACACGCGTGCCTAATATAATTGACGAGTTCCCTAATTCCTCATGGACCCCATCTTCCAACTGAATTTTTGAAATAAATGGGACCCACCCGGAAGCGTATAATTAAAAACAAAAAAAAAATACGAATTGGCCCATCAATGACGGCGTTCTGAGGTTACAAACATTGAAAAAAAAAGACCGGGTTGCACTCCGGGAGTGCCGGCAGAAGTGAAAACTCAATAACATTGTAACAGTTTTTCGATCAGGTCACGTGACATCTTACGGTGTCACCCTAAAAATGAATTTGACGCAAATTTATAAACAATTATCAATTATTTAGGCGGACGGGCCGCGGGCGCGTTGGGTGCGACGGGCGGCGGCAAACACAATACCAGTTTGTTTTTGCCATTGCCATATATTTTTCTAAGCTTTATCTCTTTAGGAATAACGTCTAAACTCGAACTATTCGAATTCGCAAGAACAGCAGACGGTGGTGGCGACCAAAATATCAATTTGTTTTTGCCGTTGGTAAATATTTTTCTAAGCTTTATCTCTTTAGGAATAACGCCCAAATTCGAACTATTCGAATTCTCTCAATAGCAAAACGGTGAAGGACGCGTTGGTTAAAATTACAAATTGATTTGCAGAATATGCTATTGCAAAAAGTGTTTAACGGCTTTATACTCTTACGAATAGCGTTCAGTTTTGAATGAAGTCGAATCGGCTAGCAGCAAAAAGTGACCTCCTTCACATCTGACGTCACAAAACTCTGTCGCGTACTTAACAATTTTTCCCCATCCCAAAAAGTGCTCAGCGCCGCTAAAGAAGTTTTCACTTCAAAAAAAAAACAATCAAATTGAGAACCTCCTCCTTTTCTTTGAAGTCGGTTAAAAATTACAAATAAGAGAGGTCCCAACAGGGATCCCTGGAGGACGCCAGAAGGTATCCTTACCCCGTACGACTGAAAACAATTTAGAACAACGGCCTGCGTCCTATTTTAATTAGCACGTAAGCAGAAAACCACCTGAAAAGATCGCCACGTATAGGTACCTAGCGCCTGAAGCTTGCGTAATAATATGCTGTGATCTATCCGGTCGAAATATTTACTACTTACCTATACTTAATCAGTATGTATAACGTCCACTTGGATACCTATGTCCAAATTGTATGAAAGAAAGTCATTACAAGATAAAAGGTTCGTGACGGTGGATTTTGCCACTGACAAATCCATGTTGCTGAGGAAGAACAATAGATTTAATGTTAGAACACTTTTCGAGCATGAGATATATTATATTATTTGGAATTAACTGTTCTTTGTATTCATGAAGATAAAGGAGTAAAGAGTCATCCATTATTAGCATATGAATATAGAGAGATGTAGCGTTGATGGCTTATCTGTCCCAACGGTATGCGACAAAGGCCATGGAGCATCGAGCCGGGTTAATCATCAAAGGTTATTGCTGGCACATGATGAGTGATCGAAGCCATTGTGCGGCGCGGTCAATGTCGCGAAAGCGCCGCGGGCGCCGGCTACCGTTATGAACTCCGGCCACCCTCTGCATACTGATGCCGAGCCACATTAATATTAATGTCCGACGAATCAGCTGGCCAACGCACAACTACACAGTGGGTTACCAATGAACTCAATGCTGGATGGACTCAAAACTAATACAGACAATTGGGTGCTGCGAGTTATTACTAAACTCATTTATTTACGTAAATTTTTATTAAACGTTATTTTATCACACATCCGAAACGGTGAGTGCCTCAAAGAGGCAAATAAAGTAAACAAAGAAGCAGTTGTCGTCAACCTTTTCTGCTTGGGACAAATATTAGATGTTACGAAGTCGTCCTTAACAGAACGAGAACTTAACAGGCCTATATTAGTTATTTTCTATTTTTCCTATGTAATAAATAAAAAGTGCCGTTTTCTTTTACTAAATCTACCTTACCTGGAAATTCATCCTTGCTGCAAAGTTCATACACCAACTTGTAAATGTTGACCACCATACGTTTCTCATTTGTTGTTAATGGACTCTGTATCTGTATCTTTGCTTTTGGTGTCAGTCCGCACGTCACCACACACAGCGAAAAATAAATCTTAATATAAATTAACAAATAGATACTCGTCTAATAATCTTGTAATCTGAATTCAACAATTTGTTGATTACCAAGAAAACGTACGTGATACGATTGACAATTTTGACAATGTCGACAGCGAAAAAAACGAACCGTTCGTTTCAAACCTCTTCTTCTTTAGGTTTTTTATTATGCAACCTTTCCAGAACGGAATAACGAAATTTAAAATAACAAAGTCAAAAATGAATACTTTCAAAATAAATATATCGTTGTAAGTATTATTTAGATATGAATAATGAAAACACTTCTATAATTTTAGGGTCGACACCAATAATGTAAGTCTTTTTTAATGGCTGTTTGAGATACTTTGACAGTTGTGTGGCATAAAGTGTCTTATATAAAAGACCTCGTGCTTCGTGCTTTATCCTTCTTTCTAATGCTAAAAAAAACGCACTATAAATAGTTTTAATTTTATTTTGTTAATGTAAATTACCATCTTGTACGAGTGTATATACTTTAGAAAATAACATTGCCTGCAATAGGGCCGAGTGGAGGAAAAGAGGGGAGGCCTTTGCCCAGCAGTGGGACACCCAAACAGGCTAGGAAAAAAAAAAAAACTATTTTTAACCAACCTCAAAAAAAAGGAGGAGATTCTCAATTCGGTTGTATTTTTTTGAAGTGAAAACTTCTTTAGCGGCGCTGAGCACTTTTTGGGATGCAGAAAAATTGCTAAATACGCGACAGATTTTTGTGACGTCAGATGTGAAGGAGGTCACTTTTTGCTGCTAGCCGATTCGACTTCATTCAAAACTGAACGCTATTCGTAAGAGTATAAAGCCGTTAAACACTTTTTGCAATAGCATATTCTGCAAATCAATTTGTAGTTTTGTCCACGCGTCCTTCACCGTTTTGCTATTGAGCAAATTCGAGTAGTTAGAATTTGGACGTTATTCCTAAAGAGATACAGCTTTGAAAAATATTTGGCAACGGCAAATACAAATTGGTATTTTGTTCGCCGCCGCCGTCCGCTGCTCTTGCAAATTCGAATAGTTCGAATTTGGACGTTATTCCTAAAGAGATAAAGCTTTGAAAAATATTTGTCAATGGTAAAAACAAATTGGCATTTTGTTCGCCGCCGCCGTCCGCTGTTCTTGGCGCCGACGGCGGCGGGCGAGCCGGGCCGACGCACCCAACGCGCCCGCGGCCCGTGCGCCTAAATAATTGATAATTGTTTATAAATTTGCGCCGCATTCATTTTTGTGACACCGTAAGATGTCACGTGACCTGATCGAAAAACTGTTACAATGTTATTGAGTTTTCAGTTCTGCCGGCACTCCCGGAGTGCAACCCGGTCCTTTTTTTTTTAATGATTGTTACCTCAGAACTCCGTCATTGATGAGCCGATTCGTCAATATTTTTTTTGTTTGTAAGTACATATATGCTTTCAGGTGGGTCCCATTTTTTTTTTTAATTCGGTTGGATGATGGGATCCATGAGAAATTGAGGGAACTCCTCAATTATATTAGGCACGCGTGGCGCGTGTAGTGATTTTGGTATTTTCTATTATATCTCGTGTATTTACATGCGGAAATCATACATTTGGTGGAGTGGAATTGATGATGAAGACCATCGATGACTTATGGAATTCCTCAATTATGTACTTAAAAGTACAAAAGTACGTCACAGATTCTAATAAGATTCCGTTGAAATAGCAGCTATTGAAGTACCAAAGGTGATCCTTGTGGAATCGACGGAAGTCCTCAAATATTATCGGGCCACATTCAGCGATTGGGTTTTTTTTCTCTAAAAACGCATTTGCTCGGAAATCAGTTCATGTGGTAAATTGGAAAATAAATGTGGAATTGTTCTCGTGGCTTGGCGGAGTAGGTACTAAATTGAAGTCGGTTAATACTTTGTTTTTAAAGTGAATTATTATATTTTTAGTTTAACTACCTACCGTTTGCAATAATTAGACAGGTGAAATTTTTAAACTATTCGTACCTATTCATATCAGTGGGTGTCAGTGGCTTCGGCGGTTGCCAAAATATGCTTCTGTGGCAGACGTTCACTAAGTATCGAGATATATATAAAAAACTACCTTTCTGGCTTGGAACCAAAAAAAAAACAAATAACGTTAAAAAAGACAACTCAATGTTACTTAGCTATTAATAATTAAATATCTCTGAAAGAAATAATTGTATATGTTGTTTCAGACATGTTCGGTGGACGCTGCTCGCGGCGCGACCCCGCCGTGGACGCGTGCCTGCTGCGCAGCTTCAACTCGCTGGCGGAGTACCTCAAGGGTGGCGCGCCGGAACTCGGTATCGAAGAGGTACCTAAGCTTGCTTGTATCAGACATGTTCGGCGGACTCTGCTCGCGGCGCGACCCCGCCGCGGACGCGTGCCTGCTGCGCAGCTTCAACTCGCTGGCGGAGTACCTCAAGCGCGGCGCGCCGGAACTCAGTATCGAAGAGGTACCTAAGCTTGCTTGTGTCAGACATGTTCGGCGGACTCTGCTCGCGGTGTGACCCCGCCGTGGACGCGTGCCTGCTGCGCAGCTTCAACTCGCTGGCGGAGTACCTCAAGGGCGGCGCGCCGGAGCTCGGCGTCGAAGAGGTACCTAAGCTTGCTTGTGTCAGACATGTTCGGCGGACTCTGCTCGCGGTGTGACCCCGCCGTGGACGGGTGCCTGCTGCGCAGCTTCAACTTGCTGGCGGAGTACCTCAAGGGCGGCGCGCCGGAGCTCGGCGTCGAAGAGGTACCTAAGCTTGCTTGTGTCAGACTTGTTCGGCGGACTCTGCTCGCGGTGTGACCCCGCTGTGGACGCGTGCCTGCTGCGCAGCTTCAACTTGCTGGCGGAGTACCTCAAGGGCGGCGCGCCGGAACTCGGTATCGAAGAGGTACCTAAGCTTGCTTGTGTCAGACATGTTCGGCGGACTCTGCTCGCGGTGTGACCCCGCCGTGGACGCGTGCCTGCTGCGCAGCTTCAACTTGCTGGCGGAGTACCTCAAGGGCGGCGCGCCGGAGCTCGGTGTCGAATAGGTACCTAAGCTTGCTTGTGTCGGACGTTGCTCGCGCCGCGACCCGGCCGTGGATGAGCTGCGCAGCTTCAACTCGCTGGCGTGGCGAAACGGCCTGAAACGTGGCTCATCGAAGCTGGGCATCGGGGAGGTAAACCTGTTTTCGCCAGTTATGTTGGACGTGTGGTGAATTATCCAAAAAAACGATTTTATTAAGAATGTATGTCGAAAAGCCAGCGTAGTCTTATTTGTGTGTAGGTTAAAATATATACTGAACATAAAGGCTTATAGCTAGAGGGCGTTATAGGACAACACCAATATTTTCTTCATTAAAGCATGAGCCTTGGCACACTTGATACTTAGGTGGACTAGAGTCGAAAACGCCCGGGAGCCAAGCGCCGAAGCCCTGCTGGTGGGGGGCGGAGGGGGGGAAGTTACGTTTCGCCGCGGGTTCTTTCGGTCCTCTTGGCACACTTGACACTTAGGTGGACTAGAGTCGAAAACGCCCGGGAGCCAAGCGCGGAAGCCCTGCTGGTGGGGGGCGGAGGGGGGGAAGTTACGTTCCGCCGCGGGTTCTTTCGGTCCTCTTGGCACACTTGACACTTAGGTGGACTAGAGTCGAAAACGCCCGGGAGCCAAGCGCGGAAGCCCTGCTGGTGGGGGGCGGAGGGGGGGAAGTTACGTTCCGCCGCGGGTTCTTTCGGTCCTCTTGGCACACTTGATACTTAGGTGGACTAGAGTCGAAAACGCCCGGGAGCCAAGCGCGGAAGCCCTGCTGGTGGGGGGCGGAGGGGGGGAAGTTACGTTCCGCCGCGGGTTCTTTCGGTCCTCTTGGCACACTTGACACTTAGGTGGACTAGAGTCGAAAACGCCCGGGAGCCAAGCGCGGAAGCCCTGCTGGTGGGGGGCGGAGGGGGGGAAGTTACGTTCCGCCGCGGGTTCTTTCGGTCCTCTTGGCACACTTGACACTTAGGTGGACTAGAGTCGAAAACGCCCGGGAGCCAAGCGCGGAAGCCCTGCTGGTGTGGGGCGGAGGGGGGGGAAGTTACGTTCCGCCGCGGGTTCTTTCGGTCCTCTTGGCACACTTGACACTTAGGTGGACTAGAGTCGAAAACGCCCGGGAGCCAAGCGCGGAAGCCCTGCTGGTGGGGGGCGGAGGGGGGAGAAGTTACGTTCCGCCGCGGGTTCTTTCGGTCCTCTTGGCACACTTGACACTTAGGTGGACTAGAGTCGAAAACGCCCGGGAGCCAAGCGCGGAAGCCCTGCTGGTGGGGGGCGGAGGGGGGGAAGTTACGTTCCGCCGCGGGTTTTTTCGGTCCTCTTGGCACACTTGACACTTAGGTGGACTAGAGTCGAAAACGCCCGGGAGCCAAGCGCGGAAGCCCCGCTGGTGGGGGGAGGAGGGGGGGAAGTTACGTTCCGCCGCGGGTTCTTTCGGTCCTCCTATCGTCTTATTTATAGCGACTGTTTGGTATTGTTTACGGATAAATTGAGGATGGCCGATCATTTTCTGGTATATTCATAACATGTTTTCATGAAAAAAAAAGAATAACAGGATACAATTCAAAAAATCACCTATACTTGCTTTTCTTTCTGCAACGATTACGTGAAAACAAGCACTTGGACACTAAAAAAAATGATTATAAAGCTACATTTATGTAGATTCCAAAAACATATAATATACATATTAGAACAATTTGAAACGCAACTACGTAAAAAAAAATTTAGAACAGTAGGCACGTCAAAATTTTACTTCATAAAATGAGGACCTCAAAATATTTATAGTGACTAGGGCATGTTTGGTATCGTTTTCGGATGAATTGAGAATGGTTGATCATTTTCTGGGACATTCATAACATGTTTTCATAGAAAAAAAAAGAATCAAAATTCTAAAAATTACCTATTTTTTTTTTTCTTTCTGCAACGATTACGTGAAAACAAGCAACGACTTGGACACTAAAAAAATATGATTATAAAGTTGCATTTAAGCAAATTCCAAAAACATATAATGTGTTCGAACAATTTGAAACGCAACTACGTAAAAAAAATTTAGAACAGCAGACACGTCAAAATTTTACTTCATAATATCAGGACCTCAAAATATTTATAGTGACTAGGGCATGTTTGGTATCGTTTTCGGATAAATTGAGGATGGCCGATCATTTTCTGACACATTCATATCATAACATGTTTTTATAGAAAAAAAAAGAATCACAGGCAAAGTTCAAAAAAGTAGCGATATTTTTTTCTTTCTTCAACGATTACATGAAAACAAGCAACGATTTGGGCATTAAAAAAAGAAAAAAAGATTCCAAAAACATATAATATATTAGAACAATTTGAAACGCAACTACGTAAAAAAAAAGTTTAGAACAGCAGACTCGTCAAAATTTTATCTATTAGGAGGATAATGATAATGACCATATATACAACGTGTTAATAAAATAACGCAAAACCTGAAAACAGTTTGTTCAGAATCGAGCATAGAATGCGAAAAAAATAAAAAAAAAATTTTTGACAAGATTTATTTTTTACATTTGTATGGAGTGTTGGCCGACTGGGGCGACCTGCTCCATACAAATGTAAAAAATTAATCGCGTCAAAAAATTTATTTTTAATTTTTTTCGCATTCTACTCTCGATTCTGAACAAACAGTTTTCAGGTTTTGCGTTATTTTATTAACACGTTGTATGATAATAAACATAGCCTCCCTTACACAAACATAGCATTATACTCTTTAAGCTGTTCATTCTTCTTGTCTTTTTCCTCATATCTGATAAGGTAAACGCCCAGTGCTTGACACTTTCAGTCCTAATTCATAACAATTAATGGAGATGAACAAAAGGTGTCAATTATTATGAATTCGGTAAGGTGTCAAACATACCTTAGTCAAAGTAAACAACGGGTCGCTGTGGATCGCGTCCGGGAACTCAAACCCGGATGTTTGAATCTTTAACGAATGTCCCAAACACGGAACAAATACCTGTAGTGTACGTAGGTACACTTCAAATATTTACTATTTAATCTGCGTATTATTTCAACGGTGGTAAGATACCAATGTCAGTACCATTAGCAAAAACGCTGGTATGTATAAAACGCGATAATATTATTATAACAAAACCGTTCAAGTGCGTATCGGGCCACAGTAGGGCTCCGCTGTTTGCTTTCCAATTTACTATTTACTCATTATTTTTTTATATATTAGTATTTTTACATAACCAGTAGTAACCATTTAGCTGGCAAGGGGTGAGACAGTTAACTCAACAACAAATTAGCACTTACACAAAGCTTAGTATTACGTAAACAGATCCGTGAATCAAAAAAATTAGAAACCCTTTGATATTTTGAACGACCTCAACATGCGAAGTAAACGATAAACAAATGGGTTCTTAAATATTAGGAAGGTAAACAACACTCAAGTTCACACGACATGATCAGACCCCATAATAAATATTTTTAACGCTCTACTTCTACTACTAATTCATCTTGCGCATACAGGTCCTTATGATATGTGCAATGGCTGCGAGATGTAATGAGACATTTGGTTTGGCAGTCGGTCAGTGTAAATATAACCATAACCATAGGTACTGCGTAGTCTAGAAGTCTAGGTTGATTTATCCTATTAAACGAGCAATATATGTCCACCAGTATAGTAATATATGTCGTGTATGTGTGTGTGGACCTATATATTTTTGTAATGTCGTTCTCGAAAACGGCTATAACGATTTTAATGATATTTGGATTATGGGGGTTTACGGGGGCATAAATCGATCTAGCTGGATTTCATGTCTGGGAAAATTCGTTGTCACCCTGTTATTTTCATCCGAGCAGAGCTCGATCGCCCAGGCTATGAATTAGTCATCATCATATCAGCCGAAAGACGTCCACTGCTGGACATAGGCCTCCCCCAAAGAGTCAGTCCTCCTCAGTCATCAGTTCACCTTGTAGGGGGGCCTACCCACGCCGCGCCTTCCGGCACGTGGTCGCCACTCGAGAACCTTTCCGCCCCAACGGCTATCGGTTCTACGTGCTATGTGCCCCGCCCACTGCCACTTAAGTTTAGCGATTCGGAGGGCTATTATCACATGTCGTGTACCAATTTCAGGCTGAGCCGATCGTGATCGACGAGTTGTCAATTGCGCTGGGCGGCGGGCCGGACGGCTACCGCGCCACCTTCAAGGACATCCACGCCACCGGGGTCTCCAATATGACCATTACCAATGTCAGGTGACGTACTTCATTATTATATACCTACTTCATTAACTGCCCGCGCGGCTCCGCCCGCGTTGTGCAGATAAGATAACCAGGCGTATACAATATAACCTACGTGCATCCGGAAGGTTCATTCTAATTAGTAATTACTAATGGAATAAGTTTTGAAATCTGGTGAGTAGTTCCGGAGATTACCCTCTTAATACATACTTACAAATCTACAATGTCAATGTCACAGACTTTTTTACTCCTTCTATTCGAAAACAAATCTTTTATAAGTAGCCCGTTTATCAAAAACAAGTTTTACTCCCACTGCATTTTTTTGCAAGCTATCTATTTTGCCAAAGGGAGCGAAATTCAGTTTTGCTCCCTGCACGTTAGTCATAGACCATATAGAGAAGAAAGTTTCCTTCGTTCTGGATTCATACAGTCACCCTCGTCACAATATACCATTTTGCTACAATCTACTATTCCTCTTTATTATATTGGTACAGATCACAGATTACAGAAAAGGCAGATAAAATGAACTTATTCTGTATTTCCGATCTCATCTCACTTTCCTATGAGAAAGAAATGGATAGAACCATTTTTTTTTTTTGGACATAGATACTTTGCAGAAGCCTTTGAACGGCTGTGGCTGCAGGTCATGGTTGGCCTGTGGGTAGTCTCCACTTACTCCTATAGTAATAAAGACGTGTTCCGATATATTTGGCTACGTTGGGTGCTACTAACTATATGATGCGGACTGTACTAGCTTATGCCCGCGTGGAATTCGTTTATATTGTAGCTCTATACAAACCTTCATCCCCCATTACACTCCCTCAGGGGATGATTTCTGGGATAAAAGCTATCATATGTCCTTCCCCGGCACTCAAACTATCTCTATACCAAATTTCATCTAAATTGGTTCGTACAAACTTTGCACCCCTATTTAACCCGCTTAGGGGTGGGTTTTTCCAAAACCCTAAAATTACTTTTCTAACATTGTAATTTATGTAACACAAAGTTTCAAGTCTGTCACTTAAAATTTTACTCCATCCCCATACAAACTTTCAATGAAGTATTACTTTGGCCACCCCTTGGCAACCGTTCGATGTACATCTAAAATAAATGACTCAATCGATCCTTATTTTTTATTGAACTTGGATTTAATACAAAAGAACTGGTTTTCTCTAAACGTAGTAAAGCAGTTCGGGTATGTGCGCCACCGTGGAAAGTGCGCCCCCGGGGTAAGTGCTGATATTGATTTAAATGACTGAATGATGAACGAGGCGCACTTTCCCCGGTGGCGCACATACCCGATCTGAACCGACTTTTCTTTTTTAAAGTGATATATGATATGGTATGCGGTATGTGCGCAGGTCAGACCTGGAGACCCACCAGTTCCAGCTGACTCTGTTCGGGCCGCACATCAGCGCGCGTGCGCGCTACCGCTCCTCGGGCGTGCTGCTGCTCGTGCGCGCCTCCGGCGGCGGCGACTACTGGGGCGAGTACGGTGCGTAGGCAGGCTAGACGCTCTACTCTGTGCTTGTAGTGAGTTGCACAAGTCACGTGCGTTATAAGCGTAAAGCGAAAGAAGTATTTAGGTGTATGATTAATCTGGTTGTATTTTGGTTGTCAGACGGCGTGAAGGCCAAGGTGTACTTCCGCGGTGCGCCGTACGAGCGTGCGGGCCGCACCTACCTGCGGCTGCAACAGCTCAAGCTCGACTTCTCCGTCAAGGACATCCAGATGGGCGTCGAGAACCTGCAGAACGGGAACGCCGTGCTGCGTTAGTCGACTTCTACCACTTTCTGCTTGCTTGTCACTTGCATCATTTATTATGGGTCGAGGCTCTGGGATACTTTGCGAGATTTAACAGTGATATAAAAACACCAGTCACAGAAGACAATTCATGTGTAGTAACACCATTGGCGTAATGTTGACCGTTTCGTGTCAATTCGACACAAACAATTTTCGGTCTTTGGATACAGCTTTAAAGTTACCATAATACCTTTTTTGACTCCATAATTCACGTATGAAAGTGACACCAACACGCGATCTTTTTTGCCGTTTTCCATAGTCGTTTTGTACGCCGTACGGACAACACGCAACACTTATAAAATTTAAAGATAAATTTGTAGTCACATATAGGTAAATTTAGCCAAATAAAGTTTATATTAATAGGGCCCCGAAACGAATCCTTAAACTTCTTGGTATTTTGGCCCTTTCTCGTTATTAAGTAACCCGCGTCGGATTATTAAATATTAATACGAGTAAGGATTTTCTGGATTTACTCGCTGAATACCGACTACGTTGCCCCTACCAGACACCACATATATCATGAGACGGCCGCGACATACTCTCGATTTTTCTCGCACTATACCTCTTGTTCTAAGTGTTCTAATCAGAGAGAGACGAATAGTGCGAGATAAATCGAGAGAGCTCGCGCGCCGTCCTGTGATAGCCGTGCCGTGCTGCATTAATATATTATCTGCATTAACAAAGTGGGCAAAAATATCTGACACGTCCAAACGGCTCTAGAAATAGTCATGTCAGATATTTATGCGCGCTTTGTTGTGGCAGATATTATTGCTGGTGTACTAATGTCATAAAATCTAGGAGAAATTTCATGAGGCCATGTCCCGTGGCATAATATCGTTATAATGCGACCAAATGAGCATTCATAATCTTTCTGTCCCTACGAAAACTCGACAGTTCGTTTGTTCGCCTGCACATCTATCATGAGACGGCCGCGACATACTCTCGATTTTTGTCGCACTTTACTTCTTGTTCTAAGTGTTTAAGAGAAAGACGGATAGTGCGAGAAAAATCGAGAGAGCTCGCGCGCCGTCTTGTGATAGCCGTGCTGGTGTAGACCCGACGTGGAGAGGCATGAAACAAGTCCTTTTGTCGTGTGCAGAAGCGGCGCTGAACCTGTTCATCAACACGAACGCGCAGGAGCTGCTCAAGGAGATGAAGCCGGAGCTGAAGCGGGACTTGGCCGACAAGATGGCGCGCTTCCTCGCGCGCATACTGGACCACATCCCCTACGACGAGTGGATCGTCGACTGAGCCCAGCGCGCCAACGCGGTGCTGTGCTACTGCTTAACGCTACACCATCCTAACAATTTATTACATTTAAGTAGAATAAGTTGTTGAAAAGTGTTTAATTATCGACTATGAATTATTAAGTAAATCTATAATAAATAATACCAGCAACAACTATCGGAGGGTGTTTCCCGTTCGCCTGATCGTTCGAGCGATCAATCGGTCCAGTGAGACTTTTTTTCCTCTGGTGTTATGTTATTGATCGGCCGAACGGGAAACACCCCTGACGGACTCTTCTGATGATGTGTGTAGCATGATCTATTCTGTAGATACTAATAGTATGGACCTAATACAATTTTACTGTCCTAAGCACACAGTTAAAAAAGCGTGGTACATAGGTATAAAGAAAAGTCTAAAAGTAACATATACGGTCCACCGGGGCCAAGGCGTCACTAATTTTGGTCAGTTTTTTAACCTACATTTATGAAAAAAATATGAAATGTATTGAAATATTTGTACGTCGTCTGTTTTATGCAACTCTGAATTTCTCGAGTTAACTTCTTCGCCACATGATATTTAAGAGGACGGTGGCAGCTTTAAAAAAAAATGGGAATTTTAGACGCCTTTTCCCCATATGTGCAAAATGCGTCTTTTCGAATAACTTATACACCTTTAAGATTTTTCCTTAAATATTGCGTGGTACGTATTCGCAATATCTTCTAGTATATTTAGTATTTTTGCAAATGCCAAAAAAACGTCACAGAATGAGCTGAATTGGTAAAATTGGGCAAAATGCGGCATTAATTTTGTAGACGCCTTTTCCCACAGCTAATTCCAGAAGTCGCAAACATTTTTTATTTTCATTTAATCTGGTGTGAATAATACTATATCGGTGGCAAAAAGTATCTATATGCGTGTTAAATAAATAAATAATTTTAAGTAAGCTTTCACAAATTTACTTATTCCTGTGTATGTAATTGTTTTAATTGCACGTGAAATACATACATTTTGCGTAATTGTCATACTGAGCGATTTGAGATATTAAGATTAAAAAAATACACATTAAGGAAAAGGTTTAGGTACGAGCACTGAAAATGGGTTATAGGTACTGACGCATTTGGCCAAAATTTAAAAATTATGATCTCATATGCGTACCTATATGAGAATATTTCTTAAACTGCAGTTTGATTAAAAATAATAGTCCGTCCGTGAAACATCACGTTAGCATAAGGAAAAATCATGATCAAGACGGATTTACGTTCACCTAGGTTGGGCACCGCATTAGTCTGCTAAGGCGGTGAATTTCGAAATAGCCAATGGTTTGAGCACGATCCTTTAAAACGCCCTCTATGTCATTTCATGTCGTCAAAGTAGTTTAAAAATGAATATCACTAGAGGGCAGGAGTTGTTGAAGCTCACGTTATATAAAAAAAAACTCGAATAAACGCATTTTACCGAAGACGCCTTTGCCCCGGTTGACCTTAGTGTCGATTTTATCACTGCCAAATTTCATGACCATCGTGCAGATTTTTCTGTAGGTACCTGTGTGAGAAATATTACTTACAAGCAAAATTTAAGCCCAATTTCCAGTCAAACCGAAAACTATATTGGGTTGATGTTTAGGATTTAAGAATTGTTAATAAGTAAATAATTAGTTAGGTATTTAAAATGCAGTTGACAATGCCAATGTAATTTTGAAAAAAATACTGTAAGGTAATGTTTCAGACTTAGCAAGTTTAAAATTTTAGGAAACATTTTAATTGCAATCTTTGAATCCAATTGTATTCTCTACTTTACTACCTATAGTACCTATAGGGTAATAACTTAGGTCTTAGACTAAGGTTGTATAGTTAAAGTATTACATATATTTTGTACAGGAAGACGTGAAAACACTGCTTTAAATAAATACTGCGTAATAGGTAAATAAATACCTATACTTGCTTAGTTCGAACAAACCAAGGTTAAACAGTCTTTTAGGCGAGGTACACACGGAGCGGTACGGGTCCGCGTCTCCGCGCGGTGACGCGGTTTCGTGTGTTCGGTCGAAGCGGATTACCTACATGTATCACAATACAAAATTATATTCTGCCCTACCGCGCGACCGCGCGAAGACGCGTTGCCGCACCGCTCCGTGTGTTCCTCGCCTCGGGTACCTGAACATTTTGAAGTTTACCCATTTAATATGCTTTGATTGAAATAGTCCGACCATACTAGGGTGGCATTTTGACACTACTATGTTATAGAATTGTATATATTCAATTTAAACAGTGTTAACTATCGCATTAATCTCATTATTACCATGCACATTTATTTATTTTTTATACTTCGTACGAAATATAACATATGAAAATGCCTGTAATGAACCGTGGTAGCGTTGAATCCTTACACGGTCCTGAATATCGGTGGCAATGCAAACAGGATATATTATTATGGGCTGTTCAGTTCCAGTAATCAATCAGCATTACCTCTTAGTACTAAGTGTAAACCTAACAAATAAACGATTTCTCAACTTCACTTAATTTAAAATGTAAACCTGAGGGGTTCATTTGAACAGATTTCAAATCCGCGTAATTCACAATCTTAAAGTCAATGATGCTGGAAAACGATAAAGACTGTATTTTAAACAAGTGCCACCCAAAAATTATGACACACGTGTTTTACTTACGACAAGACAAGTTAATCGATTAAGGACTATTTTTCTATTCTTAACCTGAAATAATCGGACTGTACGTACCTACTCGTTGATAGAGTAGGTAAAAGTAGAATGTAATATATGTTGAGCATAAAAATAAAGTTTGATAAGTAAAATTTATTGTATAAATTATTTTGTTTTGTCATTTTCCCATAGGCACCATTTGTATACTGTGTGTGATTTTTATAGTAATTTGGTTCGATAATTACATAATTTTAATTACACGCAACAGCAATGAAAACAGGGACCTACTCAAACTCAAATAAGTACTTTAGTAGCATTAGATCTAAAATTTTGCTAATCTGTCACTATAACTGTCACTGTCACAAATAAATTATGGAAGCATCTGAGGAAAGAGTAAATAGCAACAGGGGTATTGCGTAATGCTAATGATGAGTACTTAATGCTTGAACATGAGTTATAATTATAAGTTAGGAACAATTGACCAGCATTTTAACCTTAAAAAAATATATAATTGATCTGTCTACCCTACGGCGTGTTTGAGAAATGACACTGTCCTGGCTGTGTACAGTCGAGTTCTCCAATATTCTACAACGTGTTACATCATTTTCTAGAACGAAAAAAAAAAAAAGGAAAACGGGCCTACCCTAAGGGCCTATGCGGACTGCGTTTATTTCATGTTTTACGGTGAAAATGTACTGAAACGTGACTTACAAAACCTATCACTTCGATTGCAAGAAAATAACAAATATTTACAAAATTGACCAAATAAAGTAATTTGGTCATTCCCGCCACTTATCTTTTTAAAGTTTTTTCAACACATTTGCTCGTAACGGGCCTCCTATTAATCCTGGGTATTAAACAAATAAACACGTGTTTTATAACCAGAGATCGGAAATTCGGGAGCTTTTATACCTAAACCTAGCAAAATCCCGGAAAAAGCGAAGCAAGTATGGAGTCGGCTTCTTCCAAATAATATTTTAATTATTTAAGTTCCGGGATTGTATAAAGCATCATGAAAAGCCTACCTTTTTTTTAGGTTATGACTATTTTCAGCGATTTTTGTCAACATACACGTTGGTAAACAGTTTTAACCACAAGGACGGAAATGCAAAAATACCACGTGTGTCGCTGCAGGTTGATTACCTATTCACTTTTGTGTGGCATATGTTTTAATTTATTGATTCAACAGAGTTACTTACGTTTGTACCATTATTTTTAATAAAAGTTACAAAACAATTTTGGTTTGATGTTATCTAACTGTTAGTTAAATGAATATGTGATATAAATAATATTTTGTAAATAGGAACAACTAAAATAGTTTATTTAAATACTTTAATACGTATGTGTTCATGTTATCTTAATTTTCGATATTCCGGGAAATCCCTGGAAATTTATTAGTAAAATTAAATTGAGTCCGCCTCCATGCTATTTAACAACAACGCGGTGTAGGTACTGGGGCCGAAGTTTAGGTATAAAAGCTCCCGAATTTCCGATCTCTATTTATAACATTACGGCACACATGTTTTATGGTTATATTCCGATTAAGACACGTTAGCACGGTGGGTGCATTTTTAAATAAACTGGATGTGTTGGGCGTAATGCATTACATTTGTAATCGCATTACAAATTAAATTACATGTAATGCAATTACGAGTAATGAATTACATTCGTAATCGCATTACATTGCAATTACGAGTAATGCATTATATACACGTAATCGCGTTACATGTAATGCGATTACGAATGTAATGCGATATGAAATTACAAATGTAATGCAATTGTAATGCGATAACAAAATGTAATGCAATACGGCATTACATTCGTAATGGTATGCAGGGACATTTCAGCACTTAGTATTTTTTTTGCCAGTGGTGTCATTATAACACCTATTTAAAATGATTGTTACGTATAGAACACGTCAAAATAACCATCTTTTACTTGAAAAACTTTTCTCTAAATTTAAAAATGACCGAAGTATAGCGTTCCAAAGTTTTCTAACTTCAGCACTTTGTAATTTTTTTGCCAAAGTGGTGTCATTATAACCCCTATTTTGAATGATTGTTACGTACAGGACACGCATCTTTTTCTAGAAAAACCTCGTTTTTTCCGTTCCTTGATAAAAAAAATAACACCTATCCGTCATCAGTCGGTTGTTTTTGACTGACCCTTTAAATAGTTTAAATGACTGACCTTTGAACCCGAATATCTCGGTTAATATCGATCTGAGAGAAAAAGTATAAGGAATAAAACATGCTCATTTTTACGCATTTATAACGATAGGAAAAGAATATAAAAAAAAATATCAAAAATGTTCTGTCCAAAAATCCGAGTCTGTTCACGATACCGAATTTTTTTAAGTTCCAGAACCGTTTAAATGACACATTTGAACACAAATATCTCGGTAAATATCGATCTGAGAGAAAATTTTGAAGAATAAAACATGTTTATTTTTACGCATTTTTTACCATTATATAAAAAAAAAAAAAAAAAAAAAAATATCAAAAGTTTTTTAAGTCCAAAAAGCGGCCGGTTTCCTACCCCAACCCAAGGTTAATAATGAAAAATGTTTTATTAAATAAAAGTAAATTGTAATTTTACGAAGTAATGCATTACAAATTAAAATTACAAAATGTAATCTGTAATGCGATTACAAATTACCTACATTTTGTAATGTGTAATGCAATAATTGCATTACAAATTACATTTTGTAATCTGTAATGCGATTACGAATTACATTTTGTAATTTGTAATGCAATAATTGAAATTACATTTTGTAATTGTAATTTGTAATGCAATTACTTTTTGCCCCATACTGCTGGATAGTACTGTTTTTTTTAATTCTTACTCGACTAAACAAATATGTATTAGTACATTGTGATACAAGTGAGCTATGTTGATAATCACATCAGAGGCGGGATTGTTCACGCGAGCCGCAGGTGAACGTGATAAGAGAGCCAAGGATGTAATTATCAAAGCTCACGCGCCTCATACGACGTCTTTCAACACATTTGCGAGGAAAAAATCCCTTTCATAAGATTAACATTTTATAGGTTTCCTAAATTATTTTCTGATGGCATCCGGTTTTTACTCACATATCATATTGTACATCGCCCAGAATTTCCAGTGGCGTTTATCACTTTTCTATTCACCACGAGTCAACATTAACACGCATTAACAATGTTTACAAATATTTGTGAAATTACCTATACCTAATACAAATACAAATACAAATGTTTATTTTCATTTAACAAATAGGGTTCAGATTACAGTAAGGTTGAGGTCTCCTAGTAGGTATAGAGATACCTGTATCAGGAGATCTCGCTCTTCCAAATATAGTACATAATAAAAACCTATAGTTAAATTTAGTTTTAACTTAGATGAGGTAATATTAGAATATAATTTACTTATAATTTTATTTTTATTAAGCTTTGGTTAAACTTATAAATTAAATAGTTATACATTAAATTTCCTTATATTTTAATATATTATTAGGAACTTATGTGATTCAGAGTGCTTGTGAGAATGTGTGTAGGAAAATGAGTGCGCGTGTGTGTGTGTGTGTGTGTGTGTGTGTGTGTGTGTGTGGGTGTGTATTACCCTTATTCAACGACGTATTATTTGTTCGTACGGCTGAACACCCACGCACGTTAGATATTAGTCTTAAAATAAAAACGTTATACACTAGCCCCCTTATTCATAAAACTTAAAATGCCTCTGCTAAATAAAATGTGCTTTGTCCTTTTCTTACGAACACAAATGTCAAAGTGACAGGTAAAGACAAACGAATTTTAACGCCATTTTAGTTAAAACAGCACGTCTAGCACACGACGGCCGCGACATGCTCTCGATTTTTATCGCACTATACCTCTTGTTCTAAGTGGTCTAATAAGTGAGAGACGGATAGTGCGAGAAAAATCGAGAGAGCTCGCGCGCCGTCGCGTGCTAGCCGTGCAGGCTTGTAGAACGTTCATGAATACGGCCGTAGATCATTAAAGTGGCATTTTGTGCGGCTTACATCCAGCTCAAAAGCGAACTTGGCGAACATGAGAAGTGAAAAATAAAAATAAAAGAAGTCAGGATGAGAAAGAATGTGTTTTCCTTGGAAGAACAAATTTACCTACATCTCATCAATTTTAACTTAGCTTAGAAAACGAATTACCTGGTTGTCAGCAGTTGCTCCTGTCCCATGAACGTACCTACTACTTAGTAGGTACGATTTATTATTAACGTCACTCAACGGCTTGTTTGAGCCTGTTACGAAATACGATGTAGTTACGTGGGATCGCACCCAACCAGTATGGTAACACCGAAACGCAATTTTGTGCCTGCGCCCTGCAGCCTATTTGGCAAGTCATAGGTAGGTAATCGCTTATTGTGTAATGCGATAAATATAATGGCCTCCTATTTCAAACCAGCTCAATGACATTGTGTTAACAATAGTTAGCTAATAATCAAGAACACTAAGGCCGATTGTGCGCACAGGCGACATGTTGCGCGACACGATGCGCGAGCCGTCAGGCGACGACGGCGGGAAGCGGCGAAGACGGAAAACGCCGTGCTTAATAGTAGTTTATGCAACTGATACATAATCAGAGGCCTTAAAACACGGGTGTCACAGGAGTGTTTTAAGGCCAAATTATGTACAGTTTCATACACTACTTTATCTACACACATATCATCAGTACTCTAAGATGGGTTCAGAAGCCGTAGGAAAATGACCTGCATTGCTACTATAGTGCTACCTGTAAAATATATTTGTTGCAATCGTGGCTGCATTTACGATATCCGGCGGAGTGTGCATATCGTTCTCGGAGTCACTACTACTCATATTTTCAACTAAAATGTGAGTTACAAACAATTTTTCACAATTCTACTTTCGTAACAGCAAAAAACCAGCAAAGAAATGATAACAGTAATGGCGGCAATTCGATCCTACGTCAAGACGAATGTTTTTTTTAATCATAGACAAACGAATGAAGTCCCTATTCTCATGTCACTCGAGATCAAATATCGTGCGGTTTATATTAAAAATACATACTGAATTGACGTTACGCATCGATAACTGTTTTAATATCTATGAATACTAGAATAGAGACCCATATGAGTTTTGACAGCTGTTCCAAATTTTAACTCATAATCATAACCTTACAAAAATCTCTACTGTAATAACATTACAGTACAGATTTTACACCTACTACCACAGACAAGAAAGTTCTTATAGTATTGGTTGTATTGTAATAATGCTGGTCATTTCCTACGGTTTCTGAACGCATTTAAGAGCACAAATGATATGTGCATAGATAAATTCGTTTTTAGAATCTTAAATTTAACGAAGTAAGTACCTAAGTAAAGTCGTCTCCACCACCCAAAGGTTGTCTGGAAGAGATCGCTTTTTAGCGATAACACCGCCTGTTGCTTTGTTTATTTTTAATTTACCGCTATTTTTCTTTTATCCACTATGTCTGGTGAGCAATAACGAATATTTGTATTGTATTGTATTGTAAGTATACAAATAATATACCTACCAATGTAGTTTAACGACATTAACATAAACTTTATATTTTGAAGGGATCCGTTAGCAGCTAGCAACGACCCCTTGAAAGTCAGGAGGTATTATAGCCTCGTAAGGCCCACGCACATCACAATCAGACCCAAACAGATTCGGCTATACCCTCAAGTAAACGCCCAATGTACATTGCGATCTACACTAGCTAACGTTCTCATAACATTTCATTTAAGTGTTACCGCCATCGGCCATTTTGATTAAACGCTCTAAATGGCAGATGACAGGTGTGACGTTTGACACTTGATGACATTTGTGGTGTCGAAGGAATCCATACACATCGGCCATTTTGTCTCGACCATGCCACCAAAGCGGATGTCACGTAAGTTGAATCTTGTGTTTTTTTTATTTAAAAAACTTATTCAGAAATCCGTCATTGATGAGCCGATTCGATTTTTTTTTTTTTGTTTGTAAGTATATGCTTCCAGGTGGGTCCCATTTTTTTCAAAATTTAGTTGGATGATGGGATCCATGAGGAATTGAGGGAACTCCTCAATTATATTAGGCACACATGTAGTGATTTTGGTATTTTCTATTATAACTAGTGTATTTACACACGGAAATCATAAATTTGGTGGAGTGGAATTGATGATGAAGACCACAGATGACTTACGGAATTCCTCAATTATGTACTTAAAAGTACAAAAGTATATCACAGATTCTGATAAGATTCAGTTGAAATAGCAAATAATGAAGTGCCAAAGGTGATCCTTGTGGATTCGACGGAATTCCTCAAATATTACGGCCCACATACAGCGATTCGGTTTTTTTCTCTAATAATCAACGCATTTGCTCTCGGAAATCAGTTCATGTGGTAAATTGGAAAAGAAATGTGGAAATATTCTCGTGCCTTGGCGGAGTACTAAATTGAAGTCGGTTAAAACTTTGTTTTTAAAGTAAATTATGTTAGGTTTGCATGGTACTTCGTCCCCATACATTTTTACATTATAAGAGAGTTTCCAAAGGCTGTTTGCACTAATGTATTCCTTGACATGTGTTTCTTTTGTTAAAAGGAACAGTTGCTAAAAAGTGTTAAATTCTCAACTTTCACAAATTCGAACTAAGAGGATACCTATTTCTTCATTTGAATTTAAGCCATGTCACTTTGACATAGAGTGCCCATGCCATATACTAGTACAGCGTCGAGCACTGGGACGTTTACCTTACTACTTATAAATACTCAACTTTCACAAATTCTACATTAAGGCAGGTCGGTGTAGGTACGACGACGAGCGAAGCGAGGAGTGTTAGCTAGAACTGCGACCATACAGCGCGCGAACCGAGCGAGCGATGCGAGCGTGCCACGGTAGCGGCCGGCGAAGCGCCAGAACCGTTTTTTTTATATTATACCTACTGTTACTGTGTGTGTGATATTTTGGTAAGTGTAGGTATAAAATTGCCAACCATATTATTTGGTGTAATGAAAAATGTACAATTGACACTTTATTATTGTATACATTTGACGTTAGTATAGGTACTTATTGCTAATTGAGTGTTTGTCAAGTAAACGTTTGTAAAAGAAACTTTTGCGTAATAACACGTTTGCCAAGTAAATTATTTGATGAAGCCTTTTTTGTCAAACGATAATTTGCTAATAATTATTTGGTTATACATTAGTAAACCCTGGTAGATCTAAATGTCTCTTTTTGTATGGGAAAATGATAGTTAAGTTGTCCTAACCTGCGCTTGAAAAGATACGTGATCACCGTTCAGAACGAATCTAGCTATAGGTAGGTAAAGTAAAGTAAATTTGTTCCTTGAGCACTGCATCATGTGCACCTACTCTTTCTCGCGTACTTATGGAAGTGCGAACAAGAGATAAAACAGGTCAGTTTCTGCGAGGGTAGCACGTACCTATGACATACAAATAAGTCAATGTTATTTATATACTTTATATGGTATTATTCTAATTCTATGGTCTAGTTAATTCCTAACAATGAGCCTTTATACGAATCTATTAGCGACATTATACACGTTGTTGTCGATATTGTATAGTAACATTTATAAGTAGGTAATTGTTTTTTTGTTTATAACAGCAGTTCCTGCGCACACTCTCTAAAATGTATGTGATAAAACATTGATAGACAAGCTACTCGCCGTCGGTCTTCGAGACTCAATGGTGGAGTCGTCACCAAAGAAGTCTGTGAGGTCGGCGCTCAACTGAATCCAAGGATACTTGGCGGAACCGTCCCATAGGTGGCAGCAATATTCCAAGTACGAGCGAACCTGACCCCGATGCAGGGTGAGAAGCTGTTTGGGTGTGAAATACAGCTTTACCTTAGGACACCAAGTTTTCTTGCTGCAGTTTTAGCCTTGGATTCAATTGTGGACCCGGAGTTCAAGTTTGGTTTCAAACTTATGCCTATAGGAGCTCTATTACTGATTCGGATACATTTTGGAAAACGAGGGCCAACCAAGGTGAGCTGGTTCCGTTTTGCGGTTGAATACACGCCTGTTTTGACAGTATTGAAATAAACCAAATTGGATTTGCCCCAATCGGTGATGGACTCCAGGGCCGCAGCCGGGGCCAGGGGGTTCTTCCGACCCACCATAGCCTCTCCGAGGGATTGCATTTCATTAGAACTGGGCCGCGCATCGGCAAAACAACCCCGTGACTGTGCTGTCATCTACATACCCAAAAATTTCAGGCTTCAGATCGTTAATATGCAACAGGACAAGAGTCGCGGAAAGAACCGAACCCTGAGGCACCCCGGCATTAATAGCCAAAAGATCAGACGAGCACCCGTCAACGACAACTCGAATAAGTAGATAGGTATCGGTTTCTCAGGAAATCGGCGATCCAAGAGTACAGACCAGATGAAATGCCATACGCGGTAAGCTTGCCAATAAGACTGTCGTACCAAACCCTATCAAATGCGAGAGAAATGTCAAGAGAAACGGCGATCGCCTCACCGTATCTCTCAAAAGCTTCGCCCCAAAGGTGAGTGGCATAAATGAGGTCCCCAGTCGACCTGTTTCGGCGAAATTCGAAGGAGATCGTTACCTTCCAGATATGCCAGGAGCTTGTTGTTCAATATTTGCTCCATAATCTTACAGAGTATTGAGGTGATCGCGATAGGCCGATAGTTGGAAGGGTCAACACGACTACCCTTATTGAGACAGGAGATAATTCAGGAGCACAAGTTTTAAGAACAATCGCCGGCATTCCGTCAGGACCACTAGCTTTGTTCACGTCAAGGCAGCGCAGCGCCTTCAACCCCTCCCGTTGGTGTATTTTAAAGTCGGGCATTGAAGCCCCAAAATACCTGCGTTTACCTTACTTAGACTAGTCTACGGCATTCTGAGAATAATGAATGTTAATAACGGTCAAGAAAATTAATACGAACGACTTATCTCTCAGAAATCTCAAATTTAAACTGTTTTACTAAGTAAATCTAAATGTTTACTAGATAGTATTCAAAGTATTAGGATTTTCCTAGAAGCAAAGCCTGCATGGGAAGGTGAGGTCACGTCGATGTCCCCACATCTGCCTGCACTTTCGCAGCGGCCGGCTAGGCCCGCATTCGCGCTTCGCCAGTAGATCGCTGCGCGCCTATTCACTTTAAATCTATTTTTGTGTTCAATATATACGAAAAAGTATTTTAACTAATGATCACCACAAATTTGCAACAGCAATCATGATAGTCAATTATGTAGTCAATCAAATGATAGTAATGTCGCTCTGCTTGTTCATGGCGGATAGTAACAGTGAATTACAAGCTATCGGTAAGTTGTGCCTACTGATATATAAAACTCATATTTAATAATTTATCTCATTTGCACACGTGCTGTGCAGAATGTGCCCTAGCAGGTAGTGGGTATGCTTTCTTCACTAAGGAGCAAAAGCAACAGCAGAACAAGTATAGGCTTTAAATCTTTTAAATTGCCCTTCAATTGACGAAAATACCGGTGAACGTTACTGGTATCGCCATACGAGCACCAGGCCGGGCGCCGCCAACTAAAACCTCGGGGTGACGACTGCACCCAACGGCAAATTTTCTATTTACACAAAATTCCATTGTGCCTGAGTAGATACATATATGCTAGTTTCTAAATTATTTTTGATTTTAGAGTGGTACTATTTAAATGTTAGGAACACGTTACGTGGGCCGGCTGTCGCTGGGTTTGTTACTTGAACTCCCTCCGAGTGCATTTGAATGTAAACGTTGTTGTAAATAATTACCTAACAACTCCAAGGAAATAAAACTTCATCTTTCTCACATCATCTTTTAAGTTGGTATACCTATCACTCGTTAACTTGTATGTCTCGCTCGCTAATGCTAGCTCGATATCCCTGTGCTCTTCGCCGGCGCATGGACCAACTTTGAATGCCAAATTTGAATACAACTTCATATGGAACTATTATTTCGGAATATCAGACAATGAAATTGAAGATAATATCATGAATTAGGTGCCAACTTTTTCAAAAGAACCACGTATCTAAATACCTTTTCAACACATTTTCTCGTAACGTACCTCTTATTATGCTCTATTCTCCTCGGCTCTATTATCACGATCACCTGCGGCTCGCGTGACAATTCCGCCTCTGATGTAATTATCAACATACCTCACTTGTATCAAAATGTCCTATTTTCACCTCAGCAGCTCGAACAAGCATATTTTGCTGCGTGCAAACAGTGTGCAAAATACGATTTTGCTCACTCCGTGAGACAAAGTAGCTTTTTAATTTTGATGCGGAGCACCGACATTTCGTCGAATGGGGTCTATTACAAGTTCAGAATATTTGAACTTTATTAGCGCTGGCTCTTTCAGTCCATTACGAAAAAAGAAAATGGCAGACATAGGTCGATCCATAGTTAAAATTTCAAAGTAGACCCCAAAAAAGCGCGAAACAAGTAGCATGTTCGAAAATTATCAAATGAACAAGTTTAAATTACCAAAATAATTATACAAAGGAATTTTCAATTGAGGAATATTTCAATAAAAACATCTCGGAATAAACTCCGTTTTTCATAATAAATAGGTAGACATGAATTTTATTTATTTATTTATGCTTAAGGAGTACCCACAGCTGCAAAAACATAACAATAATTATTATTACGCGAGCTAGTTAATAATTCTAGTTTTAACAATCTTAAATTTTATGAACGTATCCACAGATGCAGTTTCCGAACAAAGCGTGGCGCCCCACCCCATTTAAAAAATTGCGCGCTGTTAATTTGTTTCAGTTTGTATAAGGTATAATTATTATTCTTCATTCTTGCGTTATTGATATTACTTTTAAATATAAAAACTACTACCAGGATGAATAAATTCTCTATCTAACTAGGAAATATAGTGTAGGTACGTCAGTGACGAAGGCAGTATTTTAACAACAGTACGGCTAGTTTTTGGTGTGCACGCGAGATACACGTAATATGCTAATGTGTAATCGTCTCTTTCTAGCGCAATAGCTCGAAAATACGAGTAAAATCTGTGAATTGTAACAATAATACGGTTAGTTTTTAGTAATGTGTTAGTGTCACACGAGACTCTTATAGATACTAAAATATCCTTTCGCGCGCCTTGTCTCGTCTTTCTAGTATTTACTAACGGCGCGGCCGGCGCTGCGGAGTTAAATCAAGCAGTAACGAACACCTAATTAAGTAACGGGATACTATAATATATTTTTGAATGTGAATATGTTCTCACTGCTGAGGTGAAAAGTTGAATGTGCTGCTATCGTGAGCAAATTATTTGCATGTCGTGCTTTTGAGTCCCTCGCTGCGCTCAAGATTCAAACATTGAATTTTAGGATCTTTCGCTTCCTCAGGGCTCAAAATCAGCACTCGCAGCAAAAACATTTTGCTTTCTTGTTGCAAAAATAAATATTCTGGTTAAGAGTGCGCAGTAAGCTCGATTCTCCATACAAACGTAGTTACGCTCTCATTTTAAAACTACGTGTTGGATTGTAACGAAACTTTGCATATACAATGACATGAGGTATATTCAGGTCTGTAATTAGTTTATGTAGCTTCAGCTACCATAGTAAATCAAATATAGCGAATTTAAGTTTTTCATACAAAACTTGTTTTTGCTGTATTTTGTTTGTTTTATAAACTGGAACCATATAAACTAATTACAGCCCTGGATATACCTCATGTCATTGCATATGCAAAGTTTCGTCACAATCCAACACGTAGTTTTAAAATGACAGCGTAACTACGTTTGTATGGGAAGGTGAAATTCGGAGCCTTTTTAAGGGGCTACCCAAGGTTTTCATCGATTTTTGACGAGTTTTGAATCACGTATTTCCTACTTTTGCACTACAGATAGAATTATAAGTCAAACCGCGGCTACAGGTCTTCAATCTTTTATCTCCATTTTGGTTTACCGGATTTTGAAAGAAATGAATACTTCATTTTGTATGATTTTTTAAACATTGTCTATAAAAACACTTATTTCGTATCTCTAATTAACGTGAAAGATCTCACATATACGAAATCTACATATTTGGGTTCGTCTATGACGTCTCTAAAAACGTGTTTTCATTTTAAACTAATTAACACAAAAGTTATGGCCAGAAAACCAGTTTTTTGGTCTAAAATTGTTCAACTTTGATGCCAAATATCTCGAAAACAATGAACTTTGAAGTAAATATGGGATACTATATTGCTTAAAGCCGTTGTTCTTAGATAATATAATAAGTTACAAAAAACATTACAAAACTAAGGGATTCAGATCGAAGGTCATTGGCGTAACAGGTTTTTTGGTAAATCTACGGTTTTTATTGTTCGAAAAAGTGGCAACGGGTTGAATGTTCTTAGATAGGCAAATGTTGGCAAAAGGCAAAGATCGTCTACACGGAAGAGATGCGTAACTTCCTGCATCAGTGTTTATTATTTGCCTCTTGACAGATGTTGCTAAACTATTCGATTTTCTACCCTAACACCAACAAAAAAATCGTTTTAGCAATAATTTAATAATCACTAAATCATCAATGTATTGAAGTTGAGTAAATTGAGACAAATATCAACCAGTCGTTTTAAATAGTTATTTGTGTCACAAGGGAGCAAAATAGTATATTTACGGCGAGGGCGGTGTATTGAATCCTGAGCGTAGTGAGGGATACAAGTGTTAACGCCCGAGACGAAAATAATTTCGCTACCGAGTGACACATACTATTTTTCACACCGAAAATGAAGAAATTAAAAAAATATATACTGTTCAAATTAATTAAGAAGTTTTAACAAATTTTCTTAATTTTTATGACTAATTTTTAAATATTACGAAAAATTAATAAATTTTCACACAATTGTTAAAGTTAAAACTTGAAATATGTTCGTTTTGAATAGAATACGATGAAATTACAATCGATTATTTTATTATGATCTGTGTTCAATTGGCACATCGCGTAAATGCTACAATATGCCAATGTATAAATTAAAAAAGTAGCTTGAACAGCCTCTCGTCGTGGAGCAAAACTTACTTTTCCTATTAAAGGTATGAAAATAATATACCTGTATTTCAATAGCTCTAAGCTTATGCCAGCGCAGACGAATGTGATGTACCTACACACTTTGAGCAGCGCGTTGCGCAATATAAGTCTGCAACTTAACTTATACCTTCTGCGGACATTTTATCTAGCTATGTTAGACGGTATAGTACCAACAAAGGATTGGAAAAGAGCAATTTTTTGTAAATATGTAAACGATGACCTTTCCTCGGCCTCGCAAACTAAAACTGTCGCATGTTACCTACGCATTACGCATTTCACATACATAACATTAGGTAGGTTCTGCAGTAGTTGGGTGAACATTGCATAGAAAACGAAACCTATAACTCCATTTATTCATTCCGGACCAAGGGAATTGTATCTCCTACATTCGTAATTCTTCGGTAGGTACTTACATTAATAAAAAACTCCCAGTAACTCGATTCCACACACCCCAGCACGGCTATCACAAGAGGGCGCGCGAGCTCTCTCGATTTTTCTCCCTCTATCCGTCTCTCTCTTATTAGAAATCTTAGAAAGAGAGGTATAGTGCGAGCCAGATTTAAGTAAAAAATATTTATGTATTACCGATTTTTTGAAAATTATATTGAGTATGGAATGTATTTGAATATCATTATCGAAACGTCTTACCATTTCGATCAAATATCCGGGCCCTAGTTAGGTATTAGCTAGGTATCTGGCATAATACTAACTTGTGTACTGTATGACTACCTACCTATTGTATATTATTTATGATGTTGACTGTACTAGTCAACACAAAAGTTAGCTTACTGGGCTTAGACACATTTGTTGCTTTAATTATTCCAATTGTTACTCATAGTGTCGTTTTTAGGGAAAAGGGAGCAGGTGTTTTGGCAATTCCGTATTGACGAGACGTAAATAAATGCGACACCTCACTACGTTAATATGCGCTTCCCGGAAACGACATTATTATTACGTATCTTCCTAGCTAGCACGATAGGTGTTATGGTCACGTTTTACGGCACAACGTGACTATAAAACCAATGATGCTAGCTGCCTGCCCTGGCAAACGCAAGCTGAACCCAATTCAATTCCCTACGCATTAACACTAAACGTCATGGTGCGATCACATGCACGGCGTGCAGCCTGGCAAGCTGCTTGGCATGCTGATCGGCAAGCAGCCCGTGCACTTATGCGGGCCAAGCAAGCTGTTCACACGCTCACGCTCGCGGGCAACCGGGCGTGCTTGTCAAGTGCTTGTCAGTGTCACTGTCAGTGCAACTTCAAAAATGGGAAATTTCGCAGATAGATCTCGTGGGGACTATATACTGCTTTGGGTTTGATCTATTTTCATTAGAAAAGAAAACAAAATGATAGACGATGTTGTTAACAGTCTAATGTAGCTAACTGTCAATTTCGCACGCGAGCGTGTGAACAGCTACACAAGCACGAGCACATTCACCGTTTGATCTTTGTCCAAAAACCGACAGTCGTCTCGATCGGCGACATTCACGGGCGCGTGATGCACACTCAGGGTGTTCACACGCCCGCGCCCGTGCCCGCGCCCGTGAATGTCGCTTTGAACGCGAGCATGCATGTGAACGCGGCATCACGCGCATACATTTGTCCAACAGTGTTGCCGCGTACTTGGATCTACTGGGTTCAACTAGCTTTGGCAGACTAATAGGTACTGATACTGATTTCAGAAAACATACTTTCTAATTGCAAGAAGCAATCTCATGGATTCGACAATTGCATGAAACGAGCACTAAACGACCTGCGACCTTATTTTAAGAGAGGTAAGTCAGTGATATCCTGCGAAACGAAAACTAAGTACGTTCGTGTATCCTTCTCCTTGTTTATTCGAACGACAGAGAGGAAGTAACACTAATGGGATATACAGATTAAGTGATTTTACCCCAATTTGTCAGGACAACATGTCGAAGTCAGAATTGGGTGTGTCGTACAGACGTAACAACTGCAACTACAATTTCATTCAGTGTGGCCAGTTAACAGTAAGAAAGCGAAAATTGCCGCATTCAAACGGTCCTGCGAAGCAGACTGCAAGATTGTTACTAACCGATGAGATAGGGCCAGACAGCACGTCTATCATGGGACGGCCGCGACATACTCTCAATTTTTCTCGCACTCCTCTTGATCTAAGTGTTCTAATAAGAGAGAGACGGATAGTGCGAGAAAAATCGAGAGAGCTCGCGCGCCGTCGCGTGATAGCCGTGCAGCACACAAAAACGAGAGTATGTCGCGGCCGACTCATGAGTCATGATAGACGTGCTGTCTCGCCCTATCTCATCGGTAAGTAACAATCTTGCAGTCCGCTTCGCAGGACCGTTTGAATGCGGCAATTTTTGCCTTCTTACTGTTAACTGGCCACCCTGAATGAAATTGTAGTTCCAAAACACCGGTTTAAAAAAAATACAATATTACAGTGTAATATATTAAAACAATATTCTTTAGTATATATTTTTTAATTTCGTTTAAATTTATTTGAATAAAATTTGTAAGAAAAATAACATTTGGCAGATCATGCCAATTCCATGGTCCAAATTGTGATTTTCATGCAATTAGTCGGACAACTCGTTTGACCGTTGGATTGCAGCGCAACATGCATCCACACGATAGCAATTAGTCAGATTCTGATGAATTGGGGCTGACAAATCATGTAATGTATATGGCCCATAACGAAGCTCGTTTTCGTTTCGCGGTAATTAAGGGCCTGTCTCTGCTCTTTAAAGGCGATTTCCTGCACGGCTAGCACGCGACGGCACGCGAGCTCTCGCGATTTTTCTCGCACTATCCGTCTCTCTCTTATTAGAACACTTAGAACAAGAGGTATAGTGCGATAAAAATCGAGAGTATGTCGCGGCCGTCCCATGCTAGACGTGCTGTGTTGACGGCGTCGAAGCGGTACGGTATCTATAACACCATTAAATATCTCGGGAACTAGCTTAGGTACCTAGTTATTTATGCTATCAATTTGGAATAGTTATAAATAAGCCTACTCAATCAAATTGATAGCATAAGCCTGAGATATTTAAAGTTGTGGCACAGCCAGGGATGTGCAGACATTTGCATCTGTAACCGCGGAAGTTCCGCATAAATTCCAACATCCGCATCCGGCTAAAATCGATGCAGATGCGGATGTAGTGTAATTCACGACAAGAATGTAGCCAACGAGTTGCCCGCCGCGCGCGTTTAAATATTATCGCCATTAGGAAAAAAACACTAATGGGGCATCCAGATTATGTGATTTTACCCCAATTTGTCAGCCCAACATGTCGAAGTCATAATTGGACGTAGCCTACAGACGTAACAACTGCAACTACAATTTCATTCAGTGTGGCCAGTTAACAGTAAGAAAGCGAAAATTGCCGCATTCAAACGGTCCTGCGAAGCGGTCTGCAAGATTGTTACAAACCGATGAGATAGGGCAAGACAGCACGTCTAACATGGGACGGGCGCGACATACTCTCGATTTTTCTCGCACTATACCTCTTGTTCTAAGTGTTCTAATAAGAGAGAGACGGATAGTGCGAGAAAAATCGAGAGAGCTCGCGCGCCGTCACGTGATAGCCGTGCAGCACACAAAAATCGAGAGTATGTAACGGCCGTCTCATGATAGACGTGTTGTCTCGCCCTATCTCATCGGTTAGTAACAATCTTGCAGTCCGCTTCGCAGGACCGTTTGAAAGCGGCAATTTTCACTTTCTTACTATTAACTGGCCACACTGAATGAAATTGTAGTAACGAAACACCGGTTTAAAAAAAATTACATAAACATATTATTTTATGATATGAGGAAGTCATCTATCACACCAAACACGTTGAGACTAAATTACAATTGTAGCAAATATAAATAAAAAACGCGTCTGCTCTTGGTCACAGAAACGAAAAATTATGGGGCATATACATTACATGATTAGTCAGCCCCAATTCATCAGAATCTGACTAATTGCTATCGTGTGGATGCATGTTGCGCGGCAATCCAACCGTCAAACGAGTTTTCCTGACTAATTGCATGAAAATCACAATTTGGACCATGGAATTTGCATGATCTGCCAAGTGTTTTTTTTCTCACAAATTTAATTCAAATAAATTTAAATGAAAATTAAAAAATATATACTAAAGAATATTGTTTTAATATTTTACACTGTAATATTGTATTTTTTTTAAACCGGTGTTTTGGAACTACAATTTCATTCAGGGTGGCCAGTTAACAGTAAGAAGGCAAAAATTGCCGCATTCAAACGGTCCTGCGAAGCGGACTGCAAGATTGTTACTTACCGATGAGATAGGGCGAAACAGCACGTCTATCATGAGTCGGCCGCGACATACTCTCGTTTTTGTGTGCTGCACGGCTATCACGCGACGGCGCGCGAGCTCTCTCGATTTTTCTCGCACTATCCGTCTCTCTCTTATTAGAACACTTAGATCAAGAGGAGTGCGAGAAAAATTGAGAGTATGTCGCGGCCGTCCCATGATAGACGTGCTGTCTTGCCCTATCTCATCGGTTAGTAACAATCTTGCAGTCTGCTTCGCAGGACCGTTTGAATGCGGCAATTTTCGCTTTCTTACTGTTAACTGGCCACACTGAATGAAATTGTAGTTGCAGTTGTTACGTCTGTACGACACACCAATTCTGACTTCGACATGTTGTCCTGACAAATTGGGGTAAAATCACTTAATCTGTATACCCCATGATACTCACTCATACAACTCAAAAATAATTAACTTAGTTTAATTTTAGGTATACCGGAGATTGGTGTCGCGTCTTTTGATCCTCACACGGCGAAGGAAGTAAAGCAAACGCGTACAATACTAGGAATTGGATACACGGTCATTCTACGCAATGTTTACGAGCATGGCTGGACTCAATCGACGGTGACTAAATTCAAGCAAGTACTTACTTCCAGTGACCGGACTGACTACTAACACCCGCCCGATAAAAATTACAACCCGCTAAACTATTAAGGCGGGACTTCGCGCCAAATCTACTAACACCTCTTATCATGTTACATAATGCGCCATTATTTCAGAACTGACTGGGCAAACGCGACGATCGTCTATTCTCAATATTTCCCCATAAAGTTCTTAGAGGGCCAATATGAATTTAAGGTAATGTTACCGAGGTAAATATTTTTTATTGATAAATTAATAATGCTTTGATTTCGATGATATTGAAGAACTTTAACAACCCTTTACTGAAAGTAAGCATAATGCTCATACTAACATATTTGCTAGTGAAGGACGAATGCTTTACGTCCGTCAATTATGTCGGTCGCCATATTATGTTCGTGTCGTTTACGTCTAAGGGGTGTTTCCCATTCGTCCGATCGGCCCAATGGGATTTCTCGATCGGTCGACTGGTCTCACTGGACCGATTGATCGGTCCAACGATCGGGCGAACGGGAAACACCCCGTCTACGCGATCATGCTAGGCTGACCAAACCAGAGGGATGCATCCTACCCCACTTTTTTAACACGTACCTACCTTTTACGCTCTTATTACAGTTTTTACAAAGACAATAAGAGATAAAAAGGTAAATGGAAACTTTACCTACCTACATGTTATCGTTTGGCACCCGAAATTAGCTATAACTTAGCTCTATCTTAGAACGACACATCCTCTCGGGTGAATTAAGTAAATAAGACTTTGTAATATAGTTACCTACATGATGTAGGCTACTTGTTCTTCTGTTTATTTAAGAGCTAAGCTCTTGTCGGTGTAACTTAAAGTAGGCCCTCCATTTACTCCGATCCCAGGCAACCATTTTGACATCTCGATACGACTTCAACTCTTTTTTGGGCTGCTCTATGTAGTTTATTGTAGGTCTTCCTCTTCCTCGCTTCCCCTCTATCTTTCCTTCTATTAATTATAGTATGTCGTATGAGGTGCCCTATCAGTACCTACATACTTATCTATTAATATCAAACCGCGATTAGAATACGATTGGCGGTGACAGTTTTGCCACATAAAGGTTTCAGGTTACAGGTTATTCATTATACCTACTCTATGCACATAAATAAATACGTCAAAGTTTATATGAACTGACAGCTAAGTAATCTAAGTATTCCAAATTTCCAACCAATCCCATTCTAACCGCGGCTTGGTAATTGGTAACATTTCTTCATTTTAATTGGTGATTTGTTAAATTGGTCGGCAGAGCGATGTTTTTGGGGAGAGATCTCGCGCCGGCGGGTGGAACCTCACGCTGCGCGACTACTCGCAAACAACGCGAGTGGCGCGCGCACGCACGGGCGCCGGCCTCGCCGTGCGCGTCGAGATCGACCGCATCGGTGGTATGGAACTGCATATTACCAACCTACTCACCGGACGAACTGCGCTAGGTACACAACACTTTTAGTTTTAGGACATCAAACGGCATGCGTCATGCCCACGTTAAATATGTAATTTAACGTGATGATGTGACATTCCTCGTGTTCCTGCCTGACAGCTGTCTAGTAATACATACAGTTGTTATTTTCATCCAATCGGTAATAAAAATAAAAGTTTTTGAATCATTTAAAATTATGGGAATAATAACATTATTACATCCTCGATTATAATTATTTCCTAATTTATATAGTTAACAATGTCTAGGTTGTTTACGTTCACGGGCTACGCATCCTTAACGTTTAGTGGGCGGCCTAAAATAAAAATGACAACCGTATAAGTGAACTTGAATTGTAAAACTGATAAACCTTAAATACCTATGTAACGATGAGTTCGTTACTGTTTGATGTTTATCAGCTTTACAATTAATATTCTAAGGGGAAAAATCAAATCTTTCATTCGAATCCTTTAATAGAGCGCCATTCCCAGATGTCTAAACTTGCTCCTGAAATAAAGGAACTAAAGACCTAAAGAACTACTTGAACTAAATACACTCGGCGTCAAAAAAATCGCACCTTTCCTAAAATTCGTGTTAAGCTATTATAACTCCTAAGATCTTTACTTTACTCTATCGATATTAGTATAATTTAAAAGCTCAATGAATAAGCTTTCAAAAAAATAATCATTTGTTTACGGAAAATCAAAAAACCACAAATCGCCAGCAGTTCGATTAAAAAGTGGCGATGTACGCGTTTGGAGGCTCACTAATTGTACCACCCTGGACGCGTATAAAAGGGGGGGGTAAAAGTCAATTATGGGTCCCTCCCTCAGTCGTTACTCGGCGCTCACTGATTAGGGGCCGCACGGTCCGGCGTCCTAGGCACACACTCACGGACCCGGACGACGAAATCACAGCGTCCATCGAAAGATGGAACGCTGCGCTTTCGGCGTCCATCACATCGCGTACACTTCGGCGTTCCCGCCGGCGGGGACGTCCACCGCGAGATCGCGACAACACAGACACATACAGTCCCTATTCGTCCCGGTACCGCCGCATACCGGGTAGTCAGTCCGACCCAGGTCGGGCCTAGCTGAGTTTCTTGCTGGACTCTTCTCAGCTAGGCTAGGTTTTAGCGAACCAGCGATAAAACTCCCAGTAGTTCGACACCACTCACACCCCAGATTCGGTTGATACCGTTCAACCAATCTCACTGGAGCGCAAACTCGTAGAGTATTCCAGTGTATAAACTTTCCCGCGTGGTCGTGCCGGAGGCTTCCCCTGGATTTTCCCCAGGCTACCCTCCAACCATGCAATTCGACCGCTATATTGGGTCCGTCCTATTATAGCCACAGTCAGGTTCAAAAAAAAAAAAAAAATATGGGTCATTCGCTATCAAGACGTCACAGAGGTCACAACTGAAGAGCTCCGACAAGAAAAAACCCAGTGAAAATGGATACCACGGCAGAAGAAGCAGCTCAAGTGGTGGCCCTACTGCAAACCGGACTACTGCAGGTTGAAGTTGCTCGGCAACTGAACATCAGCCGATTTCGAGTGCAACGGGTATATAGACGGATCCAAGAGACTGGAGGTTACATCAGGAGACATGGATCCGGGAGAAGTCGCTGCACTACCGTCAGAGATGATGGCTACATTGTGTCGACGTCTTTGCGGAACCGCATCTCCAACGCTGTGGAGCTGCAGCAGCAGCTTCGAGCTACTTGAAGTACAGCAGTCAGCGTCTCCACTATCAGAAGGCTGCAAGAAAATAATTTGCTGCCCCGGAGAGCTGCTACAGGCCCCCAATTGACTGCCATCCACCGGACGACCAGGAAGCGATTTTCCGAAACGCACGTGCCGTGGACATTCGACCAGTGGAGTGTCCTATTCTCCGACGAAACCCGAGTGTGCCTGTACCAACAACTGGCGTAGGAGAGTCTACAGGCGACCAGGGGAGCGTTTCACACCAGCCTGCACCGTGGAAACCGTCGGCTATGAAGGAGGATCCTGCATGTTCTGGGGCGGCATCTCTATCGACGGCAAGACAGACCTCGTGTGCGTCTCCAGAGCTGGAGGTGGTCGCGGCCAGGGGTCTCTGACTGCTCACCGGTACATCACCGAGATTTTGGAAGAGCATGTGGTCCCATATGCTGGTTTTGTCGGCGCCAACTTCGAGTTCATGCACGACAATTTGATTGTCAAGGACTACCTACGTCGAGTTGGCATCAAGGTTATGGACTGGCCAGCAAGAAGCCCCGACCTCAATCCTATCGAACACCTCTGGGACGAGCTGAAACGGCGAGTTCGGGCCCGTGATTTTCTTTTTTTATGGGGGTGGTGGCCAATTTCCTACCGTTTTCAAATAGGGGATTTCATTAGCTTTCAAGTGATACTAATTAAATAATGATAGGGTACAGGAAGGATCTAAGGAGTTATAATCGCTTGACACGAATTTTAGGAAAGGTGCGATTTTTTTGACGCCGAGTGTACATAGTTAGTTCCTTTGAACGATTGACCGAGACCGCTCTTTTTAACCCATTCGCCGCCACTGACTTCAAGTCAAGTTTGTCTCCGTTACCACCCACCCGCCACCGACTTCATACGAAGACCAAAAGCGTGCTTTCGTGGCGTCGCATTTTTTTCTGTGGCGGCGAATGGGTTTACGATCGACGGGCACAAGTCTAACGGCGCGAGCGTCGCGTAAAAAGCGGCATCCGCCCGTTATTACATCTTGATGTCAATGTGTCCCGTAGTTTCCAAAATCTCCTGCAATAATTGACGGACGGGCAACTACAGAACCCTACACTCCACGTGGCGAGGGTAAACTAGAATTTCCTATGCAAGCTATAGCCATTGTTTCAAAGCCTTTCATTTGTTTCAGAATATCTACTTGATGGCGCGATCAACACGTTTTGGAAGCCGGGGTTCATTCTAGTCCGACATGTGATCAATGATCTTGTAAGCTCGGCCTTTACAAATATCTGGAGCGAATCATTTAAACATTTTCGTATTCAAGACTTTATAAAAGACTAGTTGCCACCGCGGCTCCGTAAGAAATCAAAGCATGTGGAGTGAGTTTGAGGGATAGAATAAGAGAGAGGTGTGGAGTGACTGAAGATGTAGTGTATGTAGTCACAACATTTTTGAAGGGCATGCTGATTTGGTTTGGGCGTGTAGAGAGGAAGGATGAAAGAAGTTTAACAAAGAGAGTGTATAAGGGCAAAGTGGATGGTAAAGTTTGAAGGGGACAACCCCGACGAACTTTTTCCGACCAAATCGGATAAATCCTAAAGAAAGGTGAGGTCAAGAGTAATCTTAACCAGCGAGCATGTATGAAGAATGTCATGAAAGTGAAGGAAGCAAGAACGGTTTCTCAAGATCGTAGCACGTGGAAATCCATTATACCTATCTGCTTACCCCCCGCGGGAAACGGGCGTTATTGTATATCTATAAATAATAAATATAAAACATTTTCTTAAATAAAACTGTATACCAGACATTAATGTGTGTATAAAAATATTGAAGAAAATGTTAGCTATTTACTCAACTACACCTCTGCACCTCTCCTACTAATAAACCAGAAATAATACTCCTGCAGTAAAATTATCCCCCAATACTTACATTTTTGCTATTTGTTAAAACCGGTTAGAAACCTGTTAACCGCTTTTGAGTTTGTCGAACCGGTTAATAACCGGTTTAGAAAATTTACCGGTTTTTGCATTCTCTATCTACAACCCAAAGACAACTAATGATATCCAGCACGTTTAGCACAAGACGCACTATCCGTCTCTCTCCTATTAGAATACTTAGAAAGAGACAGATAGTGCGATAGAGCTCGAGAGAGCTCGCGCGCCGTCTTGTGCTAACCGTAGCTTAGAGGTGTGTCAAAGGAGTATAGAGAGAAATATACTTAACATAAAACTTAGAGACAAAAAGAGATGCTCAGAAATAAGAAATATAACTAAAGTCATAGAACCACTCGACCACTCAAGATCCTTAAAATGGAAGTGGGCAGGCCACTTAGCCAGATTGGAAGACCAGAGATGGACCAAAGCGGTTACAGAACGGCAAGGACCTCATGATACATGACACCGAGGGAGACTGGAGACCACAAACCAGGTGGGTAGATGATATTATCCCAGTAGCTGGACAGTTGGATCAAGAAAGCACAAAACAGGTTGGTTGGAGGCCTATACCCAGAAGGGGTCCTTAAAACCTTTTAATCCTACTACCTATATAATATTATAAAGGTGAAAGTTTGGATGTTTGGATATTTGAATGTTTGTTACTCAATCACACTTAAACTACTCGACCGATATGGATGATATTTAGCACGAGGATATAGTTTATAGCGTGGATTAAAATATAGGACAGTTTTTATCCCGGGTAGGAGACGAAGTCGCGGGCGGATTGTTTATAACCTGGATTAAAATATAGGATAGTTTTTATCCCGAGTGTAGCCGCAGACCACAATAACTAGGGTGGTTATCTGTGACGCATACGAAGTCGTAGGCGAAAGGTATTTACATAAAATCATTTTCGGAAATGAATGATATGAATGAAGCATGAAAATCCTATCCTATGCTATACTATTAAACAAGCAATATTTGTATATATACATATTTGAAATCACGTTCTCGGAAACGGCTCTAACGATTTCGATGAAATTTGGAGAATACGGGGGCGATAAATCGATCTAGCTAAGTCTCATTTCTGGGAAAATTCGTTTTCTCCGTTTTTTTTATCCGAGCTGGGCTCGGTCGCCCAGGGACTATATCCTTAACACAATAATAAGCGGCGTTTATTGCAATGCCCTGACAGTGCATCAACACAAACTACGACGTAAAAAGTATGAATAAATTATTAAAAGGAATTTTCACTTCTCATGCTTAAAAAGTGCGTCATATTAGGCTTAGCAAGCTGGGCTAAAGTAGTAGATTTAGCCCCTAGGGAAAATATGTATACATAAGTATACATAGTTCAACGTATTACATCCGCCAATCTCAACCAACTATCCCGAATACGGGTGCGTAATGATCGATATAAAAACTTTTGATATATTTTCACTGGATATACCATAACAACATTTGATATATATCATGTAATATAATTATCAACAGATCTATTAATCATAATCATAATCATAATCATAATCATTTATTTCGTCATCATAGGTAGGTTATGTACAGGTGGTAGGTATTATAAAATGGAACAACCATGATGTACCTTTCGGCGTATTAATCTAACAGTCATAACGTATAACATACATGGGATATAACTTTGATCGATAAAAACTCAGTTGGTACAATGTACTTACTATTGGCATAATCCCCCTGCCGTAAAAAACACGTCAAATAATTGTAACAATAGTATTATTTGTAGGTTAGGTTAGGGTTAGCTCGTGTCCCTTACAGCGGAAATAAGCACCCCGCGAAGCGGGGTGACGTCGACACGCTGGCGGTTAGGTTAAAATAATTAACGCGTGTGGAAAAAAAACATATTAGTGGTATAATGTTTTGTAAAATATTTTTTATATTAAATATACATTATATCCATTAAACGTTATATCAAAAATGTATTATACTATTTGAACATTATACGCCATGAAATTATACTGATAGTTGTTATACCAAAAGTTTATTATGTCCCTTGAGTGATTATATCCAATGAAATTATATTAAATGTTGTTATATCCAGTGAAAATATATCAAAAGTTGTTATACCAACCATTACACACCCCCAGCATATATATAATACAGCTAGACATTAAAATCGGCCTCTATGCCCGGCATATGCTGTCCGCCGTGCTCGGCCGTTTAGACGCGGCTATTAGACGGTCAGAGGCGTTTATTCGTGGTGTGACTATTTTGTATCTGTGTCAAAGCAGTTTTACAAAGAATGGCGCCAAATTGAACAATCTTTTCGCCTTGGTATAATTGTTGATTGTGGATGGATAATCTTTGTTTTTACTATTTCCTCGTAGTCGAAGTGAAAAGTAGAGTGTATACTTAATTCTGGTCTAAAAGCATATTATCTCTCGAACTATTTCCCCTCACTTCGTTCGGGAAAATCTCGACGATCTCGTGGACATATGGCTTACTTTAGACCCGTGTCATACAATCTACTATTAAGCTTTCCGGTGCACTTGAACCTAAGCTCAAATTACCTTCTTACACCGAACAAACTAATATCAAAAACACGTATTGTCATATATTATAAATTCAAAATATCCTTACGTCAAAAAACCTGGATCCCAAAACACCCTAAAACTCAAAACGAACTTATCTTGATTATGTACTTCTGCCGCAACACCTAATGCTAAAAGGTTGAAATTCAGATCAAACCAATCCCATAACACACTAATCCTAAAATACTCCAATCTACAAAATAAAACAGTCTTAAAACACGCTAGTATCAAAACACCCTATATTTTGTAACCTCACTTATTTTCTAGAATAAGTACCTACTTAGAACAATACTAGAACCCTCGGTGGCACACATATCTGGTGATCCGTTAAACCGGCCGGGGTATGCCCCGAAACTACGTCCATGATTGCCGGTGGATGGACAGCAGCGTCCCGAAATTTAAACCCACCTGCCAACCGTGGCGATTATGGCAAATGCCCTCCAAACTTAGGGAGGCCTATGACCAGCAGTGGACGTCATTTAGGGTATTTTGGGACAAGCGTGTTTTGAAACTATTGCATTTTGAGAATCGTTTATAACATGACTAGTATATTACAGGAATAGATTCTTTTGATCTTCTGCTTTTATGACACTAGGCGATCTTAGCAATAGCATATAAGAGGTATAAGTTCGTTTTGGATTTAGAGTTTTAGTGTGTTTTGGTGCTAGACTATTTTGAATTTATGTTTATATGACAATCGTTATTTACGATACAAGTGCCGAAAATAGGAAATTTTCGGCACTTGTATCGTGCACAGAGTGGTGATAAATTAAAACACGACCGAAGGGAGTGTTTTAAATCGACACGAGTTGCGAATTACCTATTTGCACGTGTATCGTACAACATTTTACTGTACATATGGCTCTTTAAAGTTTCGACATATGCACGGAAAGTGCTCTTTTCCGCACTAGTGCTGGAAAGTAGAACCATATGTACTATAATAGTAGGTACATTGTTTAACGAGGGGCGTAAGTGGAATATTGCGAACAAGAGTCTATCAGAAGCCCGACGCGACGCCGAAGGCGGAGGGCTTTTGATGACTCGAGTTTGCAATATTTTTACGCCCGTGTTATACACAATGTTTTTCATCACATTTGCGAGGAAACAAATACATTTTAGATGAAATGAATACAAATCGTAATAAAAACTGCAACATGTCAGTCGTCCATTTTGTTGAATATTATATCTGTAAATAATTCAGTTTAACATGTTTAAGTAGTTTTTTAAGTTTAAATTTATTTATAAATACGTTTTCACACATCGTATTTGATATAAAACCTCTTTGCTTTGTAACTGCCGCATGAGTGACAGATACAATTTAAGAAAAAAACCCATTACGCCCGTGGGCGTAACACAGGCGATTACAGCTCTGTATGACTGCGCATTTCGAGCAAGTGTGATGAAAAATGTGTTTTTGATATTAGTTTGTTCTGTGTAATGGGGTAGTTTCAGTTTAGGTTCAAGTGAACCGGAAAGCTATTAAGTAACTAGCCTCATTTTTGATGCCATTTTCATCCGGGTCTACCCAACACTTTGAAATGGAATGAATATTTAGGACAAGAGCTTTCTAGGACACCTTTCAGATTTAACTTATTGGGATTCCTTTACTTTCCGCGGCTGTCACAAAGTTAGCGGCCCAAAGTCTGCATACACTTTTCAGACAATTTTATTCATTTTCAGACAAAAAAGACGCTTCAATATGTACCTAGTGTAGGGTTAGCTTTAGGGCATGATTTTTCTAAAACAGCTTCCAGATCTTACTTATCGAGATTCCTTCATTTTCTGCGGCTGTCATAAAGTTAGAGGCCCGTCCTTCACTTTCTCGTCAGTTTGACGAAAAATCCCGCCATTGTTGTTTATTTTGAAGTTGTTGTGTAAATTTATTAAAAACTGGCTGCCCGGCCCGGCTTCGCACGGATTACCCGTTTTCCCGTAAGAATGAAGCATTATCCCGCGGTAAAAAGTAGCCTATGTTTATCAGGGATAATGTCGGCTTCTAATGGTAAAATATTTTTTCAAAACAGTCCAGTAGTTTCGGAGCCTATTCAATACAAACACACAATCAAATCTTTCCTCTTTATAATATTAGTGTAAGAACTATGACACCTACAGTGTCTTTACTCAAAATTAACGGCAGCGTTCTAAAACCACAATAGATTGGTTTCAAGTGAATAAGCTTGACCGCAAAATATATAGAGAAGTACCTGACAACCTAGGTAAATTCAATTTAAACCTATTTACACAAGGCATAGTAAAACGTATGATTCACGCGCGTAAAGATGGTTTCCGAACTTGTAGCGTAAATAATTATTATGAAGTGGTCCATATAGGTGCAGACAGACGTGCTCATTACTAGCACGAAAGCATGCCACTATTGAGTAATTGCTCATTAGTAGCACGTGTGTAACAACATTGCTAGTAATAAGCATGCTTATTTAGAGCGTGCTCAAAAATCAACTGACGTTTGATTTTCGCTACCTGAGGCGCGGGTGGAAGGGGCGTGCTCCGAGCGCGTCTGAACAGTCCGTACGTTTGCTTTGAACATGCTTAAAACAAGCATGCTTATTGCCGACTAATTATTGACGACCGCTTTAGCCTAGTTGGTAGTGACCCTGCCTAGGAAGCAAGAGGTCCCGGGTTCGAATCATGGATGTTTTCTATGTATTTAAGTATTTATATCTTTATACAAGTATGTTTATATTGTTTATCGTCGTCTAGTACCCATAGTACAAGCTTTGCTTAGTTTGGGACTAGGTCGATTTGTGTAAGATTGTCCGCAAATATTTATTTATTTATTTTATTTTAATGTGAACAGTTGCAGAGTATGCTAATTTTAAGCAAGCTTATAACTTATAAGCATGCTGTTTTTGAGCACGTCTGTCTGTTAGCTGCGGTCATATTAACGATTGTGTAGCGTACCTGCCACTATGTAATGGTCGTTTGGAAGTATATGCGCCGATGGACCAAATCATTTTTATTTAATGTGAACACAATTCCAGTAGTTAACAACACAGTAAGAATGTTTTCTTATATCTAACTTTCTAGTTTTGACAGATTACTGGAAGAGATCCCTTACAGGGATAAGTTCGCCGTTCGCCTTTGTACCTGTATAACCCTGTTGTCTGTATATTTTACGTCGTGTGTGCAAATAAAGGATTTCCATACCTACATACCAAAAGCAATAATAAAACAACTGTTTAAATTACACATTTCAATATTATTATTATTTATTAAAAATATAACCTAACTGTATATATATGACTTTAAATTTAAATTCAATTATATTTTAACTCAAACAACAAATAACTCGTTCGTTTGTCGAAACTGGAATAGTAAAACCTCAGTCTTCCAACACAAATAATACAAATCAAACAGTCTTCACGCCCTGAACAAGTGGTGCAAATGAGCACAGATTTACAATACATAAGAGCCAAAGTCGAGCCTTCTGTTCATGAGCCCACAGGGACGCCACCACTGCCCTCGTTACATATAAATACCTACTTACGTATCTATAACATTGCACCTTCATTTCTTATCAATATATTAAACCAGAATCATATGTATATAGAAAATATTATTTTGAAAAGGGTTATGAATCGAAAGGTTATCCAAACAGACAATTATGGCTCTACATTGTTATTTAAAATAACTGCGTAATTTTGTAGCCATGGTTTCAAGACTCACTGTATGGTGACACATGAGAGCGAAGTGGCATAAACGTGCGAGTTCCCTAGTTCACATAAATCATACGGCGTACGACGCAAATAGTAACATGATTATTGGTGTAGTCAAACAATAAAAATAGAACGATAGTCAATTCAAAATGTAACGCAGAAAAATCCTGCGGACCTACGATAGTCGCCCTTTACCGTAGGTATATACCAGAACAATATGGGTACATTTAGTCTTTATGACACTATTTGATAGATACCTATAGAGACGGAATGATTTATCTCGCTTCTACCGCGTGATAACAGCGACGTGATAAATCCACTTACATCCAATATCGATAGCTCGAAACAAAACATTCTCGACAAATATTAACCGCGACGTCGGGTTATTCCTACTTTTTAAAGGTTTCTTGTCTTACAATCGTAATTAGATGATTAAAATATACGTGTGTACACAAATTTTCGTGTACACAGACGATACCTTGACGTTGATTTTAGCGACATCAGCCAAACTACGAGTAGCATGATCGACTTTATGTCGGACATGAAGCATTCGTCCCACTCACACTATCATAGTTGCTAGTAATTCACGAATGCTGTACGTCACACATAAACGCGGTTCTGCTAGCTAGCCAAATCCCCTAACACAAATACGCACAACAAACGCCCCGGGCTGGTTATAGTCCAGGCAATGAACTGACAACTTGTATGGAAAAAATGACAATTTTGGAAATAATTTATAATAGCTTATTTTTTATGTGTAACGGATATATTATCAATTAAATAGTTACCCAGCGACAAAATCCGACAAAATTTCAGACATCGAAAAAATGATAAGTTAACTGGCTTCTGAAAAGTCAGTAAAAATATTAATAAATGTTTTTGTCTTTATTTTGGTTCATTTACATTTGCTCTATAATATTCAACATAATTCGTACAAAAAAAGATAATGCATGCTTCATTTAAATCTACATAATTACTTCCGGGTGGAAAGTTTGTCGGATTCTTGACTAAATCATCTTAGTAAAAAAAAACGCTATTATAAATTAATGTTTTTCATAACCGTATTTTGCCTGGAGTATTATCCCATCACGCCACCCTAACATCCAGTCTCACGCAAACCAACCTTAGACATGTATGTGCTAACAAAACATTACTATAGCCACTCAACAGAGTGCGTTTTCCGTCCATGACCAATGTCATGAATTCTTTGGTTAACATCAGCGTTTAAAGTAAAAACGTAATTTAGCTCATATTACTAATTCGGTAATCGTTCTTTACTTAAAAGTCCTGCATTAATCCAGCCAGATATTTTCTACTTATAATGATTTAAAAAATTGCTCATTAATAATTACTAATTAATGGTTTCTAAGTCTCCTAGTAACGCCATGAATTAAAATATGTGAAGTAGATCTTAGGACACAAACAACAGAACCTATGGGTATACATATAATATAATTGGTTATAAGTGTACGTACCATCAACAAATTTTACTTGTTATGCCTGTTCATAGTCAAATAAATTTTACCTACTCAAAAAAATTATAAAATATCCAACCAGCTAATCCTGCTTGATCCTCAAACCCTCTGGTGCTCCCACGTCCAAAACACAGCCAATTACTCCTAGTTTTTACCTATCCACAAGAACGATGTATAAGATTAAAAATATCAAATTGGGGATTAAAATAAACTAGTTAGTTGCAGCGGTGTGCCGTTTGTTACTGGGCAGAGGCACCTACATGGCGTCGCGAGGAGCTTCCCCATTGATAGCTTTCCGATAAGAGTTTGATTCCCAAGGGGGTAGCGCTCAGCCAGTTGCAGTATGTACCTATGTACTCGTAGGTAACGTAACCTCTTTATATTAAAAATTTACATTGATTAGGTATAATTTTTTAAAAACCTACCTGTCGTGTACAGTCAGCGTCATATAGTTAGTAGCAGCCAAGGTAGCCAAATATTTCGGTACACGTCTTTATTACTGTAAGAATAACGGTGTGTTACGAAATATTTGGCTACTCTGGCTGCTACTAACTATATGACGCTGACTGTACGTATCTTGTACAAATACAAATATTGATTGATAACACCAATGTACACCTTGTATTTAAGGTAAGCTGTTTATAGACGAAGGTCTCATATGGTAAGAGAGCATGTGCTAGGTTGACGGTGTAACGCGTACGGAGGGTTTATAGACATAATATATTTAAGAAGCGCATCCAAATACCAAACCACGGTAGAATGAATAATTGTAATAACACCTACACATATATCGCAAAAAGCTCGCCAAGTCCACTTCTTCTACATCATATGTTCCCTCGGGCAATTTATACCTACAATTTATCATTATTTTGATATGCTCTTAGTTATAAGTTAATTACAATGACATTTGTGCCGTAAACGATAAAGCGGACACGGAATGGCGAGGACGTGTCTAGTGTGATGCGATGAGACGGACGGGTGCGGTCACCGTAGTTCCCTTACTAATTACATTATAATGGAACACGACGTCCGACACCCAGTCCTTTAGTCAAACGCTATGTACAAAGCTAACTTAACAAAAGTAGTGAAACAATTTATTTCAGTTATACATACTCTGCATTTCTAACAAGATATTTGGCAATCGTCAGTTACCTATGTTACACTCTGCCAGTACTCATAATTTGCAACGTAAACTATTTATAAACACGGTGATCCCAGTAATGTTACCAACTTATCTCTAACGTACATAACTTATCCAAAAGCGTATAATGGTCGCGATTATCGCAATAGGCATTCGTCTCTGGCATTTAACCGTACTTACTTGCCAAAAAATCCATAGCGATACTCGGAGACCAAAATGAGCCTGGCATACTGCCTTTATTCCTCAAATACAAAAATAACACATGCCATTCATTACTGTCGTTGCTACAACACGTTTATTCTAGCATTCGTTGATTCGTTATCAGTGCATACTTGTTCTAACACAGCTATTTTTTCGAGTGGCCTGCCATCCACCATGCGTTCCTATCCGATGCCGTATAAAAACTATACATTTACCTACCCATCTAGCAGGTCCCTGGCACTAAACATGATTAATAATTACTACTATTCATTACTAATTGAAATTTATCGCATTTTAAGGCGAACTGTTGACAATTGACAACCAAATGTCAGTCTTTCTCACACATGTTAGACAGGCATAATGTAATCGATACAATGGCTCCGTCTAATGCCTGCTAGACACTACAACGATGTTTCACTTTTATTTGATACTAGCGACCCGCCCCGGCTTCGCACGGGTACTATTATCCATATAAACCTAGCGTAGTTTTAAAGATCTAGGCATACATAGGGACAGACAACGGCGACTTTGTTTTATACTATGTATAATATAGTCACATTTGTAGCAGGTATTAAACTTCATAGTGAGGAGGTAATAGTACATTACTTACCAAGGGCTGCAAAAGAAAGAAAGCTCGAAATCGTAGGTATTTGTGACCCGAGCCGCAGGCGAGGGTTGTAAATATGCTATAGAGGGCTTTATTTTTTACTGCCCTTGGTGTGTACACAATTTTACGTCTTCACCTTGTCACATTGCTTGTCGCATTGTCGGCAGCGTGCGTTAAAACTGACATTATGACCAGGTGTGACGAAAAAAGATTAGTCCTCGTTTTATAAAGATACGTCAGTTTTAGTAATTAATGTCATAGATTGTAACAACTTACTAATATTTGGCCTGACTAGGTCTTATGACTATAAACTCCTGCTTTAGGGTTTGCATTATTGTACTGCTGAGAATGGAATGGCGAATAAACATTTCAGATTCCCTCCACTATATACGCATTCATTTTGATGACGGTGGTGACCACCATAGTATTGCACTTACGTTCATTGATTAAAAATATTGTAGAGTTATTGGTTTACTAGGTATTTGTTATTAGAGCTAATTTATACATGGATAGTAAAGTAATTTAAATTGTATGAACGTAGAAAACATTAATATTATATTGTATACGTACATATACCTATATGTACATTGGTCACACTTGCACCTGACCAGGCATTGCTGGGATCACCGTGAAAGATCTATTGCGCTGACACGAGTGTACACTAATGAGAACATTAGGGCTAGCTTTACATATAAAATCGAAGGCCGCTAAGATATCACCGTTCATTAATAGTAGTATGTACATGTTGGCAGCGCGGCCGCGGCTCCGGCGAGCGCGCAGAGCGGCCGCGGCCGAGGGCGCGGGCGCACACAATCCGCTCTTCCTAACCCTACTTAAACATAATTCTTCTATCCGCTTTCGCATTATCTCCGGCCAGCTTGCAATGTCTGTCAATATAAAACAAACTACACTGACATTACCAAGCTTTACAGACTTGTCGACGTCTACACATATACCTACTGCAAATTAAATTGGCAAATTAATCAAAATTATTACTAAATTAACATCTGATAAGGTAAAGTTACACCTTAACATTTAACAGCTTACAGATCTTAAATGGAACACCTGACATCTTATCTGAGATAAAAATAAAATCAATTAATTTGAAATAAGCGTTGAAATATCTAGACGATAAATAGGATAACATAAATACACAACACACTAGATCTAGCTCACGTGCGGACTTGTAGGTTTTCAGACAATATTGATACTGCTGATTGTGCCATACCTGATAATTAATGGCCTATCAAAGTATCACAAATTACCTGAAAACCCACGTCTATATAAAACCGCCGCGCCGCGCATGTCTATAATAGCTCACATTATTGCGCCCTTAATCATACAAAGCAAGCCATCCTGTAGGCTCGCAAATAAAAAGATTCATAAACGTCAAATAACGCTAATGTATCCATCAAGCCTCTAAAAATGACTCTCTATTCAGGCGATTGATTTTGTCTTTCTTTAGCTCTTGTCAAATGTGATTTTTGTCATTAAAAGCAATTTGCTATTAGCACTCGTCACCATTTTTGTTGTCACATAAATGAGGTTGAAATTATTTTGTATTTTAGAGCATGAACGCTCATTTCTGAAGTAGGTACTTTTATCAATATTATTATCAAAAATGTAGGTACACAATCTAGCAATATCGGTTGACAGAGATTCAATGAGGGTTAATGGACCATGCTTTCTTACAGGCACAAGGTGTACTCAAAACTGTTCGGAGCGTCACGCTCTTACATCAGGGTGGAAAATGGTTTGTGTAAAGCTATTCTCTAACATTAAGTTATTCTATAAATATACATACGGACATCTGCCTACTTTTCAGCGCAATAATTCAACCATATGTGCCTGAATACTCGTTCGTTAACGTTTCATGCCCAGCAAACCCGCTACTGTGTTGTTGACAAACAAACAAGCTTCTTTGGTTCTGCAGTTTTAGCGATAGATATTCGTTTTGACTTGAGCATTAAATGTATTGTAAAATCACTGGCATTAGTAACGTGACAGGCGACGCCAATTGCATAATGAACCGTTTCTACAATGAAAATACTTATGCCCTTATACACAAAGGATCTTCTTGGACTCTTTTAACTAAAATGCCTTTAAAATTTGTTAATCCTGCCACTCACATATTTGTGTTTGTGACAAAGAAACAAACACATTTTAGTTAAAGTATGTTAAGTAATACAGATGTAGTGCATAATTATTTTCACGGAAACGTACGAACGGGTCTTGCTATTTCAGTCAGTCTCGGTACAAAATGTTCTGAGGGTAACTGAAGTAGCATGACAAATACGAACGTTTCCGTGAAAATACGATGGAAAACAATTATGCACTACATCTGTACCTTGGTATGAATAAGGGGGGGCTTTCACTTGGAAAGTAAGGACAATATTCCCAAAAAGGTTAGAGCAACCTACCCTGTTTCTTAACTTTCATAACTAAATTGGTATTATGTGATAGTATTTTGTTTACATTTGTGTATTTTTTTCTTTTACTAACTTGGCCAGCAACCTGCCTCTGCACCTTAAGCATTCCTAAATCGAAAACATAAAATATTCTGATATAATTAAATAACATCAATAATCCAATGAAAGTCTACATTATTATTTTTATTAACTACGTAAATGTTTAAGTACCTATTTTTAAAAAATATTAAGAAGCAGATAATTGTGTCGTTACACGGATATCCATGTAGTCGAAGTAAAATATATGTTTACACTTTTGCATCTCCTTCCATTGTATTAAAGCGTAAAATGTGAACCTTTGACGTCGACCGCCGCGCGTGACTACATATATGTTGCATAGGCAATCCAGATTTGTCATCAGCACTCTCATCTACTAAGAACGTCTAAAGGTAAAATCAACTTTAACTGCAAGTCAAACTATATCGACTGCACTACACGTTTATAATGCAAATTAGTTTTATAAATCATTAAAGTATATTTTGGTTCAATATTACAGTGAGACATTAGGTGTAATCTAATCGTATTTTCAATTATTAACTATGTCACACAAGATATATTTAAAATACAAGATTTTTAAATTGTTGTATAATAGTGTGTTCATACCAAGATGCTCCCGAACAAACACTGATGGTACGTGTCCGTTAACAAGCACGAGTGCAGTGCAGTGTACACAGTCCACGGCGCATTCATCGTCGCCTAACAAGCACGAGTGCAGTGCAGTGTACATGGTCCACGGCGCATTCATCGTCGCCTAACAAGCACGAGTGCAGTGCAGTGTACACGGTCCACGGCGCATTCATCGTCGCCTAACAAGCACGAGTGCAGTGCAGTGTACATGGTCCACGGCACATTCATAACATATGGCTACAGCTCCACAATAGCTCGATACGATTGTACGAGTAACCGCAACTATACATTACCACAAACAAAAACACTAATCAATCCTACGACCTAATTAACATTTTAACGAAATTCAATATTATAATTCAATATTATAAATCAATCACATTACATGCACGTTCAATTTCTATGTATGTCCAATTCTGAATTACGATTCTGTAGTATAAGTATAATAGGCATGATAAAACATTTTGAAATACTGTCCTTAAATGTTTAGAAACATTTATTATGTACAACAAATAAGATTTTTCTAGAGAAAATAACAGTTAAGTAGGAAAATAATCATTTTAGTTTTTAAATTTAAAATTGGCGCTAAAACGCTTGTCAGTGTCATGGCGTCCCGAGTGACGTCACATTTGTATAAACCACGAACTTATAGACATACTGGACTTTGCCATTCAAACATGTTTTGAAACCAGAAAAAAATTACCTACCTTGAATGACGCTACGTCTTTCCGTCATCTCTTTCTAGTTTTGTGATGTGTTGCTACAACTTGAAACACAAACAGTGCTACATTTTTATAAAGACGTGCTCTACGCTATACGGTTATCATCATTTTGTTATAATTTCACTCAATTAAATGCAAATGAAAATTAATTTACTGAATTTAAAATGTTATGACTCTTCTAAATATCACTCCAAAAATACCAACGCAGTCAAAATCCTAACTTTGACGGTATGCTTGTACTGCTTGTTATGGCAAGACTAATTAAAAAATATGGCTGTTATGTCAAAACAGATTTTACTATATCGAAAGTTTATTTCGTGAAATAAACCCTGTGCTACAATTTAATCGCAAAATGGTTGTTGTCTTGTATAATGACGCTCTGAGGAAGTACTTAGAGACCGAATTCAGCTATTAAATTTTACAGGTAAGTGGCCATTTCACGAAAATATCGGCGGTTCTACTAGCAATCAATTTGGATCTAAAATCAGAGTGAAACTTGTTAGATTCTATGCAAATAACGTTCAGATAGGTTTATTTCGATCATTAGTAAGTGTGTATTGTTCATTTTGTAAGTAAACACTAACATTATAGGCTGATAAAAAATGTGTAATCTTATTACTTGGGTGACCATTCCGTCCTCGTGCGTGGTATTTCTTCGTATTGAAAGGAGCAAAATTGTATCATTTTGACAGATTATATCATGACAATTTTAATTATAGTCTGTAATAATACAGTTTAATTTGTATAATTATTATTCATTTTACCTATTCAAATTTATTCAAAATTATTTATTCATCCTAGGCTATGATGTAATGAGAATAATTTACATATTATATGAGTATCAAGTATCTTAAAATTCGTCAGTTATTCCTAGCGTATTCAGAATAATGGACACCCTAAAGAAAGAGATGACAGAAAGAGATGACAGAAAGACGTGACGTCATTCAAGGTCATTTTTAGGGTTCCGTAGCCAAATGGCAAAAAACGGAACCCTTATAGATTCGTCATGTCTGTCTGTCTGTCTGTCTGTCCGTCCGTATGTCACAGGCATTTTACTCGAAAACTATAAGGTTTATTTGAATAAAATTTTCAGGATGATGTATTTTGTTAACCGCTACATAGTTTTGTAACTAAATTACAAAAAAAATGTTTTTAGGGGTGCACTCCATACATAAAACTGAAAGGCAATTTTTTTTTCATTGCAAGCCCACGTGTGGCACGTCAATCGATAGGCCTTTCAAAATAAATATAAGGTTTATCAGCAATTTTTTTGATTAGGTGAATAGAGTCGGAGATAATCTCCTCGAAAGTCACTAAAATTGTGTCCCCCCCCCTCTAATTTTTGAACTGTGTATTTTAAAAATATGAAAAAAATCATGCTCATAGGGCTTATTAAATTCTCTCAGCGAAAATTGTTTTGAACAAGATCGGTTCAAAGGTTTTTGTGATATTTCTAAAAAACTGCCTTCTTTAAAGAAAAGGACATAAATGCCGTAAGATTTCAGTAACGATACGACCTTTTTAATAGGCACAGAACCCTCGTTGTGCGTGATCCGACACGCACTTGGCCGCTTTTTTTCTTGTTTCAAAACATTGTCTGAATGGCAAAGTCCAGTATGTACTTATATAAGTTCGTGGGTATTTGTTTATACGAATGTGACGTCATGCGCTCTGATTGGTGTTTAACATATCATGGCGGGCGTCCGTATTTTTCAGTTTAATTTTATCAAAATAATTAATAATCTGTTACTTAATAAAAATATATAAGCATTTTTAGAATTCTATGATTAAATTTTCACTAAGAAAATACCATATTTTAGTGATTTTCAATTACTGTCATCATGCCTATTGAAAGTGCTTCGTTCAAAACAACATTTAAATATTCCCACTTAAACTAAAAGCGATGCTGTACTTGGGCATTAGTATCTCGGTTTAATAGCGCGACAGTTGTTTTGCGTGTAGAAAATATTAACACAATATCACCAAAACCCAAAGGCAGCAAAGTTTCGCTCTTATCACTGGTAGATTGTACAAGTGTTTGAGTTTGATAGGACAGCTTACAGATAATCCTAAAGTTAGATAGAGGACGTCACTCCGGCAACTTGAGATCGAAGTCGAACAACTCCGCCAGCCCCTCGTCGTGGTCCAAGCAGAAGCCGTAGTCGGTGGCCGACATGGGCGGCTCCAGCGCCAGGAACGGCTCCAGCTCCAGCGGCTCTGCAACCATCACATTCAGCCCGTTACACCATCGACTCCAGCTACCATACCACAACACAACACACGACACCAAGTGGGACAAACGACATTTTATTATGTGTATCGCGCCTCCGCTCAGCCCAATTGATTAATAGTGGAAAAGGATTGATAGATTCGTCGCCATTAGCGGACCCACGGTAGCTCAATTGGCAAGAGCGATGGACGGATTCCACAGGTTGTGGGTTCAAATCCCGCTCGTGGCGAATAATTTTTCAATTTTCCACTTTGATCGAAATTTGGAATTTCGTTAGCGGACGTTTCTGCTTAATAAACATTTACTTGCTTTTCATAGCATCGTGTTTACTTCCGACATAACACAAAGCGATCGTCCCTCTCCCACCATTATGTACTAGCTAGTGAACGACCAATGTTTTGCGTCCGACGTACACGCGGCTATGCTAGGTAGGCTGACATTCACTAAGGTTTTCTGCACTACCTAAGCCAGCTCTCATAAAGATCCTTTTTAGACCTTATATCGGTAAGCAAGGTCAAAATGCGTTACCAAAATCTGTCCTGAAATTAAGTCAAGTCGACTAATCTTTGCAGAACCATGAAGAATTACCGCTGAACATACATTAAAAGTAAATAAGTTTCTGACAAAAATTGAAATTTTTGGTACAAGCTTTTATTTTCGACTGTACTTTTCTGTATACCATCATCAACTGCTCATTGAGACGATTCTAACGAGCCCAAACTCGATGGGGTTATGTGGTTTTATTACGGAGTTCCTATGGCCACCTTCTGTCTCCATCATCAGATCAGCTCGATGGTACAGTCGAGGTCATAAATATGTTTACACTTTTGCACCTTATTACAAGGCAATAAGGTGCAAAAGTGTAAACGTATTTATGACCTCGACCGTACCATAATATTGAATTGTCATCCAAAAAATAAATCGGTCACCGGGAAGTTGGTCAAATTTAACTTGCAAGATTTGACGGACAACTTACTTACATACATACTTTTATACTTACATACGAACAAGTCAATTTAATATAAAGCTTGTAATAATTAATAGTTTTTATCTACGCACATATCATTAGTGCTCTAAAATGCGTTCAGAAACCGTGGGAAATGACCAGCATTATTACAATCGATTTTACTATTGGCCGGTTCCAATAATCAATCCACCGATAGTTTTCCTTACCGGCGGTTACTTTGACAGATTACCCGTAGAAAATGTGTCAAAATGTAACTGTTGATAAGGAAAACTATCGGTGGATTGATTATTGAAACCGGCCATATGAGAACTTTCTTGTCTGTGGTACCTAGAAGGTAAAATCTGTACTTTAAAGTTATATATAACAGTACAGATGTACAGATTTTTGTAACGTTATGAGTTTAAATTAGGAACAGCTGCGCTGTCAAAACTCAAGTGGGTCTCTATTCTAGTGTCCATAGATAGATTTAAAACAGTTATCGATACGAAACGTCAATTCAGTATTTTTTTTTTAATATTTACGTACATTCGATGTCGTGTGACATGAGTATAGGGACTTCGTTCGTTTGTCTATGATTTAAAAACATTCGTCTTGACGGAGGATCGAATTGCCGCCATTGCTGTTGTCATTCTTTTGTTGGTTTTTTGCTGTTACGAAATTAGAATTGTGAACCCATCTTAGAGTACTTATGATGTGTGTAGATAAGGTAGTGTATGCAAATGTACATAATTGGGCCTTAAAACACTCGCCGTATTTAAAGGCCTCTCATTATGGATCTGTTGCATGAACTACTATTAAAGTTATGAATTATCATCATACTAAGGGTGTTTATTCATGTGCATGTTAGAAAAACCTTTCTACTGCCACGCTATAGCATCTGCATGGTTTTACAATAGTACTGTGCACGATTATGACCCCAGTGAGGAACTAAGCACATTTTTACGGTGGTGAATTACAGAACTTTTTTTAAAGCGCTCGCTATACAGGTTGTATTATTCAAACGGAACAGTGAGGAAAAACAGAAACTGCAAGAGATAAGGAACTCTCTTAGTAGTTACGAAACCGATTTTAGAAAAAAAAACTGCATTCAATAAAGCCTCATATACACGGCCGGGATTCGAACCCGGTTAAACCTCGGAAAATCGGAGTTCGTTTCATTGCGTAAACGTAAAGTAATAGCGCTGCATGTAAGGAACAATTGTTGCTAAGGAACCCTGTATCTACGATCACGAGCTAATGCCATATTTCATAGTTTAACGTACGCAAATGGACCTACGGAGCGTACCTTTACGTACGGAAGAGCAAATTTCCGTGTCTCTTGCAGCGAACGAAAAAACCATACAAGTCTAAGTAGCGCCGTAAAATGGCCCCACAGACTGGGTGCCATTGCCATTAGGCGGGGTTCGAAACGATGCCAGGCAGCCGTTTAGTTGGAACATGCGCATGTCGGGTTTGAGGCACGTGTTTGGGTAGACATTTGTAAGGAGCTCGCATTCGAAGGTTTTTTCGTTCGCTGGTCTTTTGTAGTTTCGGATTTTCCCTCGGTGCCCCGTTTGAATAATACACCCTGTATAATGGAGAATTAGAGGTATACAGTCAAGTGTAAGAAAATAGAAACTCATAAATATTTCACATCGCTCTTATGCCAGCGGATTCAGGTTTCGGTACATACATATGAGAGGATTCAATCGAACAATAAGTACATATTTTTGCACTTGACTATAAAATTTTGACAATTTCAGCATCAAATTTCGTTCGACGCACAATCTTAGGGGCTGTTCATATATTACGCCATTTCAAAATAAAAAAATCGATGACGAATATATGGACTCATGCCCTTACATTACAGGTGTTTAAAATTTACTGTACCGATAAACTATTAGGGTGGATTGCAAAACATTTGTACATGGTTAAGGGCCTTACGCCGCTACGCTCTACGCTCTCACGCTTTAACTTTATTCCGTTGTGTAACGGCAAGTAACTTTATATGGGTGAATTTCGTTACACAATGGGAAAAGGTAAAGCATAGATTAGATAAGTTAAAACCCTTAACTATGTACACATTTTTTGCAAACTACCCAAGGGTTGCGAATACTCGATCAATAAAACAATCTTAGCCGCACCAATACGTGTGAATATAATGATATTGAATTACACTATTCGTTATAAGTCTTTTCATCACACTTGCTCGAAAATGGCTTCATAATGCGCAGACATACAGAGCTGTAATAGCCTGTGTTGCGCCCACGGGCGTAATGGTTTTTTTTCTTAAATTGTATCTGTCACTCATGCGGCAGTTACAAAGCAAAGAGGTTTTATATCAAATACGATGTCTGAAAACGTATTTATAAATAAATTTAAACTTAAAAAACTACTTAGACATGTTTAACTGAATTATTTACAGATTTAATATGTAGTTATTTAGTGTCTATGTAAAATGTTTTTAAGTGTTTTCAAATCGTGGCTGTATACCGAAGGGTCTTTGCCATACGCGCCTCACGTCAAATTCAACAAAATGGACGACTGACATGTTGAAGTTTTTATTACGATTTGTATTAATTTCATCTAAAATGTATTCGTTTCCTCGCAAATGTGATGAAAAACATTGTGTATAACACGGGCGTAAGAATATTGCAAACTCGAGTCATCAAAAGCCCTCGGCCTTCGGCGTCGGGCTTCTGATAGACTCTTGTTCGCAATATTCCACTTACGCCCCTCGTTAAACAATGTACTATTAGGAGACGGTACACGCACGAAATCGGCGGAGTGCGTGCAGGTGCTTCCGGCCTGTGTGGATACGGGCCGGAAGCACGGCGGCCGGCCGGACCAAGCGCCGTCTTAGATTTTCTGTGACACTGCTTGGCCGTCCGCCGATTCGTAGATGTAGCGCCTCCTTTTTACTATTCGGCTAGAACCAGACACACGTTTTCCAGTGCCATATTAATGCCGGTATGCGAATAATGCAACAAGAAAATATTGTCAGATTTGTTTTTCTATATTAATAAAATAATAATGTACAAGTTTTAAGGTCATCTTTATTAGTACCTTGTAGTGATAAAGTGGCACCCCGTCGGACATTGTTAAGATGAGCATAGTTAGATATGAGAGCGTTGTAACCGAAGTATTAGTGGATGAGTCTGGTGTTAGTAGGGCCGCCGTGAGCTGAATCCCATGGTGCTACACGAGGAACTGCAGCCGCACAGGATGCAGCGCGCGGCGCGCCCCGCCCCGCCCCGCCCCGCGCCACCACTACTTACCATATATCTATGCTATGCCGTCACTTTCCCGACTACTTTTATCTCGCTTCCGTTTATATACCTGTCCCTGTCACACCCAAACCATTTAGACGCTGTCAACACCAAAATGCTCCTGAGGATTCGGGATACGGCGCCCACGGTCTATTTGTATCGGAGTAAACGGGAGCGAGTGTTACTGAGCGGCCAGGTCTTAGAAGATAATAATAAATAAATTTTGAAGTAAAAAAGTTATGGATTATTTGTGAAATATGACTCGTTAGCGGTTTAGGTATGAATATGTTGATTTAATATTTTTAATTGCAGACCCATACGTCAAAAAAATAAAGACATATAACGTTTAATGATGAATTTAAGACCAATCTTTGCAATTATTTTCTATCGAGCCGATTTCGTCCAATTATGTATCGAGTCCATCAACGGTCTTTGAAATATGATGAATATTAACATATATTTATTTTATTGTGCTAGAAATTATAGTTTTTCTTAAAAAACTGCTTAAATAACATCAATTTCAACAAAATTAGGTCTTAGCCAATTATATGCTCATCAAATTCACGTTGGCGTTGGTTGCCTTGGAATTACCAGATTCAATTTAAAAGATGCCCTAACAGTTTGTGGTATTTGAGTAATATGTAATATGTTGTAAACAAATCGTTAGGTTATTGTAACTTAGGAGATTTTTTACAAATGCATCACTCCAGTGATGCTTCAGGTTCCAAAAGTAATAATGCGATTATACATATTATGCACATCTTACACAGTTTTCCATTTTGAATGAAAAGGTCATAGTGGCGTTATCATTCTCAACTCGTACCGCGCTCGACAATCTTTGTAAAATCTGTCAGCAATATTTATTCTTCGACTAAACGTGTATAAGTATGTGCTATAAAATAATTCCTGACGTGGTTAGCCATGGTCCGAGCAGAAGAACAAGCGCGTATAGTATTTTATTCATTATTGGCCAGGGTTACTTATTTATGAAATGGGAAGAATTATGAGTAAGCAGTGCAAACTGTGTTAAAAATTAGTATGTTTTGTAAACTATAATAATTAATTTACTCAACATAAGGGCAAACTTAGAAAATGTACAACTGTAATGATTTCGATTATTCAAATGCGCTACCCCGCTTCGTTCGTTGCCGATGAGCCAATCGAGAATGGTACAATAAAGTTAGTAAGCCTGGTGAGATGAGTGAGCCAACCAGAGGCTCTAGTATAAGTTATACCGAAACAAAACGTTACGACCGCGTTTGCGTTTAGCTGTCAAATCCCATACAAATTGAGGGTAAAACACAAACGCGATCGTAAAGTTTTGTTTCGGTAAAACTTATACTAGAGCCTCTGTATGCCGGTTCCGGGAGCGTGCCGCGCGCCGCTCGGCCCCGCCGTGTAGCTAGAACTCCGACTGTGATGTGAATTAGACACACAAGTCACAGTCTGAGTGCTAGCCACAAGACGCGCTCGCCTCTTCTGGGTGCTGGCATCTCTTCTCGATGCCTCAACCGACGTCTACACTGAAAGCTATTTTATTAAAATCCGAACACGATTTATGTTACATATATCCGTTTACGCAATAGTTAAACATTGTGCAAACAATAAAAATCACAATTAGCATTAAGAGTTTATAAAACCCGAACCATAATCAAATTCCATTAAATCTAACACCGAATTCACATTCATTTGAAACATTACACGATTTTACAAGTCAAAACAGGCAAGAGCACAGGTGGGTGAGGTTAATTTTCGTGTCACAACAGAAAACTTTCATAGAAAATTTAATTGAGTGAGTTAAGCTGGCCTAGAATTTGGTCCTTATCCTGGTCGCACGCCGATTGCGTGAGAAACGTCGTTGGTATTTTCAGACGCTAGTGCAGCTTCGGTCAGTCCGGCACACCCGTCCTGCCTCCCCAATCGCATTTCCCCAACGTCAAAATAAGGAAAAAATAAAGGCAAACACAGTCCAAATGGCCTGGAATCAAGTCCTTTAAGCCAACCAGTCGTTATCGGTCAAGCGCCAGTGTTGCCCGCTTACACTTGCAGATCGCAACTTTTGATATCAGTTTACATACAAGAATATTATCATCTGAAAATATGCGTATATTATTATACCGAGTGTACCAAAAATGGGATGTGAATCGATCAAATTCTTAACAGGTATCGTGTTCTGATAAGAAGAAAATCGCATTAAAAAAAAATTCTCTTACTTTTTTCTTATGAGAACACGATACCTGTTTTGCCCTTGATCGGTTCACACCCCATTTTTGGTTCACTGTATCTTCGGTACTTAAATTCATAAAGTGAACAACTAGCCATGTGGGCATGGTGGCTTGGTGGAATATGTACAATAATACATAATAAATGTAACTGCGCGGTCACGACTCGGAGCGACAGCAGTGCGCCGTACACGCCCTCCCGTATGGCGCACCACTGACCGCTGACAAGTGGCGGCCGCGCCTTGAGCACGGGCGATAGGTACCTGCGTCTTGGTGTTGGTCTTCCGTTTGCATCTGGAAGCGGCCGCCGCCCATGATGGGCGCGAAGTCGTCGCTGTCGGCTATTAGTGCGTTGCGGAGACGACCTCGTGCGCTGCCGTCTATCACAATACACCAAATATGTACAACGATTGCGAGGAACCGACGATTTTCTTACTCAGTACACACACCTAATCACCTTGGCAGTGGCATTTCTGGCCGAGTAATTAGAGTCTGAGTAGACTTATCACCTGAGCGATTATTTTAGGTCATATCTGTGAATGACGTAAATAGCATAAAGATCATTTTTTAGGGTTCCGTAGCCAAATGGCAAAAAACGGAACCCTTATAGATTCGTCATGTCTGTCTGTCTGTCTGTCCGTCCGTATGTCACAGGCATTTTACTCGCAAACTATAAGGAGTTTTTCAATAAAATTTTGAGGATAGGTGTATTTTGTTAACCGCTTCATAGTTTTGTAAGTAATTAAATTACTAAAACATTTTTTTTTTGTAATTTAATTACAACTCCATACATAAAACAAAAAGTAATAATTTTTTTTTCATTGCAAGCCCACGTGTGGCACATCAATCGATAGGCCTTTCAAAATAAATATAAGGTTTCTCAGCAATTTTTTTGATTAAGTGAGTAGAGTCGGAGATAATCGCCTCGAAAGTCACTAAAATTGTGTGCCCTCTAACTTTTGAACCATGTATTTTAAAAATATGAAAAAAATCAGGCTCATAGGGCTTATTAAATTCTTTCAGCGAAAATTGTTTTGAACAAGATCGGTTCAAACCTTTTTGAGATATTTCTAAAAAACTGCCTCCCTTAAAGAAAAGGATGTAAGTGCCATAAGATTTCAGTAACGATACGACCTTTTTAATAGGGACGGAACCCTCGTTGTGTGTGGTCCGACACGCACTTGGCCGCTTTTTTTTTGTCGTTTATATCACCGGCCCTGGTTATGATTTTTGTGCGTATACAGAGATATACATACACATTGTGTTCGTATGACAGGTGTCAGTTCAATATTTAGCCCTTTGACTATTTGACAACTCAAGTCAATCAATTTAAATTTGAACCGTAAATCAGTCAGAATACAATCGTTTTTATTTCACCTATGACGACAAATATGTTGCCGTTACCGTTACCCATATAAGGTTAACAGACTATGTGCACATGTAGTCCCAAAAGCAACCGGCGGTCGTGATTTAAACAACTGCTCCGGGCAGGACCCGGACAGTAAGTTGATGCCATCTACAACAGGCTTACTTATTATAAACTAGCTTCCGCCCGCGACTTCGTCTGCGTGAACCCGGGATAAAAACTATCCTATATTTTAATCTAGGCTATAAACTATCTTCGCGCAAAATTTCATCCAAATCGGTTGAGCCGTTTAAGCGTGATGGAGTAACAAACATCCAAACATACAAACATCTAAACATCCAAACTTTTGCATTTATAATATTAGTAGGATAATTTACTTTAAAAACAAAGTTTTGACCGACTTCTTTAATACTCCGCCAAGCCACGAGAACATTTCCACATATCTTTTCCAATTTACCACATGATCTGATTTCCGAGAGCAAATGCGTTGATTTATAGAGAAAAAAAAGACCGGGTTGCACTCCGGGAGTGCCGGCAGAAGTGAAAACTCAATAACATTGTAACAGTTTTTCGATCAGGTCACGTGACATCTTACGGTGTCACCCTAAAAATGAATTTGACGCAAATTTATAAACAATTATCAATTATTTAGGCGGACGGCCCGCGGGCGCGTTGGGTGTGACGGGCCGCCGGCTCGCCCGTCGGCGCGCCGACGGGCGGCGGCAAACACAATACCAATTTGTTTTTGCCATTGCCAAATATTATTCGAATTTGCAAGAACAGCAGACGCCGGTGGCGACCAAAATATCAATTTGTTTTTGCCGTTGGTAAATATTTTTCTAAGCTTTATCTCTTCAGGAATAACGCCCAAGTTCGAACTATTCGAATTTTCTCAATAGCAAAACGGTGAAGGACGCGTTGGTACAAATTTATTTGCAGAATATGTTATTGCAAAAAGTGTTTAACGGCTTTATACTCTTTCGAATAGCGTTCAGTTTTGAATGAAGTCGAATCGGCTAGCAGCAAAAAGTGACCTCCTTCACATCTGACGTCACAAAACTGTCGCGTATTTAACAATTTTTCCCCATCCCAAAAAGTGCTCAGCGCAGCTAAAGAAGTTTTCACTTCAAAAACCGAATCGCTGTATGTGGGCCGATAATATTTGAGGACTTCCGTCGATTCCACAAGGATCACCTTTGGCACTTCATTAGTTGCTATTTCAACGGAATCTTATCCGGATCTGTGACGTACTTTTGTACTTTTAAGTAACTACATAATTGAGGAATTCCATAAGTCATCTGTGGTCTTCATCATCAATTCCACTCCACCTAATTTATGATATCCGGGTGTAAATACACGAGTAATAATAGAAAATACCAAAATCACTACACGCGTACCTAATATAATTGAGAAGTTCCCTCAATTCCTCATGGATCCCATCATCCAACTGATTTTTTTTTTAAAATGGGACCCACCTTGAAGCTTATACAAACAAACAAAAAAAATATTTTACGAATCGGCTCATCAATGACGGAGTTCTGAGGTAACAAACCAAAAAAAAAAATACAACCGAATTGAGAACCTCCTCCTTTTTTTTTGAAGTGGGTTAAAAAAACAATTCGATACGCATTTGCATCGGCAGTGTTCGTGGTGAAGAGTACTTACTGTCAGGAGTGAGCGAGGGGGACGGCGGCTCGGCTCGGCCCGCGAGCGCGCCCAGCGGCAGCGTGGGGTCCGTCACGCACGGCGAGCACACCACCAGCCCGCGCGACGGGCCCGCGCGCTCCTCGCCCGGCTCCCGCTTGATGGGCGTCCTGACAGAACACGCGTTGCTCATTTTAAACAAAATTCAAAAACTGGATCGACAATATTTACGATACAAGTGCCGAAAATAGGAAATTCGCAACGAGTGGTGATAAATTAAATCGACACGAGTTGCGAATTACGTATTCGCACGTGGCTCTTTAAAGTTTCGGCATATGCACGAAAAGTGCTCTTTCCGCACTAGCCGCACTTTCATATATACTGTAAAATCTATTTAATCATAGAATCTGATCACAAAATTTCATGAGAATCGGTTAAGAATTGCGACCTGAGGCTCTAGTATAAGTTTTACCGAAACAAAACTTTACGATCGCGTTTGCGTTTTACCCTCAATTTGTATGGGATTTGACAGCTAAACGCGAACGCGGTCGTAACGTTTTGTTTCGGTCAAACTTATACTAGAGCCTCTGTAGAGGAGAACATCCGGACATACAAAAGCAAATTGCTCGAGTCAAAACATAGACCTTCGCTAACGCTTCGGTCAATAATAAATTTGTTTATAATTAATTACAAGCACAGAAAATAATTCGACGCCGCTATTACAAAGTCATCTCATATTGCGTTCCCAATTCGCGAACGCACTAAAATGGCGGCAACCCTAGCATGTCTTATCGCACTCACACAAGCATGGTACGCGTTCACCTACACGAGCTTAGACTGTGTGCGTATGAACGCATTTGTTTCATACATTTGATCGCCAGTGTCCGAGGTGTGGTTTGGTGCAACCCACCCTAAGTTTTTTTGTTGATATGTAATGGGTAATCTCCGAAATAAATATTCCGATTTAAAAAAATCTTTTACCCGTGTATAGAATGGACTTTCTAAATGGTCTTCACTCTCTCTTACTTCACTTGACGAAATGTGACACTTGACGAAAGGTGTGAAAAGGTGACTGAAAGGTACGTGACATTGTAACTTTGACCATAATATGTCGTAGATAGATAGATATTATACAACGAGCAATCCTCTCGAACATTATATCATGAAGTGTGACCATGTTTTCATATATAGAGGGACAAGTTTTCAATGCGTTCAATCGAAGTGGCAGCGACGTTAAAGCCACCAGCCGGCACTCATCATAGAATGAGCAACATACCTACAGACATATGATTTCAATCAGCGTGACGGCCTCTCCAAGGTTCTGTTTTTGCCAGTCAGGAAACTGTTTCACTATTAGCTGGCCGCGCAACAACGCAAGCGATGCGTTTTGTGTAAACGCGAGCGAAGCCGCGCGGGCAGCTTATCTATACTAATATTATAAAGCCGTGAGGACTATTATGAAGTCTGTGAGATGCGTGGAGGGGATATCTGGAAACACCGGACCGATTTCAAAAATTCTTTCACTTGGACTTTCTGGATGGCTATTATTAGCCCGAAGTCACGCGGGTAGCTAGTTATCTATTTTTTCGGCCATAAATGTAATCGGGTAATAAGCGAGTAAGTACCTAACTACGACGCTAATTTTATACAGCAATGTCGTATTGAAAAGCACCTGTATACAGATATGTCTCTGGCGATACACTTAAGCAGCAGTGAGCAGGTGTTAGTAAAAGTATAGATAGTAAATTACGTGAAATTGGCGGCAAAGGATGCGGGCGGGGCGGGCGCGGCCGCGGCCGCAGCCTCTGCCGCGGCCGCCGCCTGCAGCTGCGCGACCAGCGGCGCCAGCAGCGCCTTGTTGTCTTCCAGCAGCGGGTCCGCCGGCAGCAGCCCCAGCGCTGCAACCAACCACCTGCTTACACCCTCCCTTCACATACACCCACTGCACATTCAATAACACGGCGCACTTACGTGGAGGTGGAGATAAAGGACGTTCTTTAGGACATAGATAAACTTCAATTTCGCCCGACAACGACTTCAAATGAATCAAATATCCCTTTTCATCAGGATGGGGAACCTATAAAAAATAAATTCCTATAAAAATAAGCACTAAGGTAAAAGTAAAAGATATGGTGTAAACAGTAATAAAATACAAAAATCAACTAACATTTAATCTAGTGTCCGGCGGCGCCTTAATAGGGATTACAGTTTGGTTGCGGAAATCTTTAATGGAGCGCAAGTCGGCGTAGGTGATGTAGGCGAGCGCGCCGTGGTCGACGGAGAGCCGGCTGAGTGCCAGCTCGGCGCTGGTGACGGCGCGCCCGACGCGCGCCTCGCGCGCCGCCAGCACGCGCACCTCGCGCCGCAGCCGCCGCGCGCGCGCCTGGTCGCCGCCGCACGCCACCGACCCTGCCACACACAAACACACCTCACCTTCGCTACTACTTCACTAACACCTCAACACGCGGGGCGAGTTGCACCGACACACGATGACAGACCGATCAACGTTAAATATGGCACCGGCAGCTGTCCGTCCATACAAACTTGACAAACTTTCCATACATTCGGATATTAACGAATACCGCTTACGATTACAAAGGGTTTGGTGCAACCCACCCTTACTAATAAAACTTAACTCGCCTGTTACTTAAAATTACCAACACATCTCGTCCTAGACACATATTTAACTAAAATAGGTAACAAAGCTTGGTCTATAACTTATAACCTCGGACTATTTGATTTGCTCTGAATCTACTGGACAGATTAAGCTGGAATTTGGAACATATGTGAATTCCTATGCGGTATGTGACGTTAAGTAAATAAATTAACTTTATATAGGAGGGTCACGTATGGGGCAAAAATAATAAAAGTCAAATTATTCTTTTTATAAGTTTTTGTAAAAAAATTCGGGCTGTCTTTATTTAATTATTTAAAAAGCTCAACATCTAAAGGCTTCTGATACATGTATTATATACGAGTATAATGTATACGGAATTGCTCCGTAGCAAACCTTAACGTGTTACGGCCTTCCGAGTGTCGTTGCGGAGGCCTACATCAAAATAGAACCACAGAAGTTAGTCAGTTTTTAAACTTTTAGGGATTTCTTAGCAAATTATATTTTTCATCACACTTGCTCGTAAAGGGCTTCATAACGCGAAGGCATACAAATACAGGCCTACAACGGCTTATTTTACGCCCTCAGGAGTAATGGTTTTTTTCTTAAATTGTATCTGTCAGTTATCAAGCAAGGAGGTTGTAATGTTTTTTTTTCTTAAATTGTATCCCTCACTCATGCATAAGTTATCAAGCAAAGAGGTTTTTAACTCAAATACTGTACTATTTCAAAAAATATTTATTAATATACTTAAACGTGAATGAAACGGAAATGTTTAACAGGATTATTAAAATGTAAGTACATAGTAAATTAAGGTTTATGTAAAATATCTTTTCTCAAACATGCAATGAAATATTGACGTTGTGTTCTTCATAATGGGCTTCGAAGTGTCACGATTCGGGCGCAGCGTGACGAGAGATCCGTAACGGCATTTCATACAAAATTGGAGGCCTAGGCCGGCAAGATGGTCTTTTTGAATTTCCATTCCACAATTTGTGGCACAGTATCAGGGCGTTCAGCCATGAAAATTGAAGTTTGATGTCTTGGAGTTTTTGTTATTTATATCATTGCATATTTGAGAAAAGCATTATACATACCTCGTCGGCGTGAAAACTACTCGTGTCTATATGTACTCGGCGTCGCCTCTAGCCAAAATTTAAAAAAAGAAAGACTGATATTTTATAGTTTTTATTGTTATTTATTAGTATTAATTTGGTTTATACAATATTTGTCTCCTCGCAAATGTGATGAAAACCATTGAGCGCGACACGTACGGTAAGAATTTTACCGTACGTGACGCATAATGTACTATAATCTTAATCATTGTCACCTAGAAATAGTATTTCGCAGGGCAGAGTATAATTATTCGCTTTTGCATGCGTCAAGTTAGCTCTTTAATGGGCTTAGTAAGCTTCATATTTTAATTCAATTCAATTATAGTTAGTTCAATCGATGAGGACGCGCCCATGGCTATCGTATGATATGTGTTCTTTCCATAGCGTAGACATGGGTGGAGCCCGATTTCGTGGATTCAACGATATATACACAAGAGCATTTTTTTATGATTGTTGCACTTTGTCCAAATAGTTTTAAAACCTATTCCTAGTACTACAACACATGTACAATCGAATTCATAAATATATGTACGTTCCCAATGGTTCAAAGATATATATGAGATGTCAATAGTCATATTCACAAAACAGAATAAACATTTTATTATTTATTTACTGTATTTTACATATTTTCGAACTCGACTGTAATGTGTAATGAACGGGGCCGGTACCTTCGCAAGGCGTTTCAATTGCTTGGCGTTCCTGATCAAGTGATACATTACATTACTGACCAACTTTTTTTAATATCTACTAATACCAATTCTGCAGGGGGGGTTCGAATAGGTATGTAATTTCAAGAAACATGTCAACCTATAGCGACTTTAGAGGCTAAGCGATAAGGGTAAAGTATAGTAATTAATAAAAAACAAACAAAATATAATAAACGTAGCTAAGACAGGCATGCATTGATATAGGTACTAGATTGAAACAAAACTAAATAGTATTTTATTTTTTCATGGTAAATCCATCTGAATTCGCAGTGTAATAGACCAAATTCGCAAAAGAAAAAAAGAAATAACAAAGCGATAAGACGGGCGATACAGTACTAAATAATATAAAAACCCCCGCATACGAATAATATAAAAACCCCCGCATACGACTTTGCCTCCCGAGTCATTTCCACATATACTTTATATACTACTCAAAAGATAATAGGGGCCAGAAGTATGGTGATCGTTACGTGAAAATGATATTAAACAGTAATATATATTTTTCTCAGCTTACAGCAGCAGGTTCCCAGCACTTAAACACCGGCATGATAGGTTGGAGTCTGAAGGATGCGGGACATCATTAATTAGCCACTTATCAATTAGTTTACTATAGGGTTTTAATAATTATCAATAGTGGCCCTTATTTTGTTTTGAGCATTATATACTAACGAAATACCAACATGTACACAATAAGGAGAAATCCCTAAAGAATTAAGCCTGTGTCATCAGAAGTCTCTAAAAATGTGTAGGCTCGACTGACCCATCCCGAATCGCACAAGTAGTCAGTGTAGGCTCGACTGACCCATCCCGAATCGCACAAGTAGTCAGTGTAGGCTCGACTGACCCATCCCGAATCGCACAAGTAGTCAGTGTAGGCTCGACTGACCCATCCCGAATCGCACAAGTAGTCAGTGTAGGCTCGACTGACCCATCCCGAATCGCACAAGTAGTCAGTGTAGGCTCGACTGACCCATCCCGAATCGCACAAGTAGTCAGTGTAGGCTCGACTGACCCATCCCGAATCGCACAAGTAGTCAGTGTAGGCTCGACTGACCCATCCCGAATCGCACAAGTAGTCAGTGTAGGCTCGACTGACCCATCCCGAATCGCACAAGTAGTCAGTGTAGGCTCGACTGACCCATCCCGAATCGCACAAGTAGTCAGTGTAGGCTCGACTGACCCATCCCGAATCGCACAAGTAGTCAGTGTAGGCTCGACTGACCCATCCCGAATCGCACAAGTAGTCAGTGTAGGCTCGACTGACCCATCCCGAATCGCACAAGTAGTCAGTGTAGGCTCGACTGACCCATCCCGAATCGCACAAGTAGTCAGTGTAGGCTCGACTGACCCATCCCGAATCGCACAAGTAGTCAGTGTAGGCTCGACTGACCCATCCCGAATCGCACAAGTAGTCAGTGTAGGCTCGACTGACCCATCCCGAATCGCACAAGTAGTCAGTGTAGGCTCGACTGACCCATCCCGAATCGCACAAGTAGTCAGTGTAGGCTCGACTGACCCATCCCGAATCGCACAAGTAGTCAGTGTAGGCTCGACTGATCCATCCCGAATCGCACAAGTAGTCAGTGTAGGCTAGACTGACCCATCCCGAATCGCACAAGTAGTCAGTGTAGGCTCGACTGACCCATCCCGAATCGCACAAGTAGTCAGTGTAGGCTCGACTGACCCATCCCGAATCGCACAAGTAGTCAGTGTAGGCTCGACTGACCCATCCCGAATCGCACAAGTAGTCAGTGTAGGCTCGACTGACTGTAGTCCAGCATTTTTTTTTAAGTTTTTATCTACAACCTGGCAGACGAAGTTTCTACCTAGTCCCATTGTAAGCTCAATAAGGCTTGTGTTATGGGTACTAGACGACGATATATTTAATAGAGAGAAATACTTACATATTACTTAATACATAGAAAACAGCCAAGACTCGGAAACAAATATTCATGCTCATCACACAAATACTTGCCCTTACCGGGATTCGAACCCAGGACCTTCAGCTTCGTAGGCAGCGTCATTACCCACTAGGCTAACCGGTCGTCAAAATTATTTATGCTACAAGTTCGGAAAATAGGTGTTTCCGACGAGTGTCATTTTTATACATGAGCGACTGAAGCGAGCGGCTGTATAATTCGACACGAGTCGGAATCGGAAATCATCTTCACGCGCGTGTATCATACATCGTTTTACTATACCTTGTGCGAAGAAATGAAAAAAATATATAAAGGTCAGTTAAGAATATTTAAAATTTAATTTACCCAGGTTGTCAGTACTTATTAATCTGGAGCTGCATTTAACACCTCCATATCTTTTACTTTCAAGTTTATTCACTACAAACCATTTGATTGTGGTTTTGGAACGCAATTAATTTTGAGTATCTTATCTTCCACAACAAAAAACACTGTAAGTAGCGTCGTAGTTCTAAGAAACAAACGGAAACTGTTGGAACACAATAATAAATTATTATTATTATTATTGATGAGCCGGTTTCACTCGACATTTTCAACAATTTTACTAATAACTTCAATAACTCCAAATTAAACAACAATGGCGGGCTTTTTTGTTTTAAATACATGCGAGCTCCACTTATTTACGCATGTGCAAATCGCTGCACTGTCGTATCGCAAAAGGCATAAACAAGATATGCGTTTAGCTAAACACATTATGTGAATACTTCAAATTTATTTATTTATTGACTATATTCAAAACTTTAAAAAGATTAATAAAACATTTTATAAATTATTAGAACCTATTATATGAAAGTAATATTTGTAAAACTATTCTCAACTAATAAAAACTCTGCGTCGGGCTGACGACGAACTAATAGTACATTGTGATACAAGTGAGGTATGTTGATAATTACATCAGAGGCGGAATTGTCACGCGAGCCGCAGGTGAGTGTTTCATACGACGTTTTTCGACACATTTTGCGAGGAAAAAATTGTGTTGAAAAGAAAATAAAACAATTAAAAGTGCACGTACGACTTGGCTGCTTGGAAAACGCTCTTTTTTAAATCATGCATTGTAATCAGGTATTGTTGTGTTATTTATGCTACAAGTGTGGAAAGTAGGTGATTTCCGACGAGTGTAATTTTTATACAAGAGCGAGTGAAGCGAGCGAATGTATAATTTCTACACGAGTCAGAAATCATCTTTACGCGCGTGTATCATACAACGTTTTACTATGCCTTGTGTGAGAATAGTAGTTTATCTACGCACATATCATTAGTACTCTAAAATGCGTTCAGAAACCGTGGGAAATGATCAGCATTATTACAACCAATTTTACTTTCTTGTCTGTGGTAGTAGGTAAAATCTGTACTGTAATGTCATTACAGTACAGATTTTTGTAAGGTTATGAGTTTAAATTTGGAACAGCTGTCAAAACTCAAGTGGGTCTCTATTCTAGTATCCATACATATTAAAACAGTTATCCGCCGCCATTACTGTTGTCATTTCTTTGTTGGTTTTTGCTGTGACGAAAGAAGAATTGTGAAAAGTTATTTGTAATTCACATTATAGTTGAAAATATGAGTAGTAGTGACTCCGAGAACGATATGAACACTCCGCCGGATATCGTAAATGCAGCAATGATTGCAACAAAGATATTTTACAGGTTGCACTATAGTAGCAATGCAGGTCATTTTCCTACGGCTTCTGAACCCATCTTAGAGTACTTATGATATGTGTTTAGATAAAGTAGTGTATGCAACTGTACATAATTTAGCCTTAAAACACTCGTGTGAAAACCACACTCGTATTTTAAGGCCTCTGCCTTCAAACATTTTGAATTTGCGCTTATGTAACGAGAACAAGGAACATTCACGGTCTATTTTTGCTACGGTAAAGCGAACAAAGCATAATGGAGAAAAAAATATAGCGCTAATTGTAAACTTTGCATTTGCGGGTTTTCGCTTTAACCCACTTTCAGTTGGGGCACAGCCTGACGCCAAGTTTTTCACCCGCAACATTATGCAGGAAACTGAAATTAGTAAGAACGATGCTTACACCTTACATTTTCAAATAATGTCTTAAAAATTACGTGTTTCTCATACAAAGTACAAAAATAATATAGACTTAGTTTTAGCCTTACTGCTAAACTCATGAGATCCAATTATTGTATTGTCATAAATCGATACGACTAATGGATGTGGGAGAAAAATCTCGCAAGATGTGATTAGATTGATATTTACTTTACAGATCTAAGAGTAGTACAATTCATTTCATACGGCACTTCCTACTCCACTACTCGTTGTATGAAAGCTTAAAGGTACACAGACATACCTCTCTACAGTGACACCTACATACTACACTTGTATAGACAGTGGCAGTCCTATTTATTGATTATTTTGGCATGATCTGTAGCATTATAACCGGCTTCATAAATTTCGCGATATGGGGTGTCGTTCTATGAGATCAATCACTTATCCATTTAACTTAGTGGTATTATTGGTTTACATATTCATCAGAAATATTAGGACATTGAGAAATTAATTTGAATTTATTTTCATAGCTTTCATTTCCAAGAATATTTAACGTCAAAACCGCGTCGAAATCAGTCCAGTAGTTTCATAGCTCATGGCGAACTTTGCTTTTAATAAGCGTACTATTTGTTGATTCAGTCAAGTGACAGAAATCGATTTGGATAAAGGAGATAAACTTTCGTTGCGTTAAGTGTAAATAAACATATCTTATCTGTAACACTAAATTTCAACAATAAACACTCACCACATTTCCATTGAATATTATTTTTTGATCTCTTCTCTAAAATTCCTATACCCTCTAAAACATTTGTGATGTCGTATATGCGGCGTTTTTGAACTGAAAGATGCTCTGCTGCTATATTCAAGTCGAGGACGCCATTTGGGGAAGACTTCAGCAAAGCAACAAATTTTTTTGTGAGTAATCCTAATGATGTGTCGAACCTGAAAAAAATCATTTCCCAGTGACCGATATAGAGATGGGTAATCTCGGCTCCGCGGAGTGATCCGAATCACTAAATCCGACTCCGCTATCGGTACCGACTCCGCTTATCGGCTCTTCGACTCCTTTGAATCCTTCAAACAAAATCACTCCGGACTCGTTGGTTTTAATACAAATCCAGCGATATTAACGGTTTTTCGAATCTTTTGAGACTACTCGGATTGGATCGGAATAACCGAAATTATTAATTATTCTTTTTGATGGAGCTTGTTGTTTTACGAATGCGGAGTGCGTTATTTTTTCATTATAACAAATTAAATAGGTAGTTAATAAAACCATAAAATTATTTTCACGTGTACTAGAGATTCGTATTGTAATCTCGGATTTGAGCCGAATCAAGCCGAATGGCAATAGCCAAGGTCATAGCCGCTGCGATCGACTCGCTCCGTTCCGCGGTACCGGTACCAGCGTTTACGCGGCATTCGGCTCTGGTGCCGAGTCGGAGTTAATGAATCCTCGGATTCGATAAGATTTGAAAGGAGTCGATAAGGGATCGGAACCGCTTGCGGATTCGAATCATTTAAATCTTCAAGTCCGGATTTACCCATCACTAGACCGATAGATTCAATTCGAATTATTGTAGGTACAGTCGAGGTCGAAAATAATATAGAAATATATGAACACGATTAGATTGTTAAGGGCATACAGGTACTGAGATATTTTTGCTTCTTTGGGAACGTATCTACATATATTTCTGAACTGGACTGTACTACATCTAACCTATTATTCATATATGTGTGAAATCATACCTGGATCTTTCGCTGTACTTTTTCATAGAAGTGGACGGTCGGCTGTATGGGGTGAGGACTTTGACTCGTTTTTGCTTGGGCGTCTTGAAATCTGCCTTCATAGGTACTACATGGCCTTGACTACCGGAACTACTCTCACTCAAATTCAGTCTTCTTTTCACCGCCTGCACAAACGGAAAATACAAGTGTCAACATCATACTTTACATACCACACGGACTTTGCGAAGTATTGAGGCGGCTATTTTCCAGGTCGAAAATACGAGAAATAACGACTCGACCTATCAATCGAAAACTTTTTATTATCAAAGAGTGAATCATGGGCCACTAAACATACTGAAATGATAGGCTTGTATACCTAGGGACAACATATTTATACTTTTGGTTGTTAACCTCGGATTAAAAATGTTGGTCTAATGAGCGCGACCACAGCGGGTGTGTTGTGTAGCTCAGGATAAGGGATGGTCCTGCGCAGCCTTATCGAAACCGGAGGCGGAGTGATAATGGCCTCCCTCTGCCTCCAGCTTCAGATCAGGTTGGTGGTGCCATAATATTGCACTGCCACCGAACAAATAAGCCTCTGTTAACTAAAATATGTCTCTTTCTTTCAACACATTCAAATCAAAGTGACAGCGAAAGACAAATAAATTAATATCAACGCCATTTTTTCTAAAACGAGTTTGGTAAGACGTTAATGAATTAATTACAAAATATGTGATTGAACTACAATGGTGCACTATTTATATACCTACCTGGATTTATCAACATTTGATGCAGTAACGAAAAAAAACAATCACAAGATTAGATCAACAAGTTCCATTCCGCGGGAAACACTTTCAAAGAATTCACAACCAGGTATATTTATTTATTCTGAAAGCCAGTTTAGATTTTCAATCAGTATTCCAAAATTTTAGTGTTTAAGTAAATACATAAGATAATATAAGTAATTTAAGTAGATATTTGATGAGTCACGCGTTCGAAACTATCATAAATGCATTGCGCGGCTGTTCACATAGTTTCACTGCGTTAATTTTGTAAGGGAATGAAATGTTGTTTGCACTGTAATGTCACTAGAAACAGATCACATTAAAGATAGGACAATATTCTTTAGTGTAGGTACTTTTATTTTACAATGTTAGCAAATTTTTAATGTAGTAACTTCAATGTCGTCAATATTAGCAAGACCACGATTTGTAATCGATTAATGATATTAGTTACAGTTAGCTTACTTTCAGCACGAAAATCGTCATTTTTATTCTACTTAATATTTTGGCAAAGACATTTTTTTATTCAACACATTATAGTCGTAACTCGATTATCTAATAACTTGTAACTTAAACACACAAAGCATTGTCAGAGAACTGTTGCAACAAATGCAACTCGTACGGGGAGCGGGCCCGGAGCCCGGCCCGAGGTAGTGGGGACGGACCCGCCAACAATGCGCCACATAAATTACGTTTATACAAAAGGTACCGAACTCTCGGAAGGGACTTCGACCAAAAGAATGGCAACTTTTCGTCTCAAAATTCATATTATTATTAATAGATAGCTATTGTCAATGAGTAGTTCGCAAGTTAGTTGTGCGCTTGTGTGCGGCGCATAATCAGAGCAGATGTGCCTCCGCGTGACGGCTCCAAGATAAACACACAATAAGGAGTAAGGACACCCCTCTCGGTACTTGCTTTATTTTATTACCATAAATAAACTGACGAGCGCTCAAAACTGAAGCCCGCAGCAAACAAAGCTCTATTTTTTTTTTTATACAACGACGGTGGCAAACTAGCGTAGGTACGGCCCGCCTGATAGTAAGCGGACACCGCAGCCTATGGACGCATGCAACTCCGAAGGAGTAACATGGGCGTTGCCGACCCTTGATATGTTTGAGGATTCGCTGTGCTGAGAGCTGAAGGAACAAATTCCCTCGCTCTCAACACAACCTTGCTCACCTCCAGGAACACAACACTACTACAGAGCAAGTAATAGTGTTATTATGGCTGTGGTCTTCTGCAAGGCGGAGGTACTTCCCCAGTTGGGCTGCTCCAAATTCGAGCGGGATGACACTTCGCTGTGTCCCTACCTCACCTCTATTTTAATTTGTCAAATAATCAGTCATATGATTATGGACACCTTTCGCAAATTTCAAACCGTTTCGGATCCGTCCAGAACGATTTGAAGAGTCGACGGAAAGAACATGTCTAAGCACTTTTTTTTTTCAAAATGATTTTTTAATGTTACGTTAGTTCATAACGAGCTCAAAATTTAGAGATGGAAATCTCTTTTTTTTTACAGCGACTGGACATGTTGTTTCCGTGGACCCATCATTTGAGACTTACGTCTAAATCGGGTTAGCGAAGCTAGCTAACTTGTTGAAATCGGAATCGGGTTAGCGAAGCTAACTAACTTGTTGCCATAGGAATCGGGTTAGCGAAGCTACCTAACTTGTTAACATCGGAATCGGGTTAGCGAAGCCAACTAACTTGTTGCCATAGGATTCGGGTTAGCGAAGCTAGCTAACTTGTTGACATCGGAATCGGGTTAGCGAAGCTAGCTAACTTGTTGCCATCGGAATCGGGTTAGCGAAGCTAGCTAACTTGTTGCCATAGGAATCGGGTTAGCGAAGCTAGCTAACTTGTTGACATCGGAATCGGGTTAGCGAAGCTAGCTAACTTGTTGCCATCGGAATCGGGTTAGCGAAGCTAGCTAACTTGTTGCCATCGGAATCGGGTTAGCGAAGCTAGCTAACTTGTTGCCATCGGAATCGGGTTAGCGAAGCCAGCTAACTTGAATGCCCTCTGTTGCTTGTGTATGTACAGTCAGCAACGAAGGACGCCGAACAAAATAACGTTATAAAATATACTAGACACATTTATTGTACATAAGTTACTGAACATAGATGGAAACAAAATTCCATTTAAGTAGGTACATCATAAATTTCCAAAAGTAGCTACTTATACAGTATATTTCCAAAAGCGGCCGGACATTATATTTCCAAAAGTGGCTGGACGGTAACCTTCCAAAAGTTGCTGGAGAGAATATCATGACCGATCCGATAATTAACTCCTTTACACTATAATAACAATTGTCCAATAACCAGTCCGTCAATTTATGCTTCAAAATAGGTCCTTGTCTTAATCTTATGTCATTTGGTATACGGTTGTATATTTCAATACACGTGTTATAAATGTTTCTCCCATAGTCATATTAGAACAGTCATATCGAACATTAAAATCGCAAGCAAACGGCTAGTTTTGATTTTTTCATGTTGTTAGGTTAGGAGTGTTAGGACCACCATCGCTAACTTTGCAGCACTCGAAAAACCACGAAATTTTCGCACTTGTTTTGGTTTTGTCAATATGAATCCTAAACTATGCTGTTTTTGAAATTAAAAAATGTAAGTTTGTTTAAGAAGACTCAAATTGCTACAATTTGAGAGCAGAATCAGCTCTGTAGGTTCAATACTTACTGAGATAGAGCTCTTCAAAAATTTGTTGTTTAGCCAACTCTAAATCGTTATAAATCTTACTGTTATTTTAACAAAAAAACGATTAAAGAAACCTAATAATGATTTTGAAATACCTATTTATCGATACCCAACGTGACATAGTTCATCGACTTATTTTTTTTAGTTTTTTTATAATATTGCGTCTGGTGGCCGCCATTTTGAATTTGAGTATTTCTTTCGACCTATATCGTGTATGTAAATTTTACTTTTAGGACGTAAATACATTTTAGCATTATTCGGGATGGACAATTTTTCTTTGTTTACGATTGAAATTATTCGGATTCGATCAATAATTTCGAGTTGTCAATTTTCCATTTATGCTGAATGACAGTTAATCAAATTTTGGAGACGGGACAATATTTCTTCCCGTGACATTGTCGGATGAACTAGATGGCGCTGCACGGCGCCTACGTTCTAAGACAACCAAATGGAAGGGGATGCGCCTAGTTAGCCGACAAGTTATTAATGTTATTTTATTAATGTCATTCCTCGGATACATCTTCTCATTTAAAGTTGTGATTATGTCTAAGTCTATCCCGAAAGTAAATTCCATTTTCAAGCATTATCGGGCTCCTCCAAAGCTCCTGGCACCGAAGTGGGAAAGAAGCCCGTGACAAAAAAACGCATGCCGCGCAAAAGCCAGTGTGGTTGCGGCTCTGCAAACCGGTTACTTCAGGTCTACGGGTTGCCAGTTGCCACACCGAGTAAGGCTGCGGTCAGTACGCCAGCTCGTTACACCGCCACGGCTGATGAAATTGCAGAGTACGTTCGTCACAAGACTCTCTCACCCTCAGCGTTGAGGGTCTTCCAGCTGCGTTCGCGACACTACGTGTATTTTCAGCTCATGTGTGCGAGGTGCGATGTCACGGCCGTTACAGAGGCTCTAGTATAAGTTTTACCGAAACAAAACTTAACGATCGCGTTTGCGTTTTACCCTCAATGTGTATGGGATTTGACAGCTAAACGCAAACGCGGTCGTAACGTTTTGTTTCGGTAAAACTTATACTAGAGCCTCAAGAAACCACGTGTGGTGCCTTCTGTTCTGGCCGATGTTATGTTTCGGGGCAGCCTACAGAATCCTCCACCAGGCTTGATGACGTAACGGAGCCACGACGTTAGTCGCCTAAATAGTGTTTTATTCGTTGCGAGTCTTTAAGACGGATAAAAAATGTAGTCAAATGGAGAACCGCCGCGTACCGCCAGGGAAAAATCAGAAATCACCCGCGCGCCCCGCACCTGCCGCGCTGATGCGTCTATTGCTGCCCCGCTCCTTCTCGCATAGTATATGCCCCGACAGTCAGATGAAACATGATGAATACCTATAGATAATTATAATAAGTGGAAAGAAAGACAAAATCTGTAAGTACCTATATTTGAAGATATAATTTTCGCTAGTAAGTCACAGTTTCGAGAGCTATAACTGAAATATGACCTTCTGTTTTTTTACTAAATCACGTAAGGGTTGTAATTTAGCATAATAATGTCTAGTAAAAGGCTAAAGCAAAAAACCAGCTATAATCGGATTTAAACTTTTGTGAGACATATCTAAAATACTACTAATAAATCCACGGTTAAAAAATTTACGTATTAAATGTCAAGACAGGCGACATGTTTCGAACTCTTCGGGAGTTCTTCTTCAAAACAAACATCGAAAACACTAATCCTGAAGAAGAACTCCTTATTGACATTGTTTTTCTTTAAAGTCATCACGGGTGTCGTTTTTAGGGTTATCGAGAGTGCAGATTCCAACAATTATTGCCTGCGAACTTGGACATTTTGATATTAAAAAAAGTGAACATAATTATGCACTTTTTCTTTAATATGTTCAAAATTGATAACTAAAGGGCCAAAGCGTCTCCATTGTCTCCAAGTACGAATCCGAGATCAGAATTGAAAAATTTGGCCGCCACACAGTGGTGGCCTGAAAATCTGGCTTTCATAGACATGATCGAAGTTTTCATAATATATTATAGTTTTTTTTAATGCTACTAATAAATTCACGGTTAAATTCACGTATTAAACGACACGACAGGAGAACTCCCGAAGAGTTCGAAACATGTCGCCTGTTGTGACATTTAATGCGTGAATTTAACCGTGGATTTATAAGTAGTATTTTAGACATGTCTCACAAAAGTTTAAATTTGATTATAGCTTTTTTTTGCTTTAGGCTTTTACTAGCCATTATTATGCTAGCTTACAACCCTTACGAGATTTAGTAAAAAAACGGAAGGCCATATTTCAGTTATAGCTCCGGTGGTTTTTTAAGCAACAAAATGTAGAACTCTTCGGGAGTTCTTCTTCAAAACAAACATCGAAAACACTAATCCTGAAGAAGAACTCCTGAAGAGTTCGAAACATGTCGCCTGTCGTGTCATTTAATACGTGAATTTATTAGTAGCATAAAAAAAAACTGTAATTTATTATGAAAACTTCGATCATTTTTATGAAAGAAAGATTTTCAGGCCACTGTGTGGCGGCCAAATTTTTCAATTCTGACCCCGTGTCATGGTCGGCCTTATCACGCGATAAGTGACAGGATAGAGCGTCCGTCACTGGCTGACACCGTTTGATAGAACGAGACGATGCCCCTATCTTGTCACTTATCGAGTGATAAGGCCGACCATGATACGGGGTCTGATCTCGGATTCGTACTTGGAGACAATGGAGACGCTTTGGCCCTTTAATTATCAATTTTGAACATACTCGTATTAAAGAAAAACTGCAAAATTGTGTTCACTTTTTTTAATATAATAATGTCCAACTTCGCAGGCAATAATTCGTGTGTAGACTCGAAAATTATTATAACTCCAAAATAAAGAAGGCAAAAAAATATGCCTAGTGACGAAAATCCCATTCAGATATCTCAAAGAATTACGAAGCTACAACCGTTTTAATATTGCTTGTTAGAGAGAGAAAACGCAAACGGTGTGTGACGTCACATTACAGGATGCTGCCGGCAGGCCGCCTCGACGGCGGCGCCGACCACGATGCGCGCGGCACGTTGCCGTCTTCTGTGACGTCACATTTTTCCAGCGTCAACGTTTCATATGAAGTTGCGTTTTGCGAAAAAGGGACAGAACATATCCCTTCTTAAAACTTTGGACACTTATAACTTTGTGATTATTTAACCTTTTGCGTTGATTTTTCTCCATTTGACTACATTGTTTATCCTTCTTCGAGAAAATATCACATTATTGATTATTTTATTTAGTGTCTACGCCCCTATTGTTGGAATCTAAAAGCGTCACCCGTGATGACTTTAAAGAAAAACAATGTCAATAATTACACGGTTCACCCACGTATTAAACGTCACTACGGGCGACATGTTTCGAACTCTTCGGGAGTTCTTCTTCAGAATTTAGTGTTTTCGCGGCGGTGTCGCTTGAATCACGACAAGATTTAAGCGACACCGCCGCGAAAACACTCACTTTATAGAGTACAAATTACTTGAATTACCCAAGGAATACCACTACCTACATTTTGTTGCTTAAAAAACCACCGGAGCTATAACTGAAATATGGCCTTCCGTTTTTTTTACTAAATCACGTAAGGGTTGTAAGCTAGCATAATAATGGCTAGTAAAAGCCTAAAGCAAAAAAAAGCTATAATCAAATTTAAACTTTTGTGAGACATGTCTAAAATACTACTTATAAATCCACGGTTAAATTCACGCATTAAATGTCACAACAGGCGACATGTTTCGAACTCTTCGGGAGTTCTTCTTCAAAACAAACATCGAAAACACTCATCCTGAAGAAGAACTCCCGAAGTGTTCAAAACATGTCGCCTGTCGTGTCGTTTAATACGTGAATTTAACCGTGAATTTATTAGTAGCATTAAAAAAAACTATAATATATTATGAAAACTTCGATCATGTCTATGAAAGCCAGATTTTCAGGCCACCACTGTGTGGCGGCCAAATTTTTCAATTCTGATCTCGGATTCGTACTTGGAGACAATGGAGACGCTTTGGCCCTTTAGTTATCAATTTTGAACATATTAAAGAAAAAGTGCATAATTATGTTCACTTTTTTTAATATCAAAATGTCCAAGTTCGCAGGCAATAATTGTTGGAATCTGCACTCTCGATAACCCTAAAAACGACACCCGTGATGACTTTAAAGAAAAACAATGTCAATAATGTCACTACGGGCGACTTGTTCCGAACTCTTCGGAAGTTCTTCTTCAGGATGAGTGTTTTCGCGGCGGTGTCGCTTGAATCACGACAAGATTCAAGCGACACCGCCGCGAAAACACTCATCCTTAAGAAGAATTCCCGAAGAGTTCGAAACATGTCGCCCGTAGTGACATTTAATACGTGAGTTGAACCGTGTAATTATTAGTATTGTTTCAACACGTCTCACGAAAGTTTAAATTCGAAAAGCAATGTCCGCCATCTTGGAATTCAAAATGGACATCATTTCTAGAATCTGCACCCTCGAGAAGCCTGCCAATGTATGTTGTTCTTTAAAAACAAAAAGCGCATTTAAATTTACAACAAATGTTTCAAAAATTTTAAACAATGCGACCACTTTTTGAAATATTTCTGACTATGAATTCGTATTTAGACCTCTCAGACATCGATTTTGAACATAACCGGATTTATTCTCAACTAGCAATCCGCTCCGGCTTCGCACGGATACTATATTATACATATAAACCTTCTTCTTGAATCACTCTATCTATTAAAAAAAGCCGCATCAAAATCCGTTTCGTAGTTTTAAAGATCCATAGATACATAGGGACAGACAGCGGGAAGCGACTTTGTTTTAATACTATGTATGATAGTGATAGTGATAATCTTTCATAAAGTAAATACACGATCGACAGAAAAATGTTCGTCTAGTTTTGCATGTACTGCACAAATTATTCTAAGAAGCCGGTCACCGGCCGATCGCTGCGTAATCTTATGGTTGTATTTTGAACTTTAAGATCTACATGTTAAGGTCGACTTTTAAATATATCATTTCAAAATGTACCAAAATATCTATTGGAATGTAATGAATGATACGTTCATTCACTGGACGAATATACTGGGTCACAATATTATTGAAATAGTTATGTTCACCGTGCTGTCGTGAGAGCACAGAACGTAGTCTTCTCGTCTCAGCGGAGCGATTGCGACTGACTCCGCCCGCGAACGGCAACAGAAGATATACCGAACCGCACGAAACACGCGACGGGAGAAAGGGTATCGCGCTAAATAAAAAAGGCCTATACACCAAATACGTTTCACCTCAATAAGTCTGAAAAGGGACTACATAAAAATACCCCGCTAGTACTTTCATTAGGTAATGTGAAAAGCTATTATACACTCAACTTTTACTTAATTTATATGCACGGGAACCTCACACTATTGAAATTGAGTAAAAATAAGACATGTTTTGGCGGTTCTTTTCTATCGAGGCAATTTTGGTTTTGTATGGTTTTTTCAGACGGTTCGGTTGCAAATATGATGTAGTTTTGGTATGCCTATTTTCCTGGGATTCGCTTTAGTTTGTCATAGGTAAATATTCAATCTAAGAACCCCGATTTCGCGGAGCGCCCCCTCTTAAGGTTTATCTCTCCTTTCTCTGTCTCTCTTGTGACTACGAAACCCTTACCACCAGTCTAGAGCGAATTATACACCCCAAACTTCAGAGGGTGTTTGCGGATTCCGTAATAAAAGAGTTCATGACAAGAAACTCTCAGCACAGAAGAGCTTCTTCATTAGAAACTCACGTCATTAACCATATTTTACTTGAAGAGGATAGTTTATCGGTGTTAACTCAAAATTATTTCTGACCTCTCTCGGTTTCAAACAATTTTTGGTAAGTGTTTGGTCGTCAGGCACTATTTATTTCATTTATTCATAGGGGAAAAATAACACAATAGTTACCATCAAATACTATTCCCATTAGTCCCCACTGGTAAACGATGGGAAATTATTTCCCAGCTGTTACCACTTGTAACAAATTGCTGGTAACTTGTGGGAATAACCCATTAAATAACGTGTGTTTGAAGGCGTACTAAAGCCGGCAATACACAATTACACATGTATGAAGCTGGCTCAGCTTGCGCAACAGCTCCTCGCGCGTGCCACCTATTTATTGACTTGTGTATGCGCTAACTGATCATCATTCGATTTACTGGCATGCTACATAAGGGAACAAAGGGGCTGCAAAACGATCACATATAAACGTTAACAACAGCTTACAGCAGCAATTGCCAACTTTAAATGCCAATTTGCATGTAAAGTTTGCAATTGCATGCAAGTTTTACTTGCAAATATATTAACTGTGTGCCAGTTACTTCTACATACTGTTATTTAGTATGCACAATTGTTTTCCATTTTATTGTCCACAATATTTTTCCATTTTATTGTCCACAATATTTATATTCCTATTTGACACTGATAACGTAAATAATGTAAATATGCGCATGCCCCATCGAAATAATAAGTAAAATCAAGTAATTAGATTAGGTTCACAAGTACCTAAAACTATAATACGCTGTTAGACTTAATAGAGGTGCAGCCAAATGAGTTTTGATTTTTTTTTTATCATAATTCTGGAGTATTTTATGATAATAATTCATCATAAAAGGAATCACAAAATAAATCTAGTTCTCAAATTATTTGGTCCATTCAGGTGATACTTCGGGAAATTGACAGCAATCGATAAAATGAATGAATTTATAACCAAAATAAAACATGATATGAAATAGTATTTTATCTACGCACATATCATTAGTGCTCTAAAATGCGTTCAGAAACCGTAGGAAACGACCAGCATTATTACAACCAATTTTACTATGAAAACTTTCTTGTCTGTGGTAGTAGGTAAAATCTGTACTTTAATGTTATTTATTACAGTACAGATTTTTGTAAGGTTATGAGTTTAAATTTGGAACAGCTGTCAGAACTCAAGTGGGTCGCTATTTTAGTATCCATAGATATTAAAACAGTTATCGATGCGAAACGTCAATTCAGTATGTTTTTTAATATAAACCGCACGACATTTGATCTCGAGTGACATGAGAATAGGAACTTAATTCGTTTGTCTATGATTTAAAAAAACATTCGTCTTGAACTAGGGTCGAATTGCCGCCGCTCGTTGTCATTTATTTGTTGGTTTTTTGCTGTTACGAAAGTAGAATTGTGAAATGTTGTTTCTAATTCACATTTTAGTTATAAAATATGAGTAGTAGTGACTCCGATAACGATATGAACACCCCGCCGGATATCGTAAATGCAGCCACGATTGCAACAAAGATATTTTACAGGTAACACTATAGTAGCAATGCAGGTCATTTCCCTACGGCTTTTGAACCCATCTTGGAGTACTTATGATATGTGTGTAGATAAAATAGTGCACGCAACTGTACATAATTTAGCCTTAAAACACTCGTGTGATCCTATTATGAAACTCGCTGGCGCTCGTTTCATAAAACCACACTCATGTTTTAAGGCCTCTGATTATGTATCATTTGCATAAACTACTATTTCACAATCGTGTTATAATATAGAGCTTATCAATCGAGTACCGTGTTTAGGCCACGAAGCTTGCTGAGTGGCCTAAGGTACGAGATTAAAAAGCTTGATTATGACACTATTGTGAACAATACTTTTAGTACGAGTTCATTAAAATTAATAATTTAAGTCTACGTGTGTATAAGTATTACATAAGAAAACTAAATACCCTAAGTACTATAATGTCTAGTTCTACTATTGTAAAGGCTCTTTGACTTTTCATGGAGCAAGGTACGAGTAAGTGTGGCTTCCTCTGCCATATTAGTTATTTCTTGAGGAGTTAAAGATGTTTCGTCACTGTCACTACTCATTTTCTTAGTTTTTATTTTAACTTTTTAAGTTTAGCTTTGAAAAGAAAAGTTATCACATGACACCACCAGCGTCCGTAATGTTGCAGTACTGTGCTGTGATTGTCTAAATACTATCCAATCACAAAGCGTAGTTTTTTTATTTTTTTTTTATGCCCTGGATACAGCAGCAACTTTAAGTAGATTTTTGACAGATGACGCGACGCTGCTACGTTCCGAAACTCCATAGATTGGCAATCTTGTATCGGATCGAGTCTCCTTAAACAAAGACACATATTATTGAAATACGAAATTCTATTTTCAATTTTTTTTCGGTTGTCTAGAGCGTATCGAAATAGTACATTTTGATACAAGTGCGGAAAATATGTCATTACATCACGAGTGCCGAGATATCTTGCCACGAGCCGCAAGGCGAGTGGCAAGACTCAGGACGAGTGAAATTGACATTTCCGCACGTGTATCAAACGACGTTTTTTAATACATTTGCGAGAAAAAGACAAACGCAAAGAACAAAATTAATACTTTATTAATTCTTTGTCAGGTAATAATTTACAGTACAATTAGAACAGTTATTAAGAGTAACATTAAACCTTTTTTCGGGTAAGTTTAGGGTTTGATTAATAGTGTTATTAGTTTCACTTATTTGAGACGATTCTGGCTCCAAATTTTGCCTACTAAGCTGCGACATAGACTTAGAGGGGCCTGGTTGAGGTTCAAAATCAACGTTAGTTTTGGATAGATGTTGCTTCGTCTGAAAGTCTTCCGTGGCTGGCCTTATATGGATCGACTATTTGTTTCCCTATTTTTAGTTTGTTGTCAACGGAGTTTTCGATGTATCCTTCTGTGACTTTACTTGATCTCCAACCGCCATGCCTTTTCAATGTTGTGATATCTGCGCCAGAATCAGCGAGTAACTTGGCAGAGGTTCTTCTAAAAGTATGAATCTGGCGATTTATTTGGGCATACACCCAAATTGCTTGAGCAGTGCACTTTTCTTTACTTAAAACCCTGTAAACTAACATTGTGGAATGCAATAAATGATTGAGTATTGATTGAGTATTGATAATTTTGGAAAAACTTGTTATTTTTGCCTTTCAGTGAACGTTGACGTTGGTATTTTCTTATGATTTCGGCAAACTGCCCATCTACGGTGAAAGATCTGGGAATGTTGTTTTTTGTATTGGGAATTTTAACTAACAGCATATTTCCGTGAGTTTCCACTTACTTTAGTGTTATATTTGCAAGTTCCACACGCCTGCATGCGCCGGAAATCCCGAATATAAGAGCAACCTACGAACAAAATCACACGTTTATTATAAATATATCATCCAGTCATTGTAATTAATATAACAAAGATGAACAATAACTAACAGATACCTACCTTAAGTATCAAGATATTGCTGATCTGGAGCATCGTTAATGAATTGTTCAACGTTGTCAGCTGTTAAAACTTTCGATTTTTTACTCTGATGACCAACAGATAGTCTCTTTAAAAATGCAGTTAATTTTGTATAATTCTTATTATCGACGTCGTTTTTTTTTTAGCATCGAATACTTTGACCACAAGGTAGACGCCAGATATTTCTTCGACAGTTCAAGAAAAAAGGCCATAAGTACGTTTACGAATTAGCTTTATGCTCCATTTTCCACTCAGTAAAATGTTCGTACACGGCAATATATTTTTCCTAGGATTTTTCCGAAAAAATGCTGTTACTTGCAATTGTAGCTTTCGCGCGTACTCAATAAAATGTTCGTACACGGCAATATATTTTTCTTAGGATTTTTCCGAAAAAATGCTGTTACTTGCAATTGTAGCTTTCGCGCGTATGTCAGGTGGTTTTAAATCAATTTCTAGTAATTCACTCATTCTACAATTTAATATAAAACAAAGTGAAAACTTTATGAAAAAGGCGGGACATCTGTTTTTAAATTGGCTCGCTTTTACTTACAAGAGGCAATCATTTCTCTATTCGGCCAATCCGAAGAAAGTTATTTAGCAAAACTTAATAAGCACTAAATAAGATATTAACAAAATAAATATTAATTAATACATTTTTGTATATATTTGCGTAATTAATATAGGTATAGGAATACTTTAGAAACATAAAAGCAAAAACGCTTATGTTCAAATAAACTTCATGCCTGCAGTTAGTAAAAACGCCTCTGTTTACTGAGGCGTTTTTGGTAGCTTAAATTAGCCTTGTGAGCATTGAGTCAAATCAACAACTATATTGGGAAGCGATTTAATGTCTTATGGTAAATCATTTTCATTTAAACTTGAAAAATCAATAGATATTTTTTTAATTAATTATATTTGATTTATTTCCAAACAAATGTTAATTTATTGGTGTAAAAAGCAAGCGGCCAGATATCTCGCGCCGCGGTCTCGCTTAAGGCAGTGCATTGGAAATTATCGCGTGCTTTGAAACGCCGTTCTGACTAGATTAAGAAACAATGAGGTCTGATTTTCAAATATATGATTCTTAACTATATGATTGTCTATCTGATGGGTCTGTATTTTCCTTTTTTTACTCAGCCCACTCAAACGATACATTATTTTACGACACAATCAAGTTAATACTATAGTATTTTATCTCATCTAAAATCCCTTTTTATGAAATTTTAATAAACCTTCACTAAGTTAAGTATTTATCTAAATTTATCCAAAACAGCGATTCCCGAAGAGTGTTACATCTCTTTTTCTCGTGGGCGGAAGGCATCAGCGTGTCTCTGTCTAGGGGGCGTGTACGACTCAAATCAAGGCATCCCCTTAATACTCTTTCAACCGGCGGTCTCGAGTAATACTCATATCCTGTCATTGGTAATACTCAATCAATCAACATTATCAAATCCGTCGGAGATTTTTTATATTAAATAACCCTTATTTTGGAAATGCTATTTTAATATTAATAATTTATTAGAGATCATTTTCAATGCTAAATGACGTAGGTAATCTAAAAAAAAATGTAAAGTAATTGAATCTACAAATCTTTGGTGGGTATGTATGATTTGGAACAACAATAAATTTAAAAAAATGGAAAAGTAAAAAGCACTAGTGCGCAAAATACAACTGTGCGCACGATTTGCTCACTTTTCGAGCAACTGTATTAAAATAGTTATTTACGATACAAGTGCTGAAAATAGGAAATTCGCAACGAGTGGTGATAAATTAAAACACGACCGAAGGGAGTGTTTTAAATCGACACGAGTTGCGAATTACCTATTCGCACGTGTATCGTACAACGTTTTACTGTACATATGGCTCTTTAAAGTTTCGACATATGCACGAAAAGTGCTCTTTTCCGCACTAGTGCGGGAAAGTAGCACCATATGTACTGTAAAAGTAATTTCGGTTGTTTCGGAAGTAACATAGACTATTCAACGATGAAAAGAGTGACGTTGCAGTATTCTCTATGCAATCTTAATACACAGATTTTAATCGACGAGTGCCTACAATAAAAAAAATTTAACATTGCATTAACTATACAATCGAATAAACTATCTAAGTACCCCCGTTTACCGCGGACATCCATAACACTCCAGAAAGAGAAAAAAAATCTATCTTTGTCCATTTTTGATCGTTTGACGGCTCCCAATTCCGACATGTTTACTAAAGCGCGCATGCGTGTGAACAGGCACACACGCAAATTCACCCTTTGATCTTTGTCGAAGAACCGTCGTCCCGATCGGCGGCAAGCACGAGCACGAGCACGGGCACGGTCAAACAGTCTGCGGCGCTACCACGAACTTCGAAAGTCGAAGTTCGTAATACATGCATCCCTGTCACTCGATTAAGGGAGTGCGATAGAGATGGACACACCCGAACTTCGACTTTCGTAGTTCGTGGTAGCGCCGCTGTTCACACGCTCGTGCTTGTGCTTGTCGAATGTCGCTTTGAAAGCAAGCGTCTGAACGCACCATTAAAATCGGCAATAAAATCGATTCGATTATCAATCGCTAAATATGACAAAGAATACGTCTTCGCCACATCACTACAGACGGCAATTTGACAGTGTCAAAAATACATGTGTATCTTAAAGCTTGCAACACACTGGCGCGTCCAATAGTAAATTTGACAGCTAGTGACAAGTTTACTAGTGCCAGGCCGCGCCCGTCTGTGAGAGGCTCAAAGCTATTGCACGTACTGCCAGTTGTCAAATACACCTTCGGCCTCTGAGCAGATAGTATTTAATAGGCTAGGTTTTCATTCGCCACCAATTTTCAACTTTTCTGGCTATTAAGGTCAATGCCCCCTTAGGTCCTTTTTTCTACTCGAGCTCTTCTATCCGTCAACTTAATGACTAACAGCGATATCTAAATCAACTTCATTTGACTTGGGCTCATAAGATGACGGTCTTATAAATATAAGATAACTGTGTACAGAACTAAAATAAATTTTGACCAATCACGAGGCTCGATTTCCAGAAGACATCAACGCGCATAAATAAAAAAAGCGGTTGGTTGCACTTCGTTTCAGGAGGGACGTTATCTATACCTATCTATTGAAAATCGCAATAGATAGGTATAGATAGGTACCAACTTTGATTAATAAATTATTATTTCCATTAACTCGTAGAAAAAGTATTGTATGCAATAGTTAAATAAGTAGCTTTTTAACTCTCATACCTTAATTAGGCCACTCAGCACGTGGTACTCGACTGAAAAAGCATACATTATAATATAACGATTGCATAACTACTATTTCAATTTCTCTGCAATTTACATATAAACTTTTATCAGCCTACATTTAATACATCTCCTTGTTTTATTTACTCAAACCCAATAATAAAATATTCAGGAATACTTCATTTCAGTGGTTTAGTTGTCACTCATGTAATATGCTCGGACGTGAAGGCTGTTTTTGTGTCAGGCATTAGAGCGCAACAGAGAGCATCACAAAAGATAAGTTGACTCTTCCAATACGGTGTAGACTCGAAAATTATTATTACTCCAAAAAAGAAGGCAAAAAATATGCCTAGTGACGAAAATCTCATTCAGGTATCTCAAAGAATCACAAAGTTGCAACCGTTTTAATATTGCTTGTTAGAGAGAAAACGCTCGCAGATAGTGAGCTGCGAGCATCATAGTAAATAACAATCGTTTCATTAGGAAGGTGCGTTTTAATATTGCTTGTTAGAGAGAAAACGCTCGCAGATAGTGAGCTGCGAGCGTCATAGTAAATAACAATCGTTTCATTATGAAGGTGCGTTTTAATATTGCTTGTTAGAGAGAAAACGCTCGCAGATAGTGAGCTGCGAGCGTCATAGTAAATAACAATCGTTTCATTATGAAGGTGCGTTTTAATATTGCTTGTTAGAGAGAAAACGCTCGCAGATAGTGAGCTGCGAGCGTCATAGTAAATAACAATCGTTTCATTATGAAGGTGCGTTTTGCGGAAAAGGGACAGAACATACCCCCTCTTAAAACTTTGGACACTTATAAATTTGTGATTATTTATCATCTTGCGTTGCTTTTTCTCCATTTGACTACATTATCAATCTTTTTTCGAGAAAATACAACATTATTGATTATTTTAATTATTGTGTATTGTGGGGTTGGGGTTGTGGAATATGTGTACCACATTACAATCGAGTTTGGCCATGGTGACGCACAGCGACGTCTACTCAATATTCAATAATAATGACCTTGGCATAAGCAGTATATTACCTAGTCTTACCTCTGAAGAGTCGGAATTAGTATACAATTAATGTTCTTAGTTGTGACTAATAAAGTTATTGTTATAAGTAATTAGAATAAGAAAGCCACTGTGAGGGTGGCATTAGAAAAACCCTCTTTAAATAATAAAAATCGACCAAGTGCGTGTCGGGCCACGCGCAGTGTAGGGTTCCGTAGTTACATCGACACGCGCGCTCCAACTAAACGGCGGTGCGGTTGCGTCAGCCGAGTTTGTACGAAAGTTGGCCTTTCTAAGTACATTCTAAGTTCGTCGACTATTACTCGGTAACTAATTATGCCTACTTAGCCGTGATAGTTTTCCTTTTAAATTCATTATATGTAGGTACTACTGCCCCGATTTTTTCACATCTCCAGTAGTAGCCATTTAGCCGGCAGAGAGGCACACATGACTCGAACAAAAATAAGGGCTTTAAAGCCCTATATCTCGCAAACGAATCACTAAGTTGACAAATGGGTTTAAGAAACCCATAACATTTTGAACAAGCTATCCAACAATACCCCACACTATGGATTTAACGAGAAAAAAAATTACATCCCCTCTTTAGGTGTAGGGTAGGCAAACCAAAAAAAATATTTTCAAGATTTTATTCTATTGATTTGTCGGCGTGATTGATTTATATACCAATGCTGAGAACTGCGGTTTTCTAGTAGTAATGGTTAATGAGCTAAGCCGTTGACGGACGGACGGACGGCCAGACGGACATAGCGAAACTATAAGGGTTGTTGACTACGGAACCCTAAAAAAAGATAGGTATTAATACGGCTTAATTCATTAATATTAATAATATATGTTAATCAATTTTATAATTTTACTAGCTTGTGCCCGCGACTCCGTCCGCGTGGAATTCGTTTTTATCGTAGCTCCATACAAACTTTCACCCGCCATGTCACCCCCTTAGGGACTGATTTCCGGGATAAAAACTTCTCGGGACTCAACACTATCTCTATACCACAGGCCATGCCAGGATAAGCTAAGTAAATCTGCCCCCGGCGAGTATTAGCTTGTAATTTTTTTCGATGATGTGGCTTTGTATCGGTATTGCATCGCATTGCAGTGTAGTTTAAAAATAAAACGAGATGTGATCTTTTTTCATAATTTTTTTTCTAGACAGCCGATTCTGACGTGCGTTACGTATAATATGCATATAGTAAAGACAATTATATGACATCAATTATAAGATATATTGCGATACAAAAAAGATAAAAAACTAGAATTACTCTTTTCAAAAAAAAAATTACTTACTTATTATTACTTAATACTTAATTTTATCTGTTTTTACAATTAAAAAAAACACCTTGTTCTACCACAGATAAAATTAAGTAAATACATTTATTTTGTAACTTATTAAAGAGGCTAGCTTTGGTGAAAAATTACGAGATGTCACTAACGTGTTTTTTTTTTTTTTTTTAAAGTAATTGTATTTTTTTTCCTTTTTTGTATCGCAATATATCCTATAATTGATGTCATATAATTGTCTTTACTAAATGCACATTATACGTGATGCACGTCAAAATCGGCTGGCTAGAAAAATAAATATTGAAACATTTGTTTTTTTTTTAAACTATGGCGGCTCAAATTTTGACCGATACAAAGCCACATCATCGAAAAAAATTACAAGACAAACTCTCTGGGGGCAGATTCACTTAACTTATCCTGGCATGGCCTTTTACCCGTACAAACTTTGCACCCCTATTTAACCCGCTTAGGGTTTTTCCATAACCCTAAAATTACTTTTCTTATATTGTAATAAGGAGTATTCACAAAGTTTCAAGTCTCTCACTTAAAATTACTCCATCCCCATACAAACTTTCAACCCCCTTTTTACCCCCTTGAGTGGGAATTTTCAAAAATCCCTTCTTAGTGGGCACTTACGTCATATAAAGTTTACCTATTGTGAAAAAATCAGCTTTCTAGGTTCAATCAATAGTTTGGGCTGGGCATTGATTTAAGTGATTGAGTGAGTCAGTCAGTCAGGACTTTTACGTTTATATAGACTACTACTACCAACACCACATATACATATACTACAGATTATATTTTCTGATAACAGAATAGATGAGGCGCTTTAGAATAATGCCTGAATAATATTCTTCTACCAATTAAGTGTTCCAATGCAACAGTTTCTCATAGTTACCATCTCTACGCTGATGTCGGCAGGATATGTGAAACTGACATGTGTAAAACATACCAACAAATGTACCATATTCGGAGAAATAAACTTATTCTATTCTATTCTATTCTATTCTAAGGTTTTAGTTTGCAACCACGAAGCAGATTCTAAATTTTGACCGCAGAACATAGTGAAAACCACAACATTATATATTTTTTAAAGTGTAGCGAGCTTAAAACTGTCTAAAAATGGTTTTCATAATCTTCATCTCAATGAAGTTGTCATACTACCAAGTATTTCATAATGTTCCTTTGCCATAGATTGCTATTTAGCAAACAATATAGGATTTACTTAATTTACATACCATCACTCAATAAACATACATTCCATGAACCAACCATAACAGATGTGAATACTTTGAGGTAACAGTAAATCCGCTTGTCTTAACAAAAAGCATATGCTGTCACTGTTATTAAAATGGATGCCCAGTAGCCGAGATGTGCAAATGATCAAACCAAACAGTGATTTGCATGTGGTTACCTCCGGTTAATTAAACCCTAACATTGATAATGTTAATGTAAATTATTTAATATGTATGCCCAAGTTTTATCTTAGTAAAATATGCTAAAAAGGTAGTTACTAAATGTAATCCATACTTTCAGAGCCACTAATGGATTTGAAATTAATAACTAAGATTTAATTTGAATTTTCATGTAAGCAATGCAATGTTTAAGTATCAACTCAAATAAAGACTTAGAAACAAAGTATTCTATTAAATGGTAATATGAACAGTATTTTTTTTTAATATTGTAGAGAACTGTTATGGGAATAATGAAGAAATTGTTTGTTAATCCTTTAGAAAACAAGCTATTTTGTAGTTGCACTTACTTCAGAAGTCTTTGGTGGTGCAGAAGGTGCCTCCCTTCTGATCTGATGTTGTGGTGTGGCGCCGTAGCCGTGATCGAGCAGGTGGTAGCTGATGGGTTGGCTTGGGCTGTCATCCAAAAGCGTAGTTTGCGACGGAGACGCCCCAACGCGTACCACCACCTCGCCCTCACCCTCCGCCGACCCTCGCTTCACCCCCCTCGGCATCGCTATTTAGACGGGAATAATAAGGAAATAAAATACCATGTTAATGTATATCCTAAGCCTACTATTTTATGAACGGTTTTGTAATCGTGACAATTTGATTAGAGTAGAGGTTAGAGGCGCCGTGCGCGCGGAAATAACTGACAAGAACCTCCGAAGCGGAGTGGGTCGATATCAAATAAATTAGCTTTATGTAATATGAAAGTATTAGACTATGAAATAAACTGATTACATACGTCACTTTTATCAAACCATTTTACTTAAAATGTCGACATCCTTACGGTAATACGACTGCAAACCCGCTTTTCTGCTAAATGGTAGACTCAAGTAATCTTACAAAATGATAACCTTTATAATAGCACTATACTTACGAAAGGTGTAAGCGAACGATATCTTAAGTTGTAACCATAAAACGACATTAATGTTTTCGACGCAACGCTACATTATCGAATACTCAAAATAAAATGTCCGCCGCTTTGTTAGTCTCGAACGAACTCGTGGACATCAAGACGCCAAATAATTTTCAGTTGCACGCACAGTTCACAGAGTACACATGTTTTTAACTATTCTTAGGACCTCTGACTTCGAATTAATAACATTAAAGAAGTCCAAATACGCATTTTACTTTAATAATCGCAAGAGCGTTGAAGTATCGACGAAAAGCTTCTCTGAACATCTGGCTAGCTAGAGTGGCTACTGGCTAGCAAGCGACGTAGCCGAGTGGCGCGAAGTACGCGCGCAGGCGCGTAGCAGCTAAGGAGCAACCCCTAACGGACGCGCTCTCTCCACTCCAAACCAAATTCCACCCCTCTGACGACGCCGGTCGAAGCCATGAATTAAAAAAACCACTCGTCGATATTTTAACCTATAAGTACTTGATGCGCTATGAACAAATCCGTAGCTGAATTACTTGGTTGTTGGTATTTATAACATTGATACTATTTACATACGTAGGGTAATAGTTAAAAATGAATTAATGAAATTTGTTAAGTAATTATAAGACTGGTATATATTTACAAAATTGTATTGAGTACAGATGGTACGTCACAACACAACAGATGGGTACAGGATTTCCGCTACAATGCGCATTGTAGATTTAAAATGAAGTGTTGTTAGAAATACAAAGTTACTTAATTGGATTTTCCCTTAGCAAGTGTTAGTACAGTGAGCTGAGGAAGTGGTCTACCACTTTTCAACCCTATTAACTGTGTGCTAAGGGCAAGAGTGGTGGACCGCTTTCTGACTGTACCTACATATAGGTACCTATATCACATGCACACACGCGCACACAATGAGACAATGCCACAAACTAGGTACATAAGTCCTAAGCTTAAAATGATATAGGTATTTGGATGTAAGTACAGGTATATTACACACTGGGTAGTACTCACTACCCAGTGTGTGTACTCACGCTACACTCTGACGTTCGTTTTTGTATACCTACTTAATTAGTTTTTGCCCGCGATTACGTTCGTCTAGAACTCGTTACCGCATACCCATAAAAAAAACTTTTCCGCGTTTAACCCTGATTGATTGAGAAAAAATACTATCTCCTTCCGGGGACCTAAACTGTATCTCCATCATACATTACATATTCGAGTTGATTATGAGATGTATACTTGATATGTATTGTGACCCCTTCCGCCGCCAATAACCCTCACAGATGACATGATACTAAAAGAACTTCGCAGTGTCAACATTAACAAGGGGGCAGGTCCTGATGGCATTCACCCAGTGTTGGTTTCCCGATGTGCTGCTGAGCTCTTAAAACCCATATCAAGTATTTTAACCTATCCATAAAGACGGTCGCCCCATGTCTTCCCTAGTATTTGGAAAAAAAGCCCTGGTCACACCAATACCAAAAAATGCACAAAAAGAACTCATAACACAGTACAGACCTATATCTAAACTGCATTCTTGGTAAAGTATTAGAAAAAATAGTTACCAACCATCAATTAGCATATGTTGTATGTCATCACTCATCACATAGCTGAAAATCAGCATGGTTTTATAAGGTCCCGTAGTGTAGAAACAAATTTACTAACTTTTACTGATCATCTGCTTCAAGTAATGGACATTAATGACCAAGTTGACGTCGTGTACACCGATTTCTCTAAAGCTTTTGACAAAATCAGTCATGATCTCTTGC